>OZ025291.1:281043835-282358835 GCA_964019185.1 Maratus speculifer
ACACACCTAAATAATAGATCTAAAATCTTATTAGAAATTACTACACTATGGAACAACACGGGAAACGGCATAAAGCATACTAAAACTTCTTTAGAAATATTGTTGTTTTACACGCAAATTTTGTTTGCAATCCTCTGTGACGATCGTCATAATATTAAGCAGCCAGCTTCTCAAAACATATTCAATGTAATAAGTACAGTAAATGATGACATACTAAAAGTTGAATTCATACAATCAATTTTTAGGAAAATCATTATGTATAAAATGTAATTGATTGAAAAAATGCTGTGGTAACAGAACTTCCAATCACAATGTATTAATTGAATGAAAGTTTAATGAAGATAATAGACTACTGAATAGGTTCAATTAAGAACATACCCAATACATTACTCAGCTTCTCTTCTGTTATACATGGTATAAAAATATATGTGCAGCAGGTCACACCAGCAATCCAAGTCATCCAAAGTCAGTGAATACAAAGAAAAGATAAATTACTTTGATATATAGAAAACTTATACTCGTCTTCGGGAAAAAAGTAACAATTCAATACATAAATAAAACACTTGGCCTAGATGATTGGGTGGTTGAGACGGGTGGGATGTGAAATGCAGCCACCTCTATGACTTATATACAAATTAGTTTTAAAAGCAGCTAGGTAAGAAATGCATTCAAAAGAACATTTCGTTGTATGCTCCAATAGAGAGGTTAGCGCTGATTTTTCACAAAATGTTGTCAGATTTGCTCCAATTATACAGACTACAGATATTGCTTTATAGTTTAAATATGTTAAGCAGATAAATATAAAGGTCTAAGCAACACTTTTAAATACTAACCAGCTCTGTAGGAATTTTTTAATTTTTTTGAAAAAATGTCAAAAAATGACAAATTTTACTCAAAATTTCGATTTTTGGAGCAAAAGCGCAGACTCAAGCCATTTTTTTTCAGCGGTAAAATTTCACGCAGTTAATGTACTAGTATAAAGGCAACTTTTGGCACCTACCCGTTTTTGATTTTCAAAAAAAAATTTTTTTCGCTCCACCCTATTGGACATATTTTCCATTAACACGTTAAAATCAAACCACAAAATAATTCGTATCTTCGATTTTTTTTTTTTTTTTTTTTTTTTTTTTGGCAATAAACAACTTTAAAATAGGCAGTTGTAAGAACTATACAGTTAAAAAAAATTGCATTAAAATATTGAACACCTTTGAACTTAACAACATTTTTGTGTTCAAAATACAAAGAAAAAAGCCCCCCCCCCCTTTACTGGAACGTAATTATTTAACGGCAGAAAAAAATTAAATTATTAAATACATTCTTGCCAAACCAATACATTGAATTTATAATTTACATTTAACGTTTCTCTACATCTCTTAGTAATTCAAAAATATTAAAAAATATCTGCAATACCCTTTAACATACTGTAGAAACATTTTCTAGCATTTTCTCGTCTGTTATGGATTTTCGATACATATCTATTTACTTTTGTGTACGCAAGCAGAAAACTTATTAGAATGATCTTTCCTATTATGCATTTATTTTGCATAACAGTATAGCAGAAGGTTACACTTATTTAAATATTCGCCTATATTTTTTTGTTTAAAGTCTGAAAATAAAATACGGCAGTATTATCGAAAAACAAGTTAATGTCTATTTTTTTTCAGTTGTAAATAGAAGTACATTGTTTAAAATCTTGTGGTTTTTTTATAAGAATTTGTTTATTTACATTATAAAAATAAAATATTTTCATTTAAAAAAAACTTGAAGCATACCTAAGCGTTTAGATTGCTGTTGAAAGAAGTCGATCAAGTACCGTAAAATGGGGTGAATCGGAACAATTTTCAACTTTAACATTAAAAAAAAGCAACAACTGATTTTTTTTTTTTTTTTTTTTTTTTTTTTTTCAACTAGAAAATTTGGTCTTGTTTTGTTCTTTACTTTTTAAGCAAAAACGAAACATTTTCACTGTTTATATACATATTATTTATTTTTTTAATGGTGTTCCGGTTCACCCCGCAGATAGGGGTGAACTGGAACAAATGCTGTAATCTTTATTTATTCCGATTCAAACTATAATGCGTTAAAAAAAATCAGGTAATAATGATAAGGGAGGAATTGGAACACTTAGTTACTGTGAAACCAAGGTCTTTATTTTATATACAAGTAAAGATATGCCTTTTTAAAAATTAGAAAACAACTTTTAAATCAAGAATTATTAAAATTTATTTTAAGAAATTATATTCGAATTGCAGAAGTAGAATTTAATACAAATTTAGACCGGTTTTTTATTTAGTTTTTTGTTTATTTTGTTGGTTTAGTTCCGGTTCAACCCGCAGATAGGGGTGAATTGGAACAAATGCTGTAATCTTTATTTATTCCGATTCAAACTATAATGCGTTAAAAAAATCAGGTAATAGTGATAAGGGAGGAATTGGAACACTTAGTTACTGTGAAACCAAGTTCTTTATTTTATATACAAGTAAAGATATGCCTTTTTAAAAATTAGAAAACAACTTTTAAATCAAGAATTATTAAAATTTATTTTAAGAAATTATATTCGAATTGCAGAAGTAGAATTTAATACAAATTTAGACCTGTTCTGTGCTACCTTTACTAGTAGTCATTGGGTAAGTAAATCTATTGAGTAGCCCCAATTGCTACATGTATTAATACGATCTACTAATACACCTTCATCCCCAGCTCTTAGTACTATTTGCATCCCTCTCTTTTTTAATTGGTTTTTCATTTTGACATATTTGTGTAATGTTGTGGGTGTCAGAGAAGAATTCTGTGCAGTTTTTCTAACTAATTTGCTATTTTAAAATTCTTTTATTGTGTGTTCCATGTCTGTTGAATTAGGCGTTGACTTTTTTGTTTAACCAAGTAATTTCTTGGCCCCTTTAAACTCTTCAAGTAATTATTACAAACAAAATATTGTTACAATACATATTCATACATATGTTTTTATATATTACATAAAACTAATACTGTATAGAAAAATAAACCATGAGAGAAAACGTGTTCCGATTCACCCCGTAAATCTTAAACCTCTGGATGTTTCAGCCATTTTTACTTTTTTCATTATGTAGTTTAGAAATAAATAGAATTTAGTACAGCATATCGTTTACAGGTCTATGATTAATTAAAAAATACTGTAGAATACGAAAAATACTGTAGTTACATAGAAAGTTTGAAGATGTTGAAAAAAATGAGGTTTTTGAGGATCTTCTTGAAGTTTTTCTATATACCCCAGTAGTTGTGCAAAAATGTCAAAACTGAATTTCCCAACTCTTAATGTTATTATCTTTTTATAAAAAAAATTGGCAACTAAAAGTATCATCACATATATTTATAATGAATTTATTTGCATGACCGGGAAGTTTCGTTTCTATTCACCCCGCTGTTCCAATTCACCCCATTTTACGGTAATAAACTAATAAGTATTTACATTGTAAACCAAAATTTCCTGAAATAAAGTATAAAAGTAGTAAGGTATATATTTTTCTTTAGGTTGTAATTTTTTTGGCGCAGATCGCAAAAAATAGATTAATAGAGAAAATTCGATTTGATTTTTAAATTTTGGATAAGGTGAGTTTTGAAATTTATGTCCTTGCATATACAATATATATATATATATATATGCATATGTATACCGGTTGAGCTATAAATTCGTTAAAACTTTTGATATTCATTAAAAAGAACAATGGCGCAAAAAAAAAATCAGGTTGCACGAATGGGATAAGAGAGAGATTGGATATTTCTTTAATATACAAGAAAGAAATTTCTTCGCAAAACATTACCTGTGGATTGCATGTATAATATCAACCAGATGTATGCAAACTAAGATTTTAAGAAAAGCCTCGTTTCTTCGAGTACTTGATCAGATCCCCACTGCATAAATGGCATACAACGTTTTCGCTATGTTTTGGTTGTTGATTCCGGTAATGGCTGCATACCACTATCAGCCAATGAAAAATCCATTTATATAATTATGTTTTACTTTCAGACTGATTCGCAAAAATTTGCATCATATTGCATATGCCAGTGCCATTTTTGTAATTTTTTTTCTTTTTTTTATTTCGAAAAAAAAATGATTTTCTCTAATCCAATTCTTCTGAAAATCGCAATTTTTCAGCATCATTGGTTCCTTTTTAATGAGTTTTTCTTTTTAAATATTAACGAATTTTTAGCGCAAACATTATATTAAATTATATATAACTTGGTACCCAGTGTATTTAATTGGCCAGCAACGCTGGTCGAGATAATATCCCTTGTAGCAAGGAATGAAGGGGAGAGAGTTAATATCTAAAATTCCAGGCTTCAGTCAAAGTATAGTGACATTAAGTGTGTTCTGGAATTCCCACTTTGCCACATTCACAGAATTGTGATGAGACGCAGTGGAATTTTTTAAGATATTGTTTAAAAGGTCCGTGGCTGATATACATTGCTGAGTTCAACTACAAGTAACTTCCTGTATAACAGAAATCAGATAGAATTTGCAAGGGTACGCGAAATATTTCGGATACTCTTCTGTATTCGAAGTACTGCATACAATTACAGCAAAATCTGGCTGTTTTTAAAATTTTTTATAGTCGAAGAAACGCACATCATTTACTACGGTTGACGTGCAATTTTAAACTTGTAATATGAACTATATATCTATGACTAATTGTTTAGGATTCAAACATTGAACATCCTTGAAAATAGACACCCTGTATAGTTATATTCTTGACATACAAGCGTTTTCCGATACGATGTCATAAATTCACAAAAAAAGCTTTTTCATACTTTAAATTTAACATTTCTTTCTGTTAAGCTTAATAATTCAAACATATCGGAAATTCTTCCCTATGCCTGTAGAAATATGGATGATGTGGAAATATTTACTAGCACTTTCTATAGATTTTCTATAGATATCCATATATTTTCGCGCATACATATATCTAAAAGCTACATTAACAAAATCTATTCAATAATGTACTAGTTTTATTCTGTATAACAAGACACGAGAAACTTATATTTAAAGAATAAAAGGTTTCTTTTTCATGCTTATTATTCGCCTTAATGTATCATTTTCCTTAAGGCTTTAAGAGAAATATTTTAGAAACTAGAATTATCGATTACATGTATAAAAAGAGAGTTTATTAAACTATTTCAAAGGACTTGTTAATTTCTAGTCTTTCTTTTTTACTTTTCTTTTGAAAATAAAAATCCATTCTACAAAGGATTTTTTTTTTAATCATAACTAAAAGCACTCGAAGCGTTTCTGGGCATTTAGGTTATTACAGGTTTACGTCATTCAATTACAAACTGAAGAATATATGTATTTTTTACTTTCTGAAATTAAATTTCATCAAAAAAAAATCCTTATTGGTTTGGCCTATAGGCGGAGGTAGATTTTGAAGTTAAATGCTCATTTAAAAAAATATATATATATGATTTGCGATAAACCCAGTTTATCAATCTTATTTCTCCACTTCTGAAGAATTTTTAATTTCATTTTTCTGTAAAAATCGGTTTTATCTGAATCATCTTAAGCAAACTTCGGCTCAGAAGCCCACTTTGACAACAATTTTTAAAAATATAATCGGACATCATGAAAAAAATCGACCAATATGGTACATTATACAGTTCCGAAATAAGAGAAACAGTCAAATGAATGTGTTTGAGAGAAAAATTTGATTTAAAAATGCATCATAAAATAAGCAATTTGTTATATGAATACATCCTCAATTCTTTAATCACGATCGCTTAGGAAAATTTGGTTCGAAATGCCCACTTTGACAGATTTTTTAAAATATACTCTGCTTTTATCAAAATCTGACCAATATGGTACATTATGCAATTCCTAAGTAATAAAACCTGTCAATTGAAAGCGTTTGAGAGCAAAATGAATTTTAAAATAAGTCATATTATAAGCAGTTTGGATTTGAGATTTTTCTTCAACTCCTATTTTTTTTCTTTAAGAATTGGTCTTATCAAAAACCTGTCAGTATAAAAGGTGTAGATATTATTGAGAAGATCTATAATAAATTTAATCGGATTCGATATCTTAAGAATTGATGAAGTTATGATTATATTTCTTCTTCCACTCTCTTTTTTGCTTTCGACTTTATTTTCATTTTTATTTTATTTTTTTAAATTTTTGCAATAAAAAGATTTTTATTTAGTAAATTTATGATAAATTTAATTGGATTTGATATTTTGAGAATTGACGAAGTTACGATTTTTTCTCCCAAAAACCCTATCCCCCTCCCCCTTGTGCCTATGTTTAATTGTATCAAAAATTTGTCATGTATAAGGTTTTGGCCTATTTCTTAGAAGCGAAATAAATTTTAAATTGATTCTATATTTATTTTAATTTAAAAGTTATGGGGTTTTTCGGTTTTCACCCAACTTCTCCCTGTTTCTGCCCCCTTGATGCGATTTTGCCCATTAACGAAGTTGACCGAAATTTTATGCCCCTTAATTTAATGTATCAGTTTGGAAGATGTTTGAATAGAATTAAAGAAATTATAGTCCACTGAAAAGTGATACATATATATATATATTGATAGATATATCATAGCGAACGCGGTAGCGTTTGGTATAACATATTTAAGAAATGGAAAATGCAAACGTCTTTTTTAAATTTGTGGCGAACCAGTTGACGTATGACCGTGATTTTTTTTCAAAAGATACAACTCGACGAGATAACTAAAATAATAGAATTAAAAAAAATTATCTTGGTTTACTGTTGTTTTTTATTTAACTTTTAACAAAAAATGAAGTCAACAAGTCCTAAAATTCAACAAGCGATAGCTAACGATCCTATGGATGGATTAACTTCATTTTTAGTTTATTTTAATCCTTTTGGTAAAACTTAAAATAGATTTTTTTCCATCTTTCTATGTTTAACGATCGCTGAGAAAATCGAATTTGTGTTTAAAGCTCCAGTTGAACATTGTTTCTTGTTGTTGCTGTTGTAGTTTTTTTTATTCATTGCCACCAAGTTTTAAAAAGTGTAAATTTTTTATGTATGTAACATAATTCATTTAAATTAAATAAATCACGTGAAAAACAAAATTATTAGTTTTTATTGCGAAGCATTTAGTTTCAGTTCTTTGAATAAAGTTGTGAGCGCACTGCAATTATTTTCGTTCGACTCCTTGGTTTATTTTGCAGAAATCATCATTTTATATGAAAATGCAATAACTTTCTTAATTATTCTAATATAACAATAAAACTGGGCAGCAAATATCTTTTTTTTTCCAAGATATAAAAAAATCTTCAGTTTTTATCAAAAAATTTGAATGAGAAATATTAAAAAATGCTCTGGTGAGCAACAAAAAAAGGGAATATCTATATTATAAAGGCCAAACGTATCTGTGCGGAACGCATACGTCATTTTTTGAATGGCAACACTTTCACATACAATTTGGTTTTATAATTTTCTGTACTGCAAATTCTATATTTATAAACATCGCATATTTTCAACTTTTACACCATCGTATAGATAAAAAAATGTTCTTTTAAATGCAATTTGTTTAAAATCTGTATCTCACTTTATTCTCGACATACTCATTTTTTTATGCATTTTAGTACGAGTTTTGAAATGGTGGCAACAGAAATACGCTATTTTCTCTTAAAATTCATAAAAATTGAAATGTACACGTGTAAATTTTGAGAAGATGAATATTTTGACGGGTTTAGATTTCACGGAAAATTCTAAAATTGTGGCGATTTGAAATAATCTTATTTTTTTTTTTTCAGTCGCATTTATACCAAATATAAAAGCCTCAAATGATAACTTCATCATAATAACTGATTTTTATTATATTTTGCTGATTACATATGCGATTAAAGTTTAATTTTAATAATTTGGACAACTGAGTTTTTAAAAAATAGTATTTTTTTCCCTTAATTTTAGCGTTGAATAAAATTTGTTTGAGAGTTACACTGACCAATCTAAGATGCATTTTTTACTGTAGCTAATTTTATTGGTTTATTATAAATCAATGAAAGGTTCTTTCTTAAACATTTTCTTTCGTCGAAATTCGATGGGTTCCACCTTGTGTTTTTAAGTATGAAAAAGTGTTTGACAAGTCCTTCTAATTGAGCATGAGAAAGGACAAGGACTTCCCCTCTTGGCTGCAGCTCACTGTCAATGCCAAATTTGAAAAAATCATATTTGCGTTTTTTATGTGTAAAAGAAATCAGCCACCATTACGAGTAAAATGTGTAGAGCAAAGACATAACCAGAATAAACGCAGCGTAATTAAAGATGAGTGTAAGGCGAAATAGTAACAGAAACCTTAGTTCCTGTTGCGTAGCATACTCATGCAATGCCAACAAGCATGCCCGCAGCATGGAACAGCACAGAAAACTGTTTTATAATGCATTTGCAATACAGAGTCAACAGCGTAGCTCACATATAAAGCAGGACAGAAAATTTTACTAAAACGAAAGACGGAAAGTTTTACGCAAATTTCTTTTATATGGAAAACGCGCAAATATGACTTTTTCAGAATTTGGCATTGACAGTGAGCTGCAGCCAAGAAGGGACCTCTTGTCCTCTCTCATGCTCAATTAGAAGCATTTGTCACTTTTCATATTTAAACACTTTTTCATATTTAAAAATATATTCACTTTTTTGTTGCTCACCAGAGAATTTTTTAATACTTGTAGATAGATATACTTTTTACTGATGATAGTTTTGGGGTCTAGGGTTCATGATCGGTGTAGATCTGCAAAACATTTACATAAATTCTAACATAGAAGCGACCGCAATAGGTAGTATTCATACGAAATCTACATAAAACTGTAAAAAACACAGGCATCAAGTTGCCGAAAAATCCTTGTAATTTATTTTTTTCTGCTATTTCAAAAAAAAAATTATTATTATTATTATTATTATTATTATTATTTGATAATTGCAGGAAATTTTCAGAAATTCTTTTCAGAAATTTTCATATTTGGTCGAAAGAAGGAAATACAGTGGATAACAAATAATCCTTTCCAAAACAGTGTTCGCTAACTGAGTTGTTCGTTAATGGATCACAGATTTTGTATTGATTTCTATGGGAATTCTATTACATTGTAAATAAAATAATGAAAAACTTAAAACAAAAAAATTAAAATTAAAAATATTACAAATCTTTCTTTTATAATAGAATTAGTATCTCTCTTTATTTAACGCGAACACACTGCAACAAAAGTTGTTTATACAATACAACACTAGGAACTGGGTCGCCAGTATTAGATTGTAAAACATGTAGTAATTTTCCGCCGTATAAATGCGCTAAACAGTATATTACTGCTTAATGGTATATTACTTGTTAATTTATGTTATATTGCTGTTAATTTTACGGTTTTAAACTGGCATCCCAGAGGACAGTATTATACTGTAAAACCAATATATATATGTACACTGGTGTCCAAAATTTAAGCATAATTGGTAATTAAGTAATTATTTTTATTAATGAAAGAAATATGAATCGGAATGTGCTGAAACTCCAGGTGTGTAAACAAAATAGTACGCGTCACATATTTTCGCGAAGAGTTTTCCCCGAAATCGAACAGGGGACCGTCAACAAATTGAAAAAGAACGAAGATCTTTTGGATAACCCTGTCAAAACTAATGTAGCAAAAGCGTTCAAACTCCACATTATGATTAATTGGTTTATTGTAATGTACTGTGTTAATTTTTACAAGGATAGCATGTATACTCGTAGAGAAATTAAGGTTTTTATAAAAACAGTCCTAAGTTTTTTGCTTATAATTTGCAGAGTTCTTAATATAAAATAGTGTTCTTTTTTGAAAAAATGAGAAACATCATTGTACACAATACCCTGTCATCAGAATTAAAAAATAATAAAAATTGTATGACAAATGAGCAGGTTTACTAAATAATTTTTTACTGCGCATGCGTGAACGCTATTAGAATTTCATTTGCATATTATGTTAGTTAAATGTATAGAGCAACTTTTGTGAAAGTCTCAAAAACATAGCTTAAAAATTCTGAAAATTATCGTTGATAGAATGAGATCAAAATCCTTTATTCCCTAAATAAAGCAAAAAGATGAGGGGCTGTATCCATATTCCATTGTTTAGTGCGTACACAATATTGCACGTACAACTATATTTAGGTAAAACCCCTGATTTTTTTGCTTCCTTTAGGAATAACGGATTTTGAGTTGATTCTATAGGCTCCCATTTTCAGAATTTTCAAGCTATGTTTTTGAAACTTTTACAGAAGTTGCTCTATACATTTAGCTAACACAATATGCAAATGACATTTTGATATCGTTGACGCATGCGCAATGAAAAATTATTTACTAAACACACTTATTTTTCATACATTTTTTATTGTTTTTAAATTCTGATGACAGGGTATTGTATACAATGATGTTTGTCATATTTTCAAAAAAGAACATTATTTTATAATAAGAACTCTGCCAATTATAAGCAAAAAACTTGGAAAAATTTAGGACTGTTTTTATAAAAACCTTAATTTCTCTACGAGTATACATGCTATCCTTGTAAAAATTAACACAGCACATTACAATAAGCCAATTAATCATAATGTGCAGTTTGATTGCTTTTGCTACATTAGTTTTGACAGGGTTATTCAAAAGATCTTCGTTCTTTTTCAGTTTGTTGACGGTCCACTGATCGATTTCGGGGAAAACTCTTCGCGAAAATATGTGACGCGTACTATTTTGTTTACACATCTGGAGTTTCAGCACATTCCGATTCATATTTCTTTCATTACTTAAAAATAATTACTTAATTACCAATTATGCTTAAATTTTGGACACCAGTGTATATATACATATTCAGTGCATTGCAGTGCAGATTGTATTTTGATGGCTTTGTTCGTGTTGTGGTATAATTAAAAATAAAAATGACATGGCCTTTTGTAAAAATTTCTATGATTAGGTAGGTTTCGTAAGAAATACTACCTATTGCAATCGTACCAGTTTATATATCTATCTATCTATCTATCTATATATATATCTCACTTTTTTATGGACACGATAACTTCTATAATTTTTCACCAAACTCCACCAAACTTGTACATAAAATCAAAGGGGATAAAATCTTGGCTAAATTCGTTAATGGGCAAAATCGGACCAAGGGGGTCCGAATAGGGCGCGTTTTTGTGAAAACCGAAAAAACGCCACAACTTCTTAATTAAAATAGATATCGAATCGGTTTAAAGTTTATATTACTTCTTAAAAATGGGCCAAAAGTATACGCATGGCAGATTTTTGATAAATTTAGAAGTGGGCTCAAAAGGCGAAAAAAACAGGGTTTTTGAGAGAAAAAAAATTCATAACTTCGTCAATTTTCAAGATATCAAGTTCAACTAAATTTTTTGTAAATGTACTTAAAATTATCTAAAACTTTTGTATTTACAAGTTTTTGATAGGACAAACTTTTACCGATGAAAAAAATTAAAAACGAAAAGAAAAAGGGCGCTGAAAAAAGAGACAAATCCATAACTCCGTCAATTTTTAAGATATCAAATCTGATTAAATTTATTTTACAACTTCTCAAAAATATCTACAACTTTTATATTGACAAGTTTTTCATAGGACCAATTCGTATAGCAAAAAGAAATTAAACAAAAATAGGAGTTGGTGAAAAAAACCTCAAATCCAAACTGCTTATATTCTGACTCATTTTTAAATTCATTTTTCATTTTAAACGCATCCAAATGATAGATCCTCTTATTTAGAAAATGTATAAACTGACGCATTGGTAAATTTTCTGATAAAGACAGAATATATTTCAAAAAAGGCTACCAAAAAGGGTATTTTGAACAGAATTTCAGAAAGTCATCGGGACTGAAAATTGAATGAAGTATTCAAATAAGAAATTGCGTTTTTTCTGACTCGTTTTTAAATCCATTTTTGTTCTCAAACGCATCCAATTTACAGATCCTCTTATTTAGAAACTATATAATGTGCTGCATTGGTCAGTTTTTTGATAAAGGCGGAATATATTTCAAGAAAGGCTACCAAAAGGGTATTTTGAACAGAATTTTCAGAAATCATCGTGACTGAAAATTTAAGGAAGTGTTCAAATAAGAAATTGCGTTTTTTTCTGACTCGTTTTTAAATCCGTTTTTGCTCTCAAATGCATCCAATTTACAGATCTTATTATTTAGGAACTATAAGATCCAAAATATAAGAATGTGATGCATTGATCGGTTTTTTGATAAAGACAGAATATATTTTGAAAAAGGCTACCAAAAAGGGTATTTTGAACAGAATTTCCCGAAGTCTTCGTGATTTGAAAATTTAAGGAAGTTTTCACATAGCAAGCGTTTTTTATGACTCCTTTTAAAATCCATTTTCGCTCTCAAACGCATCCAATTTACAGATCCTCTTATTTAGGAACTAAATACTGTGACGCATTGGCCAGTTTTTTGATAAAGATAGAATATATTTTTTAAAAAGCTGTCAAAGTGAGTATTTCGCATAAAATTTTCCGAAGCAATTATGATTAAAGAATTAAGGATGTATTCAAACAACAAATCGGTTATTTTATGACTAATTTTTAAATTCAATTTTTTTCTCAAATGCATTCAGCTGACAGTTTTTTGTTATTTAGGAACTGTATAATTTACTGTTTTGGTCGATTTTTCAATAAATTCAGAATCTATTTCAAAATATGTTGTCAAAATGGGCATTTGAGCTGAATTTTTCTTAAGATGATTCTGATAAAACCAGTTTTTGCAGAAAAATGAAATTAAAAATTTTTCATAAACGGCCAAATGAAGTTATTAAACTGGGTTTATCTCTAATCATATAAATATTTTTTTTGTTGTTGTTGTTGAAATGAGCACTCTTCGAAATCTACCTCCGCCTATAGGCCCAGCCGACAGGGATTTTTTATGACTTTAAATCATATGAATTCGTCACTTTTACTTTTGAAAAACCCTTTAGTTTTCCAACAGAAGCAGCGCTTGATGAAACTCAAATGTAGCCTTCAACCTGTTAATAATTTGTGAACTAAATTTCAGTTAGAATAATTAATTTGCAATTAAAAATATTAAGAAGGGACACAAAATATAAAAATTTGTCTGGTATGTTCATTCTAATTTAAGGGGATACAAAAACGTAGAGGCCGAATTCCCGATAGCCCACAAATTAATTCAACTGACTGTAAAATATTCGACAATAGGTGCAATTAATATAAATACAGCTCGGCAAATCGGGAACACAGCAATGGCTTTGTTGTGTAAAATATTCGTTTACCGACAGTTCGTTAACCAGTTTATTAATACTCCGTTTCTAATACTTCTGGGGCACATTGATACAGCTTTTTTTTAAGAATTTTTTTGTTGTTCAGAAAGCAGAAATTTCAAGTTATTTTTCCATGCGGTGTCAGTAAAACTTGTGTAGTGTGTTATAAAAATGTACAATCGTTGTTTTATACATTATTTTTGCATGTAATTTTTAAAAAATCAAAAAAAGTCATTTGTATCAATGTGCCCCATTCCCGTAGCAGATTAAATATGCAAATAACAGAATAATATCTGCTATTATTTTAATTTTACTTTTAAGTTGCAAGTTGCTTTTTATGATTTGAAAGACGCCTAACAATTCTCACTTAATTTGAACTTTTATGAACTCTTATAAATAGATATACACACTCAAATGAACCAAAATAATGTTTCATATTTTTAATCTAAGCAGAAATAGCTGAAACACCATACTGAACCGAGATAGAAATTAAGAAAATTATCCTTATTTTAAAAAGCTATCCTGCAGAGAAAGTTTGTTTAGGATGCTCATAAAAATCAAATAATTCTCGTGGAACCTGCTTTCTAATTTTGTCGTGGGTCATTATCAACACCATTTTTACTGTGAATAAAATTAGGTCATTCCGCATAAAGTGTCCAAACTGTATGCCTTTGAATGAATTAAACTGTGAATAACTTAAACAGTGTACCACACGTAGAAAGTTAATTTTTTTCTTCTGGCGTTTTCTATTTTAAGTCGATTAGGAGCGTCATTTATTAAAAGCTGACCTACATGGTAATGTCTTCATACAATCATTAAATAACACACAGAATGAAAATATCACACTTAACTCTACGAAGATAATATTAAATTTTCCTTTTCTTTAGTCACCGGTTGAATTGGAATTGGATTATTTTTTACAATACTGCTCATTGTCTATTTAAAATTGCAATCTCATATAAAAGAATTCAAATTTTAAAGGGAACATTTCAAATTACTATGATTTTTTTCAATTAATTTATCTATTTAATAGTATTCTTCCAAATATTTTGTTCTGTTAATATTTCACCATATCATTTGTTTATTCAAACTGTATACTTCCGTAATTAATTATTTTATTTCTACATTAAAATCTGATTTCCTTTTTTGCCTTGTATCATGCACTGCATAAGTTTAATTTTGAATAAAATTAGTCATAAATTCACGTAAAATGCCCAAAATATGTGCCTATGAATAACAGTCCTTCAGTCAAGGCACATATTTAAATATAATTCCAGAAATGTCTTCTACAATTATATCTCTTATGTCAATTTATCTCTTATGTGGAACCTAACTACTGGTTGGGGTAGGTTCTGTATGTATGTCGGCCAATTATCGACACTATGGGATATAGGCCCTAAGGGGTGAAATGCCCTCCGTGGGGGTCTTTCTAAGGGAACCTAACCCGTATTTACGCAAGTTTCGAAGAAAACCACGGAAAACTCCGAACGGTTAGGCCGACGGTCGCGATTGGGTTCGAACCCAGCACCTACCGTCTACCAGTTTGAGGTCAGAACCTCTTGGCCACTGGGGTAGGTTCTAGTAAGTAGGTAGTAGGTTCTAGTATCCTACGCGATGAAGGAATATACTTTGAGATAATTAAACTGTGAATAATTTATGAAAGGTATTACATTTGGAAAGTGATTTTTTTTCTTGTTGTGTTTACTGTTTTAATCGAATAAGAACAGTGGCTTGTAAACTATGACCTGCATGACAATCTCTTCGTACAGTCATTAAACTGCATAGACATATCTAAAACTGCATCATTTCAGCCTGAGAAGAGATATTTTAATTCTTTAATTTAGTTTCCATAATTTCTCAAATGCTGCCACCATGCCTTCAAAAATAAAATGCCGGACCGCGAAAAAAAAATCTTATAAGAGTGACGCTTTATTTTTGCGTTTTAAATAATGAACAGTTAAACATACTCTTTGTGTTCAATATTATGAATTCATGAAAATTTCATCTTCTGAAGCATTTTTTGCGAATTTTAGAAACTATATTAATAAAAGTTAATTAACCTTTTAAGAAATTTTAGAAGGATTTTTACAATTAAATTTAATTAATTAAATCTGTATTTATAGGGATTGTGCAATAGTATTCCAAATGTTTATTAAAATTTTTGTGAGTTTTTTTAAATTTGGAAATGTATATATATAATAAATGCTGTTGCAATACAAAAATAGGAATTATTACGAACTGAAAATTTTCACACGCAATCTTTCAGCGTAAAAAAGAAGCTGAAGAAATGCAAATGAAAAAAGATATATTTTTTAGAAAAATATTATATATATTCGTGAATAAGTCGACTCTAAATTCCAGTGGAATAATTCAGTGAACTACATACCAGTAATTTTAAGAAAATACCTCCGTTTAAGTAAATGCAGAATTTAACTGTATTTAATTAGGCTGATACAGAGGAAAAAAAATTGGTATGCAACATATTTTTTTCTCGAAAATAGGGGTCGACATATACACAGTATATACGGTATTTTTCTTTTGTTCGACCAATAATGCTTTTGAAATAAGATGATGTAAAGTAGCTATAACTCATTCTAAAATGTATTGCTATACTAATTGACATATTAAATGAATTTTATAAGGTATTTTTGTGCAAGTTTATTTTAAAATACCGTCAAAGCATAAAGGATTACGTAGACCGTATTTGAGAATTAAATAATCATCTTATCTTCAAAAAAAAGAAGAATATTGTCAATAGCAAACAACAAAAGTGTTTGTTTGAGTTTTTTTTTAATAATATTTTAAGTGTGATTTTTTTATATTCAAAATGTTTCAGAAATTATATTTCAAGGTAAACCAGCAATGGTCACTCTGCAGTAATGGACACCCTGCAAAATGTTTGACATACAAAAAAAAAAAAAAAAAAAAAAAAAAAATGTGTGTGGCACTTGGGAACTGCCGCGGTAAAGCTATTGCATAACATTTTTTATCAACTTATGCAAAAATACCGCGTCAATGTCTGCCGAACTGAAACGTCGTTAGCCGGAGTGTTAGGATTTTTTCTACGGAATACCTAGATTCGGTCGCCGCGCTCAAAGCCCGCGATAAAAGCTATGCAATAAATTAATAAATTACCAAACAAAATTTGGTTGCGCTACGAAAATTAGATCGCGAGTTATAAGCATTTTAAATTTTTCGACCCCCACGGTGGGGGGTCTCCTGTCACCAAAAATTAACACTGTCTCATAATAAATTACCAAACAAAATTTGGCCGCGCTACGAAAATTAGATCGTGAGTTATAAGCATTTTAAATTTTTCGACCTTCACCGTGGGGGGTCTTCCGTCACCAAAAATTAACACTGCCTCATTATAAATTACCAAACAAAATTTGGCCGCACTACGAAAATTAGATCGCGAGTTATAAGCGTTTTAAGTTTTTCGACCCTCACCTTGGGGGGGGGGGGTCTCCTGTCACCAAAAATTAACACTGTCACATAATAAATTACCAAACAAAATTTGGCCGCGCTACGAAAATTAGATCGCGAGTTATAAGCATTTTAAATTTTTCGACCCTCACCGTGGGGGGTTTCCTGTCACCAAATATTAACAGTCTCATAATAAATTACCAAACAAAATTTGGCCGCGCTACGAAAATTAGATCGCGAGTTATAAGCATTTTAAATTTTTCGACCCTCACCTTGGGGGGTCTCCTGTCACCAAAAATTAACACCATCTCATAATAAATTACCAAACAAAATCTGGCCGGGCTACGAAAATTAGATCGCGAGTTATAAGCATTTTAAATTTTTCTACCCTCACCGTGGGGGATCTCCTGTCACTAAATATTAACACTGCCTCATAAGATATTACGAAACAAAATTTGGCCGCGCTACGAAAATTAGATCACGGGTTATAAGCATTTTAAATTTTTCGACCCTCATTTGGGGGGGGGGGGGTCTCCTGTCCACAAAAATTAACACTGCCTCATAATAAATTACCAAACAAAATTTGGCCGCGCTACAAAAGTTAGATCGCGAGTTATAAGCATTTTAAATTTTTCGACCCTCACGGTGGGGTCTCCTGTCACCAAAAATTAACACTGTCTCATAATAAATTACCAAACAAAATTTGGCCGCGCTTCGAAAATTAGATCATAAGAAACATAAGTTTGTGACTTGATATCCTAATATCTGAAAAATACCACGTCAATGTCTGCCGAAGTTTACCGAAGGATACCGTGCCGAAGTTTGCCGAACTGAAACGATGTTATCCGAAGCGTTAGGATTTTTTTGTTACGGAAGTGGTAGGTTTTCTCGTTACGGAATTTCTAGATTCGGTCGCTTCGCTCAAAGCCCGCGATAAAAGCTATGCAATAGCTTAAAATAACCAATAAAAATTTCAAATTTTTTATTTTATTCATAGCTCCCCCTTGCACATTTTATAATCTTGAATGATTGTTGCACAGAACATAATCTTTCGAAGTTCTACGTTTTGTTTAGTGAAAATCTTAATGACCATTCTAAGAGCTGGCATCATCTAATAAATTGACATATTGTTTCTTTTCACGTAAAATTTACAAATTTTTGTTTTGATAATAATAGAAAACTTCGAATTTTACAGTTATTTTCTGAATATTTGATTTTTTTTATAATTTGAATAGTTATTTTTTAGAATTATTTTATTTTTAAGGTTTTATCAGTGGTGTCCATTACTGGGATGCTTAACTAGTCATTTTTTGTTATGGACATCCTATGTAGACATTGCTAAAAAGGAAATTCCAGTAATGTTTATAATGCAAAAACTATTTTGCCTTAACTGAAAAAGTAAATATTCAAATTTGATTCTTAAATTACGCTTACAAAACTGTTATAATACCAAAACATTTATAAACAGCAACTTTTGATTTATTTTATGTGGTTAGTAAAATATCAATATTTTATTGACTTTTTTATGTTTATATTTCTTTGCATATTTTATAATCTGGCAGTCCAACCAGTCAGGAACCAAGGAGCCAGAAAATATCGTTTAAAGGCACAGTGAAAGAGGTGTTCGTAGGGCTTAATCACTCTCAATTTAAATAAAAACAATTAAGTTGCAGAAGTTTTTCAAAATTTATTTTCTGTCTTAAATATTTACTTATTCATGTCTGATTAAATATATTTATCTATTTTGATATTAATGATAGTTATATTAATTGTGAAAGTAGTAAATTTGCAGATCAGTGACCTCAAACATCAGTTCTACTGTTTTATTTTGAAATTATTTATTTAGCATTTAAATTATCCAACTCACAAAATCACTTCCTTCTTGTAATATTAATCATTGCAAATAATATATTTAGTATTCTCTCGAAGTTTAATCCTTAAAAATAGTGAGACACTGTTCTCCAAAACCTTTTTATTACTATTTAAATCTCCGACTGCCCCAATAATTTAATAACTGCAATTATCTGATATTTAGTATTTTAAGCTATTCGTCTGAAATAATTAAAATATCTATTTTCTGATCGCTACGATAATGCAAACAGCGAATGATTATCACATATATTTTCTTAATTATTGGTGTTCTAACTGTTAAATTTATTTGCAAAAACCATTTTGTTTCATTACTATACTTTCATTAAATTCTGATTATTTATACTGTTATTAAAACAATTATATTTATACTATTTATTGGATGGCTATTATTAGAATAAAGGGTTTCCATTGACGGCATTTTAGGTATTTTAACATATTTTTGGTATTTAAAATTAAATTTTGATTCATATTAGAAAATGATACTATAAAAATGGTTAAATATTGTTAATGGATTAATGCAATACTGAAAAAACTGGGATATAATAATTACAAATATTAATTTTAAAAAAATTCAAATTCTTTTAAGAGTATCAATTACAGTCGCATCTACTCTGTATGTATTTAAAGATAAATGAGGATGTTTAAGTTAGCTTTATTTTCAAATATATTTTTGTTAGAAATGTTATTGCAGATAAAAATGATGGAGTAAAAAAAAATAACCACGAAGGAAAGTATGACAGTGAACCGAACCGCGAGAAATAAGATATATACACATGAGTATTAATTTTTTTATTACAAAATATACATATCACACACCCAAACACACGAAAAATAACAGAACTGTAACTTAATACAGAAGTTAAAATATTTGCATTTATTTAAACCTGATCAAAGTCAATCAAATCTGATGAAGATATAGCGCATGGCATATGCGAGGGGGGAAAATCATTTATTAGCATTACTATAGAATAACGTCAATTGCTTCCGGAAATGCGCTCGACAGAAAAAAATAAATTGAAATAGATTTAAATTGCAGTTTAACTTAATATAACTAAGTTTTCAAGTTACACACAAAATACTTCTGTTTCAAAATGTAGATTTTTTTTTCTAAACATTCCAATTTGTCTTTTTAATCATAAATATGAAATAAACTTGCGCGGAGACTTCACACTATTTTTCTTTTTTATTATTTTTATATATTTAAGAATCTTTGTTGAGTTTGACATAAAATCGTATTTTATTTTTCTGGCAACTTTTGTTTGGCAACTTTGATTCATTTTATTAATATAAACAACAGTGACACTCTTTTTATTAATTTTTAATGATGTCCAATTTTCGGTTAAACAACATGCTTTAACGAAATGTAGCTTAATGCAAAATACTGTCCGTTTTTAGCAGCTTAGAAAAATTGATATTGACAATAGAAAAATATGTAGTATATGGTTATTGGTCATGCATATAGATAATAAACGAGTCTCAGCATAGTATGTATAAAAAGGAAAAAAAGAACAAATGATATTTCTGCCTAAACTTTAAAAGTGTAATAAATATTTTTCTTTTCTGTCACGATAAAAAAAAGAATATTTGTATATAAAAAGAAAAAGAAAAACGATGAGAGAAGGCAGTACGAAAAATGAAAAATATTCCACGCTCCATGAAGCACATGATTTGTGGTTTTGATGTTTATGTAATTCTTATATAAAAAAGGAGACAGATCGCAAATACTGCTTGCCAGTGTCCTACAATAATTTGGTTTAGAACACACATTTAATTTTTTTTTTTTTTTTTTTTTTTTTTTTTTTTTTTTTTTAATCAGTAATAGTGAGTCGGTTTTGAAAGTATTTATTTAAAACTATCGAACCGATTTATTTATTTTTTGTTTTTTTCAATGCATAAATCTTTTTATGATTCGATTATAATAATTTTAATAAATTATGGAGCTAAGATAATAAATATATTGTGCTATTTTAAAAAAAATAATGTAAGAATAAGAATGCTTCAATCCCTGTATTTTCGCTTGTTAATTTTTGCAATCACTTATTCAGAAGAAAATCGATATATCTTCAAAATGTATTATTTTCTATGATATTTCGATCAATAAAAGTAAATATTTACAAATATTTTTTAAATTTAAGAAGCGCCCAGTTGTGAAAATATTTTACATACCTATACCTAGATATTTAGCATCCTGTGAAATTTCTTCTTTAAAGTCTTGCTTAATTTAAAGGAATAATTTTTAATTGCCAAAAAAATATTCATTGCCGTTTGTCACGATTTTTTTAAACATTTATAAAAAATATATGTATATAAACTTTAAAAATGGGACACCGAGATATTTAAATAGAGGTTTTTAAGTAATATTGCGGTTGTATTTTTTTAAGTTACAGGTACAACAACTCATAAACATTAAGAAACTAAAATATAATAATAACAAAACTATAATAATAATAAAAGTCTAAAAACATTTCTTCGCTATTTCTCGGCGTTAAATGAGTTTGCACGCATATGTAAGTGCTTTGCTTGATCAGAGATAAAAAAAGATGACTTTTTGCGATGGATGAGTTGCAATGTTTAATTAATGATTAATTAATTATTAGAAATTTAAAATTCTGAATTCCAGGTGCATAAGGACACACTTTGGTCTAGTCTCGGAAAAATATTCACCGTCGTATATCTTATAGATTTTGCTAGCCATCAAATACAGACAGGCACACACACAGACAGGTCGAAACCTACTTTTATTAGTATAGTTTCTGTAACAATTTTAAAAATTACAATTAAAAAAATTCTAATGGGAAGTCTCCTGTCTTATTTCTTAAATATATCTTAATGGTAAGATTATGATTACTTCGAAAAACAATTTTATCTCTAAAAAAAGCTTAAGTTCTTTTGCTAAAAATATTTCTAAAAATTTTGTCTTCTCTCTAATTAAATCTATTCATTAGATCCGTTTTATTTATTTTTCTTAAATGCTTAAAACTGTTCGGAATGATACATCAATAGCATTTTTTGCACTCTAACATATTCTATTTTTGAAAATAAAAATATTTTGTTATTCATGTTATGTTTTTAAATATATGAGAAAAACGAAATTCTGTTTGCCTCGAAAATAACGATATTTTTAAACAACCGTAAATAATTTTGTTTTAAAGTTTTCAAAGCCTTGTCTCGTTTCAAATTTATTGTATTTGTTACAGTAAAAGCTCGAAATCTGGTAAACCTTAAGTTTTACCCCTAAGCCTTACTTTTACCAAAGTAAGTTACTGAAAGCGAAAATTATGCTTTTTAATTTTTCTATTTTGGAAAGCTCCATTTCGGAAAATATTAGAATTTATTGACTATTTTTTGTAAAAGGCTAAAATTAATTATGAGCTTGTTAACGTACATAGATATGCAGTACATAATACCAAAAATATGTGCATTTAATTATCTGTTACCATTTAAAGTGGTGGCTCAAAGTTGGCTATTCTCTATTATTAACTCAAAAACAAATTAATTTTAGATTGCAGCCTTTTTTTTGCACCTATCTAAATTCCTAGAGTATGAGATGAAATTTAAACGGACAGATAGATGCACAAGATGTTATTTGTCTAGGCTAGGTTCATATTTCGGACTTTTACCAAAAAGAATCCATAAATCCTAGCATTAACAGAAATGACTGTGTTCAAGCCCAAAATGAAAGCTCCATCGATCTATTTCGGCCTTTTACAAATTCATTTTGGTAAATGCTTTGGTAAATGCATTTACCAGATTTTAGCATTTTACATTAGCATATTCATTTCATAAGCTTTATTCATTTTTCTTAAATGTATAAGACAATCCGGAATAAATTTACTGCGTTTTGTGTCAGTCTAATAAGGGCATATTTTCAAAGCAAAAATAATCTTTAAACGAAAGACTCTTGTCTCATTTCTTGAATATCTCAAAGCAGTAAAACTCTGTTTATTC
Organism: Maratus speculifer; assembly: GCA_964019185.1. Taxonomy (NCBI): domain Eukaryota; kingdom Metazoa; phylum Arthropoda; class Arachnida; order Araneae; family Salticidae; genus Maratus; species Maratus speculifer. The sequence continues at coordinate 281,066,317 of OZ025291.1, forward strand.
CGAAAACTGATATCAACATTAAGCTAACATAAAAGTTTTTGATAAACAAGTTCTTAAAGTTTCGTCTTCTCTCCAACTGAATGTACTTATTTCATCCGTTTTATTTACCTTGCTTTATTTTTCTTAAGTGTTTAAGATAGTTCGTAAAACAAATAACAAAACATTGTACTGTTCTAAAAATATCTCTGCTAAAATAAAAACTGTTTGAACGATTTGACTCTTTGTAGAAATTTCAAAGAAATGTAAGATGAATGAAGAGAATCAAAGAAATGTCAATTCAAAGAAATGTAAGAAATGTAAGATAGAAAAGTAAATTAGTCCGGATGTGTCAATCTCAAAACTTTCTTCTTTCTCATATATGTATGTTTATTAACATTTCAAAAAATTATTACACATGTTAATACTTCAGTGTTATTGCTTCAATAATTCATCAATTTTGATTTTCAATTTAAGTTTCTGTTTTATTTTACGAATCAAAGAAAAAATGCATTCAGCTCAATAATAAGGTTTAATAAATCAACATCTTTAATTATTCTGTTATACATCAGCTATTTGAGAATCGTCAGATTATTTGGAAAAGAATTGTTCATGATTGAAGTCGTTGTATAATGGAACTACCAAAAGTTGATCAAAATTATTATTACAGTGTACTCTTCAGACAAAATGTTACAAAATTCGCATGGAACCTATTGAACATAGCCGAAAATCTACATATTGAATCTGATTCAATTTTTTAGGTAACTTCATACACTTTTCAATGATAAAATAATGAAACCTTCCCTTCAGATGGATTTTTTCCAGTTGGAATGAATACCTTCTGGTCATAGCCAAAAACACACACAAAAATTTTGGTCAAGTACTATGCATGACTTCATACTTTTTGGATTATACAACATTTAAAATGGCACATAAATCACTATTACAGCGCGCCCTTTCGGTGGAATATTTCCAAATTCAATGAGGACCTGCTGACAGTAACCAGAAACATAAGAAAAAATTCGGTTCAATTTTATACATAATTTCATACACTTTTCGATGATATAAAGAGGAGACACGGACATTTTGCATATACAGATTTTTCTTAATCTCTGACCTCTAAAATATCTAAATCCATCAAAAACAGGAAGTCGATATAAATTTTTAATAAACAATTTTTTTTCCATTTTTTAATACTTTCTTCCATAGAAAGAAGTAAGTAAATATTAGAAAATATTTTATAAAAATGAATTTCCAGAATGAAGTAAAATACATATGCCAGATACAATCCTTTTTAAAGATAAACGTAAACCTTTCTTTATTTATCTTGTAATAAATCTGTATGATTTAGAAAATATCAATTTTAAAAAATCGTTAAAGTGATTTTAAATGGTTGCAAGAAAGATTGAAGTGTACTAAAGAAAAAGAAACAAGGGGATTTTAATATACTGTCTCGATTTAACTATAAATATTTACTGACAAAATCTTTAAAGCGTTGTTTATTTTCCAAAATAAATTATTCATTCAAATTATTAATGCCTTTGAGTCCATTCATTCCATCCACTTCATTCCCGAAGACAAATAACAGTACTTTGTCATTTTATGTACTTCTAAAAAGTGATCAGCTACAATAAAACTATTCGAAAAGCAACATTTTTATAAGTAAGAGAAAAAAGCAAAGATAAATTTTACGTTATAAAAAATGTCTCTAATGTCAAACAATTGTGTAGATTTAATTTAACTCTTTCTAAAGATAAAGACATGCTATTCGGCATTTATTTTACGTTAAATTAGTGTGGTTAAAGAAAAAAATCAACAGATAAATATAAAAATAACTTCCTATGATTGAAAGACTGATTGACGTCTAGTAAAATAAAAGAGTAATGTTCTTAAGACTTTCCGAAAGGTAACTAACAACAATCATTCTTTTTATGTAAATCTGTAATTTTTGCAAAATTAACAAAATTGTTTGAAAAGCAGTATTTTGTATATTACTAAACAAAGTAAGGGGTTAAAAATATTTTTGCTTATAGTGGGCATAACAAAGAGGAAAATTATTTCTTTCTATAATAGATTTCTGAAAAATTAATATGCTAGATTTAATTAAACTTTTTGGGAGGAGAAAAAATTTGTCTTTATTTATTTATCTCTTTTTAAATTTCATGCTTCTGAAAATAGGAATAAAAAACTTAATATTGATTGAATTACATCGATTGTAGTTTTGATTTGATGTAAAATATTTTCTAAAAATAAGCTCAAATGTTTGCATTATCTACATAGTTAAATATCATAGAAGTGATTCAATCTATAAAATTTTTCGTTACTCAAGTACTTAATCCCTTCAAAGCCTATTTTTAGTTAAGATTTCCCTCATAACCTTTTAATTAAATTTTCCTTTCATAATTTTCCTGCAAAAATTTATCTACTATTTGAAAAAAAATTCTACTGGAATGAAAACTGATTGAAAAACATTACTTTTATAAATAGCAGGACAAATTAATAGTTTAATAAATATTTTAAGCAATAAAAGTATTTTTTAAATAAATGAATAGACTAGATTCAATTTAACTCTTTGTAAACATAAGCCGATTTCTTTATGTATATTTGGAGATACATTTGCATATTTTAGAAAATATTAAAAATCTAAGTACGATTGAATGCATCTTAATAGAAGACAAAAACTGGCGTTAAGTTTAAAGTAGTATTCATAACAGCGCAAAACCGGTGTCTAAAGAAGTTCTTAAAACTCTGAATTCATTCAAAAAGAATTTGCATATTACATACGTAAGCATCTTTGAATACACCCATGGCATTAAAAAATTAATTAATTAAAACATGTTTTCTGCAATGTTTAAAACGGTCACGAATGAAAGCAACAACAATCGATTTAGTGATCTATTTCTAAAAACATTTTTGCTTAAAAGAAAACAGTTTGATAAGCAATATTTTAATAAATGGGTGAAAAAAATGTAGCAATCAAGAAAACCATTAAGCTATAAAAGAAAAAACACAAGTCAAATACATTAAATTTAGCTTTATATGAATATAAAAGGATTGTTCCGATTTGTCCAAATGATAAAATATGTTTTACAAAATATCAGTAAAATAAATCTAAGAATGATTGAAGTGCACATGAATGGTAAAAAACATGTTGACTTTAAAATCTTAATTTAAATCTAAGTTTAAAATACTTGACAAATTAGTTCATAAAACGATGTCTTATCTCCAAAAGAATTGATACTTAGATATACAGGAGGATTATAATAAATTTTGCACATTCAAATGGTTGCAAGAAAAAGAACTATTTGTCAAAATGAGTTGATACTTCATCTGAACATATGTGAAACAATGAATTTTTTTTTGCAAAAGAAAAATATAAGTTCAAAAGTTGACCGATAAATTGTGCTACAGCCGTCATAAGATGTTAATTAAAAGATGCGACATGCTTACCGCACAGCCTGACACAGAATCTGAGATTGCACGTTACTTTTTTTGGTAAAACGGGCAGGACATGCACTTCCATTTTATTTTCTATCTGAGAAGATAGTCACGCTATCGGAGAAGGATTGTGCTCCGCTCTGTTTGTGCAGGTTTTTTTGCTGCAAGTGTGTGGCAATTGCATGGAAGAAATTCCGAACATTAAAGAGTTTAAGAATCGGTTTTAGTCTAAGGCCTGCATTTGGCATGAAGATGATAATTAATAAATTCGATCAGACTACATGAAATGTGGCACAGGAAAGAAAGTACCTTTCTTCAACGTTAGTGAGGGACGTCTCTACAACACTGCAGAAAATGTCAAGCAGTGCTTTCAAAATGTGCAGTGCACAGGAATGTTTACAAATTTTAGATTTACTTATCAGCACAGTTCATAAAATTTTACAAAACATGCTGCAATACCACCTATTAAATATTACGGTTGTTCGGTAGTTGCTTTTTGTTGACCTGCTAAAACGAGAAGATTCGTTTTAGTAGATCACCCTACTTAAACGAAACAGTAAGGAAATGAATCTGAAAAAACTCCACTGTAATTTCTTCCTTTAATGGTAGCGAACAATGCATGGACAAATAAAATTTTTTTGACAGACGAAATCCATTTCCATCTCCAAGACGCTATGAATACTCAAAATTGCAGAATATTGGTAAGTGAGTTCCAAATAAAGTATCCATACCAAATACAACCACTGTCTCTTCATTTTGCAAAGGTCAGTGTGTGTTGCAGGTTTAAAGCAGTATTTATTATTGACCCTTTATTTTTCGAGCAGATTGGTTCTTCTCGTTCAGTCACTTTTACAGCCAATGATTTATGTTGTAAGTCTACTTTGCTCATTCTGCACTGTAAAAAATCACAGTTGTTTCCTGGTCTACAAAACATATACTATAATCAAGAATGTGAATATATAGCAACCTCTTCCAAGTCACCGAAAAATGTGAAATTTTTTTTTTACCTTTGAAAACCTCAGGAAACAATTTACTTTCGAAATTCAAAGAAGAAATTTACAAATTTTTATTTTCAGAAACTTTTCTGACTTCTCAACTTCAGTTAAAGTTGTCTATCTTTAATCTACTTGTTTTTTTTTATCATTGGTCTAGGAATATTAAGGTTTAATGCATGGCGTACGTAATATATGACTCGTTATAATCGTCCTAAAAATGGTTTACTATTATTATTATTAATTTAAATATAGAATTTATTTATAAGTCTTTAAAATTTGAATCTTTGAAAATATCATTTTCCAAATAGTCGTTGAAATTTGTTAAATTACAATTTTGTTATTTTTTTGTTATTTTTTTTTTTTCAACTTGGCTTACATTTTTGACGAATGAATAACGTAGAAACACAAAATACAAATATAAGAGAAATAGCATATTCATTTGTTACTGTATCTTATTTCTATATATCACTGAATAAAAATAAAATTCGTATTTTTATATGTTATTTTTTCTAATGAAATAATTTTAAATTGTTACATTTATTATATTACAAAATCATTAAATTATTTTACATTATTTATAGAAAGTGTCTTCGGATATTAACGCCAGGGTGGATAATAATGCCAAGTGCTAATATTACGCGTAGTTAAGAAGGAATCCGGAAAAAAATAACGCTAGGCGTTCTCCGTTGAAAGGCTCATATACTTGCTACAATGTAAAATTACAGGTGATTTATAATTTAAGGTGTAAATATTTTTTTATGGCCGTTATTTGTAATCTCTGCTGCCGGAGTTTGTCCGTAATTTTAATTGAACTTTTATAAGAGTATTAAATGTATATATATATACATACATATATATATATATATATATATATATATATATATATATATTGTGTGTATGTAGGGAATTCAGTGTTGAAACATGCAATGTTACATATAAGTCAAAAGACACGGACCACCATTACTATGTGCAGATGATAACGTAATTGCAAATTTAATAATAATAAATGTAAAGGCGTGTTCTTTTATTAGGACGCAGGACGCGGGGAGGATTAAAGCATGATGTTATTTGTCTCTGTAAAAAAATTTGCACTTTACATTATCGGCATCTTCTTATTAATGTCTCTCATATAGTTTTTTTCTTTATGTGCTCAAGGCAGATACATACTTTCATTTCTTAAACTGCTATGGTTTTCCTCAAAAGAAATATTTACAGCATTGCTTTTTATCTAAAACTAAATGCGCACATTATGAAAGTATTTTAGTAATTCCTTTATTTTGTTTTTTTAGAAGAATATGAAAGACAAATAACTGCACTCGTTTTCTTTATATACTCCAATAAGATACTTTTCATAAAACAAGAACTGTTTGAAAAGCAATACTTTTATTGAAAGGAAGAAAAATGATAAATTTAAGAAAGCTTTTATGCCACATAGGAATTTATAAAGTTAAATGAATTGTCCCGCATTCTATGTCATACATACAAGGGCAAAGTTTTCCATCCATGTTTATCTTTTGATGAATTAACTTGTTTGTTTTAGAAAGATGCAGAGAAAGTGCAATTAATTTTCATTGCTTAAGATTTAATCAATTTTTTTAGGGTAGAAATATGCCTGTTCCGTATTTATCTTCGAATAAATTAATTTCTGTTAGGTTAAAGTAAGTTTAGTGTAACAATTTTTAATTAATGGCATTTAAAATAATATGAAACAAAATAATCTTGTTCGTGAGTTTTGAAATTTATAACAATTTAGAACAGATCTATCAATTATATCAATTGAAAATATTATTTCATCGTAAATATATTCATTTATTTAAGCCTTTACAAAATATTAATAATAATAATAATAATAATAATAATAATAATAATAATAATAATAATAATAATAATAATAATAATAATAATAATGACAATTTCAGAATATAAAATTTAGACGAATTATAGTTAAGACAAACAATTCCTTTTTTTATGAGATTGCAGCGATTGATTCGCTCAATAAAACTATCGGATTAAAATTAAATGCATGCTTTTAAAAAAAATCCCCCCCCCCCTCCCAAAAAAAGTATTGTTTTTATCGCCTTTGCCATACATTGAAACAATAAAATACCCTGAAAATATCATGTAAAAGTTTACAAAGCTAAACTATTCCATCTCTAAACTTTTTTTTTTATTGTAAAGGAAAATTGCGCGTCATTCATTGATTTCCAACATTTACAGAATTTTAAAACATAAATCCGCTATTTAATAAGCGGAGTGATGATATCTGAAGTAAGCAAATTAAAAAAATCCATAGCAACTAAAAGCATACTTTCAGAAATAACCATCATAGATAAAAATTTATACAGTTCTCTAAGTCATTTTATATATTAATTATTTGTATTCTACAAATTCTCTTATTTATATTCTTTTAAATTTGTATTCTCTTATTGTACTAAATAGAGTTCAGGTGAAAATACATAAATTAAGAAAACACCCTTTAGGTTGTTGGCCACTCACTTTCTAAACGCCCCTTCGTAATTTAAAGTCTATGGGCGTTTTATGTATTTCTATATCGGAAATTGATATTTTTAACGTCTTTCGGTGATTTCTCCTTAGAAGATGTTATTTTTTCCTTAGTTTTCAAAATATTTCTAATAAAATCTATGCTTAAATTTATACGAAGTGTTAAAATTTTACTTCCAGTTTGTCAATTTTTAAAACACAAAATATTAAATTCAGCCTAACTTTTAAAAATATTTTAAAAACTAAAAAAAAAAAAAAAAAAAAAAAAGGAGGGGTGTTGCATTTTTTTGCAAGAGAACATCGAAAGAAGATTACAATATTAATTTCTAGAGGAGATATTTTAACCCTCTGGATCCCAAACCGCCAGAGATATTTTAATTCGTATATTTCAATTCCCACCAGAAAATTAAAACAACAATATTTGCTTTAATCAATAACAGAACATTCCGTATTTAAATAAAATGAAATTAGCCATTGAACTTTTTTGGTGTGAAATGAACTACATAATTTCTAGAACGTGCTCTAGCATGGGAATTAAAGGGTTAAATATAAGAATGCATCAAAAGCCCATAGGCTAAACATTATTGAGAGGTTTTCGGAAACTGAGTTATTAGCATGTATGAATCAAAAGAAATAAATGTCTGGAACTTAGTTTAGTTTTATTAAGAACTTATATAGTTTTCAAGAACTAATTAACTTTTTTACATATCTCTATAAAATTTTTTGGACAATATGTCTGTTCGGTACATTTTTGTAAAGAAAAAAAAACTGTAGAATACATCACCTTAAAATTTATAATGATGTCAGAAAACATACTGTTTCATAAAAACAAGAAGCTATTTTCATTTTGGCTTAAAAAAAACATATATATATAAACTGAACATTGGCAACAAAATGAAATCCTAGTAAACTGTTATAAGAATCCGAGCTTTATTTAATTGCCAAATTCTGCGTTCGTATAAAATAAATATTTCTACAAAAAAAAAAAAAAAAAAAAAATATATATATATATTAAAAGAATTAAAATGTTGGCAACTATGCATACTTATATATTCTCCCATGTCTTTTTATTTCAGACTGTCACAAATGTGCCAACGATATTTTTAATATTCCTTGAAAACTTAATTTGCTCAGAAAGTGCGTCATTTAATGGCATTTCAAATTTAAAATATCAGTAACTCCGTGCACTATTTTTCCGCCTAAATTTTATCCACGAACTATATGATTAAAGAAGGCACAATTTTAAACTAAAATATTTTAGTACTAAAAATAAAAAAGCCCTTTCGGACAGTATTGGAAGGAAGAAGTAGCTTTAATATTTCTTTGTTTTAAAATTTTCCAAGTTTTACACGAAACTAAATTTACTCAAATTTAATAAAATGCGATTGAACCCAATAAGAGAATATTTTTCATTACTGAATTTAATGAAAATTTTGCCAAATTCTTAAATATAGCCACATTGGCATCATTTATAGTTACTTATTTCGCGAAGTATCGCCAGGCTTGACGAGAATTTGAAGCAAACAGTCATGAATAAGAGCGAATAATATTTAAACATCGCGGGGAAATGCTTATATATATATGTGTGTGTGTGTGTTTGTGTATATGTACATTTATATAACCATTAATGTATAAATCATTGAATTTAATAAAAAAAAATTCCACATTGGAACATGGAAGAAATAAATTAAAATGAATATAATCGAAATTTATAGAACCAATATATATATATATATACATATATATATATATATATATATATATATACAGGGTGATTCCAATTTTTTTTACAATAAAAGAGGGGTGATAGTACACATCAAGACAAACAATATTAAATAGGAGACCAAGGGTCCAAAACGTTTTCCAAAGGAGATAGCCGCCATTAAAGTTTAGGGACCAAAATTTCAAATAAACATAAACCACGGAAAAATCGCTCCATTGATTTGAGGTTTTCACTAAAATTATTCTTTATGTTGACATTTTCTTGAAATTAAATTATAAAGATAAATTTCAAAAAATGCCGATAGAGGGCGCTTTAGACTTTCGAGTAACGAACAACTATTTTTTGCCGGTATGTTTTGCATCTCATTAAATGTTTTCGTAAGTTAATACTCAAACTTAAATTTTGAGCTCAAAATCTGTAGTTGGGAGTGGTTAAGTAACACAAACTGAGCTGTGTTCAGAGGGTTCAAATTTCAAATGATTAAAAAAAAATGGAAAAATTGGTCGATTGATTTACGGTTTTCACTAAAACTATTCTTTATTTAGGCATTTTCGTGAAAATAAATTATAAAGATAAATTTCAAAAATGCCGATAGAGGGCGCTTTAGACTTTGGAGTAACGAACAACTATTTTTTGCCGTTATTGTTTGCATCTCTTTAAATGATTTCGGAAGCTTAGACTAAAACTTAAATTTTGAGCTCAAAATCTGAATAGTAGGGAGTGGTTAAGCAGCACAAACTGAACAGTGTTCAAGGGGGAGGGGGAGGTTCAAATTTAAAGTAATTATAGAAAATGGAAAAATTGGTCGATTCGTTTGCGGTTTAAAAAAAACTATTCTTTAAGTCAGTATCTTCTTGAAAATAATTTTTAAAGATAAATCTCAAATAATTCCGTCAGAGGGCGCCTTAAACTTCAGAGTAACTAACAATTCATTTTAACCATTATTTTTTGGTTCTAATTAAATGCTTGCAAAAGTATTTTAAATGTTCTCGGAAGCTTAGATTTAAACTTAAATTTTGAGCTCAAATCATGAATCGTTATGAGGAGTTAAGAAGCGCAAACTGAAGTGTGTTCAGGAGTTGAAATTTAACCCTCTTTTCTCCTCGAACACAATTCAATTTTTCGCTACTTAAACACTCCCAACGATTCAGAATTTCTGCACAAAATTTAAGTCTATGCATTTGAAAGCATTTAATGAGATAAAAAAAATAACAGTTAAAAATAGTTGTACGCTACTCCAAAGTCTAAGGCGCCCTCTATCGGCATTTTGTGAAATTTATCTTTAAAAATTATTTTCAAGAAAGCACTAATTGATCAAGAAAACTGCTAATTTAAAAATTAGTTTTAGCAAAAACCGCAAACAAATCGACCAATTTTTTCCGTTTTTTACAATTATTTGAAATTCGAACCCTCTGAACACAGCTAAGTTTGTCTACTTAACCACTCCCAGCTATTCAGATTTTGAGCTCAAAATTTAATTTCAAGTCTAAGCTTACGAAAGCATTTAATAAGATGCAAAAAATAATGTCAAAAAAAAGTGTTTCGTTACTCCAAAGTGTAAAGCGCCCTCTATCGGCATTTTTTGAAATTTATCTTTATAATTTATTTTCACGAAAATACCTAAATAAAGAATAGTTTTAGTGAAAACCGCAAATCAATCGACCAAATTTTCCGTTTTTTATAATCATTTGAAAATTGAACTCTCTGAACACAGCTCAGTTTGTGTTACTTAACCACTCCCAAGTACAGATTTTGAGCTCAAAATTTAAGTTTGAGTCTAAGCTTACGAAAACATTCAATGAGATGCAAAAAATACCGGCAAAAAATAGTTGTTCGTTACTCCAAAGTCTAAAGCGCCCTCTATCGGCATTTTTTGAGATTTATCTTTATAATTTAATTTCAAGAAAATGCCGACATAAAGAATAATTTTAGTGAAAACTGCAAATCAATCGACCGATTTTTCCGTTTTTTATGTTTATTTGAAATTTTCGTCCCTTAACTTCAATGGCGGCTATTTCCTTAGGAAAATGTTTTGGACCCTTGGTCTCCCATTTAATATTGTTTGTCTTGATGTGTACTATCACCCCTCTTGTATTGTAAAAAAAATTTGGAATCACCCTGTATATATATATATACAGGGTGTATCTAAACTACTGGGCAAAACTTCAAGGGCTGATAGTACACATTAAGACAAATAATATTAAATGGGAAACTAAGGGTCCCAAACGTCTTCCGAAGGAGATAGGCGCCATCAGAGTTTGGGGTCCAAAATTTGAAATGATTATAAAAAACGGAAAAATTAGTCGATTCGTTTGCGGTTTTCACGAAAACTATTCTTTATGTCAGTATTGTCTTGAAATTAAATTATAAAGATACATTTCAAAAAATGCCGATAGAGGGCGCTTTAGACTTTAGAGTAACGAACAACTATTTTTTACCGTTATTTTTTGCATCTCATTAAATTTTTTTAGAAGTTTAGACATGAACTTAAATTTTGAGCTCAAAATCTGTGGTTAAGTAGCGCAAACTAAACTGTGTTCAATGGGAGTGGGTAGGTTCAAATTTCAAATGATTATAAAAAAACAGAATAATTGGTCAATTGATTTACGGTTTTCACTAAAACTATTCTTTATGTGAGTATTGTCTTGAAAATAAATTATAAACATAAATTACAAAAAATGTCGATAGAGGGCGCTTTAGACTTTGGAGTAACGTACAACTATTTTTTACAGTTATTTTTTGTATCTCATTAAATTTTTTTGAAGCTTAAACATAAACTTTTTGCTGAAAATCTGAATCTTTGAAAGTGGTTAAGCAGCGCTAACTGAACTGTGTTCAATGGGGGTGGGAAGGTTCAAATTTCAAATGATTATTCTAAAATGAAAAATTGGTCGATTCGTTTGCGGTTTTCTCTAAAACCATTCTTTATGTCAGTATTTCCTTGAAAATAAATTTTAAAGATAAATTTCAAAAAATTCCGTTAGAGGGCGCTTAACAATTAGAGTAACGAACAACAATTTTTAACTGTTATTTTTTGTATCTAATTAAATGCTTGCAAAAGCTTAAACTTAAATTTTGAGCTCAAATTCTGAATCGTTGGGAGGGGTTAAGAAGCGCAAACTGAACTGTATTCAGGAGTTGAAATGTTACCCTACCCACCTTACGAATGTAGTTCAATTTTTCGCTACTTAATTACTCACAACGATTCAGATTTTGAGTTCAAAATTTAAGTCTAAGTTTTTAAAACATTTATTTAGATTAAAAATAATAATAATAACGGTTAAAATTAGCTGTTGGTTACTCTAAAGTTTAAGGCGCCCTCTAACGGAATTTCTTGAAATTTATCTTTAAAATTTATTTTCAAGGAAATACTGACATAAAGAATGGCTTTAGAGAAAACCGCAAATGAATCGACCAATTTTTCCGTTTTTTATAATCATTTGAAATTTGAACCTTCCCACCTCCATTGAACACAGTTCAGTTTGCGCTACTTAACCACCCTCAACAATTCAGATTTTCAGCTCAAAATTTAAGTTTATGTCTAAGCTTCTAAAAAAATTAATGAGATTAAAAAAATAACGCTTAAAAAATAGTTGTGCGTTAATCCAAAGTCTGAAGCGCCCTCTATCGAATTTTTTGAAATTTATCTGTATAATTTATTCTCAAGACAATACTGACATAAAGAATAATCTTAGTGAAAACCGCAAATCAATTGACCGATTTTTCTGTTTTTTATAATCATTTGAAATTTGAACCTACCGACTCTCATTGAACACATTTCAGTTTGCGCTACTTAACCACAGATTTTGAGCTCAAAATTTAAGTTTATGTCTAAACTTCTAAAAAAAATTAATGCGATGCAAAAAATAACGGTAAAAAATAGTTGTTCGGTACGCCAAAGTCTAAAGCGCCCTCTATCGGCATTTTTTGAAATTTATCTTTATAATTTATTTTCGAGACAATACTGACATAAAGAACAGTTTTCGTGAAAACCGCAAGCGAATCGACCAATTTTTCCGTTTTTTATAATCATATCAAATTTTGGACCCCAAACTCTGATGGCGCCTATCTCCTTCGGAAGACGTTTGGGACCCGTAGTTTCCCATTTAATATTGTTTGTCTTAATGTGTACTATCACCCCTTAAAGTTTTGCCCAGTAGTTTAGATACACCCTGTATATTGGGTTGGAAACTAAGTTCCCGCAGTTTTTTTAAATAAAAGTTTTCTACCAGAATCTATATTTTGTTTTTTGGATACTAGAGCTAATTTGTGTTGTAACTCAGATCTATAAAATGGAGTGTCAAGTTGAATAAAAGGAACATTTTCGACACCTCCTTCTCTTTGCTTTCAATCAAGGTTGTAAGGCCGCAAAAGCTGCTCGTGACATTTGTGCTGTGTATGGCGAGGGTGCGATAGCTGAAAGAACCGCCCATGATTGGTATGCCAAGTTCAAAAATGGAAATTTTGACATCAAAGACGCACCTCGTTCTGGCCGTCCAGTTGAGTTCGATGAGGAGCGATTAAACCAACATTTGCACGAAAATTCGCGTCAAACGACAAGAGAACTGGCAAAGAAAATGAAATTCTCCCACACTGCTATAGTGAAGCATCTTCACTCGATGGGAAAAGTTCAGAAGTTTGGAGCATGGGTTCCGCATGTTTTAAGTGACAACAAAAAGAATCAACGAGCCGCAATCTCCGCTGGTTTGCTTGCTCGTCACCGCTCAACTCACGGAAACAAGCAACGATTTCTTTACCGAATCGTTACTGGCGATGAAAAATGGTGCCTGTACATTAATACGAAGCAACGCAAGGAATGGCTCAGCCCTGGTAAATTACCAACACCGCGTGTAAAACAAGATCTTCACCCACGTAAAACGATGTTGTGCGTATGGTGGGACTGGGAAGGCATTATCCATTACGAACTGCTTGAACGGAACCAAACAGTCAACGCGGAACTCTATGTTCGACAAATGGAACGACTCAACGTAGCTATTCAAGAGAAAAGACCTAATCGGCAGCATGGAGTCCTTTTGCTGCACGACAACGCCCGCCCTCATATCGCCAATATGACCAAGGAAGCCATTCAAACGCATGGCTGGGAAGTACTGCCGCACCCGCCGTACTGTCCTGATTTGGCACCAACGGATTTCCATCTCTTTCGATCTCTATTAAACGCTATGCGCGGAGTTTCGTTCAATACTGATGCAGACTTGAAAGCTTGGTTGGATGAATTTTTCGAGTCGAAACCAGGGGATTTCTACCAACGAGGTATTGAAAATCTTGTTGAACGTTGGGAAGAAGTTGTAAACAACAAGGGAGAATACATTGTTGATTAATTCTTTGTTATTTTTTATTGAAAAATAAACTTTGAAATAATTTTTAAAAAACGGCGGAAACTTAGTTGCCAATCCAGTTGGCATTCCATAGTTGACATTCCATTTAAACCCTTTCGACTCGGGTGTCACTTACACAAATTTTTTTTGGGTTACACCACTTTTAAAAAAAGTTTCCTTCAAGTACACAATTTCAAAAATGCTGTAATTAAATAAGTCAAATTTTATTTTCCTTTATTACTGGTGCCAAAAACAAATTTTGCAAAGAAAGATGTTGTCGAGTCAAACTGGACATACGAATGCAAAGAGTTAATGATCTGAAAATTAACATAAATTAACTCGATCAAAAAAAAATGTAAATTTGGCAGAACAAAAACGTATTTAAAAACACGGCGGGAACTTCGTTGCCAACCCACTTGTTACTTTATCGCTGACATTACATTTTAACAATCAGCATTTCAACATGAATTAGGTCGATCAAAAAAAACAGAGTATAGATTCCGGTAGAAAAATTGTCTTTAAACAAACGGCGGGAACTTAGTTTCCAACCCAATATTATAACAGAGGGTGGTTTAGGGATCATGGTCGGTGAAAATATACCAACATTTTTAGGAAGTGCTGTCTACCAGACGGCTGCAATAGGTAGCTTTTTATTTTTTGTATTAGAAGCTGCCTAAAACATACGTACTCCATGTGTTATGTATATGTGACGTCCGCCCTAAAAAGATTAATAATCTGTTTAAATTACCATGCGGTAAGACTGTAATGTACCCTTCCGACCAGTCAACTTGGAGAAAATCACACACACTTAACACTTATATATGTTTATCTAAAAACAATAATAAGAGTGATTGACAAGTTGAGCGAAAAAACTTAGGTTAGAGATTATCTAAATAAAGTTTAAAACACTAAAGCACTGAGAAAAGATGGAATGCTTTCACCAAACTATTGCCTAAATTTAAACGCAAGCTCGAAATTTAAATGACTTATCTTACATTTTACAAGAACCGAATAAGGAAGTCACTTTGGCTCCAATGTCAACAACTGTGCAGTTAAACGCTATAAAACTCCACTTTAAAGAATTCCAAATTTTCTTTCTTTTAAAATACCAAACTTTAACCCCTTACCATGTTAGCAAAATCATAATCAACGATATTTCTTCAAAAATATCTACTGAAAATTCACTAGCTATTCAACATTGGACACCTTGACGTTCATAGCAGAAAGGGGATAAAATTAAACTATATCATCACTAGGAGCTCTCCTATATCAGACTTACATAAATACTACTGTGGTATCTGTAGCAGGTAGACAACTAATGATACCTAGTTATCATATCATCGCGCAAAGTAACCGAAAAAAATCTGATTCTTGGAAATTCAAACTTTGGGACACTTAAAGAAATGACAGAATAGATACCTCATCCGTGACCAAATGTTAGAAATCAGGATGCCACGATAGCACGCAAAATCTCTACCACAAAGTTCTTTCTTAGAAATACTTAGACACTGCATAAAGAAAATATGAGAAATGCTGCTCTAAAGAATACGTAAAATGTTAAATCTTTTCTGTGTCAGAATGTATTTTTTCAAGATTCGTAGTAGTATCTAAATAAGTATATTTTAATTTCTATGAAAGATAAAATTATGAAACTTCTCCAGTTAGTTTAGTTACATATTGATTAAATCGGTTTCAGTAAGGTTTTTTTTTTTCTTTCTGAGAGAAAATTTTGAAAATATGATTATTATAATATGGTATTCTTGTAAAAGATTTTTTTAATTTTTAAATGTTTAATTAAAAAAATCACTACAGTAATATGTATTCCTTTTTGTATTCAGAAATGAAAAGAAAAGCGCAAAAACATTACAATTTTAGATATAAAATTTTAAAAACCACTGAAATTAATAATTCTTAATTGAAAAAAAATTAGAAATTGTTTAAGAAATTGCATTTTAAAAGAAATACACTTTAGTACAAATTGTCCACTTTATCGAAATGTATAAATTTAGGTATCCGTGGCAAATTTTCCAACACATATTGGTATAGCTTTCGCTTTTTAAGAATCTATGCCGTACTATACATGCGCGTAATTGAATTCATTTTCTTCATTCCTTTTATTATGTTTTCTTAAGTGCTTAATAAAGTCTAGAAGACAAATTAAGACGTTCTCACTTTTTATGTAATTCTTTTTTTTTTCTCTTTTCAAGACAAAAAGTATTTGAGCAGCAAGCCTTATAAATGAAAAAAATGGGAATAAGAATAGGAAGTTTAAAAATTGCATTTTTTTTTTTTTTTTTTTTTTTTGAAAGATAAACAAATCATTCTAGAATTATTTTAATTCTTTTTTAAGATGCAAATGTTTTCCTTGTTATTTATCTTCTACATATATGTATATAAATTAAAAATGGAAATTTCGTTTCAGCTGATTATAACATGAATTCTACTGAATAAATTTTGATGATTTTGTACTGTTAGATATGTATTATTTGTGCGAAAGTTTCAGTATGTAGCATATCACTCTACAACGACTGTTTACAGAATTATGATGTCAAGTTCTGTTATTTTGAATGATAAGTTTACTACTGTTTATGGTTCGGCGACATTTATTATCGGTAAAAGAATCGAAACTGCTATTGCACCTCAAAAGATAAAAGAGATAAATCTTACTAATTTCCTTTTTAATGGAAACCAATGAAAATGAAAATGAAAAAGAAGTCATTCTTGATGATTGATAATATTACAAAATGACAATACTTAAAATAAACATGAAAGGGCATGTTCGTAATGCTTGAAAAAATACTCGGTGTGAAATATGCATTGTATCAAAATTCGACAATTCATCATTTGCGTTAGGTATATAAAGAAAAATGTATCTGAAATTTTTATAAGATGATATCAAGAAAGTTCTCCATAAATGTGTACACAAAAATATTGGAAACTAGTTAGAGGTGGCAATCCCAAAACTTTCTTCTATCTTATGCATGTTAATACTCCCTGAAAAATGCAGCACAGCAGTGCCACCGCTTAGGTGGTTTAAACCAAAATCTAGTTAGCTACATCTTATGTCAACTTATAACTGAATCTGAAGTTTCATGGATATCCGTACTTTAGTTTTTGAGATAGAGCTGTAGCAAAATCTTACAAAAAGAACAACGCCGCATGTTGGATGATGTACACCAAAATCTAATGAAAATCAATTTTTAAACTAACTGAATCTGAAGTTTGATCAAAATCCATGCATTGTTTCTCAATGGTGCTGAATCTTAATGGAACATTTATCGCGAAATCGTGGAAACGCAGAATAGCAGCACCATCTGTAGGGAGATTAACGCCAAAAAATATAACAACACTATTCTATATTACGGATAACTGAATCTGAAGTTTTAGGAGATTTCTTGCATTGATTTTTAAGATCGAACTATTGCGATAATCACAAATAACGCACCATGGCAGCACCACCTGTTGAACGATTTGCAACAAAATGTAATCAACACCATTCTATATCAAGTACTAACTAAATATAAAGTTTTATGAAAATCCATGCGCTAGTTTTTGAGATATGGCTATTGTGAAAATTTTGAATAATGCAACATAGCAGCACTACCTGTTGAGCGATATACACCTAAAGCTAATAAGATCTAGTTTATATCAAGGTAAGTTTTGTAAAAATTCCATGAATTAATTCTTGAGATAGAACGCCCACGCACTTTTGTCACATACAGACTGACTGTCAGACAGACTCACAGACAAACATTTTGCAGAAACTTGTTTTTCGAGTTCTTTGTTGATAAAACAAGGGAAAATTTCATCTTTTGTGATTTTGGGCTGAGTGGCGATACAATAAAATTTTGAAAAATGATATGATAAACATTCTTTAAGAAAAACTTTTTCAACAAGATACTCTCCACGAAGTTAGTTTATGTAAGTTTAACTTAATGGAGTCCAGAACACATTTTAAAATATTTTTTATTTATTGAATTAAAATATTTAATTTTCTTCTGATGCTTAGTAATATTATCATATTTTTGTAACCAATAAATCTTTTCACATATATTAAGAGAAATTAATTTAAAATTTAATTTAAAAAAATTGAATAATTTAAAATGCTTGTAACTCGAGACTATTTGTAGAATTTCATTTTTTTTTTTTCATTTAAATAAGCAGAAATAAATAAGTTTTGATTTTGATTCAGAAGTTATAAAAATGTTAACAGTTTTAAAAAATTAAAAATACTTAAAAGAAAAATTTTTTAATAAAATAATGTAACTTAAAAAAATATTTTATTTTCAAAAGCAAATATTTTTTTCTAATTTGGTAATCAAAATTGAAGTAAAACAATTAAAAAAGTCTTGTTAAATGGTTAAATCGTTTATTTTTAACAGTTTTTGATTTATAACAATTTAAATAAGAGAAATGGCAAAAAAAAAAAAAATCAACATGAAGAAAAACGAATTTTTACAAAAAACATTTTATGGCAATAAAGTTCTTTTGTAAAGTTAATAAAGTTTTATAAAAGTTCTTTTGTAAAGTTAATATGTATATATAGTATGCGTATGTATTTCAAATTAGCTTCAGAATGAAAATACCTTTTCATGCACAAATACGTTACTTATCAGTTACACAAATATGAGATACTTACGTTCAGATTAATGCTCACACACATTTTATAATAGACATACATACATGCACTACAATTGTTAATACATATATCTTTGTGAACAAAAGAAAAACTTTTACTTACCCACTTTAGTCTTAAGACAAATATCACGTGATACCACAAAAAACCAGTTTAAAATGAGTGTAAAACCAAAGATGTATCAGTCTATAACTCAATTATTAAGATGTGTACACGCACTTATTTAAAAAGTCTAGAAGTAATTTTCACAATTTTAGAAACACTTAAATTAGTTTAAAGAGTGCTGTTTAGAGTTTCCTATAGGCGACTTCAGGACTGAGGATGTTAAACGTTACACACATCTTACATAATTAAGCCCATCTTACTACATCCACATTTATGCTCATATACATTTTATAACTGACAATAGATACATATGCGTCACAACTGTCAATATGTATACAAAAGGTATCATGGACTTTATACGCGTGGTGTCGAATGCCAGCGCTTGCTCTATTTTGATGCGTTATTCTAGCCAATGTTCAGAATGTCAGTGTCGACAGCAGACGAATATTATCCTTGATTTGGGTTTCGTGCATAAAGTTTAACCGAAACTGCACATTTTGTTAATGACCTCCATTACAGAACATTTTGAATTTATATTGAGTATTTATTATACAATAAATATTTTTGCAGTATTTTTAACAAATAAATTTGAACCATTTGAGGATGCACGTCATTTGACAACAACTAAATTTCAAAGACCAGAAAATTATATATTATATTTAGCTTTTTTTTTTCAAAAAATATTTTTCCAAAAATTGTATGATTTGACAAGTCAAAATTTACAATGAATATATTCTGGTATTGAAATAGTAAAACAGTATGGATCCTACATGGGACGCATATACACGGATACATATATCCCACTCACCTAAAGGAGTTAAAAATACATACTTCAAAAATAATTACGCTAATATTAAATATATATACAGAACCAGCAGATAAGTTTTAGACTTGACCTATGATGCATAAATTCTATGTCTCGGTCTACGTCTAATGTCTCGGACACCAAAGGGTACCGGTGAGAGTATTATTTTATTTTAAGTTTATTTTTATGGCATATGGAAGATGTAGGAAGCTTAAAGACATTATCTGTATAATGATTTACAATTTCTGTGACCGTTCCTGATAACATACATTAGATATAAAAACTTTTTTTAAGCAAATGAAAATAATAGTGAATTTTCAATACTCTTGTTTCAACTTAAACTTGATAAATCTATAAAATTGATGCAAAATTTATAATCTTAAAATGCACCCCTATTACGGAAAAAAATACGAAACAGTAAAAACTCAAATAGTTGAAGGTTATCACAGTTCATGAGATAACCGATTACTGAAATTTCTTCAGAATTAAATTTAAAAAAAATCGTTTAGTTAGTCACTTATAGCAGTGTCTTTCTGAAAAATATTGAATATTCTATAATCTTAACATATAACACAACAATCGATGTAACATTTGTTTTGTTCAGTAATCAGGAAAAGCTTTTATCAGAATTGATATGATGTCTTCGTGACAGTTGAAAGTACAATGTGATTTCGTATCTTAAAATACAGTAAAAATTCATGAGATCAATTGAATTTCAATGGCATTTCATAGAACTAATTTGATAACTAACAGAAGAACTTTAAGAATTAATATGTGTACATAAATTATGGTTCAGTCATTAACCATTTGCACCGACGTTAAAAAGAATAACAAATAAAGCTATATGAAAAGAAAAAAAAATACAAGAAAAATGCATTCATTCTTATTCAAACAATAACAACAAAGCATCAAAACAAATACGTTCAGTTTCTAAAATACGTTCAATCGTAAAGCAGTCGTAAAATTTTTACAAAAGAAATTCTTAAAGCATTTTGTACTCTCTAAAACAATTTATATGCTGAATCCAAAAGCGTCTTAGAATTCATTCTTGTCATTCTTCTTATTTTGTTTTCAGACGTGATTTAGACAGCTGAAAAGTTAAATAACAATGCTCGCTCTTTTCATGTAGTTGTATTTTTTTTTTCTGCTTTAAAAGAAAAATCTCTTTATATTAAAAAAGTATTTTGAAGAACGCTTTGTGTTGCAGAAAAAAAAAACAGAGTAAATAAATTGTGCAGGACAGTTTAATGCATGTAAAGAAAAAATCCTTTCTTTTATGTTTATCAAGTGAATAAATTGAAATTCATAATAATTATTCATTATTAAATAAAAAGATATAATAATAATGTCACCAATGTATAACAAGGGAATATTTAATATCCGATCATGGACTTAAGATAGCTCGGTCCCCTTTAAAAAGCTAAGATTTTTTTTTCTATTGATGCATATTTACTATGTATATACATGCTAAAAAAACTGTTTTTGACTAAAAAAAAGTTTCATTTTGTGTGCAAAAGCTCAGAATTTATTATATATATATATTTAATTTTTACTTTTTTTTCTTTACACACTATCGTGTCTAAAATACTAAAACTGATACAGATATTTGTCAAATCACTTTATAATATACATTTTTTTGTTTCCTGAATATAGTGTACTTAAAAAAATAGTTCTGGGGAATACAATAGCATTAACATTAAAAAATATAAAAATTGAAAATTTGAAGAAATAATTCTTTTTACTGCAAATTCGTCTATGTTTCTATTTTTTTTTTTTTTTTTTTTTTTTTTTTTTTTTTTCCATAGAAAAATTTATTAATTGTAAATCAATCCTAACTTTATTACTTATAATATATTGAGGATTAAAAAAACATTGGAATGATTTGACAAATATTTCCAAAAATTTTAGAGTTTTAAACGCGTTAATGTATCCAAGCAGCGAACTTTAAAACACTTTGCATTAAAAAATTTATACTCTCAATTTTTACCCACACATACTCTTTCCTTCTGAAATTTAGTTTTTTATATGTGTATGTAATAACTAAATGTATATGAATCAGTTAAAAAAAGAAATCTTTAACCCCTTGGGGACGGGCGACATGTATACGTGCCTCAAATAGGCTTAAGAATCCGTGTTTATCGGCACCAGTAAAATTATACAGTAAATTTTACCTTGTTTAATATCGGAGCATTTTCTCGATTTAGTAAGTCGCAAATTTCTGTTTTTTAAAACCGGTGACAAGACATTAAAAATTTTGTGAAAGGCTCCCGTCTTGAAGGGATTAAAATTCTTCAAAGGCTACCGAGTCCCTTTAAGTCAAATAAAAAAATTTTTAAGTATCTTCACCTAAATAAAAATGATTTATTTAACTTTACAGAACATATTTCTACATAATATAGAAACTAAAAATCTATTTAAAAAATCCCTGTCGGCTGGGCCTATAGGCGGAGGTAGATTTCGAAGAGTGCTCATTTCAATAAAAAATATATATGATTAGAGATAAACCCAGTTTAATAACTTCATTTGGCCGTTTATGAAAAGTTTTTAATTTCATTTTCCTGCAAAAACTGGTTTTATCAGAATCATCTTAAGAAAAATTCAGCTCAAATGCCCATTATGACAACATATTTTGAAATAGATTCTAAATTTATTAAAAAATTGACCAAAACAGTACATTATACAGTTCCTAAATAACAAAAAACTGTCAGTTAAAAGCATTTGAGAAAAAAATTGAATTTAAAAATGAGTCATAAAATAACCGATTTGTTGTTTGAATACATCCTTAATTCTTTAATCATGATTGCTTCGGAAAATTTTGTGCGAAATACTCACTTTGACAGCATTTTTAAAAATATATTCTATCTTTATCAAAAAACTGGCCAATGCGTCACAGTATATAGTTTCTAAATAAGAGGATCTGTAAATTGGATGCATTTGAGAGCGAAAATGGATTTTAAAACGAGTCATAAAAAACGCAATTTGCTATGTGAAAACTTCCTTAAATTTTCAAATCACAAAGACTTCGGGAAATTCTGCTCAAAATACCCTTTTTGGTAGCCTTTTTCAAAATATATTCTGTCTTTACCAAAAAACCGATCAATGCATCACATTATATAGTTCCTAAATAAAAGGATCTGTAAATTGGATGCATTTGAGAGCAAAAATGGATTTAAAAATGAGTCAGAAAAAAACGCAATTTCTTATTTGAACACTTCCTTAAATTTTCACTCTCGATGATTTCTGAAAATTCTGTTCAAAATACCCTTTTTGGTAGCCTTTTTTGAAATATATTCCGTCTTTATCAAAAAACTGACCAATGCATCACATTATATAGTTCCTAAATAAGAGGATCTGTAAATTGGATGCGTTTGAGAACAAAAATGGATTTAAAAACGAGTCAGAAAAAAGCGCGATTTCTTATTTGAATACTTCCTTCAATTTTAAGTCCCGATGACTTTCGGAAATTCTGTTCAAAATACCCTTTTTGGTAGCCTTTTTTTGAAATTTATTCTGTCTTTATCAGAAAATTGACCAATGCGTCACTTTATACAGTTTCTAAATAAGAGGATCTACCATTTGGATGCGTTTAAAATCAAAAATGAATTTAAAAATGAGTCAGAATATAAGCCGTTTGGATTTGAGGTTTTTTTCTCCAACTCCTATTTTTGTTTAATTTCTTTTTGCTATACGAATTAGTCCTATGAAAAACTTGTCAATATAAAAGTTGTAGATATTTTTGAGAAGATGTAAAATAAATTTAATCAGATTTGATATCTTAAAAATTGACGGAGTTATGGAATTTTCTCTTTTTTCAGCGCCCTTTTTCTTTTCGTTTTTAATTTTTTTCATCGGTAAAAGTTGGTCCTATCAAAAACTTGTAAATACAAAAGTTTTAGATAATTTTAAGAACATTTATAAAAAATTTAGTTGGACTTGATATCTTGAAAATTGACGAAGTTATGAATTTTTTTCTCTCAAAATCCCTGTTTTTTTCGCCCCTTGAGCCCACTTCTAAATTTATCAAAAATCTGTCATATATATACTTTTGGCCCATTTTTAAGAAGTAATATAAACTTTAAACCGATTCGATATCTACTTTAATAAAGAAGTTATGGCGTTTTTTCGGTTTTCACAAAAACGCCCCCTATTCCGACCCCCTTGGTCCGATTTTGCCCATTAACGAACTCATCCAAGATTTTATCCCCATTGATTTTATGTCCAAGTTTGGTGGAGATTGGTGAAGAATTATAGAAGTTATCGTGTCCATAAAAAAGTGAGATATATATATATATAGATAGATAGATAGATAGATAGATAGATATATAAACTGGTGCGATTGCAATAGGTAGTATTTCTTACGAAATCTACCTAAAAAGTAGATGAATGCTACCTAGTAACTCCTACAAAAGTGTTTTTTTTTTTTTTTTTTTTTTTTTTTTTTTTTTTTTTTTTGCTTTAATAATGAGTAATTTGTGTGCAATGAATAAACTAAACTTATATATACAATTTTATGCACAGATACTGCTTATTATAAAATGATTATAATTTAAGAAAAAAATTCATTTTAAAATATCGTAAATGTTGAATGGAAAATTTCTGAAGGAATTGAAACTTTATCTTCTTTCTACAAACTAAATAAAAATAAACAAAAGGGAAATGTTATACAGACAAATCGCTTTATCTTAAAACAAGGTAAAAAATATCGGAAAAAAACTTTTGATTATGTTATCTAAAAAGCATGGTAGCTTTTAACAAATGTAAAGTTTTTACAATACAAATTCTTAAATTAATGTTTTCTCTATGAAACAATCTATACAATGATCCTATGATCATCTTAGAGTTGATTTTTGTCATTCCTCGTATTTTGTAACCGAAGTGCGTAAGACAGTCCAAAAGACAAATAACACCGTTCATTTCCTTCATGTAGTTCCTTTTTCTTCACTTTGCAAAGACAAAATCTATTTTAAAATAAATAACTTCGTAAATGCTTGTTAAGATTCTCAAATTGATGTTTTCTCTACAAAACAATCTATACAATGAATCTATGATTTTCTTAAGTTCATTTTTGTCGTTCCTCGTGTTTTGTATTTACGTTAAACTAAAGTTAAGTTAAACTAATTTTAACTAAACTTTTGTGCTGCAGAAAAATTTAACAGTTTAAAACATTTAAAGGAAGCAATATTTCTTTTATACGTATGATTTGGATAAATTCCCTATGCAAATTAATCTTGCTCTATTGAATAAAAATAGCATGAAAATAGCAGTAGTGTAAAACAAAGAGATTCTTTAACCCGAAATGGGCAAATGTTATGTAATCTTCTTCGTAAATAAAAAAATATATACATTACGATATAAAAAAAAAAACTACATATATGAATATCATCCTAAAGAAGGTTAATCTAATCTTAGTGTTTTAAAACTGTACTATTTCTGCAGAATTATATTATATTGAAAAATTACTGCAGTGAAGCTTACATCTTCGAAAACAGGGACATCAGTTCACGGCGCCAATTCAACTGTAAATTATATATATATATAAATTGTTTTTATTTAAATAACAATTGTTTGTTTGACTTTACAGAGTTTCTTTCTGTACAGTTTGTAAACTAAAAATCTACGTCAAGAAGGATAGGCGCCTCCAAGACCAAGTTCTTAAGGCACCACACCGCTAATCAGTTAAGAGCGTAGAAGATTTGTGGGTGTTCGACTCTCGCTAGCTCCGTTATATACATTTTGTAGAGCCACCGGATGTAATTTTCTAGTGTTGTAAATTTACTTGACCTACCTCGTCCTTATATATTGACGATGATTTATAAACGAACTTTCATGTCACGCACACAAGATGTATGTGTTCAATGAATAAATAAATAGGGTAGTAACACATGAATAAATCTGCATGTTATAAGTATTTCCTTACGTTTTTGTTTCAATAGTGCACATTTTTTAATTCAACGCAGATGATTTATATGTCATCAATAAATTAAACTTAAATTTATTTTTATGTACTGTAACCGTTATTTATAAAACATCATTATAATTCTTTTTTAAAAGCAAAAAAATATGATTATTTAACATGATGTGCAAAATTTAACTACATACATAAATATAATCCTTCAGAGTTTTAATTATAACTCAGAGTTTTAAAACTACATTCTAACTGTAAAAAATAAAAAATCTGCATAAAAAGATAAAAGTTAAAAATCTGCATAAAAAAGAGAACTAACAAAAGAATAAATCGTGCTTTTTTTAGGTAACTTGTAGCAATTCTTTTTAAACAGTGGCTCATTTTACTAATACAACTTTACTAAAATAATGATACAACTATACAACTATACTGATACACTGTAAAAAAAATCTGTAAGCTTACTAAGAATTTTCTAGGAAACTGGGATGCCTAGAACTTTTCATGTAACCGCAACCGAAGAAAATCATGTACAGTTACAAAAGTTGCTTTAGTTAATGTTACTAAATATTGCTTAGTAAACATACTAAGGATTTTTTTGTGAGTTTCCTAAAGAATAGTCTGTAAATTTACTAAATATTATTTAGTAAACATACTAACGACTTTTTAGTGAGTTTCCTAAAGAATAGTCTGCAAATTTTCT
Organism: Maratus speculifer; assembly: GCA_964019185.1. Lineage (NCBI taxonomy): Eukaryota > Metazoa > Arthropoda > Arachnida > Araneae > Salticidae > Maratus > Maratus speculifer. Next base: position 281,092,438 of record OZ025291.1, read on the forward strand.
AAATATTATTTAGTAAACTTACTATAAATTATTCAGGGAGTTTAGTAAGGAATGTTTCGTAAATTTACCAATGATTATGTTGTATATGCAGTAACGATTTGCTAGGGAGTTTTCTAAAGAACGTTTTGTAAACTTACTACTTATTATTTAGTATATTTACTAATGATTTGTAAGGGAGGTTCTCATATCATTTTATATAAATGTACTAAACATTATTTAGTAAGCTTACTAGCGATATTTTAGAGTGATCACTATATATATATTGGTAAATTTACTGAGAATTATTTAATAAACGTATTTACGAATTTTTAGTGAGTTTTCCATACATTATTTTGTGAGTATTCTAATGGTTTTTAGTATTCTTACAAAACATTTTGTAGTAGATTTATTGAGAATTTGTTGTACATTTGCAAGGGACTTTATGGCATATTTACTATGGGTTTTTTATGCTTGCACATTAAACCTTTTATGTACTTTATAAAAAAAAATGTAACTTTAATGAGATATCGTTAGAAAAATTACCAAATTTTTTTTAGTATTGTATTTAAGCCACATTTTGTATTCTCGCCAGAAAGTTCTTTGCAACAGTACAAATGTTAATACAGTAAATTTGTTAATGATTTTTTTGTATTGTATTTAAAATATTTTATTTGCACATACCAACATGTCTTTGTAACTGCACAATTTGTTTGCAATGTTATTACTATATTTTTTACAGAAGTATTCCAAAAAGATTTTACGTAATTGTTTTTTATTCTAATACTTAAATTAATCGGAGTTATTATAGTATTTTTTTCAATATGAAGTTGAATTTTTACAGTTTTAAATATCCAGAGTGGCATTTTCCTCATGTATCAAAATATTTCGATGTAAAATAAGCAATATGGTCTAACATGTGTTTCAATATTACTACAGCAATTGACATAAATGTTACGCATGAGAAAACTCACTGAAGTTTCAATGTAGATACTTAAATAGGTGCAAAATCATTTTTTATATTATATGAGCATTATAACAATATCACTAAATGGGCAGATAAGCTGAAGCCGATCTTACGGTCTTTAGTTAAACTAAAAAAAGCAAATAGATAGAGTAATGTAAATAAATTACCATAACTGAGTTTTAAAATATGCCTAAAAGAAATATGATTTTAGATGAAGCACAGTGCTTAATTTATACATATAAAAAACTGACTTTCACCTAATCCAATACATGATTAGAAAACCTGTATATTATGAAAAAACATTGTCCGTTTATTCTATGCGAATATGCTTTTAAACTAGAATGCTAGAAATGAAAATATAGTAGTCTTGTATTTAAGATGTTTTGTTCAGTTCTATGGTCATATGAGTTTCATTAACAAATGTCTTCTGTTACATATATTTGAAACACTATACAATAACTAATTCAATGGTTCAAAAGAGAAGAGTTTTGCAAAAAAATTAATGCCTTTATGTGAATGTCACATTTAAGATTTTTTTTTTTAACTTTATTCTTATTTCAGGTGGATATGTCGTACAATTCTTACTAATTACTAGAATCTTTTTCCCTTTAATTTTTTATTGTCTTTTACCTCTACTTATTCCTAACAAATTTCTTTCACCATCTACGTTTAATACATTGTACATTTTTTAATACTTTATTTGCTTGAGAGTTTTGTTTCAAATTAAAATATTAAAGAGGAAAAATTTAATTATTGATAGATCACAAATTTAAAACTCTAAACTGGCTTAAAGATCCAGAAGAATGAGTCGAATATGTATGAATTTAGTAGAATTCTTCTGCGGTTAATATTGCTCTGGAATTAGAATCTTTAACTAAAATAGTTACACATAGGAGAGATAATATACACACTTTAACATATGTACACAAAAATGCATCTTTGACATATCAACTGTAATTGTGGGCAGGTCTTGCACTTTTTATGTTTATCAGTATTTTATAATCAGAGTTTCCTAAGCAATCTTTCTGAAAGTAAAAAGCTAGAATGGAAACAAAAAGAAATACATATTGATTTGGAAAATATTATGGAGCTGTCGTTTTTGATATAAATGTAATATGCATATCTATACAACCAATAAATGCAATATGATTAAATAACAAAATACAATGAAATATGAATAAGTTTTATTAAAAAACTATTTATTTAATTCATTACACATTTATATCTTTTTAATATGACTCACATTTTGCAAATACTACTGAATTAGTATTTATACAAATATCTATGATTTGCATACTTTTAAAAAATTATTTTTGGAGATAACATCATAAAGGAAATGTTAAAGATATATTGCAATAAATTAATTGAAAAATTTCAGTGCTGAAGAATGAGGTTCGCAAGATTTTTCTCATTGAAAGACAGTGCTTCTTTTCTTCTACTTTCGTCATCAAGGAGCTCGCATTGTTTTAAAATTGAACTTCAGTTTCTTCATGCATCTAAAATAAAAAGTTAGATGTTAACATAAAAAAGAAAGAAAAATTTAGTAAAATTTATAATGAATATAATATTATAGAAAAGCCAATATTCATCTTCGTATTGAATGTTACAAGAATTTAAAAATTAACTTGATGAAGAAAAACCATGCATTTTAAATTCAAGCTGATGATCGGCATTTTGGCAAAGTTAAAGTCACATATACAGTCGTAGGATTTTCTCATCTGAGGTGTTTCCATTTACTGACATAGCATCAATAAATCGTAAATTGCTCCCATTTTTAATTACTAATTTCATCTAAAATGAACTCGCAAAACCATATTGAAAAGGTCTTTTTTATAAAGGCTTGACATTCTTCTAACTTATGAAATAAAAATACAAAAATCCATTGATAGATGGAATTGTAACACATAAAAAATATTGAATATGCTTTATAAATGCTAAATATGTATCAATAAAACTGCTCAAGTGTTTTTAAAATGATTTCCTGAAGGCATCCATACTGTTGAAGATGTAGATTTTAAAAATAATCATCAACATTGTATGTTGTCATTGTCCTTCGACGGCAAGTCTATATAAATAAATAGTGCTGAAACAATACGCCTTCTTACCCAATAAATAATGCCAATAGGCGTGCATTGTAATATAAAAGCTTAATCTTCGAACAAATGCAAGCAGCCATCATTTGACAGGCCCATTTATTAAGGAATCTGGGTACTTTGTTAATAATTTTTGTTAAAATAGTGAAAATTGCGTTGGGGTGCGACACTTTTTACAAAACTTAGAAAATCAACTTTAACTTTAAAACAAAAATTTCAATTTATAGAGTGCAAGGTGGAACACCTTTTAATATGCTTGAACAATATAGAAACAAAACATTCAAAAGTTATTTTATAATTAAAGAAATTGTAAGTTTTAAAATGTGCTCCATAACTCACCACTTATATGTATATATCGAATTGCAGTAAAATAAAGCTATAAGGCACAAATAATCAAGTGTCGGCTAGATATATAATCTAATAAAGATGGTAGATTGATATAATGTATGTGGCAGAATATAAAATTCTAAGATTTTCATAACGTAAATGGAAATTCAGTATTGTTAGTCGTAGATAACATTAAAAAATCGTCAATTTCAATTATTTACATTTTGAAGTAAATGAATATGCTATCAATGTTATAATTAATATATTACCCTCTAAATATGTTTGCATGTTACCAATTTACATTCATCTCATTAAAAAAAGAAAGGCATATCCCATTCTTCCCTTTACTGGCATATCCCTTTCCTACCCACTTTCTTTTTTTGTGTTAAACTTCTTGTATAAACAAAAGTGCTGCTTTTAGACTTGTTTTAAATAACTAATAATATACAGTATAATGTTCCATAAATAATGAAACTATTACACCTATGAATAACAAATCACTAATATACAAAAAGCATAAAATGTAAATTTACTTTTGATTCTTGAAATGATCTTTTATACAATTGTAAGCTTATACAGACCAAAAATTTTTTTTTCAACTAAAGTTTGGCTACCAATGCTTTATCTAGCGTGCGATTGATGAAATATTTAGAATATTACATAAAGAAAAGACCTACTGTCCCATTCCTCCCACTATCTCACATCACTATCCCCATTATAATAACATTTTATAAAAATTACGTAAAACCATATTAAATACCTCTTATATTTACATGCATAAAAATTAATTGAATTTTAACAAAATTAATGAAATTTTAACTCTTTCAAATACACTGGCGAAGACAGATCACTTCACACTACAAGGAAAGCATATGTTTATTAAATATATGTAATTTTCTGCATATAAATGTAACTAAACTTCCGTATTTCAACATCTTTTCAGAGCACTTCAACAGATCATACTTGCATTACCTACGAAAATTTCGAAACATTCCGACAATTAGAAATATTTTTTTTTACAAAATAAAATGTGTGAAAATTTTGAAAAAATTTGTTAAAACCTGAGAGTTTTATCTCGTTAAAAATCTTACTAGCCCTTTTCCACTAAATAGCAATATTTTTTTCACCCAGGCTACGTATATCTTATGTTTTTAACACCAAAAAAATTCAAAGAGTTTGGTTGATAATGTCAAGTTTTTTAAGAAAGTAAAATACCGGAAATACCTTGTCCACAACTCCAAATCCCACAACTTTCTTCTATCACAAAGATAATACTATTTCAAAATTCGTCGAAGTACCAAAATTAAAAGACAATCTATGTCTGTGCCCATCATGGGAATTTTAATGATATGAAATTCCGTGCATTAGTTCTTAAGATATGAATATCGGTAAAATCACGTAAAAAATGCACCATAAAAGCGCTACTTGTTTAGTGATCTACACCAAAACCTGCAACGGTGACACTGCAATAGCTGGTGTCAACATATAACTGAATCTGAAGTTCGATGAAAATACGTGCGTTAGTTCTTAAGATTAGAATTTGAGGAAATTATGCAGATCCCCCCTCCCCTCTATTGTGCAAATTATGAAAAATTCAGCACATCAGCGCCATATATTGAGCGATTTACGCCAAAATATAAAAAAACACCAAATCATATTAGGGACAAACTAAATCTGAAGTTTGATGAAAATCCGTCCATTATGCATTCAGGTAGAGTTGTTTCAGAAATCTGAAAAAAATTAGAACAGCAACAAAATCTATTAAACAATTTACGTAAAAAAAAAAAAAAAAAAAAAAAAAAAAAACGGAATCAATTTATAACAAGGACTATCTAAATATATTTTTTATTGAAAGCTGTACATTAGTTCTTGAGACAGAGCACCCACGAAATTTAGGTCGCATACATACAGCCATTTAGTAAAAACAAGCTTTTTGGTATATATGACCCCTAAAACGTGTAAAATCCGTTGAAAACTAGAATTTACATTAAAAACTAATCATCACCAATTTATATCAGAGACAGACTAGTCATAATTTCTATATTAAACATATATATTTTAAATATAAAATTCTGTGCATTAGTTCTTGTGACAGAGTACCCACAAAATGTGTGTCACATGCAAATAGAGTAGCAGGCTGACATTTCGAAAAAACGGGAAATCTGACCCCTAAAACATCTAAATGTGACGAAACTTTTTACGAATCCTATACTTTTTTTTCGTAATAATAAAAGAAATAAAATATTCAAAAATTATCTTTGAAAAAATTAATTGTTAAAAGTCTCTCTTTTTCTGTGTATTTTACTGTACAATTCATATTACGTACGTTTTAAATAAATTCATACACTTGATTTTATGCAATATAACTATAATTATAGTTGCATAGCCCCTTACCGATTGTCTATGGTATTAGAAAGAATTTTGAAGCATGAAATATTTTTTAATTATTCTGTATCGCGTAGAGCTCGCTTACGAAAGGGGCTGTGCAAATATAATTTTATCAACTTTTTGTTAATTTTGGATCCCCCCCTACTTCTGATTCATACGTTATCCTCCTTCAACTCTCCCCCCCCCCCCCCATTAATGATATCGGTATCAAAGTGTAGAAAATTTTTATTCCTATAACTTATTTTGCTCGAAAAGACATACAAAACTGGTTTCGTTTATTTTCCGCATACTTTTATGATCAAATGATGAGAAGTTGATAAAATATCATTTTTCATATGAAAAATCTTATATCACATAACAATTAAAAGCAACTCTATTTAAATGAATCCCATGATACCTTTTTGTTACATAATGCATTCAACAGTAATAAAGATTTATTGTACTTGCACCGAACGGAGAGGGGTGGGGAGCACATAGAAATTGATATCAACAAAACGAAGACAACATTCTTTCTCTTTATTTATTAGTAAGCACAAGCTTAATTTCAAATACACTTTTTACTGTTTCTCAAACTGTGATTATATATACATACACATATGAAGAAAAATAAGAATTTTAAACGTTAGAGTATACTATATTTTAGAGTTAAATAATTTTATAATAATTTAGCGATTTTAATAACTTAAAAAAAATATGTAACAGGCTATAAAAATAACGTACTACTTTGCACTAAAGACCATATTACAAATAAAATGAGAAACAATTGATGATCAGAAATGGTGTTTATATCAAAAGACAAACCTCCTCCCTCCTGAAACGATAACATTACATTTGCACAACCCCAAAGATTAATTTGTTCTTAAAACAACATAAAGTGTGCATCCTTTTTTACGGCTAATTTTACATAAAAATAAAAACTTCCTCTATGAGTAATTAAAATAATATAAATAAAACAAATTTAACAGACATGCAATTGAACTACTCCCTTAAAGCTCTGAAATTATCGGAATATAAAAGAAATTATGGGAGAAACATAATTTTCAGAAACGATTTTATAATTAACGAAACTGTAAGAGAAAAAAAAAAGAGTGAAAAATATTGGAATTGTCCCATTCCTTCCTTTGCTGGTATGTCCCATTCCTCCCTGTACTTTATGTTAAACTTCTTGTATAGACATAAATGCTTCTTTTAGACAGTTTAAATTATGTATGATTAGCAGTATAATGTTTTATAAATAGAGAAACAATTACATATTTACATAAACAAGTCATTAATAGCAGAAAGCATAAAAATATATAGCAAACTTACTTTTGATTCTTAAAATATTCTTTTCCTTTTTACAATTGCAAGCATATGTAAATCAGCTAATTTATTCAACTGAAGATTGGGGATGCTTAGCTTAATGGAATACGTGACTGATGAAATGTTTATTAATAGAATATAAAAAGAAAAATTTACTGTCCCATTCCATCCCACTCTCCCTTATTAAGTAACAAATTTTTCGGTTAAGGGATTTAGGGAAGATTTCAGGTGTTTAACTGCTATCATAATAAAATAACAAATACAGCAGGAAGAAAAATAGACTTTTAAAGATTTTTAATGCAACGAGTAAGAATGGAGACAAAAATAACCATATTTTCTTTTATTATTCAAGAAAGGAAAGGGGATATTTCAAACGATTGATAATATAACTTATTGAAGACTTACAATTAGCAAAAAAATGAAAATTAATTAGGGTAAAAGACTAAATTTTGTATGCTTGTAAGGCGAGAGAGGGAGGAGGGATTTTTATTTGGATTTTATGGATATGACCTCTTATTTATTCTTATAATGAAGGAACGGATCAGAAATATTTTTAAAGAATGACTTAAATGTTTTAAATTTTATATGTTGAAGGGGAAAAATTAGAGATTTATTTTTCTTTTTAGAAAGGGGGAGTATTAGATGACTTATTTACATTAATGAAAATTTACAAAGTACTAATAGCCCAGTGATTATATGGTAGGATTCGATATTAAGGGAAAGTAGGAAATAGGTTTAATCTCTTCAGTTTAGATCTACAATGAATATAGTAAGTTTTATTCTCATACTAGCGGAGCGTTAGAAATATATTAGATTTACAATTTAATGCCACAATAATATCTCAAAAGAACTAACTATCAAAAACACTTAATATAAGAGTTGTAAAGCTTAAAATTCTAAGTAAAATGAACACTTACATTTAATATTTTTGCTGAACATTAATGGCACAATTCTATTTCAAAGTTTAACCGCAATGGTCAAGAGGTTTATCTTTAAAATAATTAGGGAAAAACTTGAAATTGTTTTGATCCCTTCAGTTTAGGTCTAGAATTAATGTGCTGACTTTTTACCCACATACTAGATGAACGTTAGAAAATATACTTTATTAAAAAATATTTTAAGAATATTCCAAAACAACTAAGTCTATAGAAACCATTGTGAATGTAAATTTGTTAGAGTTTGAAATTCGCAATTAAAAAAAGCATATTTTTGTCTCAATTCAATTTCAAAATTTTATCTTAATCGCTAATCCAAAGCTCTAAACTATAGGAGAGATCAAGTTATCCATCCTCTCTGTCTCCATTTGTTACATACGTGTACATTTTTTTAAATTGTTGAGGCCTTCACGATGTTTTTGTAACTATGTAAGGATTTTATTTTGCATATTTTGAGAATTATAATTTAGTAGTTATTGAGAAAATGGTTGCATGGATGATAGATGTTTTACATTTCATTTCTCAACTCACACCCCAAGACTTAAATCATTGGTTTAAGAGAGTATTTCGATTCAAACTGCTTATTTTCCGATTTATTTTTTAATTCATTATATGTCTCAAATACACGAAACCTACAAAATATCTTATTTGGAAAGTACACAAGGTGCCGTGATTGTCAATTCTTTGATAAATACAAAAAATATTGCAAAAAAAGCAATCAAAAACGGCATTTCGAACCGATTTTTCCCAAGTGGGAGATCTCGGAAGGAAAAAAACGGTCATACTAATAAGGTAAATTTTTATAACTTAAATCCTAATGAATTGAGCGTAAAAATACATCACGCGGCACCTCATACGTCACTTCTAGAATCCTCTCAGCAAATTTCATGTTTCTACTTTTAAAAATGGGCCTGAAATTGTATCGGAAAATTTCGAGCTGTTGAAGGTGGAAAAGCGTTTTTTCGAATACCCCCTTAAATGAAAGATTTTTTACTTAAAGACTAATTTTTTTTCAATATTCCTTAGGTTTTAAACTTTTATGAATTTAAATGAAGATTCTTGTATACTAGTCGAAAATCATTTAATTAGAGCGATCTTTGTCCTTAACACAAAATATGAAGTTTAAAATCGCGCTATTCGTTGACCTTGAATTTCTCTAGGGAAAAGTCTTATGCACACTCATTTGTCGCTCTACCGCCCCCCCCCCTCTCTCGCATCCTTGCACTTTATTTTCTATTTCCTTAATTCTAATAGACATGCACTGTTGTTCAATCTATATACATTATATTAAGAGCTACACCCATTTCATATTGGAAATAATAAACAATATTTGCCATCATTTACGAGTCATTTTTGAAATATTCTAAAAATTATGAAAGGATGTACCTTTTAAGTTAATTTGTTTGTAGCTCATTTAGCAAAAGAAAGAAACATAGTAGATTAATTTCTATTCTATATCTGATGGAAATTAAAACAATTTCTGGATTTCCCGTAATTAAATCAGACTTCGTCCTTTCTTTCATATACAATTTCTGGTCTATAACCCGCAATCAAGAGGTTAAGCCACAATTCTCAAAATATCCATCCTAAATAATGCATCAATAACTAAAAATTACATTTACATAATAACAATCACGTATAAACTAATAACCTCGTTTGTTCGCGTTGAAAGCTTTTGTTTAGTGATTTAGGCAATACCTGAATCTAATAGTTGAATCCAATTGTCATTTTATTCAGAATTTTAAGTTCTAAAACATTTGCATTAACAATGTTCTTGATAAGTTTATTTTTCTTTAGATATTTTACGGTAATCAAAAAAATCGTGTTTTTCAATTATAAAATTTGTACCCATTTTTTAACGCGCACATAGTAAGAGGGGGAAACTTAATACATTCATTTTAGACCTAAACTAAATGAATTTAAATAATTTCCAGCTTTCCATTAACTAATTCCGATTTCGGCTTTTTTCCCCTCCTCCACCACTGGGCTATAACGAATTTTAAAGACTTTGTGTTCTTAAAGTTTCGCAAGGAGTGTGGATGAACGGGGAAATTATTTTTTTTTTTTGGGGGGGGGGAAGAAATGTCTTAATTGATAATTTATTATGACAATAAAATAACGCATAGAACACATATTGTATTTTATGTTATTTTAATTTAAGCAGTTTTAAAGAGTTTTTAAATATTGAGTACTGTTACTGTGTGAAGAAAGTTCGGGAACAAAATTTTAAGGGTGAAATTCACATGAAGTTTTAGTGAAATAAATGTGATTTAACGAATGGTTAATGGAATTTATTCGCTAAAATCAAATAGAATAATATATTTTTTTTAAAGTAAGTTTTAAACACTTTAAATTTTGGTACTGCGGAAAAGGGGGCAAAAAAGAGAAATGACATTCAGAAAAAGAGCAGGTAAATTTGATTTATTGTATAAAACATCAGAAATTTTGTACTTATAATAAACACAGATTTAACGAATAATTAGGAAGATTAGCTTGCTAATAACTAAAAATCAAATATTATATAAGAAAATTTAAATCATATGGACTAAAAATTTACTTACTCACTAGAAATATTTTTATCAACACCAGATTCAAGATGGATGCATTACTCGGCGCTGTGCCTGCGTGAATAGTCCTTACGTCACCACTGAAGCCCTTTCCGATTGGCTGACAGGTGAAACTAAGATATTTCATGTATTTGTTCTATACGAGTGGTAAAAATAATACCAGGCTACATATAAAATTTTAGTAAACTTGCAGTTTTCTCCAGCTTTACAAAAACTAGTTTCGTAGGTTTCCAGATTTTTTTTTACAGTGTACTAAACTTGATTTTAATGCTTTACGTATTGTAACAGTTATTCATGATATTTAATTATTTATATTTTTTATTTTTCTCAGCTTAAAATTCTGTAGCAGATCAATGTAAAACTTTTTTTAAAGACCTTATCGTCTCACCTAAAATTTAAATAAATATTGACGACACAAACAAAAAACATTGCCCTTGTGCATTATTCATAAAAAAATCAAAGCGAAAAATTTCTATGAGTTTTTGAAAAAGTATCTAAACAACCGTAAAGTTTTTACAGCACAAATTCCTAAAATATTATTTCCTCTTTGAAACAATTTATCCAATGAATGTATGAGAATCTTAGAACTTGTTCTTATCTTTCCTTTAATTTTTTTAAGTGTTTAAGATAGCTAGAAGATGTATGATAACTTTTCCTTTCTTCATGCAGTTATATTTATTTATTTATTTTATACAGACAAAAACTATTTTAAAATAAATAACACTGTTAAAATTGTTTGTAAAGATAGTGTGATAAATGAGTTTATAAAGTTTTTAAAAAAATCATGCCAAATTGTGATTAATGTAATTAAAGAAAAAAGAATAGTTATTTCGATTTTTATCATGAAGATAAATGACTATGTTTTATATAAAAAAATCTGAATTGAAATAAATTGTTTTTAACCGAATAAAAATAGTAAGAAATTAATTGCTGAGTGAAAAAAAAGCTCTTTAATAAAAATCTTGTCTTAAGTTAAAAATTATGTATGAATTTTCTAGAAATTAATAGATTTATTTTTAATTTTACAGAGTATAATTCTGTATAATGTATAAAATTTAAAAATTAATGTTGAGGGAAAATATGATAAGTATAACATGATGTATAATCATTTCAAAAATTATAAAAATTAGCATTTTTTTCGGTGGGGTGGGGGGGAGTAGGGGGCAGAATGAGAAAAGGGTAACAAACCTTCAACAGTACTAAATATTTATCAAATATTTAACAAATTAATAGCTTCTAATAATACATTCTCTCTAATTACCTAAAAGGTGTGAGAATAAAATTTTAAAAATAGTAAAAAAGTTTTATTTGATTGTTGACATAAATCGAACCTACCCAAGTAATTTTCAAAACAAACAAAAGATAGATAATATTGTGAAATTGCAGATCTTGTGATGATTTGAATTGATACATAATCATTCAGTTTTTCATGTAATGCGCGTTTTTTTATTTTTACTTGGATGTTTATTTCTATTTTCGAAATCATTGAGTAAATCGTGCCACAGTTTTGGTAAATTAAATGATGTAGTATCGTTACATACGGGATTTTTTGGTGTTATAATCTTCATTATTTCTCTTATAAAGGATGGATAATATTGCTTAAAAGGGAATAGTTATTTTACTTTTATTAAAAGTTAACTGGATAATTTGTTCTTTATGTAATCTTGCCAAGACTGTGGTTTTTCTATTATATTTAATATCAGTGGCATTCTCCTTTATTCTGTGCTTAAATTTTCTTCTTGTCATTTTAGTATAATAATTCTTTCATCCGCCTGCTCTCATTAATGGTATTTCTAAATGTACATTTGCTCCCGAATAAATGAATACTGCAAATAATAATAAGCCTGAACTTAACTTTCTTTCTATCAACAGTCAGTAGGGGAAAATTGAGAGTCCGGCCCCGGGAGGAGGAGCGAGGAGCGTGGTGGTGGTGGTGGGCTCCTCCTCCTCAAGCCTCCTCCTCACTCCTCCTCCTCAATCCTCACTCCTCCTCATTCCTCCTCCTCCACAATCCTCCTCCTCCTCAATCCTCCTCCTGGCATCGTCTTGTAAGAGAAGGGGTTAAAAGGATTTTTTTTTGAATTTTAAGCGGGAATTTCAGGGAGTTAGATTTTTAAACCATACTAAAGTATGGGGGTATTTTTTAATGTGGGGACTTTAAAATTTTCGGCGTGTTATAGTACATGGGGTATGTTTTTCGATTGAATTTTGCTGTTGTTCATTTAAAAAGGGAATTAAAAATTATGAGTAAAAATAATGAAGGTAATAATTAAAAATGATAATTAAAAATAATGAGTAAAAAATAATGAAGGGAATTTTTCGAGTGGTTTTTTTTTAGTCAAGTATAGTACGTAGTAGAATTTAAGAAATGAATAATAGCAATTAACGATAATTAGTAATTAATTAAAAAGTAATTAAAAATTATGAGTGAAATTATTTTTCGAGCGGTGATTCATTAAAAAATTTTAATAATTTAAACTTTAAAATTTTCAACAGTTTAAATTTATTTTGAGTCAAGTGTAAAAGTTAATCCAATTTAACAAATGAATCATTAAAGTTAATTTCAAATAATAATTAAAAATAATGAAGATACTTTAATTATTTCGACATGCTGTAGTATGATAGATTATTTTAATGTGGTAATTTTTTCAATTGAATTTTGCTGTTGTTCATTTAAAAAAGATTAATGAAAAGAATACTACCTTTTGAATTTCATATCTGGAAAAGTGTGCCCTCATCTTTTATCCGGGCTTGGGACCGGCATTCTCTGCTTAAGACATTGTCTAGTCATAAGCAGTGAATGGCAGATTTACACACTCACATTCACACACACATTCACACACACACTTTTTGAAGATTTTGATATCTTCTTTTTTTTTTTTTTTGTAAACTTTTTTTTTTTTTTTTACTTTTTGTAAACTTTTTTTTTTTTTTTTTTTTTTCACTTTTTGTAAACTTTTTTTTTTTTTTCACTTTTTGTGAACTTTTTTTTTTTTTTTCACTTTTTGTAAGATTTTTTTTTTTTTAACCTTTTGTAAACTTTTCTTCATTTACGTTTTGGGTATTTGCCAATGCCCGTAAGCTAAGCTGCTTATCCCATCTTCTAATATATATCGTTTGTCATCAAAGGGCGAGAGACATTTCTTATTTTGCTTCATAGAATATAATGTATGTAATCGCTGCCCGATTCTGGTTTGGACTTCAAATGTTGTTTTCTGATCTTTAAGGCAATTTACATAATCTTGATGAGTAAGCTTCTTTCGAACAATTCTTGTGGAGATCCCCTTGGCTCTCTTCTTCTCCTCATCACAAGTCTTGATGGAATACATCTTAGACTTTAAACCTACAAATTCGTGGACAGCTCTTCCATTCAACTCATCTTTAAACTTCCCCAAAACTTTTCGATTCACTGTGGAATAAAGAGGGTTATCTTGGGGATAATCAGAAAAGTCGAATTCGGAGCTGTGGAGTGCCAAATCCCTTTGTAGGTTATCAGTCTTGATGAGATATGTGAGACTGTCGGTATCGGTGAAAAGCAGCAATGAACGATTGCCACTATAATTTTTTTTTACGAAATTATAATGGAAATCATACATTAATACCTTAGACAACTCCAGTATCGTGAATCCGACGTAAATGGGTCTGTTCATTAAGATACTGGGTTTCTGCCTTTCAACCGCCGTCAGACCCTCATCAAATATCTTGAATGATTTGAAGAAGGGTGATGCTACCAGCTTTTCAGATCTTGCGGAAGTATTGCATAGCTCTACATTTCTTCGCTTCCTGAGATTTTCTATACACTTTCCATAAATGCTGTTATTTAAGAGTTTGAAGAAATCCTTTTGAAAAGTGGTAGTGGCTGTCTTCCGTTTTTCGGTGTTGAAATCGATGTATTCTTTAAGCCAAGGGGATTGGTTGAACTGGAGCACTTTATGTACATGTTGCAGCTTGAGTCCCAACTGTAAATATAACTGTAAATTGCGATAGTGGCAAATGTACTTTTCTTTATTCATCAAATTTGGAATAAGTTTGGGAGTACCCTTAAATTCCCTCTCCAGCAAACTCTTCGCATAGGGTGAGAGCATTTTTTCTTCCACGGTCAGTCTTTCAGGCGCGAGTGGATATTCGTTGTGTGATATATGAAGGGATTCAGGGTACTCCAAATCCACTTCAAATATATATCCAATAGAAGAATCTTTCTTGATTTTTAAAATGTCCTCTGTTGAAAAATTGATATCTTCACACCACCGAAACCCTCCGTATGGTAGACTTTAGGACATAGCCCAGCCATACAAATTGTTAGCGTCCCAGTAGAGGATATGGGACGTATCTTCATTTGGGTCGTAGTTTGGGACTTGTGTATTATTGGCGGTCGCAAACCTGTGGGAAATCTGCGACACGCCACCACGAATTCCTTGTTCGACGAATAGTAACATATTTACGTCAGTGAGCAATTCTAATTCCACCCCCGTCATCTTCAAACAGGCCTGCCAAGACAAACCTGGTGAAGTGACGAGGTGGGCTGCATCAATATCGTAGAATTGCTTACACAAGCCCCGGAAATTTTCAAACACATCAGCCAACAGTAACTCGTCGGTTTTCACGTAAAGATTGTGATAATCACCAAGGGTTTGCATCTGGAAAGTGGACCAAATTTTTTCTGCATGCTTGTAATCATCTTCACTTATAGGTTCTTCTGTTAAATTATTGTAAAAGGCTGCTGGTGGGGGGAGATGGTCTTCATCAAATTTCTTGAACGATGAAAAATATGAATATGGATACACTCCTTTTCGAGTGAGCAAGGATAAGTCTATTGAAGGAAAATGTTTCTTTAAAATTTTGAAGTCATCCTGTTGAAGATTGGCTGTGAGTTTATCCAGGGACGTTGGCAAGAACTGAAGAGAATCTAAGAAGGAAAATTGGATGGAAGATGTCTTTTCTTTTAGTTTGAAAGTTATATAATCTTCCAAAGTGGCAGCGATTACATCGATGTGGAAATTGGGAAAGCAGCCTAGCTTCTTCATAATGTGATGGGCATCGTATTTTTTCAAATTGTGGAAGACCACTGGGATAACTTTCGACTGCTTATAATTTAAGTTGCAGAAGGGATGAGCAGCTCCTCTGTACTTTGATGATATGTGGCAGTGGTCTCGAACTCGCTTCTCTCCCAGGGCCTTCCGACAAATGCAGCATTCTGTTGCCTCTTGAAACGATTTTTCTTCTTCTTCACTTAAACGCATAGGTGCGATAGTCATAAGTTTTTGCTGTAATTCATCTTTTTCGGCCATCAAATCATTGATGAATTCACAAACGGCATTTTCGCCTCGATACACTTTAGCATGCTTGTAGATAGCACCGTCAGAGCCCACAATAACGTATGCATATCCGCAAGCGACATGTTGTGCCGTTTCAGTTTGGAAAGACTTGGTATTGGAGGGTTCGGTGGTGACTATCGGCACGAGGAGGGATTCGAAATCAGCATAAATTATAAATGGAACTGGTGCTTGCAAATGGGTTCCTGTGAATGTTAAGATATTTTCACCTTCCTCAGGCATTTTTACAACTTGGGGAGATTGTTTGCAACAATAGGGTGTATGTTCTTGAAGGAGTTCTTCACGAGTAAATCCATGGAGACATCGAAAACAGTAGAAAGCTTTGCCATTATGTTTGGTACGATGATTCATGAAACGTGAGAAATCACGGATCAGCGTATAATGGGTGTTTTCGCCATTGCTGATCAAAAGAAGATTAATCACGTCTGTGTTTGTCTTCTCTGACACATGTAAAATATATAGTTCTCCCTCCTCGTAACCGAATACATTAATCCGAAGATTATTTTGGGCTTCGATGAATGGAATTTTCGTATAAGGTACTGGGTAGGTTACTCCATTCATATTCAAGGTATGCTCAAAAGGCTTGTAGTTATTTACTCGATTCGGATGTTCTTTCCGGTTTAACTTCCTTTGATGGGCGAGGAGACACCATAATAAACATTTCTGATCTTCAAAATTCTCTATATTCAGAATGGCTTCCTTGCCTTTGAGATCTTGTGGAAGCTGTAAGTAACTGCTTCCCTTGAGTGGTTGATAGTTGCAAATTTTCAGTTCCAAATGCTGGACGTGTTTGAGTACCCACCCAGAACCTCTCTGTAGAAATTTTTCGAAACTTTTTATAATCTTCTTATGGGCTTCATCCAGATGTTCTTCTAAATAATCGTTGGTGAATTCTTGATAAGTTAATGATGAGAAATATGTGGATAGTAATTCACTTTCCCCACCAGCAGATGTTTTTTCAAGGAGCACTTTAATTAATAGTCTCCATTTGATAGATTTTTTCTCGTCAATGGCCTCGTCCAGAGAGTCTAAGAGTTCTTTTCTTTTTCTCTCGAAGAAGGTGGTGATGTCATAAATATAGTCTTCTTCCTCTTCACCGTCAAAAAATATGCTTCGAAAGACGTTTAATGAATCCACTCGTTTTTGATTTTTTCTGGATGTTTTAGAGTCAAGTCTTGGCTTTTTTACAGAAACGAAGTTTGACGTGTTACTGTGGCTGACGCGTGTATGATGGTTAAGATGCTCTTTTCTGGAGAATTTTTCACCACACTCACGACAAGAATAATTGGGATTTTCGTGAGACGCTAAATGTCGCTTCAGATTGTCCCCTCGTGTAAATACAGCTTCACAAATATTACATTTGAAACGACTGTCTTCTCCAGAATGAGATTGTTTGTGGCGAAGAAAATTATCCACTCTCAAAAAGCACTTTTGGCAAATCTCACACGTAAAAGTTGAGGAATCTTCTTTTTCATGGGTACGTTGATGTCGATTTAAATTGAACACCTTTGCGAAAGATTTCTCACAAATGTCGCATTTATGCACATCCTGTAAAAGAAGAAAAACCCTTGTTCATTTTTTATTTTACTTTTTTAAAACATTTTTAATTTAAGCCTTTTAAAATATTAAATTTATTTACTTTTAATAAAAACTTAAATATTCCCCAAAATACTAAAATTAAAACTGTTTAACCCGTTTAAAACAGGAAATTTATTTCATTTGAATAAAAATTGCCTAAACATTAAAATTTAAAGTTTATCAAAATAGTTTCCCCCTTTTAAATGTTGAATCTTTCTCATGAAAATTAAAAGACTCATAAAAGTTTTTAAAAAAGAATTGTTTAAAAACCTATTTTTAACATGTAAAAGTCATAGAATATACTTGAAAAGAAAAAAAATTACCTTCGATGTTGATGGAACAGCTTCAGACTTTGCCACATCCGATTTTTTTCCAAGTCTGGTGTGGATGAGTTCATGCCTTTTTAAGCTATCTTTACGGGAAAAAGATTTCCCGCACTCCTTGCAGAGATGCTCATCCTGAAAATAAATTCAATCTCGCTTTACAAACCAGTTTGAATATCCCGAGTTTCATTTTTAAAAAAGGGTCTTCTACTATAAAATCAAACTTTGAGTTTTTAAGATTAAGTTTAAAATATTCGACTTAAAGTTTAAAAGAAACTTCATTAAAAATGCTTACAATTTATTTCAGTTAAAAAAAAAAAAAAAAAAAAAAAAAAAAACTTTCTTAAATAAATTTTAAGTTTTAGTTAAACAAGTTTAAAAATAACTTTTAACACTATAATAGACTTTAAATGAATTTTTAAAATAACTTTTTTATACATAATATTCAATTTAGATAGTCTTTTAAAAATATTTACATACCTTGGAAGAAACTGTTTGGGACTTAGTAGTGGAGATCACATCCTTTAATGTTTGAGAAATTTCCTGCTGAAAAAGATATACCCCCACAAAAGGTTATACCACAATTTCTTTTTAAGAACAAATAGCTAAGCATTTTATTAAAACTACATTTTTTCTATTATCGTTAACATTTATTTCATAAATTTTAAAGTTTAAAATCATTAATTTATATAAGATTACAAAATTTTAAATAGTAAGTTTAAAATCATTAATATATATAAGATTACAAAATTTTTATTAGTAAGTTTAAAATCATTAATATATATAAGATTACAAAATTTTAGATAGTACGTTTTTAATTAAAACACATAAAAATTGATTAATTTTCTTCATAAATAAAAAATACCTGTTTCAATTGATTTTTCCTATCCATCTCTTTTAGAGCAGCAATTTCAATCCTATCAATCAGCTCGATTTTACTCGGTGAAAATTCCATATTCCACTAAATAACAAGAAAATTACCCTTAACATCCTTTACGTGAATAAGTCATTCGAAAACTGATTAAAACATTCACTTTTAAAAGGTAGGAAGAAAGCTTTAACACATAAAAATTGAATAATTTTCTTCATAAATAAAAAATACCTGTTTCAATTCATTTTTCCTATCCATCTCTTTTAGAGCAGCAATTTCAATCTTGTCAATCATCTCGATTTTACTCGGTGAAAATTCCATATTCCACTAAATAACAAGAAAATTACCCTTAACATCCTTTGCGTGAATAAGTCATTCGAAAACTGATTTAAACATTCACTTTTAAAAGGTAGAAAGAAAGCTTTATTTATAAAAGAATATAGTTAAAGTTTAAAATTTACTCTTTCTTACACTTAGTAATGCATTTAAATAAAACCCATAGATTTTAATTTTAGAAAACTAAACCAAAGTGTTTATAACTTTTTCACTCGATCAAAATAAAGTCACTACGTTTATTCGAAATTAGAGAATGAGTCATCCTCTTGTTTATACATGAAAACAGCATTTCCGTAAAGGGGTAAAAAATTACACAAATACAAAGCTAAATTTTTAGTATATTCTTTTTAAGGATATTGTTCATGAAAAATTATATTTTAAATTAAACTTTATACATAGGACATACTTTGAGAAGGGTGTAAACATATTAAAACTTTGACTTTTAAAAAAATCACTCTATTAAAAGATGACTCATCAATTTTGTTTAAACATGCATATACGAACATACATTGCTTTTAAAAACTTTTCATTAAAACTTTGAAATAAATCCATATTTTTTAAAATCTTATGAAAGGATGAGTCATGCATTCGCACATATCTAATACTTTTTTAAGAAAACATTTTCACGAGAAGTACTTTTCACTTTTTCCAATCAACAAATTTAGAAGCTTTTTGACTGACACATTACATGATTAGTAGAATGAAAATAAATTTCTTTAATACACCCTTTTAGGTTAAATATTAAACACACATTTAAGTTAATGTAAAACATTTTCAAACGAAGTATAACACATGTTAGAAGTATTTTCAATCATTAATTTTAACGTTATAAAATTTTAAAATAAATTTCTATAAAACACCCTTTTAGGTTAAATATTAAATACACATTTAAGTTAATGTAAAACATTTTCAAACGAAGTATAACACATGTTAGAAGTATTTTCAATCATTAATTTTAACGTTATAAAATTTTAAAATAAATTTCTATAAAACACCCTTTTAGGTTAAATATTAAATACACATTTAAGTTAATGTAAAACATTTTCAAACGGAGTATAATTCATGTTAGAAGCACTTTCAATCATTAATTTTAACGTTATAAAATTTTTAGGATGACTCATCAAAGCATTTTATATTAGAAGTAAGTTGATAGAGAATATTATTAAAGAATAGAAATGCATTATAAATAAATATGAAAAGTGAATTTTTAACACAAATACACATAACACGAATAAAATATTTCCCACGAAAAACAAATTCATACAAAATAAAATATTTAACATTGATTATTTAATCTTTTTGAATAGAATGAAGTTTTAAAAAAAATTACCACAGTCATCAAACTTAAGATATTCATTCATTTCATTTAAAAATAGATACATTTTCATTATGTTAAGAAATTTGCTTTTCACACACATACACATATATAAGAAAAATAACATAAATTCAAACAGAAAAATAGTATTATTTCAAAAGAACAGTTTAATTTTGAAAAGGTTTCTCAGAAAAATGAGTATAACTAGAAGTATTTCAAAAGTTTCATTTAGAGAGAGTTTAAAAACTTAATCGCTTAGAAATATTAAGATTAGAAGAAAAGGTGAAAATCATTAACAAAAGAAAACCACGTTAAAATATGCAATAATATAGGGTTTACAAAATAATCTTACTTGACTTTGATTATCTGAATTGAAATCCATGGCGAGCGAATTCATCTTTTTTATTATTTTTTTTTTTTCAAAAAGATTAATAATATAAACTGTTTGGAGCACTAATTATAACGTGTAGTCTCTAGGACAACTAATATAAGAATGATCTCGCGGACCCAGGTCAGTACGCTTATCTGATTAATTAGATAAGCTTATCTTATCAGATCTCTGATATCATGGGTTTTTCCAACTATGACGTCATGGGGTTTCCCACGATGAGTCATTACAAGATAACATTACTAATTAACGGAATTAACAAAGATTGCTTAATTAGAATACTTAAAAGTTTAAAAGAATTTAAAATAATGTGAAAACGGTTTTAAATATTCAACCAAAAGGAAATATACTTTAAATTTCAAATAAATTTTAAATATAATATTAAAGGCAGATATAACAAAAATATTAAACTATTATTCTAATAAAGGTCTGCAAATTGGATTAAAAATTTGCAACCAAATAACAATTGTTTCAAATATATTCTTATAAAGTTTTAATTTCCTCTTTTACACATAAGTTTTGTAATAAACATACTTAATTATGAGAAGTATAAAAAATTATACAAAGCTCTTTTCAAACTAGCAATTCGAAAATAAAGATTCCTCAAAAGTCAGCAAGTATTAAATAATAAAGAAATAATATCATTCAACAAAACTTTTAAAGATATTTCCACGAAATAAAATCATTAAGATATATATTTCCCAAAATTACATTTAAAAATATAGATTCCCCAAAAGTTAGCAAGTATTCAATAATAAAGAAATAATATCCTTCAACAAAACTTTTAAAAATATTTCCGCGAAATAAAATCATTAAGATATATATTTCCCAAAATTACGTTTAAAAATATAGATTCCTCAAAAGTTAGCAAGTAGTAAATAATAAAGAAATAATATCATTCAACAAAGCTTTTACAGATATTTCCACGAAATAAAATCATTAAGATATATATTTCCCAAAATTACGTTTAAAAAATATAGATTCCTCAAAAGTTAGCAATTAGTAAATAATAAAGAAATAATATCCTTCAACAAAACTTTTAAAAATATTTCCACGAAATAAAATCATTAAGATATATATTTCCCAAAATTTCATTTAAAAATATAGATTCCTCAAAAGTTAGCAAGTAGTAAATAATAAAGAAATAATATCTTTCAACAAAGCTTTTAAAAATATTTCCGCGAAATAAAATCATTAAGATATATATTTCCCAAAATTACATTTAAAAATATAGATTCCTCAAAAGTTAGCAAGTAGTAAATAATAAAGAAATAATATCCTTCAACCAAAATTTTAAAGATATTTCCACGAAATAAAATCATTAAGATATATATTTCCCAAAATTTCATTTAAAAATATAGATTCCTCAAAAGTTAGCAAGTAGTAAATAATAAAGAAATAATATCATTCAACAAAGCTTTTAAAAATATTTCCACGAAATAAAATCATTAAGATATATATTTCCCAAAATTACATTTAAAAATAAAGATTCCTCAAAAGTTAGCAAGTAGTAAATAATAAAGAAATAATATCATTCAACCAAAATTTTAAAGATATTTCCACGAAATAAAATCATTAAGATATATATATTTCCCAAAATTACATTTAAAAATATAGATTCCCCAAAAGTTAGCAAGTATTAAATAATAAAGAAATAATATCCTTCAACAAAACTTTTAAAAATATTTCCACGAAATAAAATCATTAAGAGATATATTTCCCAAAATTAAGTTTAAAAATATAGATTCTAAATTAACATTGCTCTCATCTTATAAAAATTATTTTTAATTTAAGAAGATTCTAATATATTCCCCATCTAAATGATTCATTTTAAAAACATACTATATAAAAAGCATTTACGTTATTTATGTTTAACATTCTGCTTTAAAAATTATACTATCAAATCAATGACATAAATAAAATCATTCTATGAAAAAATATTTACTATACCAAGAAAATTATTTAAAAATGAACAAACACTTCACATCAAATAATAAAAATAGTCTAAAAATGAACATACCTCGTCAAAAGAATTTGAAGACCTTTGATTACTTGATGAGGAATCCATAACTTGATTGCAGACACACGCACAAAATAAAGACAAATTCTCACCGAAATAAACACACTTAATCACTAGAGGAAAAAAATATCGACTGAACTGGAGATGATCTGCAGTCCGTTTATATCATCGCTGCGTGAATCACCTTATCTCTATCTGATAAGGGATTTCCCGAACGGTTGCTTATCGATGAATCATAACTGATATGAACATATACGAAATTTTCTCTAGGTGAAAACAGTAATAAATACATTTCTTTAATTTATAAGTCTAAATTCAAATAGTATTCATTAAAAATTTATTTTAATTAAAAGACTTGATAAGAAAAAAAAAAATCCTTCTTTCCCCTTTTTTTTAAAATTAAGCTTGCTAGGTGAAATGTTAATTTGCAAAATCCTTTTCTCTATTTTTTTTAAAAATAATTATAAGAGTGTAAGTCAAAGTCTTAATGAGTGATTGAAAATTAAATCTTTGCTATGTTATTAGTAAAAATAATAATAATAATTATTATTATTATTAGAATGTAAAAGTCTAAATGAAAGAATAATTAATCTTCTTTTCAATTCATTAAGGATGATTTCTGATTCACTTCAACAATAATAAAACTGTTCATTATAAGATTTTAATAATAATAACATTCCTTTACACTAAAATTATTCTAACTAAAACTTTTTTCACAATGAAGATGCAGATTTATAGAACTATCCTTTCGAAAAATATTTCAACTTTCTCATTATTATCTACTCTCTACCTCAAGACTTAATTTTTTTAGAACTTAAAACAGATTCAAGAGAAACATATATTGCTTGTCTTTTAATAAGTTTTCATAAGTATTATTATTATTCAAAATACACTCAAAGAAAAAAATTTCAGATTTTTTTTTTTTCTCGTAAAGAGATTTTACACTTTAGTATCAATCATGATTGTTCATAATATTGTCTCAACTTTTTCAAGTTTTTTTTTCCTCTAAAAAAGCATGAATAAAGAAGTTTTATGCTGAAAGAAAAAATATGAGAAAAAGTGTGGTAAATAATGACAAAGAAAAAATTTAAACTTAAATTCTTTTATTCAAGAAAATTTACAACTCATTCACTCTGTTGATAAAGAGTGTTTCCAAATAATTTTTATAAAAGTCTGATTTTAAACTAGCAAAAAATGCATGCGAAAAATGACATACACATTGATTAGTTACATTCTTCACAAACTGGTAGACATTAAAGTTCAAAAGGGCACTGTCTTTATACATGAGATATTTTTCTCTTAAACCAATTGTTAAACATGAGTGATCCAATTGGGAATTTTGACCTATTTGACATCCAAAACAGTCGAAAACACGATCCAATGATCGTTCAATTTCAGAGTTTAAGCAGGATAAAAAGTTTTTCTTGGCAGAATCAAAGTCTATATGGGAATGGATACATTTTTCCGATTTTCGAAGGACTGCAACAGGTATGACTCGTGTAAGTAACATATCGATGAAACAGTCTGTAATTTCAGAACAAAATTCAGTGAGTTTTAAAAATTGATCTCGTGATAAGCGAATTCCATTGGGTTTGAAATGAAAATTCTTATCATCCGTTTTGAATATCTGTTGAAGAAGACAAAAGTCTTCATCGACAAAGGCTAGAATGAGTTGATTATTACAAACCGAAGACTCTTTCACAGAATAAAAGTGAAACTTTGTCACATGTTGTTGGAAATGATCGAACGTTGTTGAAGTCATCACAACCCCATTTTTTGTCGGGTAGAGTTTACCGAAAGCACCTTCTTTGAAATTTCGAATATGCAATTTCAAGTTACAGTTTTTATCCATTTCAATTTGTGCTAAAGTACACCATTCTAAATTCCAGGATGTTGAATAATAACTTTCCTTGAAAGTTCGGGTAAACCACTCGTCTTTATGCGAATCATCAAGTTCAGGTCTGTTCATCGGGGAGCAGTGAATAGGTTCATCATCATCATCATCAGAGATAGAAAACAAGTCAAGATTTAATGCAGGATCCTTCGAGAAAGAAGCAAAATCTAGTCTTGGTTTTTTTAAATCCAGGGGGTGTGACACTAAATGTCGAAAGGTAAGACTAATTCGAACATCTTTTATGTGAGGTTCTGCTCCAATCCCATGTGTGAACAGTTCATTGCTGGGTGGATTCATATTATAAAGAGAGCCATGTTCTAATTTTATAAATGTCGAAGGCACATTCGGTCTTTTGAATTCAATAGTTCTCTGAGCACCAAAACTCAATACTGAAACAGGGAAGACAGCATTCAAGCAGGATTCATCATCTTTGTGGTGGCTTATGCAAGTTGACCCGTCTTGATAAAAATTAAGTAACACATAGTTGAACGTGCAGGCAGTTTCTTTTTCCACTTTGTCACGCAATTCTATCATCAGGGGAGTCCATGGAATTCCGGGCACACTGGTTCCGCTGAAGGCATAGCTGGTATTGGCGTCTCCGTAGGCTAAGGTCAGTCGTTTAGGCTTAACCTCTTTTCCAAAAAGACGGAGAGTAGGTCTGAAGAAGGGTAATGTCCGCAACTCAGACAAATAACGATCCGCATGAGGTTTCTCGATGAAATCACTGATGTACTCCACATTTAATCCATTATCCGTAAAGTGAATGGAAGGCATTTTGAAGACAGCAGCAGCAACAGAACGTATCCAACAAGAGCAGCTTAACTTCAACGAAAAGAATGAACACTAATGAACTGCTCAAGGCTTTATACTTGTAATTATCGCTTAATCTTATCAGCTGATAAGGTTAGGTCACGTGGTGCATGACATCACAGATGACGTTGAATCAAGATATCCCGGGCAACCTCGATCACGTGGTTTGATAACACTCATGACGAAAGGGGAAAAACCCAAGTGATAAGAACTTATATGATTTTTTCCATTTCTAGTCAAGTCACTGTGAAGGAAGCAAGTGTTTCAAGTAAGTATGTCTTAATTCATTTTTTCATTTCATTTCTTAATTGATTTGTGTATTTCATTCCTATCATTTTTCATAAATCTTAATGAACCTCCCTTTTAAAGTAAAACACACACACACATTTAAAGAAATAAAGACACAGAAATATAACGAAATCTATTTATTAAAACGATTGAAACAATACACTTTTAAAAATCTCTACATTAAGTTTACATAAAAACGAGTCGCTCACAGAATCTACATTCTTTAAAAACATGGATAGGACATCATCGAAATTAACAAGCATTAAAATCATGTCCCCTAATTGTTGAAATTTTTCTCGATTGTTTAACATAAAACAGGAATGCAAACTCACACTAGGATGTCGATACACACAACCGATACATTCATAAATTTGATTAAAAACAGTCACAATAGAATTCTCGATACAATACATGAGTTTAGACCACAAAACATATTCATTTTCTTGAGAAGTCCATTTACAGTTTTGCTTTAATAAAGCAGGTAAATGTTTTTCATACATATGACGAATCAATTTCTGATTCAATGAATAGGCTTTTTCTTTCAACTGTTCAAGTTGAGCATTGTTTAATAGGATAAGAGATTCATTTTTTAACATTTTCAAACACATCACAGACTGATCCTCATTTAAAACTAAAAGTTTATTATTGGCGATAAACGATGAACTCGTATATTTCAAATTAAACGCAAATATTTTATACTGGAATTCATACCAAGTGCGAATGTCTAGTTCGATTCCATTCTCGGTGGGAATTCCTTCACTCGAAAAATCTCTAATTTGAACAGAGTATTGAGCATTCTGTAATTGTAGTCCTAAAAATATATGGTTTCCAAGTTCTTGTTGAAAAATATAATTTTCTTCTTTCACCGGTGGGGTTTGCAACACATCTTGTTGTTCAGACACGTCGGATTCTTGCGATGAGTCATCTATGAGGACACCATTGTTGGAAAGAGATGATTTCGGAAAGTCAATGAAAAATTCATTCAGAATAGCAGATTCGCAGCAGGAGTCGGAGAAGGAAGTTTCGTCATCGACACACGGTTCTGCAGACTCGGTGGCAGCATACAGGGTAACAGTTTCCATAGGCAATCTGGATTCATTCATTTCCAGAGATGATTCTAAACGTGAATACTTGCAAGGCGATAATACTTCTTCGTGAGATCTTTTCATCGTAGGAACACACTAACAGCAGATTAAACTGATAACGGCGGTGACTCGTAGGAAAGACACACCCGCTGCAGCAAATTACACAATCGGTCAATTAACACACTTCGTTGATCCTCTTTTTGTTGTTTCTGGTTCTTTCTCTGTTTAACAGCTACTCTACGGTGATTATGTGAATGCAGTTTTTGATGTTTCAAGAAGTCCACCTTTCGCGAAAAAATTTCTTTGCACACTTCACACGTCTTCGAATGAGTCTTGATATGACGTTGTAAATCACTTTTCTGAATGAAACTTTTATCACACTTCTCACATTTGAAAGCTTTCTCGTCAAGATGAAATTTGATATGTCTTACATACATAAACTTTTTCAGGAATGATTTGTTGCAGGTTTCACACACGAAGGAGGCTTCCGTAAGAGGTTCTTCTTTTATCAAAAGGGTTGATGAAGAGGGTTTGATATCTGAAACAGGTTCCACTTTAGGTACGAGGTCCATTATCAATCCGGATGCAGTAGAGGGTTGACTCATCATAAACTTAAAATGACTGACCTCACTCAGCAACAGTAAAGTAACAACTAACGTTAAAAAAAATTTCGCGAGAATTTATATCAGGATAGGGGGCGCGCGCGTACCGAAAAAACATCTGTGATTGTTTCACATAATGACGTCATCCCTTTAAAGAAAAAAAGCACTTCTTAAAATTTTCTTTCTGAGATATGCAGTCGTGGCTGAATCGGTAAGTAACAATCTATTATTCAGTCACGACTGCATTTTGCACGTTCGATCCCCAACAAAACTTTTTGGAAAAACACTAATTCCATCAAGCAAATCTAGATGGCAGCACCAAAAGTCTGCCCTAAAAGTTCCTAAATTAAAATTTCTTAATAAATCACCGCTCGAATCACCCTCATACTAGAGTATGTTGAAAAAATTTCACTCATAATTTTTAATTCCCTTTTTAAATGAACAACAGCAAAATTCAATCGAAAAACATACCCCATGTACTATAACACGCCGAAAATTTTAAAGTCCCCACATTAAAAAATACCCCCATACTTTAGTATGGTTTAAAAATCTAACTCCCTGAAATTCCCGCTTAAAATTCGAAAAAAATCCTTTTAACCCCTTCTCTTACAAGACGATGCCAGGAGGAGGATTGAGGAGGAGGAGGATTGTGGAGGAGGAGGAATGAGGAGGAGTGAGGATTGAGGAGGAGGAGTGAGGAGGAGGCTTGAGGAGGAGGAGCCCACCACCACCACCACGCTCCTCGCTCCTCCTCCCGGGGCCGGACTCTCAATTTTCCCCTACTAACAGTCAAATAAAGCTGTTTTGCGTATTTAAAATTTTAATCTTACACCTTTTTAGCAATTAGAAAGAATCTGTAATAGTAACAAAATTCTTTAATTCTTCAGCTAGCATGTTACTTCTAGACCTCATTTATAAGTAACACATAACTTGAGCTGGATCCCAGCCAAGGTACTTATTTGTTTTCGGTAAATATTTAAATTTTAGTCAAAATTCGCTGGAGCTCATAAATACGGGGTCCAGAGCCAGTCAATAGAACTTCCGAAAAATCAAAGCCTAAATTACTCTTTCATCTCCTTCCCATTTACAAGCTTTTGCATTATTTTTCATTAAAACATTTCTATGTGACGTAATGTGTATTATACTTACGAGGTAAAGATAGAAAAAACTCGACTTTTATATAAGATTTTGAGCCTGGACTGGCTCGGGCTCAATCTGTCTTGCATTCAAAATTCTGTTTATGCTTTTTTTTTTATTATTATTCTTTAAAATTACGTATTATATTCTATTTATAATAATTTAATGCTATTTTGATCAGAATTAAGAAAAAACAGAAATTGAGCTTTTCTATTCTTGTGATATTTGCAAATTTATGTTGGCGATACAGTGCCACTTAAGCGACGGAACAATGAATTTGCTTCCAAGTTGACTTTCTTTTGGGACAGTAGGACTATTTTAATTAACTGTTTTTGTTTTATTTAGATATCTATGCCTGAAATGAATTTTTTCTATTTCTTTGCCGATAAGCCTCAGCTTGAAGTTTTGCTTGTTTGATGTTTTTCATCTTCTATTACGCATTAGTATAAAAATTAAGCTAAGATTTTTCAATGTTTTTCGTATAATGAACACTGCCCATAATAAGCTCTGCACAAAAAGTCACTTTCATTTGTTACTACATATAATTGCCATGTATTATTTTTCTCATAGAAAGAAATCGAGCAGTGTTTCCCCCTTTTTCAGTAAAAGAATCGAATCTTTCCCATAATGGTGTTAATTTTTCTTTTATTCAATCTGATTTCCAGGAACTCGCCACAACAAATTGTTATCTAAGTTTATACAACTTATGTTTAATTTTATATCGATTATAGTTTAAGCATCTTTTATAGGAAATTTTAAAACATTGTTCATTCTTTAGTACACAAAATTTATAGCTGCAAACCATCCCTTTTTTTATGTTAACACTATTTTCGAATCATAATCCTTACCATATTTAACAGCAGAATTAACAATGAACCGCAATTAACTAATACTGAAATTAAGAATTATTACAGTTCTGAAAGAGTGGTGATTAAAAAGCGGAATAGTTGACTACTAAGTATCGCTGATAGATACATTTTAAAATGTTATTTTGCTAAAGGAAAAAAATATGCATCAAACTTTTCAAACAAATATGCGAAACATAAATATACAGATTGGAGTGACAGGGGGGGAGGGAGGGGGAATGGTTTAATAGTTTGCACCGATATTAGGGCTCCGATACTACGGTAATATTTTTTTCATTAAACTTCATATACATTAAAGTACGTTTCACATAAAAAATGGCTAAAACATATACATGAAATAAAACAATTATTATTAAATAATTTAATAAGTAATTTCAAAAACACAGAAACATAATATGGCTACAAGATAGAAAATAAGTAGCTTTAGTATTTATATCCAGTATTTAAAAAAAAAGCCTTTAGCGTAACTTAATATACTGACTTTATTAAATGTAAATGCGAAAAAACCCGCTTTGCATTCTTTCCCGCTCATTTCTTTTCTTTTTTTTTTAATTTGCTGAGCTAGATTTTTTTCTTTGTTGCATGATTAGCATAAATCTAAGAAGAGTTTTTACTTAGGCATTTCAAAAACTTAAAAAAGAAACTTCTTTTTTGTACCAAGAAGAATTTTTATTTTGCTCTCCGCTTTTCTAAATTTTGCACGTACTTGCAAATCATTTACAAATATACGTTAAAAAAATTGACATTTTTTTTTTTGCTTTTTTTTTAATAATGTATTATTGTACCGTAGAGCAGATCCTTACCCGCTTGTCATTATATCGAGAGTTGTATATATGTCCGAAGTAAATCTTCCACGTGGGTGAAAAAAGTCCGGGATAGGATTCGAACCAGCGATGTATTGGCTGAAGTCGCCAATGCTCTTCCAACTGAGCCATCCCGAAAACAAGCAATGGAGGACTATTTCACCCAAATAACCATAACAATCACATAATCTGGTCTGATAGTATGGATCAGCCTCAACAGAATAAATCGAAGGTCAATATATATATAATATATATATGTGTGTGTGTGTGTGTGTGTAGCCAGTTGCGTAGATTCACCTGATCGCCTTATGGCGGAGATATACCTGACTATCACCTTGTCCGTCATGGCTTCAGCGCTTTTTATTTAAACAGTTTATTTATTGTGTCGGTCGGTTGTTGTAAACTATGTTGTTTGAGTATATAAGTAAAAAGGGAAGAAGTCTTCAGTTTTGTAAAGAAATCAGAAAAGCTATCTATACGTCCGTCCCTGTTCTCAGTGAAAAGCGTGAGTAAAGTACATTTATGAAAGTTTTTAATGGTAATAAAAACTATGAGTAACAAACTATCATCAATAATATATCTATATTAGATGGGTCGCGATAAAGACATCAATATTTCATAGCGTGCAAAAGCTTGAGAACCTATGCTCTATTCCAAGGCCGAGTAAATCCAATACTTCCTACTTATACTCACGCAACCTGATAACCGGAATCATATCATACAGGTCGGTGTCCCTCAATGAGGAAGGAACACGAAGAAGGGTGAGAGCTTGACCCCTTTTCTAACACACAAACACAGAGTAAAGTATGTAATGATAGGTAGCACAGCAGGGTAAAAAATAAATTAAAAAATAAAAAACAAGGCCAACAGTACAGAAGATGTCTGAGAAAGCCTTCTGCAAGTGCAAGGTCAGTAAGTGGCAAGTAGGTGAAACTATGATCGCCAGGAAACGTGTCTTGTTATCTAAAATTACCAGATATGTGAAGTTTTAAAAGTGCTAAACAATCATTTCAGCTATAGAAATAGATACGTCAGTATTTTTTTCCTCCTCTTTTCACTATTTCCTTGCCTCATTCACAAAGTATCCATTTATTTTTTATCTTTTAGGTTTTAAGATTTAAATAATCTCATTTAATTATCATGCATCAGAATCTTACATAAGATCTTAGATCTTTGATGATAGACTTATGAATATTATGTGTCACAAGCAAAAAAGTGACACTTCTTGACAAAAGTAAATTTCTCAGGCAAGGCCTGTTTACCGAATAGGCCCGTGAAGCCCGTACTTACCCACTGAAATAAAAAGGGGCCCCCTATCTTACTTTTCAGACCTAATTTTCAGAAGAAAAAAAATAAATCAATATTAAAAAAAAAATCTTACGAGACATTTATTCTTATTATGCTGCAATTTGTAAATCATAAAATATATTTAAAAAGTTCAAATGTATGTATTTTATATTACATTATTTATATTATATTTAAAAGTTCAAATGTTCATGAAGTTCAAATGTTCTTAACTGTAGTTCCATATTTGTCTATAACAAAACTAATTGGTTATATATAATTATGTATATTTAATAAAATACTGTTTCTTATTTGCAATATGGATATAGGCATTTTTAATTCAACATTCAAATTTATATTTACTCGAAATTTTAATAGTAAAATTTCAAATTATTTAAGCATACATAAAATAGATTTAGTAAAACATAATAATAAAAAATGGCATAGTAATAGGGGGGGGGGTCCTGTGTGATATTGGCTTACCATAATTTTAAGTCTTAAGCGGGCCCTGTTCACAGAAGAGGCAAAAGAAAATTTGCATAATTTTACTGTAATATGAAATTATAGCCCTTAACTCTGCATGCAGGAATGAAAACGTGCGAAGACGTAGGATGAGATTTGGAGGGTTGGTTAAATTTATTTCCCCGCACAATCCATCCCTCTTTTGTAGTCAGAAATGGACATTTAGCATAATAAAGTATGTTCCGCATAGTTACATTTAGAAACCTGCTTGTATAGTAAGACACCCCTAAGACAGACTTATTAGCAAAATAAAACGCAAATTGAATTTTTGCCAGCCGTGTCAATTTTCATGCGTGTGATATTTGGAGATCTTGCTAAGTTGCTTTTCTTGCAACATACATAAAAACAATGTTTAATAATAATAATAATATTTTCTCCCATTCTCCCACTATAACCTTAGTACATCTGTCATAATTACTAAAACATTTTAACACCTTTTTTCGTGTAAATAAATTTTAAATATGCGAAACTATGATTATAACTCTAGAAATAGATATGGTAGTAATTTTTTTATTCCCAATCTTCTTATATTTTAATATTCTTTTATTTTATTTCTGAAGTTATTAAAATTGAAGTAACATTTAGCTTTATTTCTTTAGGGTATAACATCAAGTTAATTTAACATACATTTTATGGACTAGAAATTTAGAATACGATTTCACAATGAGCATTTTTATCTTACATAAAATTGTGGATTTACTTTTACACACTTTGTCCTGCAATAGTGTGGAATTTCTTGACATAATTAGATTGTCATTTCATTTAATCATACGTGAAAGATTCAATTATTCTCAATCGAGAATCAAGGAATCATTTGCCTTTTTTTAACCTTAGAATAAAATGGCTGTTTTAATTACAGTTAATTTTTACAAAATGGATTGAAATAATCAACTTAGGCAGTATGTTTTGGGAATGTCTCTGTTTCAGTAAAAATGCATATGTATATCCTGAATTACAGTTCATGATTATTAATTTTTTTTCATCTCGCGAAAATGTATTTAAATTAGCATCTTTGGCAGTATTTCTTTATTTTAAAAAATAACTAATTATGTTACTATCGCTGACAATAATTTTCCTGTGACCAGGGGTCATTCTAAGTTAATATTAAGAAAGCTGTTGCACACAAATATATGAAAATTGGTAGTATTATAGAAAAATATTTGATAAATATACTGCTGCAGACATTTGTTTTTTTAAATCGAATATTTTTTAAAGAGATATTTAATGTTAATAATGGTCAAAATCGTTCCATTAAAAAAGTTTAACGAAGCAAGAAATTATACATGGGAATTTAAACATTTTTAGGTCATTTTATACATTAGAAGCTCACTGTGTGCAAATTGCATTTTTTTTAATTTGACTCATTTTTTGATGATTTATTTCCATTTTAATTTTAAATTTTCAGCATTTCAAGAACTATTTTTTGCATAATTTAGAAAAGAATATTATTTTAAATTGTAGCCAATTTTAAAAACAGCATAAAGAATAATATTATTTTTAAATAAAAAAATACCGACACATGAGTATTAAAAATAGAAAAAAAACCTTTCAAATTAAAATTAAGTGATTACCTGTTAAAAGCAGAATAATGTTGAAAATTGCGTCTTAAAAATTATATTTACAAGTGAATTTTAAAAAATAAAAAAAATAAATAACAAATTCATTATTATTCGTTAAAAGTCATAAATGGAAGAAATAATTTCTTCCATTTATGACTTTTAACGAATAATAATGAATTTGTTATTTATTTTTTTTATTTTTTAAAATTCACTTGTAAATATAATTTTTAAGACGCAATTTTCAACATTATTCTGCTTTTAACAGGTAATCACTTAATTTTAATTTGAAAGGTTTTTTTTCTATTTTTAATACTCATGTGTCGGTATAGAAATTACATCATATTTAAAATCGCCAAATATATAGCAGGTGGCAAAACAATTTAAATTTAAAATATATACTTCCCTGAGACATTTATTCCATATTTTGAGATAATATTTTCAGCTATTATGGTGATTTCTAAAACAAAGCAAATAATATTTTCTTCCTAACAATAAAAGTATTTTCAGGTAAATATTAAAAAGAGAAAGAAAACTTTGGTGAAAATTACGTGAAGTTTAAAACGATACAACAGTTTAAAAATACATTTGCACAAGATACTCCACATTTGTAAATGATTTTTTTTTTTTATATATATATTGTTTCCAATCCTGAATAGTGAAAATAAAAATATTTCCTTTCAAAAAACAAATACATTTTTACGTGAATATTACAAAGAGAAATAAAACTTCAAAATTATAAATCATTTATAAGAATTAAAAGCAGTAAATAGGAGAAATTATGTTGTATTTTAATTGACCAAACAATAAAAATGCAAAACAGTTTAAATTTAAAAATATATTTGCGCGAGACATTTATTTCGTATATTTTCAGATAATTTATTGTTGTGATTTCTAAGACAGCGCAAATGATATTTCCTTTCTAACAACAAAACTATTAACTCGTGAATATTAAAAAGAGAAAGAAAACTTTAATGAAAATTGCATTTTTTTTATTTGACTCATTTTTTGATGATTTATTTCCTTTTTAATTTTAAATTTTCAGTATTTCAAGAGCTATTTTTTGCATAATTTAGAAAAGAAGATTATTTTAAATTGTTGCCAATTTTAAAAACAGCATGAAGAATAATATTATTTTTAAATAAAAAAAATACCGACACATGAGTATTAAAAATAGAAAAAAAAACCCTTTAAAATTAGAATTAAGTGATTACCTGTTAAAATCAGAATAATGTTGAAAATTGCGTCTTAAAAATTCTATTTACAAGTGAATTTTAAAAAAGAAAAAAAATAAATAACAAATTCATTATTATTCGTTAAAAGTCATAAATGGAAGAAATTACATCATATTTAAAATCGCCAAATATATAGCAGGTGGCAAAACAATTTAAATTTAAAATATATACTTCCCTGAGACATTTATTCCATATTTTGAGATAATATTTTCAGCTATCATCGTGATTTCTAAAACAAAGCAAATAATATTTTCTTCCTAACAATAAAAGTATTTTCAGGTAAATATTAAAAAGAGAAAGAAAACTTTGGTGAAAATTACGTGAAGTTTAAAACGTCAGATTTAAAACGATTAAAAATTTATCTACAATTCAAATGTTTTATTTAAAAAACATTTCTTATAGCATTGTTAAAAAATCACTGAGAGATAAAGACTCTACTTAATTATTTACAGCAGATTATTTTCAAATTTGTACTACTTTTTTAAAAATCGAAAGTGAAACAGACATTCTATCTCTTAACAGCAGCTAATTTGGCTTTAAAAATTTCCAATAAAAAGAAAATATATTGAAACCCATTTACAGAAATATCGCCACTGTTCTTTTAAACTATAATTCAACCTTTTTAAAGCCGATGAAGTTAGTGTGCTTTTAGAATCTGGTTGTTTGAACGGGGATTGGCGAGCGGAACTCGTACGAGGCAAAACCCTCCAGTTTTGTAAAAAAAAAAAAAAAAAAGTTTTGTTTCTATAAGAAAAAATTAGGTATTTATGTGGGATTTTTTCTTGATTTTAGTTCATGACTGTGCATTTTATTTTATTTTTTATAATTTTCGTTACGCAAAAAGGTATTTCAATCATCAAATCAGGCAGTATTTCCTAAATAAATTTTCTGTTTTTACAGGAAAAATAAACTATATAAATTTTATTTCTTATAGTTCATGGCTATTCCGATTTTTTATAATTTTAATCTAGGGAAAAATGATTCAAATAACCAACTTGTGAAGCATTTTCTGAGAAATTCCCTGGAATGTGGAAACAGCTTTCCGAGCTTCATTTTCCCAATTTAGAAATGTCATATAAAACCGCCTTTGCTTCTTTGTACTAGCATTTCTCTCATCATAAGCTCCTTTCACTGCAGAATTTCCCATAAGCTGTTTTCTGCGAATACATGCTATCAAAAAAGAAGCTAAAAAAGAAAGACTTCAAACGATCTTATAACAAGAAAAATACTCTATAAATTTTAATACTCTAAAAAAACAAAAAAGGGGGTTTAAATTCTTTTTATTATATTAATATTTTACAATAATAATAAATCTGTTTAGTTTAAAAATAAATAAATAAATAAAGACGTGAGGATTGATAAAATCCATTACTTAATTATAGCATATCTTTTATAACTTTTGATTTCTATATTCAAGTATGGCTTATAAATTTATAAAATTTTGTGTACAATACCTGTGAGGAGGCATCAGTTTAACGATATTGAAATTTCAAAGCTTTATTTATTTATTTATTCATTCTTTATTTTATCTATTATAATTTTAATCAAATTTCTTCATTTAAAGAAAATCTTCAGAATTAAACTTTATAATCCGACTATTACATTGCTTGATTAACTTTAGTATCAAATGAACTTATATTTGATTTCTGATATTGAAAGTATTAGACATGCATGTAGAACTTTTGCGCGCAACCCTGTTACACCGGGAACTGGTTCCACAGACAATTACCTCATCGAATTCATGGCTGAAATTTTGGGCGAGTTAAATCTTGATTTGCATATTAAAATACAATCGTTCTGACAAGTCATACTTTGATAGAAAACAACTTAAAACCATATTTTAGCGGAAGATTGGGAGCAGGACAATAAAATGATAAATCAATCGCTAAAATCAGTTCGCTAAAACTTGGTAGACCGATTCTGTTTTAATATGCTAATCAAAATTTATTCAAACCTAGAATTTTATCCATGAACTCAAGGAGGTGATTGTCTGTGCAGTCGCCTACAGGACTGTATTCCCACAAAACTAATTTTTAGTTTTAACTATTGGGTATTCCCTATAGCAAAGACGGTATAATTAATTTCACTAAAGTAAAATAGTTGAAAATTTGCAGTTAATTTTACTTTATTTTATAAAAATTAAATAAATAAGTAAATAAATAAAACCTGAATATTTAAATTGTATTACATTTAAATTAAATAAATATTATCTTTCAAATTATATATATATATTTTAGGATTGTTAAATTTATTTACAATCACTTTCAAATTTTTAATCAATTATTCACCATAATTTTTTGACAGTTCTAAACAATTTAAAACTTTATTTTTATCTACACTTCTCTAAATTAATCTTTCTCGTTACTATTCTACTTTAATATTTAAATGCTTTAGCCAAATAGTCTCAAATTTTCTACTTTTCGATTTCCTTGGTTTATTATAAACAAAGCTCCGTCTCCTACTCTCGGATTAGTTAAAGAGATGTTTCGGACGCTTCTATTTTCTTAATTTCTTTGAGATGAAGACCTTGCATTACCTATTTAATTCAATATATTTATATTTGTACTGTATTACATGAATAGTGTTATTATTTAAACTTTTTTTATGGCTCCTCTACGATGTCTTACACAAATACTCAGCCATAGACAGTGCAGCTGGCTAACTAGGAATCCTCTCAAAGCATCAACTGCTTACTTGTTTACAGCTTTTAAAAACACACTCCAAATTAATAGACCTATAGTATTCCTCTAATTTTTTCCTCTTCAATCTCAGTGAGATAAAAACCTTTCATCACTTTTTAAAACTCTGTTAACTGTTTAAAAACTCATTTTAATGTAAAAAAATATCGCCATGTTTAATTGACAAAACATGGATCAATGTAATCTATACTCTGATTTAAAAAATAATAATAATAAAAGATTTTATGGCTATAAAGTATAAAAAACTGCATTACTTTTTTTTCGAAACTTATTGAATATATTTATATTATAAATGAATTTTATATTAATGGATATTAAAATGCTCATTGACATATTTAAAACATAAAAATTAATTCTAAATCTTGAAATGTAGCTTCAAATCTTTCTATCGTAAACTACTAAATATGAAACTATTTCTGAATTTTTTTTCATAAGCGAATAATAAATATTTTCTTATTTATGGGTCAGCGAAAGCCAATCACATGATGTAATTTAATTGGATGACGGAATAATTATTTACCAGTCCTTTTTATTTCTTTCTGTTCAGAAAAATGTACGTAGATAATGCTATAAAAATACAATGTAACCTTGAAATCAGGAAAAAAATTACGCATAAATACACATAATCATCTTTATATATTTTCTTGCTGAAGATAATGGAGTTTATATTCTGTTACAAGCTTTTCTGAGAAGCTATATTTTTTTATTAATTTAATGAAGACATTTAATAGTATTAATTATATTGCGTGCAGCTTATTTAGATTGTAGTAGTAATATACATATTTTATTAATTGGTATATCATATTAACTGGATACTTAAAAGTTTACAATAATAGAAAATAATTGCAAATTTTAAAAATATTTCTATTTCGGAAAATTTCTTAATAACAAATGCTTATTTGGAATTTGCTTAATTAATTACAATTTACATCTATTATAAGAAAAAAATAGCTGAAAAAAATAATGATTTCACATGATTAACTGCAATATTACTATTTCATGATGAATTTGCTAACAGAGTTAAAGGTCAAAAATATTTTTAAAGCGCCAATTTGTATTCGAACATCAAAATAAAGCAGCAGTGAGCGAAATCAATATTTAAGAGTATAACTTCCTGTAAATAGTACTTTCATTTTGATCTTAATGCCAAAATTTCACATTAAATAAGTGGTTTGGAGGATATGATAGATATAAATTCAGTAAGAGCATTTTAATGCAACATGACGTTTTCATTTAATGGTCAGGATAAAAATTCAGTAGATTGTGTGAAAAAAAAAGACTTCTGTTCCTTCGATACCACTCAAATAAAAGCGACATTGCCCTCCATCGTCCAGCATCTTCGAGACTTAAGCTTCAGATAAAGGCATCATTCTCATCTGACACCCGTATTCACCAACGCGAGTTGACTCCCGAGTCCGTGTTAAATGCTGGGCATGAAAGACTTCTTAGGAAATAGCCTTTCGAAAAAGAAAACCGTTCCGTGAAATAAATTTGAAATAGGTGGCGCCTATCAAGAACGGTTCCTCAGTTCGCGTGTTGTTTACATTTATCCTGATCATATTCGCTTTCTTTTCGGAGGAAAATATAATAAATTAACTAATAATTTTATTAACATAAGACTTCTAGTTGATCTGATATAATTTTTTTCTTAATTCTGATATTCGTGACCTACGCCTGTTGACATTTTGTTATTAGGTTCCAAAATCATGACTCTGTATTAGTACATTGCGTGAGAAGGCCTTCTTTGTATCTATGTTCATGTCCAGAATTTAACACGGACTTAAGAGTTAACCCGCGTTGGTGAATATGGGTGTTAGTCTTTCTCTTCCGGTCATGCGGTTTTTTTCAGATTTAACGGCTTTTCGAGAAAACTGGTGGACATCGTGCAGTAGAGAAAACTTTCCTTCAAGTATGATCTAATCACATTCCCTCCTTTTCATTGTCGAATTTTGTCTTTTTGTCTTTTCTTAAAAACCACAAATAGGTTTGGAAAAGAAAACTTTTATTGTTTTCGAATGAGAGGAGGAATTTTTCTTTTCTCAAATCAGCCTTAGGTTCGATTTACCCCTTCCTTCAAATATTTTCCTTAAAAAGCAGTTATTGCTCTTTCTACTCCAATCTAGTTATTGACAAAAGAACAGAGGCATACAAAAATTTAAAGAAGCGGATGTGGATTTGAAGAAAAAATTTTCATCCTTGAGAATAATCCTTCGAGTCCTTCAAAAGCAGTAAAAGAAGAAAAGCACTGCGTAACCACAAAAAAGATGCCAAAAGTTCAAGACAGCTGAATGATATTTTTATTCGGTTTGCTAGGAGTCAATGAAAATAATAACAAATTTGCTATTAATAAGGATTCACTGTAAAATTACAATAAATGGGTAAGTGTGATCGCAAATAACTCAGAGGGTTTCGTGTAATTTTGTTCCCAAAACAATGTAAACACTGTAAAAAAAAAGGTTCGATCTACTAAAAAAACTTTAGTAATCCTTGTAATTACTAAAAAATGTTTAGTAATCTTAGTCGGTTACTAGAAAATCTGTAAGAATTACTAGAAAAAAGTTAGCAACGAATAGAGTTAATAGTTTTATATTTTTAATAGCTATTACTAAAACTCACTTGGCGTGGGCCTCGATAGCATAGTGGTTATAGTAACGGACTCCAGGCTGAAAGGTCCCGAGTTCAATACTGGACAGTGCCAAGTACGCCCCGAATGTATGTAGTGTAAGTACTCTATAATAAAGGGGTTATGAATTTCCTGTTGGAGCTTGTCGCAATGTTTGGTGCTGCCATCTATTGCGTTTTTGCCGAAAATCTGTCGCTTCAGAAGTCTGGATGCAGCTCGAAGGAAGCTCCTGCCCTTCGGACGCACGTAATTGTTATTAAAAATAATTTTGGAGCTATTACTAAAATTTGCTTGGTGGCTCATACTAAAAAATTTAAGTTAGTTATACAAAATATTCTTTTGTTCAGTTTACAAAAGAAATGCTTGTTTCACTTGCAAAAAAAAAGTTTGTAATGGTTACTAAAAAATGCTGTGAAATACAAATTTACTAAAAAATTTTTAGTAACCTCTTGAATTTTTTTTTTTACAGTGTACTTTAATTAACGAATCCAAAACGTTAATTTATAATTAATAAATTCTTACATAGATCATTGCGTAAAAAAATTTAATTTTAAAATAATTATTCAAAGAAATTAATTATTTTAATTAAATTAAAGATGTTTGAATCAAGTTATTTAAAAAAAAATCCAAAATGGAAAAAAATAGAGGTGATGTAAATAAAGTTTTAAATTTCATATAGCGGAAAAATTGTTTAAATGAAATTTAAAATGCTGAATCAGTAACAAAATACACTATTTTTAAGATAGAAAAAAACATTGAATTCCAAAAAATATTATGAATATCAGAAGAACGAAATCCTACCAATATAAACCCTTAAATTGGCAAAAAATACGAAATTTCTTTTAATTAAATCCATCTTAATATTAAAATTTCAGCTTGCAGCACCGGGGATCGAACTAACAATCTTCTGTTTAATAACGACAAGCTTTACCTCCAAGCTAAGATGTCTATCAGCAAAACGCTCAAATTAAGGTTCCGTTTTAAAATGTAATTCACAAAAATGAACAGACGACATTGATAAATTAATTTAATTAAAATAGCAGACCTTTTCAAAATTACGTGATTTTTCATGTGATACGAGGTATTCAGCTGCAAGTACACAAAATTTGAAGCCTCTGAAATATACAGATTTTGTATACGGACTCTATGACAGACGAACAGACAGAAGACAGAGACGAATAGGGTTTCGGCAGATGAACGAAACCCTAAAAATAAATAAATAAATGAACTTGAATTACTTCTAATCCTTTTAAATCTTTTATGTGGATATTAAGATTCAAATAACATATTCTGAATAAATAGCTATCTCTGAACTGTTACTTAAAAAATCACGCATGATGATAATAAGAAGTAAAAACAGCTGTACGTTAGATCTTGGGAAATCAGATTTCTAATTTAAGAATCATTATAAAACATTACAAATGTAACAAATCCTTGGCCACCATTTTTTGGCACACTATATCCAATATTGCGGGTTTAATCCAAGATTACTTTAGATGAGCTAAAATTTTTATTTAAATCATTCTTCGGAACTAAATTAAAATAAATGTATAATTTTTTATTACTATTGTTAACTAACTCAGATCTACCTAGTTAACATTAATACTGGTTATTGTTTTTAACTAATTTTAACAAATAATGTCTCTTGATATGAAAGAATACAAAAGTATCGGAAAAGGTTTTACATTTAAGGAGATCTATTTGACAGTTTTATTATGTGACGACATAAAAGTTTTGAACAAACGTAATATAGCGAACAAAATACATTCGATTAACTTCGCAACTTTTCCTCTGTAGTAACCTTCCGTTCTCTAGTTTTTGTAAAATAATTAAATATTACTCATAAATATATACTGGATAATTGCGCCATAAAATTAAACTACTAAGAATGTATTTATTAAAAATACAGCACATTGCTCAATGGTGCACAAAACAAGAATTTTAATATCAACTTGTACAATTAAAATAAAATAAAAATATCAACCCGTGCAATATTCCGTGCAATAACCCAGTTGAAGGTAAAATAAGAGAATCTGTCGAAATCATTGCACGAGAAAATAAACCTTGTAATTTGTCCTATAATGTACCAAAAATATGGCATAACATCATAAAATCTTAAAATTTTTACCTCGTTGCAATATTTTAATTTTTACTCACGTGTAAGTGGCAACATTTTTAAACTTTTAATTCATTTCGATTTTAATTTATTAGAAATATTATCTCCCTATCAAGAAGCAAACTTAGTCCTTCCATTATCATATTTTCCTGAAGACGGCCACAGAAGACGGCGCGAAACATTGATATTTTTATTTTATTTTAATTGTACAAGCTGATATCAAATTTTTGTTTTGTGAACCATTGAGCAATGTGTTGTATTTTTAATAAATACATTCTTAGTAGTTAAATATTACTCATTTGTCAAACTATGAAATGATCATTTAGTGATTAATCATGATTGGTTAATTTCATCAGGTGCACTGTTAAAAATCTGCTGCATTTTGCTGCAACGCCCTCCACCACTTGTATATAATATCTCTATCCCAACCAATGAGAAAGCGTCATTTCACGGCCAAGTAACCGTTTTCTATACAAGCAGGGGAGTGCGTTGCAGCAAAATGCAGCAGATTTTTAACAGTGTATGTAACGGTAGTACTTATTCTAAAAGATATAGCATATGTCTATATGCTCATTGTTAATAGTGATTTTTAATTTCATGACATTAGAATAATTAACTTTAATCTATTTAGATTTTTAAATTAGCTCAAAATTTCATACATTTACTGTGAAAAAAAATGTCATCCATGATAATTATTCTCAGCATTCTATATATTTTAAGTATTTGTTGTTTTATACACACACAAAAGAAGCTTATTAGAATTCTTATACTCTTATTCGATTCTTTTAAAAGTAGATTACCAATGTTCAATTTATCTATTCACATAAAAACGGTTAATTTTTAAGTTAAACATAAGTAATGTGCTCAAAATGCAGGCTTCATGGCAACCATCTGGTAACTATATTTTTTATGTATATTTTGAATAAATAATAATTAAGAAAAAATAATTACTTAAGAAAAAAAATCAGCATTCAAAATAAAATTTCACACATCTGCTAGTCTTTCTATAGTATTGTTTAGCTACAGTAGAACCCCGATAATTTGGATGAATTGAGACCAGACCCAATCGGGATTATTGAAAATCCGGATTATCCGGAGAAGGAAAAAAATGAAATAAAACATTCTCACGGAAATTCGACTTTTTATTAAACTTACTGAATATTTACAGACAGTAAAATGGTTATTTTGTAATTATAAAATCTTCTGCTGTGCTAATTTGTATAGCTATTGTGGGCCGCACGGTTCCTCATCCACTTGAGCATACTTAGTTTGTTTTATGTAGTTTCCATCTGATGTTCAAAATAAACCATTAATTGTTGTAAATGATTCGCTGCTTCATTATAGCGAATAACTTTTGATTGATCGTCATTGATAATAGTGGTTTTGTCTGAATCATCTTCATTTTAAACTTCTTCAGTTGTACATCAAGCGATTATTTCATCAAGCAGTGAGGCGTAAACTTCATTATTTTTTGCTTCATTCAATTGCTAATGTCGGTAATATAAACATCTCAGCAATCACCAGTTTTTTTAACATGCTCACAAAATCTTCAGGTGTAATTCCCCTTTCATTCTCGCTTATTCTTCCTTCTCTTTCAAGATTGCTTGTTGTCCAAGAAATCACACTTTGTAGACCATAAATTCTTCCATGACTTTCGGAGAGCACTCTCATCAACCTGCTTGTAACATTTAAGTGATGCATTGTTATTTCTTTAGAATGCAACATCAAAGAGTTTAAATGAAAAAGATTAAGCTATTCTTCCGAAAATATTTCAGAAACGACTTTTTTATTCAGAATGCGAAAATGAAATGAATTATTGTTATCGAAATTTTGCCGATCGCTTTTCAAACTTTGGAGAAAAAATAAATAAAAAATCTGGCCAGATTGATCCGGAATATGCGGAGATCCGGATTCACGGGGTCCGAATTAGCGGGGTTCTACTGTATTAATGACATGATAAACTTTATTAAATTTATTTCATTTATTATC
Source organism: Maratus speculifer (assembly GCA_964019185.1). Taxonomy (NCBI): domain Eukaryota; kingdom Metazoa; phylum Arthropoda; class Arachnida; order Araneae; family Salticidae; genus Maratus; species Maratus speculifer. The sequence goes on from OZ025291.1 coordinate 281,136,666, forward strand.
ACATATGAAATTTAATTTTTATGTGTGGGTGTGTGTACCACTATGATTCTTTATAAAATTTTGAACCATTATTTGCCATTTCTAGTAGTATATTATTTTAATGTAGGATTAACAATACTAATAAAACTATGTTCCATAATGACTGTATTTTGACATAATATCCAAAGAGATAAGCTAATGCAGATTTGCAAGTGCATCTGAAATGTTGAAGTAAGGAGAGAATAGATATGCACGCAGCATTTGTGATATTAAATTTCAGATTACTGACAATGAAGCTTACACTTAATTGTAGATTGCATATTACATTACACACTGTACAATTTGAATAAAATTGATGGCGAACAGTAATGTTGAAGTGTCGCACCTAATGCTATATAAAAGCATTAAAAATTGTAGAGAATCAATATAAGTTTTTGTTTTAATATTAGATTCTTCCAAAGATGTATCTTTAATTAAATTTCATCAAATCTTTATTTATCAGAAGCCAATAAAAATTGCGAATGATAATATGTTAATAAAGTTATCAGATACTTTTCTAAATATAAAACTAGTCGTTGGGGGCCACTACACTGTAAAAAAAAATCTGTGAAGGTACTAAACATTTTCTAGGAAACTGGGATTCCAAGAATTTTTCATGTAACGATAACAGGAAAATTTCATGTAATCGATTCTGAAACTTGAATTTTTGCTGTTACCGTTACAGGAAAAGTTCTTGGAATCCCAGTTTCCTAGAAAAGGTTTAGTATCTTTGCAGATTTTTTTTTACAGTGTACAATACTTACCCATCCAGGATATGCATAACATAAAATATGGAAATAAGACATGTGTAAACTATTTATAAAATGTCTCGCAATTCCAAAATAAAATTTAAACGTATATTTTAATATTTTTATTACATACTCATTATAATTATTATTATTATATTATTACTAAGCTGCGGATACTACTTGATTATCCCGCTGACTCATTTCGACAAATGATACATATAAATCGCCAAACTACTCGTAGTGTACAATTTGGTATACTTTTTATTTTGAATAGCTGAAAAACAAATAAATTAATAAAAGAATAATAAAAATACAAGTGAAACGTCGAATTAGATATCACTTGATGACGTAACAAACACGCGTAACGTGTTTAATGTCAAGTGAATGTGACGTTTATGAAAAGACTTTATTGGCAGTTAATAATATAGTTTGACGATACTTTTTTGTCAACGGGTCAATTAACCAAATTGCATAAAAGAAACATCCTTACAGCTGCACAAAAATAACAATCGTCTTTACTAAAAGTTTACTGCGTCGGATTAAACGTCTCATTTCCAATTAAACTATATATTTGAATTGAAATTTTAATGAAGTACAGAGTCACAAAAAAACAAAGATTGTGTAAAATATGATTACACATATCTCGAACAACCAATAATCTGATAAATTTCATTTTTAAGTAGTATTTATGTTTTGTATTGTCTTTTCAATTAATTCCTTAAAATAAAAAATTTCGAAAAAATTATACAGCTTTCATCAGAACGAATATTTCGAGAGTCCGAAATAAATAGTTCCGGATAATCAAGTTTACTAATATTCATTAGATTTCCTTCCATTATTACTTACTAAATACACATTAAATTTCAATACTCTATCTTTTTTTTTTTTCGAGAGATAGAGCGTTTAGAAACAGACGGACACATAAACAGACACACAGACAAATGGACGGCAAATTTTTTTTTCTAAAAATATGTTTTTCGAAATCTCCAGTGTTTGAAACATGTAATCCGTAAAAAAAAAACGATTTTCAAAACGATTACAAGATTTGCCTTATATTTTGTATGATGGGTAAATAATAAATCGGCGCCCCCCTAGTAGAAGTAAAAAAAAAAAAAATCGATGTAACACGGAAATTGCTGTCCTATTAGAAAAATAACATATAAAACGGATTTTAACTAAATTTAATAATAATATATACAGATTTGCTTTTATTGAAAGTAAATTTAGGTAACGATAATTTTAAAAACTGTATTTACTCGTTTAAAGTACCAGATTATTCAAGAATTATTTTGCTTCTCAGCATCAAAAGGAGAAAAACGTCACTTATTTAGTGTTACATATAATGAATATTTATATGTAGATACATGATTTTATTCTACAGGTGTCATTTTAAACGTAAATTAGTATGAAGAAAAGAAATAAGATAAATGTTTGATACTGTGTAACGTAAAATTGCTAGCATACAAGGAAGACAACATAAAAGTAGGAGTATTTTGAACTAAAATTAGTGACATTCTTCACCAGTCTTCTGCTGTTGCAGGTCACTAACCAGTCGAAAAATATACGACACAATGGTGTGATCCGAATAGTAATTAGTGGTAATCACAGACTTCTGTATCGTGTTAAAACCAGTATGGGTGGTCCATAATTCATCTCGGAGCCTCATAAAAAACAAACCCGAAACTCTTCCTTATTTTCAGAATTTCTTATACAGATCTTAACAAATGAAGGATGATAACAGTAGTCACTATTTGCATTTAATCCTGTATACGGAATTAGATAAAATGACTTGGTATTCAAGTAGCATTTCATTACTATGTTTCAAAACAGAACAAATGCTCCAATCTCTTTCAATCATAGGAAGAGTAAATAGACATTGAATTTTTAGTAGCAATTGAATTGTCATACCCTTGTTTAAAAAAAAAAGATATTTATCAACAAATTTGCTGCAATTATTTTATGGTTTGTTGAAATGCTTTATACAATCTACAAATTTAAAGATTAATTGATTATAAATGTTAATAAAAAACATTGACCTCTGACTTTTAATGTTTCTGATTTTCCAACGTTTGAAATGATTAAAGATTACTGTTGGTTGTAAGCATTCTTCTGGTGAAATACATCGACTGTTTCAATACAGCAAAAAACTAATTATGGGATATGCAGTATTGATTTTTGGTACTACTTGGTAATCCCGTCAACCAAAACACGATCGCCAAACTATAACATTAAATGCCAATAATGAATGATCGTAAATGTCACATTCAATGACATTAAGTACGGTACATGCGTTTCAAATCTCATTAAGCTTTTTTTTATTTCGACTTTTTATTTAAATTTTTATAAGTATCTGCTAAATGTTTGTTTTTTCGTGATTTGAAATTAAAATTATGTCAATTGTGTATAATTTAGCTATTAGTTTAGTGATTTGTATAATTTGGCGAAATTGGTCGACGGGATAACCAAGCAGTACCGATTTTTTTTAAAAAAACTGTCTTACAATAAGGATACATGATGAAATACTAAAGATAGGATAAAATCAATAACGCTTACGTTAAAGAATCCCTGCAAAATACACCGATATCCACAATAAACTGTTAAAACTTAAAGATGTGGCATATTATCCCCTTTTAAAGGTGTTTGTTCTCAACTGCTCCGCTCAACAAGCGCAAAATGTTTTGACACATTTACAAATGCATTTTTTAAAAGAAAGTTATAAAATTGGAATGCCTGACTATGGAAGCGATTTCGAATCGAACTTAATTTTCCATTTTATGATAGTTAAACTACCTATCCAATTCTGAGCTATTTCGATCACCTGATCACCCATTTTTCTCCTGCTTTTCCACCGGTTTTTCTGCTTTCGTTGGAAAATGTGCTCGAAAACGTCAACTTTGAATGCTTGTTATGAAAAATCTATTCTGTTTTTTAAAAAACAGGAAATTGAGTGCAATTAGACAGTTTCTGAATAACAAAATCTGCTAGTTTCACGCATTTCCCAACAAAAATATAGTAATGCATGTGTCACAAAGTGGCCCTTTTTGATTTAAGAACACCCTTAAGAACTCAAGAGTATGTAATAATATCACATTTAATACTATAAAATCATAGCAAATTGCAATCAAATTAAGTTAGGAAATTGAGTTTTAAATCACCATTTAAAAAGCATAATTAAAGGAAAGATTCATTAAAAAAATGAATAGCATATCGGTTTGGTTCTGTCAGAATAACTAACTAACTAACTAATATTAATTAATTTTTTATCACTACACATTACTATGCAATGTACCATTTTTCTTTCTGACAAAATCCTGTTGTTTTTGCACACTGCAACAAATAAAAACCAAACAGTCATAAATCCAATTTTGAAAGCTGCAGAATAAAGTGATTCAGGACCAAAATTTCTTGGGAGGTCTTTAATCTTGATTTGTTCATTTTTCAACAATTTATATCACACTAATTTAAACTTAAAAAACTTATTGTAATTTGTATCTTTTTCATTTGACTTTTTTCTCATTTAAAAACTGTGCAATAAAAGATTGCTATTTCTCATACATTTTTAAAATTTAGTTTTTATATTGACATACGTATGTATTGTGACAAAATAAATCGCATGATGCAATTAATTATTAATATGCAACTTTGCGCAGAATAATATAAATTTTAAAATAACGTATAAAACGCCAGAACCGGTAAGTTTTGAACACATTGGTTTTAGTAACTTTTAGCGCACCGTCCTCAGTGACTAAAAAGAAAAGGACTCGCAACATTATTGTAGAGGATAATTTCATATTTGACTAAACAGAAGCTTAATCACAAGAGAACTACACTTAAAAAATATGTAAACTTTTTTCATAAACGGTGTATATACTTTTTGTATTAAGCACTTAAAAAATAATTATTTTGGTATTTTTTTTTTTTTTTTTTTTTTTTTTTTCAAAACGAACAAATCGGAGCTTAAATTATACCAATAAGAAGAAAAATAATAAATGAAAATTCGAAAAGACGCTGAGGTATTTTGAAGCCTGAAATTCTGTATTTTTCATAAAATATTTATAAAAAGTTAATGAATGTGTTGTACCCTCAACTTTAGTTTGTTTTAGGATTTTTTTAGCGTAAATACTTAAATTTACATGTTTTTTCAGTGTAATTTTCTATTTTAAAGAACTTTTTGATTTTTTATGCTGTTTTGCTATTAGTTTAAAAAATGCCTTTTTCGCAAAATCTGAAAAACACTTTTTTAATGTTTTAGAAACATGTTTTTTTTTTTTTTTTTTTTTTTTTTTTTTTGTTTCTTTACATCAAAAAAGCTTTTTTTCTGATTCAGTAAAAATAAAATATTATTATGCGCGTGCAAACGCCATTTCTGATTTCATTATACAAAAATGTCAAACCAGGCGTCTATAGTAACTCAAAAACTTTGAATTATTATATAAAGTTTTAACTGGAGATTTACTTAAATGCAGATTTAAAATTATTTAATTCGACAACCAATTATTGAGTGATATTCAAATGTTAATTTTGAATCTTTAAAAATACATAATTTTAATTTTTGTATTCTTTTCGCCGTATAAAAAATACAAATCAGTAAAGCAGAAAGTAATTAAAAATAATTAGTCTTCAAAATTGCTCTAAATTTAAATTTATAAATATTTTTAATCTAGTTCTTTAAAAACATATTGCTAAATTATAATGTTAAATGCATCAAAAATTTTTAATAAAAAACTTATTTATAATTTTCATTCATTCAAAATTCATAGCTTATTTGACTCCCATTAAGAAAATCATAAAATTACCCTTAACATACTTTAAATTTGAAATTTGTATTGGATTTGTAAATAAATAATTAAATACTATGTGATTTGTTTATTTGTTAATGCAAGAATTATTTAAACTGATTTAAATTCCATTGAAGTACTAAAAAACACATATATAGAAATTTGAAAACAATAGATAAATATGTATATAAAATTGAGAATATATCAACCTAAAAATATCATTCATTTCCAACTTTATCTTTGCTTTTTTTTCACAGCAGTTTTTATGAACAGGACTTTTCAAAAGGTCATGAGTAAACAAAAATTTTGTCGAGCTGTCCATAAACTAGAAACCTGAAAAATAGTCATCTTGAACTGATTTCATTTAGGTCTGCATCATACTTTCTCGCTACTTCCTTTTTTGATTATTACTCATCTGCTCTTGTTTTAATGATAATATGGCTTCTTTGCTTTAGAAACCTAAAAAAGGAACTCAATATCATCGAAGGGGTATCATTGTTTACGCAAAAACAGCACTTTGTAATTTAAGTAATGTAGCTTACTATGCTAAAAGCAAGTTGCAGAACAGGAATAAGATATAGCGAAAGAGAAAAGTGTGAAATAAACTTAAGAAAATAGCCTTTTTTCTTCGACTTTTATAATTGATCGCTTTATTGTTTCGGAAATAAAGTGTCACCATTGATTGGATTTATTTTCCATATGGAAACACAATCACACCACTTTGTTCTTGGAAATGGTATCTCTGCCTCCACAAGCTTCCTATTTTCTCATTAACTTGATAATCATAATGCTATTCGAATTCCTTAGTATAGTATTTTCTATTTATGATGGTTAAAGGATTGGTTGCGTGATAATCACATTAATAAACAGATTGAAGAATAATTTATTTACAGAAATATTTGATTAATTATTGAAAAATTAAATTTTTCAATTTGTTTTTAAACGGGACCTATGAAAAGTAGTCGCTTATGAAGATCATGCTCTCCCTTATTCAGATCATGGTAATAATTTGATTGCATACATCTCCAAAAGCTATTGTTTTCTACCTTAAATGTTAGACAGTTCAAAGACAAAGTGATGCAAACAATACAGTCTGCAGGTGGTTGTGGTTGAAGCCTGAGAAAGTGTGAGACACGGAATCGTACAGGTTTTGAGCACACATCAATCAAAAATTGGTAAATGAATCAAATATAATTTTTTTAAAATTTTTTCTGGCGTAATCAAACCCTGCTGAAAAATAATACAAGTTCTGGTCAAGAAAAAGAAAAAAACGCACGAAAAAGTGAAAGAAAGATCTTTGCAAACTTTAAGTAATCACCCATCAATAGAAGCCATACTGGAATTTAAATAATGTTATTCTTCTCATTGTTTCCTCCGGATTTTTATCTACATTTCCGACCAGACAATGTATAAATATGTATACACACTGTTAAAACATTTTAGATATTTTAAAAAAATTAAAAGAAAGTATCCTTTATTTAGACAATAATATTTGTTGTCTAAAAGAATTTTTTTTTAAACAAGAATATATATATATATATTTGTGCATGACGCATGAAATTAAAAATTCAAATATTCAAAATTCTAGAAAGACAATGCTGCATAAATTGTGTTCAGAAAAAAATCAGTTGTGAAAAAAATATTGCACTTCTAAAACTCCATTGCTTGTGCTCATAAATAAATAACTATATTTGGCACTTCAACTTATGAAAGCGTAGTTCAGTGATCTAGGCAGTTGCCTAGTATATAGTTATATAGTGTGTCCTACCGAAATAAAGCCACCATGATTATGTACTGTAATTGAAAAAACAACCCATGAGACCGAAACAAACATATTAAGAAAGTCTATGTAAAAATACATATTTACAAGGCGTGACTTCTTGCCATACATGGTCAGGAAAAAAATGAATATATATATAAAAAGAGGAAGGAAAGTGTCTTGCCGAAATAAAGCCACTACTGTTAATAGCCAATGTATCCACCATGCTTATATATGACTTGGAATATACGATGTGGAGTTACATTTATCAATCTCTGGAAGACAGTAGCATTATACCAGGCCTCAATGATGGCGACCTTCAGTTTTGCCACAGATTCGAACCGTCTGCCATTGTCTTTCAAAGTTCTACTGAGGACACCCTACACATTTTCATAGGGTTTGTGATGAAGGTACAAGGCAGGCCATTCCATGACATGTCCTTAATTATCCAAAAAGCACCTCTTAGAGGACTTTGCAATGGTTATGGGGGCGTTTTCCTACTGGAAAATCCAACTTAAGCTACTAATTCTCTCTGCAATTTGTAATACATGGGTTTCTAGCAATTCATGGCAATCAGTAGCCTTCATATAGTCTGAGGGAAAACCCAGGTTAAGTTTACCACCACATCCGATGTCTCCCAATACCATTAATAACCCTCCACCGTTCCATCTGTTGGAAAACATTATCTCTCCTTTCCTCATGTCACGCCAGTAGAAAACAAGACTGTTTGAGCCATCCAAACAAAATTTTTTTCATCTGAGAATATAACAAGATGTCACTGGTTCTTCCAGGTTTGGTGATATTTGTCCCCATACTCTCTGCTTTGCTTGTGGTGAACCTTTAATCATGGTCTGATGGGTGGAGGCTTATTAATGGTGTTACAAGTCTTCAATCAAAGTGATAAACTTAACTTCGCTTTTCACTCAGAACGCATGTAGACTACCGAATACCAACAAATTCTGGAAGTCCATTTACTGGAATTTTCACAAAAAATTGGTGACCTAAGTTGGATTTTCCAGCAGAACAGTATCCCCATAACCTATACAAAATCCTCCTAGGAATGGTTTTTGGATGATTAGGCACTGTCATGGAGTGGCCAGCCCTATAACTTCATCTCAACCCCAAGTCAGATTTCCGCAGTAGACCTGTAAATGCCAATGGCAGACAGTTTAAATCTGTAGCAGAACTGAAGGCCGCCGTCATTGAAGCCTGGAATATACTGAAACTACTGTCTTTCAGAGTTTGGTAAATGGTATGCTTCTTCGTATAATCCATTTCATATCTAAACATGGTGGATATATTGGCTATTAAGAATAGTGGCTTTATTTTGGTGGAACACTTTTTTTCCTCCTCTTTTTATACATTAATTTTTCTCTGTCCAGATAGAGCAAAGAGTGAACTACTTCCTGTAAATATGTATTTGTGTATAAACTTTCTTATTATATTTGTATCGTTTTCACTGGTTTGTTTCCTGTCCAATTGCGGTATAAAATCAAGGTGGCTTTATTTCGGTAATACACGCTATATATACTTCAACGATTTATATTACAAAATTACGTTGTGAATTAACATATGCATTTATGGAAGTTTGTCAAAATTTTTGGTATATTGTATTTTTTAAAGAAAACAGTGTGTTCAGACACATAAATGTATTTCTTTAATATTAATGAGGTGTTTGGAAAATATTGAAATCTGTAAATATAGCAAAATTATAATAATACTTAATTTTTTTTAATTTGACAACTTAAATAACAGAGTTTTTTGTTTCAAAAATAACAACAGAAATAAGTAAATAAATAATTCCGATGTAATTTTTAAAGATATAAATGAATTTATTTTGTTTAACATCAAAGAAAATTCTTCAAATTTTAAAACAATTTTCGAAAATGTTTCGAAATTGAAAACAAGAAATTTCCTGTGTGATGTTGTAAGAGATTTTTTTTTCTGTCCTTACCTTTATTTCTCCTTTATCGATATATTCCAAGCACATACTTATGTAGTGATGTTGAAATCTCACGAAAGAAATGGAAGTTTGCTTTATAACTTCTGCAAACAGTTCCATGAATATATATTTATTGATTTTCGTAAATGATAAAGAATGTAAATAGAAAAATGTTTTTTGTCATGTTTTTCCAGATTAAAACACTAGGCATATTTTTGGTAGTTTCGTTTCATGCAGCATTAGGAATGTATAAATTAAAAGAATGTGTTTCATGTTTTATATTAAAATGAATTTGATTGAATATATCATTCTTCAAAGAAAACAAACTTGAAAGTTATGAAATTCATTTTACACATTGTAAGCAATCTGGAGAGATATTAGTAAGTTTTAATAAAAATGATAAATAATATATTATTTTAAAATTTACATTCTGCATGTTACTTTTTTACTTATAAGTTAAGACTTATATAATATTATTTAAAAACAAGTTTCAAAATGCAGAAAATTTAATTTAAAAGTGTATAAAAATCTTTAAAAAAGAAACAGTAAGAATTTCAAACTTGTTTAAAGCTTCTCATCAGTAATGTGATGTACCATATTTAACTTTTAAAGAAATATTTTGTACTAAATATCAACTTACATTATTTAAGAGACACGCAGAGAACACGGGTTTTAAAAGATTAATTATGCAGCATAAAGTTAGGAAATGTTTTTAAAAGTTCATCAGAATGCCAGAGTTTATTTCTGATAAACCATCGGCTTGACTGATCTTCCTGTACAGTGGTATAGCCCCATTTACTGTATTCTCTCGGTCGATGCCAGTACCATTCATTAATTTTGGCGTTTGCAAGAATGTATATATAGGGCTCGAGGCTGAAGTAGATTTTAAGGAGGTTGAAGATAAGTTCAATTATCTCTGAGCTATTACTACTTAAGCATCACTATACTGTCTATTACTTAGAATTTCTTCGAAAGTTAATGGTTCTGTAATGTATGAAACAGCATTAACGGAAAATAAATTAACTATTGAAACAAAAAGAACTAAAAGATCTTCTTAAAATGCCATCAAAAAAAATTTTTAATTCTCTAAGCGTTTGAAAGATCTAAGTATTTCTTCATCAGGCGCATAGAAGACGTTCTTCTACTATGAAAGCAGAAGCAAAACTAAAATGAAAGGTAAGGGGAAAGGAAACAGACTAAAGAAACAGCCAATAGAAAAGAAGAAATCAACAATGAATAGGAAAGCAGAAGTTAACATCAAATCACAGAAAAATATATTCAAAACAAAATAACATATAGTAGAAGGGGAATAAAGAAGCAAATTGAAACTAGTTGGATGTCATAATTCCAAAACTTTTTTCTATTTCATGAATGTTAATAGTTCAAAAGTTGCTACCAGAATCCCCAAATTAATTGACAATCTATGCTCATCTTGTGGATTCTTAAGGCACGATATTCCATCATGTGCGCTAATGGCGCGCGGTGCATGTAAAATCCGTCGTGGGTGCAAAGTCCTCCAAGTTATCTGTGAATTATACCTCTGGAGGTGCCTTGCCAGGTGAAGGTCTCGTCATCTGATCAAGGTTCTAAATTACGGGAGTATCTTGAGTAGCCATTTGCAGTTCAAACAACAGAATGTAACATTAAATAACACACGAAACAAAATACGTTCAACGAGAAGCAAGTACTGCAGAAATAATGGCATGCGGAGCAAAGAAACCAGGTTTATTGCCGCTACGCGGCAATTAGATCATCCGCCCCGATACCAGGTATCTAACCCGTTAAGCTGCGATAACTCGGCAGGTAGGGGCCTGGTCATCGGTTAAAAAGAAAGAAAGGCACGATATTCCGTCCTTCAGTTTTTAAAATAGGACTTGTGGTATATCAAGGAAAATGCAACATAAAAGCGCCACTTATTCGAGGATTTATACCTAAACATAAACATCAATAATATTAATCGAGCTATACCTGAATCTGAAGTTTGATGGAAAAATTCCGTCATTAATTCTTCAGATAGAGCTATTGCATGAATCGAGAAAATTTAGCATAGCAGCGCTCCCTGGTGGACTATTGACACCAAAACATAAAAAAAATTAGTTCTTATCACGGATTTAGTGGATCTGAAGTTAGATGGAAATCCGTACATTAATTCTTGAGAATGAACTATTTCGGAAATCGTGAAAAATACAGAATAGCAGCGCTACCTGATGAGTGATTTATACGAAAATGTAAACAACATGAATTCAAACCAAGGACTAACTGAATCTGAAGTTTCATGGAAATCCGTACATTGGTTATTTAAATAAAGCTGTTGCATAAATCGTAAAAAATGTAGAATAGCAGCACCATTTGTCGAGTGATTTACACCAAAAACTAATCAGCATCAATTTATATCAGGGACTATCTGAACGTAATTTTTATTAAATTCCTTTCATTAGTTCTTGAGATAAAGCGCCCACAAAATTCAAGTCACAGAACAGACTGAAAAACAGATTCATAGACATTTTGTAAAAACATATTTTTTGGAATCCTTGGCCCCTAAAATGTGTAAATCCGACCGATTTGGAAATTTTCTCGAATCCAATACTTTTCCCTCGTAAAGATAGAAGAAAGTGAAAAAAATAAATGCATAAACTTGAAATCTAGTTTAATTTCAAATAAACTATAAGAAAATGAAAACACACACATATATTAAAATATGGGAGCACATGAAATCGAAAAAATAATAAGTAGATAAATAAAATATAAATATCAACCTAATATTAATTAATACACAAAATAAATTGCACGATAGTATTAAAAATATTTTTCATAGCTGCAGAGAGCATTGTATTTTTCTGATCTTTAGAAAGGTCTAGTGCATTTAATATTTTTTGAAAACGTTTTAAGATTTTTTATTTCTTATTGGATATTTCACACCAGTTTGAACTTATTTTCTTTTATTGAAATAAATTTATGATTTCCCATCTGGACATTTTCTCTCTTGTGACTCAAAGAGGGAGATTTTTTGGAAGCTACTACATCTTCCCTATAATTTCTAAATAGCTGTAACTGAATAAAAAACTGCGCACAAAACGCTGCAGCAAAGTTAAAATTGTCTATAATTGAATTCAGCCTCAAAGGAAAATGCCTTTTTCTAGTTAAAAGAGCACAAAACAATAATTAAATAGTGCGATTAATGTATGTTTAAAAAAATCTGAAATAGCAGTTTGTCTGAAAATTATGTCACGTTTAAATTTATGTTAAAAAAGAAAAGATTCGGATGTGGCAATCCCAAACCTTTTATTTCACACATGTTAATACTTTAAAATCCACTATCTCAGTGTATAGTTTATGGTTTATTTACAGAGACATTCAAAAGTATTCTATTACATTATGATCTATGCGTAAATACCGTAATTATACATATATGCAGGACCTATTGTCGTCATCTAGTACATACATCTGTTTGTCAGTTTGTCCGTATAGAGCAACGTAAAAGCTACGAAATTGAATGGTTAGAAATTAAACAGCATATAGAATTATTGCAAAATTTTGTTAAGTCATTTGAAATTTTATCAAATCCGAGTCAAAACTTAATAAAAATTTTCTTTATTCTATCAAATACTATCATGTGTAAATAACTAAATGGTGTCCCATGATAGGTAATGATTCTAAATAGCCCTAGTAATTATGCCCCATTTAAGAGTAAGTAATAATATTTTCGTATTACTGAATTTAATATGTAAAATCGTAATAAAGTGTGTATTCATACATTTTTTATAAGAATTCAATAGCTAGTATACCAAGATCTAAATATTTTTCTAACTTTACTATAGTACGAACGCACCTCATTCACTACGTTTGACGTTCAATTTCCAATTTCGTTTTTCTTTCTTTGAATCAATTAACAAACAAATCTAGTTTTTCTTTCTTTGAATCAATTAACAAACAAATTTAAACAACATATTTAGTAGCAATCTAAAACAGGTCAATACAGTAACAAAAGGGATTAAATGTATAGTTCAGCAGCCATGACGGCTAAGATGCTAGTCATGTAAATTTATGCCGCATAAAGATCAGACGGATTTTGCTCCATGACCCGATACGAGAACCCTTAAGCTAGGTATTATGCTCGGCTTGTAGGAGCCTGGTCAACGGTATTATAATAATAATAATTAGATAAGATTTACCAAAGAATCAAATTATATGGTCAAATTAGGTGTTCAAAAGGTCAAATTTCAGCTTTTGATACAAAATAACATTAAAAAGAGCCAATATTTTTAACATTAACAAAAAATTAAAAAATATATAACTTTCAGTCAAATGACCGTTTGTTTATTTATTTATTAGAGGGGAGGGGGCAAAAGAGGAATTAAATGATTATTTTTTTATTTTACCAATTGTCAATCAAAATCAAATTACAATAAAAAAATGTTGTATTTTGACCAGCTGCAGTCCCTATTTAACAAGTTTTGCTACATTTATTCTTAGAAAAATACCTATAATTAAAATAGGTCATGTTTCCCTTTGGAAATAAGTTTGGTTAAAATATTATTATTTATAAGAAAACTAACTAAAAATTATATTTCTTTTAGGTTTGTTAAGTGATGTTTAAAGGCGCAAATCCACAGTGGATATCAGCTCTACTTTGCTTCAAATGGCTAATAGATGATGTATGATGTCGTTATTTTTAATGTAGAGTTATTAAAGTGTCAATGATTGTCATGTATTTTATTTAATTTTTATTAAATGTGATTGAAAGAGTTATTTTTTAAATAGTTTCCATGCAATAGTTTGAGCATTTGATTATATTTTCCTCCTGCATGGTATCCAGGCATTCAATAAATAAATTCATTTAATAGATTTGTGACATCGTTATGAAATCAGAATAATGTTTTTACGATAAATAAATAAATTTATTTTGTTTGTAAATACTGCTAAAAATAATGACATTTGTGAATACTTCAAAAGTACGGATGTAATACTTATTAATTTTTCTTTTTTACTTTTTAAGTGAAAAAAATATATCGGCACTCAGTAACAAAGAGCCTTAACAACAACTTAAAAAATCGCTTTTTGTAGGTATAAGTAGATAATTTTTAAGTAGAATAAAAGAACACACTTCCAAATTCAAAAGAACTTTTCGTACTTCTTCAAAATGCAGAGCAAGAAATCTTGTGCTCCCTTTTCGCAACTTCATTTCTTTTTTATTGATATTCAGCTATTCCAATCACAAAATACTGCGGTGATGTTAAAATCCCTCACAGTATGGAAACGTGTTTTGTAGTTTGAGCAAATAGTCCTCTGGGATATTTATTGATTTTCGCAAATGGCGAAGAATATAAACAAGAATTACTTTTCTCGTTCTCTAAGCGTTCAATTGAAAACGTGCATGCAGTCTGTTTTCTTTATACTTAATATTACTAAAGTGTCCGTCAGTGGAATGTATTTTAACTTTAAGTTTTAAAATAAATATGATTGAATATGTTATTTCTGATTTTCTTTTTCTACTTTACAGTTTTTTTTATAATTTGGAGATCTTTCAACTGCTTACGAACTGTTCAATCGATAAATCTTTTCAGTAGTGTTTGAGAATACTTATAAAATAGTCAGTTTTCAAGAAAGATTTGTATCCTCAACATTCAGCTGATACAAACATGTGTATAATTTGCTTTCATGCATTTAATATAAGTAAAATATTTCTTAATAGAATGTATTTATTTTTTTTTCTGTTTAAAAAAAATTGATTGAATTTGTTATTTTTGAAGTATTTTCTTGTATAATGTTTTTTATAAGTTCTTTGTTTCTTAAGCAAATATAATGACTCATTAATTCAGTATTTTATTACTGATACTTGAAAATGCTTTCTGAAGTACATCGCTTCTTTTCAAGTTTTCCACTGTAATATGTTATACAGGTTGTTCTTTATCTTCTTTTAAAGAATAGCACCTTATTAAATTACTAATATTATTTTTTTACTGATACTTGAAAATGATTTGAGAAATAAATCGCTTTTTTCAATTATTCCGCTGTAATATATTATACGAGTTGTTCTTTATCTTTTTTAAAGCATAGCTGCATATTAAATTACTAATAATATTTTTTACTGATTCTTCAGAATACTTTGTAAAATAGCTAACTTGTTTGGTAGTTTGCCCACAATAATTAAATTATAAACGATAAATGCGCTTTGTAATATTACTAAATTATGTGTCACAAGGATGTGTTTTACCATTTTGTTTTTAAATAAATTTGCTTAAGTATGATACTTTTGCAATAATTTTCTTCTGCAATGCTTAAAGCTACTATCAAATTCACCATCATTTCGAGAGACTTTTGATCCAACACTTGATTTCCTCCTACTTTTCGCGAAATATCCTCACAACACCCAGTGAGATAGTAAACAACAATGTCCCCCACTCTTTTCGGCTGTTCCAAAAAAGTCTCTCCTAGCCGAGACTTTTCATCCAACATCAAACATTTCAACGAATCAGAGTTAAGCGATTGGTACGAAAAGGCGATAAATATTAAAGTCTGGTACTAGTAGTATTGGTTTTCCTGCTTTTCCTCCAACTTTTTTAAAGACAAATGCAACTTTTTTCTCTCTTTGAATGGAAAAAAGTTGGGCTTAAAATCGGCTGAAAAGTTAGTCGCGCGAAAAGCTTGTGAATCTAATAACAACTTTATACAGTTTTTTTTTCTTTTTTTCTCCCCCATCTTGAAACATAGTTAAATAAACACTTCTTTTCACCGATACTTCAGAATGTTTTGTAAAATACTTCCTTCCACATTTTTGCCCAATGCAATGTGTTTTGCCATTTTATTTTTAAATAAATTTGCTTCAATATACTATTTTTGTAATATTATTCTTGTTGAGATTTTTCTAATTGTTTATTTTGTCTTATTTTTTTAGTTCTTCAAATATATTCAATTAATAAATGTCTTCAATGGCTCTTGAAACATTTTACAAAATATTCCATGTAAAATGTCCAAGCCAGGATTCGAATCACAGATCGTTTGACTGAACTAATGATCTGTGAACTAATGAGATATACACACTTAGAATACCACTTTCATTGATAATTTATCAATAATATTTTTTTGTAGAAATAATTTCTATGTGATCGCTATTTTAAAAAATGAAATGTTCACATTCAATTGTTTAAATGCTTGAAAAACATACGTTTTTATCATTTATCTTTTTTTCCATCTACAATCATCATATGCAATATTATTAAATTGAATTTTTTCTGTAAAAATAGACGTATCATTTGTTAAATGAAAATTAATTTCAATTAGTTTTATTAAAGAAAATTTGCAAGATAATTCAGAATAGGTATTCAGTAATTTACAAGAAGCTGGGAAACACAAAACTAAGTGATAATAACGTAGGAACATGGGTCGCAAATACAAACTAAAGGCACAAAAAGTTAAAACTCATGGTGATGCGTGTGCCATTGGGTTAATCAAAGAATACCAACGGAAATTCTGTTGAGATTTATATGATATAATATTTCTGCTGATTCCGACATGGAACTGTTGATAAGATTTTCGACACATACTGTTGTGATTCTGTCTTTATTTTTTGCTACCGTGTAGCACCTGTGCTTTGCATTTCCGACCCCGTGCATCTGTATTGTTATCGCTTGTTTTGCATCCATTACTCCCTGCTTACTATTGAACAGTTATTGTATAGCTTGCTTTATATAAGTAATGCTTTAGTGACGTTTTAGTAAAGTTTTAGTGTTTTATTATGTAGTAAAATATTCAAAAGATATTGTCTTTTAAGTTACAAAATATGAATTATATAATTTTGTGACCAATAAACTGTATTTCCATAAATTCCAATTTTTCGTCACATAAGGAATACACACATATATGTCTCGAATTACACATGTTATCAATAAATAAATAAATAAATAAATAAAGCTTGTGATTTGTAGATAAACAAGCAAGGTTTGAAAACAAATCAAGGCGAAGTTATTAGTTCAACATTTAAAAAGACTGCTTTTCTTTTCTTTTCTATTGATGCACCTTACAAACAGTCTTTTTTTTACAGAATACTGAAAAACATATTCAAGCACATTTCAGAACTAAATACTTTCTTTTTTTGAATTATCAAATGAACAAACTAATCATACTTATTATCACCTGATCAAAATCACTATGAAATCAGTTTCTAATAATTTATCAAATGAATTCATAAAAAGCTGTCACAAAAACATTTTACTTTTTTTTTTTTTTCAAAATAATGTATATGCGCATTTTAGTTCTTTTAATATGCATTAAACTATTCACATCTTTTACCCGTACAAATTACAAAATTTGTTATTACGGCATTAAATAACATTGAAATTCGATACAGTATACTCTCAAAATTTCAGAAATTTAGTCCCGTAAAAACTCAAATGAGTGTTGAATCTATTCTTATCGTGACAAAATATCAAAAGATTTCTGCTTTGTGGAACAATAAATAGTTAGAGTTAAGTTTGCTGCAAATATTCTAAAAGTAAACGGATTCGAAGTCATTGTTTCGGCATTTAAAAACATTATCTTTTGATTGGGCACATTTCACAAAAAATCATTTTCTTCTGAAAAAACGGACGAAAACCATTTAGGTATATTTCAATACAATGAGAGTAAATATTTGTTTTGTTAACATATAAAAGAAGGTAATCATATTCTATTATTCTAAGACGCGGAAGATTTAGAAATCAATCTTGGGTAATCATCTTAAATGCAACAGCACAGTAAAACAAAAACTTGTTTTCTGCAACATGTTTTCTTTCTTTCCTTACACTCTTACATAAAAAATATATACATGTGTATTTCAGTTCTTTAATATGCTAATAAAAGACTCTAGAAATTGTTTCCATTCAATCTACAATGTTTAATACCTTAAAAACAAAACTGAGATTTGTTATAGTATGCTTTAAAAGAATTGAAATTTTTGTTATACAAAAAACTTATGAAATTCTTGAATTTATAAACTAGAAAAGTAAAACTGATGCAAAGTCATTGTTCCGATTTTTAAAAAAAAATTTCTTTTGATTGGGTATATTTTAGAAGAAATCTTTTTATCTGAAAAATGGAAGACAAACATTCAGGTACATTTCAATAGAACGAGAATAAATATTTGCTCTGTTAACGTATGAAAGAAGCTAATCATATTCTATTATTCTAAGACTCGGAAGATTTCTGAATCAATTCTGGGTAATTGTCTTGAATTCAGCAGCACAGTGAAACAAAAGATATTTTCTACAGCATATTTTCTTTTCTTTTCTTACAGAAAATAGTATACATTTATATTTTTCAATCCATTAATATGCTACACTGTTAAAAATCTTGCAGCATTATGTACAGTCATTTCACCGTTTTCTGAAAAACCAGTAACATAACCGTAATTTAACTCTATTCTGATCATAAAATTTGTAATAATAAGTTCAGAATAACGTAAAAAGGCGGTTGTTTTACTTTTTTTGTAGAAAACGGTCAAATGCCTGGATAAAATGCTGCAGATTTTTAACAGTGTAATAAAAGACTCTAGAAATTGTTTCATTCAATCTACAGTGTATAATAGCTTCAAAACAAAACTGAAATTTGTTATAGTATATGCTTTAAAAGAATTGGAATTTTTTGCTATACAAAACACTTATGTAATTCTTGAATTTATAATTTAGAAAAGTAAACTGATCCAAAGGCATTGTTCCGACATTTAAAAACATTATTTCTGTTTTGGTTGGGTACACTTTACAAGAAACCCTTTTCTTCTCAAAAACGGAAGAAAAACATTCATGTATATTTCAATAGAACGAGAGTAAATATTTACTTTGTTATGGTACAAAAGTAGCTAATCATATTCTATTATTCAAAGACTCGGAAGATTTCTGAATCAATTTTGGGTAGTCGTCTTGAATTCAGCATCACAGTGAAACAAAGGGTGTTTTCTGCAGCATGTCTCTTTTCTTTCCTTACACTCTTACATAAGGAGAAAAAACATAACATGTATATTTCAGCTCTTTAATATGCTAATAAAAGACCCTAGAAAGTTTTTTCATTCAATATACAATGTATAATATCTTAAAAACAAAAACAAAATTTATTATATGCTTAAAAGAATCAAAATTTTTGTTATACAAAAAACTGATGTAAGTCTTGATTTTACTTGTGTCGTGGTAAATGTAGGAAACTTCTTTTCTTTTTTTCTGTGTCTCTTAAAGAAAAATAAGTTAAAAGCAAATATTCTGAAACTATTGTAAATCCTCAAACATCCGGCATCATCGAAAACGAGACTAAGCCGTAGTTTTGAAAATTCTAAAAAAAAATTTTTTGTGTTTCTGAAAGCACAAAGTCAAAATCAAGTTCTGATCAAAATTATTTGCGGTATTCTTAATGGTGATTTTATTATATTAATAAAATTCATAGCTAAATAATATTTATGTAAAAAAATGGGAAAATTAAATTAAAAAAATAACTTACTTTGATTGATATTTTTCTTGCTACAAAAAGATGTTAATAAACAGCGATTTTTTTTCCATGCAATTTCTGAAACATTGACGTGAACTGCATTTTATTAAATTTTTTTCAGTCGATTTTTAACCTTTTTTTTCTTTTTTTCTTTTTTTTTCCTTTTTTTCTTTTCTTTTTCTTTTTGTTTTCTTTTGTATTTTATTACAAATGAAGAATATTGACAACAGAAATCCACGATTATTGCCATAAAGCAAAGATTAATTTGCTTCTCGAATTTATGTATTTTTCCACCGGACCTTTTTTTTTCAGCTGGCTCCTCGTCTTCGTTTCCATGGGTTGCTGTTGCTACCAGGGTTATTAAAGGTTTTATTTAGCACAGTGATCCTCACTACTCGCTAATCCATTACTTTCGAAAGCAAAGTTTTTAATTCGTAATAGTTGTTATACTTTTTTTTTCTCTCATAACCTAGAAGTGCATTAAAAATGTTGGGGAGGTGACTTTAATGCCATATTTTTGAAGTTTCCGGATTTTAGAGATAATAGTGTAATATCATGGAGAATTATTGTTCAAGAATTTTGAAGATTTATATAAATTTTGTTTTGCTGCAGTTTACAAAATGCTGGAAACTTTAAAATAATTGTTGAAACCTATTTCACAAATGGTGGTGAAAGGGAATTAGTTCCAGATATGCTGTTTACTAAATAAAAATCAATTTCTAGCTTTCGCTTACTTTCTTTTTTTGATGGAAAAAAAATCTGTGCAAATACAATATGTTAGAATGATATTGCCTTTAAAGTTACAAATTGTGACTATATAAGAAACATAAAAACTAGATAATCTAATGTTTCAGAAAGGTAGAATTTTAATCGTGTTTTAGACATACATGAGCCCTGAATCAATTAGTGTCTAAACAAAACACTAAAAAATTTCTATTCTGTTGAAAACACAAGGTGTCCAGTGAATAAGATCCTGATTTGAGAATTAAATTTCTCAAAAACAAAAATCAATAGAAATATGCGGATATACCATATCAAGATTCAAGATAAAGAAATCAGAGGTTTGGCGCAACTTAGAAAAAGTCCTTAGATTAGGGAGTTCTTAGATCAACTTAGATCAGGGCCGTCAACCAAAGACACTCGTGAGCTTTTCCAGTATTTTGTTTGTATTTCGATATTTTTATTTATTTATTTATTTATTTATTTATTATAGAATTGGCTAGTTGAAATCTATCTCTACATTTGCTCTTTTTTACTTTTCCTATTTGGGTTGCAGAATTTTACATAATATATAATTGTACATACCTATTAATTCTACATAGGATAAAAATGTCGTACCTATAAAATATCGTTTTGATTCTGATAATTCCTATATGAATCAGTTCTGAACGTAAAAATGCCATTCTAATAAAACTGCATCCAAAATCAAAGAAGTAAAAAAGAGCAATTAAATAGATTGACCTTAGCTATCCAATTAAAAAAAAAAAAAAAAAAAAAAAAAAAAACATGCATAAATGAATATATATGCTATGTATATATATATATGGTTAAAAATATCGAAATGCTAACAAAATATTGAAAAAGAACTTTCCTATAATTTTACATTAATTTGCAAGTATCTTCGTATGACGAGTACCTAATGAAAACCAAGAAAAACATTCAGTCATATTTTTATGGCACGAGATTAAGAAAATATTTATTTTGTTGACATATAAAAGAATAAAATCATTCTCTATTATTGTTAAAATCGCAAGTTTCTGGAATCACCTATCTTGAATACAAAAGCACGGTGAAACAAATGCTGTTTACTTTAAAAGTTGACTTTGATTGTTCGCTAGTTTCAAGCTTCCAAAAAGATAAACTTCCTTGAAATTACAAGTTCAACTATTTGTTAGATGTAAGATTTGCATAATGTACATTGTTTGCAATAAAAAGTGTTATTGATCTTTGAATAAAATCGATGTTAAATTTTTAAATAATTGGATCTTGCATCATGTGAAACAAAATATAAGACTTTTAAATTCATCTCGTGTCTCACAAAAAGATAAAAAAAAATCAAATATCTAGCAAAATGCACCATCACTATAAGTTTAGCAAGAGATTTTCAAATAACAAAACGATGTGAAGTTATTGATTCGATATTAAAAATTATTACATGTTTTTTGTTTGGTTGTATTTTATATAAAGGTTTTCCTTGGGAAAAATCAGCATTCAGGCATTTGATAGAAAATGTTTTCTCTATAAAAGTAAACAATGAACTTATCGTTTTCTGTTATTGTTAAATTATGGAGATTATTTACATTATGGGAGTTACTTTTAGATTTTTAATTGCTACCTCGAATGATCTTTATTTATGTAATTTTAGCGCAGAACGTATTGCTAGATTAACGAGATTCTACGCTTATTTAACAATGTGATAATTCACTTATTTCATAATCAATAATTTCAAGTGTAATTTCAATGCTGAAAATTAATTAAGAAATTAGTTAAAAATATATGTATATGTTCACTGATTCTGGGTTTTTTGTATCTCATGTTATGCCGCAAGATTGTGTGCTCATGAAGACGTTTCCATATTGTGTTGCAGTTTCAGCCTTGCTAATATATGGAGAGAGAAATGCTAAGCTGGGCATCATTCTCGTAGCTTAAGAGCCCACACTACTAAATGAAAAAGACAAGGATGATAATGTAAAGTCTATGGGGGCGTTCTTTTCAAATATCTCCCTCAAATTTTAATATTTTGATTTTATTTTATTTATTTATTTATTTATTTATTTATTTATTTATTTATTTATTTTATTTATTTATTTATTTATTTATTTATTTTTGCATAGAACAGCCGAGGACGATTCACAACCGCCCTAGTTTTGACTTTGATTACATTATTTTATATTAGGATAGTTTCAGTTTCATAACCGGTTCAAACCGGTTCTGAAAGTTGAAGTGTTCTTTTTTTTTTTAATCTGACACCAAAATCGAAAAAGTAAGAGATTTATTTGAAAAGAACTCCCCCATAGACTTTACACTATCATCCGTGTCTTTTTTAGTCAGTAGCGTGGCGTCTTAAATGGTAGAGAACTTGGGGGAGTATTCCAAGGATTCCGGGTTCGTCCCCAGCCACTGAGATCGACAAAAATGCAGAGAGCTAACTCCCTACTGTGATACATTGAATCCAGCGGTACGCACATGCATACAATGCCAAAGATTTTCCGGCGAAAATCTGTGGCAAAACATTGATTACCTTTCATAAGATAGTATGGGGTTTATATTTTCAAGTTGAATTTTCTTTTAAAATTAAAACGAAATTGCTGCATTTTTCACTGATATATATTCTTTTATTAAAAATTTATGGATTTTACTTAAATTCATCGCAGATTTTTAACTTGATATCAGTTAAAAAGGAAAATTTAGTAACTCAACAAAAAATAACGAAAAATTTTTTAAATATTGCTTGTAAAAATATCAAAAAGATATAGAAGTAACCAAAAATAATAAAAAGTTTGCGAAATTTTTTGAAATAATGCTTGTAATAGTAAGAAAAATCCCTTTCGGCATGGCCTATAGGCGGAGGTAGATTTCGAAAAGTTTTCATCTCAAAAAAAAAAAAAAAAAAAAAAAAAAAAAATTAAATGATTAGAGATAAACCCAGTTTAACTATTTTATTCAACCGCTTTTAAAAAATTTTTAATTTCATTTTTCTGTAAGAACTGCTTTTATCAAAATCCTCTTAAACGAAATTCTACTCAAATGCCCATTTTGGCAACATATTTTGAATTATATTCTTACTTTATTAAAAAAAATTGACCAATATGCTCATTATATAGTTCCTAAATAACAAAAAACTGTTAATTAAATTCGTTTGAGAGCAAAATTGAATTTAAAAATGAGTAATAAAATAACCAATTTATTATTTTAATACATCCACAATTCTTTAATCAAGATTGCTTTGAGAAATTTTGTACGAAGTGCCCAATTTGACAGATTTTTTAAAATATATATTTAGCCTTTATCAAAAATCTGATCAATACGGCACATTACACAGTTCCTAAATAACGAAAAACTGTCAATTGAATGCGTTTGAGAGCAAAATTGAATTTAAAAATGAGTCATAAAATAACCAATTTGTTATTTGAATACCCACAGTTCATTAATCATCTCGCTTTGGGAAATTTTGTGCGAAGTGCCCATTTTGGCAGCCTTTTTTTGAAATATATTCTGCCTTTATCAAACAACTGGCCATTCCGTCACATAATATAGTTCCTAAATAAGAGAACCTGTAAATTGGATGCGTTTGAGAACAAAAAAAGATTTAAAAATGACTCGGTAAAAACGCAATTTTTTTAATTTTCTCAAATTTCAATCATGATAATTTCGTGAAATTCTGTTCAAAATACCCTTTTTGGCAGCCTTTTAAAAAATATATTCTGCCTTTATCAAAAATCTGGCCAATACGTCGCATTATATAGTTCCTAAATAATAGGACCTGTAAATTGGATGGGTTTGAGAACAAAAATGAATTTAAAAATGACTCAGAAAAAACGCAATTTGTTATACTTAATCAATTTTTAATGACGATAATTTCGGGAAATCTGTTCAAAATACCTTTTTTGGCAGCCTTTTTAAAAATATATTCTGCCTTTATCAAAAAATTGACCAAAACGTCGCATTATATAGTTCCTAAATAAGAGGATCTGTCATTTGGATGCGTTTAAAATCAAAAATGAATTTTAAAATGAGTCAGAATATTAGCCGTTTGGATTTAAGGTTTTTACTCCAACTCCTATTTTTGTTTAATTTATTTTTGCTATAAGAATTGGTTCTATGAAAAACTTGTCAATATAAAAGTTGTAGATCTTATTGTGAAGATGTAAAATAAATTTAATTAGATTTGATTGCTTAAGAATTGAGTAAGTTATGGGTTTTTTTCTTTTTTCTCCCCCCTTTTTCTTTTCGTTTTTAATTTTTTTCATCGGTAAAAATTGGTCCTATCAAAAACTTGTAAATACAAAAGTTTTAGATAATATTGAGTACATTTACATAAAATTTAGTTGGGTTTGATATCTTGAGAATTGACGAAGTTATGAATTTTTTTCTCCCAAAAACCATGTTTTTTGCGCCCCTTGAGCCCATTTTTAACTTTATCAAAAATCTGTCATGCATAAACTTTTTGCCCATTGTTTAGAAGTAATATAAACTTTAAACTGATTCGATATCTATTTTAATTAAGAAGTTATCGCGTTTTTTCTGTTTTCACAAAAACCCTCCCTATTTCCACCCCCTTGGTCCGATTTTGCCCATTAACGAACTCGACCGAGATTTTAGGCTCCTTGATTTTATGTAAAAGTTTGAAGAAGATCTGAGCATAATTATGGAAGTTATCGTGTCTAGAAGAAAGTGATATACACCGATAGATAGATAGATAGATAGATAGATAGATAGATATATATATATATAAACTTTTTTACTGATGGTGGTTTTGGGGTCTAGGAGTCATGATTCGTGTAGATCCGCAAAAATTTTTCAGAAATACCAACATGGGAGACAATGCAATAGGTAGTATTTCATACGAAATCTACCTAATATTTCATACGAAATCTACCTAAAAATGGAGGACTCATTACTTGCGCGCATTGAAAAGTGTGATGCGGCCCCGTCAGAAAGTGGATCGTTGAGTCGGCTCCCCGTATTATAAAAGGAGCTCCCAGTGTTTCCAGCTTGGACATTTTTCACCTTGTCGCTTCTACGATTATCTAGCAATTTATAATTCACTTATTAAAGGTTCAAGAATTTCAAGCGTAATTTAATTAATTAAAAGTATAAATATTTATTTTATTTTTCAAATTAGTATGTATAACGTTTAATAGACAACAATTTTTTCCAATTAATAAGTAAAAGATAGAACAACTTATGTAGAAAACTTTTATTTTAACAGATCACGGGTTAATAACAAACCTTTATTATACAAATAATAGATTGAAAAAAAAAACAAAAAACATTGAATTTTCCTCTTAAAAATCAAATTGTCGTCATGAGCGCTAGCTCAACGTTGGAAATCACCTTAAATCATGAATTATTTTGTACTTTGTCCTCACTATTCATAGAAGTCTTAAGATGTCTGTTGAATTTTAAGTGCGTTTATCTTAAAATCAATTTTTCCGTGTTCTCAGCTTTAAATTTTACAAGTAGAAATATAAACTGATCTGTCGTTCAAAATACATGAAAATTTTCCCGGATGTACTTCATTGAATTCTTTTATGTAACTGGATTTCAGGATTATTTATTTCGATTACATTTTATAAAAATGCTTTTCTCGAAGCAAAAATGCAAAAAGTTCCATAAACAGTTTTATCCTTTTTTTTTTTTTTGGATATTATGGATATGCAGGCACTATGATTGACAGTACAATTTTCGGATTTTTTTACAGTGTACATTTAGCTCTTTTTAGAAATACAGAATTTTTGTCACGTAACAAACACATATATGGATCCCAAATTGCTTTGTTTCGTGAGTAAATGCCAAAAACTTTTAACTTTGTAACAAAACTAAAGACTGTATCAGATATTCAAAAAGTAAAGCAATATAAAATATGTCTTTCAACATTAAAAAGCTTTACACATCTTTTTTTTTTCTTTTTTTTAACACAACAAAGTAAACAACATGGCATTTCCAGATGGCACGAAAATAAAGCATTTCTTTTTAGAAACTTTTACATAAATGGTATTTTTTTTTACTTTTTTTTTTTAAGCGGATGATTACTTTTATTATCCTGGATATCATACACTACACCATAACAAAACTGTTTATTTAAAATTTAAAAAAAACAACATTTTCGTTTTTTGCATTTTGTTGCATCGTGAAACTCATCTTTTTTATTTATTATAAATCAGTAACAAATAAAAGTTAAACAGCATAGTAATATGTAAATATTATGAAACAAAAACATGTTCGTGAATAACGCTAACGTCATATCAACGATGGCGTCTATTTAAGCAATCAATTTTCTTTTTTCGCAAGTTTAAACATTTCTAAACATCGCAGTTTTAATTTTTATACCATCAAAAAGGAAAAAAGTACTTTTAAATGAAATTTATTTGAAAATTGCATCTCCATTTTCTGATTTTTTATAGTTTTTTAAAAACAATATCACTTATGTTTGAATTTTTGTTTTGGCAAATCTGTTGATAAAATCACTTTAAAATGTTGCAAAATGAACTGGAAAAATACTAAAAAAAATTACACTAAAATATTTTTATATTTATTTGGTAAGATTTAAATGTGATAATATAGGAATATTCGTAATGTTTATAATAGTATAACTAGATTTACTTTTTACATTTCACCATCTTGAAAAATGAAAAATCTATAAACAGCGATATGAGCCTTCATTAATACATATAAAAAATTATCTTATGCTGCCATCTCTTGATAACATATAAAAGCATTTATAGATAAATATTTAATACAATTTTCATGGTATAAAAAAGAAAAACATTATACAAATTTATTGAAATTCGAAGCGTCCCAAAAGTGAGACGGTAGGCATAAATGAGTTAATAGTTTCAAACATGATTGTTTAGAAATTCCGTTTCTATCATTTGCAGCTCGATTACGTAAGTTTTGTCAGTTCTCCCACAGGTAGTTCAGCGTCTGTTTTCAAATAATATTCCATAAAGAAATTAACACTTCTATACTAATATTACGAAAATATAATGCATTTTTTTGAGTGAATATTTTTTATTTGTTTGTGATGGTAATCTCTGGAATTACCAAGGCGATTTTAAAAT
Organism: Maratus speculifer; assembly: GCA_964019185.1. Classification (NCBI taxonomy): domain Eukaryota; kingdom Metazoa; phylum Arthropoda; class Arachnida; order Araneae; family Salticidae; genus Maratus; species Maratus speculifer. The sequence goes on from OZ025291.1 coordinate 281,164,145, forward strand.
TAATGGTAACGAAATTATCGGGACTTATATATATATATATCTTTGCTGAAATAGAAGTTATATTTTATGTCATTACCGCTACCTCCATGTGGCTGTCGGAATAATAAATATTATACTATTGAAGGAAGCTTTTGTGTGTGTGTGAATTGCCGGAGCTAAAAATATGAAGTTTGCTATAATGTTTAATCTAAGTACAGTTTGTAAAAATTTGAACTTTAAAAAGGTGAAATAAACTAAAAACATTCTAAAAGTGGTCCAGATTACGATTTATTTAATCATTTTAGTTCTATAAACCGAACCTCCGAATATTGGTTCAAGATTTCACCATCTTGCAGTAATAGCTATTGAACACCAAAATTTAGTTCAAACTAGTACAAGATTTTTAACAGTGTAACATCCATCACTACCCTGTACCAAAATATGGTGAAGAACACATCAATTTGTATGCCGATATAGCTATAAATCACACTGAAAAGATATAATACTTCAAAATTACTGCCTCTGAATGTTTTCTTTTTACATGAGTTTTGACTTTTAATTCCATACAAAAAATTCTATCACATTGAATAATAATCTGCAAACATCAGGTTTCTCCGACACAGTTATTTTTTAATCACATTTAACTTTCACTCCAGACATTTAAAAAATACAGCAGTATCGAATACTCAATTTATATGTTATACATGTAATCAGAGTATTCGATACACCTTTACTTTATCCATTTCAGCAGACCCTGCAGCAAAAACTAAATCATTCCAAATTCCTTATTCTGTTTTACTGCATAATCTCACTTGTCATTTTCTCATAAATATTATTTATTATTTTGCTATCATACTTATTTGAAAATCATTTATCTTCGATAAAGACTAGTGTTATAGTCACGATAAAGACTAGTGACAAGTAAATGTTCTACGTATTAAACTTGTTTGTTAATGCTTTTTAAATATTTCTATTAAAACTAGGGAAATAATATTAGAGGACAATTATGAACTAATATTATACATAATAAATAGTTTCCTTTTGACATGCTGTTATTCATTTTCATATTAATTTTTTCAAATGGAAAGAAAATAGGCAGCTTAATATAAACTAATTCATATCAATCAATTTTAAAAGCGGTGCTGAAAGTGAATGTTAAGAGAGAAATAACCCTAAATGGAAGTATATTTAGATAAATACAGTCATGTTTTAATGGATCACGAATCAAACAGCTGGAATATCCCCATTAACTATTATTCAGTCAAATTGCATACACATTCATTAACTTCTGTATCATAGCTAATGCGTAGCACGTTATTCTGTCATTTTTTAATCATTTCTGTGGGTGCTATGAATAATTAACTTTATGCTAACGAAGAAGATTCATTTTTGTCATTTTTAGTACAAACGATCATTAAATGATCTAACTACAGGTACGGGTATTTCAATAATACGTTCATTCTCACAGATTAGCTGTATACGTCCATGTTAATGTTCAAAAAATAAAAGTACTGTCCACTCCAAGTTAACACTTTCGGGTCCGAATTTCTTTTCTGTTTTAGGAACAAAATCCCTTTTACTTTAATGATGTTAATCTTAGTCATCCAAATAGATTTACTATATATATAATACGTTCATTCTCACAGATTAGCTGGATACGTCCATGTTAATGTTCAAAAAATAAAAATACTGTCCACTCCAAGTTAACACTTTCGGGTCCGAATTTCTTTTCTATTTTAGGAACAAAATCCCTTTTACTTTAATGATGTTAATCTTAGTCATCCAAATAGATTTACTATATATATAATACGTTCATTCTCACAGATTAGCTGGATACGTCCATGTTAATGTTCAAAAAATAAAAGTACTTTCAACTCCAAGTTAACACTTCGGGTCCGAATTTTTTTTCATTTTAGGAACAAAATCCCTTTTACTTTAACTTGTTAATCTTAGTCATCCAAATAGATTTACTATGGTTTAAAGATTATCGCATTGTCTGAAATCTAAAGAATGTAATTAACTTGTGTACTATTCAATTCACAATTCCTATTTGTATGAAAATAGGATAGGGACTAGTTTTTGGAGACGTTTGGAAAACATCATATTGTAACAAGGTTTAGCCGATATTACAACTTTCTAATTCTTTTTGCGCTTCATCATACATGATTTGTTCCAAAAAGTAACCTAAATTTTAAATTTAAACACTGAAATTTATATATAAAATGAAGTAATCACAGACGGTTCCAAGAGAATTAAGTAAGCTTTATTATTATTGTTATTCTAAATGTCAAGCATAAATGAAGTCATAATTAGAAAGACATAACCATATACTATCATTTTTATATGTAGAATGTAATTAAATAATTGTTAAGACAAAATAATAATCAACAAGGAGACATGTACTATTAATAGTTCACCAGACCCGAAAGGCTAAAAATAGGAATTAATATGAAAGTTTTGAAAATACTAAAAATTAACTTGGAAAAGGAAGGTTTTTACTACGTTTATATAAGAAGAAATTTTAGGATACAAGCTGACCTACCAGAGACTCTACAGGCCTGTGAGAATGTTTTAAATTGAATCTCAAATTTGTATGATTTTATATGTTTAACTTCATTTCCTCTGTATTCAAATTTTTAAATGAAAAAATAGCAAAATAAATACTGAATTGTGCGTCGTTTAGTATATTATTTTCTAAATAATTTAATTTTTGGAGACTATGAACACTGAAAGCCAGCGAAATAGTGACAAAAAACTCAGGTTTTTCTGATTTTATCGAAATTTTAACGTATTTTATTTTTAAAAAATTACTTATACCTGCCCGAACGTTTCAAAATTGTTGTAGGTGGTATGGTCTATTGAGATGCTTTAAAAGAATTGTGTTAGCATAGAAAAATATTGTTTCTGTCAAACTCGAAGTAACCTGAGTTTGCCGGTGTATTTGAAAGGAAGCATATATTTTTTAACCGATTGCACAATTTACTAGAAGAGTATAGCTTTAACAGTATGTTTACAAGAAAATATACATATATGCTCTCTTTTACGTGATAAACTACTTTATTTTTCATTCCCTTGTAAAACATTTTAACTGCTACCTTTCAAACATAGATACTTGAAAGTACTAGCCATCCTTGGCGACCAGTTTGGTCTTCCTTAAATTTATTCTAAACATTGTATCATGTTACTTTTATTCATAACATAATTTACTTGCTTAATTCTTTGTCAAAACAAAAGATTCTGACAGAGAAATGAAGATGCTAGGTATTTTATATTAGCTAGATGCAGATGATAAGTCGCAAAACATTGTTTCCATAGTCTTTTTATTATTATTATTTCATAAATTTCATTTAAAATAGATTCTTTTCACTTATTTTATTTAAAAATATAGCTTTCATTTAAAACTAAAACCTTTAAAAGTCATGACTTTTGCTTGTTTCCTAAAAAAAATAAAAATAGTAGTAAACTAAAATAATAAATAATACCATAAACCACGAATGATATTTAGTTTCAAAATCGAAGCATTGCTTTAATTTTCCATGCGCCAACTAGCGAGTTAAAAAATGTTAATTGCGAATTTGTTCGCGGCTAATATAAAAGTATCAAGAATTATTTTTCAATCTTGAGAACTTTTAAGCAGTTTTATTAAAAAAAGGGCTGCCTTGTATATGTAAAGCAAAGGGCTCATGATTGTTTATGACAATGACAATCACATGACTTCAGCTATCATTATAGAGATTATATAAATATTATATGTTTTTCCTTTAATTCAATTCTTACAAATGGAAGGCGACATGTGTAAGTGCCAATTAAATCTCCCTGCAACCATAAATCTGAAAATAAATTGTGATTTCACAGAAGATTCTTGGTTCAGTAGAAAAAATTGATTTTAAAAGCTTGAATATCTCTAAATATAATTAAATAATAAAAATCTCCATAAATCACCATCAAAGTTTTAAACCACACACCATACCTTTGGAGCAACAAATTTTACATATGTGTTCACCTTGTTCCCTTATGGATACGTATTTATAGTAGATGATTGAAGAGCTGTTAATTTTCCAGTTCAAAACTTGTCCTATGCGTGTTCATATTTCTCTGGTGATTTATACAATGCATTATTATTTAATTGTGCTTTGTTGCCAGTTTTTCAGTGCTGTTTCTTCATGTAAAAATATTTTTTATTTCTTTGAATTTATTGGCAATATTTAACTTAATCAAGTTTTTTTCACCTTTTATTCAATTCTAAGCAATTTTCTTTTCAATTTAAAATGGCGTCGCTAAAACTAAAACATTCCGTTCTGTTTCCCATTTTCTTTATTTTATGTACAAAAATAGAGTGGTTTATTTTCCACCTTTAGAGAAACCATAAAATTAATATTTTGGAAAATAATTTAAATTTTAAAATTATTAGAGCTCATTAAACACCTTCTTATCCATGCGTATAACTAATATTATTTTGCGGATATTTAATTCCATCACACTGCTTTTCATATTCTTGGAGGAAAACTTGTGAAATACATACAAACATTGGAATTTTAGTATAATATTTTTAGTCCGATTTAACTTTATAGATTTTAAGACTTACTATAAAATTTTATGCACGTTCAATTAATAGATACATCCCACACAAATAAACATAATTAATTAAAAAGACATGTTATGTAACAAGTGTCAATCTCAAAATATTTTCTTATTTTTTATTGTACGAGAAAGTTTTTTAGGAATATGTAAACTTCTTACATCTATTTGACAAAACTATATTCGAAGTTTTGTCAAAAAAAATCGTACAAAAATCTTACAGAAGTACACAAACGATTACAATTCAAGATTTTTATTTTGATTTCCATTAAAATTTTTACAATTTATTTAAATTTTAATACGTATGAAATTGAAAAAAACTTATTTACATTGCAAAATCTATGTTTAAGTATTAACTTTTATATCGTATATTTTAGGAAGTTTTGAACTAAGCTTAAACTTGTAACTCATTATCAAAAATTATTATTCTGGTTACTTTAACTATTAATTAACATTTGTAAATATATATATATATATATATATATATATATATATATATTAAATGTATATAAATATATATATATATATTATATATATAATAAATAAATATATATATATATATCCTATATATATATAGGATGGACGAGTCCTTACTGTAAATAAAAACTATTCTCTGATAGACACATACATTTATTATCTGACGAACAGAACAAAAAGCAAACAAATAAAAAATAAAACATCAAATCGCTCTTTGTGGTTATCCACAGCATTCTTTATCAAACATCAATTCGTCGTAAATATTTTATAGTTCTTAAAAGAATCGTCTTAAATCTTCGCTTTTAAATCGTCGGAATCATCACTTTAGTTTTTAATCAACATCATTTGCCGTCGTTCAAAACATTTTTTTCTTTCCTCTTTCCATTCCTCTTCACACAGCTTCACTATTTTCCGTTTCTTATTTAATCTTGTCGCAGAGTTCCGGTAAATGAGTGGCGGAGGGAAATACAGTCCAATTCAGGTGCAACAGAGAGTGTAGCCCACATGCGAGATTACATCCCATATGCGGCCGTCCTGACATCTGGAGCTGGCGCAGCGACATGTGATCTTACAGAATCTGAAAAGAAACAAAAACAAAAACAGTAACTGTTCCTAGGGGGAAAATATAGTTCGTTTGTACACGAGAAAGATCAGTCGTCTTTTTTCTGAAATGGTGTAACATCGTATGAAAATGTTCTTTAAAATCGCTGACTTTTAAAATGTTCAGACATACACATTAAAGACAAGGAAAAAATAAAGTGTCAGTTATCGTCATGCCAAGGCTTCATGTATTCAGCACACGAACTAGTACTCTGATCGGTCCTTCAGTTGATGAGATTCTCTCTACGTCGTAGGTGTCGTTAGACTTCACTTTGGTTACTTTATATGGACCTAGGAATTTAGATTTCAATTTTAACCCTGGTCCTTGTTGAGTTCTTTTAATTGCTACGAGGTCTCCAAGGTTATATTTCCGGGGTTTCTTACGTCCTAAATTATAATGCTTGCGATTTTCTTGTTGAATTTCCAGAATATTCTTCTTAGCTTCTTTTCGGAGTTCTTCTCTATCTTTCATGAATTTTTCATCGACTACGCTGTTTAGGAGTTCAATAATTTGTAAATCTTCTTTCTATTTGATTTTTGTACCAAATAGTATTTCAAACGATGTTCTCTTAAAGCTTCGTTGGTAAGTTGAATTAATGACTTGTTGAACTTTAGAAACATGTTTAAACCATTTGGTCGGTTCGTCTTTGGACATTTTAGAAATTACTGAAATTATGATGGAATTAAGTCGCTCTACTTGACCATTAGCACGGGGAAGACCCGTTGTAATTGTCTCGTGTTTTATATTTTCATTTTGGCAATAATCAGCAAATTCTTTACTTGTAAATGCAGGACTTTTATCGCTAATGATTTTAGAAGGGATGACAAAAGTATAACTTTGTTGTTGCAGTTTCGATATGACTTCGGCAGAAGAAGTAGTTTTACAGGAATATAGCCACACGAATTTAGTAAATGCATCTATTAAAGACAAAATATGTTTATGGTTTTTGCTAGTCGATGCGAGAGGGCCTAAATGATCAATGTGGTAGGTTTGGAGGGGAGTCTCCTCTTTGTGTAAGGGATGTAACTCACCTTCTTGTTTCCCACGCTTCCGATTATATAAAAGGCATGTTACACAATTTGCTATAACTTTATCAATCTTATTTGCCATATTAGGGATAAAAAATTCTTCATTAAGGAGTTCTTCACAACGTTTGCGTCCGAAGTGTCCTTTGTCATGAACATGTTTAATGACATTTAGCTGCATTTCATCCGGCACAACTACCAGATCGTAACCTTTATGATTTTTATAAAGAGCGTTATTTTTGATGAAGTAATTGTCATATGGCTTTGTTTTCAAAATTTCTTTGATGGCCTGTATATGTTCGTCGGTGTTTTGTGTTTGTATGATTTTGGAAGTAAAACTGTCTTGAATGGTCATACATACGGGATTTCTGCTTAAAGCGTCGACGTGGCACATACGTGTAGCTTGTCTGTGTTCGATTGTGTAGTTATAATCAGCTAACATTAAAGCCCATCGAGCTATCTTTGTGCAAAGACCTTTTTTATTCATAGTTAGGGCAAATGCGTTGCAATCTGTGACTATCTTGAAAGGAATACCTAAAATATAAACACGGAATTTTTTAAGAGCTTCTATGACAGCCAAAACTTCTAGTTCATAACTCGAATATTTACCCTCGGCATCTGTGGTTGTTTTGCTCATAAAGTACACAGGGTGAAATTGATTATCAATAGAAGACTTTTGAAGGAGGACTGCTCCATACCCATCGATAGATGCATCGCAATGAACTTCTGTTTCATTACTAGGGTTATAAATGCTTAAAACAGGACCTGAAGCAAAGATGTGTTTCAACTGATTAAATGCGTTTCGCTGCTGATCACCGAAGTGAAATTTAGTGTCCTTTCTAAGGAGATCTGCCAAGGGCTTAGCTATTAAAAAATAATCTTCAATAAATTTAGGAAATATGAGGTTAGTCCGACAAATGAATGTACATCTTTTACACTTTTAGGTTCTGGAAAACTTAGGACAGCTTTAGTTTTTGAGGGAGATGGATGCAGTTGACCATTTTTAATGTGGTAACCCAGAAAATCAATTTCTCGTTGTAAAAAGTGGCATTTTTTAGATTCAGTTCTAAACCATATTCTGATGCAGTTGTAAGAACGCGTTGTAATATCTGGAGTCCTTCGGTTTCGTTTTCAGATGGTATTATGAAATCATCCATGTAGACGATAAGTACTTTTTCATTAATGAGATCGCGAAAAACATTATAGATATATCTCTGAAAAACTAAAGGAGCATCGCTAAGGCCATAATTCATGTATAGAAATTCAAATTGACCAGAATGTGTTACAAAAGAAGTGTATGTTCGACTATTTTCTTCTATTTCAACATGAAAAAATGCAATTTTAAGATCAAGAGTAGTAAATACTTTTGCAGAGTGCAACTGATCAGTAATGTCATCGATTACTGGGAGGGGAAAACGTTGTTTATGTGTTTTAGCATTTAGCTTCCTATAGTCAACACATAATCTATATGAACCATCTTTCATTTTTACGAGGACAATAGGTGATGAAAAATTACTGGTGCTTTTTCGAATAATTCCCTTTTCAAGCCATTCAGAAATTTGTTTTTCGACAAATTCTTTCTCTATAGGAGCTAGGAGTGTGGGAGGACAAGTAACAGGAATTTCATCTTTCAGATGAATTGATAATGTAACATCGGTAGTTTTTACTTTCCGGGGGGAATAATTTTGAATAAGTTCCGTAATTTTTGAATGTGTAGTTGTAGCGGTAATATGAGATAAATCAAGATTACTATCGTCTAATACTTGAGCAACATTAATCAGAAAATTATTAGACATATCTTCATTTTTCTTTAATTTTTGCATAGAAACATTATTTTGAGAAACTGTTAAAATACTCTGCTATATAATATCTGTACCAATAATAAGATCAAAAGATATAGAATAATCTAGTACTACATAAACATTAGTGGTGTAATTAAAATCATCTATCGTAACATCCGTAGAGAAAAAACCCAGGGGTTTGATCATAGTGTTTCCTAATCCAGTTAATGTCATAGTTGAATGTTTGAGGTTCGAAACCGTTGGGAGTTTGCGATAAATACTTTCTTTTAACAGACTTCTTTCACTTCCCGTATCGATCAAAGAAAGAACATTTACTGACGAAATAATTACTAGTTTGGTCATAAAAGTATTCGGCGTAATAGTGGAAATATTGGATGGTTCAGGCTTATTTCTAGATTTCCTTGGTTGATCACATTGAGCCGACTTATGGCCAAAATTCGAACAATTAAAGCAGCGAGGGCCTTTGTCTTTATGCCTACATTGGCTACTTTTATGGTTGGCTAAACCACAATTAAAGCAGAGAAGATCAGGTTTTGGACGAAAAGATTTCTCTTTCAACGGCATTTCTGGTTTAGATTTACGGAATTTAGTGTTCTCATAGTCATGCCGAATTTTATCATAAATTTTGAGCTTTTGCTTAAATTCTACTATAAATTGGCAGCTATATAATATTGATTTTCTAAAAATAGGGTCGGGTATACCGTTAATAATGTATTGCATCAATGCTGAATCTTCGATGTTACCGCGTGAACATAATTGTTTCATTACGAGAAAATATCCTTCAAGGGATTCATTTTCTTGTAATTTTTGTTTATTTAACATGTCATGTAACTCAGCAGAGTTATAAGTAATGCCAAATTCTGAAAGAAAGAGTTCTTTAAGTTTTTTCTTACGAGTTAATATGAAATTCTGTTTGGACTAACAGCTGGGCTTTTCCTCGTAAGGATCGTTTAGGAAATATAAATTTATGAAATTCTGATAAATTGAACATGCTAGTGACATCGTCAAAATTACTTAACCAAACATTTATGTCTTGAAAAGAATTGCCATCAAAAGGCGGTATAACGCTTTCAAAATCATTAAAATTAATAGTAGATGGCAAAAAACTTTGAACTGGAAATTGCTTGCTTTTATCAAAATTTGATGATTCGGTATTACTTGCAGTGTTGTTAATAAATGTAGAATTATGTGAACACATTTCAGGTTCCGAATCGGTATCGCTGTCATTCTGAATAACGTTGGCTTGCAGTGAATTCAAGTCTGAAAGATATGTGACTAATCGTGTTGCAAGGTCAGTTAAAGAACCTTCGTTAGAAATGCAGAGTAAATTACAAATTGTGATGAAAATTAAGAAAAATCTGCTTGAACTTTCGTAACTTTATTTTTGAATTCAGTGCTGGTCGTTTCGAAATCGAAACCAGTGAAGTCACGAATTCTTTTTCTATTTGATCGATCACCATCAGTGTCGAACAATAATTTATGAAGTAGTTTATTTTATTAGTACGTTCATTTTTAAATGCAAGTTCCAGTTCTTTGATGCCGACTAGCTTCATAGTAAATATAAAATATGGAAAAATAAACTCACCCGTAAAATGATATCCGGCTTGAATCTGAAGAAAAAAATAATTCGGGCAATGAAGACATATGATGGGTTATCACTTCTGTCACCACTTTATAGGATGGACGAGTCCTTACTGTAAATAAAAATTATTCTCTGACAGACACATACATTTATTATCTGACGAACAGAACAAAAAACAAACAAATAAAAAATAAAACATCAAATCGCTCTTTGTGGTTATTCACAACATTCTTTATCAAACATAAATTCGTCGTAAATATTTTATAGTTCTTAAAAGAATCGTCTTAAATCTTCGCTTTTAAATCGTCGGAATATTCACTTTAGTTATTATTCAACATTGTTTGCGGTCAAAACATTCTATTTTCTTTCCTCTTTCCATTCCTCCTCACACAGCATTACTATTTTCTGTTTCTTATTTAATCTCGACGCAGAGTTCCGGTAAATGAGTGGCGGAGGGAAATACAGTCCAATTCAGGTGCAACAGAGAGTGTAGCCCACATGCGAGAGTATATCCCACATATATATATATATATATATATATACAAGGGGATTATAATTAAAGTTACGATTTAAAAAATGAATAATTTTAAAACTGCCGATCAGAATAACTTGATATTTTAGCAGAACAACCGTGAGGTGAAGGAATTTTTATTTAACGAAGGAAAAATATAGTTCCAAAATATGTCAACAGATGGCGCTGTCATAGTAACGTCAAGAGAAAGACCAAAAATTTATTCGTAAAACACAGGAATGTTGTTAGCCAAAAGAATAAATAGAGTTCAGGGATTCGCTAAAAATTTATTAGCGATAAGACCAGCGTATGTGTTTATACTAACAACAGCAATAATAAATAAAAAATACAGAACTTTGCAAATGAAAATAGGCTTCGTCAGACTACGGTATGTCCCATGGCTATTCATTATCCACTTGCATCCGGACAAGAAATTGTAGTTAAAATGATTGACGTGCTTCCAGGTAAGCAGGTAGTATCTCCTGCACATTAGTTATCTTCTACCGATAACATCACAATATGTTCCTCAGAACTTTATGCATCGTGCTGTTTGACATAACAAGCATTCGGCCGATTCCCCGTCTTCTGCTGATTTCAGCATCAGGGTTAGTCTGTTAGCCTTATAATGCTGTAACCATATCTTCCACTGCCGCAGCTGAAACTGATTTCTTTTCTCTGCCCTATATAACTTCAATTGAACCGGTCTCTTTGAATTTATCAATCATTTTTCGCAGACCATTTGTCGTTATTGGACCTCTTTTTAGGGATTTCAATGTCCGAAACTTCCTGATAGCTCTAAGAACAAAGAACGGTTATTCATAGTCAGAGTCCTGATGAAGCATTCTGGCAAAAATGCTGTTGCTCTGCATCTTTATGACAGACATGTCTGCGGTGCGCATCTCACGTAATAGTAATTTGCATATCTCCAGACAATGTGAACAATAACAGCGCCATCTATCGGCACATTCTTGAATTTTTTTTTCTTTCACCAAACAAAATTCCATTAGCCACAGGAGTGTTCTGCTAAAATATCAAGTCATTCTGACCAGCAATTTTAAAATTATCGATTTTATAAATCGTAACTTTAATTATAATCACCCGAAATATAAGTTAAAATGAAAACAAAATTAATAGACTAAATAAGTACAAGTAAGATATTCAAGAAATAAAAATACTGGTTGCTTTTTGTAGTTATTGTTCGATTAAATCAAACAAACTAATTATATATATATATATATATATATATATATATATATATATATATATATACATATATATATATTCTTTTTTGTTGTTCATTTATCTAGAAATATCTGGCAAACTACCAAATATTGAAATAATAAGTAAAAAACAGTGCATTTGAACTTTTATGTAAATTTTAATAAATGTTTTTTTTTTTTTTTTTTTTTTTTGGTATTCCTGACTACGAGGTTAAATGGATTTAAATTAATCTGTATTTACATATTTAAAGAAATCGAGTTTGCCAAAAAGCAAATTGAATAAAACTTCCTAGCTGCTTTAAGGTCAATAAAGAAAAAATATATGTTCTATGAAGCGAAATATTAAAACACTTATACTATTTTAAAACTGGTAAATATGTCATAGATATCATCTTTTAATTAAAAACATTTTTTACGTTCGGTAGACAGTTTTTGAAAAGTTATTTCAAGCTAAATACTTTTAAGAATTTTATTTTCATTTATTTAATAAGTATAAAAAATTCAATAAAAATACATCATCAAAATTACTGCAAATGTAAGAAATTGGGGGAAAATCCATTTAAATCATGAGTTTATTTTGTATAATGTTGAATTCATTTTTAATTTAAAATACCAAATTAATTTTTTTACATTGATGTTTTTGTTTTTGAAACATCAAAATAATTGTTAACATAGAAATTAGAAAAAAGCTATTATCTATTGAAATACTTTATAATTTTAATACTTTATTTAAATTATAATTGTATTAAATTTAATGAGTAGTAGAATTACTTTTGATTACAGTTTAAGAATGAAATAAATATGTTTATTTATTTTTATGGTATGTAACAATTATATTAGTGGTTATGAATATATTAATGGTGGTTTTCTGAAAATATTATTTTCATAAAATTCATTTACAATATTCGATTGTTGCTAGTTAATGTTACGAGAACAGTAAAAAATCAATAGCTATTAGAAACTATTGGACTTGGAATAATATTGGAAAAAGATTATAAACAAAATGTTACATTAAACAAAAATACACAGCTTGTTTTAAAAACATGCTTATAGGAACGATCTATGTTTAAAAATCATTTATCACCATTTTACGAATCAAATGATTCAAAATATTTAAGAAAAGGTGATTTTCCTTAGAATTTTCTTCAGTAATAAAATTCAAGGAAATATAATATGTTTGACATCCAGGCACTTACGGTGTCCGTCGGATTATTCATTATTTAATAATATAAAGATGCATTAAAAATAATTCACAAAATAACAAACAAAAGGATGAATGTTATACATATAGAATATATAAATGCGGAGTCTATATATAAGTCTATGCATAAGGATATATTCAAAAATACTAATATAGGTCATTCTTTATTTAATATATAAAACCGAAAATATTATTTTAAAATGCTATTTAATTTTTTTTTCATCTAAACATGACTACGTTTTTATTCATCTAAACATTTAACTATGTACTTAAATGCTTCTTTAGTGCACGCTGACCGAAAAGTCAAATATCTGGATGAGTTAATTAGTACTTTTACTTGGCACAAGCACACCAAATAAAGCGTCAGTAAATTTTACAAGCTAAAATCTAAGAATAATCTTGCTCACCTCCTATATGTAATGAGATGAGTATAACAAATGGGCTATTACAATAGATTAATTTTTAAACACGATTATTCAATCGGTAAATTAATTATAACAGGGTAATTTATTCCATTTTTCAACATTGGGTGAAATAGTCCTCCAGTGTTCGTGTCCGGGATAACTCAGTTGGTAGAGCATTGGCGGCTTCAGCCAGTACATCCCTGGTTCGAATCCTGGCCCGGATTTTTTTCACCCAATATTAAAAAAATGGAATAAATAGGCTATTGTTGTACAAAACTGTGTTTAACCCATACTTTTTTATTGATTACCATTTGAAATTCAACGACAGACGGGAACATCCAATAAGTTCAAGTTACCCAAAATAAAGCTAAAAAAATATATCAGTACATCACCGAAGTGCTGTAGAAATTAAACAATTCTTAAAATAAATCTATTCGAAATAATATTTAAAATAATAATATTGCGTTATTCTCAAGAATAACGCAATAAAGTTTTTTGAGCGAGTTGGAGAAAATTAAACGTATTGAAATTGATAAGGGATATCAGATTGTGTTAATTAATAGATTAATTCAGCGCACCATTGATAAAATGTACATTAATGCTTTTAAAAATGAAAATAAAACTGTAAGTGAGATTTATATCAAGAAGGTAGTGATAAATTATTACCCGGGTTTCTTTCAGTACGTAATAATTCCTTTAAAATTTTTGGTTTAAGTTTGCCTCTTCCAAAATTAAAGGTGCTCTTAAATAGCAAAATATAACCTATTGGTTAAGGTATTTTATGATTCCTCAGGAGTTTATATGATTAAACTTACTAAAGAGGGGGAGTCAAAAATCATTATATAGGTATGGCCCCGCCAAAGTTTATCAAAATTTATAAAGAACATATAATGGATAGAAAACATAACAGGGGGAATACTGCTTTATCCAGACCAAATAAAAAAGAGAGCATTAACATAATTTTTAATGAGAGTAAATTAATTTACAGATATAATTTTTACATACTATTATTTCCAAGCAAATCCACTGTGATTTAATCAAGAGGTTCAAGTATTTGCAACGATACGTTATCTTTTCACATCCCTTCGCTCCCCTCCCTTTGCTCATTTATTTTTAAAATATTGAAATAAAATTTTCTGACAAGGTACTGCTTACCTATGGGTATATTATGAAGCCAAATATATCTTGTAAGTTTGTATATATTAATTTAAGAGCCATTTTCATTGAATAATACAAATTTTTCTAGAAATAAACCATGTTTTGTACACATAATTCTGCGTAAATTAGTAAATTTAAGAGGTACTGCAAATATTTTGCTTCATAACATTATTTGCTAATGTATTGTTGTAAAAAGGTGAAACACATTGAATAGTTCGGTATAGAAGATTTGATATAAACGCTTTTTTTTTTTACTAAAAATTGACTAAACATTTCCTAAATTTGAAAAACTAATAAAAATTCCAATTAAATTTACATAATTTTATAGTTTTATTCCCTATTTTAACTACAAACATATGTGTTTGATAAAAATGCCATATTTTTCAAGAAAAGTGTCCAGATGGTAAGAACATACCTTAAACCTTTTGAGTCAAATTATCTTTTCCAATTTTTAGAAAAAAATACTTTTATGTTAATGATATTAACAGGAGCAATCCTAATAGTTTAGTTAGAGTTTTACGAATACTTAACTGTCTGAAACAAAACGAATATTTTTTCACGTACTATTCAAATCATATACATATGACAATAGGCTAAGGAAGAATTTTTGGAGACGCTTAGAAAATATTATATTACAGCAATATTTAATTGATATTACGACTTTCTAATACTTTTTGCAGCTTATTACACATGATTCTTTTCGAAAAGTAACTTTTATTTTAAAATTAAACAGTAAAAGATATGTTTAAAATAAAAGAATCGCAAACGGTGCAAAGAGAATTAAGCAAAAATTTATTATTATTATTATTATTATTAATTGACTAAATATTAATGAAATCATATAGTAAATGCCCAATCACATACTAAATTTACTACGTGTAATCAGTAACAAATTTATTTGTTAGAACAAAATAACGCTCAATTAAAAGACATGTACTTTTAATAGTACACCAGACTCAAAAAGATTAAAAAGAGTTTTAATGATGAAAAGGAACATTTTAATCTTTATTAAAAGATTTTTACGAGAAATTTTAAATAATAATAATATAGCAGAAAACATTTTTTATCAACCTTTTTTAAACATTTTTTTTTTTCAAAATATACATTCAATTTATTTTCTTGGATTTTATACCATTCAAATATTTTTCAGACAAGTGTTTAAAATGCTATTTTCTGAAACATTTTTTATCGTGAAATTCCCGTTTTCGCGTTTTCTTAAAATAGATTTTAAATCATCAATCAGATATCTAGTTATTCACGCTCCGATGCATATCGAATGTAAATTTCCGAATGAAAGATTTTCCATGCATTTACATCCTCTTGATCTCCACAGAAGAAAGACGTTGATACCTTAAAACACAATAACAAATTGTTTTCTTAAAACTTATATAACGAATTTTCTGGAAGAGCAGAAAAGAATTTAAGATTGAATCTTTTTCCGTTAAAATGCTCTTTTTTAGCAGCTTTTCAGGCATGAAGCTCTTCGTATGCTTGATGTCGCATGTTTCAAAGATTTATTCTTTGTATATAATCATTAAAGATCAGTACATTACGGAATTGTTTTCTTAAAAAAAAAATAAATAAATAAATAAATAAAACGAAAGAATAAAAGTTTCTTTATAATAAATGTATTATTATATAAATATATTATGAAATCATTAAGTGGAATGGTATCCTTTTTTGCTGTTCTTAGATTTAACACCTTTTTTTATCATTATATATAACCTTTTTTTTATTATTAGGATGAGCGAAGCGAATCCTCTACTAGGCCACTCAAATGACATTTTGTCGTACGCCTTACAAAAAAACTATACAGTATTTTGACTTGAAATTAAACACAAATATAAATTATGATCTGTAGATTTGCAGAATATTATTTTTTTTACAGAAATACTTTTCAAAAAATTATTATTTTAATTAATTTATTTTACATGTTTTTCCATTACAAACGCATTTTTTCAAATAAAAAGTAAAACACGTACGTTTTCAGAAGAAAAACTTAAATCATGGGGTCAGTAATTATAGCTAGAATCATCATTAAATGAATAAAATATATTTTCATTATTCTGACAAAATATCTCAAAAACTGCTTTCAGATTTTCAAACTATGCTCATTCCTTTTAATTATGTATAGTTTCGTGATTTATTTTATAAAATTTATAAAATACTTTTTTTTTTTAGAAAAATTATAGCATATTTTTAATGAATTAAAATTTGTGAAAATTTTCCTATTAACATTCAATTATAAAAGTATTTTTCTGTGTTAGGAATTCAAATACACAATTTATTCTTATTTTGTGAAATCATTTAAGCAGACGATATTTAAGAATTTTAAAAGAATTGCATTATATTTTTGTGAAGTGGCAATAAAAGAATTGTAAACAAATAAAATTAATATTTTGTATAATTCTACTTCGAAAATATTATTATTTATACCAGTCTTATATCATTAATAAACAATCTGAGGAAATTTTTAGTTATTTGGTAAAAGTAAATTTTTAAATTAAAATGTGCCGAAACATAAAATTATATTTTTGCTTAATAAGGATGCAAAAGTAATTTAAAAAATATATTATTACTTTCAAATATTTATCGTATAGCATAATACTTCGCGAATCCAAACAAAGCATGGCTTTTGCTAGTCATTATATATAACGCATATTTTTGTATATAATGCAGTATTAATAAAGTATCAAATGAAATATTTTAAAATAGGCTTTTGAGGTACTATACTCTCGTACCGTTAAAACTTATTGCTTGATTAAAAATTTCCGTTGATTAAAAATTAATGAAAAATACAGTCCGTCGTAGAAGGTGCTCTAAATTCACTGTGCACTATTATTTTAATGTTTTAGAACATAACTTGCGAAGGGAGGAAGGGGGTTACAAATGAAATAATAAGAATACAAGTCTGTTTTGAATCTAAAAGAGGTCACTTTCAAAATTCTGTATAATTGTCATTCACATATCTTCGGTACAATGTCAAGCTATCCAAATTAAAAACAGTGTTGTCTATGGGCTATTTTTTTTAAATTCTGATTTTTTTTACTGTCACCATTCTTCTGAAATGGTAAAATTTCGCCTTCATTTATATGCCATTGAATAAGATTAAATAAGGCGAATCAAGCAAGTAGTGTCAATGAAGAAATATGAATTTAAAAAAATAGCCGATAGACAACACTGTTTTTAAATTGGATAGTTCGACATAGCACCGATAATATATCTAATTTATTTTTGTTGAAACACGTTTGTTAATAAATATACTAGGGAGTTCTGCCTCCCATTCCTTTTATGAAAAACAGTAACAATCATATTTGCGATTTAAAATTACTTACAAATCTCAGTGCTTAATTATTTTTACTGAATTATTTAGAAATAATAATTATTATTATTAAATCAATTAAATATATATTTATGCCACTTTCAAGGAAACAAAGCTTTTCTGTTTTCATAAACTGTAATTTCATGCAATAGTTTGGTGAATTTATTTATTTTTATTCTTTTATCTTCGTCTTTTCTATAGTACTTTATTTAAATAATTTTTTTTAAAGTACCTGCTGGAGGATTATAATAAAATTATAAATTATAAATATTAATGTAATTTCATAGTTACAGGTCAATTTCTTAGCTAAAAACATTAAATGGGCGTTAAAAATATGTTCTATATTTTAAAGAACAAACAAGTCTTTGCATAACGCTAACGCCATTATTCAGACGATTAAATATTTTTTTTTAATCATTATTGCAATTTTTTACATTTCTAAGTACCACACATTTTCAGTTTTTATACAGTTACGAAGAGAAAAAAAAATGTACTTTAAAATGCAATTTATTCGAAAACTATATTGCAATTTATTTGAAAATTGAATTGGGATGTACTCGCTTTTTATTGCTTTAAATTCATTTTCAATCATGATATTTTTAATTTATTACTATTGGGTGCAGACGAATACAAATAAGAAATCCGTTTGCACTTAAATAATTATTAATAGCTCATGATTCCGTCATATTCCTTAAGGAGATTTAAGCATTCATGAATGAATGCGCAAAACAATAAAATATACATAAAACACAAATTTAGGACATGTAATCGAATTTCAAAGTTTATCCATTGAAATGAATAGAATAAAAAAAAGTTCATTATAAATATAGACGGGAAGCAGCAGCGCAGAGAATCACCTCATCGATTCGCATATTAAAAGTCATGCCTTGATAGACAAGTCATGTATTGACAGAAAACGCAGGAAAATTTTATTTTAGTCATTGACTTATACTAGGGAACTGCAAGAAGTGTAAGTCACCGATTTTGACGAAAGTAGTATCGTTGGAAAGATCTCATCGAGAGCAGTAAAAAACTCAATAGAACTACCAGTCGCAAATCTGCCGTTTTCGAGATATCCGACAATTTATGTCACGTAACTACCGCTTATTTAATGGGGGACCGCAACAAATTTTAGTCTCGATTTTAACGAAAGTGGTATCGTTAAAAAGATATCATGAGGGAGAAAAAACTCAATAGAACTACCCGTCGGAAATGAGCCGTTTTCGAGATATCATATAATTTATGTCACGCAGCTAATGCATACTCTTCTAGTGTACACTTAATGGGGGACCGCAAAAAATTGTTTTATCGATTTTGATGAAAATGGTGTCGTTGCAAAAAATATCATTGTGAGAAGTAAAAAACTCAATGGAACTACCGATCTGAAATGAGTCGTTTTCGAGATATCCGACAATTTATGTCACTTAATGCAGTTTCCCAGCACTGTGCATTAGCAATGTGATACAAATTGTCGGATATTTCGAAAACGTCTCATTTCCGACGGGTGATTCCATTGAGTTTTTTAATCCTCACGATGATACCTTTTCAACGATATTAATTTCGTTAAAATCGAGACTAAAATTTTTTGCAGTCCCCATTAAATGTGCACTAGCTACGTGACATAAATTGCCAGATATCTCGAAAACGGCTGATTTGCGACGGGTAGTTCAATTGAGTTTTTTACTGCTCTCGATGAGATCTTTCCAACGATACTACTTTCGTCAAAATCGGTGACTTACACTTCTTGCAGTTCCCTAGTATAAGTCAATGACTAAAATAAAATAAATTATATACAATGAGATATTTCCAATGATACCACTTTCGTCAAAATCGGTGATTTACACTTCTTGCAGTTCCCTAGTTAGGTTTATTCTTAGGTGGATGATTCTCAAAATAGGGGATAATTTTAAAAGTGAAATCTTAAAAAATATACTGTTAGCAAAATTTCTGAAAAAAAATAGGTGTTGTTAATATAGTATTAGGTTTATTTTACATGTAGTCAGCGAAGCTAAATATTTAAAAATTAACTTAAAAAAATAATTAGTATTTTTTGAGCCATGCTAATGACAAAACAAATTGCATGGAATAAATATATTAAGAAATTTTTATTTTCTTCCTTTTTAAATATTTTTTTCTATATTTATTAACCTTCCTTTTCAGCAAATGGTTTCCATTTTTACATATATACATATAAGGAGAATAAAAACATTACCAAAGAGCAAACTTTGTTTACATGAGCAACATTCTGACACTAACAATGTAAGAAGCTGTCTTAGTGATTTTCTGACAGATTTAATGCATATTTTATGGATAATAAATGTAATACCTAAATTTATATGTAAAATTAAACTTTATAAAAGATACAATATATGCAATGGTTACATTTATGCACATAGGAGTCTTTAGCATGGACAGAAAAACCATGCTAATGACACTGATATTTGTCCATGCTAATGACAAATTTTAATTTAAATAAGATTATGGGCCATAATATAATCACAATGCAATAATCCTTTCTGGAGCTTTTTAAAACACAAAAGTCCTATGCAAATAAGCAAAATAAAAATTTTAATTATAAAATAAACATGAAAATTATTATCCATTCTAATGACATACAATTGATGTAACCCCTAATATTAAACTTCTGTTCTTAAAATACAATACATGTTTCTATTTTCAGGCTGGGATAAAACGGCTACTTGTTGCCATGGAGAAACTTTATATTTTCAAACTATTGTCATATGTGAAAATGAAATTTTGATTAATAACCAGCTGTTATAGTATGACCTTGTCTTGAAAATAGAATATGGAGGACAAACTTTAACTCTTTTTTTTATATATTGTAATTTTATTTTTAAAAAGAAATTTATTGGATAAATCCTCTCCTTGATTAACGTAAAGAAAGAATAACATTTGTTTTATTTTATAAACATGATATTAACTCTTCAAAAAGCTAGTATATACAAGGCACAGCTGCTGTGGACATCCATGCTAATGACATTTTGAACATTTATTCTGTTATTTTAAGGTGTTTTTGACTAAAAAGTGAGTAATTCTTGAGTGCAAATAATAAATAATATTAAGACAAACATATCTAAATATAAAAACATGACAAAAAACCTCTCAATTTTTTTTTTTTTTTTTTTTTTTTTTTTTTGTATGCCGAAAGACATAAATTGTCCCCTATTTTGAAAATCACCCAGGTATGATTTCCTACTCCTAGTGCCTTATATTTTTTTTATAGTTTTGGGTGCAGGAAAAGGCAATAATAAACCTATGATTAAACCGCTAAAATCGGATTTTTAGGCGTTTTCCGCTAAATTATAGCTTAATAGATCGATTGCCTTTCACTATGTGAATCGAGTTTTAACTAATTCAAAAATTTCAGCCGTGGTAAAGGTAATCTGATTAGGGGATAATCTGTGATAAGGTAATAATCTGTGCTACCGCTTCCCGGTCAAATAGCAATCTTAGAAAAATTCCTCGGCTGTTAACTCGTGACGTGATACCGATATAAAAATATCACTTTTAAGTATTTACTACACGAATTTTTCTATTTTTTTGAAAAAAAAATTAGTTGAAAAAAAATTAGTTGAGTTGATCAGTGGGTATCACAAGCCGACCTTTAAATGGTTTGATAAAGATTTACGCTCCGAACGTAAAAAAGTCAATGCGCTCTATAAACATTACATGAAAAACTCAATAACATTGCATACAAGGATACTTATACCACAGCTCGTCGCTTGTACAAGAAAAAATTAAGACTGGCTAAGCGTAATGCTTGGTTAAAATTTTGTGAAAATACAGACAATGCATATGGAAGTCTTCAAAGACATCTTTCTAAGAAGAAACAATCACAGAAGGACTTGGTGTTTACTACTCTTGAGCAATCCCATGTCTTTGCTAATTGTGATGATGTAGCTGAGAGTCTTATGAAAGATCACTTTGGTACAACTACCTTGCCTTCTTCAATTCATGATTTTGTTAGTTCATCTGTATATGTCAGTGGTGATGATTTTTTACCTATTAGTAAGAAAGAGTTATTTTTTGTTCTCCAAAAGCAGGGTAATAATAAAGCTCCTGGCTTTGATGACATTGATGGTGGAGTGATGGAGTAGTGATACCATAGTGGTTAAAAATATTTGTAAAAATTTCACTTCATTCATGCTGAAGCTTTTTAATACTTGTCTGAAATTCGCTCATTTTCGCAGTTGTTGGAAGAAGGGCATATTCTTTCGCAAGCGCAACCGACCAGCTAATATGTCTAAGTACTACCGTCCTATTGCTTTGTAAGCGTTATCACAAGCAGATTGTATCATACGCTGATGTCTCTGCCGTTGTTGAGGGTGTTGATACTCGTGCTGCTCTAGAGGATATAATTAATATTTGTATTAGCCATTTTAAAGAGGCTTGTGATATTGTGGATCTCCAAATAAGCCCAGAAAAGTCATCAGCAATGCTTTTTGGAAACAAAACTCTTAAAAAAACGTCGTCCAATTTTTAACCTTTCTGGCATTAGTATTTCAGTAAAAGATAATGTTTCCTACTTCGGCTTTTTATTGGACAGTAATTTTCGTTGGCTTGACCACTTGGACTTAATACGTGACAAAGTTAGAGAATTTTCTTGTGCTATGACAAAAGCCCGTATTAGAGACAGGGGCTTGCCTGTCTATATGAAGATATGGTACCACACTGTTGTTAAGAAGCAAATTTCGTACGGATATGAAATTTGGTTTCGAGATTTACGTTATCATGGTATCCAGCGTCTGTCATCTTTTCAAAGACTGTGTCTATTATCAATTATACGTGTTTATCGAACTATATCTACTGATGCACTCTGTGTTCTCTCAGGTATTCCTCCGATTCAGTTGGAACTCGATCAAATGTCCACGTAGTACAGTGTTGTAAATCTTGATGGTTTTACATGGATAGATGGCATTTATATTTCTAAAGAGAAAATTGCAAATCGCATTTGTACCTATGATTATCCTTTCTTTGCTTGTCATCATTCAGTTAAATTTTCGAATCCTGTAATCAGCAGGGAGCCGCCTTTTAATCATCCAACAATTTATACGGACGGTTCAAAGATTGATGACGGTGTCGGATGTGCCTTTGTTGTGTATTTGAATGACATTGTAGTTTGTGAAAATCGTTTTAAATTAAACAGTTACAACACTATCTATCAAGCCGAATTTTCCGCCTTGGATCAAGCTGTTGAATGGTGTTGTGGATCTGAGCATACTGAATTTCATATTTATTCTGACAGTCTTTCTTCAATACATGCCCTTTTTAATCTTTTCCCCAACGATAAATTGATTTATAATATATTCTTTAATTTTAGGCTTTTCACAACAAAGTTTTTTATGTGGGTTGGATAAAATCACACATTGGATTGCGTGGTAATGAAAGAGCTTAGCAAAATCCGTCATTTTAGAAAATGTATTTCACGAAGTCTTGGATATCCCTGTTCCTCTTTCATACATTAAGCGTCATTTTAAAAATAATATAGTCACAGTATGGCAGAATAACTGGGAAATGAGTTTGAAAGGTAGGAATACCTATTTAGTGCTTCGCAAGACTGACGTCAATTTTCTTTGTTATTCTCGAATATCTGCTTATTTCATTTCCTCCCATAGTGCCTTTCCTTATTATTTGTATAAAATAGGTAAAAGATCTACTGACAAATGTAACTGTGGAAGTATTGGAGATGTAAAACGTAGCATATTTGGAAAATGCCCATTAATTTTATTTTGTTTTGCTTTTGTCCGTAATAAAACATTATCTTGGAACCTTCAAAATGTATTACTTTCTAGATCGAACTATAAAAGACTTTGTGTTATATATAACGAACTGAATAAACTATATTCTTTTATTAAATACAAATTTTGATAAAGAAATATTTTTGTG
The DNA here is from genome assembly GCA_964019185.1 of Maratus speculifer. Lineage (NCBI taxonomy): Eukaryota > Metazoa > Arthropoda > Arachnida > Araneae > Salticidae > Maratus > Maratus speculifer. Next base: position 281,187,912 of record OZ025291.1, read on the forward strand.
CCACATTTGCGGCAGACTGACTATTAAGAACTTTTGATTTGCCATTCCATTTTGAAATTTTTGTTCTAATATATATGCATGTGTGTTTATATGTGTTTATGTATTTGTGTATATATTTAAAGGGGAAAAGGAAAATATGTATATTTATTATATATATATATGTATATATATATATATATATATATATATAAATATATATATATATATATATATATATATATATATATATATATATATATATATATATATATATATATTCATTTTTTTAATTATTTATTTATTTTTACAGTTGATTTAGCATTTTGTCATTTGTAACCTAAAATGACGTTAAAATTCTGTCTGTAATTTCATCATTTGTTTTATTGACGTTTGTTTTATTGATGTCTGTTATATTTTATTATTTATGATTTTCTTTGCCTTTCTGCGTTTTGTGCTCTGTTTTGGATACTAGGGTGTCTTTGTAATATTTATTCGTTTATTATTATTATTAATTTACTTATTTTATTTATTTTGTTTACTTATTTATTTATTTATTTATTCTTATTCTTATTTTTATTTTTATTTTTTATAATTATTTTTTAATAATTGTCGTTGCTTTTCTGTCTCTGTTTGCTTGTGGTTCGATGGATTGCGGAGATGAATTTTCTTCCAGGGTTTCATGCCTTTGCCATTTCTTGGTTGGCTCCCTGGTAGAGTGATCTAGTTGAAAATTATATATTCGTGTAATAATACCAAAAATAGTAAAAAAAAATACATTTCACATTTTCGGCTAAAATTTAATATTTTATGGTGTGTGTCATATGTACACAAATAGAGTAGTAAGAAATTGTATTGCTCTATTTTGCTACTAAATGTGCTTATATTAATTAATTTTATTAATATTTCTGGTACTACATGGTTATTCAATCGACCCATTTCGCCAAGTTACAAAAAAGGCTAAACTAACAACTAAATTATATATGTTGTAATTATATATGTTATACATAATTTTTAGCTTAAACAACGAAAGGACAAATAAATTTAACACATTAATAAAAATAAAAATAAAAATCGGAATTAAAAATCACCTGATGACATTTTAAACATGTGTATCGTGTCTAATGTCATTTAATGTGACATTCACAATCACATTATTGGCATATATTAATTCTATAGTTTGGCGATAATTCTTCGGTCGACGGGATAACCAAGTAGTACCAATATTTTTAAATATTCAGAAAAAATAATGAAAGTAAATTATATTTTATAGCTTGATAAGAATTTATTTTTTTTTTTTTCGAAGAAAAAATCCTATTTTTTGTTAGTGCATCCATATTACATGCAAAAAATAAGTGTTATTCCATTCCTTGACTTAGTCCTCTATTCCGGATCAGAAACATAGATCAAATTGGGAAAATTCGTGACACTTAATAAAAATTATAATATTTTTTAGGTATATGCAAGATATGGCACGTGGTGCAGTAAAGAGTTAATACGTTTCGAAACTTTATTTGAACGTGTTATTTCTAATTTTCACATAAATGTGATTTTTAGCATTATTTGTGGGCATTTTAAAAATATATTTATTCATAAAAATCTATGAGTCATTCTTCAAAAAGTTTAACTCTTCCGTCATACGCATTTTACAGTAAAAATTTTAAAGAATAATTCATTTAACTGTATTTTTTAATTGCAATAAAATTGTCCATTTAAATCAGTACCCAATTTTTAATAATTAGTTTTTATTAGTTTTTTGATGCTATGTATGCGAATTCTCACCTCCGTAGCATGTCACACACACCTGGACTGGCTGTTAATGTTGTTCAATAATTTGTTTAATTTAAAAAGATATATTTATCTATTTATAATTCCTTCAACAAGTATCGGCAATACTGAATATTTAAGCATATTATTTTTTTTTTTTATTGTGATTTAGTCTGTTTTAATAGATCAATTAGTTCTGTCACGCAATATATATATATTTTTAAATAAAGTGTGGTTATTGAGAACTCTCAGCTCCGTTAACTTGAAGTTCAGATAAGTAAAACAATGTAAAACTGCAAATTTTCCTGTTTTAATATGCTTAACAAGTGCAAATTGTAATACCATTATATATATATTTTGTCTTGAAGTATACGGTATACGTACATTAAACCTATGTTTATAGAAGATTCCTTACCTCCGTGAGTCTCACATTCTTTATACTGCTTGTCAGTTTCATTATGAGTTTTATTTTTAGGAGTAAAATAATTAAAAGCTTTAAAAGGTTAAGTAGCACAACTGTTCAGGATTACTTCTTGTAAGTAAAAGTTAGATATAAAAGTGAAAAAAGGGAAATCTAAAGTTTTGAAATTGAAAAATATTATCTCACAAAAGATATACTTTCTGAAGAATGAGCCATTAAAGTTATAAAAAAAAAAAAAAAAAAAACGAAAAAAAAAAAAGATCTGTAAACTCCAGCAAATTTTTCTCGCAGTAATCTTTCAGATTTTTCTCTAATGCTTTATTCATAAATTTTTGCTTAGTTGCAATTATTTTTACGAAACAACGTGCTTTAATACTTTCAGGGGCAAAGCATTTTCACTGCTAAAATACTGAAATGAATGTTTTGTACCAGAATTCAAGTACAAATTTATTTGCAAATAAGATAAAGTTATTTTTCTCTTACAAAATAGACGGGAGGGAGGGGAATATATACCAAAATACTGCTGTTACTGTCGCATTTGTGAATTCAAATTAATTGCTTTCATAAACACACCACCTCCACTGTAATGTCCAACGATATATAATAGACTGGGCGCCGGAAGCACAGACAGTCACTTCGTCGAGTTCACGGATGAAAATCTGGGATCAATTAAATTTCGATTCACATAATAAAACGCAGTTGGTCTGCCAAGTCATATCTTTGTGGAAAACATCTGAAAAATCAATTTTAGCATTTGATTCATAGGTTTACCATTGTGCTTTCCTGCACTTAAAATTGTGAAAACTTGGAGAATTGGGAGCAGAAAAAATAATAGTAAACGTATGAGTCAACCATTAAAATCGGGTTTTTAAGTTTGTTCCACCAAGATCGAAACTTAACTAATCCTAGATTTTTTTCCGTGAATTCGATGAGGTGATTGTCTATGCTGTCGCTTCCCAATCTATGTCAAAAATCGCTTGCAGAGTGTTTCGAAAAATACACCTCATTCGTCGCTGTGTATTTAGTATGGGAAGAAAAAAAAGGATGTGAACATCAGAAATAATTCATACGAGGGATTTAACCTTCGTTCTTTAACCGTCAAGACTAGATTTGTGTCAAGTTAAGCTTATTTTATCTTTACTTTTAATACATTTATTTTTAAAAGTTAAGTTTAATAACCGTTTAAAAGACAACTCTTAACCTACAATCAAATCTTCTTTTACTTTATTAAATTACAGAATCAAATCTTATTCTTTTACTTTATAAAAAGATTTTTTACACTTGTTTTTTTTTCATAAAAATATCCGCTTTTTTTACAATTTATAACAAATTTAACCTTTAATACCTTTACCACACAAATCAAACAATAATGAAACTTTCTTTTTAAATTAATCTTGAAGTTTTCTTTTAATAAAATTTCCTTATAAAATGTCACTATCTTTTGACATTTCTCTTTTAAACCGATTCTTTTATTTACCTTTCAGTCATTTTACGCTTTTAATTTAAGGGAAAGAATTTTAAATGCTCTGTCATTCTATTAGTATTTGAATAAGAATCAACTGTAATATTTCAGTTTCTTTTCTGAAAAGTTCGATGCATAATTTATTCATTACTTCTGTATATTTTGCTATTTGACAAAAGATGCGAAAATATCTAAAACAGATAAGGGTGTGTGCACAATAATACGTAAAAATATAATTTAATTTTGAAGAAAAATCTAATAACTTTGTCTTATTTTTCTGATTTCTGAGTTGCTGCACAAAAAAAGTAAGTGTTTTAAATGTTTTCATTATCTTATAAAATATCCTTGAATCATGAGCATTGAAAAAGATTAATGAATTAATTTACATGATTACTAAAATTTCTCACTTCTAATCCCTCTTTCAGTTATTACCTTTTCGTTAGCTTTTTTAAAATTATTTTAACTACATCATTTTTTATTTGAATTAAGATGAATTCAAAGCAGCTTGGAAAGAGCGCATTTAAGTAATAGTATTATTTAAGGAGGTAATATGTAACCTTTAAATGTGGTTTTTTTTTTTTACTTTTCAATAAAAAATAAATGTTATTATTATTAGTATTATTATTAACTGCATCCCTGTACAAAAGTTGTATTTTTTAATTAAAAAACTTCTTGAAATTGATGCGTCTTTAAGACTGAGTTACTACATGTTTTAAATACCGTTGTTGACAAACCGTTGGTGACTCGAAAACACCAAAAATATATAAAATCTGTAAAGGGTTTAATAAATTATGTGTTTCTGCGTTTTGTGTGAAAAATTTGCCACAAATATATATTCAACTCTCTTACCTTGCATTTCTGAACAATCCCGATTTATTCCACCCCTATTTCTACTAGTTTGAAAATTTTTAATTTAGCATTTTTGTTTTAAATACCATTTTAACTCTTAACGTGCATTTCAAATCAGTTTTTTAAACCTTTTAAAACCAGCTTGCGAAAACTTTCATCTGTTTTAACATTTCAATTTAATGGAAAGAATATAATGGTTAAAAGCATTTGCTGCTAATGTTTAAGTATTTCGATAAAAGTGAGACATATTTCTACCTTTTTTCTTTTATTCAAAAATATTCCTTTAGTACCTTTTGTTATTTGTCAAAAGACATGGACATACTAAGAGCAGATAATAATTACGTGATCAATAAAATGTAAAAATATAATTTTATTCAGCAGATAAAATGGTTATTTATTTACTTTCATCTCATCAGGAGTTCTAAGTTCTTGCACAAACAGTATATTACTGCATTTAAAACTTCTAAAACGTTCTCTTTCCCTTTTTTCATTGAATTTCATTATCCCTTAAAATGTCCTTGAAGCACGAAAACATTATGAAAATTAATCAACTAACGTGTTTAATACCATTTTAAAAGTCTAATCCTTTTTTCATAGATGACAATCCTTTTTAACGTGTTGTATTTTATTTGATAAAATAAAAAAGCCCTAGATATGTTGAAAATTATTTTGAATCATTTTTTTTAGATCTGTCTAGTTACCTTAAACCAGGGTTACTTTGACACCCCGGTGTAACTTTGAACGACACCTTGTAGACGCACAAGTTTACTACTGTTTTATAGATATTTAATTGTGTGTTTTATTTATATGATTAATTATCTCTTTTCTTATATATCTTAGGCAGAAAGAAAAGAATGTCGACCTATGAAAACCAGGGAACCAACATGTTCGCAAATACACTGAAGAAAATTCGGCAAATGCAGTGGCAGCTGTCATTAATGGTTTGAGTAAAAATTAACTGCCCAAACATTACAAGTACTATGTAGTATTCTTGTAAATAAGTGCTTTGGAAGACACACCATTGTCTGTGGGTCTTCCGACAATCCGTATTCATGAAGAAGAGCAGTGGATTTCTAAGACCTTGGGAGTCGTACTGATTGGGGTTTTCCCTTAACCAACCACGATATGACGATAACAATTAAAAAATACCTGAACCTGAAAAGAGTCAATATCCCAATATTGATCAACAACACTTCATGTGAAGATACGAGGGACAGTCTAAAAAATAAGTTTCCCCGGCGACTGCGGACAGAGGTGTGTATAAAACACAAAACATATAAAGAAACATTAAAGATAAGATGTAACTTTACTTTTCTACATGAGTGCCAAATGAGTTGAGACCTTTGCCACACCCCTTTATAAGCTTCAAAAAGATCTCCAGGAAAAAAATCATGGCTTTTCATACTAAAGAAACGTTGAACCGTTTGTGTGATTTCGGCATTGCTTCTAAAGCTGTAGTCAAGCATTACTTTCGTCAGCAGTGGCCGTGCACATCTGTCCAGATCTCAGTCTGTCCATCACTTGATGATGCCCCTCATTAAATTGGCAGCTCAATCTCCGAACCTTTTTTTTTTTTTTTTCTACCTCACATCTGGACCATAAACAGAGAAGCATCAACAAGTCTTGGACAGAACGAGATTAAATTTGGTGTGCCGTCTTATTCTAACAAGACGCTCCCATGATTAGATTTGGAGATTCACTAGTTAAGTATAAAGAGGGCGGTAAATGGGGGAACTAATCCCCCCCCCCGCTTAAATTAGCTAAATGGGTTTTTTTTAGACTTTCTTTATTTTTGATTACCTTTTGAAACAAGAGTATAATATACAATTAGTGTACACTTTTTTAGTTATGCAGTTTCATTTTCTATAGTGTGCTTTCACATTACAAATCCCAGAAAAATTTTTGCCAAAAAAAAAAGGCGTACTACGACGATGTATTTAAAAACAGAAAAATGTTATTTCAAATGATATGTATACGTTATGCGTCGGGAGCTATATGCCACAATATTCATACATTTATTTACATTTTTTTTTTAATCAAAGTTACACAATAACATGTGGTGAAAAAAAAATGTAACATAAGCAGTAATAATGAATTTTAAAAAATCCATACTAGATTCGATACTAATGAAAATTCTGATAGAAAATTTAAATTAGTAAAACTAAAAACATGAATATTAAATTCTTTAGCTCTTCGCGTCTAAACAGTATGTAATATGCACAAATTATTACAATAATAAAGTAAAATAAAATCTTTAAAATTTCTTTTTGGAAACGTTCACAATTGAACAATTTTTTTTTAACTTAAATATTTGGGTTTTTTGTGCTTTCTAAATAAACTCTCATGCATATTATATATATATATATGTGTCAGTCTTTTCATATGAAACCTATATCTTTTATTATTTCTTTTTCAACCCAAACTTTTTATTTAACCTTCAATAGTTTTAGATTTTTAGTTTATGGAACGAATGTTAAATAATTTCTTTCATTGTATCTACATTTGAATAAGAAACGAATTGTCAGTTTTCAATTTTCTTTCTGTAAAAGAGTCCTATTGATCAGTCACGCACTACACGTTTTCTTTTTTTCTATGTCATTTCATAAAATATAGACAAATAATGCGAAAAGATAATGGTGCGTGATGATACAATATAAAAATAGTACTTAATCCTCCAGAACATTCAGTTCTGTATTTACTTTAATCTCATCATTCTAAATACTAAGTTCTTGTACAAATAAGATTTTACATCTTAGGAACAACTAGCAATTGCTTTATATTTTTAATAATGTTTTCTATTTTCAGAATCTCTTCAAATGTTACTGCAGCTGGCATATTTAAGAAAACATTAATCAGCGAACTTAGATGTTTATTATCATTTCAAATTTCTAATCCTAATGTTTTCGTTACCATTTGCACAACTATTTTTAACTTCTCTTTTTGTCATTTGAATGAAAATAAAACCTACGATAAATTGGGACGTGGTGAGCAATTTCAATAAAAACTAGTTGGATGTGCAAATCCCAAAACTTTCTTCTATCTCATACGTACATTTTACTATTTCAAATTTAGTTACACATGTTAATGCGTTAATACTATTAATTCAATACTATACCAACTATGATTTTCATCTTAAATTTCTGCTTTAGGCAATTAATTGGAGTAAAAACGAGTTTCCGTCTCTGCACGAGCCAGTGAAAAACAGAAAGATACACAGATTTTTTTTTTAAATTCAAGAAGGATTTACTCGCCATACCCAAAAATAATCTTACACAAATATTTTAGTTCAGTTCTATGCATAACTTCATACACTTTTTGATGGTAAAATAGTGAAAATGCTACAGACATTGCAATTATAGCGCCTCCTTCCGGCGGATTTTTTTTTTTTTTCAAATTCAGGGAGGGTTTGCCAAAAACTTATACAAAAAAATTCATTCAATTCTATGCATAACTTCATGCACTTTTATGTGGCTAAATATTGAAAATGGCACAAAAATTGCTATTGCAGCATCCCCTTCCGGCGATTTTTTTTCAAATTCAGGAAGGACCAACAAGCCATAGCTGAACACTTACACAAAAAATTGGTTCAGTTCGATGCATAACTTCATGCACTTTTAGTCGACACAATATTGAAAATATCACAAAAATCACTATTGCAGCCGAATAGTAGCTGAAATCTTTTTAGTGTCCTTGTAAATGCTATCTGCTTTCTATTAAATAAGGAATAACTTGTAGTAATCCTCAGCAACGTATATCAATTTCATAAAATGTTAAATAGTTTAATACAATTAAAACGCACACCAAACAATCTTCTCCCTATATAATTATGTAATGGAAAACTTTTGTGTGGCCCTGTAAATCAATAGCAAATATTCTTTTCACCACAGATTGAACACAATGTATGTTTTAATATATACTTCATAGATGTTTATCAATATTATTAATTTCGAGAGAGTGTAACACCCTTAAAATGCACTCTAATATTTTTTTCCATTGACCGTAATGTATCAGAATCCTTTTGAATATCACTGTAATTGAACTATGCATCCAATTTTCATAAAATTTGAAATTACTCGACAAAATTATATAATATTTATATATTTTAAATTTCAAATGATTCGGTAGGGAATATTTTGCGTGGTTATATGTAGACAGACGAACAGACAAACGAACGGATTGAACGACAACAATTGCTACAACATATTTACATAATTACGAACGCATCTAAAATGGGAATCATTTATAATAATCTTTTCATAGCTAACATATAAAGCATGAAGTTTTTTCTTTGAAGTATGAAATCAATTTTTAAATATTTTATTCGATATAAATCTGTATAAAAGTTATTGCTTTCTTAAGTTTATATCCATTTTTTAGAGACAGAGAAAATGGATAGCGATGTTATATTTCCAATGTGATTTATTTTGTCTATATTTTTTCAGCTTCTTAGAGCTTTCTACATCAACTTCTGTAAATTGGGGCATGTCTTTCTCGTTTCCATATTAATTTTAAGAAAAATCAAGAATTTAAAGTCATGATTATACTGTAGTTCAACTGTTTGACATGTGAATTTTCTAACCCTTTCCGGCGCACTGCTCTTTAAAGTTAGAATTTAAAGAAAAAAATTAGGCAATCTATTTAGGCCTAGAGGAGTACGCAGGTATTGTTTTGTAAAGATTGCACTAACCGTTTTAATTATACAGCTGTTGCCGAAGTGGTAACCTACCATAAGTAAAGCATTGATAAGCGCAGTGACAAGAGCATTGCTGTGAAGCGCGTATTACAGTAAAACATTTTACCTATTATTTAAAAACAGTAGAGTTTGATCTCTGTGATGCTGCCATCTAGAACACATAAGAAATATTTAAAGTAGCCATTAGAGTAGTTTTTGAAATATTCAAGGAGTTTTTGTGTCTCTAAACAGGGGGAACTTTAGGTGTTGCCGACCCGCAACACTGCGCGTTAAAGGGTTAAAGCATTATTCAGTTATAAATTGTTGTATTTTATATCGTTTCATTTTTTATAATTAACGTTAACTAGATTTAAAATATTTTTTCTTAAACGTTTATTAGCTATACCTATTTTGTGTAATAATTTCTTTATTGGGCTTTTAAATAAAATTCTGCATTGAAAACAGGATAACGATTTACAATCATAACATACCACAAAATGAAAAAAGGAAAATCTCTATTTATCATTTTTAAATTGAAGTTATAAAAGAGACAACGTAGATTTATGGCATTATTATTTTTTTCTTTTCCTCGGCAAAGCTTTCATTTTATTAGCTCTAACTTATTATTTTCAGAACAGATTCGAATTAATAGGATACATTAAAATTACAACTCTGCCAATGACGCAAGTTTCTCTCATGCACTAAAAGTGGCCATACATCCTATAAGCTCTTTAACAGCTGATAACCAGCTACATTTAATTAATACCCATGGGTTTTTAAATATTAAAAAGGCGGAATCTAGAATAAACTTAGGAAGAAATACTACAGTTTCATTAAATATCTAAATCGGAGACTTTTATTCTTTATTAGAACTTTTCGCATTTAAAACCAATACTTGAAATATATCTACATTATAAAGCTAGCTACCAGCAGAAAATGAAGAGAGAATGCTCTGATCATATCTGATCATAGCTTAAATATATTTCAATTTTCATGGGGAAACTTATTATTACTATTAGACGGTTATTTTAAGAGTCCTAAAACGAAAAAAAAATACGAAAACTTAGAGTAATGTATAGTAATATATATTTCGGTACTTTTACTCTCGATATACTTTATATATATATATATATATATATATATATATATACAGTATATGTACAGTAAAAGCAACGGAATATATTTTAGAAATCAATATGAAAATAAATGCGTGAAGTAGAAACTTATACCGGACAGATTTAATAGCTGATATCTTAAGTTAGTATTTTTTAATCTTTTCTTTCTGTAAAGTCAATAAATTTCAATATACAAACTTATCTTGAACGAAGGATCGTGTTCAAAATTTAGCCTATGCAAGCAAAATTTGTGGCAACACGATGAGGCAAAACTCCATACACAAATTTTCATTATTTTTTTTAGTCGGGAATGTCTAATCAAGTGGGATAATTTAATTCTATAATTTCTATCATATCTGGATATTATATCTCTTGATTTTCTTATTTGGAATTTGTTCAAGGTCTGTTTGGGAATAGATGTGAAACACAGAAAATTAAAAGCTTGAATACCTACTGCATTTAAAAGTATCTAGCATGAAATTGTTCAGTGCTGCCACAGGAGAATATTTTTAAATTCTATTTCGTATTCCTTTTTCAAGACAAACATTCCTTTAAAACGTTTTGACGACATTTGAAAAAGAAATATACTTTAAAATCACTGTAAAAACAAAATACCCAAATTGGGTTGAAAGATTTTGGGGTACAGCATTGTTCCAATTTGGAAAGTTCAGTTTGTAGCACAAAATCGTTTTAAATAAGTCTGATTTTTAATGACATTAAAACAATTAAAATATCTTAGATAGTATATACATTATACCTCAGAAATTCTGATTAATTTAATGTTAATAAAGTTCTGCTCTGTTTTGAACCATTTTGGGTTATCTATTTTGGGAACAATACTCTACCATTTTGGAATCCTTACTGTACCATTTCAGGAAAATTACTATACCCAGAAATCTTTCAACCCAATTTGGGTCTTCAATTTTTACTGTGTGTATTTTTAAAAAATAGTGGTGCGAACAAAATATAAAAACAGACGTCTGTAGCAGCATTTTTATTCTTTGTGCAACGAAAGTACACCATATAGTAGTATCTAGACTTACGTCAACAATTCTTTCCAAGATTAGCGATGCATGTCGAAAATGACGTAAGTCGAGGTGCATTTGGGTAAGCAATAAAGTATAAGTAACAAAAATTCTCCAAACGCTAATGCACATATTTTATGGCATTTAAGAATTATGTTAGATACATTTAACATAAGCAAAAAAATGCCTTTGCATTGCAAAAGTTTGGGATAAATCAATAAGTTATTAACTTACAATTTATTGATCTTAAAACTGCTTCCTTCGAATTTTTGATGATGCGAAAAAATCTTGCAATGAAGTTTGAACGGACAATTTTTACTTTTAAAAGCTCTTTCTAAAAGCATACGGAGTTTTTTAAGCTTTTTCTAGTGGGCTTTTTTTAATTTGTTTGTCACTGCACTGTTAAATATCTTCCCCTAGTTTAAACCAAATTTTGGTGCTCAGTAGCTGCCACCATAAGATGGTGAAATCTCGTACCAACAATTTGGAGCTTCTTATTTCAACCTCTTCCAACTACTGGAACTATGCTTCAACAGGAGTTCCAAATATTAGTTCAAGATTTCACCATTTTACAGTGGCAGCTATTGAGCACCAAAATTTGGTTAAAACTAAGACAAGATTTTAACAGTGTAACACTTGACTATCACAGGAAAATCATCCTTTATAGAACCAACAGGTTTCAAAAAATTCAAAGTATGTCTTAATTAAGGAATTTTTTTTCCAGGCCAGATAAGAAAAATTCGGGGTGTTGTTATGGAGGGAACATAAGTCGAGATACTAGTATATACAGGGTGTATCTAAACTACTGGGCAAATCTTTAAGGGGTGATAGTACACATCAAGACAAATAATATTAAATGGGAAACTAAGGGTCCCAAACGTCTTCCGAAGGAGATAGGAGCCATCAAAATTTAGGGTCCAATATTTGAAATGATTATAAAAACGGAAAAATTGGTCGATTCGTTTGCGGTTTTCACGAAAATTATTCTTAATATCAGTATTATCTTGAAAATAAATTATAAAGATAATTTTCAAAAAATGCCAGTAGAGGGCGCTTTCGACTTTGGAGTAACGAACAACTGTTTTTTACCGTTATTTTTTGCACTTTATTAAATTTTTTAGAAGTTTAGACATAAACTTAAATTTTGAGCTCATAATCTGTGGTTAAGTAGCGCAAACTGAACTGTGTTCAATGGGAGTGTGTAGGTTCAAATTTCAAATGATTATAAAAAACAGAATAATTGGTCAATTGATTTACGGTTTTCACTAAAACTATTCTTTATGTCAGTATTGTCTTGAAAATAAATCATAAACATAAATTACAAAAAATGTCGATAAAGGGCGCTTTAGACTTTGGAGTAACGTACAACTATTTTTTAACCATTACTTTTTGCATCTCATTAAATTTTTTGAAGCTTAGACATAAAGTTAAATTTTGTGCTGAAAATCTGAATCGTTGAGAGTGATTAAGTTGCTCTAACTGAACTGTGTTCAATGAGGGTGGGAAGGTTCAAATTTCAAATGATTATACAAACGGAAAAATTGGTCGATTCATTTGCCGTTTTCACTAAAACCATTCTTTATGTCAGTATTTCCTTGAAAATAAATTTTAAAGATAAATTTCAAAAAATTCCGTTAGAGGGCGCTTTAAACTTTAGATTAACCAACAATAGTTTTTAACTGTTATATTTTGTATCTAGTTAAATGCTTCAAAAGCTTAGACTTAAATTTTGAGCTCAAATTCTGAACCGTTGGGAGGGGCTAAGAAGCGCAAACTGAACTGTGTTCAGGAGTTGAAATGTTACCCTGCCCACCCTACGAACACAGTTCAATTTTTCGCTACTTAATTACTCACAACGATTCAGATTTTGAGCTCAAAATTTAAGTCTAAGCTTTTAAAATATTTATTTAGATGAAAAAAATAACGGTTACAAATAGTTGTTGGTTTCTCTAAAGTTTAAGGCGCCCTCTAACGGAATTTTTTGAAATTTATCATTAAAATTTTTTTTCAAGGAAATACTGACATAAAGAATGGTTTTAGAGAAAACAGCAGACGAATCGGCCAATTTTTCCGTTTTTTATAATCATTTGAAATTTGAACCTCCCCACCCACATTGAACACAGTTCAGTTTGCGCTACTTAACCACTCTCAACGATTCAGATTTTCAGTTCAAAATTTAATTTTATGCCTAAGTTTCTAAAAAAATTTAATGAGATGCAAAAAATAACGGTAAAAAATAGTTGTACGTTACTCCAAAGTCTAAAGCGCCCTCTATCGACATTTTTTGAAATTTATCTGTATAATTTATTTTCGAGAAAATACTGACATAAAGATTAATTTTAGTGAAACCCGCAAATTAATTGACCAATTTTTCTGTTTTTTATAATCATTTCAAATTTGAACCTATACACCCCCATTGAACACAGCTCAGTTTGCGCTATTTAACCACAGATTTTGAGCTCAAAATTTAAGTTTATGTCTAAACTTCTAAAAAATTTAATGAGATGCAAAAAATAACGGTAAAAAACAGTTGTTCGTTACTCTAAAGTCTAAAGCGCCCTCTACTGGCATTTTTTGAAAATTATCTTTATAATTTATTTTCAAGATAATACTGATATAAAGAATAATTTTCGTGAAAACCGCAAACGAATCGACCTATTTTTCTGTTTTTTATAATCATTTCAAATTTTGGACCCTATACTTTGATGGAGACTATCTCTTTCGGAAGACGTTTGGGACCCTTAGTTTCCCATTTAATATTATTTGTCTTGATCTGTACTATCACCCCTTAAAGTTTTGCCCAGTAGTTTAGATACACCCTGTATAAATTTACATACCTCTCTCTCCTTAAAAAGAAAACATTGATATATTGGCTAAAAAAATTTAGTATGATTAGTTTATAATATTCATAAAAGTGAAATGAGTAACATTAAGCACATAATGTAGGAATTATGTTAATTGCTTTTTATATGCTATGATGTTTTCGACAGGATGAACACTGCAATGTTCTTCACTTATTTATTCAGAAATAAATACACAAATACTTTTAACAAAACAGCACACATATAAAAATATAAAGATGAGCGAACAGTATCCAAGAAACCTTAATAAGTCAGAATAAACGCTGTCTTTTTATCACTAAGCGTCTGCGCTATACTTTCTACTCGACAACCAACACGTTGAGTCAGCGCTCGACCTCTTCGCTCTTCTCGCTGCCTGTTATATGGCACAATTGTTACATACTTAATGCAATTATTCCATATTTTTCCCTCCCTCCTCTGGGCTTTGGCTTTCTCCGGAAGGGGAAATCAAAAGACAATTCTCGTCGTTTTATAACCGCAATGCTCACAGTTTTACGCACATTCTAAAGTTCTATAGAAATAAATATTCATTCCTCGTAAAATTAATAAAATTTCGCTGAAAGATCAATAGAAGAATGTTTGCAAAAGTTTATGAACAGTAATCGATGGCTCATTCCATAGTGGAGGCCAACATAAAACATTTAATAAACAAAACAAAATGACAATAATTAAAAAAGAGAAAAAATAGCACTATATATAGAATTTACAAATATTTATCATAATTGTTATACATAAGATTACATTAGTAATGCTATTCTGAAACATGCATATTCATAAGCAGATATTCTCTTATTAAAATACTACATTCAATTAGTACAGAAAGATTGCGACTGAGGCAATTTACATTTGAATTTTCTTTATTATTTTATGAGTTTTTGTGTAATTATAGCCGTGTAATGCTAATGCCTACCAAAGTAATCATGTTTTTAGTCCAGCATTTTATTTTTAGTCAAACCAGTAGATTGTAGTCTGCCTGTATTTAAAATTCTCTTCGACCATCAATGAATCCTACAAAGTACCATGTCATATATAAAACAACAGTACATTCTTTTTTCGTTGTCGAATATATTTCCTTCGTAGATATAAATTTCTTACTAAATTATAGTATGGGATACTCATTACCTTTTTCAGTTTCTGTTCTTCTACGGTAATATAATTCCATATCCGAAATCTGATGTATTCAATTGTAACATGAATGGTTTAGAAAAGTCTGAACATTCAGTTTACTCTTTTGTTTTTTTTAGTAATTGAAAAGTACATTCTCCGTTCTACTGTATTGGCTTTTTTTTTATTCTTTACCTTTTAAGAAGACAGTTAAAGTAACAATTATTATTGAAAAAAGGGTATATACAGCTGATAATACTCGGCTAA
This sequence comes from Maratus speculifer, assembly GCA_964019185.1. Lineage (NCBI taxonomy): Eukaryota > Metazoa > Arthropoda > Arachnida > Araneae > Salticidae > Maratus > Maratus speculifer. Next base: position 281,203,431 of record OZ025291.1, read on the forward strand.
GACGAGAAAAGCCCAAATCTGCGTTTTAGTGATTTTTATAGGGTAAATCTAAATATATTTAATCTTTAGTTCTGCAGGTGAACATTACCTAAGACCTACCATACGTCCCAAATACTGTACCTCAATTGAACAAATTTACATTTGAAGGCTTAATTGTGAGTTTTTTATTTTAATCTCTTTAAAATATCTTGTAATTGATATAAATGCTCCTTCCACGTTTGCAAAAAGGTGGTAATGTCATTAAGATACGGAGTGGCATAATCTTTAGATCCATTTAGAACTTCGCTCTTCATTTTACTGAAATAGATTGGGCATTCTTGAGGCCAAATATGTGGCCTTGTGAGTACTTAAGCCATTTGGTAGATCTTCCTATCCAATTTACCACTTGAGGCCAAATGACATTCACAGAGATCAGCATTCGCCAAGATTTAGTATCAAATTTTTAAATATCAATGTACATTAACATTTTCAAGAAACTTACCTTTTTCTACCATTTTATTACATTATGTTTTGTTTTGTTTGTTAATTTAGATTCAAAATTAACTTACAAAGTGACATTTTCCTGTTTTCGTCTTATTCACAACAAATTAGATCTTATGTTTTTTTGTCATTGAATAAGTAGAGCAACTTCAATCATGTGATGATGTAGTAATAAGCTCATCGCACGAAAAAATATGGTCACTCGTGTGTAGAAACTACAGTGGCTTTATAATACTGATACACGTGATGCTGAAAATTATTCGCCTGTGGTGCTTATATCTATTAATAGTAGTAACATTGAAAGTGTAAGTTCTGCTGAAGGCTCAACAATAGTACACAAATTGTATAGACTATCATGTTCGGACGTGCCAAAAACCACATTGTGAGTGAAATTTTTTATTTGTAAGTTTGACAAAATAAACTGCTCTATAAAGAATGATGGACAATCGGTGGTCATTAAGCACAAAGTAGAGATTGAGGTTGGATAAAGGTCCTTACGCAAAGAGAACAAAAATGGATGTCACATTTTGTCAATGAAAATCTCTTTCAGACCCAAGAGGATTTGCTTCAGTGAGTGTGTAAAGATCCATCCCAGCATGTTTTTAAATTAAGAATCAGAAAGGAAATAAATGCAATGAATGTTTCGAGCCAAACGCAATAATAATACACATTTAGAATGCTCTAAAAATGATTGTAAAAAGTATCTGACTAAAGGTTTATAATATATTCTGAATAATCATGATTTTGCTTTTGTCAAGTGCTGCAAGTGCACATGTTATCAAACGAGCCATTCGAGCCAGAGAGTGTGAAAGGTGTAGTTCAGGTCAAAGCCTCAGAGGTAGCCTTTTTCTGGTTTATGGGTGTCTATCGTACTATGCCTTAGACCCATTTCTTAAGATGATCATGACCATAAACCAATTTCTTTATTTTAACATTCTACTTTGTAGAGTGTTCTTTTGATTAAAGATTTTCCTGATGATAATGTTCGGAATTCTTTTCGTTTACATGATGACAATAACAGTATTCACAGGTCTGCATGCATTCGTGACTCGTGTAATCAACAATTATGCACTCAATAGCATATTGATTGGCCAGATAAAGCGTTGGACCTTAACCCCATAGAAAAAAAAATGCGGTGGTATTTGGAACAGAAAGTAAAAGCTTACACTACTATACTGACAGTTTGAGTATCAAAGTACACTTTTTTTAGCACCACTCTTTCTAAACAGGAGACTTTGCCTTATTTCATAAAAGAATTCTGGGATTAAATATGGCAGAGAAATCATTTCGAAAAAAAGTGGTGTAAAAAAAAAATCGTAGCACTTAGCAGGGATTTTTAAGTTCCTTCTTAAGTTCCTAAGGATTTAATACATTTCTTTTTGAATGAATAATTGGTGCTTTTACATGCCGAGTATATTTCGTGTAATTACAGTTTATTTGAATTAAACTTTCATGTTACTGAAAGATTAATCAAAAATTTGATTTCAAGATAGACGATAAAGTAAAATATACTTCAGTTTATTCTCAATGAATATGAATATGAATATTTATGCAATAATTTGTGTGAAATTTCATACATCGTGTTATCTATGAAATCATTTAATCATAATTTTACAAATTGTATGCGTGTTGTGACAGGTTAAGTTTTAACTACTACAGAATCTTAAGTAGTTCACATTAATAAAAGAAGTTGTCCTTTGAATATTTAAAGGTTAATGAATAAATCTCTTTTGGTGGATTTATTAAGTTAAAATAATTTTATAAGTGCGAGTATTATCCGTACTTAAAGGGTTCTGTAGAGTAAATATATGAATTATTAACTGTATTACTTGAAAAAGTCGTTTTTAAAAAACGAAAAGACTTTGTAGAAATCTATACGACATAGGTTTGGATAATAGCTATATATACTAGAAAAGTATGATTGTGCATATCATAAACGTTCAAATAGATATAAAGCCTAAATAAAAAACTATAGTTATTCTGCATAACTATTTTTGTAGTCATGCCCTGATCTGTATATGAAAAGTTTAATTCGGTACAGGCAATAAAAGTAAAGCATACTCAAACTTTATTGGGTACTTCATAAAACTCAATTCAGCGTAATAATATACTTCTCTTTTTACATATAGCTAAAACACAATAATTGATCAAAGATTAAACTTCGTATTGTGCTAAGTGCGCTTCGAAAGGAGGTCTAAAAGTTACAATGCTACTTTGTTCCGTGCGGCATTTTCCCAGATAGGCTTTTAATTAACTTTTAAAGTCACGGGAGGCATATTGAGAGATCCACTCCATACAAATTAATTGCGATTCTATAATATTTCTGTGATTATATCGAATTAAATTATTCCTTTTTAACAATTTGACGTTTACTAATTTTATACTACTACTTGGAATCGCATTGCAGAAATATGTCACTAAGAGTTGTTACCTAAGCTTTAAAAGCCGAATAGTACATAAAGTCCGCTGCCCTTACCATTATATATGGCCAAACCTTCCGTGTCTTTAAGGATTAAAACCTCTACTAATTACAGATGTTTTTTTTTTTTTTTCTTCAAAAATCATTTTTAACAATGCTTTTATACTTCTGCTACGAAAAGATGCTTCCAGCATTCCTTAACACCCTTCCTAAATACCTAAAAATTGAAAATTTTGTGCAACGAAAAATGCTTTTTTCTCAAAAAATATGTGAATTCAATAATCGTTATTGTTTTCCTACAACATTAAAATTAACTCCTATGACCTTCAATTTTTTCATAATTTTAGTTTCATTAGATTCATAAATAGAGTAAGGGTAGCATGTTTTTGCTTTGTATTTTCGACGAAATCCTGAAAATATAATACCTAAAATTAAAAGAAATATATTTATGAGTTCAGCCTTATAAAAGCTTTTACACGATATATAAAGAAATATTTTTTCTGGTAACTTAATAAGTCCATCTACTATTTTCCTAAATATATTTGTGAATATTTAATAATCTATAAATATGTGGATGAATAGTTTTTAATTTTTCCCCAAATTCAAACTTGCCATGTTCAAAAGTTTATGATTAAAATAACAGTGACAGACAGATACAGATATGATCTTACAATGGTTCCGTTTTTACTTTTTAAGGAACCTTAAAAATAAGCTATAACAATTTTTAATGATAACGTTAGATATTAATTAGCTTAAATCTTTATTTCGTTTAAATGCAAAGTTATCATTCTTTGCATTATATTTTCTGCAGTTCATTTGATTAATAAAAGTACAGACTTTCTAAGGTATGCTTTCTGGTATATTTGCTTTCTCAGAAGAAATTTATTCGTGTTAGTATACAAACAAACCTGTTACAAAATTTCTGATTTTCTTTAACAAACGTTTAATTGTTATGATTCGGATTTTACTTTAATGAAATGTTTAACATTTTTATCTTTTTCTTTTTCATTGACAGATTTTATTTAATATTCGTTGTTTTTTAATTTCGTATAGCACGAGAAAATAATCTTTATTATAAAAAATTCATATTTTGTTTTAATCTGTGAGGTTTTAACCTTTTAGAAGAATAGTAAGAAAGAAATATTTTTTTCCTTAGTAGAAACTTTAGAACTGTTTCAATAACAGATATTTTTTTATTATTTTTAGTAAAGACTTTTAGAAGCAATTAAAGATATACTGCATTTATTTTATTAGAGAAATGGTATAGTTAAAAGTTTAAAATTTTCAACGCAGTACAAATAAATACAAACCACTCGGATAAACATCTTAAATTTACTTAAAAACATTTTTAATGGACTATCCGTAATTAACTTTCTTGACAAATGAGAAAATATAATAATATGTATGACTGTTTTGATAATTAAGAATGAAATGCGAATATTTATACGAATATTTTGCAACGTACTTTCATAAACTGTGTTTTTGTAATGAAATCGTTCAATCACAGTTTTGCAAATTGAATGCGTGCTTCGAGAATATTTAACTAGTTAAGAATCTTGAGTAATTTAAATTGATGAAAGAAATTTCCTCTTTAAAATTCAAACGTTAATAATGAAATTACTTTTTAAATGCTTAATAAGCTGAAAATATTTTAAAACATCGCTATAATTAATCATCTTTATTAATTTCCATTAACTAATTTACTATAGGTTTACCATTACTTTAGAACATTAAGTATTGTAATTTATCTGTTAACCTCTAAGTTAATATCACGAAAATTCTGTTAGACTTGAACAAATTAGCTGTATACGGAAATATTTTAATAAAAATTATACTTTAAGAAATAGTCAAGATGAAAATACGTTATAGGTACTTTAGCATTAATATATGTAAAGATATTTTATATGGTTAAACTTTATAGACATTTATATAAAAGTGCAAGAAAGCTTCTTATGATCAGAGAATTGATGCGTACAAATTTTCGAAATTATATTTTCTGAAACAATTTTATTTTCTAAGCAAAGTGCGCATTTTCATAAACAAGTTCTCAAATTATTTTACTATATGAGATTACAGTTCCAAGTGTTATTTTCACCTAAAAGAGTTAATGTAATTTTACTAGTGAAGCTAAAGGATAGTTATGGAATTCATTTATCCACGAAAAAACTAAGATTATTTCAAAACAGCACTGTAAAAAAAAATCCTTCAAATTGACAGGAAAAAACTGTCAATTTTTTTGGCAGTGGAAAACCGTATGATTTACAAAAAAAATCTGCAATTGTTTACTAAAGTAGTTTTTTTGTTAAAAATATAGATTTTTTCTGTAAAAAATACGAATTCCACTTTTTTTACAGAAAGAACTGTTTTTCTTTAACAGGATTTTTTGCTGTAAAAAATACAACTCTTTTCTGCAAAAATTATAGATATTTTACAATGAAGATGTTTTGTATGAAGCAGTTTGTATGAAAATTTGTTTAAGGTAAAAGGAGTAATGACAGTTGTTTCATTTCTTATTCTGGAAATCTGGGTAAGCATTTTGAAAAAAAAAATGATGTTTCCATGCTTTACCAGACCTCTATTCATCCATTTTCTTTGAATAACAGATAGTGTCATTGGAATTGTTTTTAAAGTATTTTTGAAGCACCTGTTTCTTCTTCCAGTTTGAATATATTTTTTGACGATATAGCATATATATTGTTTCCTGCTTATTTATGTTCTTGAAAAATTATACTCCTGCAGATGGTTTTGAAAATTAAACCGAAACGTTGAGTTTATTTTTATTTTTAATGCACGTGCTTTATTTTTACATGATCTTTAAAGTTATGAATAAATGATGCGTTGTATAAAAATTTCTATTTTGATCATTATTGAGATATTTGCATTTTTACTTTTACTTTAATTTTAACAATCTGAATATATTCTGTGGTACATGAATTTCATTTCCATTACTTCATTAAATGTAAAATATGAAACATATATTTAACAGTTTTACTACCTTTTTTATTAGTTCATAAATTCAATTATCTCACGAAAAAATAAACGTCAACTTTATTATAAAAACTTCATATTTAGTTTTAATCGGTGAGGGTTTAACCTTTTAAAAAAAGTAAGAAAGAAATATTTTTTCCTTAGGGGAAACTTTAGAGCTCTTTAAATAACAGATTCTTTTTTAATTAAAGACTTTTAGAAGCAATTAAAAATATTTTGAAACATTTTTTGCATTTATTTTATTAGAGAAATGGTATAATTAGAAGTTTAATTTTTTCAAATATAGTAAAAAGTACAGACCAGTCGAATAAACATCTTGAATTTACTTAAAAACATGTTGATTACAATATCAGTAATTACATTTCTTGACAAATCAGAAAATACAATATTATTTGTGACTATTTTGATAATTACGAATGAAATATGAATATTTATAAAGTTTGCTCGCGTACTTTCATAAACTGTGTTTTTATAATGAAATCGTTCAATCATAATCTTACAAACTGAATACGTGTTTCTAGAATGTTTAACCACTTAAGAGCATTGCGTAGTTCAAAATGATGAAAAAAATTTTCTCTTTAAAATTCCAACGTTAATAATGAAATTACTTTTAAAATGTTTAATAAACTGAAAATCTTTTAAAACGTGGCTATAATCAATCATCTTTATAATTTTCACTAACTATTTTACAATAGGTTTAATACTACTTTTGAATGTTAAGTATTGCAATTTATCTATTAATCTCTAAGTTGATGTCACGAAATTTCTGTTAGCAGTAAACAAATTAAATTGGTTTTGTGCGAAAATGTTTTAATGAGAATTGTACTTTAAGAACTAGCCAAGATGAAAAATAGGCTAAAGGTACTTCAGCATTTATCCACGAAAAAACTAAGATTATTTCAAAACAGCACTGTAAAAAAAATTCCTTCAAATTGACAGGAAAAAACTCTCAATTTTTTTGGCAGTGGAAAACCGTATGATTTACAGGAAAAATCTACAATTGTTTACTAAAGTAGTTTTTTTTTTTGTTAAAAATATAGATTTTTTCAGTATTCAATATTCAATATTCAATATTCAATAAACTTAAACTTTATAAAGATTTATACAGGGTGAGTCCTAATTATAGAAACAATAGACTATTTTCTTAAATATTGTTCCTAGGCACATTCTTCGAATTGCTAAATTTCATTAAAAAAAAGAAAAAGAAAAAAAAATATGCAAAATGTGATGATATAAATTGCAACTCCATTAGGGAGCGGGGAGGAATCTATTTGAAAAAGTATGAAAATTAAATTTTTATACGGCCCCCGTAGGGCAAAATTCCCAATTAGGAAATTATTTCTTATTTCTGATTTAGACAAAAAAGATTTCATCTCCATATCTAAAAACTTCACAGATATATTAAAATCCGAAATCCATCCATACTTCAAGTTGTAAAAATTCATAAAAAATGATGTAAAATATAATGTCATAAGTTGCAACTCCATGGGGGGGGGGGGGGCATCTATTTTAAAGAAATACGAAAATAAATTTTTATATAGCTCCCTTAGGATGAAAATTCCAGTTAAGAAAGCTTTCTCCACCCCTTCCTGAATTAAATACAAAAAATTGCATCTTCATATCTCCTAAACTCACAGAGTTATGGCCGTTTAAATAATTCGCCAGGTTTTAAGGAATTAAACAGAAACTAAAATGGGAGCAATTCAAGAAAAATGTTACCTTAAGAATCCTAGGAAACATGCAAAAAATTATTTATTGAATTAACATTTTGATTTTTTCTTCTCTTTTGTGATGATTAACCATATAATTTGCAGACAGAATCTCATCCTAAAATTTCTCATTAAGTCGGAAATTAACTCGTTAGTATTTTTTAAGTACAATAATTTATAATCGTTATAATTCGAAACATTATCCATCGGATTTCATATTTTTATTTAATTAAAGAGGAAAATAGAATTTTAGTTTTGTTTCAGGATTTTTTTTTATATTTATTTTAAAAAAAATAGAAATATTTATTTTAAAAACGATGTAACTTATTTTTTTTTTTTTTTTCAAAAATTATATTTTCAAAAGTAAATATTTTTTCAAGTCTGCCGAAATAAAGTTGATGTAAAAAAAAGACAAGTTTCAAGTTTGCACCTTATTTCTTTAACAGTCCTTGAATTAATAATTTAAAAACAAAAAATGTAAAAAAAAAAAAGGAAAAAGGGAAAGAAAAGAAAAAAGCATCATGCAAAAAACGCAATTAAATCTTTAAACAAAGATTGGCTCATAAACTTTTAAGTGCTTTTTTTAAAAAAATGCACGTGAGAAAAATAACTTCTTACTGTAGCTCAAACTTCCGCTTCAATTTTACTTTTGTCGTTTTCATGTCGTTTCTGTTAATTCTGTGTTCATATTTAAATGTCCGTCAGTTATTTAAAACAATACTTTTTTCAACATGATAGAGATTAAGAATTTTCTCATAAATTTAACTTTCACAAATTCAGGCTTTTATCATCCTTACGAGTACGTTAAAAAAAGTCTTAATTTCGGGGCCGAGCCAGACCAGGCCTGGAATCTTCCTTTTTTTACGACTCGGCCAAGCCTAACATGTTTCTTCATTCGAAACCGGGATTCTTTCTTCCTAGGCTTCGTGAACGCTAAATTTTCAGTTAAGGTCTCGACACAATGCGTATTAAAATCCTTACATTTAACGGGTCTAAACCGTGCTTTGCTCAGCCCAATTTTTTTTTTTTTTTTTTTTTTTTTTTTTTTTAGTGAAAATACTTTTTGATAAAAACTTTAAAATTCATTTGTTATCTTTCCCACAAGAAACCATCTAAAATGATTTTAGTGTATAGCAAACCGATACCAAAAGAAAAAAGAAACTTTTACGTATAAATAGAGATTTATTAATAAAACAAATATATCGCAGCTTTTTGCGCTTCTTTAAAAGTAAAAACTATAAACATGAAAAAATAAAAGCTATAAAAGTATTTTTTATCAAAATACACCCATACGATACATTTTTTACTCATATCGATATAAAAAGAAAAAAAACTATGTAGAAATTCAGTTAGAACGGGCCGGGTTATGATTTTAATTTTTTCCAGACCGGGGAAAACTTTCGGTTCGGGATCGGACCTAGATAAGCAGATCCAGACTATCAGCATATTTTAAAATCAAATTTAGCATAAAATCCGTACGCTGCTTTTTTATGTCCAAATGAGATGCACTGTCTTGAATCGACATTTAAAAACGGACAATTTGTGAATAATCCCTATCGTGTTTTCAAAATGAGTCAAAAGCCCTTCGATTCTATCGATATAAAAAACTATGAGAGATTCAGTTAAAACAAGCCGGGTTATGATTTTAACTTTTTTCAGGTCGGGCCGAACTTTCGGTTCGGAACCAGACCTAGATATGCAGACCTCTAGTCCAGACTACCAGCATATTTTGATAGAAGATTTAGCGTAAAATCTGTACGCTGCTTTTTTATGTCCAAATGAGATGCACTGTCTTAAATCGACATTTAAAAACGGACAATTTGTAGATAATCTCCATCTTGATTTCAAAATAAGTAAAATACGCTTCACTTAGAGTCATGGTTAAGAGGTGTAAGTCACGAATTTTGGAGAGTTTCAGATTTTAATATCTGTTTGAGATTTTTAGAAATGGAGTTGAAATCTTTTTTATTTAATTCAGTATTGCATAAGGAATAGTTTCCTAACTGGGAATTTTGCCCTACGGGGGCCGTATAAAAATTTTATTTTCATATCTTTTGAAATAGATACCCCCCCCCCCCCCATGAAGTTTCAATTTATATCATCACATTTTGCACTTTTTTTATGAAACTTCGCAATTGGAAGTGTTGTGCTTAAAGACAATATTTAAGGAGATTGCTTATTGTTTCGATAATTATGACTAATCCTGTATAAAAATGCAAGAAATATTCATACGCTCAGAGAACTGACATGTGCAAATTAAATAAATTATGTTTTCTGGAACTATTTTATTTTCTATGCAAAGAGCGTATTTTCATAAACAAGTTCTTAGATTTGAGTATTTATTTTATTATATGAGACTATAGTTCCAAATGTCGTTTTCTCCTAAAAGAGTTAAATGTAATTTTATTAGTAAATATTTAGGATATTTAAGGAATTTCATTTATCCACTTCGAAAAAACTAACATTATTTCAAATTAATCATTTTGAAACAACACTGTAAAAAAAATTCCAACTAAATGACAGGGAAAAACTGTCGATTTTTGCGCCAGTGGAAAACCGTTTAATTTACAGAAAAAATCTGCAATTGTTCATTAAAACAGTTTTTTCCGTTAATTATATAGATTTTTCTGTAAAAATTACAAAAATTCCTTTTACAGAAAAAAAAACTGTTTTTCTTTAAACCAGTATTTTTCTGTAAAAAATATCGTATAACTGTAAACGTTTTTTCTGTAAAAAATACAGACTTTTTTTTTCTTTTTAGTGTGAAGATGTGTTATATAAAGAAGTTATTTAGGATCTAAGAAAATATGCTTAAGGTAAAAAGAGTAATGTTAGTGTTCCATTTCTTACTCTGGAAATCTGGGTCAACATTTTCTAAAAATAATGATATTTCAGTGTTTTTCCAGACTTTATTTCATTTCTTTACTTTGAATAACAGATGATGCCTCTAGAGTAGTTTTTAAAGCACTTTTGATGCACCCTTTATTTTTTCCAGTTTGAAGATATTTTTTGACAATATAGCATATAGATTGCTTCCTACTGATTTATGTTTTTGGAAAATTATACTCCTACAGATGTTTTTGAAGTCTAAACCGAAACATTGGGTCTATATTATTATTATTATTATTATTATTGACGTGCTTTAGTTTTATATCATCTTTAAATTTATGAATAAATCTCTATTTTGTTTAGGAATAAGATTTTTACATTTTTACTTTTACTTCAATTTTAGCAATCTGGTCTTCTATGATTATAAGTTTTATTTCCATTACTGCATTATAATGTAAAATATGAGACTTCTATGTAACAATTTTACTAACTTTTTTCTTTTAATTGCTAAATTACATATTTCATGATATTCTAATTAAAAAAATGTATTTTATTGGCACAAAGTAGAAATGCTTGAAGTCAGAATGAAATATTTGAAATAATCAACATTATACAACTCAAACGTCTTTGGCTTTTCCTGGCAAATATTTCACGATTACTTTTTAATTATAATTTGTCATTTGTTATGAATGCCATGACATTTCAAGAAAATGCAAATATTACTAAAATGATTCATTTTTACTTTTCGTTAAATTAAACGAAAATATATTAAAACCCAACATCCTTTCAAACAATGCAACGAAAATAAACTTAGAAATGCAATGGATACTATGCACGTGACGTCAGATGCCACAGATGGTGGTACGTTAATCTGTTATTCTAGGCACTGCTCAGCCAAATTGCCATTATACGCAGGCGCAAACACCGTATTAAAAATATATTTGCTATATTTATAGCAGAGGACTTTAGCTCTGACCCAGGTTGAATGTTTACATTTTAACGGTAAATTTGCAAATACAGGGAATTTTCTAGCATGTAGAATAACATTTTAATTTTATATCACAAAATATTAAGCATATGCTGCAACAGCAAAGAATTTTTTGCGGCATGTTTAACAAACACTCATTAATTATTCACACTCCATAGACTGCTGAGCTAAATACCGTCAGCAAACGAAATTTAGCTTCCACCTCAGGTGCGTACATATGATCCATTATCAGGTTTTTGAAATGAAAAATGTTATGAGAAACATACACACCTTATCAAAGGAATTAGCTGGGCAAATTATGGTGACTTAGCTTCCAAGGGAAACCATTTTTCATCCACTCTAATTGAAGTGTTCATTAAAGGATCTAAACATTTAAACGGTGTTATACCTTTTTTATATTTAATAAATCGGATTCAGTATTCTTCAAAAATTACAAGCTTATTAACTTTATAAGAAGGGAGGGAGGATTGTACTTTGTGCTTATATATAACTAAATAAATAACGTTCAAGAGCACAAATAATATAAAATAAAAGATGTTAAAAGCATACATGTTTCGGGACTTCTTAAGTCCCATTATCAGTGCTAAAAGTGTAAAAGTGTATTTTACACTTTTAGCACTGATGATGGAACTTAAGAAGTCCGGAAACATGTATGCTTTTAACATCTTTTATTTTATAATATTTGTGCTCTTGAACGTTGTTTATTTATTTAGTTATTAACATTATGTTTAATAAAAAAAAATCTATAATTTAAACATTTTAACCAAAAATGTAGTTAATTGTAATTTGTTAATACAAAAGAGTAAATTATTTAGGATAAGAAAAATTTGTGAAGAACTTGTCGTACTTACATATTTTAACTTTAATAAATTACATAATTTCTCAGTTTTTCTTTGTGATAATTGAACAAATGATCTTTTTAAAAGTTTTGTAGCATACTCTTAATTTTTTGTCTGCATTTTTTTACTCAACAGTTTTATTTTTAGGACTAAACAAGTTATCTTACTGATTAAAAATAATGTAATTCGTTATTTATATTATTCTTCCTGAGCATTTGGTAAAAATATTTTTTGTTTTCTTAAGGCAATATTGTTGGTATAAATATTTTTTTCTTTACTTAAATTTTGAGAATACGAATACATAAAAGTTTTAAAAAAATTGAAAAACGTATTCGATTTCAAGCTAGCGTGGAATTTATTCTTAATCTATGAAAGTGTGGTATTCTCACTACTACTTCTTTTCTCTCTTTAAAAACAAATTTCACTTAAAATACTGAACAATTGAATAATATTTAGTGGTAACGCAATGAAGAAAAGTTTGAACTTGAATATCAAAATGTTTAGATTGTCACGAAACATTGAAATAAGCATCATTATCTGTCGGACGTTCCTCTCAGTCCACACAACTTTGAAGAATGTCCGTGGTAGATATAGCTGCCACCACCGATATTACTAGGTGATATCGGTCACCCACTGTGAGATTGGTGTAAATGAAGACTTACGCCGGCAGGTAACTGAATTATCAGTTTATTAACCCTTTGACGGTTAAAGCACTTCTATTCATAAAATACTAAAATGATTGAATGACACCGGAATTTAAAAACAAATTTATTTCATAATATAAAAATGTTTTTTTTTTTTACGTTCTTTGTAAAATTAAAATTTTCATTTAAAAATTCCGGTGTCAGTATGGCATTTCGCAGTTCAAATTAAGTGGTATTCTGGGCGCGTATACGCGCTTATAACCACGAAAGGGTTAAGAATATATGTACACACTAAATACGCTATTTACAAATATATACAATTACCACTCGGATATAGGTGATCCGGTTCAACATTAAATTAGATACCGTAAAGATTGGCTGTGTACTATTCCAATTACACTTTCCACCTCACACTCAATATACGTTAAATTCACTTTGTCGGAGCTCAACCTTGAGTCTCCCAACACAAGTATACCAGGCTCAGAGCACTAAACACCAGGACGTCTATGTCCTTTGCTCACCAGGAAACGCACTGCTTACGCTCTTCAACACAGAGCACACTTTAGAAGGACCTCGGTCCTACACACACCTTCTTGGTACCAAACCAAGGAACGGACTGACTGATCTGAGGCAAACTTGCCCTTTCCAAATCACTCTTTTCCCCAACATAAACCCCTTTGGAGCTTCCTCATTGGACACATACTCCATTCTTTTCTTGCTTAGTGACATGCTGCTAATCTGCTCATCATCCGCATACTTCACTGACAGATGGACATGCCTCTCAGCTATCTTCTTTCTCTAACACACCACCTGGAAAGGATTATCTGGCAATTCCCCTTTCCACAAAGAAGGAATGTCATCTTGGAAATTCTGTATCCAATCATACAATACGGAATATTCAAATAGAGAAATAGTAGAAATTACATTCTTTAGCACAGGTGCTATCAGATCCTGACATTATCAGTAAATAGAACTCCTTTAGCTTTATATTTTGATATAGGCGACAGTTCTATTTCTTTGCGGACTGAAATCCAAGATTGTCTTGTGCCTGTGAATCAGGCTGGGGACAATTTTGGCTCAATAGATTTGGGACAGGTTTCAGAAAGATTTATTCGAGCATATTCTAGCACGAGTTTAAAGAAAAGAAATTAGCCCACATATGTAAAGTTAGCATTTTTTCGGGGGGAGGGGGGTAGAATAAATATTCATGTTGTACATTTGCTTTTTTCTTTGATATTATTAAAATTGATACTATCTTCGGCCATTAAGGCCATTATGTGCAGAAAAATTACTTGCCACGGTGGGAATTGAAAATTTATTTACGAATAAAATTATTATTATTATTATTATTATTATTTTGAATTTCCCTTTTGATATTTTAGAAAAGTAGGAACAAGTGTTGTGGATCTGTATGATTCTGCAGATATTTTGTTCTTGCCATTTTTGAAAACTAATTTTCCTATCTTCTATAACATGGTAAACAATAGATGTTTTAAATGTTTGAATAAGTTTCTTATTATAATGTGGTCGAAATTATTCAGCCTTGGATATTTGTATTAAATAAATTAACTTCTCTCTTTTATGATTTTAATGAGGAATCGTGTGTTACTTTTGATATCCTCTAGGATGTTGAATTATTTTAGAGGCTTCAGAGTGAGTGTTGCCAGGTTACCGATTTTCAACCGTTCCAAGACCCATTTCATAACCACTACGAAAAACGGCAAAACTCCTATTTTTTTTTTTTAAGATACACAAAAGTCCATTTAAATTTCTTTTAGAACCATGCTACTCGTCAGTCTTTATCATGTGGAATTTAATGCAGCAAAATTTGTGGAGACAGAATATATAACATATATATAACGAATTTTTTAACTGTTTCTTTCAAAGGAATACCTTTTATACTTGCCAAGATGGAAACCTATTTGAAACGGAAATTTTGCGATTTCTAGTAATTATGTTCTTACAAATTCTACTATACATTGTTGTTCAAACCCTGTGTAAACGCAACGGTTTATGTTTATAGCGGAATTCTGTTTTTACGAATTCTGCTATACTTTGTTCATCAAACCCTATGTAAATGGAACGGTTTTTGTTTATAGGGAAAAACCTGTCTTAAAATTAAAAAAAAAAAATCACTGTCCGTGTGATATATTTTACAACCATAACTATTAAAATTAATTTTTTTTCTCTCTCAAGCGATTTTGCTCTCACAGATTTTACTGCATAAGATTGTTGTGTTTATTTATTTTAATAAAACCTACTAAGACTAAATTGCTAATGATAAGAGAAAAAATCCATCTTAAATTGGTTTTCATGTTATCTGGAACATAGATACAATGAAATTTTTTGTTTAAGACTGGATTTCGCAAAATCGACAGTTTCTATTGTCACAGATTTAATTGCCACTATTCCTTTTTACATACCCCTCATACGTAGTATAGGGTAAGTCTTACGATCGTTTTGAAAATAGAAAAAAAAATTGACGGATTTACACGTTTCAGATACAGAAGATTACGAAAATTATATTTTTAGAAAAAAAAAATTGCCGTCCGTCCGTCTGTGTGTCTGCCAGTCTGTCTGTAAACGCTCTATCTCCCGAACAAATTGAGATAGAGACTTGAAATTTAGTATGTATACATAGTATGTTAGGATGGGACAAAGTCTATTTAATATCAGTAACCTCGATTATCTGAAACTATTTTTTCGGACTCTCGAAAAATTTGTTCTGATGAAAGGGACATAAAAATTTTCGATTTTTTTATTTTAAGAAATGGACGTAAAAGGCAATAAAATAATACAAATTTTGCATAAAGAATTAAGTCGATCGGATCATTAGTTGACGATATATTTGTAATCATGTTTTCCCCATTCTTCGATTTTTTATAACCCTGCGTTTCCTTCAAATTTCAATTCAAAAATATTTTTTAATTGGAAATGACACGCTTAATCCGACGCTGCAAACTGTTAGTTAATATGATTATTATTTTTGGAGTTATAAGGATGTTTCTTTTACGCAATTCGATACTACTTAGTTAGTTTTTCGTTTTATATGTTTTAATTCCATGTTTTATAGTATGCATTCCATGATGGCTAAGTATTACGGTGGCCCCCAACGACTAGTTTTTTTTCTTTCTCTCGCTTTTCTGACACTGAACCTGACAGCACTACCACAACAAGACTGTTTATGCAAGCTTTCTCTGTATTAATCCTTTGAGACGAGTCGGACATCCCCATGGGGTATATGCATTTTTCTATTACCCTTCCCCATACCGCATTTTAAAATATAATATCTTCTAAACAATTATACTAGAATACTTTCAGGAGAAACCCATCACAATAAAAAAAAATTACGACTGAATGTAAAATAATGCTCAGGGCTCACTCATAATAAAAAGAATTAAGTATTTTGTGTAAATAAAATTTTTGAAGAAAAAAGAGTATATAGTTTTGATTTATAATAAAATTTTAAAGCGTCAGTTGCTACAATATTCAAAATGAATTTCTTGACTTTTGACGGATATCACACAGACTAAGGACTTCTGACATTTGTTTTTTCCTAATTTGTTCTGGCTTGTTTCGGTTTTGTGAGATCTTCAGCTGCTGGAGTAGAGGCTTTTCATTTCTTCTAAAGAACTTATAAAAACACGATGTTCAAAATTTTCTGTTTAACTTTGACCCTCCATAAAAAGTAAATGCAAATAGCCAAATTCGGTTTTGTTTAAGGTGATAATAACTCTTTTTTATTTTTTTTATTTTTTTTTTTTATGCTGATTGTTACCAGTAGGATAAACTAACTATGTAATACATGCTTCATAGAGATGACGCCAAATACACCAATGTGCAAAGGAATTTCCAAACAAAACAAAGACTTGACTCACCATCCAGACCTTAACCCTTTCGTGACGAGAACCGTTTACAAAACTCAATTTTTTTTTTTTTTAAACTGAAATTTGAGCTTTATTGAATCCAGGAAATGATCCGTTGAGTAAGGCAAATTTTACAGTAAAATTTTACTTCTGAAGTTAAACAATGATTCTGAGCGCTTCATGCGACATGGATACCGGTCGCTCGTCCCCATGGAGTTAAGTCCTTTATAACGAATGACTCAAAAATATTTTGGAATTCGTCAGTTTACTGCAGAAAAGGAACGCCTGACCAGCCAAGCACCAGCCAAAAGGATGCAAAATGTATTCAACTGAGTTTACAATGAAGTTTAATGAAGTCTATTTGTGTGGTCACCAGACAGTTAAAATTATTACCATCAAAGATAAGTAGTGTGTTTGTTGCACCAGTGCTTTCAACTAATTGCCCATAATGTCTTATAGAGAATCAAAGTTGTAAAGTTTGAAACACCCTGTATTTTTTTCTGTATTGAAACTCAAAGTTGTGAATCTTGAGAGATGACTATAAATATAATACTAAACTTTTTAGAAGTAGTTAATGTCAATGCTGGGTGAGCACTTGTATTTATTTTACATTCTGTGAATTGAATTTCATGATGAAATGAAGCTATAATTTCTGATACCTGTGATATAAGATGAATACAAGATGCCTCTTATAGCAGGAAAAAGATTGTGTTTCTTACATATGCAAAGGCAATAAAATTTGTACGTAAAAAAAGCTTTTACAATATATTCAATATGCAGCTTAAATTTAAAGCAATAGGGGAAAATGTGTCACATCAATATCTATGATGAAACAATTCCAATGCAAATTTAAAAGTATGCACTGCATTTTTTAACGTAAATTTTAAACTTACTCACTATAGTATACATGTATAAATCGCGAAAAATAATTAATACGTGTATATTTTAAATATGATTCCGTAACTAGTACATTTTATTGATTAATGCATTTGAATTTATTATGTATTAGAACGTGATTGACAGTTACGACATGAACAGGATGACAGTCTTGAGGAATACTTAATTAAATTCTAAAATTTTAATTAGTTTTGCATTAATTAAAATTCTGAAATTTTAATTAATTTTCCCACTATCATTTTAATCCCTCGTTTTTTTCCTTACTTTCAATATAATTTAAAGCCTGATAATATCTTATTTGTAATGCACAATGTGTCGCATGTGGAATTGAGAGTCCTGTCACACTTAAGAAAAGAAAAAAAGAGCGAGAAAAGAGATTCCACAAAAAGCATTTCAGAATGGAGCATATAGAAGACTGATTAAAAGTTGTTGAGAGATTAGTTTGATGATATGTCTTAACATGAATTTTTTTTTCAAGGACTACATCTCAGAATTGCAGACATATAATTGACGAAGATATGTTCTTGTTATTTTCATTTCATTTTTGATATTAAGGCTATTTGTTCTCAACTCCTCAGTTCAACAACAACAAAAAATTTTGACACATTTGCAAATTCATTTTTTAACGGAAAGGTGTAAAATTGAAAAGCATGGTTATGGAAGCGATTTGTAATCGTACTGTGTTTCGAATTTTTGATCAATAATTTACCTATTGAGTTATAAGTGATTTTGATCACATGACAAGGCATTTTTCTCCCTTCGTTGACTGATTTTTCTGCTTTCGCTCGGAAATTCGGTTCAAAATACCCACTTTGTTATTATTTTCTGAAAGATCTATTGTGTTTAGAAAAAAAGGGACAGTGGGTGCGATTAGATAGTTTCTGAACAACAATACCTGCTAATTTCACGCATTTCCGAACAAAAATAAAATATATCTCATAAAGTTGTTCTTTTTAATTTAAGAACAGACTTACGTAACGAAATACTTCCTACTGCATTAAAAGCAAAGTTACAATACAAGCAGAGGTAAGATTAAAATGACAACATATTTCTTAAAATAAAATTCTTCACTTTTATTTGTTTTGCTATGCAAATTATTCAAAGACACAGTATGAACTTTTTTATACTTTCTTCTGATCTTTAATACTGGTTTCAAAAGCCTTTCGCCATTTTCTATTTAAAATATATGTTTAAAAAACTACAAAATGCATTATTAATTAATGTACTTGTACGCATAAAGTTTGAAATTTCTCTTTCAGAAATTTATACCAATCGATGAAAATTTATTTATATACTTTTTCTCAGTCCTTTAGTTTACCTAGTATCTTTATTACACGCCAGTATTTGCATAAAATTTAGTTCAAAGAAAAACACTCACGATTACTGAAATCACATTTCCCGAAATTATCATCCATCGGCAACCATCTATCCAATTCTTAGCGTGCCTCTATATATCATTTTATCTATATTCTACAAACATTTCTTGCTAAAATGAAAGCAGTTTAGCATAAAAATGCAAAACATATTTTAAAACAAACTTTAAGTAAATTTTATTTCATTTAAATAGTACCCATAATTAGTAGAAAAAAATTGGAAAGACTAGGAAGGGTGAAAGCAACAGTCTTAGGAAACGCATGGTATATCGCTGCAAAAGAACATAATACTAATCAAATATTTTTGAAGGTACGTATACTAACTTCACCAAGATGAACACAATGAGATGAAAAAAAAACATGCCAAAAAACCAAGTCGAGTGTCACAAAAATTGGGTGCTTAAAATAGAATGTCTTCCTGTTCTTTGGATTTCATCTAAGCAAGTTTTCCCAAATAATTTTTGGATTATGGATTTGGATTTTATCTAAGCAACACATTTTTTCGAATAACTTTTAATAACAACTAAACCATGTAGCATAAAGTTATTTTGTCTTATTTAAAACTGAATTTGTTTTCCGACAGTCTTGCAAAAGGGCAAAATTGCAATGCTGTTTTCTCAGCATTTTGGTTTTAATTGCTAAAAAAATATTATCCTTTCAAAATTATAGAAAAATCTTATTTACGAATATGAATGTTATCCTTGAGTGTGTTAATCATTGCACAATGTATTAAAAATCCATTAAATTAACTGAGTTATATCATTTTAATTATTGTTAGCATTGCAGTGAAATCTGGAGCTTAGGGAACGTCTATAGACGGGCTTGTCAGTGAGAGGGTTCCTTAAACTATATTCGATATAAAGTAAAGTGGGTCAAGACTCCCGAATGTGGTGAGCCTTGACCCACTATTTTCACATAATTAAAATCAATAATTTTTCAAGTTTCTTATACATTACACTTATATCGCAATTTAATTTTGAAAACTGATTATATAACGACTAAAATGACGTTTAAAACATGATATATGTTGTTCTTGGTTCAATATTTCAAAAATATAAAATCATTTTATAGAAATGGGTCAACCCTCCCCAGTCTGCTCTATATTTAAAGCAATATATTTGAAACAGTGTAGCATAATTAAAATACACTGCAAAGGGTTTTTTCCGTAAACCGTAATGTAACCGGAATTTTTTTTAAGTGACTTTGTAAACGAACTATAAATGCTATAAATTTAATTTTCAATATCGACCATGCCATAGTAAGCAATGTCATGTAAAAATTATATGACAATATGAGTTACAGAACGACTATACAACAAGAGAAACATAATTCATAAATATTTTTTAATCACGTTGGAAAGCTTTAAAGATAATAAGCCAAGCTGTCACATTAAATATGGATTTCTACTAAATGGAAAAATAAAAAATTCAACACAATTTTTGTGAATGTTTCTTGCGTTTTAAAAGTTGTATTATAAATATAACACCGAAATTCTTCGCACAATAACTCAACTTTTTGAATAATACTAACATTCGACACATGTAGATGCATGTTAGACACTTTCGATACAATCTAATGACATTACCAAAGATATGGAGCTATAAACAAGCATGTATACAGATTTTACATTAACACAATTGTTGTATCATGCAAATATGAATGCAATAATAATACAGGGTAACACATAAATACTGTGACGCAAATAAAAATCATAATTTTTAATAAAATAATGTCTAGTTATTATTTAGATTTAATTTTCTTCATTGCTTAAAATCTAAATTACACTTCAGTGCGACCAAGCGGTACAGATACAAACTAACAATGTATGTAAGAATTTCAACTATGTATAAATTGAAACAGAAGAGAAAAAACAACCGATGAGATAATTATCTTTCGCATTTGTAACCGAAAATGAAGAAACTGGACGAAATCACAAAAGGTTAAAAACCTAAGATGAAATCTTCACGAAGCACGCTTGAACAAATCTGAACTTAGGGTGCCTGGAGGGCTCACAAGAATTGCATTTAATGCACTATATACAAATAAGACGTGGACAGAGTCACGAATTGCTTATATGCTCGAATTATTTATATTGATGTTTGGTTGAAGCGAACCATAGTTACTTCTCGTAAAACTTTTCAATTAGTAGAAGCAAAAGTAATTTTAAACAAGTCGTAAATATATAACGGGTCCATATAATTGGTAATGATATTACCAATGATATGGAGCTATAAACAAACATGTATACAGATTTTACATTAACACAATTGTTGTATCATGCAAATATGAATGCAATAATAATACAGGGTAACACATAAATACTCTGACGCAAGTAAAAATCATAATTTTTAACTAAAGGAAAAAACAGCCCGTTTTATTCACCATTTAAAATTCTCTAAAAAAAATAATAAGCAAGATCATTCATAAGGGTTTCTTTCCACGGCGATGCAGAAGTCTAGGCGCTTCTGAATTTTTTTCAAGATGGCCACGACAGTCTATTTCCGATGTGATTTTGGTCCACGTTATTTCCAGAACGTATTTCAGGGTATTCATAACACTGCTTGAATGCACAGGCTTTTTGCTTGACGGTCCAGAATTTCTCAAAGAGCGATGTTCGTTCCAGGATGGAAGAGTTGATTTAGGAATGCAGGGTTAACCTTTACACATCATGTTTTCCTACAAAAAAGTAAATTTATATCAGAGGAAATAATAAACAACAAAAAGCATCCGCAAAAATATAGCTCAAACAAGCGAAAAAAAACGTTAAACTAAATTGACATTGTCGACATATTACAGTATTTATGTGTCACTTTATACAATACAATATAAAATGCAATTTTGATTAAATAATTGTGCCTAAGTAAAAATATAGTGTTTTAGGTTTTTATATTCCAGGTGATTCAGTTCCTACGTTCAAATATTAATTTTCATGTGATCCAAAGGAAAACAACTTGTTTCACATGATATAAACAGGTAAAGTCTGTTTAGAAAGAATTCTTACATTTAAAGCTTCTCTTTCTGAGAGTCATAAAACAATAAAAATGCATGACTGCCTACAGTCCCTTTCGTGCCCGTTATATATTTACGACTTGTTTAAAATTACTTTTCCTTCTACTAATTGAAAAGCTTTACGAGAAGTAACTATGGTTCGCTTCAACCAAACATTAATATAAATAATTCGAGCATATAAGCAATTCGTGACTCTGTCCACATCTTATTTGTATACAGTGCATTAAATGCAATTCTTGTGAGCCCTCCAGGCACCCTAAGTTCAGATTTGTTCAAGCGTGCTTCGTGAAGATTTCATCTTAGGTTTAACCTTTTGTGATTTCGTCCAGTTTCTTCTTTTTCGGTTACAAATGCGAAAGATAATTATCTCATCGGCTGTTTTTTCTCTTCTGTTTCAATTTATACATAGTTGAAATTCTTACAAACATTGTTAGTTTGTATTTGTACCTCTTGGTCACACTGAAGTGTAATTTAGATTTTAAGCAATGAAGAAAATTAAATGTGAATAATAACTAGACCTTATTTTATTTTCTTTTTTTATTTCGAGATGTAGTAATAAATTCTTAGAAGTATTATTAGTCTGAATGCCTGTTCTTACTTGAAAATAAATGAAATCTAGTAAATAACATAAGAAGTTTTGAAGTCAATGAAACTAGATTTTTTTTTCTGCCACTTTTTAGTTACAATAAGAATTGTTAATTTATTTAAATATAATGAGTCTACGGGTCATCCGCTGTCACAAATCTAGCCCCATAAGTTCCGAACTCGATTTCACCACCACAAAAACCCTTTTTCACCCTTCATTCCAAAAGTACGTTAATATAGGATCTAAGTTCTGAAATTGATCATAAAGGCATCTAAGACTTTAAGTTTCGATATTCCATATCATTGCACATCGCAGTACAAATATTTTTTTTACACTAAGGACAGTAATTATTGAGCCGCACATACTTAAAATAAATTACTTTCGTTTCACTGTAGATACTGCACACCCTATTAGGTATGTTGTGGTGCTGTGCTGTATACATCACACAGTACTACCCGTATTATGAATGTGACATCCAGTTTTAAAGAAAAATGTTCGAGTTTAAGGCATTAAAAAGTCTTATTACTGTTATATTTAAAACAAATAGAAAATTTCATAAAAATTATTTCACCTCATACCTAATATATACTTTGAATCTGCGTATCAAACATGTGCTCAAGGTCGCAAGAAGTCAAACCGCAGATATAATTCTATTAAATTCTGTGATTGGGAATACACGGGAGAATCATTTCTATGATACAATTATCGATATTATCAAAATCGGTTTTTCGCGTGAAAGATATTCCAAATCGCAAGCTTTAGTTATCATCAATTTTACGCCCTTTTTTTTTTTTTTTTTTTTTTTACATTTGTGGGGTATTTTTTTATTTATAAAAATCATGAGCAATTCAATATCGTTTCTTTCAAATTCAATCCTATTTCTAATATTTAAAGTAGACAAACTAAGCTTTTAGTTGTGTGTTTATTTGTGTTTAAATGTACAATATTGTTTGTTATGTTTCCTGAAAAGAACATTTTAAATACATATACAGGGTGATTCCAAATTTTTTTTACAATAAAAGAGGGGTGATAGTACACATTAAGACAAACAATATTAAATAGGAGACCAAGGGTCCAAAACGTTTTCCAAAGGAGATAGCCGCCATTAAAATTTAGGGACCAAAATTTCAAATAAATATAAAAAATGGAAAAATCGTTCGATTGATTTGCGATTTTCACTAAAATTAACCTTTATGTCGGCATTTTCTTAAAATTAAATTATAAAGATAAATTTCAAAAAATGCCGATAGAGGGCGCTTTAGACTTTGCAGTAACGAACAACTATTTTTTGCCGGTATTATATGCATCTAATTAAATGTTTTCGTAAGCTTAGAGTCAAACTTAAATTTTGAGCTCAAAATCTGAAAGTGGGAGTGGTTAAGTAGCAGAAACTGAACTGTGTTCAGAGGGTTCAAATTTCAAATGATTATAAAAAAACGGAAAAATTGGTTCATTGATTTGCGGTTTTTACTAAAACTATTCTTTATGTCGGTATTTTCTTAAAAATAAATTATAAAGATAAATTTCAAAAAATGTCGATAGAGGGCGCTGTAGACTTTGGAGTAACGAACAACTATTTTTTGCCGTTATTTTTTTGCATCTTATTAAATGTTTTCGGAAGCTTAGACTTAAACTTAAATTTTGAGCTCAAAATCTGAATAGTAGGGAGTAGGTAGCACAAAATGAACTGTGTTTAAGGGGAGGGAGGGCTGTTCAAATTTAAAATAATTTTAGAAAATAGGAAATTTTGTCGATTTGTTTGCGGTTTAAAATAAAACTATTCTTTAAGTCATTATCTTCTTGAAATTAAATTTTAAAGATAAATTTAAAAAAAATTCCATTAGAGGGCGCCTTAAACTTCAGAGTAACCAATAATTAATTTTAACCATTATTTTTTTGTTCTAATTAAATGCTTGCAAAAAATTATTAAATGTTTTCGGAAGGTTAGATTTAAACTTAAATTTTGAGTTCAAAATCTGAATAATTAGGAGTAATTACGTAGCACAAATTGAAGTGTCTTCAGGAGTTGAAATTTAAACCTCCCCCCTCCACGAACACAATTCAATTTTTTGCTATTAAACACTCCCAATGATTCAGAATTTGAGCCTAAAATTTAATTTTATGCATTTGAAAGCATTTAATGAGATTAAAAAATAATAGTTAAAAATAGTTGCACGCTACTCCAAAGTCTAAGGCGCCCTCTATCGGCATTTTGTGAAATTTATCTTTAAAATTTATTTCCAAGAAAATGCTCATTTAAAAATTAGTTTTAGCGAAAACCGCAAACGAATCGACCAATTTTTCCGTTTTTTATAATCATTTGAAATTTGAACCCTCTGAACACAGTTCAGTTTGTCTACTTAACCACTCCCAACTATTCAGATTTTGAGCTCAAAATTTAAGTTTAAGTCTAAGCTTACGAAAGTATTTAATAAGATGCAAAAAATAACGCCAAAAAAGAGTTGTTCGTTACCTCAAAGTCTAAAGCGCTCTCTATCGGCATTTTTTGAAATTTATCTTTATAATTTATTTTTAAGAAAATACCGACATAAAGAATAGTTTTAGTGAAAACTTCAAATCAATGAACCAATTTTTCCGTTTTTTTTTTTAATCATTTGAAATTTGAACCCTCTGAACACAGCTCAGTTTGTTCTACTTAACCACTCCCACTTTCAGATTTTGAGCTCAAAATTTAAGTTTGACTCTAAGCTTACGAAAACATTTAATGAGATGCAAAAAATACCGGCAAAAAATAGTTGTTCTTTACTCCAAAGTCTAAAGCTCCCTCTATCGGCATTTTTTGAAATTTATCATTATTATTTAATTTCAAGAAAATGCCGACATAAAGAATAATTTTAGTGAAAACCGCAAATCAATCGACAGATTTTTCCGTTTTTTATGTTTATTTGAAATTTTGGTCCCAAAACTTTAATGGCGGCTATCTCCCTTGGAAAACGTTTTGGACCCTTGGTCTCCTATTTATTATTGTTTGTCTTTATGTGTACTATCACCCCTCTTTTATTGTAAAAAAAATTTGGAATCACCCTGTATATTAAGAATTCCACAAGTTATAAGCAAAAGACTTTGCAAAGTTTGGGTCTGTTTTTATGAAAGCCTTAATTTCTCTATTATACATGCTATCCTCATAAAAATGAAAACAGTTTATTACAATAAGCCATTCAATTATATTCTGTAGTTATAACGCTTTTGCTACGTTAGTTTTGACTGTGTTTTTCAAAAGATATGTATTATTTTAAATTTGTTGACGGTCCCCTATAGGGTTTCAGGAAAAAAATATTTGAGGAAAATTATAACCTGTACTCTTCATACACACCTCGAGTTTCAGAATAAGTCCTCATTCATTTGTATAGATACTTACCAAACATCTAAAATCGCAAGGTGGTCACATTAATTATGATTGGTCCGTGTATACATATATATATATAAATATATATATATATATATACATAAATGTTTTTTACTGGTGGTAGTTTTGATGTCTACGGGTCATGATCGGTGTAGATCTGCAAAAATTTATCAGAAATTCCAACATAGGAATGACCGCAAAAGGTAGTATTTCATACGAAATCTATTTAACATATATTAATAACATAAACCAATAACATATATTAATTACATGGCAATCCGAGGATATTTAGTTGGGTTAGATCTCGGCCAGATGGCCAGAATGACAATTTTCAACATTGTTTGAAAATGTAAAATTATTTCAGATAACTGCTGTATGTTAGAAGTGAATTCTTTTCTACATTATTCGTGTAAATTACGAATTCACTGCAAACATTATTCAATAATATATATTTATTTGAAGTATTTTTTTCAAATTTTTCAAAAAAATTTTCTTAGTATTTGTAAAAATAAATAAATAAATAAATATATATATATATATTTAATTGAATGGCTTTTCAAGAAAGTGTAGCATACTTTCAACTTCGCGCACACATAGCCAAAGTAACATGTGCAATTCACAATTTAAATTTTTTGCATTAACAATAAAAAAAAAATTATAAAAAGTGTTAATTTTTATGATATTTTCTAACAAAATTGAAAACTCTTTACTTTATCGATTCGTTTTTCTATCCTATCTTTTACCAGTCTATTTAATTATCTCTCCGCGACTTAACTTTCATGAATAAACACGAATTGCAACATTATTGACCTATGTTATTGAAGTTAACTATATCACGTTCTCTTGTGAAAATAAAGTATGTAGTATTTAATATTCTTAGGTCATTGTATACGTGATGGTTTCGTAAACATATTTTATTAATTATATACTATTTCAAATATTACGAAATGTATATGATTAGTTGATATGCTTTACAAAATGGTTCCTATTAAAATGGTGCGAGTAGCTTTTATTGTTTATTTACAGGGACACATAAGGTGATTTGAGAGTGTCGGTAGGCTGTATTTGCTTAAAGCAGATTTTATGAAAATTATATAAATTATTGAGGTGTGTAAAAATAGCTGTAGAAAATAGAGGATGGAATATAATACCAGTTACAAGGCCACATAGAAGAATTGCGTTACATTATCATCAATAATCGATAAAAGAATTGTGTTTCAAGTTTAACTAAATTGCATTATGTATAAACTCTTTACATCATATGCAGGATTTCCCAAAAGTATTCAAATTAATTAAGGTTAGGACAAAAATTGCCGAATGTGCATTTTTATGTGTTTTAGTATTTTTTTTTTTTTATTATAATACTTATAGTGCATATAGGTAAATTTATTTAAGAGCTAAACAAATGGATATGGATATCTAAGTGTGGTAATTTTTGGAAAGTCATTTTCAGTTATGCGGTGCTTTTTGTACGCAAATTAAAATTTTAAAATATTATGCACAAAAAACTTGTAGTCTATATACAGAACTGCTCATTATACTATCTGTGAGCAGTAACTGTTGAAATTGTACTTGAAACTGTAATAGTTGTTTACTCAATTATTTATTTAGTTAACCTAATCATTGCATTTTAAAAAGTTGTTTTTAGAAAATATTTCCTTAGCCAAGGAAAATCTTTCTTTACATGTGCTTGATGCAGGGTTTTAATTTCTTAGTTACATATTTAATAACTTTTTTATCATTACAACTGCGCAGGTCACAAAATATTCAGTTTTTTCCGCTTAACATTAAAATTTCTAGAAAATAAATTTTATGGTTATTGTTTCTGCCAACTTTTTGTTGAAAAGGCAGAGGAAAGTAACTATAAAAAGCTCACAGGTAACTCAAGTTAAGCATTCAAACTAAATAATTTCAGTATTTTTTAGACATCAACTAAACAATTTAAAACAACTCATGCTGCATTGTATTTTAAGGGTGTGGAAGAATTATACCCAGTCTTTCCATATAAATAAAGTAGAAAATTTTTTAAAAACGAAATTAACGCTTTTAGCTTTAAATGTTAATGCTGTTCAGTGATGCTTTGTTTGGGGTAATTCCCTGGACATATTTAAAGTTTAGAATTAGATGTTATTCCGTTTGATGTTTCCAAAAATAAAGTAATTTTTCGTATCTGAAAGTAATTCATTTATGTTTATTACAGATCACATATCTTCACTATCGTTATATGTAATTTTTCAATTCAAATATCAAACATTTTCTGTACCTTTTTCTTCATTTAATTTCAATAAATTAACTGTAACAAAGCAAAGAAAAAGGATTATCACCTTTTTTTTCACGTACAAAACAACATGGTACACAGCCAGACACGAAATGGTAGTGCACAATAAAATAGTACCTAACTATGTACAATTGCAGTTATACTTATTTCATTATGAATAATTTGTTTTATATGTCAATTTAGTAGTTTTTTATGTGTTTGAAACAAAGACACTCATATATAGGGCACACTATTTATACTGAGTACTATAAACGAAAAATAAATTCAACAGTCTCTTGACACCAGTTTTGCATTTTTTAAATAAATAAATTGTACAGTATGGGCATTGATGAATAGATGTTCAAAAGTCTATAAAAATCATATCCTATATGAGACATCTAAATGCTTACGAAATCAACACCGCTTCAATGCATATCATATGGGGTATGTAATAAAACGTAGGCTACACTCATTTTAAAGTAACTTTTTTCCTTATTTCTGGTTTTGCATATTAGAAAATTCGGTATGTACTGCTTACAATAAACAGATTTATAAGGTAGATGTGCAGTAATGCACACCCTTAAGGGATTTCTTTAAAAACCATTTTTTAATTAATACTTGTACTACGATTACAACTACTTTACTGCAAACGTAGTTAGTTATAAATACTTTGTCACAAATATAGTTAACAAACACTGCTTGTTTTAAAAAGTAGCAAGTACGGAGTGCTTTTCAAATTAGCCACTGCTTCACTTTTATATTGTGTAAAAAGACTTAATCTACAGTTAAACTTAAGAACAGGCATAGAATAATAGAGTGACTCTTCGTTATACCGCGTATATGAAGATACAATCATATAAATTTAATACAACAGAGAGAATTTAAAATCAAGAAAGGTACAATTTTTTTTGTTCGGTCCCATATATGTTAGTTTAGCACTTACTCGATAAAATTAGTCGAAATAAAAAAATAGCAAAATAGCCATTTACATCTAATAACTTAAAAAATGCTATTAAATTACAGCTTATTTCTTTTTAAGGAAATACCAAAACAAAGCTACGTATCTGAACAATAAATGTAACGAATGACTTCCTCCTCATATATATTTCCTTCATACAGTATCTCACAAAAGTGATGGGACACTTGTGCTTTATAAAAAGAAACTGCAATAAAATAAATAAACAAACATGTGCAAAAATATTTTGAGTGTGTTTTATATTTAAAGTTAGTAACAATTTTTACATAACATACATTTTGTCAAAATATTAAAATATTAATTTAGTAAAAATACAATTGTTCAGAACGGAGCAAAAAATGGCTCACATAAGTGATGGGACACTTACTTTTCCATCAAATATTTATCCAAAAATTTTACTTTTTAAAAGGTTTTAATATTTTGTTGGATTTCCTTGAAATCATGTTTTACTTTTAAAACATGATTTAATCTTTTTGGAATGGATTCGACTAATTTTTTGTGATTTCTGGAGTGATTTTACCCCATTCTTCATGAAGCACCGATTTTAGTTGTTGTTTTGAAGATATGGTGTGTTGCGAATTCTTGATTCCAATTCTTGCCAAATATTCTCTATGGGATTTAAGTCTGGAGATTGTGGTGGTGTTTTTATTATTTCAGGACAGTTATATAGCAGCCAGAGTCTAACGTTCAGAGCAGTGTGCTTGGGGTCATTGTCCTGGTAGAATTTAAAATCGTTATGAAAGTTCAATTTTCGTGCTGAAGATTTCAAATTTTGCTTTAAAATATCAATATACTTGTACTGATCCATTATACTGTCAATAAAAACAAGATTACCAACTCCAGCGGACGACATACACCCCCCATACCATAACTCCTCTTCCACCATGTTTTACTGTTGGTACCAAGTTCTGTTTGCGAAATTCTTCCCAGAGTTTTCTTCACACCAAGATTCTACCGTCAGAACCAAATATATTAAACTTACTCTTATCAGCAAATATAACTTTATTCGAGTAATCAGAATTCTTATTTATGTTGGATTTTGCGAAAGCTAGTCTGAGTTTTCTATTCTTTTCACTTACGAAGAATTTTTTCTTGGCTACTCTACCGTGATATCCAGCAGATCGAATTACCCTTCTAATAGTCTCAGGATTAACAATTATTCCATATAATGCTTGTAAATCAGCAGCAACTTTTGAAGCACTATTCCTTGGATTTTTTTTAATATTTCGAACGATAATTCGCATTATTCCATTGGATAGCTTTGATGGTCGGCCAGGTCTTCTTTTATCCTGAATCATATGATTCTTTTTATATCGTTTAATGATATTGAAAACTGTTGAACGACTCAAGTTAACTGTTTCAGCAGTTTTTCTAATAGATTTTCCACGTTCAATATGCAAATTAATAACTAAATTTTGAATTTCAGGCGAAGTTTCTTTTCGTTTAGCATTCATGGCTACACAGAGCTAAAAAACACAAAAATTCCAAAACAAACTGGAGAGAAATACTGCAGACGATTTTATAAATTATTGCCAGTTGCTTTTAAGTAAGAATAAAACCCCAAAAAATATTTTTATTGCTTATTTCAGACGATTTTTGTTGCATATATAATGGTGTCCCATCACTTATGTGAGCTATTTTTTGCTCCGTTCTAAACATTTGTACTTTTATTAAATTAATATTTTAATATTTTGAAAAAATGCATGTTATGTAATAATCTTTACTAAATTTAAGTATGAAACACACCCACAAAAAATGTGTACATGTTTTTTTAATTTATTTGATTAGTTTCCTTTTGTAAAGCACAAGTGTCCCATCACTTATGTGAGACACTGTATATAGTTCTGTTGCATTTCCATAAAGCAATTTTTTTCGCTGATATTCGCAGATTGTTATACAGACACATTTTGCCCAAAATAAATAACATTCTAATATGATATAACTTAAATAATTTAACTTATATGATGCAGAATGGCATATTTTCTTCCTTAAGTGACTTTAAACGTAGTTAAAAGTTAAACGCGCAATTATAAAAATTACAATGTTCGCTACAAATTACTCATTTTTCATATGCATAATATGCTTTAAAACTTTAATTGAAGTTAACATATGGAGTACAGTAATTCAATATAGCACTTTAAATAAAAATGTCCCTCTTTTTAACTGTAATTTCGTACAATACATATTATCCTATTTGGCCCCTACACATGCGATGACGTAATTAACGGTTATATTTTCTCTACACCATAGATACTTCATTAATGCAACAAAAAATAAATTGAAATTTCTAAACAAAAAAAAAATAATAATAATAATAATAAATAAAAAAAATTAATTAAAAAACAACTTAATGATTTGATTTTTTTTAAACTCCATTCAAAGGTCTTTACGTAGCCTTTAGTAACAATTAAAAAAGTCAAGCGGCAAAGAATTAAAATGTAGAAGATGTTTTAAAACTATAATTGGAGGTAATAAATGGAGTTCAGTGATTCGATCCAGACACTGTAAATAAAACCATCCCTTTACTTTTAACGATCGCTTCAGTATCATATTAAATGTCCCATTTAGCCACCACACATGCGATAAAGTGATTAACCGCTATATTTTCTCTTCAACTCCAGATTAACGTTGCAGAGGTTAGCTTACCCGTAATATCATATCTCATAATTTGAACTTAATTATAGTTATGGGGAACGATTGTCAACGTTGATAAGAGATAATAAAGATACAAAACTTTTTTGCCATTAAGTTCAGAGAACGAAAGACAAGCATTCTCTCTAGAACACGCTGAAATAATGACCTTTAATAAGTTGTCTTATATTCCGATATTAAATAATACTAAGCAAAAAAATATATTATATTCGTTTAAGTAATAAATTATTGGCCTTCTGGTTTTTCTCATAGCAGTAAATAAAAACAAAATATTAAGTAAGTTGCAAATAGCGTTTTGCTTAAATGGAAACGTATATTTGTCATCTCATGGTTTATTTCTTCGCAGAAGCAAACACAAGCCCTCATTCCTTCTAACAGATCTTTTTCATCACATTTTTTTTTTCACAGAGACTTTTTATGCAATTTTTTGAATGAGGAGAAAGTAAAGGAAGGATCATATAACATTTTTTAAATGACATTAAAATATAATTAGCATTCAAGATGCAAATGAGAATAAATGATTTTATCTATTTATCTGTTCATCTCTTATAGATATTATCTGCGTATAACTTCTTATATTTATTTAGGTTACTTTTTTTACGTATCATCAGATCAGCAATTACCGTAAGTAGTAATATCCAAATGCCATCAGAATTGCATCTAATAATAATGGTGATGGTGAGACGCTGGAATTTTTATACATAAGTGGAAATCAGTAAAACCCAAATTGGTTCATTTAAATTGATTCATTTAATAATATTCTCTTTGGTTACACATTGATGCCTTTGACATTCATGTGTTTATTAATTAATAATTAGATTTCTTACGATAATAAAAAAATGTATATACTCGGATGATTTCCTAATTAAGTATTTGTTTCATGTAGATTATCTGCAATTTTAAAAATTCTTTAAATGCTCTAAATACATTCATTTAAACTTTTGGTAATAAGCAGTGCTTTTATTTGATTTTAATCAACATCTAATTTTCTGTGATGTACGTGCTTGATATTTTTCTTAACATTATATGCTATCTAAAAATTAAATCAGCACTAAATACAAAAGACTGTAGTCCACTTTCATCCTTGAAAATAGATTTAATTATATGTTTCAATCTATTTAAAGTACTTCTCGTATAAATAGTACAAATTTTGATGAAATACCCTAAAACTCGAAATAATTGAAAGAGGATATGAAAATGAGGGAATAACAAATACCAAATATTAGCCAAAAAATTTATTTGAATCATTCAATTCGTCTAGTATAATTTCTGTAGAGTACGTTTTATTAAACTGCTAAAATGTTTGATAAAGTGGGATTCAATAGTAATGACATTTTAAAAACCCTCGAGCATGTACGATAAAAATTAGTACTATTAGAAAAATTGTTTTTTGCTGCCAAAGTTCGTAAAATATATTTTAGTAATGTATTGTAATTTCTGATGAATTTAATGCATAAACTTGACTGTAAAGCAATGCAATTTAAGTCACATATGTGATCATCTATTCTGAATTTCCAGAAATTTTTTCAGACAAACTTAATTTTAAAAAACTTTTAAAAATATTTAAAAAAACAAAAAATTGAAATTTATAAGGATTGAAATAAATAGTTTGAATCTGACTAAGAATCTGAATTAGAAAGTATCCTGTGAAATCATGCAATTTATAACATCTGAAAATAAGATAATATTTTAATGTAATGAAAGTTGAGAAGTAATATTAATGTATAAATATTAAATGAAAAAACATAAATACATATAAAATACAATCGAAAAATTATTAATTAAGAAGATAAATACTAACAAATAATTTAATGTTTGCCAGGGCAGTAGATAATAAACTTCACAGTTAATTTTAATCCACAAATGCCAAATTTGCCCCAGATTTTTTTAATAGAAATTTGTCTTTATAACGCTTTGACTTGAATGTACACATACAAAAAATATTTAATTACATTCAAATTAATTTGCCGTTGATTCTAGTATAATGACATCCAGTCGTTTCAAAGGTTTATCCTAAAATATTATCCTTTAATTATTTATTTTCTAAAGACGAACTCCAATAAACTATCTGAGATTAGGTTAAACTAATAACGAATCCCTACGAATCATCTACCTAGAGACTCAACTTCCCTGTCTGATCATTTTTTACAGAAACAAAATGACAAGATGATAATGTACTCCGATAGATGCTATTTAAAAGATGCACCTCTTTTTACTATTATATTTAAATATAAAGTATTACGCTCGATAACGAAATTCATATAAAATGTTCATTAATTTATACATTCCTTGATATTAATCTTTGCAATATTTAAATATTTTAAATATATTATTGAATAGATAATTCTTCTGCATTTATTCATATATTTAAGGCCGACCCAGTCCAGTAGCTACTATTATAGGAAACTTGAAGTTGTAACTCATATTTTCAACTTATAATACATGTATAATTATCAGCGAAGAAAAGAAATGCAATTCTATATTTTGTTAAATCATGCCGACATTGTTACCTAAAGTAAAAAATCGCAAATTTAACTCGTGAACATGGTGGAGGTTTTTTAATTATTTATACCAATTTTTTTTTTTTTTTTTCAACAAATAAACGGAGAATTGCTCTTAACCTTGCGGTGGGAGGAATATTGACCGTCTGATTATAACTTTCAACAAAACAATGCATAAATTTGCCTTTAAAAAGACACAATACACCAAAATGTTATTTGTGGATATTAATTCCGTCATTCAATTCACCGACCAGTTCCCGGACCCAAATCCCACGGTGAATGTTTGTTGTGTTATAACGCACGATACATACAAAAAATGGTTAAATGGTCAGTATCAAATCAAAAATTGAATAAATTTCTTCCATTAATTATCTCGTCAGGCTTGAAACCTTTGAAACTCTATGCCGCAACACTGTATACAAATATCTTATGATACCTTATACAAAGGAAACACATTTGACGTGTAATATTTGTCTAAGGTACCGAAATCCGTTCATACCTTTTTGCTCTATTGCATTATATATATATACATATATATATAATAAATGCATATATAGTACGGGTTGGGGTAAATAAAAGTGGCCCGAAGAACAGAGTACTGGTGTTCATCGCCTTTTTTACCATATATTTCTCTGACCACTAGTCACTTTGTTCTTCACCTTTGCACTGATCAAACTGATCAAACTTATACAACCAACACAAAGATCTGAACCAGTTTCGATCACGTGGTATGCGTACACGTGGTGTGCGCGTCAATCATTCATGCCCAATCGTATTCACTTGTCCAGGCCAATTTTATTTGCCCCACCCTGTTGTTCACACTTTACAACATTAACATGAGACGAAAAACATAGTATTAAATCTAGTGTCAGTGCAAGAAGCAATTCGAAATACACGGGATCATTACATAATTCCATGAAATTGAAATTGGCGAAGGTGAAAAGATTACTGGTTCTGAACTCGTACCAGGAACATTTGGCTAACCATTCCAATATTCTAATATTAAGCTAAAATGTATGAATAAAGCATGAATAATGATTTATATGAATAGTTTGTACATATATCAAATTGCGGCTTCGGCGATAAAGCATTGTCAATGTTAAACAAATTTTCCTTGTTCGAATTCCGGCCGGATCGTCGTTTCTCATTATCGCCAATTCCTATTTCAAAGAGCATATAAATACTACAGGGTTCTGCCTCCTGTGAACTACGCTCTCCAACATCCGTTCAGACTCTGCAGTCTCTAAATATGCTAATTTATCATATTTTAAAAGAATTATCCTGCTACAGAAGATTGAATATTTCCACTAATAGCGAAGGCTGTCTGTAATCGGGTTTTCGTACATTTCTGTTTGTTTGGGTCTATTTTTGGTTTCCCTGGCACTTGTTGCGATAGCTGTGGTGTTTTAGGAATTGATAAGTAACATTAGTTACACATTTGTGAAACAGCTTGTATAAAATCCCTAAGTTAAAAATGTTGCTGCCTGACTTTTATAACTGAATTAAGGAAAATATTCTTTTTTTGCGCTCGGTGTTAAAAAAATTCGTCTGCTTGAGAATAACATTCAGAAATGTGGCATTGAAAATCAACGTTGCCTTTATAATATTACGCTTATATTTTATGCTTACATTGAGTTACAGATATTTTTAAGCTTATGCATGAATTATTTTCTGTATTTGATGCATATTATCATTTTATTGTGCTCAATGTACAGAAATATTTTGGAGTCACAGTTAAATTAGAATTATTTGCAGTACCTCCAAATTCAAAATAAAGGTTGATAACTTTCTTTAAATCACTTCTTTTTTTCTTGCACAAAAATTTTACGTTCTTGCATAACTCTGTAAAATAAAAAATGCATTTTCATAATTTTAAAAATTAGTTGTAATTTTTTATGTTTGTTTAAGGGGTAATATGTATTAGCAAAATTAAAGACGTATTACATAATACTTCAAAGATATTTCCTTAGGAGAAATCCACATAGTATCTTCGACTAATTCAATGATGCAATAATCAGTATTATTAAATACACATTACTTACAAAAATTTCATAAAGGAATTTAAACACAAAGTCTTATTCATCGTTAGTATAAATATAACTTTCTTGGAGAGCTTGAAGCATTTGCTCTCACCTAGTGCTTTTTCCTCTTTTTAAAAAATACAGGTGTAACTTTAATGGCAAACAAAAAATCAATCCATTCAAAAATATGTTTTGACAAAAAGATTTCTTTAGCTTTAACTATTCATTAAATTTACCTCTTTAGTAAATTACTGTATGTTCTACTTCACTTACTTCCGTTCAGTAAAAACAGATTTGTATACTGAATTTAACAGAAAATTACTAATGTACTCATTAAGAAATATGGAGCACCAAAACTAACAAAAATAACCAGACATTTACTAGTATGGTTAACCGCGCGTGAGTGTAGTTAAATATTCGATTTTCTGATGAGTTTCTCTCATTCCGGTATACCTTTGTATGAGAATTTAATGATTAATAATGCGGTATGCCATACAGAAAGGAGACAAAAATTGTGCTAAATAAACGTCACGTTTAATGTAGTTGGCGCTATGTCCAAATATTCTCCATTTATGAAATTAGATTATGAATTGGATATCACATTTCAAACGTTTTGTATTCTTGAGGTATTTTTATGCTTAGGAAACAAAAAAATACATATTTTAACCAGCATTTAAAAAAGTGTATTATACAAATCATTTGCATGCATCTATTATATGTATCGAAGCATAACTTTTGAAAGAATAGTTTGATTTTTATTCTTGTGTTGTTAAAAATATATCTTTCTTCTAATGTTTCCAAATCAATAGGATCTAAAAATTATATGTTTGCTTTCCGCATTCTTTTTCTTCCAAATTTAATTTTTGTACATATTGACCATTTGTTACGAATATTGATGTATTGAATTTGGTTCTAATTTAAGGTAACATTACTATTTTAAATTTTTAAAATGTAATAATGTATATACAGTGTCTCACATAAGTGATGGGACACTTGTGCTTTACAAAAGGAAACTAATCAAATAAATTAAAAAAACATGTACGCATTTTTTCTGGGTGTGTTTCATACTTAAATTTAGTAAAGATTATTACATAACATACATTTTGTCAAAATATTAAAATATTAATTTAATAAAAATACAAATGTTTAGAACGGAGCAAAAAATAGCTCACATAAGTGATGGGACACCATTATATATGCAATAAAAATCGTCTGAAATAAGCAATAAAAATATTTCTGGAGGTTATTTTTTTACTTAAAAGCAATTGGCAATAATTTATAAAATCGTCTGCAGTATTTCTCTCCAGTTTGTTTTGGAATTTTTGTGTTTTTTAGCTCTGTGTAGCCATGAATGCTAAACGAAAAGAAACTTCGCCTGAAATTCGAAAATTAGTTATTAATTTGCATATTGAACGTGGAAAATCTATTAGAAAAACTGCTGAAACAGTTAACTTGATCCGTTCAACAGTTTTCAATATCATTAAACGATATAAAAAGAATCATATGATTCAGGATAAAAGAAGACCTGGACGACCATCAAAGCTATCCAATGGAATAAAGCGAATTATCGTTCGAAATATTGAAAAAAATCCAAGAAATAGTGCTTCAAAAGTTGCTGCTGATTTACAAGCATTATATGGAATAATTGTTAATCCTGAGACTATTAGAAGGGTAATTCGATCTGCTGGATATCACGATAGAGTAGCCAGGAAAAAATTCTTCGTAAGTGAAAAGAATAGAAAACTCAGACTAGCTTTCGCAAAATCCAACATAAATAAGAATTCTGATTACTGGAATAAAGTTATATTTGCTGATGAGAGTAAATTTAATATATTTGGTTCTGACGGTAGAATCTTGGTGTGGAGAAAACCCAGGGAAGAATTTCGCAAACAGAACTTGGTACCAACAGTAAAACATGGTGGAGGAGGAGTTATGGTATGGGGGTGTATGTCGTCCGCTGGAGTTGGTAATCTTGTTTTTATTGACAGTATAATGGATCAGTACAAGTATATTGATATTTTAAAGCAAAATTTGAAATCTTCAGCACGAAAACTGAACCTTCATAACGATTTTAAATTCTAACAGGACAATGACCCCAAGCACACTGCTCTGAACGTTAGACTCTGGCTGCTATATAACTGTCCTGAAATAATAAAAACGCCACCACAATCTTCAGACTTAAATCCCATAGAGAATATTTGGCAATAATTGGAATCAAGAATTCGCAAACACACCATTTCTTCAAAACAACAACTAAAATCGGGGCTTCAAGAAGAATGGGGTAAAATCACTCCAGAAATCACAAAACATTAGTCGATTCCATCCCAAAAAGATTAAATCATGTTTTAAAAGTAAAAGGAAATCCAACAAAATATTAAAACCTTTTAAAAAGTAAAATTTTTGGATAAATATTTGATGGAAAAGTAAGTGTCCCATCGCATATGTGAGCCATTTTTGGCTCCGTTCTGAACAATTGTATTTTTACTAAATTAATATTTTAATATTTTGACAAAATGTATGTTATGTAATAATTGTTACTAACTTTAAATATGAAACACACCCAAAAAATTTTTGCACATGTTTGTTTATTTATTTCATTGCAGTTTCTTTTTATAAAGCACAAGTGTCCCATCACTTTTGTGAGACACTGTATATATATAAATATACTGTGGGGTTGGGGGAGGGATTGGTTTCGGATGTGGATTAAGGGATTTAAACACCGAATCTTATTCATCGTTCGAATAATTATAACTTTCTTAGGCAGCTTGAAGCATTTGCTCTAACCTAGTGTTTTTTCCTCATTTTAAAAAATACAGGTGTACTTTAATGGCAAACATAAAATCAATCCATTCAAAAGTATGTTTTGACAAAAAGATTTCTTTAGCTTTAACTATTCATTATATTTAGCTCTTTAGTAAATTACTGTATGTTCTACTTCACTTATTTCCGTTCAGGAAAAACAGATTTTTATACCCAATTTTACAGAAAATTTCTAATGCACTCATTAGAAAATATGGAGTACCAAAACTAACAAAAAAGAACCAGACATCTGCTAGTATGGTTAACTGCACGTGAGTATAGTTAATGTACTCGATTTTCTGATGAGTTTCTCTCATTCCGGTATACCTTTGTATGAGACTTTGATGATTAATAATGATTCATGTGATATAGAAATGAGACAAAAATAATACTAAATAAACGCTGTGTCAGAATAATCTCCTTTAATGTAATTAGATTTTGAATTGGGTATCACATTTCAAACGTTTTACATTCCTGAGGTATTTTTATGCTTAGAAAACAAAAAAATTACATATTTTAATCAACATTTAAAGAAACAGGCTATACAAATCATACATGTATTTTCTATATGCATCGAAGAATAACTTTTGAAAGAATAGTTTGATTTTTATTGTTGTGTTGTTGGAAAGACCTCTTTTCAAATGTTTCCATATCAATAAGATCTAAAAATAATATGTTTGCTTTGCGCTTTTTTTTTCTTTTAAATTTAATTTTTGTACATATTGTCCAATTTTTAGACATATTAAGATATCGAATGTGATTCTAATTTAAGGTAACATTACTATTGTAAATTTTTTAATTGTCATATTGTATATATGTTTTCTGTAGGGATGAGGAGAGATTGATTTCGGAAGTGGATTAAAGGATTTAAACACCAAATCTTATTCGTCTTTAATGTAAATATAACTTTCTTAGAAAGCTTGAAGCATTTTCTCTCACCTATTGTTTTCCCACTTTTTTAAAAATATATGTGTACTTTTATGGCAAACAAAATATCAATCCATTCAAATATATGTTTTGACAAAAAGGTTTCTTCAGCTTTCACTATTCATTAAACTTACTTCTTTAGTAATTACTGTATGTTCTACTTCACTTACTTTCGTTCAGCGAAAACGGGGCGAAAACAGATTTTTGTACTCATTTTAACAGAAAATTACTAATGTACTCATTAGGAAATATGGAGCACCAAAACTAACAAAAAATAACCAGACATTTGCTAGTATGGTTAACTGCACGTGAGCGTAGTTAATTATTCGATTTTCTGATGCGTTTCTCTCATTCCGGTATACCTTTGTATGAGACTGTAATGATTAATAATGCGGCATACCATAAAGAATTGAGATCAAAATAGGGATAATTAAAAGTCACGTTTAATACATTTGGCGTTGTGTCCGAATAATCTTCATTTATGAAATTAGATTTTGAATTGGATATCACAGTTTAAACGTCTTGCATTTTTGAGGTATTTTCACGCTTAGGAAGCAAATAAATTATATATTTTAACCAGCATTTAAAGAAGGAATTTATACAAATCATTTGCATATATTTGTTATATGTATCGAAACCAACTTCTGAAAAAATAGTTTGATTTTTATCCTTGTGCTGTTGCAAAGGCTTCTTTCTTCAAATGTTTCTAAATTAATAGGATTTTAAAATAATGTGTTTGGTTTGCGCATTTATTTTTACTTTTTAATTTAATTTTCGTACATATTGTTACGAATATTCATTACTGAATTTGGTTCTAATTGAAGATAAAGTTACTATTTTAAAAATTTTAATTGTCCTATTGTACATATATATTTTTTTGTGGATATGGGCGGGAAATTTGTTTTCGGATGTTTTAAATTCATTTTAATATTTTGCTGAAAATTTTATTGTTAGTGATTCAATTGTTCGTAATAGTTTTCCCTTGAAGGAAAATTTTAGACTACATTTATTTACAAGCTAGTTAATTAAATATTTATAAAAAATATTTTTTTATGTTACGTGGCAGCGTTTATTCTTTTTTCCTCAAAATCATGTTTTTATGCTCCACATATTTATAATTTGAAGGCAATACTGCAAAAATTACGCTTAGGAAAAGAATTTTAAATGCAGTGTCAAAGTTCATAATACTTTATTATTACATTGGAAGTATTTTAATGTATTATTATCATTAACGAGGCCTACTCAATTTAATGAAGCATAATTATTACCAGAGATATAAGAAGATCAGAGCCGAAGTCCACAAGTTCGATTCTGTAGCTACCCGAAAACTAAGTGTGTAAATTTTACTAAGTACTTCAACTTCGGTATCAAAATTTCGAGAATTTCTATTACAATGGACATTCTAATGAAAAACTTTTCTTATGATCAAAAACTGGCCATTGAGGTATCTGGCTATAATGATGAGATTATACAAGAATTTTATGATTAAAACGACATAACCAATAATTTGCAGAAGTGAGACGAAAATAATGCTAAATAAATGTCGCGTTTAATATACTTATATATTGCCAGTGTTACTTTCATTTGCGAAATTGGATTTTGAATTCAATATCCCATTTCAAAAGTCTTCCATTAATGAGTTTCTCTTCTTTTTTCTCAGAAAAAATTAAATTAAGTTTTTTGATTATGATTATTATTATTGTTTTCTTCAAGAATGAAAGTTGAATTTATATATGTAAATTTTTGAAAGTTTATCAAGTTAAAAAAACTAATAGTTTCTTTACATTATTAGTAAAAGTATATAAATAAGCGTAATTAGAAAATTTCCTATTGATCAAACCTTAATACTCAAAGTTTTAAATCTGAAGTGAAGAAAGCTTTTCGTTTACAATTACAGTTAATTGTTGTTAAGAAAGCAATAAGTATTTAATTTTGCTTTGCATTTTGCTAAACGCCGTGATTCTTTAAGCACGCTCGCACAAAGAAGCAGATAATTAGTATCAAAGCATCATTATCTCCCTAGTAATGTCGGAGAAGGTGAAAATACTTTCTTGATTAGTCTCCAACATTTAATGATGTTAGTGAAAAATCCGCCATTTATAAATGAACGTTCGCCTGTTTCTTTAATATTTTCATTGTATTAAGCTTAATTTTCAGAGAATACCTTGCTTTTGAGAGACGCATAAGGCACTTTAGTTTGTCGTATTTTATTTTTCGTTTATTTTGGTCGAGCAATTTAAAAATGATTGTTTTTTTCTTCACCGGATATTTTTTTATTGTCTATGAAAAAAGAATATTTTGGGAAAAACTTTCTGAAAAAAACTTCCTGTTTTAAATTTAAATTTTAAAATAATTCGTCCTTTT
Organism: Maratus speculifer; assembly: GCA_964019185.1. Classification (NCBI taxonomy): domain Eukaryota; kingdom Metazoa; phylum Arthropoda; class Arachnida; order Araneae; family Salticidae; genus Maratus; species Maratus speculifer. The sequence goes on from OZ025291.1 coordinate 281,245,922, forward strand.
CAAACGGATATAACGACAATAAAAATTAAAAAGAACATAACGAATAATAATAATTTTAAAAACCATAGGACGAATTCCATACATCTTTGAATTTATATTTTTAATATTTAAGCAACAATATGATTATATAATGCCCCTTTTAAGTTAGAAAGTTGAAAAGCTAAAAATAATTATGAAAATTTAAAATACGATAACGACCATGTTGTTACAGCGATATTTCAATTTTATATCATTTCATAAAAATGCTTTTCTTTCTAAAATCTAAGATCTGAAATTTTACAAGTTGGTATATTGTAATTAATTAGTTTCTGAGGTTATTTTTTAGCATATTTATTATTGCTTATCACATTTATTTAATTAATGTTTATTATTCATCAGAATTGCCAATTAGGCAGGATTTTTTTTTATTCAAATAGAATAGTTACTATCTCTTTTTGGAAGTAGTAATATTCTACTTATTTACCATCAATTCTTAAGTATATTTAAAAACATAAAATAATATTATTTCAAAACAATGATTAAATCCCTCTATCTAAATTTTAAAAAAGCCCAATTTGCAACACTAATTGTTACTTTATTTCTGAGGTAATCTTTCTTTTATGGAATTGTAAAATCTAATAAATTTTCATGTTGTTACAAAAATATTTCCCTAAATTTTATTTTATTTTTTAAATTCTAAAATTTTAAATCATGAAATTGTACAAGAATATGATGATTAATAATGCGACCTAACCAATAATATGCAGAAGTGATATGAAAATAGGGCTAAATGAATGTCGCGTTTAGTATGTTTACACAGCGTCAGTGTTATCGTCAGTTATCAAATTAGATTTTGAATTCGATATCACATTTCAAAAGTTTTGCATTCATGAGTGGTTTTGGTACTTCTAGGTTATCCCGTCGACCAATTTCGCCAAATTATACAAATCGCCAAACTAATAGCCAAATTATACATGTTGACATAATTTTTATTTTAAATAACGAAAAAACAAATAATTAGTAGAATATTGATAAAAATATTAATAAAAATTCGAAATAAAAATCACTTAATGACATTTTAAACACGTGAATTGCATTTAATGTCATTGAACGTGAAATTCACGATCATCCATTGTTGGCATTTAATCTTACAGTTTGGCGATAATTTTTTGGTCGACGGGATAATCTAGAAGTACCGTGGGGTTTTTTTTCTCATTTTTCCTTTAAAAAAAATTAATTTAAGTTTTCTATGATGATGATGATTATTATTGTTTACTTCAAGATTGAAGGTTGAATTGATATAAGTAAGTTTTTGGAAGTTTATCAAAATAAATGATTCATAATTTTTTTTATATTATTTGTAAAAAAAAAAAAAAAATAAATAAGCACAATTAGAAAGTTTTTTATTGATCAAATGTTAATACTCAAAGTTTTAAATCTGAAGGGAAGAAAGCATTTCGTTTACAATTACAGTTAATTGTTGTTAAGAAAGCAATATGTATTTAATTTTGCTTTGCATTTTGCTAAACACCGTGATTCTTTAAGCACGCTCGCACAAAGAAGCAGATAATTAGTATCAAAGCATCATTATCTACCTAGTAATGTCGGAGAAGGTGAAAATGCTTTCTTGATTAGCTTCACATTTAATGATGTTAATGCAAAATCTTTTATAAATGAACGTTCGCCTGTTTCTTTAATATTTTCATTGTATTAAGCTTAATTTTCTGAGAATGCCTTACTTTTGAGAGACGCATAAGGCACTTTAGTTTGACATAATTTATTTTTCGTTTATTTTGATCGAGCAATTTCAAAATGATTGTTTTTTTACCGGATTTTTTTTTTTTTTTTTTTTTTTTTTTTTTTTTTTTCTATGGAAAAAAAAAATTAAAAATGTTTTTCTGAGAAAATTTCCTTTTTTAAATTTAAATTTTAAAATAATTCGTTCTTTTCAAACGGATATAACGACTATAAAAATTAAAAAGAATATAACGAATAATAATAATTTGAATAACCATAGGAACAACCATATTACAACCACAACCATTTGAACAACCATAGGACATAATTCCACAATTTTTTGAATTTATATTTTTAATATTTAAGCAACAATATGATTTTATAATGCCCATTTTTAGTTAAAAAGTTGAAAAGCTAAAAATATTTATGAAAATTTAAAATATAATAAAGACCATGTTGTTACAACGATATTTCAATATAATATCGTTTCATAAAAATATTTTTCTTTCTCAAATCTAAGATCTGAAACTTTTTAAGTTAGTATATTGTAATTAATTAGTTTCTGGGGTTGTTTTTTTAGCATATTTATTATTTCTCATCATATTTATTTAATTAATGTTTATTATTTATCAGAGTTGCCAGTTAGGCAGGATGTTTTATTCAAATAATTTGGTTACTATTATTTTTTTAAGTAGTAATATTCTCCTTATTTACAAACAATTTTTAATTATATAAAATAATACAATAAAAAATGAGGAAATCAAAACATCCAAATTTTAAAAAGGCCTAATTGTCAACACTAATTATTATTCTATTTTTGACGCAGTTTTCCTTTTATGGAATTGTAAAATCTAATAAATTTTCATGTTGTTAGAAAAATATTTCCATAAAATAGGATTTTATAGAAAAAAAATTAGTTTTCTATAATTTAAAATCAAAATTTAAAAGCAGGCATATTTTAACTAAGGCTCGTGCAAATAGTAGATTTATAAAATTTTAATCTTTTCATGGCGAAATTGGTTATAGTTAATGCTTATTAATATTCTTTTCTAGATGTAAGTCGAAGTTTATTGATTCATAACGCGTCATTTTTATTTTATGTTGGTGTACTGTTTTGCTGCATATTCTTCTTTTGATTGGAAGGATTTTTTTATCTAGGTAGTTTGGTTACTATCTTTTATTGGAAGTAGTAATATTCTCTTTATTTACCATCAATTCTTAAATACATGAAATAATGCAATGAAAAATGGTAAAATCAAGCAATCCAAATTTTAAAAAGGCCCAATTAACAACACTATTATTACTGAATTTTTGACGCAGTCTTCCTTTTATGGAGTTATAAAATCTAATAAATTTCCGTATTGTCTCAAAAATATTTCCCGAAAATAAGATTAAAAAAAAAAAAAAAAAAAAAAAAATCTAAAATCCAAAATCCAAAATTTCAAAATATTGGCATATTGTAACTATGGTTCGTGCAAATAGTAGGTTTATAGAATTTTAATCTTTTCACTTGGAAATTAGAAATAGTTAATGCTTATTAATGTTTTTTAAAGATGTAATTCGAAGTTTATTGATTCATAATACAGCATTTTTATTGTATATAGGTGTACTGTTTTTCTGTATATTCTTCTTTGGAAACGAGCTTCCGAATAATGGAAAAGCATTGGTGGAAGAGAAAAAACGACGATCCTTTTTAAGATGAAGAATAGAACAATATAATTATTTATCGTATAATAAAAAGGGGTAAAAAAAAAGAAAAGAAAACAGCAGTACATAAAAAATCTGTAGATCATACAGAATCTACAAAAAAATCAATTGAAAACTTGAGTATGTCTTTATGAAAAACCCTTCAATTATCATTCTGCAAGATGAAATTAATGTAATTATCTTTTATGCAGGATCAAAGGAAAGAGCTAGGTATTAGAAGATATGTAAAATTAAAAAAAAAAAAATCTAAAATGTATGAGATATCAAAGTTAATGAGTAGAATCCCGGTGTCGGCACACCTAAAGAAAAATTCTTAGGAAAACTCTCATTTCGGACGAGTAAGTATTTGCAAGGGAGCTCACTATCGCGAATTTCCATGTTAACCTATTAACATTATATGTTAAATAGGAAAATTTGAAGTGCCATTATTAAATATACAAAACACAATTATCGAAATACGGCTTTGACTTTCAGAAAGTAGAAGTGCTTTTAAAAATTGTCCTCTTAAATTTTAAATTAAAAAAAAATCTCCATACATTTTGAAATTTCCATTTAATGAAATTTGATCATCTTTTTCGAAATACTTAATGTGCAAAATATTGCAGGAAAATATTTTCAAGTAAATATACACAGATACACACACGCGCGGGCTCATACCTTCGCCAAACTTGGCGATAATTGGCTCGCTATCGTCAGATTTGATATCAAAAATCAGTCACCAAAAACAATGCTAAGCTGATACTAACTAAAGAATTCCCGTATTATCGAAATTATAACAATATTTTTTTCTGCTATATACTAATCCGTAAATGGGATTCTTAATAATAGAGTTCAAACTCATTAATTTATGCTATCGATCACGATTTGGTGTAAAATTTATTGCAATTTTGTAACCATTGATGTAATTCTCATACATTTTAAACTAACTGTTGCCAAGGTTTGACGCCATATTTGTCGCCAACTGTGTATAATGATCGATTACGGAATTTTAGCTCAATAATATAACGACTTTAGTTGAATAAATTGCATATATCGTATTACACACATTTTCAGTTACTTCAGTTACTTTGTATTTGAACGCAAAGTATTCTTTAAAGGTCACGGAAATCGAGTGGAGTTACTCCAGAATTTTTATAATATATTTTCTTACTTTTTATCTTTAGATTTTTTTTTCAAATAATCTTTGAACTAAAACTACAATACTTTTTTTTCCGAATTTTTTATAAGTAAATAAGTTGAGAAGAGTATTAAAGTCTAATTATCTTACAATACGTAATGCTTTTTATTTTTTTTCATGGAAATTTATTTATTAAATGGGTTAATTAAGTCATATAGTGCCTAAAAATAAATAAAGTTCAAGAGTTGACTGATAGAACATTAGCACAGACTCTGGGATTTAACTTTGAATCCGAACGCAAAGAATCTTTTTTGTTTATGAATGCTGTTAATTGTAGTTCAGAGGAGGAGTTAATTGCTTAATTTCGTATTATATTCCATTAACTACACTGATTCAATGCGTAAGTGCACTTTCACAAAAGAAGCTTATAATCATTAATGTCAAAGCAACATCATCTTCTTGTCTGAGAGAAGGTTAATGTGCAAAATGTTTTCCGAACAAGCTTCAATTTACAGAATTAGTCAGGAAATTCGTGAAAATGTGTCGCATTTTCATAAAGTTATCCAATTTAATGCATCTTTATAAAGCATTTTTGCTTATAAAAGTCATTATTTGATAGAATTATCTTACTTTAGTATTTTAACGAGATGTTATTTTAAACATCTCATACACTTTTTATTTTTAACAACTTCTGCGCAATGGAAATAAATTTATTTTCCCAATATGATGAAGCAAAATTGCTTTATGAGTTTTTCGCTTGGAATTTTTAAAAACTATTTAATATTAACACTACTAGAAACTAGCGTTAACCTTAAAGGCCCTACACTTAAAATTACTAAAAATTCAATATTAACGCGACATTAACGGAGTTCAGTTCATTTCGTATGTAAGTATTTAAAAGATAGTAAAAAAAATAAGTTACTTTGAAAAACAAAATCATACGAAAAGGCCTCCATTGTATAAATGTGCATGTTTTTGGTGCATATAAGAGAAAAACATACATTTTTAAAGGCAATACAAAAAAATAATCAATCAAATAGCGTAGCATTTAATGAAACTCCATTTTCTATGGCATCTAGATTATACAATGAAATTTAAAAAAAAAGGTAATTTTACCTCGAGAAAATGTCTTACGCAAAACGTCTAATGAAAAATCATCAATTGTTGTCTTATTTGTCAAATCACTCATAATCGAATTCATAGCCGATATTAGGGAATAAATACAAAAAAAAAAAAAAAAAAATAGTTCTAAAATCGAGAAAATTCGTCTGCAACTACAGTTTTAGCCGATTGATTTTGCTGGATTTTATGCTCTTACCTGGAATTACAGCTGGGATATGATAAAATGACTTAAAACTTTCGACACACCATTTAATCTCATTTGTGAATGAATATCTAAAATCTATGAAATATAAGTTTAAGTACATTTTTAGCAAAATTGTTAGGCCAAATTTCATTTCCCTACCGATTCTTCTTCTCAAAGATATTGAAAATTACTCAAACTTTTGAAACCCCATATTAGTAAAAATTTCTAAAATGGTTAAATTACATGTTTAACTATTATTTTAGTAGATTTCTTATGCTGAATTTCACGCTCCTATCCAGAAATGCTGCAAAGATATACATATATTACTTTAGGCAGTATTTAAAAAATATATTTTCGCACATTCAACAACTCAGAATTTTCTGACACCCTTTCAGATTCTTTTTTAAATGTAAAAACTTGAAAATTGCTGGCATGATTTTTTGGAAAGATTTTCAAGCGTCTGTGTTTTTATTTTTCGTTCAATTAATTAGAACTTGATCTATAAACAATTATTTTTTCAGTGCAAAATTTTTTTCCAGCACTATTACATCAGGAAATTTTGTTCAAAATGCCCAGTTTGACAGCATTTTTGAAATACATTATGTTTTCATAAAAATATTTTCCAATACGACACATTACATATAGTTTCAGAATAACAGAAACTGCCAACTGGTAAATTTGAAAACAACAATGAATTTAAAATGAGTCAAAAAAAAAAAAAGCAGCTTGGATTTGAGCACGCCTTTAACCAAAATTTTCGAATTTTTATTATGCATTCTTAGTTTTGTATTCTCAAAAAACCTTTCCTGTTGCTTTCTGACGTCAAAACAGCAATCTACTATCCGAATCCGAATTTCGATAAAGTCTACTGTCCCTACTCTAGTCGTTTCAGCTTTCCATTGATGAATCTGTCAGTTATGAGATCTCTCTTTTTTTATATCAGTGAGCAGTGGCGCCAACTTATATGTGCCCATGGGGGACGAGCCCACCCAATAATTTCATATCTCTATCCACGCGTTATTTATTGAGCCCACCCAATATTTTTGTATTTGTTCAAATTTTTTTAAGCCCACCAAATATTTTTCAAAAGTTGGCGCCACTGTCAGTGAGATTAGTTTTTCTCTTCACAATCACATAACTCAAATATTTGAAGGCCTTCCTTTAACAGATTTAAAAATGGCTGGAATACTGAAACATCGTTAAATTAATCACATTTTTAAATATCGAATTTTTTTAAATTATCATTATGTGATGCAGTCAAAACCGAAGTGGATGAAATCAATATTTTAAACCAAGTTTGAGATGGATTCTTATTGGTCAGAAAATAATTTGTTTGGCGTCTTAAGGAGACAGGGTACCTTGAAATTTGTCAAAATATTGATTTTCCTTTTTTAATTTTAACTGAAAGCTTCTTTAGTTATGAATATTTTAACCTTTATTTTTTTTCCTATACTACAATTATTTCGCGAGATAATGTAGATTTTGTTAAAAGAGCCAACGCAATAACCCATACAAATGAAAACTTTAAACTGATTTTACTCCATGTTTTTATTTTTATAACTTGCTTGTTCAATAAATACTAAAGCTTTTTTGTTATTTTAGATAGAGGTTTGAAATTTCTTTTACTTGTTCTCCATGATGTATTTAATATTTTTCTGTATGGATTTAACATTCGAGTTTATAGTTATTACTATTTTTTTTTCATTTTTCATTTTTTATTTTTTTTTTTTATTTATTTATTTATTTTTTTTTTTACATTTAAATTGAGAGGTTTTTTTTAATTTTGTGAAGAAAATTACTTTTATGTTTATAATACTAATAGAAGTCATACAAAAAAATTTATTGAAATTTAACGAATATGTCATTGTTTGAAATATAAAGAATGCAGTTCGTTTGAATACTACACAATTCATATTCATAAGATAGTAGATTAGGGAACAGTTATTGCTGACGTTTGAAAAATATCATATTACAACAGGATTTGACTTGTATCTTTCTAATATTTTCAGGGTTCTTCTACTTAAAAAGTGATAACGAAACCATTCTACAATTACTCCCATATCTGTATGTCCGTCTGTCTGTCACAGCTATTTTACACGTAAACTATAAAACGAGGAAAGGATAGGGAAAATAATAAAGACTATTGACCCAGTTTTTTAAACATTCACAAATATGTTTAGGTAAAATGTAGAAAGGCTAATTAAATTACTTGGAAAAAAAATTTTGTATATCCTGTGGGGTATCATCTGAAATCTTTTGTAACGCTGTATTTAAAAACACATTTCTTTTAACTTTAGGTATTATATTAATATAATAGTTAGAGATGTCGTTGAAAATATACGGCAAAAATGCGTCCCCCCCCCCTCCCATCTGTTTCTGAATTTAGTGAAGCTAAAATTATAAAAAAAAATTAGAGGTAGTAGACAGTAACTTAAACCTTACAGGAAAACTCTAGCGATTATCCTAGGTCACATAATTTTTGAGAAAAGAGCATTTTTCCTTTGCATACAAATATCGATTTACAGGCATTCAGCAAAAGCCGTTCATAAATTCATTGAGGAGCACTGGAGGTACCTATAGTAACATAATTATAAAAACATTGTTGATACTAATTTTCGAAAAGAATGGTTGGAAATTAGGCGAGATACTAATTTTTAAAAATACGGACCTTTTGCATATAAATAGAGGCAGAGGTGGCGTACTTTATGTACTTTTAAAGTCTAGATAACAACTTTTACTGATATATTTGTGTAATACAATGCTCTGTAGCAATACAAAAGCAAAAGTTATACAGAATAGCAACATCTGATATTATTTAAACTCCATGCATATCTATTTGAAATTTTATTATAAACACATCAAATTTTTATAGTTTTTACAAAATGTTATTATTTGTTTAGCAAATTATTTTTAAATAATATAATGCAGTTAATAATTCATATATTTATTGTCGAACCTTCTTAGCGCGAGTAATACTTGCACTTGAGCGTTTATATGCTTTACATCCCACAAAATACATTCGGAAAAGTAATCTACATTTTAAATTTAATGAGTTAAATATATATTTAAAACAAAAGAATCACCATTGTTACAAAGAGAATTAAGCTACATTTTATTATTATAACTAAGTGCCGAAGTATAAATGGACTCATAAAAAGAAATGAATAGGCATACACAACCTATACTAAATGTCAATAGTAACAAAAGTTAGCATTAAGACATCATAATACTCAATGAAAAGACATGTACTATTAATAGTACGCAAGAGCCGTATGGGTTAATTTAAATCGGGCAAGCATAACTCTCTTGATATCCTCTCCTTCCTACGTCTCTTCTCGTGGCATTTTACACCTTTTATTTGAAGCATAGAAAACCCTTTGTTCATGAATCTGGTTTAATGTTATTGAAAGTAATTAATTACTTAATTGGTTAATTGCCGATCTTCTTCATCGAATAGTATCGGTTTATTATTAATATTGAAACATTGTGATTAAATGATCTGCGATGCATAGAGGGAAAAGGTGAAAATACTTTCTTGGTTAATCGCACATTTAATGAAGTTAGCGCTAGATCCATCATTCTTAAAATAAAACTTAGCTAAGCATTGACATTTTAATCATTTCATCGCATAGTTTATATAGCAGCTTTACTTCTGAAAACCATTAATATTCCAAACACTTTACGTATAGTGATTTATTATACATTTATTTACTTTGGTTAAATTTTAAGTGTTTTAATATTTTTTTTCTGCAATAGTTTTAACATTGTTATTTAATTTAGTTATTATTATTATTATTATTATTATTATTAAATTTGAATTATTATATTTTACTTATTTTTTAATTAATTTTCAGCAGTGAAATTACGCTTGAAATTTTTGAATGCGTGTAATACGTAAATTTTCACATTGCTACTAAGCGCAGAACCAACTTACGAGGGAACTGCAAAAAGTGTAAGTCACCAATTTTGATGAAAGGGGTATCGTTGGAAAGATCTCATTGAGTGCAGTAAAAAACTCAATGGAACCACCTGTCGCAAATGAGCCGTTTTCGAGATATCCGACAATTTATGTCACGTAGCTAGTGCACACTTAATGGCGTACCGCAAAAAAATTTATTCTCGATTTTAACGAAAGTGGTATCGTTGAAAAGATATCATGGTGAGGATTACAAAACTCAATGTAATCACCCGTCAGAAATAAGTTTTCGAGATATCCGACAATTTGGGTCACATTGCTAATGCACACTGCTGGGAAACTGCATTAAGTGACGTAAATTGTTGGATATTTCGAAAAAGGCTCATTTCAGATTGTTACTTCAATTGAGTTTTTTACTTCTCACAATGATATCTTTACAACAACACCATTTTCATCAAAATCAGGAAAACAATTTTTTGCGGTCCCCAATTAAGTGTGCACTAGAACAGTCACTAGCTACGTGACATAAATTATCGGATATCTGGAAAACGGCTCATTTCCAACCCGTCGCGACGGGTAGTTCAATTGAGTTTCTTCTCCCTCATGATGATATCTTTTTAACGATACCACTTTCGTTAACATAGAGACTAAAATTTTTTGCGGTCTCCCATTAAGTATGCGCTAATTACGTGACATAAATTTAGGATATCTCGAAAACGGCTCATTTGCGACGGGTAGTTCCATTAAGTTTTTTACTGCACTCAATGAGATCTTTCCAACGATACCACTTTCGTCAAAATTGGTGACTTACACTTCTTGCAGTTCCTTAGTTAGTGAAAAATGTCTAAGCCGGGGATTGACATTATAGCATCCAAGCGTTCCGAGTTCGATCCCCAGCTTGGGCATTTATTATTAAGTTGGTTCTACTCTTAGTTGCAATGTGAAAATTCACGTATTATATATATTCTAGAATTATTATTATTAAATTTAGAATTACATCCTCTAATATCAATTTTATCTTTTACATAGATATTAAACATATCTATATTATTTAATATTTAAAAATAGTAAAACTCTGAATGGCAGACATCTCGGGATCGTTGAATGGAATTCCTCGTCGGGTCGGGTTGTTCTTAATTTTTTAATTCGGATCTGGGTGATTCTTATTTTGTTTCTGTCGATTGGGTTCACCTTAAAATAATTCTTGTGATTACCATACACAAAAATCCATGTATTGTTCTTGTGATAATTTATTCATACGTCCACTCATTATAAGTGTGTAGATTGTGAAGTGTCCGCTGTTCAGAGTTAAAAGCATACAAATGCTAGATAACTATGTTACGAATTGAAATATGTCTGCTAATTAGAAATATCTACTTTTCGGGAATGTCCGTTATGGAGGTCTTTTTATATACAGATTTATAACTTGAAAAAATATTTTAGGCATTTGAAAAAAATCTGTTTAACAAGAAATTGATCCGATCCCGAAGCAATGAAAGCCATGACGACACGCAATAAAAATAGTAGAAGTCAACTCGACATGCAACGGAAAATATGGTGGCAACCCGACCGGATCCGAACCGCAGATCGAGTCGAGTGGGGCAATAACCTGGCCCGATACAAGAATTTATCTGATATTAGAAAATTTTAAATCCATAATTGTGCAACATTTAATTGAACTTTAGTACTCTTACAGGCAATATTTCTAGTTAAAGTATCTAATTTTTATGGTAAAAATACTAGGAGATCCAATCGGGACCAGAACATAAAGAATATAAAGGAAAACCAATATTTTTGCATTAATATACTTTTTAATTGACCATTAACAAACGTAAAACCAATACTTTCGTATAAGTTAAAACCGAAGAAATCGCCAAACAGTTCGTTAGTTACATCAGTTCTTTTTAATTCTGATTATGTCAATTGTTTAAGCCTGTATTTCGATTACATGTCTTTTAATTTCTGTTTTATTTATATTGTTTTATTATTTTTTATAAAATTATGGACGATCAGTCGGAAAAAAATGCTGTAATGCTGTACTGATATTAAATTATGAACATTTATCTTTCATAATCGTCTGCAAGCGATAAAGATAGATTTTTTAAAGAAAATCGTGCAAGAAAATTGCAATAGAGTTTTAAAAATACTTGCATTTCTAAATGCATTTTTTTCTTTATTCTATGGTGTAAAAATTGAAAATGTGAGATGCTTAAATGTTTAAAAAGCAATGAAAGCTAAATTTAATCGTCTGCTGTTGCCAACATCAAAATGACTTGTCTTTTATAATATACAGGAGGAATCAACACAGCAGTTACAAAATTTTAAGAAAGATGGAATACATCTAGACGGTGGAAAATCACTGCATGATCAGAAACGCTTTTCTGGCACGATAGGGACGACACAGATTAGAAAAAGGAAAGTCTCAAATAGGGTGATAAAGCATGTTTATTATTCTTAGTTGTTAGTACATCTCTTAAAACTAAGAAATAAGAACAAAAAGGGACAATGATCTTTGTAAAATAAAATGTTCGAACTTATGACCCCGGATATGTGATGCAGACCTCACATCGCTAGTGCAGACTCTTAGCGCTAACTTCTGGAGAATTAGTCCTTAACTTCCCCAGCAGTTGTCACGGAGTTTCAACACCATTGTCTTCATTCCACCATTTTTGAGGTATTAAAAATACTAATCACATTTACTCATCCTGTTGGTGCGAAAATTTTGTGGTTCCTCTTAGGACTTATACGTGCTGCTCTACCATTTCCGAGAAAGAAGATACTGTAATGCATATTAATAGCTTTAATCAAATTCCATTTGTTTGAAACAAAGTGACGTTACTAAAAGTATTTCAGATTATTCCCATTTTTAAGTCGTAATGTATCAAAATAATTCTATATCACCGTAAATTCTGTACACTTTTCTTCTATATGTGCATATTGTGAAGAACCCGAATAATATAGATAACTTTCTTTAAAAAAAATATATATTTACAAACATTAGACACATGGACAAACAAACCGCCAGACGGAGAAGGCGGAATTCATTAATAAATGTCTAATTCTGTTTAAAAATATAGAAAGATCTCAAATTCCGTTCCTACTCTTTAAAAACTAACCCTTTTTCTTACATAATTCTGTGGCATATACATCTTAAAACAGCTACTCTATTGTAAAATGTCACTTGCATGATTATCATACATCTTCTTTTTCATATAATTATATTTTTTACATTCCTGTTATATATTCATCACTTATAACATTTGTAAATTTCCAAGTGTATGAAAAATGTCCGAGCCGTGATTCGAACCAGGTATATCTTGGTTTATGCCGCCAATGTTCTATCAACTGAGCCATCTCAAATGAATCTGGGAGACTAATTCACTCAACTAACCTTTAACGATCACAACATCTGGTCTGATATCTGAATCGGATAAACAAAATAAATCGAAGGTTATTTTTGGAACAGAAATAAACGTTGCAGGCGTAATTATGTTAAATTAATTTTCAACTCCATCTTTCAATTAGTAAAAAAATAATAGCATTAGTAAATTTCCAAGTGAGTGAAAAATATCCGGGCCAGGATTCGAACCAGGGATGTCTTGGCTGATGCCGCCAATGCTCTTTCAACTGAGCCATATCAAACGAATTTGGAGGACTAATTCATCCAAATAACCTTTAACGATCACAATATCTGGTCTAATATCTGAATCGGCTTAACAAAATAAACGAAGATTATTTTTGGAACAGCAATAAACGTTGCAGGCGTAATTATGTTAAATTAATTTTCAACTCAATTATTCAATTAGTAATTAAACCATAACATTTGTAAATTTCCAAATTGGTGAAAAATGTCCAAGGCAGTATTCGAACCAGGGATGTCTTGGCTGATGCCGCCAATGATCTATCAACTGAGCCATCTCAAACGAATCTGGAGGACTAATTCACCCAACTAACCTTTAACGATTACAACATCTGGTTTGATATCTGATTTGGCTCAACAGAATAGATCGAAGCTTAATTTTGGAACAGAAATAAATGCTGCATGCGCAATTATGTTAAATTAACTATTTAACTCATACATTTAAATGGGATATAAACCATAGCATTTGTAAATTTCCAAGTGGGTGAAAAATGTTCAAGCTAGGATTCGAAATGGAGACTTCTTGACAAAAGTCGCCAATGTTTCTACCAACTGAGTAATCTCGGACGAACCTAGAGGAGTAATTGATCCAACTAACTTTTAACTATCACAGCATCTGGTCTGATATCTGAATCGGCTCAACAGAACAAATCGAAGGTATTTTTGGAACTGCTGCAATCGCTGCATGCGTAATTATATTAGATTTATTTTTAACTCAGTCGTTCAATTTGTAAATAAATCATAAACTTTGTAAATTTTCAAGTGGATGAAAAAAATCCAGGCCAGGATTTGAAGCAGGATTCATCCCTGATTGAGCATATTCAGACATCAGACCAGATGCTTTTAAATGAGGGAATTATTCTCTAGATTCGTCAGGGATGGCTAGTCGGGAGAACATTCGCGCCTTCAGCCCCTACATCCTTGGTTCGAATCCTGGTCTAGACATTTTTTCATTATTTACCAAATGAATGACTGTGTTAAGAATGAGTTAAATACACCTTTTTATAATTACAAAAGCTTTGGAGGTTTTTACTAAAATATGCTAACTTAAATTAAAAATGAAAGTATCCCCTAATCATTTTTAATAAGTCATTTTTAATAAAATTATGTCTTGATATTTAATAGTTATTTCGTAGCAATTTTAAGCAAACTAAATGATAAAAATTTCCTAATAAGATGCTTACTTCAAAATGAAATGTATCATTATTGGAGCATGTTCAGAAGCATTTTACTAAATTAATTCCTCGAATATTTTAATTTATGTTATAGAGTTACGTAACTTTCTCAGGAATATCTCCGTGTAAACAGCTCTTCGAAGGAAAATTAATCCAAATTTAATTAGTCTATCAGCTTTACGTACTGCTTAATTCCCCCAAGGAGATTACACAACTTTTAAGAGGACCGCTTGAAAACGTTTCACTACTTACTTAGTAGACTATTTTTGGTTTAAGCGAAGCGTTCTGAATTAAAAAAGGAATAATTTTACATCCTTTGTTAATGTAAAGCTTGTTCCACTTAGATTCTGATAAAAACGGTATTTCCTACAGTTATATAATTTTTATGACCTTGCGAATGAAACTTGTAGAATACGGAAGTTGATATTTATATTTCTGGCCTAGTAATAAAAACACAAATATTTACGATCAATATTGAATTTATTGCTTTTTAAAGTATTCTCCATGAATATCAATACACTTTTACATCCGTTTGAACCAATTTTCGAAGCACTGTTTCCATTCCTATGGAGGTAACTCCAAACATGCGTTTCGAACGCAAAAACCACTTCTTCGGGGGTCGAAAATCATTATCCACGTAATTTATTTTTGATGTGTGGGAATAAAAAAATGTTATTGGATGGCAAATCAGGACTCTATGGCTGATGACCCATCAATTCGTTCATTTTTGGCTTTTCAAAAATTCCTTTGTTTGAGCCGATGTGTGAGAGCTCACATTGTCACGATGAAAAATTATTTGCCTATTATTCTGCTTTTTCCGAAATTCTCCGAAGACTTCTGGCAAATAAGTAGTCGAGTACAGTACCATTCAGAACTAACTGTCTTGCGTTGCCCTAATGCCACTGTCGCGACGTGACCGCTAATTTCGAAGAAACAGGCAACCATTTGCTTCGATGTGCTTCTTTCTCGAACAACTTTTGTTGGATTTGGCTCGTCTTAGAAGACCCATACAGTCGATTGCTGTTTTTTTCGGCTCATACGCATAGATCCACTATTTGTCACCTGTGAAGATCTTATACACAACTTTTGATGAACCTTGGACGTATTTGTTTAACATTTCCTTGCCCCAATCGACACAAGCATTCTTTTGACGTTTGATAGATTATGCGGGCTCCAACGCGAACAAATATTTTTTTACTATCAAATGTTCAGTCCATATCTTATTGATGCCTGTCATACTAATGTCCAAAGGTTTCTCAATCTCACGGTATGTCACATGGCGATCTTGCTTTGTCAGTTCAGGCACAACATCGATATTTTAAGGCACAACAACCGATTTTGATAGACCTTCACGGAAGTCCTGGAGCGAACATGGAACGAGAATGAATTCGTTATACCACTTTTTTACAGTGCTTTAGAATGGTGCTTTATCGTTGTATAAAAAATTAAGTTCATGTAAATACTCTTATCTTGACAATTCACGTCGAAATTTATAAAAATTATCGCACGAAAATGTTCACGGGTTAATTTCATTTTTTGAACAAGATGAATTTTTCAGTTTACTGCAAGTAACACAAATTAAGCTAAAATAGCAAATCGTTTTCCAGAATTTACGGTTAAAAATATCGAATTTTCAATTGAAACCGTCAGCGGTAGCCAAATAACACTCCTTGTAGCCAAAGCCAGAAATATAAATAGCAGTCCTCGTATAGTTATACAATAGTTATGTAGAATATAAGTATACAAACTTATAACAATGAGGATTATATACAAGTATACATGTTATGTAAAAAAAAATCATTTGCAATATTCCTTAAATTATTCTATTTTTTCGACAAATTCAATATTTCCCAACTTTTTAATAACGTCTATTATTTATATAAATTCCTATAAATTTAAAACGCGTTTATCAATAATATCTTATTCCAAAATCTTAATTTAAAGCTTTAGTTTCCTTCATAAACTTATGAGCTATGCTATCAGTCATATTCTGAGTGAAGTTAATTTTCATATTCGAATGTTTTCGAAAGCCATTTTTTTCGTACAAATTTTCAATTTACGAAATATTCATTTCCGCGCTTGTTTTTTCACATTAAAAAGTTTAGGAGCTTAAGAGGGACTTACTTCATTTAAGATGCAATCTTTCGGTTAGTTTAGTAGACAATCGTCTGATAGCGGCCGCATTTCTGCTATTCATTATTTTTTCTTGTTACGTAATTATTGTATTCTTCCGTTATCACGAGAAAACGGAGATGCACGAACTCTGAGCAGAGTTATTTTGCCTATTTTCAAGTGTTAAATAAAAGCTATCTTATACTCTTGACATCGCAGAATTCATTTATTGATCAACCAGCATTTTTTTAATATGAGCGTGCTGCATCATGTATAAACGTGTTTTGGCCTACTGTAACACCTAAGAATTGTTGATGTGTCCTGTTACCAAATAAATAGCTTACAACGTTAATGGTGACGTCTCATGATTGGGAGAAATTCTCAGTGGTAGTTTCTCCAAGTAGTGGTCACTGCATGTCACTCGATCATGATTTTCCACTGTATAAATTTCTTGTTGGTTATCATTGCCTGTCTCTCTACCACGATTTTCGACAGCATAGGAATCTCAACAATACAGTTTTCTACATTTGACGGTATCTCAACTACGGACTATTCATTCAGTTTATATACAAATCTAACGATATTCAGCCAAAATACCGCATTTAAAAATTCGGCAGGATTTTAAAATAACCTGTCGTGAAGAAATATTTCACCGTTTCACCATAGCCCCGGATGCAAACAACGAAGCATAACGGTGTGCCTTTATCCTTTACAATTCATCGTTCACAACTCATAATATTTAGTTATGCTACAAGATCAATGTGATGCCAGTTTCCATACCTGATTAAGATCCAAAACCCAGCAGCATCCCGATAGCTGAGTCTGAGTAACACTGTGTTCTGCAACAAATTTCCGACAGAGAGTTGCTCACTCGTTTTGAACTAAAAAACTATTATTTCGTTTCAATATTCTAGACAAATCTACGTGATTATGATGTGCTTAACCCTTTTTAGGTGCGTTCGTAATGATGTAAATACAAAGAACTTTTATTCGTCGTTCAGTCCGTCCGTTTGTCCGCATATAACACCGCAAAAACTACTCAACCGAATGCTTTGAAATTTTAAATACGAAATATTTGTATAATTTTGTAGCGTCATTTTAAAAATTTATGAAAATCGGATGTACAGTTTAACTAAAGAGACGGTCAAAATTTTTACATTACAATACAGTCAAAAGGAAAAAGAAAATATTTCAAGTACATATTAACGGTGTTACACCCTTTCAAATAGAATGAAATTGATATACATTTACTGAAGTGTACTAAACTATACACTCTGTTACAGGATGCAGTGCAAAAAATATTTATTATTCATTTACAGGGTCACGCAAAGGAATTCCGTTACATAATAGTATAGGTGAAACTTTCTTTTCGGATATTTTACTTATGTTAAATTATTTTACATGTAATGAAACTGATATGCGTTGCTGAGGTTTACTATGAGTTATATCCTGTATCATAAGAAATGCATAGTATTTAGAGGGACACACAAAAGATTTCGGATACTATACTGCAACTGAAATACTATTCATTAAAGATGATTGCTAGAATTACATTTTTAATTGTAATATGAGTTTTATGTTTAACATAATTTTTGCATATTGCGTTGTGTTTATAAATGCTGTAGATTATATACAGGGTAACGCAACAGAAACTGGCAGATTACAGAATATGAACGGAAGTAGCTTGAAATTGGTTATATATTTTTATGCTGAAATGCATTTAATAAACCAAGATATGTTTATAGAATGTAGAAAAATTATGTACAGGGCCATGAACAGTATTATATACATGGCCGTCTATGGAAGATAATCTCTGGAAGTGTGATTTCACTAGTTTTAAGGGTGTTTTAGTTTTGATTAAATTTTAGCTAAATAGTGGCATATTCGTATGTAAAAATAGCAGGCAAAATACACGGCTGTACAAAAGAATTAAAATATTCTACCGTCTATTGGGTATAATTTCTGAAAGTCAATTTTCAACCTATTAGGCGTTTTAACACTTTACAACATAGTTGAAAATGTTTAAGAACTCAGTTTGTCTGTCTGTGCTCTAACTTGCGTTAGTATAGTTGGATTGCTCTGTAATTGATATATATTATTGAGATTTACTATGTCATGCTCGGTATTGAAAAAAAAGTACGTAAATAAAGTACGTAACGTTCATAGTTTATTTACATAGCTATTCAAAAATATTCCATTACATTATGGTCTATGGTAAATGTCGTTTTTATATAAACATTATGCACATTAATCGTCATCTGGTCTGTTCATCTGTCCGCATAAAACAGCGCAAATCTACTAAATAAATGGTTTGAAATTTCATTTATGTAATTACTGTTGGAGAATTTTGTCGAGTCATTTCAAATTTTACGAAAATCGGATCAGAACTTAAAAAGATATTAATAAAAGCTTTCTCCGTTCTATTAAATCCTATCATACGTAATAAAATCAAAGGTATCCCTGTATAAGTAATGATTCTAGGTTGATCATATTGATTACGTACTATTTATCACGGAGTCTTATTGTTTTCGCATTACTGAATTTAAGATATATAATCGTATCGTATCAATATTTGTATTCATGTATTTTTGCATGAGAGTTTAACAGCTATTACATCAAAATCTGAATATTTAAAAAAAAAATAGTTATAGTACGAACGCACTTCATTTGCAACGTATGACGTGCAATTTCTAATTTTTTTTAGGTAGATTTCGTATGAAATACTACCTATTGCATTGTCTCCCATGTTGGAATTTCTGAAAAATTTTTGCGGATCTACACGAATCATGACTCCTAGACCCCAAAACCACCATCAGTAAAAAAGTTTATATATATATATATATATCTATCTATCTATCTATCTATCTATCTATCGGTGTATATCACTTTCTTCTAGACACGATAACTTCCATAATTATGCTCAGATCTTCTTCAAACTTTTACATAAAATCAAGGAGCCTAAAATCTCGGTCGAGTTCGTTAATGGGCAAAATCGGACCAAGGGGGTGGAAATAGGGAGGGTTTTTGTGAAAACAGAAAAAACGCGATAACTTCTTAATTAAAATAGATATCGAATCAGTTTAAAGTTTATATTACTTCTAAACAATGGGCAAAAAGTTTATGCATGACAGATTTTTGATAAAGTTAAAAATGGGCTCAAGGGGCGCAAAAAACATGGTTTTTGGGAGAAAAAAATTCATAACTTCGTCAATTCTCAAGATATCAAACCCAACTAAATTTTATGTAAATGTACTCAATATTATCTAAAACTTTTGTATTTACAAGTTTTTGATAGGACCAATTTTTACCGATGAAAAAAATTAAAAACGAAAAGAAAAAGGGGGGAGAAAAAAGAAAAAAACCCATAACTTACTCAATTCTTAAGCAATCAAATCTAATTAAATTTATTTTACATCTTCACAATAAGATCTACAACTTTTATATTGACAAGTTTTTCATAGAACCAATTCTTATAGCAAAAATAAATTAAACAAAAATAGGAGTTGGAGTAAAAACCTTAAATCCAAACGGCTAATATTCTGACTCATTTTAAAATTCATTTTTGATTTTAAACGCATCCAAATGACAGATCCTCTTATTTAGGAACTATATAATGCGACGTTTTGGTCAATTTTTTGATAAAGGCAGAATATATTTTTAAAAAGGCTGCCAAAAAAGGTATTTTGAACAGATTTCCCGAAATTATCGTCATTAAAAATTGATTAAGTATAACAAATTGCGTTTTTTCTGAGTCATTTTTAAATTCATTTTTGTTCTCAAACCCATCCAATTTACAGGTCCTATTATTTAGGAACTATATAATGCGACGTATTGGCCAGATTTTTGATAAAGGCAGAATATATTTTTTAAAAGGCTGCCAAAAAGGGTATTTTGAACAGAATTTCACGAAATTATCATGATTGAAATTTGAGAAAATTAAAAAAATTGCGTTTTTACCGAGTCATTTTTAAATCTTTTTTTGTTCTCAAACGCATCCAATTTACAGGTTCTCTTATTTAGGAACTATATTATGTGACGGAATGGCCAGTTGTTTGATAAAGGCAGAATATATTTCAAAAAAAGGCTGCCAAAATGGGCACTTCGCACAAAATTTCCCAAAGCGAGATGATTAATGAACTGTGGGTATTCAAATAACAAATTGGTTATTTTATGACTCATTTTTAAATTCAATTTTGCTCTCAAACGCATTCAATTGACAGTTTTTCGTTATTTAGGAACTGTGTAATGTGCCGTATTGATCAGATTTTTGATAAAGGCTAAATATATTTTTTAAAAAATCTGTCAAATTGGGCACTTCGTACAAAATTTCTCAAAGCAATCTTGATTAAAGAATTGTGGATGTATTAAAATAATAAATTGGTTATTTTATTACTCATTTTTAAATTCAATTTTGCTCTCAAACGAATTTAATTAACAGTTTTTTGTTATTTAGGAACTATATAATGAGCATATTGGTCAATTTTTTTTAATAAAGTAAGAATATAATTCAAAATATGTTGCCAAAATGGGCATTTGAGTAGAATTTCGTTTAAGAGGATTTTGATAAAAGCAGTTCTTACAGAAAAATGAAATTAAAAATTTTTTAAAAGCGGTTGAATAAAATAGTTAAACTGGGTTTATCTCTAATCATTTAATTTTTTTTTTTTTTTTTTTTTTTTTTTTTTTTTTTTGAGATGAAAACTTTTCGAAATCTACCTCCGCCTATAGGCCATGCCGAAAGGGATTTTTTTTTTTTCAAAGCACTCCTAATCAACTTTCAAAGTTCTATTTTTTAATACATCAACTAAATAAAATACAGTTTTATACATTAATATAATTTAATTTAGTGCAATGGATTTTTTATAAACACTTTGTATTTCATAAGAAAAATAAAAATTCAATTAAAAATTTAAAAATCCCGAGAAAGTTTGAAATTTCAGGGCATCAAAACATTAGTAAATCAAAGCAAAATAATTTTAGCATTTAGTATTATTGAAAAAAATATTGTGTGTGTTACATGGAAAAGAAAAATTTTCCAAAGATATATGGAGTTTTGCTTCCAATTTACTAATGGCATATACTCTTGATATAAGGTACCCTGGGGTAATAACGCCACGTTAAGGTTCTACCAATTTTCACGGCTCAGTTTTAGTTTGTATTTTTCAAACAAATATATGATTTGATACAGCAACTCATTGACTATCTATATAAAAAAAAAATTTAACAGATATGTATTCATAAAATGTAATGGCGTGATTTCTTGAACAATGCTATTTGGCGTTATTACCCACCTATATGGGTAATAACGCCATGCAAACAAAACTATGAAATAAGATGGAATAATTGCATGTAGATTGCCCAATTCTAAAAATACAAACTCTACAAACTTAGAAATTGACAAATTGCATTCTAAGCTATTGAAAATGTTCAATTTTTTGCGAAATAGTAAGAAAAATAAAGGTGTGGTGTGGGGGAGGGGGGTGAGGAGGATGAGGCAAAAGAATATCAGACCGTGAGCTTCTTTTTTCTTAAAAAGGACCGCTTAAATAGAATTATTAGAAACATTGCACAGTTTTAACTGTGTTTATTTGAATCAGTATTTAGGATGTAGCTCGGCCACTGTAGGGAATCAACCGGGATATTAATGCCAAGGATTGGCGTTATTACCCCGTTATACTTATTGCGCTGTACATTTTAAATTAAAAATTATCTCGAGAAGATATCCAAAATCTTCAACAACATTTTGAAAGTCCATGAAATATACTACAAATTTATATAATTAACAAAGTATTTCCGGATAAAAAAAAATAGTCTTCACATCACAAAACGTACCTCGCAAATTTTAGATCAAGCGTTAATTTTAGTTGCTTGTAAAAACAATAAGATCTAAAAATGAAACAAATTAACTTGAAGCTGTTTTTTGTGATTTATATGGCTCAAAACCCTTCTGCGCAGAGCACATGGGTGTCATTTACCAGATTATTTCATAATTATACAAAATATTAGCACTTGGCGTTATTACCCCGCCTGGCGTTATTACCCCAGGGTATCTTATATGTAAGAAGCCGAAATTTTCTGACCAGAATCTGTTTGGTATAAAAGCTAAATGTCAGTCAGCGAACACCCCGGGGAAAAAAAAATATATATTAAATCAGCTCCGACTAGCTTCGGCCAAAGTCAAAATTTCCTCTAAAAATTCTATAAAAAAATAATATTTTTCAAATATTTCTTTCTTTTTCTTCTTTATGTCATAATTAATATTATTTTAGTGAATATTCCATGCATAATTCGGCAAAACTTTTAAAGTACAACAATATTAAGATTATATGTTCAGAATTCACGGAATCCGGAATTATACGATTTTTGAGCCAATATTACATTTAAATGAAGATAAATAAAGTATTTAATGCAGTTTAAAAAGGGAGAATAAAACGGTTAAAAATTATAATTTTAAATGTCTATGGAAAAATTATATTTTAAAAAATAATTCACATTATTTTATCAAACCAAAGTTTTTAGGTGCGTTCGTAATTATGTAAATACGTAGCACTATATTTGTCGTTCAGTCCGTCCGTCAATCGGCATATAACAACGCAAAAACTACCCAACCGAATAGTTTGAAATTTAAAATACATAAATATTACATAATTTTGTCGAGTCATTTCAAATTTCATGAAAATCGGATGCATAGATCAATTACAGTGGCAATCAAAAGTATTCCATTACATCACGGTCAATGGGGAAAAAAGTTTCAAATGCATTTTAATCGTTTGAAATTTAAAATACATAATTATTACATAATTTTGTCGAGTTATTTCAAATGTTTTGATAATCGGGTGCATAGATCAATTACAGGGGCAATCAAAATATTCAGTTACATTATGATCAATGGGGAAAAAGTTTCAAATGTATTTTATACGTTTGAAATTTAAAATACATAATTATTACATAATTTTGTCGAGTCATTTCAAATTTCATGAAAATCGGATGCATAGATCAATTACAGTGGCAATCAAAAGTATTCCATTACATCACGGTCAATGGAGAAAAAAGTTTCAAATGCATTTTAATCGTTTGAAATTTAAAATACATAATTATTACATAATTTTGTCGAGTTATTTCAAATGTTTTGATAATCGGGTGCATAGATCAATTACAGGGGCAATCAAAATATTCAGTTACATTATGATCAATGGGGAAAAAGTTTCAAATGTATTTTATACGTTTGAAATTTAAAATACATAATTATTACATAATTTTGTCGAGTTATTTGAAATTTTATGAAAATCGGAAGCATAGATCAATTACAGGGACAATCAAAAGTATTCCGTTACATTACAGTCAATGCGGGGGAAAATGTTTCAAATGCATTTTAATGGTGTTACACTCATTCGAACTTAATAAAATTTATATGCAACTATAAAGTACATATTATAATATACATTTTACATAATTTGTGGTGCAAAGAACATTTGTTATTGATTTACAAAGCCACACAGAAGTATTCCATTACCTAAAGGTATAAGGAGAACATTGTTTGATGAGCGTTTTAATTGTAATTCACTATTTACAATTTTATGAGATTGATATATGAGAATAATATTTTTAAAACTTCGTTATCGTACGAACGCACCTCATTTGCTACGCTTCACGTGCAATTTCCAACTTGTTTATATACATTCTGTTAACAAATACACTGTTAAAAATCTTGTCCTAGTTTGAACAACATTTTGGTGCTCAATGGCTGCCACTGAAAGATGATGAAATCTTGAACCAATATTTAGAGTTCCTGTTGAAGCTTTGTTCCAATAGTTGAAACGAGGTTGAAATGAGAAGCTCGAAATCTTGGTACGAGATTTCACCATCTTATGGTGGCAGCTACTGAGCACTAAAATTTGAGCAAAAATTTTAACACTGTGTACTATTACTGTTGCATTAAAGAGAAGAAATCGTCTGACACTGTCTAAGTAAAAAGGAGTTTAGACCCTATTTGGGAATCTATTAATATTCCAAGTGTTATACTATGAGATAATTTTTTGTTTAAGACATGAAAACAATTCATTCAAAAACAATTATTAGTAAAAAAGTATATTAAATCTATTTGATTTTAAAATCATAATATTTTAAGAACTTCACCATTTATAGAAACATTTGAATGCACAATTTTATATTACTTGGAGAGGTGTAACAAAAATTAAAAACATATATTATTGACATGCTTCGGTCCTATTCTAATAAGAACCATAATCATAATAAATAGAAATAAAAATAAAAATACAAATTGTTTCACGGTCAATATAAACGGCATGCGACGATGAGATGTAAACAAAAAATCACGCTCTCTATTGTAAAAATAATAAATTAAAACTAGATCATGATCTAAAATTAATTTCTATTCTATTTAATTTCTGTTTCTATTAATTTCTATTATCTATTTCTATTAATTTCTGTAATAAACTTGGTTCATTCTATTCAAACTTTCACGAGGAATTTATTC
This sequence comes from Maratus speculifer, assembly GCA_964019185.1. NCBI lineage: Eukaryota > Metazoa > Arthropoda > Arachnida > Araneae > Salticidae > Maratus > Maratus speculifer. The sequence goes on from OZ025291.1 coordinate 281,271,108, forward strand.
ATAAACTCTAACCATAAAAAAAAGATTATTAGATGAATGAATTGCATAAATGTAAATTTTCTTTTAACCCTTTGTACTCTTTAGAGGTGCTTCTCACTGACCACTAGTGTCCCGCTTAAATGGGTGCAAGAAATGCTCTGTACACCAGTATTTTAAACTAATTTTCTTTACCTTATCTAATGGCCGAATAATGTGTGATAAAAGATGGCAAAATAAACTTTAAGATTTTATTGGTGTCCAAAGCCGATTTACAAAAGACACAAGAGACACCCGACAACACTAGTTGTGATTAAGTGTCATCTCTCGAATGCAAAAGGTTAATAACCAATATAAATTTTCTCTTCTTACCGATGTACGATTATATACAACATTTATCTATATAAACATCTCTACAGTGAAAAATTTTATTTATTGAAACAAAAAAATAATAACAAACATTCTGACAAAAAATAATTTTCAATAAAAAAAAAAAAAAAAGAAAAAAAAATCTATGTTACATTTTTAGTTGAAATTTTGTAAAATGAATCAAGTAAACTTCGGAAAATCCTTATTTTTATTCAATCTAAAATAAATTTGCAGATAAATGGGCTTTTTCATGGTTTTTAAATTATCTAAATCGTTGCTATTCGGAAAGCTTTTCTTTGATTCATGGCACGTAATTTTGATATATATTTTATCGTAAATTTTGTTCAGATTCTAAATGCTACAATAGAAAAGATTTCTGTTTAGGAAATGAAAAAAAATCGATTCGAGAGTATTATTAAATAGAAAACTTTATATAGAATTACATTTTCTTTAAGAAAGGCCATAAATCTCCTTTTGAATAATTAGATAAAATATTTAAAAAAATTACAGATATAAAAATAAATAAATAAATGCATATTTTATTTTAATTAAAGAGTTCGATTATTCAATATTCTGATAATTTAAAATTATCTATTGAAAAAATATTAAAAACATAATAGTTAATTAATTAATTATTAACATTTAAAAAAAAAAAAAAAAAAACTTTTGCATCTGTGTGCCAAAATTGGCTTTCTTGCAAACAGGATAAATTGGCAAAAATCCCTCAATTAGAAAGGTATGTTGAATTCAAATAGCATAACAATTGCTCTAATAATAATTTTTGATATTGGAATTATTTGATATTAGACATAATTTTGATATTGGATTTTGATATCAGAAATTGCATGAATAGAAATTTTAATACTAATATTATCATAGCTCCAATCTAATTCTTTCTTGGAATCGAATTGAAGTTGATGAAATATTGTAACAATAACGTACATTTTGCACAGTATTCAAGGTTGCTTTATGAATAATATACAGTGTTGTGAACAGCACCATTTATTCATTATTTTAAAAATATTTTAGATCGGAAGGCTAGAAGCTTTACACCGATTGCTCAGACTACCACCTCATTGAGTTGACGGTTATATTCCAGAATTAGTTAAAACTCTATTAGCATATTAAAATGAAACTAGTCTGTCATGTCATATGTTGGTGGAAATCACCTGCAAATCCTATTTTAGTGGTAGTTTTATCACTGTGTTTTCCTGCACTCAAAGGTTTAAAAGTATGGAAAACTGAGAGCAGGAAAAAACAATGATAAAACTACCACTCAATCACTAAAATCGTATTTGCATGTGTTTCCACCAAGATAAGTTTTTACAGACCAGTTGTATTTTAATATGTTAATCAGATTTTAACTAATCCTGAATATGAGCCGTGAAATCGATGTAGGGATGGTTTGTTCAGCTTTTTCCTGTCTGTTTTCATTTGGTAAGTAATTCAAATAAAATACCAATACTTGAGAAACAGGTTTATATTGCAAATATTCACTATGAGATATCAATATATCAGACTTTTTTAGAACATTGTAAATTAATCGTAAACAATGAGGACATTTATTGGCATTTTACTTTGCATATTAATTGAGAATTCCAATGCAAATAAAAGATTTCTGTAATAACATTGCATCGTAAGTGTGTGCAAGAAAATAAATGCAATTTTAGTTAACAATAATTTTGAAAATAAATAAATTTATAGTATATATTTTTAACAAACTATTGCTTCTGTTTATTTCTATGATTCTAACATTATTATTATAATTATTTATTTATTTATTGAATATTTTAAAAAAAATATTTAGTTAACAGAAAATAATTTCAGTATAGACTTTTAAAAAACTGCTTACAATTATGCACGGTTTGAAAAAAATGTAGGGATAAAATAATAATACCTACGCTAAGATACATTTTTTGCAATAAAATGTTTTAATTCATCTTGCTTAAATAATTCAAACCCATAGAAAAATTCTATAAATAAATGCACCATTACTTTTCACAAGTGCATTCACATAAGCATTTAAAATATATTAAAAGTCAGTTAAAATCAAAACTTTTTCAGCTCGACGTACTCGGCCATCATCAGGGATGAAACTAATAACGCTGCTTTCACCACTGATGATGGCGGAGTACACTCGTCTGAAAACTTTTTTGTTTTAATGGATTTTTAATGAATTTTAAATTTTTATGTATACGCACCAGCAAGCAATAATGCTATGTTTATTTACGCTTTTTCTATGATTTTAATTAATTAAACAATGTGAATTTAGCACTGGAATGATGATGATTATTATTACTTATTTATTCATTTTTATTTATTTAATTTGACAACTGATGATGGCCGAGAACTTTCGGTTGAAACGTTTTGATTTTAATAGATTTTTAATGTATTTTAAATATCCATGTATACGCACCTGTAAACAGTAATGCTACATTGATTTGTGCATTTTTATGGATTTTAATCAAGATACGCTTAGCTTCTTTCAGCCTCATTTTTTTAATTATAATTATTACATACAATATGTTGAAGTTGATTAGTTGTATGAAACTTTTAACAGATATATAATCTAAAGTATAACTGCCACTGTTTCGAAATATCTTCGTTTTAGTTTAATTTCTACGATTAAACAATAAGAAAATTATTATTCGAAAACAATCCTATTTAAAAAAAAGAAAGATTTTGAAAAAAAAAAGTCAGACGAAAATTGAAACACTTTTCGATGTTAGTAACGAATCGCAAGTAATCTAGCTTTTCCGAAATTTCCAATAGCAAATCAGCGCACTTTAAATATATTAATATTTTAATATAAAATTTAGCATCAAAGTATATTAATTAAGTATTATGAATTAGTTATTTAAATAAAATCATGTATCCGTTTTCTTTTTTATTTCTCTTTTTGTTTCATTTGCTTTTTTTCATCTCTTAACTTTGAATGTTAAGATAAAAGCTCATTGAAGTACTTACACTTTTTAAAGCAATATTTATCTTTAACCTTGGGTGATAACTATCTTTTTCTTCTGATGCAATAAAATATCATTCACATTTCGTTGAGATATCGGAGGATGAATCACTAAATACTATACACGTGAGAATTTTTACGTATCGTAAAACTTTCGTCTTTTCATACGTTATAAATTTATCTGCGTTATAAAAACTTTCTTGTTGTTATTATTATTATTTCGGAGTGTAAAAATGTTGTGATAAGCTGAAGACTTAATAGCGTCTTTGTTTATATTTAGTTCATATTTATTATTAATTAAAATTAGGAACGTTAAAATTCTTTGGAATTTTATGAGCTTAAAAATTCATTTCGTTTGACAGTTTTTGTAATAAATATATTTTTAAGGTATCTGAAAAGTAAACCTTTTTTAATAAGTTGAATATTTTTTTTATGGTTTTGATACTGAACCCGTAATTTTCATTTCCTTTCTCTACAGCTGATTATACAACTCAAACTTTTGGTTTCAATAAGAAATTAACCTTATGTATTTATTTGTTTTGAATGTTCTGTTTAGGTTTTGTTCGTTTACCTTATGATAACTATGATTCTTAGATGTAACAAAGAACAATACTAAAAAATAAAAATAAATCGGAGAAAAGAAATATTTGCTCAAAATTTTTCTCCTGAGATATCTGCTGAGTTTTTTTTTTTTTTTTTTTTTTTTTTCCTTCGACTATGCTGAACAATTTATCAGTTAGATCAATGACATATATTTATTTCTGTTTCCCTTTCTCCCTTTGTTTGTTTGTTTCTTTGTTTCTCTCATCACTTGTTTTTGACTTTTTAGCGTATATGTATATAGTTTTGGTCATTTCTATGTTTTGCATTAATTTTTTTAACTCGCGATGATTTCCTACACTGTAAAAAATAAAAATGCGTCAAATTTACGGCAAAAACTGCTGGGCAGAAATTTTAGCAGCAGCTTTTGCCGTAAAAATTGCAGTAAACTTCTGGCAACATTGCGGCCAGCAAATTTGCCGTAAATTTAACTTTTTTTACTTTTCTTTTTTTTTTTTTTAACAGTGTAAGTCATTACATTGAAAAAAAAAATGAAGTACACAAAAATGAATAAATCGATGTACCTATATCAAATAGAATATGCTTGGATAAAAAATGAACACATTAATTTTTCAAATTTGAATCATCATATGTTATGAAATCTAAACAAACGATAAATTTGTACCCTGCAATGATTTATTTCATTCATGATGCCATAAAAGACGTTTATTAATATAAAAATTTGCACAATATTTTAAAATAATTTAAATATACTAGTAGTAAATATCGTAAAATTGAGTAAATATCGTCTGCGACGAGCTAAAGCTGGATATTTCTTGATCTCATTTGTTCGAAATAAATGTAAGTTTCTTTTTCCAACTTTTCGTGTGTGGCAACAATCTGTGCTTATTTTTGTTTTTAAAATATAAAAGAGAATAGAATGTTGTAACTTATAAGCCGTTCAATGACTCACATATTATGGTGTGAAAATAAAGAGCATTTACAGTCCTCTGTGTTGTGTTAAAATGTAAGAATCAGCAGTGTTATGTTACTTATTAGTTAAAAACACAAAAACAAAAATTTTGAACTGCAACCGCAATATCCCTTTACAAATTTCCGCTAGAGGAATAACATTAGCGGACGGATCTTTTTGGGCACTGACAAGATTTCGTATTCGGATTGATTTCAATGAGAGTTTTCTGGTTCAGGTTAGTATAAGTAACGTCTCCTAGATTAGGGGGGAATAATTTCTCTTATTTAGGAGGAATTCTTATGACTATCAGTTTTTCTTAATTTTTAACTTTTCAGTTTTATGTCTGTCGTATAACCCGCAATTTTCCTGTACCAAAAGTGCTAGTTATAAGCAGGGAAACACTGTCATATTTGCATATAAATGATTATATGTATATTTATTTTTCTACATAAAATATAAAATTGTTACTGGAAATATAATTACACGGTTCCTTTTCATTATTTATAAAAGTTAAATTTTTTTAATTTTCTTTCATTTCCTGTTGTGTTTTGGATTAAAGTGCTTCAAATTCGAGCACTGTTCTGGGATAAAATTTGGATTGACTCCAAAAAAAATTTCTGGTTGGTATTCATCGTTCTTTAAGATTAAGGAGAATCATATTTAGAAGGAGTTGGTATAACCCAACTCATCCAGATCTCTACTGTGGATAATTAATGGCAAATTATTGCCACAAAATAACGAAGGTAAGAAACAATCATATGAAGTCTAGTTTTATTTTTTTATTATTGGATATTACTTAATGTTGCATTTGTTTTCTATTTTATAGTAAAAATATATTAATTATGCATCTATACTTACGTGGCTTAACTTTTTGTATCACTGCGTTCCATATCTGCAACATACCCAAAAGTCATTATTACTTATACATTGTACTTTAAAAGACGATTTTATTACTGCTGCTATCCTCCAATACAACAGTTAACCCTTTCCGGCGCAGTGTTACCACTCCGGCAACACCTAATTTTAATTCCAAACTTACAAACGGCACCAATAATATTTTAGTAAAATTTTACTTTTACAAAGACAGCTTAAACCAGGGAATTCTTAATTTCTAAAAAAGTCTTTTGTAAATTCCGGTGTCAGTCAAAAATTTCTCATTTTACGAACATAATTTGTCCGCGCCGGAAAGGGTTAATATAAATTGTTCATAGAATTTTCAACGGTAGTGATACTTAGATAATTTTTCTTGCCGAAATTTCATTTATCACTTGAATAGTTTCATATCGTTATCTATAAAATGAACTTCGTAAATTTTGTAAAATTCAAATGTCTGGAGACGTTCAAAAGTAGAATTTTTTATAGGGCTAAATTTGTATTTTTTACTATTTTGTATCAGAAAATTGTAGAAATAACTGCTTTGAAATTCAAAATATCATTTCAATCTTTTTTAATTTAATAAAATATTATACACTAAAAAAAAAAAATAAATAGGTTACAATTTATTATTGAATTACAGTACAATTCATTGACAATATTTAAATATTTATAAGAATTATGAATTATCACTTTTCTTTTATATTTACCTAATAATATTTTGTTTTGGGACCGTCTTTTTACTACCGTATTTTCGGGTGTATAGTCTGCGGCTTATACAAGGAAAAAACCTCCCAAAAAGCCGCTGCGGCTTATACACGGTGCGGGTTATACAAAGATTTTTTTTTAATTGGAAATCGTGATATTTTTTCTACAATTTTTAAACCTTAAAAAATTTAAAAAAAAAAAAAAAAACACCGAAATTTGTAATTTTTTTTCGCTATGCCTTGAAATTTAGAGAGTTCTCCCATGTTTGCAAAGGCCTTTTTTTTACTGCTTAAATACAGTTATTTCTGGATTTGGAAGAACTGTCGCAACTTTCGCCAAGTATTGCACTGATAGATGTATAATAGCCATTGTGTTTGTAGAGTACAAAATCCAAAATCCGGAACCCTTCCAATCTCGACAATTCTGAATTTAAGATCATTTTTAGTTTATTTTACATAAAAATAATCTACCGACCCTGTTGCAAAGAACAAAAAAAAGTGCGTGATTTATATCACTTCGGAACGATTCAGAGCAACCGTTCTTTTTCGAAACGATTCCGAGGAATCGTTCCTTTACAGAGTCGTTTCATTTCGAAAGGAGTTCAAGGAATCGAACTTTTCCGCAGTCGTTTCATTTCAGATAGAGTCCGAGGAATCGTACCTTTTCGGAGTTGGTACCTTACCCTGTTGCAAACACTGAGCTCGACAATAACACGGAGAGCTAACTCCCTATTTTGATACATTGAATCCAGCGGTCCGCCCGTGAATTCAATGCCAAAGATTTTTCGACGAAAATCTTTGGCAAAACATAGACTTCCTCCCATAGAACAGTATAGGGTAGATATTTTCAAATTAAATTTTCTTTTAAAATTAGGACTAAATTGCTACAATTTTCACTGATATGTATTCTTTTATTAAAAATCTATTGATTTTACTAAAATTCATTGCAAATTTTTAATTTGATATTAGTTAAAAAGGAAATTTTAGTTAAACTCAGCAAAAAATAATGCAACATTTGATAAATATTGCTCATAAAAATATCAAAAAGGTATAGAAATAACCAAAAATAAAAAGTTTTCGAAAAAAGCTTCAAAAAATGCTTCTAATATTAAGAAAAATAAAGGACTCATTAATTGCGCGTATTGAAAAGTGTGATGCGGTCCCGGCAGAAAGTGGTTTGGCCGGATCGCTGAGTAGGCCCTCCGTAATATATATGGAGCCCAGTGGTTGCAAAAAATAAAAGTGCGTGATTTTTGTCATTTCGGAACGATTCAGAGCAGTCAGTCTTTTTCGAAACGATTTCGAGGAATCGTTCCTTTGCAGAGCCGTTTCATTTCGGAACGAGTTCTAGGAATCGAACTTTTCCGGAGTCGTTTCATTTCATATAGAGTCCGAGGAATCATTTCTTTTTGGAGTTGATGCATTTCGGATCGATTCCGGGGATTCGATCCTTTTGGGAACCAATGATCTAAGATACGTATACATTTTATATCCGAAATTTTAAATTTATCGATTTTTTTTAATTTTCGGAATTTTTTTTTTAAAATATCACGCTTCTTTGAAAAAAATTGCGCTTAAACGCAGCATCCCTTGAAATTTTATCTTAAAACACGTAAACGCCGCGGCGTTTCTTCCGAAAATTACGGTACTGATAATCTTAATTTTTTAGCCCAATTACTGTAGATATTATGCATCACGAAAAAATTTGGTAAATTTGTGTTAAATATTATGACTAATGGCTTCTAATTTCGAACCCTGGTCGAAATATATGTTCATAAATGGTGTATAGCCCGCGAACTATACACCGATGCATCTCCGCGGGTTATACACGAACTTTTTTTACTGCACTGCTCGATTTAGGGGTGCGGGCCATACACAGGGTGCGGGCTATACACCCGAAAATACGGTATTATTATTATTTGCGTGCTTCAGTCAAACGAAAAGCGGAACTATCTAGTTAGGAATTGGTAGTATCCTAAAATCCATTATTCAGGTTTGGAAAAATTGACTAATACACTATAAAAAGCAAGGGCGGCGCCAGAGGGGGGGCCGTGGGGGCATATGCCCCCCCGTCGGGCATACCTGGCCCCCCCCCCATCGGGGTCAAAATTCAATTTCGTCGGGGAAAATATTTTGACTTTTGAATTTCAGCCCATTCAAGTTGGGTCGAAATATGGAGCTTTTTTTTTTTTTTTTTTTGAAAGTCGGATTGACTAAACTAATTCTTTTTTGTACATCGGTTTCTGACTGAAGTTTGATTCTTGCAATTTGAGTTTAGATAAACCCGAATTGTCGAAAAAAAATCTGAATTTTTAAAATAAAAATCTACATGGATGACAGCATAGGATGATGCATGAATGACTCTATGCATGTTTATTTTTCAACTAAAAGATAAAATTTACACTAAAAATCAATTTTATACTTTTTTTTAACTACATTAAATTTGTGGATCAGTTTTCGCTTATTTTGGATTTACGATCGGCTTGGTAATGAAGAATTTTTAGTTCAGTTAAAATACGAAAACGAAAATTATTTTGTCGGGGTTGTCTTGGATAACAAGTAGCATGCTTCATCGTGTGGGGCAAACTGCACCTGACATGACTCGCAGTCTGGACCGGATCGGGTTGAGCCTAAATTTTTGTCGTTGAGTGTCGGATTAAAGTCGGATTAACTTTGTTTCAGGTTCGGGTTGGATGTTGATACTTATGGTTCTTGATTCGAGAAGAATTGATCTCTCAAAAGAATTTACAAAACTTATTTTAAGATGAAAAACTGTATTTGAATGTCAATGAATTTATGTATACTGATTTTTTTTACTTAAAATCTGAAATTGTTACTGAATATACATTTGTAAACATATTCTTACATAACTGCATGACAGCATGGATATATTTTTTCATCAGCTACAATTAAAGTTTGGTTGGGTTGAAATATTTCGGGTTCAGGTCGAAATGTAGAGATGTCTAGCTTAAATCGGGTTTCGGGTAGAAACCCGATCCTGCATGTCCTCGGAAAATTAAACTCAACTCGACTGGTGGTTTTAGTCGGACCTGGCTAAAGTTAATTTTTTTTCGGAAAGTTTAGAATTGACTTCTATTTTTCGAGTCGGGTAATTTTAATTGTTTTAGCGTATAGGCTCGATTCTATTAGATTCCTCAAAAGTATCCCCAAAATCTATTTTAAAATTAAAAATTACATTATTTGAATGTCAATGAATGAATATACAGATATATCGATTTTTCTGCAGAAAAAATATAATTGATACTAGACTACTTTTCCATTATTGCTTTACAAGATGGAATTTTGTTTTTTCATACTGAGTTGGGATTGCGTTCGGAATGAATACTATTGATTTTAGAAGTTTTGTCAAGTTCGGGTTATCTATTTTTTAAAAACTGGTTCAGGTTGAATGGATATATAATTAATTAGCTCAGGTCAGGTATAACCCATTCCGTGGAGTATTCCGTGCTCGGTAAACAATTCGTGAATTGAACTATCCCCCCTCCATTGATCAGATTCCGTAAAAACAGAAAAAATTGCATTTTAATTTTGCCATTTCTACGCCACCTCCCGCAAAAAATACAGAAAAAACACCAAATACCTGAAATACTCACACCTAAACAGCATGTTCGTCAAATTACATGGGTATTCTGGTATCTGTGTTGCTTAGTACTATTCGTGTTAGAAAAGGAATTTAAATCCCTTTTATCTATAAATATGTAAAAATGAGAAATCTAAGATCAAAATTTAAAAAAAAAAATCTTATGTCAGAAGGCAGAAATTAATTAAAATAATAGAAAAGATGAAAATCAAAGGAATGCTTCGGCAATGTTGAGCGGGAAATTTTGGTCCTCGCAGACCTCTAACCCGCAGCTAGATCTCATGCATAACCCGCAGTTTGAATCAGCGATATATTTATAATTGCAGATCGCTCTTCGCTGATATTAAAATAATTCACTTTTAGATTCCCAACTATTTTACAATTTTTCACTTCATTTACATTTCTCTTGGAAATTTTGTGTTAAAGTTTTTGTTTCAGATTTAAATTCTGATCTTATCAAAATTTGGAACATCACACTTTGTGCATTTGATCAATATACACTCTAAAACAAAATGAAAATTGAAGATATTTTCCCCCATTGTTTTTATTATTATTTCTATAGCTAAAAAAGTCTGCTTTAATTTGAACATTTTTTCGTAAATAAAGAAAATTAATCAACTTAATGCTAAAACTACCTGAAATCCCCCAATATCTACAGATGCATTTTTTTAATTAAAGGACTGTTTAATTAACTGTGGAACAACGCTGTGTACTAGGATTTTCTATTATAAACTGATTTCTTACTTGCCTCTATTTTCTCTCAAAATATGAAAAATTCATGAATCAAATCTCAATTTTTTAAAAAATTCTACGATCAAAAGACAGAAAATTCTTCAAGTAATAGAAAAATCCATTCCAACCACACGTGCGTTCCAGCAAATTACTGCCTGTATGTTTTATTTTTTGCGAAATGTTTTTTGAGAGTTTATAAAATAATTACATTTTCTCAAAAATGACTAAATTAGAAAGTGATTAAAAAAGTAAAACGCGGTACTTATAAACTCTTAAAATTTATATATTTCAAAAATTCTAGTTCGATTAATTACTTTCACATTAATTTCAAGGAAATTAGTATTTAGTACAGCAACGTGTTCAGATTTAACGAAAAAGGATCTGAAAGAAATTTCAATTTTATACAGATTTTGTTCTAGCCAAGTATGTTGTTTCTTTATACTCGTATTCTTATTTAGATTTCAATCTAACGATGTTTAAACTGCAAAGAACAGCTGCAGTTCACCAAAAGGAAATGCATGACTATCTGTTTTGAGTAGTTTTCAAATTCTGTTCTGCAAGTTAATATAAAACATACTTTTCGACTGCTAGAATGATAAAGAGGTCGATGAATATGTTGTTTAGCTTCAGCAAACGTATTCTTGCTGATTGGTTGTAAAAATAACCTTTATACATCTCAATGTTGTTGTGGGAATTACTAGAAAAACATCTGCTCTGATAGTCTTGAAGGATATTTCAGAGTTACATAGGGATGCACCGGATATCCCGCTCCTGCCGGATATCCTGCTTATTCGGCACTCAAACCGGATATTCGTTCCGGCCGAATATTTTAATATCCGTTTGCCGGATAGTGAAACATTTTTTTAATTCTGCATTTTGCAATTTTTTTTTTTTTATCTAAAATTAATTTGCTTTTTGCCAACCTTACCTTATTAAAAAGTAATGTTAACAAAAATAAATACTCGTATATTTTCACAATTATGAAATTTTAATGTTTATATGTAAATGAAGATATATTTAAAATATGACACTATTTTGCCATAACCTATAACAGCAATTTTAAAACCAAAAATAGAATATGTACTACAACTTCAAATTTTTTATTTTTCTTAATTGTTCTTAAATTTCAGTAATGAAGTAATTTTACACCTCTCAAAAGTTTTATTGTAATTTTCACCAGTCAAAATTTAACGGCAGTGTTCAATTATTCTGTCATAACTTTAATTGTAAAACCAAAACTAGAAAACTGCAATTTCAGCTTTTTTTTGCTTTCAGTTTTTTTAAAATAATGAAGTAGTTGACTTTTATGGTTCTTCTCAAGTGTTTAATAACTTTACTATTAATTTGAATTATGAATATCAACAAAAGAGGAAGGTATAAATATTTGATCTGAAAGTTTTATGAAGTTGCTGTTAATACATCAAAAATTCTGAGTCAGAAATGTGTACAATGGGGTCATCTTGTAAGTGCTTAAGTACTGAGGATTAAAAACCATGTAGAAAAATAGTTTTGCAGCAAACTAAATAGTTTATTTATGAATATTCATACTCCAGATTCAAAGTGTGTTTGTTTAGAAAATCAAGAACAAAATGATCCTGATATTAAAGAAACTACACAAATTTTGCTGGAACATCCATTGCACAAGTTAAGCAGTCAACGATAGAAAAAATTGTGGTAAAAACAAAAGAAAAATCATTAAATATACAAATTGCATTTTTTTAAACGCATTTTAGTAAAAATTTCCAAAGCAATCGAATTATGTCTTGTTATAAGTCACCAGTCAAGTTAAAATTGCAAGCGACCTTTTAAATAAAGTTCATTCTGAGACTTGCTCTACAATGCAAAAAGATCTTAATAGGAAAACTGTAACTCTCACTCAGAATCAAGGAGTAACAAACATAAGTATCTCATTATCCCATTTTTGTTAATTATGTGTCAACTGTCAACAGGGTAAAAACATTTTTTTTTCTGTTAATTAATCGATACAATGCATCTAAAAAACATCAAGACACTACCTACATCTGGTGATAGAGACTAAAGAAAAAGTAGAAAAAAATATGCATGTAAAGTTTTATAAGTTAAATTTAAAAGGCAAAATAATATTAAATTTCAATATTTAATTATTACTAGGCATTTGTTTTTGAGTAACTTTAACTTAATAAGTGAGTTAAAATCTATTAATACTCGCATAATATAAAATTACAGTAATTTTTTTTCTTTAAACAAGCATAAAATTGAAATATTATTAAAATTAAAAATGAGAAATTATTCGGCCGGATACCAGATATTCGGTAAAACTTTGTACCGGATATCCGTTATCCGGTATCCGGCAAAAATCCACATCCGGTGCATCTCTAGAGTTACATGAGGTGCAGTTCCCTATTATCGACATTTGTCCATTGACCACAGATATAAGGAGTTAATTCTTTTTCCTAATCTAGTATTTTTATTTAAAAATATCGAAATCGTCTATTTAATGCTTTTTTTTTTTTTTACGAAAATTATATAATTAATAATACAGTAACCGTAAGAACAATGCTACAATGCCCTTTTAAAGAACGAATCTGACTATAAAACAATGAAATTTATGAATTTGCAAATTTTGCATTTGAATTATTATTTCTACTAATTATAAATACTTTATGAGTTCAATCTTTTTACGAATGTGTGAACTATACTATTTTTCTGCAGTACATAAAAAGTTTCAAGTCTTTCATACGAGTAAGTTCAAATGATTTCTTATTTCTTTGCGTTTGTATGTAATTTGATATTTTTACCCGAGTGCTTTAATTTTAAAACTTCTTTATACGCAGAATTCGTAATTTTGTTGATAATAATAATTTAACTTTTTAAAGAAATTATGTAAGTTTTTCATTTGTATTTTTGCATTCAGTAATACATACAGCAGAGCACCCATTATTACGCCTCATATATTACGTACGACATGGATTAAACATTAATATTCCAGGGCCCAACATAAACAAGGTTTAAATGCAATTTCAGTCTTACAATTTTCGGAACTGCGAATTTTTAAACTTCTAAATATCGCACATTTTAAATTTTTACACAGTGACAGAGAAAAATCTTTTAAATGAAATTTGTTTGCAAACTTTACCACAATTTGTTTTCAAATTATTAATATTTTAAAAGTTTTTATTACATTTTTTGTCATCGTGTCAACAGAAGTATTCCATTTTTGGACATTAAATATGGACCAATCACAAAACGAATAAAATAAAATAAGTTCCGGAATTCAATCAATTAAAAGATTCAGATCTGCTTCAGATTTTCCAGTTCTCCACCGAGATCAACAACTATTTCCCAAATAGTTAAAAAAAAAAAAAAAAAAAAAAAAAAAAAAAAAAAAAAAAAGATTAATTCTTTTTGATCAGAACTCTTCGCATAAAACAGTTTATAACAATATCGAAGTAAAAATTCATGTTTTGTAGAAATAGAGTCAAGTCGGGTCGAGATTGTAACTTTTTTTTTTTTTGGGGGGGGGGCGGGGGAAGGGGCTAATATACATAATACTTGCTAGACCATAATAAGCAGGACAACTTTTTAAATTTTACGCAGACCGGAACATTAATTTATTTTGTACGAACTGGGTCCTTGAAATTTTTGCCCACGCAATTTTTAGGACCTGCTTCAGCACGCGGGGACCTCTGATATATGTTATGAACTTGGCCCCCCTGTCGGGGAGACAGTGCCCCCACGTCGGGCAAATTCTGGCGCCGCCCTTGATAAAAAGTCTTGAAAACATTCCCGAAAATCCGTGGGAGCAAAAGAAATTTTAGTTTTATAAAAGTTTCTTTAAAACTTGCAAATATATTGGTTTCTGAATTCTCTAAAGATAAAGAACTATTTTCGGAATCATGTGTAATTCAGAAAAAGTTATAAACCATTTGGAAAATGGTCGCTGTGTTTGAGCAAGAATGGACCTTGGAGTGTCCGTATTTTATTTTATTTTCTTACAATTTTTGATGTTCGTGATCCTTTGGTTTTTCTTCTTATGTTGCGGCTCTATTTCGGAGACCAGGTTCCGTGGTCCCGACACGCGTCTCAAGTAGCTGGGTTTCTATCGGGGGCCAGGTTGGGGAAGGTAAGGGATCAAAAATTGAAGCTGACAGGTTTGGATTGGATGTTGATTGGGGTTGGGACTCCAGAGATGGGAGGGTTTGGCTGAGGGTTCTAGAATTGATGAGCAATAGCAGCTGCGTTGAGCTTGTTGTTGCTGAACCATTAGCTGACCATTTGTATTGGATAAACTCGAATCTGTATCCGGTAAACTTGATTCAGGTAAACTTTCATCATTTGAATTCTAATTAAAACTCTAATTTTATGATGAAGTAATATATATATATATATATATATATATATATATATATATATATATATATATATATATATATATATTTGTATTCACCGTACATATTCTGTGACATATTCTGTGTAGATAACTAATAATCGTTATAAATTAAAACTACACGTACTAAAACTGTTTCCAAATTAGCCATTTAAAAAATAATAATAATAAAAATTGGATAAAAAGAATTTGTACTAGAATTCCTGCATATCAATCTTTACTTCCATTTAATGACTGACATTTTGAGGTTAAATTAAAAAAAAGTACTGTACAAAAATTCTCTGTGGTATAATTGTTTCTTTGAATAAAGTATTGGATACAGTGGCACCACTGCATACTGGGTTTGTTTTTCATATCTCTAATTCCATTTTAAAATAATTTTTTTTACCTTTTGTACTGAAATGGCAATTTACACTTTACTGTTACCTTTTGTACTGAAATGGCAATTTTTACTCAGCTGTAGTTTGCGCACCTTTATCACAGATAATAAAAAAATACAATTAAAAGACTAATCTGCATTTTAAAAAAAAATAGTATTTCGCTTATTTATCAATAACAGTGTGTGGAACAGTTCCTTTAAATCTGAAGAAAGAACAATACTGAAATGACGTTATTTATTTCTAGGTAGATTTTTCACCGTTCACAGTGTGAAAAGAACCCATGAAGTTTTAGGATGTTCTCCACCCAATGCTTCTTTTTGTTTGAAGGATTAAGTCTTTGTTCATCGAGCTTCATAAAGCATCCTTATTGTGTGAAAAGAAAATTAACTGTTTTAGAAGTATACAGTTTTTTTATGCCTTTAATCTTTTGTTTTTAATATTGTTCTATATTCGTTGTAGATGTTGAATTATAGTATTATATAATGGTTATATATACAGGGTGATTCATAAAAGATGGGCAGAACTTTAAGGGGTTATAGTACACTTAAAGACAAATAATATTAAATAGGAGACTAAGGGTCCCAGACGTATTCCCAAGGAGATAGGGGGCATTAAAGTTTAGGGTCCGAAATTTCAAACGATTATAAAAAATGGAAAAATTGGTCGATTCGTTTGCGGTTTTTGCAAAAAATTTTCTTTATGCCAGTATTTTCTTGAAATAAAATTTTAAAGTTCAATTTCAAAAAATGCCGATAGGGGGCGCTTTAGACTTTGGAGTAACAAACAACTATTTTTTAACGTTATTTTTTGTATTTCTTTAAATGATTTCGAAAGCTTAGACTTAAACTTAAATTTTGATCTAAAAATCTGAGTCCTAACGAGTAGTTAAGTAGCGTAAACTGAAATTTGAAACCCTTCTCCCCCCAGAACAAAAATCAGTTATTCCCGATCTTTGTGTCGTAGATTAGGCTCTAACTACTGCCGCGTTTTGCTAAAATTATTCTTTATGTCAGTATTTTCTTGAAAATAAATTTTAAAGAAAATTTTCAAAAAATTCCGATAGAGGGCGCTTTAGACTTTGGAGTAACGAACAACTATTTTATACCGTTATTTTTTGTGTCTCATTAAATGCTTTCTAAAGCTTAGACTTAAATTTTCAGCCCAAAATCTGAATCGTTAGACGTGGTTAAGTTTCTGTGGAGAGGGGTTTGAAATTTCTACTCCTGAGCACAGTTCAGTTTATCATGTCCACACATTGTGTGCTGTGATACGAAAGACAAGGTAAAAAGACACAAATTAGGATTATGTTACCAAAGCATATTTATTAACATGTAATTACAATAAATGTTCAAATTTGTGACCACCAGAGGTTATGCACGCAAAACAACGGCGAAGAATGGAACGGCGAACATTCGCGAAAACATCAGGCTTTTCGAGCACTTCCCCTACAGCGGCGGAAAGTCTGGCGACCAGTTCCTCGGGGGATTCAATGGGTGTCTCATACATAAGAGCCTTCAATTGTCCCCAAAAAAAGAAATCGAGGGGTGAAAGATCTGGCGAGCGAGCAGGCCAAGCAACAGGACCACCTCGACCAATCCATCTGTTCGGAAATGTGATGTCCAGATAGTTGCGGACGTCTCGTACGTAATGGGCTGGCGCTCCATCGTGCTGGTACCACATGACCCGCCGGATGCGTGGAGGAACAACGTTTAACAGGTCTGGCAGCACATGTTGCAGAAATGTGAGGTATGTTTTACCGTTGAGGCGTTCAGGAAGAAGGTACGGTCCGATTAGGTGGTCTCCGAGGATTCCTGCCCAAACATTGATGGAAAAGCGTCTCTGATGAGCATGTGGATACGTAGCATGTGGATTGACATCCGCCCATACATGTGCATTGTGTGTGTTAAATGTACCTTCACGTGTGAAGGTACATTCATCGGTGAAAAGCACAGTTCGTCCAAAATGTGGATTTAGCGCGTTCTGCTGCAGAAACCAGCGGGCGAATTTAATACGATTTGGATAATCCCCTGGAGACAGTTTCTGGACTCGTTGCACATGAAACGGGAGCAAATGTTCATCCTTCAGTACCCTCCAAGTCATGGACTGTGAGGTATCCACCTGCCTAGCCACTGTTCGTGTACTTGTACTTGGCTGCGCCGCTACTACATCCAGAATGGCTTCTGCAACAACTACTGATTCGTCCTTTTTTGCACGACCTGCATTCGACCGGGAAGCGAGAAATGATCCCGTCTCACACAACTGTCTGTGCAAGCGCTCGAAAGTTTTGCGGTTAGGCAACCGCCTGTTGGGAAATCGCTCTCCGTACATTCGTTGTGCCTCTGCACCATTTCCATCTGCCGCTCCGTAAATTAAATGCATCTCAGCCTTTTCCTTATTCGTGAAGGGCACCATCTTCCGATTCATTACTACAGCGACTTACACTTGACTCACCGTTCAGTGGTTTTTATGCCTGAATCGTGTCGAAATTTTGCATACGTGTTCTTCTTCTTCCCCATTTGACATTTGCATACTTTCTGTCTCCTTCTTCGCCCGGTGACTAGCGTCAGGAATGGAGCTTTAACGTTTGCATGAGCGACGTTTCCAACTGTGCCAGTGCCTTTATGAGTGAATTCCGACTATGCAGTCCTTGACGAAAGTTGTATTTTTGCCTCGTATCACAGCACAGAATCGTTGGGCATGGTTAAGTAGTGCAAACTGAACTATGTTCAGAAGTTGAAATTTGAACCCCCTCCCCTCGCTACTGAACCACGCTCAGCGATTCAAATTTTGAGCTGAAAATTTAAGTTTAAGTCTAAGCTTTAGAAAGCATTTAATGAGACACAAAAAATAACGGTATAAAATAGTTGTTCGTTACTCCAATGTCTAAAGCACCCTCTATCGGAATTTTTTGAAACTTTTCTTTAAAATTTATTTTCAAGAAAATACTGACATAAAGAATAATTTTAGCAAAACGCGGCAGTAGTTAGAGCCTAATCTACGACACAAAGATCGGAATAACTGATTTTTGTTCTGGGGGGAGAAGGGTTTCAAATTTCAAATTTCAGTTTACGCTACTTAACTACTCTTTAGGACTCAGATTTTTAGATGAAAATTTAAGTTTAAGTCTAAGCTTTCGAAATCATTTAAAGAAATACAAAAAATAACGTTAAAAAATAGTTGTTTGTTACTCCAAAGTCTAAAGCGCCCCCTATCGGCATTTTTTGAAATTGAACTTTAAAATTTTATTTCAAGAAAATACTGACATAAAGAAAATTTTTTGCAAAAACCGCAAACGAATAGACCAATTTTTCCATTTTTTATAATCATTTGAAATTTCGGACCCTAAACTTTAATGCCCCCTATCTCCTTGGGAATACGTCTGGGACCCTTAGTCTCCTATTTAATATTATTTGTCTTTAAGTGTACTATAACCCCTTAAAGTTCTGCCCATCTTTTATGAATCACCCTGTATACATATATATTAGGTGGGGCTTGTTGAGCTTAAGCCATTTGGTAGGCCTCCCCACCTAGCTGAAACTGAAACTATACATATATATCTACATATGTTAAAAATTATAATTTATGATACGGTAAAACATTATTGGTATTCCTTATACGTATTTTTTGAGTTTGTTTTATATAAGTAATTGTTAGTCATTATAAATCTTAATTAAATATACATTACATACATAAATGCAGGGTGAATAGAAATAAAGTAATGCTGGCTAGAAGTAACGTCATGGTTGATATTTTTATTGTTACTCGATTCTCAGTGCTTTTTTTTTCTCTTATTAATCTTTGTTCTAATATTAAAATCTTTTAATAGAATGACAAATAAAGAAAATGCTATTTTGGAACTTCATCGTCGTAAGCATGTGTGTGAGATTGCTCGATTGCTACAAATGCCTCATCGAGCCGTTTACAAAGCAATCAAGAGATTCAAGAAGCTTGACCTTGGAAGTGGTGGACAAAAAAGAGGTAAAAAATGGACAGTATACACTTCCAGAAACCGAGTGTTAATTAAGAAGCATATGTATCAAAATCCTAGGTGTCGATGAGGAAAATATTGAGACAGACAGGGATTGCCCGTAAATCGATTAGACTTATGGACAAAGAGAAGCTTAACCTTCATCCTTACAAGCTCAAACTAAACTAGCGTAACTTTTCACTGATGAAAACAAACCAGTACGGCTTGAAAGATGCAGGAAGCTGCTGAAGCGAGCTGCAGTTGCACATCAGAAGCGGATCCTGTTTCCTGATTATCGTTGGAACAATCGAAAAATCGTCAGAATTATCGGATATGGCCATCATTCTATCTAGGCAAGTCTTCTATGAGGCAACTTCATCAAATGGTGTCATGGTGTTAGCAGGAATTTGTGCAACAGGCAAAACTCATCTCATTTTCATCAATTGTTGGATCAAAATCAATCAAGATGTTTACTAAAAAGATATTCTTCAGAATGTTGTACTTCCCTGGGCGCAAAAATGTTTCTGAAACTGAGTTCGGACTTTCAGTAAGATTCTGTGCTTTCTCATCGAGCTAAACCCACACGAACCAATTTTCCAAATTGCATATCAATTAAAGAATGATATCGATACTTGTAAGATCTCAAGCACTTGGACTACAGGTGAATTTGGTAGATTTTGAAGACAAGGGTTCAGCAAAGCATCATAAAACTTGGGAATTCCCGTCCCTGCTCGCGAAGACACTTATGATCTAATGCTATTCCTATGGGAAGGCATTTTTCTAATAACTCCTTAGCATTTTGACATTTTTAAATAATTTTTTTGCATTGGATAGCTGAGGTCCTTCTCAAGATCGCTCCTTGATTACTTAATCGAATTTGGTCGCAGGTATTTTCTATAAAGTTACTTTCACTTTCTGAACCGGTTCTAAAAGTGAAAGTAACTTTATAAAAGATATCTGCGACCAAAATCGAAAAAGTAATCAAGGAGCGATCTTGAGAGGGACCTCAGCTATCCAATGCAAAAAAAATAAATAAATAAAATAAATAAATAAATAAATAAATACAGGGTGACAAGAAATAACTTGGACACACATGATACATTATAACTTTAATGCTAATGAAAATATTACGACCAAACTTCAGAATAAATATGAATAAATTATTTCGTCTAATATATTTACAAATTTTCAAAGTGGCTACCTTTGGCCTTAATACAGAGCTTTAAACGTGTCACAAAATTTTCGGCTATGGGCCGCAACTCACTTTCTGATATTTTATCCCATTCCTTGCATAAGGATTTCTTCAGGGATGCCAAAGTTTTATGAGGTTTAGCACACACCCTTGTCTCCAAGATGGACCAAACAGAATAATCCATTGGGTTCAAATCTGGGGAATACGGTGGCCATTCTTGAGCTCCAATGAAGCCAGGAAAATGTGTCTTGCACCAATCTTGAGTGCCTTTAGCTCTGTGTGCAGGTGTGGAATCCTGTTGGAAGGTCCATCTTTTGTTTCCAAAGAACTTTTGTGACCAAGGTAAGACAACATCTTCCAAAATGAGTTTGCGATATGTTTGTTGATTAATCTTTATCCCTTGATCAACAAAAACAAGTGGTGTTTTCCCACTAGCACATATCCCACCCCAAACCATTACAGATTTGGGTCGTTGACGCCGTTCAACAATGCAAGAAGGTCCAGGTGCTTCTGCTGACCAAACTCTATCATTATGGCTATTCTGTGCTTGTTCAATCGAAAACAGTTTCTCATCTGTGAAGACAAATGTTTGCCATCGATCACCTGCGGTCCGCTTTAACAGTTCTTTACACCTTTGAAGTCTTATGCGTTTGTTCTCTGCTGTTAGCTTTTGAGCCTCTTTCATTTTGTAAGGGTGAAGACCAAGCTCTACTCTTGCCATCAAACGTGCGGTTTCTCTGTTGATCTTCATCTCTCTAGCAACCTTTCTCATTGAAATCCTAGGATTTCGGTGAACTCGCTTTTTGATAACTGCACGGTTTCTTGATGTGTTAACCGTGCGCTTTCTTCCTCTTCCTGGCCTGTCACCATCATGTCCGAGTTCTTTAAACCTTTTGATTGTGTATGAAACCGTCTGCTTAGGCACTTTCAATCGTTGAACAATTTCACATTGTTTCATCCCTTGCTTATGTAATTCAAGTATGGCAGATCGTTTGTTAACCATAATGGTTATCACAACTAACTTCCTTACACCTGTTTATTAGCTTTCTAGAATCTAATGCCCTATGACAATAACTTTATAATTTTAGTGGTAGTTACAGATTTTTGGTTTCAAACTTCGTCCAAGTTATTTCTTGTCACCCTGTAAATAAAATATTTGAAAATACCAAAATGCGAAGGAGTTATTAGAAAAATGCCTCCCCATAGGAATAGCATTAGCTCGCGAGTATCTTCGCGGGCAGGGACTGGGGCCTTAAAAGAACACGCTTTGAGAAAAAGGCATTTTTTCTTTAATGCATCGATGTTAAAAAATAAGAAATTCGTTTCTCCAAAAGTTTTTGAGTTTTAATTATTTAAGTGAAATTAGATTGTTTGTTTTTTCTTGATCATATTATAAATCTTTTTTAATATTTTTATATGGCAAAAAGAATAATTAATCTCTTAAATATAAATTGTTATTTACTGTACATCTAGGCTGCATATCTTTACGCAAGATGCAAGGAGATATTAAGAATACATACTTTACATCTGTGTAAAGGAAATTAAATTAATAATAACACATTGTTCAGTGGTGCACAAAACAGAAATTTTAATATACATTAGTACATATTAAAATAAAGTAAAACTTTCAACGTTTCGCGCCGTCTTCTGCGGGCGTCTTCAGGAAGATATGAAATGGAAGGACTACGTCTGCATCTTGTTCGAGAGATAATATTTCTACTAAATTAAAAACTAAATGAATTAAAATTTTAAAAAAAAAATTGCCAATTACACGTGAGTAAAAATTAAAATATTGCAAGGAAATAAAAATTTTTAAGGTTTTATGATGTTATGCCATGGTAATCTTCCTGAAGACGCCCGCAGATGACGGCGCGAAACGTTGAAAGTTTTACTTTATTTTAATATGTACTAATGTATATTAAAATTCCTGTTTTGCGCATCACTGAGCAATGTGTTATTATTAGTTAAATTTTATGGTGCAACTGTCCTATATATATTTAGGAAATTAAATTATTTATAATTCAATTTTCACTAATGAATGAAAATGTATTTATTTTAAAGATGCTACTTTCTAATAGTAGTAGATTTCAACGCATAGAGAGCATAATTTTGAAAGGAAATAAAATGTCACCGATTCTTTTATTCATATCATTATAAAAAATAATGCAAAAAATGTGCAATTTTATACTTTACAGAATGAATGAATGAATCATTCCGCGGTCAAGAAAAAGACTGGTTTTAGTAAAATACTAAAATTAAATAGTATAATATATAATAGTAATTACACAAAACTCATGAGTTGGATCATTCTGTTCAGTCTAATGTTTAGTGTGTTATAAATTATTTATGAAAGACATGCCAAATTCGTTGGTACATTTTTCGTGGGTTTCATGGTTCATGACCTCATGAATTTAAGAAAGCAAATTATACAATTTTATTAATTCTTGTAAAAGCTGGCAGCACTTTCCCAGAATAGAGAAGATAGTAAACAAATAAATAAAAGTCCCAATGGCGTAGTAGTAACACATGGGTTTGTAAATCAAAACATGGGGGTTCAAATAAAAGCTGTAGCGTACTCCGCAATCACCCAAACAATATAGTATTATCGATGAAAGTCTAGAAGAAGCAAAACAAAAAAGATAAATTGGAAATTGAAAAGTGTAAACAGATCCGATCATAAGCTAGTCTTTAATGTAAGATGTCTAAAAGTGCAAACACACGGACATTCAAACTGTCGGGTTTTTTATTGTGGTGACGCGGTATTTTTGATCGCTATTGAGATTTATGTAAAGAGGACTCGTGTCCTGCTAAACAGTAATCGTTCCTTTAAGTAGGATTAAGCTCCTTATCTCCTGATCCATTGTTCATCTTCTCTCTTTCTATTGTGACTAAACCGCAAAGGGGTAAAATACAAAAGAATTAGTAGAATTCAGTTGACTGGACCAAAACATACATGTGCCCAGCATTTACCGCTCCAGGAAAAAGAACTTAAATAATAAATAGAAAACGTATCGGACTTGTGTAGTAGCGTTAATTATTAATAGCATAATAATATTAGTAGTATTAGTAGCATAATGGTTTATCAATCAAAGACGTGGTGTTGTCGCCCCAGTAGCGTGGTCAGTAGCGGCAGCTGCTGCCACACCGAGGGGTCCTGGTTCGAATCCGGGTACGGACATGGATGATGTGTTGTCCCTTTTAGTGTGATAAAATATGTAATGGATATGTGTAATAAAAATTGTTTTGCATTGTCTCTGTTTCTGCGTATAGTGGATCAATCGAGGCGAAAGCCATAGCAGCTATAGGCCTCAAAACAATATCAAATCAAATCCTGAAAAAGAAATCAAATCAAATCAGAGGCGGTGTTTGAATTTTGGTCTCGGCGGGTTCCGCAATCTTTTTCGCGATTTGGGAAATACTCTCATGATGCTAGACAGGTCCAAAACATTATACAATTATTTTTATGCCGTTAGTTAGTAGTTTTTTTTTTCTTCTCTGAAAATCTAGTATTGAAAGTGTATGTTTTGGGAAAATTATCCGCAAGAAAATACTTTTAAACTTAATTATAACTAGAACTATAACAAAAGTACCAGAGCCTTTATTTATTTTAAACAAAGGCCTCACAGTAATCAAGTTAAGAATCTGCCGTAATTAAATTAAGAAAACAGATAAGAACTAAACAAAACTATTGAAAATACTCGAATTATTACTGAATAGGGAATAATTTAAACAAATTGGTAGTACGCATTTAATAATGCAACTAAAAGTTTACTTATAATTGCGGAATTTTAAAATACTGAATTGAGAAATAGGAAAAATTACCAAAAAAAAAATCAAGAAATCACAGGAGTCATTTTTCTGTAAGTTTCCTAGTATTTACTTTTATTTTATATCTTGAGACATTTTTGTGCCAAATTTATAAAAAGTTCCTTATTATACCCGAATTTTATTTCTAACAATCAAATATTTTGCAACAATTTTATATTTATATCATGTTAATCATTTTCTACTTACAGAGTGTTCCATAAATAATTTTCTAACTTTAGATATACTTATTATACGTGAGTTTCATTTCTAGCAATTAAATCTTTTGCAGTAATTTTATATTTATATTATGTTAATCATTTTCTATTTACAGATAGAGTTCCATAAATAACTTTCTAACTTTAAAACTTTTATACCCGACTCTCAAACTTATGCTCGAGTTTTAGTTTTAACGATCGAATCTTTTGCAATAATTTTTATTTATATCATGTTAACCGTTTTCTATTTACAGGGTGTTCCGTAATTAACTTTCTAACTTTAAAATTCAATAATTTCCTTGATAATTATAATAAACATAAACATAGAATAACTAAAATGTATATTACAAAGTAGTTCATAAAATTTGTATAAAGTAAGTACTATATTTACTTTAATTTTTCATCAATAGATGAACTGTATTTATTCACACTATAAGAATACTCAAATTAATGTGTAAATAGCATCAAAAGTTATTCTGTTTTTATTTTTTACTATGTTTAAATACTAAGACTAAAGAAAAGTTTACATTTATGTGCTTTAAAGATATTTTCAGCATTAGTGTAAGTTGAGATAGAACAGTACTGTCTGTTGGCGGATATTTGAATTCAATTTAAACCATCTGAAAACAAAATTTATGAGTCTATTTGCAGACATGTCATTTATTTCATTTTATTAATAAACAAAGTTAATGAATTACTGAATTTTAAAATTAGTGTGTCCTTTGTAGAACACCATGTATTTCCAAACTAAATCTAAAT
Source organism: Maratus speculifer (assembly GCA_964019185.1). Classification (NCBI taxonomy): domain Eukaryota; kingdom Metazoa; phylum Arthropoda; class Arachnida; order Araneae; family Salticidae; genus Maratus; species Maratus speculifer. The sequence goes on from OZ025291.1 coordinate 281,296,527, forward strand.
TTTCACTAAATCCCGAATCGCTAAAATTTGTATTTATTGATTAATTTTAATAGGCTTTAGTCCTAATTCGGTATTCATACAAAGCACGATAAATCATCGTTTAGTTGAATAGAATTTTTGAAAATACCCTCCGAAGATATCTTCAAAGATTTCGTCTAGTATTGTAATCCCCGCTTATACTTCCTCTGTGGTCTGAGATTTATATAGTTTAAGGGATCAAAATCTGTATTTGCTCTAATTATTAGGTCAACGACATCAGGAAAAACGAAAACTAACAGAAAGAATTTTCATCGTATGGTTGAAACTTCTAGTTTGCTCACTTGGATACATTCGTTGAGAATATTCTATGAATATATCTTCAAAGATTGGGGTTAGTATTTAATTCCCGCTTCCACTTTCTCTAGGATTTAAAGTTTAGTAAGTGACCAAAATCTGAAAGACCTTAGTTATTAGATCAACAATAATCGGAAAAAACCACAAAACGAAAAAAAGAGAATTCTCATGATACAGATGAAATTCTCGGTATTTTTCCTGCAAAAAAATTCGTGTCAAATAGAACAGTAAAGCAAAAGATTGAATACTAGCTTTGCACGTAAACTCAGAGCAAGAAAATAGTTATAAATGTATGTAGAAAATGTGCAAACTATTCCGTGTGTTACATGAACGTTTTCTTTCACAATAAATTTCAATGAAATGTAGAATTAAGAAACCACTAGTCATACTAAATCATTCGAAAGATAATATTAAACTAATTGAACAGTTTTTTTTTTTTTTTTTTTTTTTTTTTTTTATTTGAATTTTTTTAATAGAATATCTAAGGTTTATGCCTGAATTTGTACCTTTCTATTTTTTGTCTTTTGTTTGATTGTAATTTCATTCTGAAAAGTTTTCCATTTTTAAAATGAACCAACCATTTTTCTTTTTTTTCGGAATGGAATTTGCCCTGAAAAACAATTCAACACTATTCTTCTTTCGCCAAAGCAAAATAAAGTTGTAATATACAACGTTAGACTTTGACCTTGGATATTCTATACAAAAGAACACAATTTAAAAATATTAAAATTTGCAAAGGACTCCTTCATTGGTTTAACATTAGTTTGTGAATTTTTATGCTGACTAGTGTAGTCTGTTAAGATAGAATAATTCGAATGAGTTAAGACAGTTCGGATTAGCAGAATTTTGCATTATAGACACTTCGGATACAAATGAAATAAAAAAGACAGAAAGCGAGTAAAATTGGAATTATGAGATAACGAGATTCTTTTTTCCATGTATACAATAACACACACTTTTAGTTTTTAAGCATTTAAGCATTTTTAGTTTTTAATGGAGTTCTTCTTTTTCCTTTTTTTCTTTTTACTTATTTTACTTACAATTTCAAATAAATTTCGATTCGCATTATCCAGACTTTCGGATAGGAAAAAATCTATTGTGCTTCATTTGATATCTTATGTTACTTTAATCCTAAAAAGGATAAACGTAATTGATTTTAATTACAATTGCAAACATTTCGATGAATCCTAAATTCCGATATAAATATTTAAAAAAAATTACAAATAAAAACAGATTTTAAAATAGATTCTACTGGTACTACATTAAACAGGTAATCCCTACTTATTTAAAAAATAAATGTAATTAACATTCATTTAGATTGTGATTACATAAATTTCTGATTACCCCAAATTCACTACAAATAATATAAGAGAATTAAATAAAATAAGAAACAGAAATCAAAATAGACTTTAAAATAAATTCTACTGAACTACATTAAACAAGTTAACTCTACTTATTTTTGAAAAAATAAATGTAATTTACTTTCATTTAGATTGTGATTACATAAATTTCTGCGTTCAACAATAATATTGTATTCTTGCACTTGTTACATGTATGGAGAGATGAAAGCAAAACTTGATAACATTCTTTGACTTTCTTTACAAGTTTCATTTCAAACATATTTCGCATCTGGTTTTTCCAACAGCGCATTATATGCGCATATTGGCAGAAGAAAAGGAATGAGAAAACTTGGGGTGTTCTATATTTTTGATTGAAAAAAAATTATATTCATTTATTGGCTTTATTATAAATAAAACTTCAAAAAAAGAGAGAGAGATAACAGACTATTTAAAGATAGAGAAAAAGATACCAAAATACTTTTTTTAATTGTATCAAAAATGATAACGGTATCAAAAGACAAAACTTGTAAGAGATATCTTACTATATCAACTGCCAGACTACGTTTCCTCCCCCTTCCCTACCAATAAATTGATAGCGTTATATCTGCACAATCCCTAGCTAGTCTTAGCAAGAAAGGACGTCAGAGCAGTAGAGTTCGTTCTTTTTGCGAAAGTCGAAATTTTCCACTTCAATAAAATGAGTTAAATGTTTTTCACCTTTTTATAATAAGAATAACATCTCTAGAATCTTATAGAGAGACGGATCTTAATATTCGAAGTAAATAATTAATAATCGGAAAGACGTTCTCATCACATGGCAATAATACATCTAGTAATCGACTGATAACTTTTTAATTTCCTATTACTCTTTTGCTGCATCAGAATATCCATATTTCCTTTTTGTTCGTGAAAATGTAGAGAAGTTAACAAAAATTCTAGCTTTTTGAGCTTCTGAATGTTTCTCTTGTCTGTTTTGAAAGAAAGCTGAAGCTCAAAACTTCACATGATTACAGGCGATTTGTGTTGTAATAAGTATAAATGAAATGACTAATATGTAAGTATAAAGAATCAATATGCGATTTTTTTCATAGCTCAAAAATTATATGTATATTTGTTTTTCTTGTGTATATATAAGACCACGATTTTTTTTATAAATCTAATTTATATAGCTGCAGAAATATATATATATATGTATATATATACACATATAAATTAAATATTCCTAAAAACACATTTTCCGTACTTTTTTTTCGGAGGGGGCCTGAATCCCATGGACTTTTTTATAGATTTGGCCATTAGCCAAATTCGCAAATCCTGGAAGACTAGTTTAGGAAACTATTGGGTGTTCCGGAGGTGCAAAATTCATCAATCAACGTATAATTCAAAATCTTTCTTTACTTTTGGCAGCCAATAACATTAGCTGCAAATATACTCATGCAGATAACATATAACAGAAATATTAAATCTAAAATTATAAATGTATTATACGTTATTATATATTAAAGATCTATATATAAAATTACTGCACAACACAATTACAGTATACAAATTCTTTTCACAAATTGACAATTACAAATATAAGTACATATTAAAAATTTACAGTTGCGTAAATAATATTACACGTAACATTTTTGAAGGAAATATTGCATGTAACACTCACACTAAGAAAGGAAAATTCTGGAGATTAAAAACTCCTTTGAAGTAAAAAAGAAAATATATATATTTTTATGCGTAAACATGCAAAATGATGACTTCGTTTTATTTTATTTTTACATTTTATGAATAATTCAAAAACCTCATGAGCCAATATCGTGGCTATGCTACTGTCCGGGCCAAGTATCTGGAGCATAAATAAAAGGGGATAAATAATATGTAGCATGCGAAAGTTTTTTTTCCCTTCATGTTTTGAATCAAATAAATCACTGACTTATTATCTACTACATATTACATCATCATAATCTACATTGAAAAAAATTAAATCAACTATTTTTTTACAAAAAAATTATGGTAAAAGCACGCGTAAAAGATAGTCATCCTTGAAAACCACATGCAGGCGATGCGGTGAGCATTAATAAACCGAGTGAAGACTTGTAATCATGCCAAAAAGGCGATATCCTTTATCTGCAGAATAGAGGCTTTCCCCGTACAGTAACCCTAGCGCGTGTTTGGATATCGGGTCGTTCCCAACGCGTGCCATACCCTAACATTCTCTCTCAGCAGAAGGAGATACCTTCTCCTCTCTCTTCCAGTCTCTGTTTTGTCACGTGGGGAAACGGTCAGTTAACTTTTCTTTCAAAACACTCGGAACACCATCGTGACAGTTTCGCAGATATATACTATCTCCCATGTGGATACACTTTCTTCATATACCTAAAAGAGAGCTTTGATTTTAAATCATTTTTTTTAACGATATCGTAAGGATGCTATGATATAAATATAACTGGCTGTAATATTTTCAAAATTTTTCTACTGTGCTTATTTTCTGTATCATATGAATAAGTTCATCAAATAGTATAACATATCTCGTCTATCAGACATTCCATCTAGTTTTGTATGAAAGAGTATTTTTGTATAGAATAGGAACTTTTAAACATATACTTCCTATATATATATCTTTATTTTCTACATTTATCACTTTATTCAAGAATGTTATTTACAGACAAATCCTATCAAAGTCTACTTACAAAATCTGTCGTTTCATTGGATTTTTAAAGAATATATATATATCAGGATATCAGTGACTGTAAATTCAAGACTTCGTCTACAATTGAAGTATCTTGAAGATATATCAAATTGATCCATACACACGAGCTTTTTCAACACATCAAAGATATTTAAATCAGGCCAAATCATTGACGATGCAGCATACTTGAAATGCTCTTCGAAAAGAAGTCGTAAACTGTCGCTTTTAAGTGTTTTCGCTTTCAAAAGAGTTTCTTCAGAAGAAATTGCTGAAGTTAAGTGAATTTTAAAGAGAGTCTCTTTAACGGACCTTGTGGAATTTTTGAATTTTTTTGCTTGCATCAAAACCTCGGAAAAGACCATGGCTAAAGTAGTACTTAAGTAAGTGACATTTACTATTTTTTTTTTACTTTTATTTGCATAAAAGTGGGACCTCACACAGAGTTTGTATTGATTAATGAATATTTTGTACATTTTATTTTTCAGAGATTTTTTTTAAACTTATATTAGAATCTTTGTCTTTTACATACATTTAAATTGATTTGGTATTTTTTTTTTTTTTTTTTTTTTTTTTTTTTTTTTTTTTATGTAATAAATAACCTAAAACGATTTTTTATCAACAGTTTTGTATATTTTAGACGTAAGAAAAAAAAATTCTCAAGTCTTTATATGGTGTATCGATAGATTTATAATCAATTTTAATACTTCTTAGTAAAAACAAAGTTCAAATCACAATCTAGAAACAAATTGAAAAATTCAATATTTTGTCATCTTTATTTCCGCACTGTGCTATCATGCATCGTTTAGTATAAACGTAACAAAAATGCTAACCAATTATCAATTATTACTCTTTTTAAGAATTCATTTGAACTTAAGGAATTTGATTAAATTTGTTTATATCCATTACAAAGTATTCCATAATGTTAGTGTAAAACTTTATATATTTTATACAATGTTTAATGATTTTGTTTTAATTACTATTTTTACTTTATTAGGAACTTTTTCGAAAATACTAAGTATGAGAGATTTCAACATAAATAAAATTTTCAAAAAAAAAATTCACTTTATTACTAATAATTTTGGTTTTACATTAAATCTAAATTTTTCATTAATTATACATATGCAGCAGCTATTTTATTAGCTATTGCACCTGTACTTTCAAAATATCTTTAGATATATTTGCAGATAATTCAATTTTAATTTTAGTTATTTATTTTTTACTTTATAATTAAGTTCGCTTAAATATTTTGAGTATTTCAGTAAGAATTATTAGAAATGATTTGTAATTCAATTATAATTTATAGTTTAAATTAACTTCATAATTACCGTTTAAAAAAAATCAAAATGACTTACAAAATGCATTCATTGATAAAAAATTTTAAACATACTCTTTCTGTTTTAATCTATTTGAGAAGAACAATACAATGTTAATTTATTAGATAAAGCTACAATTTTCCCCTTCCGCATCCCCCATGATTTCATTGCTTGAGGTAAAACTACTTTACTATGAGTATAAAAGTGAAATCTGTGGATTTTTCTCTCAATTTTTGTACGTTTCCTTAACTTATCTAAAGATAAACAGACGAGAAAAACAACATAAACAGAACATTTTAATAAAAAACACGGCAGGTTTTGCTTTTTTCCAGAATATAGTATTATGCAAAATTGATAATTTAGGTAATGGAGAGATGAGATGAAATGAGAGGGAAAGCAGAAAATTAAAAAATAAATAAAGCTAGCAAAAACGAAAATAATAAAATAAATCTTACTTTTTTTTTTTTTTTTTTTTTTTTTTTTTACATGCATAGTTTGCAAAAAAGTAAATATCGACTGAATTGTTCGTGCTAATTATAGTCTTTTCATTTTATGTATCAGTATAAAATTAAATTTCTATATTTATGCCGTGATTAACTTTGGTTATAAACAGTTTTATCTCATCCTGGATTTAAAAATTAATTTAACGTGTAGTTAGAATACGCCACTTTTAGTGTATCAGTTAGTAGAACTCCAACTGTAACTCGTTAATTTTTTTCTATCCCTTTATTTTGACTGGTGATCTCATATCTTATAAAGCGTGTATAAAATTTTATAGAGAAGATACTATTTAGCTGGAAAAGTTGAATAATTTTGAGTTCCTTTAGATAACAGTAGTTCAGAGAAATATAACAATATATATTTAAAATTTTTAAATGTCAATAGAAAGAATGATGCTTGTTACTACTAAACATTAATGATAATTTGAGTTACTGCAATACATCATATACATAGTAAAATTACACATATAATTCTTTTATCACTTTTTTTTTCTCCTTTGACGCAATTTAATTTCGACCAGTAATTGCACATCAGAAAACATAATATTAAAGCGAAAAGAATTTTTAATTCACGAGTGGGAATATTTTACCCCGATAATTTTTATTTCGTGTGACCCTTTTTAGGTTTTATTAATTATTATTTTTTTTTTTGTGTGTGATATTTATTTTGAAACAATGTCAAGGAAAAAATAATAGTACTACCAAATTTTAATACCATTTTAGCCAATAGCTTCTAATTTATTACCGATATAACGTGTGCATATAATATAATGTATAATACACATAAAGTGTTATTATATGTTCTTAAATAGTACTCTGAATGTGATTCCTTCACCCAACTCTTTAACCCTTTTCTTTGTCCCAACACTTTATTTTGATCGGTGATTGTATACTTCGCGAATCAGGATGCATTTAAATTTTTCTAACGAAAATAATGTTTACTTCAACAGCGTAGATCTTCTTTTAAAAGATATTTGTTATAGAGTAAAATATTCAATGGACTTTTAAAAGAAATTTTCTTTTACCGTTCCTTATTTTAAAACTTTTATCTATTAATCAAAACATATCATTCCCTCTTTTAATTGCTTTTGTAGCACTTATTTTAAAACTACTAATTATCAAACAAAAATAATACTCCTTGTTACTGCCGAATTTTAATGCCGATTTAGTCAATAATTTATAATTTGTTACCGAAATATGTTATTATATGTTAAGGTGGCTAGTCACCCAGCTTCGGAATTCTCCTACGTAATGTTAAGTCTACAGACTTTTGATGTATTCATAAATTCATATATTTAAATATCTTCTCGGGAAATTCGTATATTTAACATCTTATTTCTGTGTACTCTTCTTAAAGGTTTTATTATTATTATTATTATAATTATTATTAGTTTTCAAAATATATCTAAAATCTATGCTGAATTTAATATTTTGTGTATTAAAAGCAGGCGAACTGTGATTAAGATTTTAACACTTCCTATAAAATTAAGATTGTACTTTAGAAATATTTTGAGAACTAAGAAGAAAAGAGGCATCTTTTAGGAAATGTACGCAAGAAATAGAAGTTAAAAATAATAATTTCGCGAGGAGATATTTTAAATATCAAATGCCCATAGACTTTACGTTACTAAGGGGAGTTCGGAAGTTGAAAGACCAGCTGAAACTCCTTCATCACCTTTTTTCTGCCGAACTCTTTATTTTGACCGATGATCACACTTTGCGAATCAGTACGTGTAGCGTTTACTAACAAAATATGCTTTATTTCAAGAGTGGGATAATTTTTTTAATTTCTTTTTTCAGATATTTCTTTTTCAGTAAGCGTAAATTTTTACATACCAATAACAATATATTTTCTTAAAGGCTTTCGCTGCACATACCGTGATTTCCAACCAGGCAACATAAAAGTAGAAACAACATTTGCATAACCCACGATTTCCGCGATCTTTTTTTTTATGATCTAATTCAATATTCGAAAACAAATTCTTTAAAAAGAAAAAAAGTGACCGAGAGGTCCTGACCTCTCAACTGGTAGACGGCAGGTGCTGGCTTCGAACCCAATCGTGACTGTCGGCCTAACCGTTCGGAGTTTTCTTGTTTTTATTCGAACCTTGCGTAAATACAGTTTAGGTTCCTATAGAAAGACCCCCCACGAAGGGCACTCCCCCCGGGCCTATATCCCTAGTGTAGATAATCGGCCGACGAAAATAAACCAAACCTTAAAAAGAAAAAAATACCATGTTTTAACGCTAAAATGTGTGTGGAATTATGTAGAAATATGTAATAAAATAAATCCACAATTTTTAAATCTGTAAAAAAAAAAAAAAAAAAAAAAAAAAAAAAAAAAAAACGCACGAGAAGATTAATTGTCTGTTTTGACAGTTTTATGAGTTATTACTCTTTATGATACAAATCTCCAAAATAAAGTGAAATAACAATAATAATACAAATAACGTAATATTAAGGTTGACAATAAGAAGATATTTTTATGTTCAAGATTGAAACATTTTATTAATAAGTTATAGAAATAGACTGTCAGCAGAAGCGATATATATATCCCCCCCCCCCTTTTCCAATAATGAATAAAATTAATTTTTTGAAGTGTATAGAATAGATTCGGAAGATTTAAGTTTTTTTAATTTCTTTAATTTTTTTAATTGTTATTTTGGTTGTTTACTTATTTACTGTTGAAGTTTTAAGCTCGTTATGGAATATTAGCCGAACAAATGCTGAACTATTTATTATTTTAACTGTAAAAGGGTTAATCTTGCGTAATCGGATTCGGATTGCATTGTCATACATACATTTTATTTATTTTTTTTCATTTTTTATTTATTTATAGATTTTTACCATTTAAAAAAAACTGAAATCCATTAAAAAAATTTCAAATCGAGATACAGTTTTCAAAGAAATTGCATTTGAAAGTATATATATATGTGTGTGTGTTATTCAATGGTCTAAAAAATTTAATCTTTCGATGTTTAGGAGTTAAAAAAATTCCTCTAAGGATGGAATTGCTCGGATGTTTGTCACTGTTGACATGACGTCAGCATTAATTACAGACATATTTTTGTTTTGGAATGTAGATAGAATATTCAGTCATATTATAATTTTATTATTGTTGTTATTAATTGGTTTTACTTTATCGAATTTCCTGAATAACTAAAGTGCGTTAAATTTGTTAATTAGGAAAAAATCTTTGTATTTTGGCATAAAATAACTTATTCGTACATTAGACAGAATCTTTAAAAGCAATTCTCTTTACAAAAGCAATATTTATGGGGTTTTTTTTCTCTTTTGCAATAATAATCAGTAAAATTAATCGCTGAGTATCAATAAACTTTCGTTTCTTAAATAGAAGGCTTTAATATAGAATGAGAGACTAAAAGAGTACAGAATGTTCGTTATTCTTATCACTATTATTATTGCTGGTGTTAATATGTCATTTTGATCTTTAAAGTGCTTTAAACCTCCATTCAAAAATAAATAAATCTGGTAATTCAAAGGAGTCTGCTTATATTTTGGCGCCAGTCACTCTTGCGAAAGTAATTTTCTAAACTAGATATAAACTATTAATATCAACATCATTTTTTCTATATGATAAAGATCAGAAAACTTGTATTCGTGAGTAAATTAAACTATTTTTTTTTTCTTCTGAAAATGAAGCTCGTTTTAAGACCATAAACCGTCCTTTATTGTTCTTGTTGTTGTTGTTATCATTTTATGACTTTATGTGCCGTCATATCCACTTTCTTGTCAACCTCTAACGAAGTGCATTAAATTTATCTTGACCAAAAATATTTTATTTGTAAGTTTATGTCTGTGTCAAAGTTTTTTGCCTCGTGAAAAAAACAATTCATAAATTTGTATTGTCTTTTAATTATATCTCCCTCCCCCTCCCCTCTAGTGACAAGTAAAATTAAATCCTTTACAAAATAAATATTTTTGTAAATTCTATCTCTAAAAAATATCTTCTTATCAAAAAAAAAAAAAAAAAAAAAATTTCTTTCTTGTTGTAGACTGTAGTATTAAAGTATCAAAATGGTATTAAAAGTTTTTTTTTTTTTCTCAATTTTTTAAAATTATAATTACAGTTCATTTTTGCATACGTAATTTTTTTTTTTTTTTTAATGAAAGTTGCATCATTGGCAATGCCGAATTTTTAATAGTCATTGTATTAACATTTTCTAAATGACCAAAAAAAAATAATTGTTTGTACAATTCTTTTACCGCTATAGACTGTAATTATTAAATTATTGAAACAATATTAAAAGTTTTTTTCATGTTTTTCTTATTATAATTACTGTTCATTTCTTGTGTTCATAAATTTTGTTTTCAGAAAATGAAAGTTGCGTCACTGAAAATTCCGAATGTTTAATAGTAATATTATATTACTCTCTGAATCTTTACGTTGTCACATTCACATTCTGATCATTAAAGCACTTGAAGTGCGCTAAATCTAGAAAGTGAACTTTTATCTTGCCCGAAAAGTATCTTCTTTATAAACTTGTCTTTCTATAAAAATATTTTTTTTTTCAGCGTAAAAGAAAAATGCCTAGAATTTTTAAATTGATTTTATTATTATTATTATTATTATCAGTAAAATTAAAGTTTCAATATTTACTATAAATTCCGTTTTCTGTAAATAGAATATATCTTTAAAATATTTCACTCAGTATGGAATGAATCTCAAAAATTTTCCGTTTTAAACTTTTCTGAATGATCTATAAAATCAGATTCTGCCGCACACAATACACTGTAAAACATTTTATGGAGTAATTTTTTTCACTTATATAATGATACTGTTTTAACGTATGTTACTGGTGTAACATTACATATAGTGTAATGTTATACCGGTTATGTCACCATAAAATTGGTGGCAGCAAAACTGTTACTAATTTTATAGAATAATGTTATACAATTATTTTACAGTATATCAGGAATTTCTTTCGGAAAAGCTGTGTATTTTAAGAGAGAATTCTTCACAAAACATCTTATGATAAAATAGGATCCACATTTTTCCTTTTCGAAAACAGGATCCTCCACAAAATTCTATTATAAAAATTTACGTTTATCTTAAAAAATCACCAATTCTTCGTAGTTTGTTACCTTAAAAATCAACGAGTTTTGTCTTTTTAAACGTTTTTGAATATCTGTAAAATCACTTTCTGACTCATACAATATCAGGGAGTTATTTCTTTGAGAATAGTTGTATATTTTAAGGAAAGACTCTCTTTACAAAACATCTTATGAACAAAAAAGAAAAGGATTTACAATTCCCCTTCCCCCCCCCCCTTTATACAAGCATCTTCCACGAAAGTGGGAACCTTCACAAAATTCTATCCAAAATTTTACCTTTTTCTTCAAAATTTACCAACCCTTCGTTAGTTTATTACCTTAAAAATCAACGAGTTCTGTCATAAAACTTCTAAAGACAGTTCTGAAAAAGAGATATATCTTATACATTTATTAATATATGATAAATATTATGATTTGATAATTTAATAAGTATTAAGAAAAAGTTCAAAATCAGGTCTCTGCAAGAAAAGTCTGAATATATATATTAATACGAATTGCCTTTTCTGAAAACAAATTTTATGAGAATATTTTAAAGGTATGTTCTTAAAAATATCTTTTCATTTAGAGAGAAATAAAAATAATTTGTTTATGCAATTTCGTTCACGCTTATGACTGTATTTTATCAAATTAGTGGAATAGCATCAAGAGATTTTTTTCCCTCTTGTTTCTTATGATATAATGCATAAGACATCGTTTAAAATATTTATGAATAAACTAGTGATGGGCGATTTCGATTTTTTAAATCGATTTAATCGATACTACGGCCAACTCGATTTAATCGATACTTTAAAATTTTTAATCGATTTCTCTGAAGATAATATAATTTTCATTTTCCTTCAAAAGTCGAAGATAAAATAGACGGATGTGCCAAATCCAAAATTTCAGTGTATTAGTTTCTAAGATAGAAGAATTAAAGAAACCTCAGAACCCCCCCCCCCCCCTGCAAAATAGCGTTTTTTGTTGAGTGATGTACACCAAAAATTGATCAGGATCAATTTTTATTAAGTACCAGCTGAATCTAAATTTTGATGAAAATCCATGAAAGCGCGAGATACAGCTATTGCGAAATCATAAAAAAAGCAGCATATCAGCGCCACCTGTTGGGCAATTTACACCAAGAACTAAATAACACTAATCTATGTCAGAGATTTACTGAATCTGAATTTTGATGAAAATTCGTTCTTGAGATAGCGCTATTGCGCTAATCATGAATAATGCAGTATAGCAGCGCGATCTCTTAAGCGATTTCCTCCAAAATGTAATTAGCATAAAATAATATCAAGGACTAATTGAATCTAAATTTTTATGAAAGTCCGTGCATTAGTTCTTGAGATAAAGCTAAAATGGAAACAGGAAGAGAGAACAGCGCCCGGTTCAAAGTTCCAATTTAGCCCCCCCCCCCCTATTAACTTTTTCTTGTGATAGGCTAGAAGTGATGTTAGTAGTAAAAATTTGGCGCCTCCTAAATTTCCGTGCTCGGAACGACCGCTTCCTTTCGCCCCCCCCCCCCTTTCACATGGCGCTGAGTGGAAATTGTGAAAAATGTAGCATAGCAGCGCCATCTGAGAAGCGATATACATCAAAATGTAAAAAACATCAATTCATGTCAAGGACTAACTGGATCTAAAATGTGATGAAAATCCGTTCATTCCTTATTCAGATATAGCTGTTGCGCATATTGCAAAAAATGCAGCTTAGCAGCGCCACCTGTTAGGCTATATGCACCAAAAATTAATTAGATTCAGTTTATATCAAGGTCAAACTAAATCTAAAGTTTTGTGGAATTCCGTGCATTTTTTCTTGAGATAGAACGGTCAGAAATTTTTGTCGTATACAGACCCACAGAGTGACAGACACACCCACAGACAGATATTTCTTAAAAACCATGAAATCGTGTTAAAGACCTTCTAAAATATATAAATCCATCAAAAACGGGAAGTCAAAATTTTTCACGAATCTAATACTCTCTTCTTGTAAAGTTACAAAAGAAAATAAAAATGTAAAATCGATTCTGCCCGTAAGATCGATCTTTAGATTCGATGTCGATCTTTAGATTCGATTTCGATCTTTAGATTCGATGTCGATCTTTAGATTCGATTTCGATCTTTAGATTCGATGTCGATCTTAGATTCGATGTCGATCTTTGGATTCGATGTCGATCTTTAGATTCGATGTCGATCTTTAGATTCGATTTCGATCTTTAGATTCGATTTCGAATTTTTTTTTCTTTTTTTCTAGGCTAAATTAGTGTTGAATGCAGGTATTTTTCTGCGACTCCGGAGGAAAGTATCATGTTTTACAGCTCTGTAAGAGAGGGAGAATCGCAATTTGTGCATTAAAAAGCATAAATCTCATAACTTCTGGGGGGGGGGGGGGTAATCCCCTGCGGGTCACTCCATTAATTCGACACTAAGTTAAATCGTTATATTTTTGTTTAGAAGTCCAGTTATTTGAAGTATTAGTTTATTATGTTTTATTTTTCACGCTCGTCTCTTCTAATCCCCCCTTCCACGTCAGTTTTAACTTACAGGGCCGTTCGAAATATGCATACAGTTTTAAAAATGTCCAATTCTCGGTCTATTTTATTTTAGATCCACATTTTAAATCCTTGACAAAAGATAAATAAAGGGCCGCCCTTCCGAACGTTTGGGGTTTATCTGCGCCCCGCCGGGGGGGGGGGGACTTGCACCCTCTTCCAATAGACACCTTAAAATTTCGCTCATTTAATTTTCTACCATTTTTAACTTAAAAGTTTAACCTACATGGCACCCCCAGACAGTGTTCTCGCTGACATTTGACCCACGCTAGTAATTTGGCTAATTAAAAATTAAAAACATTCGCCAAATGAGAAAAGTATTAGCAAAATAGATTCGCCGTGTAGCCAAAAGAAACTGTATGTATTCTCTTTTAATGTATTCTCTTTTTTTTTTTTCAATATGTTCTAAAATAATCAAAGTTTTTATAACTGTGACAGCGATTGTTAATCTAATTTCAACAATCCGCTACAAATATAAAAAATTTGTTTTACTAAGTATTGATGCATACGTATGAAAAACGAAAAAGAAAAAAAGAAAAAACAAAAATTGAGCACTAGCAATTTGGCGAGCCTAATCGCTTGTTTACTCACCAAATGAAGAATTTAGTCGCAATTTGGCGCATTGGCGAGCGACAGCGAGAACACTGCATACACATACAAATACTTTTCGCGGTAAGAAGTCGGCGTCTTTTGTGTATAAATCGTAGAAGGGAGGATAAGAAAAGGATTTTCCTCGATTTCAGTTGAACAAGGGAAGAATAAACGAGTGTTCGGAGACTAAGGATGAGAACACATACAACTACTTTTCGCGGTTAGAAGTCGGCGTCTTTTGTGTATGAAACATAGAAGGGAGGATAAGAAAAGGATTTTCCTCGATTTCAGTTGAAGGTCGGCAGAATAAACGATGTTCGGAGCCTAAGGCTTGGAGCAGACACAACTACTTTTCGCGGTTAGAAGTCGGCGTCTTTTGTGTATATAAATCGTAGAAGGGAGGATAAGAAAAGGATTTTCCTCGATTTCAGTTGAACGTGGGCAGAATAAATGAGTGTTCGGAGCCTAAGGATGAGAACACATACAACTACTTTTCGCGGTAAGAAGTCGTCGTCTTTTGTTTATAAATCGTAGAAGGTAGGATAAGTAGAGGATTTTCCTCGATTTCAGTTGAACGAGGGAAGAATAAACGAGTGTTCGGAGCCTAAGGCTGAGAACAGACACAACTACTTTTCGCGGTAAGAAGTCGTCGTCTTTTGTGTATAAATCGTAGAAGGGAGGATAAGAAGGGGATTTTCCTCGATTTCAGTTGAACGAGGGAAGAATAAACGAGTGTCCGGAGGCTAAGGATGAAAACAAACACAACCACTTTTCGCGGTTAGAATTCGGCGTCTTTTGTGTATAAATCGTAGAAGGGAGGATAAGAAAAGGATTTTCCTCGATTTCAGTTGAACGAGGGAAGAATAAACGAGTGTCCGGAGCCTAAGGATGAGAACTCACACAACCAGTGTTCTCGCTGACATTTGACCCACGCTAGTAATTTGGCTAATTAAAAATTAAAAACATTCGCCAAATGAGAAAAGTATTAGCAAAATAGATTCGCCGTGTAGCCAAAAGAAACTTCAAATTTTTAATGTATTCTCTTTTTTTTTTTTTTTTTCAATATGTTCTAAAATAACCCAAGTTTTTATAACTGTGACAGCGATTGTTAATCTAATTTCAACAATCCGCTACAAATATAAAAAATTTGTTTTACTAAGTATTGATGCATACGTATGAAAAACGAAAACGAAAAAAAGAAAAAGCAAAAATTGAGCACTAGCAATTTGGCGAGCCTAATCGCTTGTTTACTCGCCAAATGAAGAATTTAGTCGCAATTTGGAGCATTGGCGAGCGACAGCGAGAACACTGCCCCCAGAGCTGTGGACCCTTCCCCCCCCCCCCCCTTGTCGATCACTCATCTAATTTTGCTTATTTCTTCACTTCATTTCAATCTTTAAAAGGCTATAACTTTGCTTCTATAGGAGTTACAGTGATGAGAAAAATTCTAGTATAGCAAAACTTTTCTCGCCGGTTTTTTTTTTTTTTTCCAGTTTTTCGGTTTTCTCTATAGGACCTTTTTTTTGGGGGGGGGGGAGGGGGCAGAGGGGTTTTTCCTTCATACAATATGTCTATTGAAAGCTTAGGCTTCATTAAGCTTCATACATTACAAATCTAGCAAAAGAAGTTTTCTCCCATCATTTCAGGTCAAGTTACGGACCCATAATGTGTTAAAATTTTAATTTTTTAAACTTCTTCTTCTTCAAAAAAAAAAAAAAAAAACATTGATACATATTAGCGAAACTGGGGTTCGAACCCGCAATCGTTTGATTGCACACGTAATCCCTAAGCTTATTGGCCATCGAGTACTCAGCAGCGCTATTATTTCTTTAGATTGTCATCTTTAAATTCATAATATCTTTTGAATGGAATGTCCGATTTGAATAATTCAAAAAGTAATCTACAGATATTGTAACAGGCATTAATACAAAATGATTTATTTGGATAAGGATTAAAGTATCGATAGTATGGTCTAATTTTGGTTGATGTATTTATCGCGTTTTAAAATGTAAGAAAGTAGTTATAGTGAGTTAACTACAATAGCTGGACATATGGTATCGCGCGGTTTTTTTTTTTATAGACATTAATATATTCTTTAATATTATTGAACCTTTTTTTATTCATTTAAAATTATTTCCTGGCGATTCAAAATTATATATCTTAACGATTTAAAAATACACACGTAATTGTTCAAGGTTTCACTTCTATCGGCCCTCTCAGAGTGCCACTATTTTTTTTTTTTTTTTCATGTTCGTCCGTCCTACCGCCCCCCTCCCCCCTTCCTCACCAATCTTAACTTACAGGTTCGTTCAAATTATGACTGCGATTTTTAAAAAGTCTAATCCTCGTTCTATTTTGTTATAAATCCATATTTTGAAGCCTCAACAAAAGATACATTTGGGCCGGGGTCGCCCTTTTGTCCGTTTGGGATTCACCTTGCCCCCCTGGGTGGGGGGCATATTTTTTGTTTCTTCCACACCATCTCATGTAACATATCGTTATAAAGCTTTTATCTCCTCGTTTTTTTCTGTTACTACATCTCTCTCCACCTAGTTACATGCTCTTGGCACTCTTTATAGTTTCAAAGCGTGCATGTTCCCCGCGGACCACCCCATGAATTCAACACTAAGTTAAACACTATATTTTTGTTTAGAAGCTCAGTTATTTGGGTTATTAGTTAATTATGTTTTTCTTTTTTTTTTCAAGTTCGTCCGTTCTAATCCCTCGCCCCCCCCCCCCCCTTTCCTCGCCAATCTTTACTAAATGGGCCGTTCAAAGTATGCATGCAATTTTTAAAATGTCCAATTCTTGTTCTATTTTATTATAAATCCTCATTTTGAAACTTCGACAAAAGATACATTTGGGCTATGGTCGCCTTTCCGTCAAGAGTGGGGGTTACCTGCCCCCTTGAGAATCGGGCATATTTTATGTTCTTCCAAACTATCTCGTGTAACATTTGGTTGGCATTAGAAAAAAAAAAAGTTTTTTTTTTTTTTTTTTTTTTTTGTCTATACTCCTTGTTCCCCATCCTAGTTACACGCTCTTGGCACTCTTTATACTCTGTTTAATGCCAAGTTACTCAGTGTTGTTATTAGTTGAGTTATGTCTCTCAAATTTGTCAAAGTTTTTGTGTAAGTGAAAACCATAAGTGACAATCATTTTAAAATTTAAAATTCTTAATATCCGACTCTAAAATCTGCAATAGCTTAATTCTATGCCTCCCTAAATGGGGATAGGGGGCGGGAGGCGGTAATTACGGTCCTGCTGATTGTCTAAGTTTTGGAATTAGTAATTTGGATCTTCTCTGTGTGAACCTAAATATCGAAATATCGATTCTAGTATCGATTCTAGAACTGAAAAATCGATTCTTATTATGATCGATGTTGTTTTATACGATATCGATTTTAATCGATTCTCAAAATTTCCAGAATCGCCCATCACTAGAATAAACCATTTATGACCAAGAACTATTGAATAGTAACATCATGCATTTTTTATATGCTAACTGTTTGAACGGTTGAAATACTTATTAGTGCTAAACTGTGTTTATTCTTAATTAACTGTCATTTATTTATCGGTTTATTATCATTTATTTTAACTCAAGTTTATATATTGAAGTCTTTGATGCTTAATGCTAAGGAATTTAATTAAGAAGTTTTTCTCCGGTATTTCATATTCACTTAATAAAAGTATAGTTTATTTAGTTTCAATAACTTGTGCTGAATTTTTATCAATAATTAATTAAACAAATTTTTATGATATTGGATCTAATGACTACTCAGTATACATTTACTATTCCATTTAATATGCAAGACATTTCCTATTATTAGAAGCTATCTAATCCAAGTATTGTATTTCCTAACACAAATAAGATTTATTCAAAAGTTACGTTTTGTATACCTATCTGTTGAAAGATTTTAAAGTGGTCACAGATGTTAAAATTTTACATTATTTTCGATGCACTTTATTACATGCAATTATTTCTCATTTATTTATTTATTTATTTATTTATTTATTTATTTTCAGAAATGAAACCTTGACGGGAAAGTGTTTAGGTTTAATCATTTTTTCTATAAAACGATATTTAAATGAGAAATAATTTTAAAATGTTATTTATAATTCTCTAATGTTAATGTTCTCTAATGTAATATTTACTCCAATTTTCAAGATTTTAGGTTCGGCAGTTTTTTCTACTCGTCGATTTATATGAAATCCAGACTTTCTGGAAGGCAAGTCAAATATTATTAAAGAAAGTCGGAAAGTGCACGTCAAATGTATAGCAAATTAGGTGCGTTCGTACTGTAACGACGTTTTAAAAATATTTTGGTCTTGGTGTACAGAACTTCGAATACTATATAAGTAACCAAAATCTTTTGTGTGTCCCTGTAAATACTATCTGATTTCTTTTAAACAGGAAAGTACCTTTAGTAAACATCAGCAACGTATATCAATTTCATAAAATGTGAAATAATTTAATAACACGCACCCCAAACAGTATTTCCTCGTATATCATTATGTAATGGGAGACTTTTATGCGGCTCTGTAAATCTATACATATAATAAAACAGTAGGACCCGGTGTGTCTGTACATTGAAGATAATTGACAAAAATGGAGTCAGGGCGATAAAAGAAAACCAATGAAACACAAAAAAAATTTTTTTGAATTTTTTGTCTGTCTGTCTGTCTGTCTGTCTGTCTGTCTGTTTGTTCGAGGTTATCTTCGTAACTACTGAATGGATTTTTATGCGGTTTTCACTAATGAAGAATGCACACTCCCGGGCAGTGTATAGGCTTTGTTTCATCAAAATCGGACAACAGACAAAAAAGTAACAAAAAGAAACAAAAGAAACTATTAGGTGCGCTGCTCACGTTTTTTAGTACATAACGTTTTTTAGTACATATAAAATCCAATAGATGTCACTGTGCGATTTTAAAACGCGCTATCGTTATGTTTTCGCCAGTCTACTTAAGTATGAGAAAGTTTCAAGCTGGCTGTCGTTCCATGTGGTTTAGTCGGTAGAACGTCAGTGCGCCATACTGATGGCCCGGGTTCGATTCCCAGCATGGAATTTTTTTTTCACTATGTTGGCATTAACGCCTATAAGCAATTAAAAGAATTTGAAATATTGTATTCAAGGCGAATTTTCTCTCTGGGAAAATTTCCTTGCATTAATATGTCAGTGTAATTTTTTTTTCGATTTAATTTTTTTTTTCGAAACTTTGTTTTTCTTAAAAAATTACAGTAAATATTTGATATTTCCCAACGTTTTTTGAATGATCGACTTGCTTTTTTTTTTTTTAATGTATGTCTGAACCTTATCTAACTACTTCTTCAAGATTTCTTTAGATAAACCGACCAGCGTAGCGGGCGAAGGCCGCTAGTTTATAATAAATATTATTTGCTCCAAAAATTGTAAAGTATGTATATTTTACTATATATTTTTCATAGATATATATCAGTTTCATCATGTTCGGAAAAGTGTAACATCATTAAAATCACTTGAAACTATTTTTTCCCATTGGCTGTAATGTAACGGAAAACTTTTGATTCTCTCTGTAGTGCGTTCAATTTTCACAAAATTACGCAACAATTATATATTTTAAATTCCAAACGATTCGGCTGGATACCTTTTGCGTTCTTATATGCGGACGGACAGACAGACGGGTGAACGGACTGAACAATGACTACAGGTGCAACATATTTATGTAATTAAGAACGCACCTAATAAAGAGTTTTCATTTTAAATGTAAAAAAGTTGGATATTGTGCGTCAAACGTGGCGAATA
Source organism: Maratus speculifer (assembly GCA_964019185.1). Classification (NCBI taxonomy): domain Eukaryota; kingdom Metazoa; phylum Arthropoda; class Arachnida; order Araneae; family Salticidae; genus Maratus; species Maratus speculifer. Next base: position 281,316,685 of record OZ025291.1, read on the forward strand.
GGATGCATTCGTACTATAACTTTATTTTATAAATATTCAGGTCTTGATGAATTACTTGTTTCTTTCTTTCCAAAAATGCAATAATACAAAATTTATTACTATTATATATAATAAATTCAGTAATATGGAAATAATATGACTCCGTTTTAAAAAAGATGTAATCACCACAGCAATTTAGAATCATTACCTATCATAGAATTTCACTCAACTAATTACGTATGATAGGATTTAATATAATTAAGAAAACTTTCATGAATATTCTTTTAAGTTTTGATTCTATTTTTATAAAAGTTGAAATGACAAAATTCTGCAATGATTATATATGTATTAAATTTCAAACCATTCGGTTAGATAGTTTTTACATTGTTATATGCGGACCAGACAACGACTATGAGTATTTGTGTAATTGAGGAAAAATAAAACTTGCTGTTTGAGAAACAAGAATGAAGTTAAAGTTTCTTCAAAGTGTTTTTACAATTCTCTAAAAAAAAGTTTGAAAGGAAATTGAATTGTTATTGATGGAATATAAAGATAAATATTTTATCTGATGTTGGGACCCCGACATGTTTCAGTGTTAGTGACATAAGAGAGCCTTGGGATATTCCCTGTGGCCCTGTCCATTCTCTCTTCCTGTTTGGAGTCTTTTTTTTTTTTTTTTTTTTTTTTTTTTTTTTTTTTTTTTTCTTCTTCTTCTGAATTGCTGGAAAACAAAAACTTATTTTTCTCTGAAATTCTTGTGCAATGATAGTTGTAAAGAATAAAAATTGGGATTTGTGTAAGTTTTTGCCAGTGATTAGATATAAGTAACACATTTTCTATTTTAGTTTTTTCTTTCTCTTTCTTGTTTTTAAGTACGAAACCTTGACGGGAAAGCATTTAGCTTTAATAATTATAGAAAAGGATATTTAAATGAGAGAAAAAAAAAAACCCTTTAAATACGTTTTACAAGTTTAAGGCGAAATTTCTGCTTCTGATACAAAAATATGATGATACAAAATTTTTTGATCTTGGAATTCAAATTGTCAAGTCCGGCTGCCTTCTCTGAATCTTTATATCTTTGGAATACAGTTTCAATACTTATACCAATCCTTTTTTATTTAATTTATCCATATTTATTTTTTATTTGTTTCACTTGTCCAGTTGATATGTTAATTCGAGCACATATACAGTGTCATGTTTCCGATTCATTACCGTTTCAAATAATCATACTTACAAATGTAATTCGGAACTAATTATACTTGAAACAAAATACAAATTATAAAAACAAAGAATTCATTAATAGAATACATATCGAAGCTAATTTCGAGCTACTGCGTATCGTTTTACTCTTATTTCATAGATATTGGATCTAATGACTATTCAGGATACATTTACTATTCCATTTAAAATGCAAGACATTTCCCATTATTAGAAGCTATCTAATCCGAGTATTGTATTTCCTAACACAAATAAGATTTATTCAAAAGTTACGTTTTGTGTACCTATCTGTTGAAAGACTTTAAAGTGGTCACAGATGTTAAATTTTTACATTATTTCCGATGCACTTTATTACATGCAATTATTCCTCATTTATTTATTTATTTTCTGAAATGAAACCTTGACGGGAAAGTGTTTAGGTTTAATCATTTTTTTACCTGTAAAACGATATTTAAATGAGAAATAATTTTAAAATGTTATTTATAATTATCTAATGTTAATGTTCGCTAATGTAATATTTACCCCAATTTTCAAGATTTTAGGTTCGGTAGTTTTTTCTGCGCGTCGATTTATATGAAATCCAGACTTTATTATATATATATAGATTATATGTATTATTATCAATCCTTTTTCATTTAATTCATTATAATTTATTTTTCTATCTATTTTATATCTGTTCATGCACTTACAATGTCATGTTTTTGATTTTATCATTTCCAAAATCGCACCCCTATAAATGCACTAGTCACGTAACATTCAGAGGTAATTATACACAATACAAAATAGAGTATAAAAATGAAAAAATATTTAATATATTCAACTATTAAACAAATTTAGATCCACTCACTCTATATAATTTTAATTACTACATATTTTATCTTATGATTACTCAGTCATTTGCGTTCTAATCACGATAAAATGTAAAATGACACAAAACTACACCACAGTTACACTTATTCTATTTTGTTATAATATATACAATACTATGTAATGTTTTCAGTTATTTATTATTATTATTATTATTGTATCGTAGACATTAGAAATAAAAAATTTCTTTGAATGCATCTTATCATGTAAAAACTATTTACTATCTTTGAATCTTCTGATCTTTCAAATACATTCTGAATTCTTATATCAATCACTTTTTGTTTAATTTATTTCAAATTGTTTCCTTGTCCAGTTGATATAAGTTCGAGCACGTAAAGTGTCATGTTTCCGAATCACAACCAAATCAAATTATCATACTTGCAAATTTAATTTGAAACTAATTACACTTGAAACAAAATACAAACTATAAAAATCAAGAATTCATTAATATAATATATGTCGTTGCTAATTTCGAACTATTACATATCATTTTACTCTTCTTCATAGATGCTGGATCTAATGATAACTCAGTATGTATTTACTGTTCTGTTTAATATGCAAGGCATTTCCTATTATTAGAAGCTAATTAATCCGGGCATCGTATTTAATACACATAAGAATTCTTGGAAAGTTACATTCTGTATATTTATCTATCGAAAGATTTTAATTTGGTCACTGACATTAAAATTTAGCATTGTTTTCGATGCACTTTATTCTGTAAGAATAAATGCTATTTCTGCGAAATATATTTTATTTATTTGATTATTATCTCTTTCTCTACCAATTTGATACAGGCCCGGACATCTACGATACATCATCATGTTTGCAGAAGTTGCAGATATTCATAATTAGGAATTTAATTAGTCGAAGATAGATAATATTCGAATGTATACTCAACATATACTCAAATATATACTCATAATAAAACAAAAATGTGAAATATTAATAATTTTTAAAAATAGTTTTTAAAACAAGCCTAAAAACACTTTAATATTTTTTTAATTAGTTATTTAAGGTTTAGAAAACAATTAAAAATTAAAGTTTCTTTATAAAAAATAAAAAAAAGATTTTTACTTTCATAGATTTTCCGGAAAAGTTTCCGAGTACTTTTATAGCGTATCAGTCAGTTTTCTCAAATCAAAATATCACTTTTAAGAATGCTATGTCTCAAAAATTTTCAACTGCATAAATGAATTTATACATGCTAGAGTAACATAATAATGTCAATTTTAATAGTCGAATTAATGCTGTTAATTTATCACGTTTATCTGTAAAACATATTCGTAGAAAATGAAAATGTTAGCTTGAGAATTGATTCAAACCGATGTTCCGGTTTAAGAAATTTATTAATTCCCTATAATAACAGCTCGGAAACGTTTTCGACAATCAGTGACAAAAAAATAAACTTAGTTTTTGTAAATTCCTCTTTAAATTTCGCCTTTTTTTCTTTTAAAGATTTTGAAAAATAAAAATGCCTTTTGGAGTAGGAGTAGTGAGTAACTAGTGGGAGGTTATTGTATATATTTTCGCTGGTAGTTATGTTACATTTTTCTAGATTAAGAAACTTTTGTAAATTTTTACAGTGCAACATTTTCTAACCACGTTAAATTGACTTAGATTCCATATTGAAATATTCATTTCTCGTTCTATATGTCTCCTAAGAGTCACCAGTCCTCTTAGTAGAGTTGTATGGGATTTATTCCAAAACCGCTCAGCATCTGGGCATTAAAAGTGCAAAAATATTTTTTAAAACACCTTATCTAGTAAAAATTATAATCACTAAATTTTTATATTAATCTTTTTATTTTTCATTTAACTATTATAAGTTATTTTTATTTCCACTTGAAGGATGTCGGAACAACTACTGTGTCATGTTTCCGAACCATAATCATCTCAAACACTTATTCATACAACTTTAATTGTTATATAATTATGTTTGAATTAACATACAAATACGAGTATTAAAATAAACAAAAACGAATGTAATGTATGTCGAAGTTAATTTCGAACCACCGCATATTGACTTAGCTCATAGATATTGATTCTGGTGATTACTTAATTAGCATTTACTACTTTATTATGCTAGACAGCTAGACATTTGTTACCACAGAAGCTATCTAAGATTCAGAGCTTCGCATTTCCTAAACACGTAAAGCCGATAAAAGGGGACCTCCGAATTAGAGGTCTGCACGGGCCGGAATTTCCAGGCCCGGCCCGGCCCGGCCCGTTGTAAAACTCAAAAGTTCGGCCCGGGCCCGGCCCGGCCCGTAGGAAAGTTATTTCGGCCCGGCCCGTTTAAATTTTTATATTTTAAGCCCGGCCCGGCCCGTACAAAAATCAGCGAAAACAGGCCCGGCCCGGCCCGGCCCGTTTTGGCCCGTTACAATTTCTACGATTTCTTAAAAATTCAGATTTTTATCATATAAATAAGATTTCTTTAAAGAATGCTGCATACATATCTATGGAATGATTTTACAGTATATTTTACAGGAAATACACATTAACAACATTAATGATTACTTAGATTCTTAGGCTTTCAACATTCGAATAAAGATTCATTAAAAAATTAATATGGCTTAGAATAAAAGAAAAAAGAAAGAAAGTTAAAAACATCGTTAATTTTGAAGCTGTTTCATAAAAAAGGATTTATAAATATATTTCTATATTATTTTATTATAAGTTTCAAATCCAAATTTATTCTTAAATTCAAAGAAGTCCTTTCTGTTACATTTCTAAATTCATTTTTTTTTCCTCAGAAACGCATAAGATTAGCAGATATCTATTTTCAGAAACTATATAATCGAATGGCGTTATCCATTTTTTGATGCAAGCAATTTAAGAATACTGCAAACAATAAAATACTGTCATAATTAGCGTTTTGAATAGAATTTCCGGAAGCAATAGCAAGGGAAGGGAGAAAAACCTGCAATCATTTGAGAAACTATTATATCTCAACAAGTATTTTATTTACCAACAATGAAAAACGCTATTCGATTCCAAATCCCTTCAATAGTTAGGCTTATCACTTTTATACTTTTACAATTAAAAATTAAACAGAAAATGTGCCAAACTTTCGCATTATTGAGAAATTAATTTAAATTCATCGACATATATCCGAAGACTAAGCTAACAAAAGTTCTTTATCGCTGTTAATAATTTTACAAATCATGTTTTGCCAATAATTAAGTCTAGTACCGAACCGGCCAGTCTGTATGTAGAAAAATAATGCAAGCGTGATCTCGGACCGGCATGAGTCAGCTAAAAAAATATTAAAATGGGTTACACATAATGTAATTCTCCGATGCCGATACACTGTGCATTTTTATATTGATGCTGTCAAACTAGTATGGCCACATTTATACTTATTCTCGTTAAAACCATTTTCGTTGAAAATAGCTCATATTTTATCGTTTCAACTGAAATCTTCAGAACGGGCCGGCAGGCCCGAAATTTTTTTTATCGGCCCGGCCCGGCCCGTCAGGCCCGTTCAATTTTTTTGCCGGCCCGGCCCGGCCCGTTTATGTTGTTTGTCGGCCCGGCCCGGCCCGTTGAAAAAACTATTCTAAATCTGCCGGCCCGGCCCGGCCCGTTAGAAAATTCGAAACGATTCCGCAGGCCCGGCCCGGCCCGCGGGCCGGGCCGGGTACGGGCCCGTGCAGACCTCTACCTCCGATGGAATATTCATTTCTTGTTCTATTTTTCTCCTAGGAGTCGACAGTATATTTAGTATGTGAAATTGTACCAATTTACTCGCCTCCTGGCTATTTTCCATTGACATCGAATGCATTGTGATGTAGTTATAAATAATTATATTCTAATTCGTGACAGGAAACATTATCTTACTGAGCCGCTCGCAAGAAATGAAAGAGCGTCTCAAATGAAAATGCAAAGGACTTAAAGTTCATTAGCCAATTAACTAGCTTCGACTGTTCTGAAGCGATTCATTGAACTTCCGTCTATTGGCTGTTTTGTTTTCTCTTTGTTTGACCTTCTTCGCGAAGTCGCGCTAAATATTTAAGTATTGTTAGGTATGCCAATGTATTTTGGTTTATTTATTTTGGTGCGTTTAGTGATAAAATCGGAATTCTTTTGCAAGATTGCGACTATAATTACACCAATTTGCAATTTGTGGTTAAAAAAAAAAAAAAAAAAAAAAAAAAAAAAATATGCAAGAAAGAGGTTTTGAAATTACATTTCAATAAGTTGTAACTGCTCTGTTTAGATCGTGGGACTGTTAAAAAAGAGGGAATAACATATCTTAAAATAGTGTAGCTTCAACTCTAACGGCTTTCAAACGGTTTCATTACTACCGCAGAAAACTTCCACCAGTAAATTTAAGTTGAAAATTTCTCTTTATTAAAGCATCTCATTAACAGAAAATTTTAATAAAAAATAATGGCAAAAAATTCTATTCATTTTTACTGACGGTCATTTTTACTTCAGCAGTAGTAGCTCCGCCACATTGTAACAACCAAGAAAAACTGCTGTCAGTGTCAATGAAAACATTATAATATTTCGGCAAACCGACACCAGTAAAAAGAAATAGATTTTTTTTTTAATACCATATTTGTGAAAGAAGTCTTTTATTCATAAAGCACTTAAATTAGACGAAATTTTCTACTTTAGTTAACTAGTGGAAGCTTTCAACGGCGGTAATCAGAAATGCTTTTGATTAAAAGCAATTGTCTTTATCTTGTGAGAACTTCATCAGTTATTTCACTCTCAATTGCTAGGCATACACTAAACAGGAATATGTTTAGAAAAATTTTAGGTCCATTAAAGGACCCTTCACAAAATAATTTATCTTAAAACAGGGCTTCGACTGTTTTGAAGTTTTCTTTTGGTAACTGTCATACTTATTTTCTTTTGACTTATTCGTGATAACTTGGAAAATATCTAAGTTTTGATAGTTATCTGTCATCGTTTCGCTTATGATTAATATTAAACAATTTGAATGCATCTGCAAAGATAGATAGTACTGTATTACTCTGTAAAAAAAAAAAAAAATCTGTAAAGTTATTAATATTTTTCTAAGAAAGTCGGATTTCAAGAGCACTTTATGCAATGGCATCAAAAAAAAAAAAAAATATTTAACAGATACACATTTGCACTGAAAAAAAAAATCTGTAAGAATGTTAAGAATGTTTTAGAAAACAGAGATGCGTAGAATTTTTTTTATGTAACTGGAACTCGGGTTACAAATATAATTTGAATGTCATTTCATTACTGTAATTTTAGCAGATTCGTTTGTTAAACTACAGATTTCTGTAGCTTTGCAAAAACTAGTTTTATAGAATTGCAACTTTATTTTTTCATTTTGTTCAGTGTACAGATAAAATTTTAGTAAGCATAGTAATTTAAGTAACTGTACACCTGTAGAATTACAGGTTTTTTATTACAGTTTAAACATCTTAAATATATGTTAACTTTTAAATTGTTATATTAAAATTTTCATCAGAATTTTAAAAACTTATTGTTTTAGTAAGAATTTATAAATGCATTTCCGGTACAGCCCGACCTGAGCACAAAAATCCTGCCTAAGGTCAACCGGAAACTCGAACCGAACAAGACAAAACAAGTATTCGCAAAGCCGAAACCCGAACCCAAAGGGAAAGAAAACTAATCCATATTTTAATACAACTATAGTAATCTACAATTTTATCTTTATTGTATAAAAGTGAGCACATATATACGCTTTAATATTAAAGTAAAAGTGTAAAACAGAAAAATATTTCGAAATAACGTTTAGAAAAATATTTGGGACTTTTTATTTAAATGTGAAGTCAACCCGAACCCGACCCAAAATAATCAAAACTCAATTCGAAAAGATCTAAAGCAACCCAACTCACACTAAAAAATAAATAAATAAATAAAATTAAAAATTAGTGTCTACTCAATCCGTGGTGTAATCGAATTGGCTTTCGGTAAAATCGAATAACCATAATGATGCCGGACTCTAATTCGAGATAGGGGAGAGTGGGGATACTTGAGCCACCCCTATTATTTCTGCAGTTGGTTAATTTTTCTTTCTAAAACTGGTAATATGATAACATATTTATACTTCTGAACATGTAAAAAAGAAATCACATACCTTGGTACTATTTTGAAAGTATGGTGATTAATAGTTGTTTTTCCCTATCTAAAGTAAATATTTAGTTGCATGTTTTATTATTATTATTATTATTATTATTATTATTATTATTATTATTATTATTATTATTATCAAAGTTTCGCTTAAAGTTGGAACAGTATACATTAATTTAATAAGTATAATCTCAATTGTATTTTGAATCTAAAATAGCTCAAATAGCTGCATGTTTTACTTAGTAAACTCTGATAAACAAAAATGTTGGTAATGGGGATACTTGAGCCAGTGAGATTGGGGATACTTGAGCCATAGCTCAACCATCCCGACTAGGAAATTAGACATGGGTAAAATAAACAAAAAATAAAATTACGTCCTTATATCCACTAATAGATTTTTTTTCTGGATAAAAGAGAGCATAATTTTTTAATTTAATTTATTTCTTCTTAAAAAAATAATGACTTAGAAAAAAAATGTTTAAAAATGCATTTTTTTTTAAATGAAAATATCCATTTTATTTTTCATTTTGACTAACAAAATAGCCTGTCTAGATAAATGTAAAATAATCTCGAATACTTTAATTAGTTAGGTCCAACATATTAAATATTTATTATTTAATATAATATATTAAGATTAATATTTTATATTGAAATTGTAACCTCTGTTACTGTGACTTTTTAAAAAAAAAATCAAAGAAATGACTTCTATTGTCCCCAACAGAGGGTACTACTCAGTTACCATGTAGGTAAAAGACAAAAGGTGTCTGGTTTTACAACCATTCTGAATTTGTTCTTTATACATGTTGCCAAAGAGCTGAAACATCTGAATTCTAATCTCAATTTATTTTGAAGGACTTTATGCATCATAATTTATCATTCTGTAAAATATTTGTGCAAAAAAAGCGAAAAAAAAATTACTTTTGTAGGTATTTTTCCGTACTGGCTCAAGTATCCCCTCCTATGGGATACTTGAGCCATGATGTAAAAAAAAAGTAAAAAATAATTAGACATAGAAAAATAGTTCAAAATTAATTGAAAGTAGTTTTCAGTTGAAGAAAAATTATCAAATTTTCATTTTCAATATTTTATTTTGTTCTAAGAAATTACAAAAAATTAAAAAATAATAAAATTTAAAAAGTGGCTTAAGTATCCCCATCTTCCCCTACTCAAAACTTATATATTAGTTCTAAAATTCTATTTAGCTCTTCTGTTTTATTTTCTTCTTGTTAGTCCCTCTAATTTCGTCCGTAGAAGTTTTATTTCGTGCTGTGGATGATAAAGATTTTCTAAATGTTTTCTTTTATTTGATATTGATAGATGGCTTTGAGCATCTTAGAGGGTATTTCCTGCACTTACTAAAAATGTAATTGTTTGTTTTTATATAGTACATTATTAATGTGTCAGCGATTATCAATTACAGTTGTTGAACAAGTAAGAATCTGAGTGAAGTTTAATTAAAAATTAAATTTCTTAGGAAAAAAAAATTTCCGTTAAGTTTATACACGGAAGGTTTTCCAGTTTATCACAGAATTCGTGGCGAGCGAAATAAAAAAAAAATTAAATAATGTTGATGCTTCATCAAAAAAACTAAATATTGGCAGCTTCAAAATATTTTATTTAAAGTCAGTCATATGGAGAAGGAAAGGCTCTAATTTAACTGGCAAAATGAATCTAATTGCAGAAATATTCTATTCTAAATGATTGCCCTCCATCTCCCTCCATATCTCCTGCCAATTGCCCAACCATCCATTCCGAATTAACTTGCGCCTTTCATGTCAAAATTTCCTGGCGGAATAAAGAATTCTCTGGAACATTCTGTACTCCCGAACCCGATGCTTTTTATGGAAATAGCGTTTTAATATCTGGCGTCGAGATCAAAGCAGCAGAATCGAGTGTCTCCCGCAAACGATAATTTTATTAAAAATATTATTATTTAACTTATTTTATAATCGAAAATAATTAAAATACGAATGTGTTCCTCAGACGATAATTTCATTAAAAAGCAATAAGAAATTAATTTATTGATGTGTAATAAATATAAAACGCGAAAAAAGTTAAAAGAATGATTTTTTATAACAAGTAAGCTTTTTAGGAATAAAAGTTAATAAGATTTTTAAAAAAGTGTTGAAAAAAAAACAGGGTAAAGTTAGTTTTATTAGGAATTTAAGAAATAAGGCTTATTTAAGAATATTTTAATTTAGAGCTATTTTTACATTTACGCGTAGTGGAATAAATGTTTTTTAAAGCGAATTAAGAATATATATCGTTTCTATAAAGATTAATAGATTAGATCTAATAACAGAATTTTAATTTCATAAACCGGAATAAATACGGAATATTTCTAAAAGGAAATTAATGTAGTATAAGATTAGTTTTGGCGAAAGAAAATTAAATTTTATAATATATACATAATATTTAAATAAAATAAATTTAAATTATAAATTTTATCAGTATTATAAATATTTTTTATATGTATTTTTGTTCTCCGAAAGCCAAAATATTACATATCAAAGCAAATTCTTCCATGAAATTTAACGATAAATTTGTATACAGAAAACAAAAAGTTTCGCTCTAATAAATCATTTCTAGCAAAGTAACGTATATCTTTTATCCAAATGGGAATAGTTCCGTAACGAAGATTTTTCCATTCGATTCTTTTAACGACTTGTCATCGTTATCTTTTCGCATCTTTAATGATCGTTCTCTTTTGACCATGACAAATGACTAAAACCGCCTAAGAAGCACGGTCAAGGTAAAAAAACGGTGTAATAAGCGATTCCCGAGTTCGTGACATAAAGTTTTCGTGCATACTTACGAGATCTTTTCACTGCAGAGTTCGACTGTTTGCGGTCAAACTATATATTGATTGAAAAAGAACGCATATTAGTGTGTATAATTTGAAACTAAATCTATGTAAAATGCGATGTTGCTACCAGAATTAATAATTAAGTTTTGAGCAGAAATATTTTCTGTGTCAACAGTTGAAATAAGTTCTAATATCGGATAAAAAAAAATAAGATTATTTTTTTTTTATATATATATAAATATAGTTATATGGTACCAAATATCTCAATTGTTGTTTTAAAAAACTTCTTTAAAATATTTAAAAAAAATTATTTAGTCAAGTTTAAAAAAAGAAAATGTTTGTAAGACACATCAATCATTGTTCTTTTTTTTTTCTTTTTTTTTTTTTCTACATGTTGGAAAATTAAATGAAAAAAAAATCTTTAACCAACTTTCAATAATTAACTATTAAATAAACAGTTTTTGTTCGGTGACAGATTGAGGTATATTGTATTATTTGGCTAAAAAATATAAATAGAATTATTTTGATGCATGCTACTATTCGAAAAAATCGCTACGGATATGTATGACTTGTACTATTATGTTTACACACTTAGAGTTTCAGGAATAAGTTTTCATATATCCTTCTAGATATTTAACAAAATGTCTAAAATCGCAAATGGCCGGTCACCTTTGGCCATATAGTGTATATACATATATGGGTGATTCTCAAAATAGGGGACAATTTATATCTTTCGGCATACAAAAAAAATTGAGAGGTTTTTTGTCATGTTTTTATATTTAGATTTGTTTGTCTTAATATTATTCATTATTTGCACTCAAGAATTACTCATTTTTTAGCTAAAAACACATTAAAATAACAGAATAAATGTTCAAAATGTCATTAGCATGGATGTCCACAGCAGCTGTGCCTTGTGTATACTAGAATTTTTCAAGAGTTAATATCATGTTTATTAAATAAAACAAATGTTATTCTTTCTTTAAATTAATCAAGGCGAGGATTTAACCAATAAATTTCTTTTAAAAAATAAAATTATAGTATATAAAAAAGAATTTAAGTTTGTCCTCCATATTCTATTTTCAAAACAAGATCATACTATAACAGCTGGTTATTAATCAAAATTTCATTTTCACATATGACAATAGCTTGAAAATATAAAGTTTCTCCATGGCAACAAGTAGCCATTTTATCCCAGCCTGAAAATAGAAGCATGTATTGTATTTTAAGAATATAAGTTGAATATTAGGGGCGTACATCAATTGTATGTCATTAGAATGGATAATAATTTTCATGTTTATTTTATAGTTAAAATTTTTATTTTACTTATTTGCATAGAACTTTTGTGTTTTAAAAAGACCCAGAAAGGACTATTGCATTGTGATTATATTATGGCTCATAATCTTATTTAAATTAAAATTTGTCATTAGCATGGTCAAATATCAGTGTCATTAGCATGGTCTTTCTGTCCATGCTAAAGACTCCTATGTGCATAAATGTAACCAGTGCTTATATTGTATCCTTTATAAAGTTTAACTTTACATATAAATTTAGGTATTACATTTATTATCCCTAAAATATGCATTAAATCTGTCAGAAAATCACTAAGACAGCTTCTTACATTGTTAGTATCAGAATGTTGCTCATATAAACAAAGTTTGCTCTTTGGTAATGTTTTTATTCTCCTTATATGTATATATGTAAAAATGGAAACCATTTGCTGAAAAGGAAGGCTAATAAATATAGAAAAAATTATTTAAACAGGAAGAAAATAAAAATTTCTTATTATATTTATTCCATGCAATTTGTTTTGTCATTAGCATGGCTCAAAAAATACTAATTTTTTTTTTTTTTTAAGTTAATTTTTAAATATTTAGCTCTGCTGACTACATGTAAAGTATACCTAATACTATATTAACAACACCTATTTTTTTTTTTTTTTCAGAAATTTTGCTAACAGTAATTTTTTTTAAGATTTTACTTTTGAAATTGTCCCCTATTTTGAGAATCACCCATATGTATTAAATATAAGAAATCTCTTAGGGTTACAAAAAATCTTACAGATTTTTATTCCGTTATGTAACATATAATATCAATGTTATGTAAACATATTTTAATTAAACTAACTTTCAATTGACGCTAACTTGTTGATTTATTTTAAGGCTAAATTAAACTATTCATGAAGTTCAATCCTGGTATAATGTCAAAACACTGCATCTATTGCCCATTCTCCTCGTTCAACCCTCATGGAACCAAGATAACTAAAATACTATATCTTCTAAAGCCCAAAACAGACATGACCACTCTGAAGTTGAACTTTATTCCCAGAACTCACTTTTTTTTTTATCCCTCTTGCGGTTTACTGACAATAGAAAACAAGGGAGATACAATGGTCAGGGGAGATCACTATCTTAACCCTACTTAAGGAAAAGACCTTAGTTGAACTGAAAGTATTGCAATCTGGACGGAGCTTAAGGCTGCGAGCGAACATCACTAGTTTTTATTACACTAAAAGAGCAATAAATCTATCTTTGTTTTCGTACGGAACAAAGGTGAAACCTCTTTAAATGATTTTTGAGGGACTGACCCTACCGAATTGACAAAGGAAGGCAAAGTTTATCTCGCCCTCATCTTCAGTCGTAAAGCTTTCAACTGATTTCGAGTTCGATTTCTCTCTTGAAGTTCAAAAAAGTTCACTGAAAATGTACTTTATATATCAAAGTGCCGACACGAAAGATAAAAAATAGCGACGCCTGACCGCAAGAAGTTAGTGCTATGTGTCTGGTCCTTAAAGGTCCAAACACACACAAAGACTTTTTGTGGTTAGCAGGCGGCGCGTTTGGTGTTAATGACTTTTGAAGTTCAACTTCAATCCAAGTGTAGGACAAGAATCTTTCCCTTCAGTAGGGTTTAAAAGATAGTTATCTAACTGGCTATTGTATCTCCACCGTTTTCTATTGCAAGTGGGGAGAGAAAAATTGAGTTCCAAGAATTCAGTCGAACTTCAGCAAAATGTAGATCTGAACTGAGCTTAAGATACTATATATTCTCCCCACATTGAGCTAAGATACTATATCTTCTTAGCTCCATACATTCCCTTTACAGGTTCCAGGAACTTGAAAGAAAACCAGTAGCATTCCGCATATTGCTTTTCATCTTTCCCCAAATATTGCTACTAACGAGAGAGAGAGAGAGAGAGAAAAGAACAACTGACTTTCAGAAAAAAAAAACCATGAAAAAAAATCGGTTAAGGTGTAAAAGCGACATATAAACGGCGTTATGTGTCTTTTAATCGAAGCATTACAACATTGAAATACACAAAGATGAAACGGGATCGCACTGAAAAGACGTATAAATGAGAAATATATAAACGGTGCTTTACTGTATACTATTTCCACTTGCTATATTTTAAACCTGTAATTGAGGATTTTTAGCATCATATTATGAGCAAATTCCACAACCCTATTCCATCCATAGATTTCGAAGATAGAGCATTCATACAGTTTTGCCAAAAATTTTTAATAGAGATTTTTCGCCTTACGTAACCAATGGAAAAATGTTAAAATATTAAAAAAATAATCTAATGTTAAGTTAAATAGGGATGTCAGGCTTCTGGGAAATTCTGGGAGTACATGCACTACTAAAAATAAATAACTAAACTCTTGTGTTTCAATATTTATTTTACCCACTACTAGGAATATTTATCTATGACATTATTTAACTCACAAAAAAAAAATTTTATTTCGCATTATGAGAAAAAAAGAAGGTAAAACCGTAAGTCTCTAAAGAAAAATTTCGAAAATTTATGGCTCAGATGCTTGATAAATAAAGTGTTTTTTTTATTTTAAGTATTTAATCTTGTTTTTTTTATTTTATCATCTTTGCAAAATTACACTGTAACAAAAATACACCGTAAAAAGTTTTAAACTAATTCCCAGATGACATAATAGTAAAAAAAATTACTAGAAATTACTGCGGAGGTAGAAAGGAAGGAGGAAAGGAAACCATAAAAACTTTCTCCGATTTAAAAAATGAACGAGTTCGAGAAAAGAATCATTTTTTTACTCATAAAAATGATTATTTCTATCTTAATTGGCAAAACTAATTTTATGATTTTTTTTTTTTTTTTTTTTTTTTATGTAGGCGTGAAATTTATTACCAATGTTTCATATTATTAATCTATCTAACATTGCAGAATTGTTATTATTTTTTCGATAATAAATATCAAACATGGGTAATAAAATTATTCAATAAAGCTTTTTTATAAATTTATCATCAAAATATTTTAGTGAGAGAATTTGAACGAGCTTTTGTCAATTAATGTCTTAGAAATGTGGTAAAACTTAAATAAAAATTATATATTTTATGTTTTATGCACCCGTATTTTGTATTTATATATAAATACAAAAAATCTTATTTGTTTATTTCATCTATAAAAAATACATTACTCTTAGGCTATTTAATTTAAATATTTTTAACCTTTTTAAAAAGAAACATAATTCGTTAATTAAATCGAAAATTAATTGATTATTTCAAAGTTCAAATTTTAGTTAGCTTCATTTTCTAAAGATAAATATTATTTTTTCCTTGCATGATAATAGTTCGTTGCTAACTTGTTCAAATATCTACATAACATTAACAAACAATTATTATTATTTTTATTATTTTTTTTTTTCTTGAATTTTTAAATAAAAATTATGTGTCCATGAAAATTTATTTTAGTAGTTCTGAATACTGTAGTTTCAGGAACATTTTAATTAAAAAATTATTTTTAACATTTTATTTACCTTTATTTATTCGTGTATACCGCGCACCCAGTATTTTAGAATGAGAAATACCTTTTTTGTAGCTCGTATAAAACGCGCATCATAAATTTGACATGCAAGGCAATGGATGATGAAATGAATCGAAATAACTGTTAAGTGAGGCTAGAAAAAAAATCGAATTTTTTTTTTTTTTTTTTTTTTTTTTAGACTTTGTGTAGGGCGTGAGTGTTATGATATAGTGACGTCACTTAAAAACGTCTACATTGTAAAAAAAAAAAAAATGCAGTTCTAAAAATGTAAAGTTGCAGAAATCTGTATTCTTACTAAAATTTTATCTGTACAGAGTACAAAAAAAAAAAAAAAAAAAAAAAAAAGAGAGAGAGAGAGAGAGAGAGAGAGAGAGAGAAAGATAAATCTAAGAGAAAGAAAAGTTCTAGGTTTCCTTGTTTCCCCAAAAAATTCTTAATAATTTTATAACCTTAAATATTTTTTTATTTATAGTGCAGTTCTGTATGTATTACATGAATTTTTTCTGTTACCGTTACATAAAAAGCAGTAGCGGCAATGAGGATTGCCAAGTAGTGTTATAATGTTACTACCGTTTTTCTATGAAAAAGTACAAAGAGTGAAATAAAGATTCAGGAATACTTCTATTTAGTAAGATTCCGGTTTTAATTTCTTCTATGAATACATTTCTTGATTCATAGGTATATCGTGTGATTACATAAGGCAGTAAGAAAAATATTTCTTGTATAACGCGCACCCAGGGTTTTTGCCCTAAATTTTGGAAGAAAAATTTTGCGCGTTATACACGAGTAAATACGGTAATTTAGTTATTAGGACATATATGGATAACTATCCCAAAATCTAAAAATAATTTTTAATGCCGGTAAAATGGATTGTTTTCTTATTTACTAATTTCTATTTCTTATTTTAATTTTTTTTTCGGTTTTAAAAATAGAAATCTTTTATTTCCATTATTCAATATTTGATCAAGTTGATCGTCATTAAATTTAAATTCTATATCAGATCAAAGTTTTTTTTTTCTCTTTTCTTTACGGAATTTTCGCAAAATTGTAAATAAAAATTTTATGCTTACGATAATCACGCGCGTTAACTAGTAAATAGTCGTTTCGGCATACATTTATTATAAAAATTATGTTTTAAGATTTGAAGTAGACTTATCTAAAATAACTTTTCAAAACTTTAAAATAGAAAAGCATAATTTCTAATGCCGGAATTAATACATTAGTGTACCATTATTCAGTTATTTATTTGATTATTTAAAAAATATATTTATAAATGAAAACACATCACCATTATTTTTTCAGTACCTCGGGATTTAATTAATTGGTTATCTTCAGGTTTAAAACTGACAGATTGGTTGGAAAAAAAAAATTCTCTCCTACTAAAGATAAATAACATTTTTGCTTAGCAACCCATAAAAATACACTGATAACTAGTCTAAATATTTGCATTGCATCGACAAGTAATGGGATTTTCGTGATAGAATGTAATAAAAATGTTTCTTCTTGACTTCGATACTTCATTGTAAACGTTTTCAAAAAATGGAATATTGTTTTATTTAATGCTATAGGCATTGTTTTTCGTTTTATTGTACGTACTTTTTTTCCTTTTTTGTATAAACATTGCTTATCATGACAGAACACTCAAGCATGGTAAAAAGGATAAAATTATTTTTCGAGTCTTCTACATACACATACATATATATATGTGTATGTATGTGTGTAATATAAGATAGAAGGAGAGAAGAAGTTGAGAATTGTACGTCAAACGTGGCAAATGAGAAGAATTCATATTATAATTAGTTTTATGAACTTTCTGATCTTGGTGCAATAGCTGTTGCATTCTTGTGCAAAATTTATTACGATTATATGTATTAAATTCAGTAATACGGTAATGACTCCATCTTAAACTGGACGTAATCACTATACCAACGTAGAATCATTACCTATCATGGAATTAATTAAGTATGATAGTATTTAATAAGAATAACCACCATGGCAATCTACAATCATTACACATCATGGGATATCACTAAATTAATTACGTATGAATTTAATAAAATGAAGAAAACTTTTAATGATATATTTTTTCATTTTAATTAGATTTTCAAAAACTCGACATCACACGGCAAATTTCGGCAACAGTTATATAAATTAAATATCAAAACATTCGATTGGTTAGATTTTGCACTGTTACACCCGTACGAAAAAACAAACGAGACGACGACTATAAATATGTGCTACATTTTTGTATAATTACGATTGCACTTCAAAAGAGTTGGTTTGTACTAAATATATAGAAAATATCGAGCTAAACAAGAAAATTTCAATATTACACAAATTTTGTTCCCCGAACATCTGATAAATTTAATATATTGAGAGTACTGTAGTATACTATGATTCTTAGGACATGAAATAAATGACCCCCCTCCCTCCAACAACAGTGACTATGAGTAACCATAACCAAATACAGATCTTCATTCAATAATCTAATCTAATGTTTTAATCCAGTCTTGAAAAAAATGAAAATAAAAAAATGTAGCAATCAAATTCAGTCAGAAATATTTTAGTTTATTAAAAACAGAATAGTAAAATTTTGTAAATATGTGCTTCACATTTACGAAAGGTAGAATATGAAACTACATACAGACAGACATACAGATGGAAAATATAATTATTTTCTAAACTAATAAAAACATAAATTGCGCATTATGTTTCAGATTTTTTTCCCTTTTTTTATTATTAACTTATAGTTCTAGTAACTAAGATGAAAAATCGATTAGGAATGATGTCTCGACAATAGTTCTTTTTTATTTCCGGAAAATAATTGTTTTATCAAAGACAAAGGAAAAGCAAATCTCTTTTATCATTTGTTATAAGTACGAATTAAGGACAAATTAAATCATTTTCTTTGACAAATACATGGTGATAATTGGATGCATTCGTTTTCATACTTTTTATACATTCATTCGTTCTACATAATTATTTTTAGTGTAGATGTGTTTAGTAATACAGTCAAACGAATTAGTTGCCTTTTGTATAGTTTCCATATTTGTAATTATTTTTAGTACAGATATGCTTGGTTGCATATTGTAAAGAAATTGTTGCAATCCGTATGTTTTCCGTATTTGCTGCATGCCTTGAAGATATTACAGCCTACATGCTATATTATCTTAAAAAAATACCTGCTGGCTCGACCTACACTCTTAAGACTACAGGTGACACATTGCACCTTTTAGGGGTAAAAGGCTTGTCTCACTGGTGACACCCCTAGAGGAGCCAGAATGGCTCCCTCAATTAGGGTGAAAAGATGGCAGCCCTAATTTAGAGTGTTAAAAATAAAAAGGAATTATAAACTGACTTTTGACCCGTGATGAATCCGAACCCGCAACGTCTGATTGCAAGCTCAACGCTCTAACCGCTCGGCCATCGAGCTTATCTTCAAAGTCTCCCTGAAATGTTCAAATGTCCTGAAATTCAAAGGTTTTCCTTATATAAAACTCGCTAAAAGTTTTCCATCAGAAGTTCTAAGCGAAATTGGGATAGCGCATGCCCGGTGATAGTCTTCGTAGGGAGAAATTGCTGTTATGATCCACCAGTGATGGCGAGTTGAAGGGGAAGGACAGAGCATCTCATTTGCGCATCACAGAGCATGCGCAAATGACTAAGGGGTGAAAATCGTCCAACGGTTTGCATTGCGCTGCACCCTAACTAGCATGAATCGCCCAGTAAGAGATCAAACGGCACCCTAAACACATTTTCAAGCCCGCGGGTGTCAAATGGTAACACCTTTCCACCCCTGGGCACCAAATGCAACTGGTTTGTCACATTATTTTTAATAGTGTACAGGTATAATCCGTAATGACCATACTTTTTATAGCCCTAAGTGATCAGTTATCCTTATCTATAAGTCACTAATTTAGCTTGATCTTAAAATACACTTAAACTTTTTTTTTACTTTTTCACTCCTGGAAAGACGTTTATTACGTAGGTTGATCCAAAAAAAGTTTACAAGCAGAAGCATTTGAAGCGTAATAATTGTGGAGCGAATATTTCCACCCAGGGTGGTTGACAGATGGCGCTAGTTGTCCTACAGCGGTTCTACGAGTAAGTAGCGTCAGTACGCAGGCACTTTAAAGCGACAGTAATGGCACGATGTCTAGAAAAGTGGTCTCGCATAGAGATGCGAGCCGTAATTCGATTCTTATGCGCCAAGAATGTGGCCGTATCCGAAATTCACAGACAAATTCACAGTCATTCTTCTGCATGACAATGCCAGGCCCCATACAGCTCGCCAGACTCAGGAGTTGCTGCAAAGGCTCAAGTGGGAGTGCTGGAATCACCCCCCATACCGCCTCGATTTGACTCCAAGTGACTATTTCCTTTTTCCGGCATTGAAGCGAAAATATTCCGGAACACAGTTCACCTCAGACGATACAGTGAAAACAGCTGCGGAGAAATGGCTCAATGAGCCGGGCCCTGATTACTACCAAGACGAGATAAATAAGTTGTTCGAACGTTCTAACAAATGCCTAAACAGGTTTGGCGACTATGTGGAAAAGTAAAGGCCAGATGTGTCTCTTGATTGCCATTTGTATCTTGTTTCTATTGTTAATAAATATTTTTTCCTTTGCCTTGTAAACTTTTTTTTTTGCATCACCCCTCGTACATTTAAAGCAAATTGAGTCAAAGGATGAGCTTTAAAAAAGTCATTTTTTTTTTAAATTACGCAGCTTATAATGTCGTAAATATTTTTAAAATTTTGCAAGTGAAAGATGTAATGCTTTCTCGGGAGTTTTCTTTTGTGTGTGAGTTGGTGTGTAAAGAAATACATGAAATTTAATGTAAAATATTTACCATAATTTTAAAATTCTAATAACAGTGGTTTACACGGTTTATATACTTTTGCCAAAATATGCCTTTTTTTAACATATATATTCTAGTACATTCATTACTGGAAAATTGTTGAAAAAAATCTGTCACGTCTAGTTTTAAAAATATTTTAAATACTTAAAAGAATAATAACATGAAATATAAAAGGAAAAAATTAGAAATTATTGATTTTACTTTTATTTTTAAAATTTTCTTGACCTGTTTCTCTTAAAATAGACCAGCAGTAGTCCCCTAACATTATTTTTGTCCCTAAAATCTTTATATTTGTCTACAAAAAATTTAAGGTCTTTGTCAGGTTCCTAGAAGACATCTGCCCTGAATTAGAAAGGAATAACATTTCCTTATCTGAATATTTTATGTATTGTGGGTTGTGTATCCGTGAAGCTCGAAATACCTTTCTTTCTTTTCTTATAATGACAAATGACAGGTGGTTATCCAGGCGCAGGTGTGCGGATGACGCACTCGTGGCTGAATGAAAGTGATGACCACGGGGCATGGCTCAGCTGTCATTTAGTATTTAAGTGATGTGTAAACAGTAGATGTCATGACTCAAGGTTGGTATGCGGAATTGAACCAATGGAGGAACTCTAAGAGGCCCTGCTGGGGGAAGGAAGATCTCTGACAAGGTCAACTCTGGACAGAGAGGTGGAAGACAGTTCTCGCTTGGCGTTTAGACCGATAGGTCGCTCAGGATTTGTGGTCCTGTTGGATAGTGTATATTTTGAGCGTGGGACAAGGCGTCCCGGTGGATAGTGTTATAGGCCGAGAAGTGAGGCCTAATACCCTTGTGTATTGAGATTCTGCAGTAATCTCTGATAAAGCGTATCGAACGTGCGTTGAGTGTGAGGAAGAAAGTGTAAGCTGAACGGTACACAACCAACGTTTAGTGTAGTTAATTTAATGTTGAACCGGATCATCTATATCCGAGTTGTAATTGTAGATAGTTGTAAATATTGTTTCTTGTGTACATATCTATATCTTAAATAAACTGTTAGTTCAGTTCATTAACAGCGTCAGTGTTATTTTACCCAATCCTCACAGCAGGTGACCGATATCACCCATTAATATCGGTGGTGGCAGCTTAAACTACCTAGGACATTCTTCTAAGTTTGGTGGACTGAGAGGAGCGTCCGACAGTCTTGCTTAAAACGCTCACCCTGCTCTTCACTCACATCACCCAAGTTTTCAGGAAAGAAATCCAGGTATAAATGGAGAAAATGTATCTTGAGAGACATATTCACACCCATTCCATGATAGTTTTGTGATAACACGACAATATTTTTTCCTAATTTTCATCTTTATAATTTCCTAAAAATCCATGAACGACCGTTTTTCCCACATGGAGACAAAGGCTTTATTTCAATCTGCCTAATGTTCCAATGTGTTCCCTTCTCTTGTACCAAATGTTTGCTGCTTTTAAATTAAAGTTCGTAAATTTTAACTTTAAAATTAAAGATTTGCAAAAGATCTTCTGAGTCGAAAAAAATGAAAATAAATTTCGGATTCAATAGTACAGAATATATAAGAGTCAATATGAAAAACTAAAAAATATGATATAATCCAACTTCTGCCGGCTAGTGTAATATAATAACATTTAAAAATAAGTATAATTTTGTGAAGAATCGAGGCTGTTAATTTTCATTATTTTATTTAACCAAAATTCTGCTTTTTTTTTCTTATATATTTATTGCAAATTGTATATTTTGCATAATTTGCCAAAATGATCAAGGATTTCAGATTTATATTGCAATATACTCTTAGTCATTTTTTTAATATATATGACAAAATTATTTTTCTACTAAATATGTGAATGATCCCTAGATTGCAACAAAAAATAGACTCCAACTTTAAACAGCTATTATTCAGTCAATTTTAATTTTCAAGGATAACAAAACTTTTTTAAAAAATATTATTTGTCAGTGCAGTAAGAAAAAATTACTAAATGCAACTTATAGCACCGGCGGGCCGTAAAAAATTTAAATTTCGTAATAATAAATGTTTTGTTGACTCAAACCGATTGTAAAGTATTTTTTTTACCTCATTTAAAACATTTTTGTAATTGGAACCATATGTCTATGAATAAGGGTTTAGAAATTAGTTACTGTACACCATTGAGAGTGGATATACCCTGTGTAGAAGAAATGTGATGTGATAGATTTTTTTTCGAATACCGCCTTTCATTAGTAACTAGTAGTATAATAAGAAAATAGGCGTTTCATCAACACTATATAAAAATGGTTTAAATTTGTAAACCAGTGTTTTCAACACATTTTGTTTGAAAGATTCAAAATACACAATCGATTGGCCATTTCTTATTACTACAGAAGAGCACTTGAAGACAATAACACTTGATATCGTCGGCCGTTGAAAAAATAAAATCTTGTCAACCACACATTCTTGAGTTTCTCCAAAACCAAATAACGACATCCGACATCACGTGCTTTGACCGGATATAGTTTCCTATTTGGGGATCTCAGTATCATTTCCGATGGCGGGATTTTCTTTATGGTGTCCACACAAATAATTATCATGCAGCTCTAATAAACATATGTGCATCAAAGGATGTTTTATTTTTACTTTCCGTAGAATACGTCTGGAATTGCGATTATTTGAATTACTGAATGTTTTATGTGTATGTAATAGAGTTTCGAACTGGATCGGGTTATCCGATTTTATTTGATTACTGTATGCCCGGATGGGCAATGCTATATTATTTCATTATTATTATTATTATTATTGAAGATTAGGATTGGTCCTGGTCGGGCTAAGATAAATTTTCTGTGCTTGTATCTGTTTCGGATTAGGTTTTGACTTCTGGGGGTCTGGTTCAAGTTAACCTGATTTTAAATAAATAAATAAATAAATAATACTGATGAATTTTAATGAATAAATGAATCAATAAATGAATTTAAATGACTTGATAAAGTTTCGTTTTCTTTTTTTAATTATAATATTTTTCCTAAGGTATTTAAAATATGCATTCATTTTCTTTCATTTTGTTTTCGAGTTTGTGTGTGTTTGAGTTAGAGCAACGGCCCCTAGATTGGAGAAAGCTGCGACACGCTTTGTCGTGACGTCGCGAAACGTTACACGAAGCAGGAAGGAAAATACACAATTTGCATGTTTCGATTTTTTTCTTTGTATTTTCTGCTTTGTGTGACGTTTCATGTTGCCACAACGAAGTATGTCTATGCTTTCTCTTATCTATATGATGTTTGATTATCTGGGTTTGAGTCAGGTTGGAAAACAGACTTTCGTTTATTGAATACGGTTGGGTTTTGTGTTAACTTCAAATGGAATACGAGGGTCATTTAAGAATTACTTTCCCGAGTATATAAAATATTTGTACTGCTGTGGCTGATGAATTTAGAATATCGAAGCCTTAATGTCTTAGATGCCTTATATTCTAAAATTGAGAATACTATTATTCTCTTAAGATGAATTAGATCCTTATCATTGATGTCGCATGTTCCAAATATTTCTTTTAGTAACTTTATGTATTATTTTATATCGATAGTTAAAAATACACGTTTATTAAAAAGTCAGTGATATTTCTCCTGTTTTTATTCATTCTATGACTGAACACATCAACTAAATGAAATGAAATAGAGAATACCTTTATTCTCTTCAGATTATGGAGATCTTTATCGAATGACATAGAAAACTCTAAATAGTTTCTTTTAGTAATTTCCTTTGTACATTCTTTTACTCAGATAGTTAAGGATACAATATATGTTTACTGCAAAGATATTAATTAGTATCAGTGAAATTTTTTCTTATATAATGTATTCCTTTTATGACTGCTATTATTCTCTCAGGCTAAATTAAATACTTATCGAATGATATCAGTTATCTTTTAGAAACTTTGTGCATTCTTTTATGCCGATAGTTTAAAATATGTCTATATCAAATATATGAGTCATTGTCTCTGATTATAACATTCCTTCTACGAGTGAATACACAAAAGCTATTAAATGTAAATCTGGTATTTTATTATTATCCCAAGATGAATTGTATTCTTATCGAATAGTATTAAATGTTCTAAATATTCTGTTTCAGTAACATTGTATATTCTTTCAAGCAGATGTCTAAAAATATGTCTCTAACAAAGATATTATTAACCAATTTGTGTGTGTTCTTTGGCGATGGCTAGCTTACCAAGATGTCTGCGACATCGAATAAAGATAGAACGATATAGATCTGAATGCACCTGAAGCTCCGATGTTTCACATTTTAGTAAGGTTATTATCACGGCCTAGGCAAGATATTAATTAAAAACTGTAAAAAACATTGTAAACTTGCGACTTCGGTTGTGCCACTGATTATGTCTATGATGCCAAGTTTTCTTTGACTTTTAGACACTTTTGCACACTTTTTTACTGCTATTTTTAATAAAATTCTTCGACACATGTAATCGCTGAAATTCTGCTATTAAATAAGCTAAAAATTATTATTCTAAAATAGCGATATCAAAGAAGCGTAAAAGTTGTTAATTATGCGTTGATAATGTTAGCAATAAAGACATTAATTAGTTATATTTCTATAATTATAACTCATTTTTTCTACAATGGAACGCATCAGAGCAATTACGTGGAATACAAGATCGTCATAATCTAAATTAGATACCCATTGCATAATAGCACATGCCATGTTCTAATTATTCTTTCTCGGTAGGATTCTACTAACTGGCGAACAATTCCTGCTTATTTTTCCAATTTGAGTACACTGGCCTCTGCATTATTCAGCAATCATCGAACACGCCTCACATGCACTTTATTTTATATTTTCAAACTGGTTATAAAGTGAGATATCGGTTGGATATTAATGCATGTCCAGGGCATTTTGCTTAGCCAGAAGACGGGGTCAATCATGCCATTTCTGATGAATATGTGAGATGAATTCTAATCAGAGTCAAGTTGCTGATTTCCTTTTGTGATATAATCCTACTTTTTATGTTAGTTTCTTTTGGTGTATGTAAATAAGTCATGCATACTTTTTTCGCATCAGTTTTCATTTTGATAAATACAGGGTGGTCATAAAAAAACTTTGCCGGTATATGGAGCTCTAGCGGCCAGTCCGCTCAACCGATCGAGGTGAAATTTCAGATATAGCTATTCAGAGGTATGAGCTCGAGATTCTGTGAACGGCAACAAAATGGCGCTCACGGTTACGGTTATAGTAACAGAAACTCGAAAAATTCCAATGGCAACACCCATTTTTTTATCGCAAAATGCTCAGCGCATGCGAAAACCCTAAAGAGCGTTGGAACCGTACGTGTATCGCAAGAAACGGACATGTTATGTACGCACAAAAAACTGTTCTGCGAATCTTCCCCCCCCCCCCCCCATAGAAAAAACTCGATTGGGGCGCAAGGAGGAAATCTGCATATGACACAGAGTCAGTACACTAATCTCTGATTACAATACAGATCGGAGAAACTAAAACTTTTATTTTGATTTTCCACGTGGGTGCCATCACGTGTAATTGCCTGTGATGGCACCCATGTGGAAAATGTGTAATCAAAATAAAAGTTTTAGTTTCTCCGATCTGTATTGTAATCAGAGATTAGTGTACTGACTCTGTGTCATATGCAAATTTCCTCCTTGCGCCCCAATCGAGTTTTTTCTATGGGGGGGGAGGATTCCCAGAATGTTTTTTTGTGCGTGCATAACATGTCCGTTTCTTGCGATACACGTACGGTTCCAACGCTCTTTAGGGTTTTCGCATGCGCTGAGCATTTTGCGAGGAAAAAAATGGGTGTTGCCATTGGAAATTTTCGAGTTTCTGTAACTATAACCGTAACTCTGAGCGCCATTTTGTTCTCGTTCACAGAATCTTGAGCTCATACCTCTGAATAGCTATATCTGAATTTTCATTTCGATCGGTTGAGCGGACTGGCTCTAGAGCTCCGTATATCGGCAAAGTTTTTTTATGACCACCCTGTATATATTACTCTTGCAGAGAATAAATTGTTAACACTATGTTTATATTTAACAAAATAGTGGACTTTTAAATAAAAATTACTACATTTGCTGATTATATCTAATGTATAATTAAAAAATAAATTGTTTAATGCACAATTAAAATGATAATTGTTAGCATCAATAGAATCAATAAGTAATTTAGGAAGATCAATTTAACTACAAAGTTAACAAATTGTATTTTACTTTCAAATGATTATTATTACACGTTTCATTCATTGTTAACATACACTTAACTGGTTATTTTACTATGTTTTTATAATATATAAAGTAAATTTTACGTACTGAAAATTTCATGTATTTCTGGAGACATTATTAGCAATTAATCTTTGTTTGATTAGATTAAAACACTATTTCATTTAAATTCATTTCGAAAACTAATTTGCATGCTTGTCAAATAATAATGATTTTTTTTTTTTTTTTTTTTTTTTTTTTTTTTTTTTTTTTTTTTTTTAAACTTTGTATGTAGAAAAAAAAATAAAGATATCTTTATATTTTTATTAATACTCTGATAAAATTTGTAAGAATTTTTACTCGAAAATAGTATCTTTATTTCCTTGCCAGCTCTATTTCTCTTTTTTCGATTCGATATTTTTTTTTTAGATCTGAAGTCTAAAGGTAAACTTTTGTTAGTATAGTTAAGGTTTTATAAAAATATGTTTACTCTTTCCTGTTAAAATTAGAATTTTTGATATGAAAAATACTATATTAGTAGTTTAGTTACCATTTTTTTGACTGGTATTTTACATATATATTTGCAATATGCATGTATATGAATACAGATGAAAACGATATTAACAAATCAAAAAAGAACAAAAAAGTATCAAAACAAAGAAATAACAAGTTCGCAGTCTATATTAATATATAAATATCTGCTTCTTATATATATATATATATCTTTTTCTTGATTATGATTTAGCATTTCAGTGACTAGGTTTAACGTTTAAAGAAAATATCACTCATGTCTTCTTAGACTTTCAATTAATGTGGGGTTAAATCTATTTAAACAAATATTTTCCACACATAAATTAAACTTCTTTGATAACTAACATCTGATGATTTTGAAAGGCGACTAATTTATTTAATCGATATAATTTAGTAGCATTATGATTCCATAATCCCTATGGCCATACTGTCAGTCTTAATTGATAATCGATTCTTGTGGAAATTTGCCATCAAAGGCTGAGTTATTTTATTAGATTATCTCCAAATCTTCACTTTATTCCTCTTTTTATTCGCTTAAGTCCCAGAAATCAGATTAATAAAATTCCCGTCAGGAATTCCTCCAAATGCTATAAATCGTTGAAGTACTCTTGAGGGATTTAATTGGTGTTATAACTGTAAATGTTAGTTGAAAGTAATGAATAAAATGTGTATAAAAATATCAGATATTTTTACTTCTATAATTGTAATTAAAATTAATCACATTAGATATTATTAAAGGAAACAAGAATTTGATGTTTTTTGCTCATTGCTGTTTTTTAATCTTTGAATGCTTTTTATTTACCTTATAAAAGCTTTTTTTATTCTTCCTGCTCTGTTAATCACATATTGAATGAATTCTTATTTTAAATTAACCCTTTAAGCATCCTGCATATTTTTTTATTCATGTTTAATCATTCATAAAATAATAACTGTGAAAAGTACTGATATGAAGATTTGTATTTGATAACTTTGCATACCTTTTTATCTTATACAGTTAAAAAAAATTAACATTAAGGACAAGCTTGTGTCAAATCAGCCTTTGAGTTAAAATATTTAAGTGATGGAAAAACACGGTTAGGCCACTTAAAGGATTAATATGTATATACAGTGTACCTTAAAAGCAGTTACGCAGTATGTAAGTAGATTTTTAGTACGGGGGCCTGTAATAGTATTAGACGTCAAATACGACCATTATGTACTTCAACATATAATTCTGTTCTTCAAATTCGACTGTATCAATCAACTGCTTAAAATATCTCCTAAAACATTACAAAGAGTTTATCTTAATCCGTAAATGGTTCAAGTTGTCTCTAAAAAATTAAAAACGATTTCTTTTTTTACCTGTTGCAGAAATGTTATCAATGTAGATTGATTACAAAAAAATTTCAAAATATGTGGGATTTATATTAATAAAATAGTCCTGAAAAACTTAAAAAAAGAAACTCTTTTTAAATTTTTGTATGGTCCCTAGGTTCTATAAATTATATGTTAAAAAATAATAAAAGATTAATTATGCTTTTACAAGTAAAACAGTAAGATTTCCGTACTTCTAGGACTAAAATTTACCGAAAAGTATACCTTAAAGATTATAAAATCCAATCACTTTCCCGTACAAAGAATGACTTGCAAATGCCAAAAGACTCCAAATTTTCATAAAATTCAAAGTATCATTACTCGAGGAATTTTAATCGTAGATGAATAGAATTTTTACTGTTTTATTGGCAAAGATGCTGTTTTATATACAGAGCATGGTTAATTGTTTTTTCTAAATATAAAGGAGTAGTGTAAGAAGTCAAAGGATGTAACTTTCGAAAACATAATGTTGTGATTATCTCATCAACATAATATTAGTTCCTACCTTATTCTGGAAAAAATTTCAAGTCTAATTATACATTAAGTTGTGAGTATCAAAAACCACCTTATCAAGAAAATCAAATTTTAAGAAATCGCGAAAACTCTTACTCCGTCGATTGATTTTCATTGTAACCAAGGTTTTATAATGCTAGAAATACATGTTAAAACTAGGTTTTTTGCAGATTGTAATGTTTTTTCGATGCACGTTATTCAATAGAATACACTGATAGAGAAAACTCGATTTTTAAAATTTTGGATAAGACGAGTTTTATAACTTATATAAATGATATCATTCTCATATGATGCTTATGATGTGCTCATATACTCTCATACAATGGCGCCAACTTTTAACAAATATTGGGTTGGCTCAAAAATATTAGGTGGGCTCAAAGATATTTTGGTAAAAGGGTACAACCAGTTCGTTTTTCTGTGAAGGGTAAACAGCTGGTGAAAGATGAGACTTTTATGCCAATCTTTCATGTTTAAAGATAGTTGCAGTTTTTTAAAATTATACTCCCTTGCGTTTTTTCTTATAAAGAGACTAATATTTATTGTAATATCATCATATAATGAACATGACTACAAATTGAAACAGCAAAAAGTTAAACATTTCCATGTACGTCATTTTGTATTTTGGGTGCTAGTCGGAGAATTCAATAGCGCGGTCATTTGCATATTTCATTTCAAAATTAATAAAGTTAATAACATTATCAGCAATATGCATTTAAGACACTTAAATGAGAATCAGCACAATTTATTCATAAAGTTATTAAAAAGTGCTTTTTGAAAATTATTCTGAAATAAGTAACACTTGTAATTTGTATAATGTTACTCAGTAAAAATAAATTAGTGTTAATATATTCTTTTAGAATTAATGTCAGCAAAATTATCATTGTCATTATTGATTTAAACATAGTTATTCTTTAAAAGCACAAATCATGAACTGTACTTAAATAGATAATATAATTTATTTCAAGCTTAGCGACCTTTTTGAAGACGCATTTATTTTAAAAGATAATGCATTTGAAATTTAATTGTAGAACTGTTTATTTATTAAGTAATTAGTAATTGCATTCTTGAAAAGATTCTTTTAATACAATGAACCTTACTAATTAATTTATTTTAGTATAGTTAATGTTAAATAGTAATAATTAATTAATGTTGGTATTTTTTAAAAAGAATTGTTGATGTTAGTTCATATTAAGAAAGAAATATCGACGTGTAGACCTAAACTTAGTTAGTTTTAAAAATGCAAATAATAATAATAATAATAAGTATTTTTAAGCTGAAAAGATTCTTTATTCCATGGTTAATGACCTCTCTAAAAATGTGAATTTATTTTATAAAAGCACTTGAAAGAGAATCAGCATTATCTATCCATTAAGTAATTAATTTAAAGCACTCTTTTTAAAATTACCTTTTTTAAGTTTTAAAAACAAGTTTCATGAAAAGAAAGAAAAAAAAATGTACCTTCTACGTTAATACTGAAGCTCCTTTCTTCTCCAATAATATGTTTAAATATTCCAAGTAGTTGATAAATATCAATAAGAGTGTCAAATGACTTTTTTAAAACTAAAGTGTTATATCCTGAATAAATGAGAATTTCAATAAAAAACAAAAGGGAACATTCTTTAAAACAAACGTAGTTCATTTTCTTACACTGAAAATAAACTTCTGGAGTTTATAAGAAATCTTTCTAAGAAGAGGTATTTTGTCTTCAATTTGTTTACCTTTTCTTGTTTCTTATTTTTTCTTCTCTCTCTCTTTCAATACGAAATTTAAAACAAGATGAGGAAAAATTTAATTTAATTTTAAGAATTCTCTTTATCCCAAGGTTTCTAATTTCAACATGGAAAATAAAACGCAGCTGTCTGAGGATATAAATTAGTTTTTATGCCAGATTGTATGTTACGTAAAAAAAAAAAAAAAAAAAAAAAAAAAAAATACTCTGAAGTTACTTTTATGATTATTGAGTCAATGGTGATAAATAAAAACGATACAGAAACAAATATTTTATATAATGCAGTTATTTCATCACATTCTGATGCTTTTAATTTTTATACTAGTTCTGATAGAAATAGAATTAATTTTATAAGTTTCTAATCTTTTAGTATAAAAAATTTATTGGTTTATATAAAAATAATAATAATATAATTTTATAACCTAGAATTAGGATGTTTTAATGAATTACAATAATGCTGTTTTACTTTTTCAATTTGGAAAACATAATTTGTTTGTAAATTAATTTCAGTTTCAATTTTCAAAAACCAAATTTCATTTAAAGCCTTGCCATTAAAGAAGAAAAATAAACTAATAAGTTAATATTTAATTGCAGTAACATTTTATACAAAAAAGAGCAAAGTGTAACTATTTACTACATATACCACGCATTTTAATTTAAGAGATATCCAATTTTTCAGTGAGCAGATCATATCTCAATTGTTACAAATAAACTTCGGCATCATTACAGGGATGCTGCTTGCAGTTATTTTTTTATTTAATTTTAACCCCTATTTTCAAACAGTAATAGTTAGGGTATTAATCATTACAGGAAGGCTGCTGACAGTTATTTTTATATTTAATTCTAACCCCTATTTTCAAACAGTAATAGTTAGGATACAGTTTTCTTTCCCCTCATGCAGAAACAGAACACGAACAACATAGTTTGGAAACAGTGATACAAATAAAGTATATAAAGACAATCATCACAATAGTAGAAACATCTCAATTATTCACATCATTGTAAATGTGCAAAAATATTATCTCACAATAGTAATGAAGGTGTAACACACTTTTTTGTACAATGCAAATAAGCTTCACAGTGATTGCCATTTTTTTCTTAGGAGGTGGAAGGGGACAGAAAAAAATTGTAATGAAAAAGATTAAAAACTTTAATGTTGCATGCAATTAAAAAAAAATTAACATTAATTATTATAAAGCAAAGCATCTTTTAAAATAGATTTGTATTTTTTAAACAGCTATCAAAATGCTATATTTCAAGGAAACTCAAATGAACATTAAAGGTATGTTAATGTAACGCAAATTTCGAATATCCTAAAATTTCATAAAACTATATTTAAGTAATAATTAGTGTTACGCAGATGACAATTCAATTATTGATTACACTTTAAATATACACAGTGAATAATATTTCACTATCGTTTCTGCTTTGCCAATTTTTTACTATGTGCCAATGTATAACATTGATGTAAAAATATACTTTAATTTTTTAGATGTTCTATTCAGAGTACATTTTTTTTTTACTTCGCATTATAATAACAAAAACTTTTGGATTGGTTCCATAAACCTTACATATCCGTGAGTAAATTTTGTGCCAGTTTTGGCGAGGAAAAAAGGAAAATTATGACCTTAATAGCATGCATAGTAATAAGCGTCGATATATTTTTGTATCTGTATAATCAAGGAATGAAAAGTAAAAACAATATTATTTTCTTAAAATGCTTTTTTTTTTTAATGAAAAGAACGCGTAATTCTACTTATGCATCAGAAGTTTCAAGAATCAGTTATGCACGGATTTTTAAAGTTATTGTTGTTATTGCTGTTGGTGGTGATGATGTTTCAATTTTAAAAAATGTACTTAAAATACTTGCATAAAGTCAGTGATTAAGTCTCTTATTTTATTTATTTGTTCATTTATTGCAAACTTTATTTGAGGATTAAATTTGGACATAATTTCATTCAATATTTAAATATTTGTTAAGGTATCAAAACATTGAAAAATATTTCTGCTGAAATGATACAAAAATCACTGCATTCTGTAATTTATTATAAATTTAAAGTGAGCTAGATCGACAGTAAAATATAGAGTCGGAAATATAATAGCGAGTACGATAAAATCAGATATGTTTTCTCAAATTTTGTGTTCAAAATTTATTCCGGCATTAAAAAAAAAAAAAGAAAATAATAAAAAAAAATGGAGAAGCGTCATAATTAAAAGGGCATAATAATTAATCGCATATCAAAGTTCATAAAAGCATGAGTTACATTGGCAATAAAATACAAAATCTAAAATACTTCCTGAAAATAATTAAAGCCACACAACGCCTTTTCAATTATGAAGGTTTTGGATTCAGAATTTGTCAAATTTGTTTGAAAAATAAAAAGCTTTATAAATAAACGTGCATAATAAATATTACATTGATTAATCCATATTTAATTGAGGAATGAACTACAATGAGAAAAAACACAGATTCAAAATAGTGTATAAGCTATACTTTCTCTATTACACATGATTTTGGATTCAGAATTTGTTACGAAGTAATTTTAATCTCTTTCACAATTATTTTAATTATATTCACGGAAGAGTTAATTCGGTTGGAGGACTTAAAACAATGAATTTGAATGAATATTAATATCCGTCTTTTTTTTTAAATCCGTATTTATAAAAAAGAAGAAGTCCACGAGATTAGAATTGGGAACGTCGAAAAATGTGTTAGTTTTACATATAGTTTTTCCCTTTGGAGAGATAAGAACATCAAACTTGGCACGAATTTTGACATGAGTTTGTATTTGTTTCCTTTTTACTTTCTTTCCCAAACATATTTTTAGGGATATTTTTCAGCTAGTTAGGAAATGTTTATTTTAATGCATAATATATTTACGAAATTTAATTGTAATCTTTCATAGACTAATTTGGACCGAATTCGAGCTTTCGTGGTTTATTTAATTCTGTCGTTGAAAACAGACATAACTGAAGCTCTGTAATTATGATTAGTTTCAGTATTGTTCATTTTTTAAATTATAATTTAAAGTAAATAATACTAATTTCATTAATGATTGCATTATTGCTGCAGCTATTATTGAATGTGTTCACACATTGACTATATTTACTTTTCTTTCAAATTATCGCTTATTTACAACATTTAGTTACATCTATTTGTTTGCAATTTTAAATTAGCACGTTCACTGATTGAATTTTTAATTGAGGGAGTTTTTATTTCGATTACATTACTTATTCTGCTATTTTCAATAATTATAATTTTAATTTTAATTATAATTAAATATTAGTATTAGTCTCTTTTTTCATATAGGCAAAAATAAAAGCATTTACTTCATTATTTCAATACAATTCTTATCATTTTTAAACATTCTTATCATTTTCAATAATAACTAAGTATAAAGTTTCTCTGTTTTTATCATATTTAGTATAAAAAAAGAATTAAAAAAAAGTTGAATATTAAGTATGGAATTCAGAGTAGATTACGCAAAAAGAAAAAAAGTAATTGGGACTGCATTCTTATCAAACTATAGTGGTACTTATCAGGAAAGTTCTTATTTTGGTATGTAGCCATGAAAGAGTTATCTTAAAAGAAAACTTTCATGTAATCAATAAGACTTGAATTCTCATCACGTATTTTTTTTAAAAAAAAAAAAAAAAAAAAAAAAAAAAAAGTAAGTAAAACTGGAAAACCAGACATTTCCATTTTGCTCGCATTGTATTTAGTATAGAATACATACCATCAATTTTCTATTATAATTGAAAATAAATAGAATTAAACAAGATTGGGTTGGACCTGTTTAAAAAATAAAATGCATGCGCTAAAACTTCATTCAATTCAGTTTGATCAGTATGTCTGTATCTATAATGTTGAACATTATAAAATGCATCAAAAATATTGATTATACAAATTATACATGATAAACGCTTCATATCAAATGTACATTATTATTGTATTTGTATTAAATTACATTTTTTACGAACTAGTATTATTAATTACTGCTACTACCTTAGTATTACCCTAAAATTAATTTAAAGTGAATTTTACATCATCTCTGTAAATTTCATCAAGATAGAAGCAAAGTTACTTGCTTATCTCTACAAGAAATATTTTTTTATTCAAATTTACGAAATTTTAAATTCATGTAATTAAATATATATTTCATAAAAACTTATGATTTACAGATTATTTTTGTGAAACTTGTGGTGTTGACTTGTGATATTTACTTTATCTATTGGATAAGGATTCCATGACTGCAAAATATAAAAAATAAAACTACATACTTGTAAAAAAAAGTACATTTATTTCAAAATTGTTTGAAAGGTTTATTAAAATTATGTTTCTTGTTTATGTCTAAATATATAGATACATGCGTACGTGAATGATTAGTAGATTATTGTTAGATTAATCGTAGATTATTTGGATAATAACATTATTATATCAAGATTAAAGTATATTCATACTATATATATATAAGTGATACATAAATACTGATACGATAAAGTACTAAATAAAAAATTTAAGGACAGTGCCATGCTTCATGTAAAACGTTATTCGAATTGAAACAGTAGTACTTGTTAATAACAGCTTAAAAGATTCCTTCTTTATACATATTAAAGCATTTATTGTTCTTATTGTTCTTATGATTTCGCATCTTGCAAGCTTCAATATTTAAAAAATTTTCTCCATAAATCAGATCAATACGATATTCAATAAATAATCAGATTTCTGACAGAGAAGGTATGTTTAAGAAGGAAATCAATTTGTATAAAAATACGAATTAATTTACGAGCAAATTTTTAAACGCCTTTATAAAAATTTCTTTGAAAAAAAAAATGTTTATTGTTATAATTAAGTCTTTTTAATCTCGTTATAATAATCTGTGAATGAGAAAAATTATCCGTAATGAATTTATCGTTTTATTTATTTATTTATTTTATTTTGTAATTACATTCTTTACAGGAGTTGGTTACATAACTTAATTATTTATTTTACATGTATTTGTCAGTTTCATATTAATAGTAAATTAATTTAATTAAGAATTTCTCCAAGTATTAATCATATTTAATAATGACACGTTAAAGCCAAGAGTAATTGCGATTGTTTATTTATTTTTTCTTTTCTCATGTATTTGTAGATCACAATTATATATGAGAATAAGATAGAGAAAAGTTTCAAATATTTTTCTCTTCTAGGAATTACAATGTTATGAAGGTTTTATTCCTTTTTTTAAGATAGAAACAGTCTTCATAATAGTTAAAAATAAGTAAACTGTTCATTAATTGTTAACCTTCTTAAACTTGAGTGCATGTGACTACCATCTTGTTAATTATAACCATTCCCGTCTGACATCTAATATAATTATTAAATTATCTCAACCTTTCCAAAGCGCAATTTGATTAATTTGAAAACAAATGGTTTTTGCATCTTTTCAATTTACATAACTAATCATTGATATACTTAGAGACTGATAATTTTATTCCGAATCGCTATAATGCTTGCGTTGATACTGCTAAATTGCATTTTTTAGTAAGAAAAAAAAAATTAGGGAACTGAAAATTAATTAGACAATTGTTCATTAATTATTGCATCTCATATCGTAAAGTCTGCATTACTATCATCTCATTAGTTCATAAGAAATCTCTCCAGAGATCTAATATAGTTGAAATAATAATGAATCCTTTTGAAACACATTTCGCTACTTTCGAAACCAAATATTTTTTGCATCTTTGCCTAATGCATTATTCATCCTCCTTAGGATAAATAGAAACTGATAATTGCTTTCCTCCTCATTAACCGAACTCGTATTTTTTAGTAGAAAGATAATCTTAGGGAACTGAAAATTAGTTCGACAATTATTCTCTAATTTTTAGGTTTCTAACGTTAAAGTGTGCACTGTAAAAAAAAAAAAAAAAAAAAAAAAAAAAAAAAAAAAAGTTTTGATTTTTTTTTTACTTTTTTTTAATACTTTTTTCTGACTTTACAAGAAGAAAGTATTGGATACGTGAAACATTTTGAAATCCGGTTTTCGACGGTTTTACATGTTTTAAGCGTCAGAGAAATCAAAAAACATGTTTTTACAAACTGCCTGTCTGTGAGTCTGTTTGTTTGTATGTGACAAAAATTTTGCAGGCGTTCTATCTCAAGAATTAATACACGGAATTTCACAAAATTTTAGATTATGTCAGACTTTGATAAAACTAAATCTGATTAGTTTTTAATGTAGATTGCTCAGCAAGTAGCGCTGCTATGCTGCATTATTCACAATTTCCACAATTGTCATATCTCAAGAACTAGTGCATTGACTTTCTTAAATCTTTAAGTTTAGTTAGTACTTGATATTAAAAGGTACTGATTACGTTTTGGTGCAAATCGCCAGGTGGAGCTGTTATGGTGCATTATTTGTGATTATTGCAATAGCTCTATTTCTAGAACTAATGCACAAAATTTTCTAAAACTTTAGATTCAGTTAGTCCCTGATATAAGTTAGTGCTATTCAGTTTTGCAATCATCCTACAGATAACGCTGCTATGCTATTTCACTTACCATTTCACGATACATGTATCTCAAGAACTAATCCGTGGATTTCCATCTTACTTCAGATTCAGTTAGTACCTCATAAAATATTTATCTTGATTAGTTTTTTGTGTACATCACCCAACATGTGGCGTTATTACGCAGTATTTTTCTTATGATTTTGCACCAGCTGTATCACAAAAACTAATGAACAGATTTTCACCAAACTTCAGATTCATTTACAAGTTGACATAAATTGTTATTGTATAGTTTTGATTTAAACCATCTAATAATTTGCACTGCTGTGCTGTATTTTTTAGAGAGTATTAACATCCATAAGCTAGAAAAAAGTTTTGGGATTGCTACATCTGAGTAGTCTCTTTATGTTTTAATTTTTGAGGCACCAAACGCAGTGAAATCGAATTTAAGCATCGATGTTGTGAAATTCACAATTAATTCCACAAGTGAAGTAAAGATAGAATTATTTCTAATCACAAGAATTAGCAGGCAATAGTAACCTGACTTGAGAAATTTCGCAGAATTTTTAAACACAGTAAGCTTGTAAATTTGATAACTATTTTGTTAGCCGGGATGTCAGATTGTTGTAAAATCGAGCGGTTTTTCGTGCACAACATTGTTAATATTTTAGATTTTATGAATAAATTAAGGTGAAGTAATGAATTCCCATTGTGGTTTTATTTATAAACAAATGTCTTTTTACTTTTTTTTTACCCCTTCGAGTCTCAACGACTCCGATTTTTAAAATATTGACTCAAATGTTAGAATACATCCTTTTAAGCATATAAAAAGTAATTTAAAAAACTGTAACGTAAAACTAAAATAATTAAGGACTGAAAAGTATGCAAAATTTTAAAATATACAAAATAAAATTTAAAAAAAAAAAATCTATTTTCGGACTTCTCCAGCTTTTTCAAATTGACAAAATTTACTAAGTTAATTTTTGCAACATCGCCCTGAAGCTTCTCAAATGATAAACAAAACATTGGTATGAGAAATTAACTCAGTATTATCGTCTAGCGAGAAATCTAATGAACAATTTGTATTAACTAGTGTGTTGTGAAATAGGAGCAATAAATAAAATCTTGTTTTAAAATTTACTGTGTAAATACTATTGACTTTTGGGTATGTTGCAGATCTGCAATACGGTGATACAAAGAGTAATACTAATCTACTAGTATCAACGTGACCATCATCTTCTTAATTAAAAGCATTCTCTTTAGGCAATTACTGTAACCGTAAAAATATTTTAACGACTCGAACTCATTTTAATGTACTATTTCGAAAACAAATAATTTTTATAACCTTTTAATTATGCATAATACATAACTTAAAGTGCGTGGATTTTCGTAACTTTATTTCGTTCATTTAGCTTAAGCGTATTTTTAATTTGGAGCTCTTTATATAAGGTTTATTTTTTCTCAAGGGAGATTAAATTTAATGCGCATTTTGCATATGTAAAATAAGTTGGCTATTAGTTTAATATTTATAATTTAGTAGGGTGAATTCGTAAATGATAAATTTATTTTTATTACAGTTAATTTTATAATTTATTGTCTCTTTCAACTTTTCGATTACCTTAATCGCATAAAAACTCTTTATTTAAGAGTTCTTTCCAAATATAATTACATTTAATGATGGCATGGTAATTTCGAGAGTAAAACTGACTTCTTCTCGTTTAATTGCTTTTTTTTTATATGTTTCTAGATCTGACATTTAAGGGAACCGATGTGGCAGAATATGTTTTGTAAGTGTTATAATATCACAGAGGAACATATATTTCTTTCTTCATATGAACTGGAAATAATAAAATATTCATAAAGTTGAAAACCAATGAAGAAAATTATTTATTATTTTTCAAATTGCC
The DNA here is from genome assembly GCA_964019185.1 of Maratus speculifer. NCBI lineage: Eukaryota > Metazoa > Arthropoda > Arachnida > Araneae > Salticidae > Maratus > Maratus speculifer. The sequence continues at coordinate 281,356,001 of OZ025291.1, forward strand.
TTATTAAAAAGTGTACTTGATGTTTATTGCTTATTGGATTTGAAAGGATTTCATAGAGATATTTAGTATTACAACACAAATATTTTAATGTTCTTGAAACTAATTTTATTATTTTGAAAGATACCTTTTTAATCTTTTTTATATAAAACTATTAATAACAGTTGCAAATCACACCAAAGATTGTAAAAGTATAAATAATAAAGATTGATCGCCTTAACAATTTGATTATTGGTTATAAAAACGTATAAAAATAGAAAAAAAAGAATATAATGTAAATTTGTAAAACCAAGGTAGACTCACCAGGCTCTAAATGTCATGACTTGACACTACAAATAAAGAGTGTGGTTTCATCTTCATAATCAGCCATAATAAAAGCAGAATAAATACATAATACAGAAATACAGAATAATAACAAAAATAAATACAGAAAAAAAATTGGAAAAACAATTAATTTAAAAAATAAATACTGGTAAAAATGGATTGAAAAAGAAAAACATACTCAACTAGTAAACGAAAAAATATCCAGTGATAAACAATAGCATGGGATACCCAAATTATATCACTAACCATACATACTAGAAAATAATCTTGCCTATAAACATAAATATGATCTCGTTTTGCTCCAATTTTTGTATTGTGGATTTCAAGCTCTTTTCACTTAAGGTGTTAATATATATATATATATATTTCTTTTAAATATTACGTGTATAATCAATAGACAGGACTTTTTTCTGTTACATTAATTAAATGAAGTAAATTCTTTGAGTTCTTTTGAATTAATAGTTTTTTCTCCTGTCAGTTACGTAATTTATTTAATTACTTATTCAGTTTGTATCTGTGACTTTCATATTATCAGCATAGCAACCGTTTATTAAAGAATTCTTTCGCGTATTAATCAAGTCAAGAATAATTCCAACTTCTTAAACTTTAACTATCTTTCTCTAGTTTCAATATCAGACTTTAATACCAAAAGAAATAGAAGATATATTTCAAGCATTTCTGCTGTCTAAGAGTTACGTTTACATAAAGGAATGTCTTCGTACATATGCATAAACTAGAAATACTTTTCATGATATGAGAAATTAAACATTTCTTCATTATTTTCTTCATTACCTATCTTCTGACCAATGTGCATATCACTTACTTAATTAAAAGAATTTTCTTCTGGAAATAATAACTGAGAATTTTTTCCAAAGTTATAATTATAAAAAAAAGAAAAAATCAATGAAACATATTTTAGTTCATTTTTGGAAACAAAGGATTTTCTCTCTTTTTTTTCACTCCATTGTACAAAATTTCAGTAAACTGTTTAGCATTCAATAACTTTTATATATATCGTTATTTTATAAATAGATAACGTTAATGTTTTGAAACTTTTCATTAGTCAAGATTGAGATATATTACGTTGAATAACTGCTGTCCCCCTCTGCCCCCCCCCCTCCCTGAAAAAAAACGGTTAAAAGACTGCACAGCTTGCTGTAAATCTTTTACAGTTTACGCATAGTGCATGGGAACTGACAATTCTGTTTCAACAGTACATTAAAAAATGCTTCTATTAAAAAATAGGGGCTCAAGCAGAACTTCTAGTTTACATTTTTGTGAATTTAAAATTATCATTACATTCAGGTCCTTGTTCGTGCATTTTTAAGATGATATATGCATGTAAAATACATATATATTTTTTTTTATATATGTTTATGTAACAGGCCAGATTTTACTTTTAAATGCTTTAATTTGTGAAAACTTCAATTTGGAATAAGTTTTTTTTTTTTTTTTTTTTTTTTTTTGTAAAAGATCAATTATCTATACAATAAATTTTGTTTAGGGCCCTATTTTAAGGACGAAATTTTCTTTTAAAAGTCCTGTTTTGAGATGAAATTTTTTTGTGAAAAGTGTTGTTTTAAAATATATATTTTTAAAAAAATGTGACGTTTTGTTTCGAGATGAAAGATTTTTTGAAGGATCCTTTAAAGAACTCAGTTTCTTTTTAAATAGATCTCTGAATTATTTTTGCAAAATAAAGATCATTGTTTTAAAATTCATATCGATATTTAATTTGAGATAAAGTTTACTAATATCAAACTCAATAAGAAATTTCAAAGATAATTATATTTAAAATAGTCACACGTTTTTGTTTCCCATTTCATATTTTACTCATTTTAATTCCCTCATTTAATCATAAATAACATCCGAATACAGCATATTCACGGAATCCTTTTGAAATTTCATAGTTTTACTACAACGAGTTTTGTAATTTATTTAAACTCTTATTGCATCTTGTAGCTGTCAGTTACACAATTGCACGGTAACCATTTTCATAAAAATTCCTCCAAAAGTTAATCCTATATAATAAAGACACGCTAAAGTCAAGAATGTCTGACATTTTACACATTATTTGCTTTACTCCCTTTTCCAGATCAGACTTTAATACGAAATGAAGTGACAGAAATATTTCAAATATATTTTTCTTCTAATAGTTCCTGTGTCTCAGAATAAACCATCGTTTTAATGTATATACAATAAAAATAATCTTCATGAAATCCAAAACTAATTAAACAATTGTTCCTTGTTTTTAAAATTGTTTATCTTTGAGTCAAAATGCCTATCACTTACATAATTAAAAGAAGTCCTTCAGAGATTAAATGAATTTGCAAAAATGTGTTTACTTTCCTGAACTTTATTTTGCTTTTATTTTGGAAAACAAATCACATTTGGATATTTTCATTATGTATAATTCGCTAATTTAAGTACATGGAGATTAAAACTTTTTTGTTTCATTTCGTTTATCTATTTTGCATTTTTTTAATAAGGGATAAATATAATTATTTATGAATATTTGTTAATTTAGATACATTGAATTTTTGTGTGAATCATGCTGGTTAAAAATCTATATCTAAATGTTTATTCTTTATTTATGAATGTTTAGTAATTTTAATGAACAAAACTTTGCTTGTAAAATGTATGTATAAGTTACTGTTCAAATATTCATATCTAAACGTTGTATTTCTTACGAATAAATGAATTTATGAATGTTATGAACTTTTGAGTAAACTTGTGAATTTTTATTTAATTAACATAACTTTTATGTAAAATGTATTATCCAGTAGTACGTTTATTAATTTTAATGAACATAATTTTTGTTTAAACTTTGTTGATTTAAAAATCCATATCTAAATGTACTATGTTCTCTGTTTATTGAATGTCTGTAAATTTTAATGAATAATTTTTTATGTGAAATATATCAGTTTCCGTTTAAAAATTCTTATCGAAATGTTTCATTTCTTACTACGAATGGGTAAATTTGTGAATGCTTATTAATTTTAATAAACATATATATTTAATACAAAATATGTTTTCTAATGATTAAAAATTAATATCAAAATATAAATCTTTATTTGTGAATACTTATTAATTTTAATTATTATTATTTTAGAAAAATTTTAGCTGAATACTGATAAAAAATATTCTTATCTCTGTTCGTTTAAATATTCGTTGAATGTAAAATTTAATAAAATCTTAACAGACAAATATATATTATGTGTCTATATGCTTTCTCTTTTCTTCAATGTTAACCAGCTAATAAAAATATACTAAATTCACAATTTTTTTTTTCAATAGTATATTTTGAAGATACGAAAAGAAGCGGCAAAGATATTTTAAACATTATTCTTTCAAAATTTCAAAGTTCACTTTTGAAAACAAAAGTAGTATACATACATATGTACATATATATACATACATATATTATATATATAATTGTATTCCATTATATACATAATGGAATATACTCAACCCAACGAGAAAAAAAAAAATGGAACTCCAAAAGTACAATAAGGACTAATAAAAATGGAGTTTTGATACGTAACTCATTTTCAAGAGCAATATTACGTGATCACAAGTAATATACGGTTAATTTCTGAAGTAGAATTTGGAAACTTGTTGAAATACAAATTTATTTCATCCCCCGATTAACCGTAACAAAAAAATGGAAATAAATAAAAATGTGGACATATATAATCATTACATAAATTAAATCAAAAAATGAAACTTGTGAGCAAAAACATTGAAGAAAGCCAAAACTTTCGAATATACAAACTGTAGACCTGACCAAAATCTTCAATTTTAACTTCAATGTTCCCATTCTTTATTGAAAAAATGATTCAAATATTCCAAGCCAAGCACTCAAATGATTTATTACGTTAATAATGCGTAACACAATAAATTAATTTATAAACTAATTTAAGGAACCTATTGATAATTTATTAAATAGTAGAATTGAAGGAATATGGGCACTAAAATGAAACGAAGCAATTTACAAACTGTAGAATACCTTAGATACTTTTAATAAGAAAGCATGGAGTAATTCTATCGATGATAGTGCTTCCACTTTGTGAATAATATTTATGCTATTTAAAATTATACAGGGTGCATCTAAACTACTGGGCAAAACATTAAGGGGTGATAGCGCGCATCAAGACAAATAATATTAAATGGGAAACCAAGGGTCCTAAACGTCTTCCGAAGAAGATAGGCGCCATTAAAGTTCAGGGACCAAAATTTGAAATGGTTATAAAAAACGAAAAAATTGATCGATTCTTTTGCGGTTTTCACGAAAACTATTCTTTATGTCAGTATTGTCTTAAAAATAAATTATAAAGATAAATTTCAAAAAATGCCGATAGAGGGCGCTTTAGACTTTGAATTAACGAACAACTATTTTTTACCGTTATTTTTTGCATCTCATTACATTTTTTTCAGAAGCTTAGACATAAACTTAAATTTTGTGCTGAAAATCTGAATCGTTGAGAGCGGTTAAATAGCGCTAACTGAACTGTGTTCAATGGGGGTGGAAAGGTTCAAATTTCAAATGATTATAGAAAACGGAAAAATCGGTCGATTCTTTTGCGATTTTCTCTAAAACCATTCTTTAAGTCAGTATTTCCTTAAAAATAAATTTTAAAGATAAATTTCAAAAAATTCCTTTAGAGGGCGTCTTAAACTTTAGAGTAACCAACAACAATTTTTAACTGTTATTTTTTGTGTCTAATTAAATGCTTGCAAAAGCTTAGACTTAAATTTTGAGCTCAAATTCTGAATCGTTGGGAGGGGTTAAGATGCGCAAACTGAACTGTGTTCAGGAGTTGAAATGTTACCCTGCCCACCCTACGAACACAGTTTAATTTTTCGCTACTTAATAACTCACAGCTATTCAGATTTTGAACTCAAAATTTAAGTCTAAGCTTTTAATACATTTATTTAGATTTAAAAAAAATAATAATGGTTAAAAATAGTTGTTGGTTACTCTAAAATTAGGCGCCCTCTAAGGGAATTTTTTGAAATTTATCTTTAAAATTTATTTTCAAGGAAATACTGACATGAAGAATGGTTTTAGAGAAAATCGCAAACGAATCGACCAATTTTTCCGTTTTTTATAATCATACGAAATTTGAACCTCACCACCCCCATTGAACACAGTTCAGTTTGCGTTACTTAGCCACTCTCAACGATTCAGGTTTTCAGCTTAAAATTTAAGTTTATGTCTAAATTTCTGAAAAAATTTAATGAGATGCAAAAAATAACGGTAAAAAATAGTTGTTCGTTAAATCAAAGTCTAAAGCGCCCTCTATCGGCATTTTTTGAAATTTATCTTTATAATTTATTTTCAAGACATAAAGAATAGTTTTCGTGAAAATCGCAAACGAATCGATCAATTTTTCCATTTTTTTATAATCATTTCAAATTTTGGACCCTAAACTTTGATGGCGCCTATCTCCTTCGGAAGACGTTTGGACCCTAAGTTTACCATTTAATATTATTTGTCTTGATGTGTACTATCATCCCTTAAAGTTTTGCCCAGTAGTTTAGATACACCCTGTATAAATTGTTTCAAATTTAATTCATTATTAATTTAATTAATATCATCGTATCACAAAGAAATCTCTTCTGAAATTTAATGTAACTGTAAAAATATTTCTACGTCTATGAAACTTCTTCTATTTCTGATTTAAAATAAATTATGCTTTATATTTTCATTGCGTATAATTCAATTATTTTAAAAGCATAGAAGCTAATATTTTTATTTTGTTCCATTTAGCTAAAGTGAATTTTTTAATATAAGATGGAATATATCTTCTACTTATAAATGCTTATAAATTATAATGGACATCATTTTTGTGCAAAATAAAATAGTTCTTACTTAAAAATTCTTACATAATTTTATAATATCAATAAATTAATATTTAATAATTTTACTTCACATAATTTGTATGCAAAATACGTTAGTTTTTGTTTAAAAATTCATGTTTCTGTTTGTTTCGCGAAAGAATACCAAAGTTAATGAAAGTTTAGTAGTAGGAAAATAAATTTTTAATTATTTTGTTATTTTCTCATTTATCCCAGTGTATTGAACGTTATAATACTGAATTTATAAAACTAAATTACGGCAGTATATGGAAGATTAAGGAAGCTTAACCCACACTTCACTTTTCATATTTAAAATAATTTAAGAGTTTTGTACATAGTTGGCAACCAAAGCTACCCAGATGTTCAAGTAATAATCTTTGTTTGATGCAGGTAATTGAAATACGTGTAAAATATCAATTATAGAGAGTTTTCAGCTTACAAAGTTTAATTTTAAGAAACGTTTTGTAAATTTTTTTCAGATAAAATATATCATAGAAATTTAGTAAATTTTAAGTATTGCAGAAATATTGAGCTATCATTCCAGATATATATCTTTTACAATAAATTAGTCTAAACATAACCATGAGCAATTTTTTTAAAAAGTTGTATGTGAGGAAACTTGACCAAATCAATGTAGGGGAGGGTTGATCATAGTCAAAACTCCCTTAATTAAGTTATTTTGGAAATATTTTTATTGTACATTGTACATAAAGAAGATTACATTTCTAAAATAATGCCAATTTATTCTGTTAAGCTACAGTAGAATGGAGTGATAAAAAAAAGAGCATATAAAAAATTGATTAATAAAAAATGTAAAAAATTGCTACAGGAGTAAAAGAAAATTTAATGAAATACAAATGAGAAAATTAGTAGGAACTTTTATTTCATTTAAATAGCTCCCTTAAGGTAAATAAAAAAAATGGAAAAGACTGGAAATGATGAAAGTAGCCGTCTTGAGAAATATTAAGTATTTATGCCTCTGTAAAATAACATGTCATTGATTAAAGCATTTTAAAGAGGTATGCAGACAAATTTAAACAAAATGAACACAATGAGATGAAGTCAAAGTATGTGGTGACTGGTGTTTTCAGATATAATGTCACAAAAAGTGGGTGTTTAAAATGGAATTTTTCTCCTGCGCCGCCTCATGAAGTTTGTTTACACATCACATTTTACCGAATAATTTTTTATAATAATAAAACCATATAGCATAAAGTTAGTCTACCTTTTTTCAAACTGATTTTATTTCCCTTAACAAATGTTTCAACATTAAACTAAGTTGGTAAATCCTCCCAGTGCTGAATTCAGACACTTTTCTCCTTGAGCGATTTTTGTGACTCAAGGGGGGGGGGGGGGATTGTATTTTTTAACTATTGAAGATTCAAAATCTCAAATTTTCCGGGGGGAGATTTTATTGCTCCGGAAAAGAATGCCTCCCCCCCGGACCACCCCTTAAAATCAACATTGAATCCTCCCACATGCGGAAAGCCTTTATTTTCTCATGAATAAAATCTATCGTTTTCCCAGACTCTTATATATTACACTTATCTGGCAATTTAATTTTATGATAATTTATTGTATAACGAATCAAATTATAGATTAAATTTTATTCTAGGTTCAATATTAAAAACTTAAAAAATGATTTTGTAGAATTTTAAGTCAACCCTCCCTACACTCTCCTATTTTTTTACCACAGTGACCCACATAATGTGCTTAATTGCTTACTGTGTGTTATGATTGTCACTTACAATTCCATTGCTAAGTAACTGTTTGATTGAAAAAAAAGGTCCCCCAAGTAATAATCACATTTATTAACAACATAATGCAGTCATAAATGGATATCACTTCTTACAGTTTAATTCCTTTTTAATGTGTTGCCATAACAGATTTCAAATGAAACAGAAGTTGTAAGAAATTTTTGAGTTTATTTTGTTTTCTCCCAGTTGCATTGTCAAAAGGGAATACTTCTTTGTTTATCGTATAAACAATAAAACATTCTTCATAATATCTGGAACTAATTAGACAATTGTCGAAGAATTGACATTTTTATATTACATTACCTTAGAGACAGCACGATTTTCACCTAGTTAAATCTACTTAATCACCTCGATTTTCAAAAATATTCCCTTCAGAGACTCAAAAATCCAACAGAATGTTTAAAATGAAATACTTGTCTTTGAAACCCATATTAATGCATTTGGAAAGAAATAATTTTTCTTTTAATCATGTAAATATATTTTACGTTTTATAATTTTATTCCGTTTTATTTAACTAAATTGTTTTTGTGAATATGTCATCCGAACACAATCTTTACTTTTTAATTTGGTTTTATTTTAATAAGCATTATTTATATGCAAAATACTTCGTTTAAATTTCTCAAATTTATTACCTTCAATAAATTGCAATTATGTACTTAAATATTTCTTGGAATTTATGATTTTATTTTAATAAACTTTTTTATCTAAATATTTATAAATAAATTGTAATTGCACTTAATGTTATACAGTTTCTTTTTAGTTAGTTGTTTGTCATTAATGTAATGAATTAGTATCCTTTAAAACTTGTCTAAGAAACAAAATCTGGTTAAGAAAAAATTTGAGAGCCGCATCTCTATTTCTACAGTCGCACATGCATATGTCATTGTAAAAATTATGTATTGTATATGTTATATACAAATTATAAATGTGTAATTTTAAATTTTTAACTAATTCAGTAAATTAAATTTACTTAAAATTTTTAACCAAACTATTAACCTTTAACCAAATTCTTTTGTGCAAGCATAGCAGACTTCCTCCTAAAGCAAGAATTCCACCTTTTTTTAAAAGAAATTTTGGACATTCTCTGATAGAATATTTTGTACTATTTATACAATTTTGGTTAAGTTTTGTGTGATACCCTTTTCAGGATATATTTCTGAAGCAAAGATCAATTTAGCAGGGAGATTGCTTGCTTTTGAAAAAAAAAAAAAAAAAAAAGGGGGGGGGGATAGATTAACAGCTAAACCATGCTGTATAATATGTGTTTTGGAAAATTTAATCACTGTATTTTTCATAAGTTGATTAGATGTATTTGGATTTACACCTTTAGCATTGTTAATATTTTCTAAGTTAAAAAAAATATACATGCAGTTAATTTTATTGTATAAGTAGTTAAACTTAAATTAAAATTACACTTAAATTACAAGAGTTTGGCAACACTGTATAGATGAAAATCTTTTTTCCCATTTTCCACTTTCATGCCTGCTTGTGTGACTTTGTAATTCAATATGGCAGACAAGTGCTGTTCTTTACACTTATTTAACCAATATTCTTCGCCTTACCAAAAACATTTTAATTTTAAAATTGTAATGCAGCAATTTAGTTAATGCAGTATTTTAGAATCGTATATTTTAGTTCTTTAATATGTTATTAAAAGCATTTTTCTTCAAAAGTGCTCTAAAAATAGAACAAAAGGGAACAATTTAATAAATGACAAAAATGTCAGCAAATTTCTATAAATGATAGTCAACAGAATATTGAAAACAATCGTCGGTTTTTTAATAGGAAAAAAAAAAAAAATAGCAGAGTAGTAGATAGACAGTTGTATGTAAGTATAAGGAAGTTAAAGTTTGAAAAATCCACGCTAACATTTTTATTTATTTAAAAGTTAAATAGAAAACAGAAAAATCTAACCATAAGCATTTTCCAACTATTTTGAAAATAATTAAAATCGTTATTTTTATTACGAAAATAAATAAATAAATAATAAAAATAAAAATAAAAAAATAAGTAATAATAATGCCATTAACTTAACTAAATTCAGTATTGCAGACAAATGCTATTCTTTACAACTACTTAATCAATATTCTTCGCCTTATCAAATACATCTGAATTTTAAAGTTGTAATGCAGCAATTTAGTTAATGCAGTATTTTTGTAGAATCATATATTTTAGTTCTTTAACATGTAATCAAAAGCATTTCTCCTCAAAAGCGCTCTAAAAATAGAACAAATAGTGACAATTTAATAAATGACTGCGACTAGCTGAATCTTTCCCGTTTTCATATGAATGGTGATAATAAATGGTTTAACATTCAATGTTTTGCCTATTCAAGTATTTTTCAGGTATGACGTCAGCAAATTTCTATAAATGATAGCCAACAGAATATTGAAAATAATCGTCATTTTTTATTAGGAATAAATGAATAGCAGAGTAACAGACAGATGTATATAAATATTAGAAAATTAAATTTTGAAAAATCAAAACTAAATAACATTTATAGTTATTTGAAAGTTAAATAGGAAACAAAAAAATCACACCATAAACATTTACCAACTATTTTGAAAAATTTTAAAATCGTTATATTTAATTCGCAAAAATAAAAAAAAATAAATCTAAAAATAAATAAATAAATATAAAAATGAATAAATAAATATAAAAATAAATAAATAAATATAAAAATGAATAAATATATATAAAAATAAATTAATAATATAATAATAGTAATGTCATTAACTCAACTAAATTCAGCGTGGCAAACAAGTACATTCTGTACAACTACTTAACCAATATTCTTCGAATTTCCAAATACTTCTGAATTTTAAAATTGTAATGCGGCAATTTAGTTAATGCAGCAATTTAGAATCGTATATTTCAGTTCTCTAATACGTAATCAAAAGCATTTCTCTCCAAAAGCGCTCTAAAAATAGAACAAATGGTGACAATTTAATAAATGACTGCGACTAGCTGAATCTTTCCCATTTCCATTTGAATGGCGATAATAAATGGTTTAACATTTAATGTTTTGGCTATTCAAATATTTTTTTTAGATATGACGTCAGCAAATTTTTATAAATGATAGCCAACAGAATATTGTAAACAATCGTCTCTTTTTTTATAGGAATAAAAAAATAGCAGAGTAGCAGATAGACAGATGTATGTAAATATAAGAAAGTTTTTAAAAATCAAAACTAAGTTACAATTTTGTTATTTAAAAGTTGAAGAAAAGAAAACTTTTTTTTTTTTTTTATCCATGGGTAATAACTTTTCCCATTTTATTTATATTATTTCTATCTGTTAATGTGCTTTTTCGTAAATTTGTTTTCTTATATTTTTCATATAAATGCTTTATAAAATTAATGTGTGAGTATTTTTTGTATTTTATCTGTTCATGTAATGAGAAAAATATATATTTTGCTCGCAAATAAATTTCACCAAGCTTATATGTCTAATGGTGTGTCTTACCTGTAAATGTGTGTTTTTTGATACTAGAGTATTTTGATTGTATATAAGATGTTTTTTCTTTTATGCAGAAAAAGGCTTTTCTGTTTACATTATGGTACTTCTAGGCTATCCCTTCGACCAATTTCGCCAAATAAAAATTGCCAAACTAATAGCCAAATTATACATGTTGACATAATTTTTATTTTAAATAACGAAAAAACAAATAATTAGTAGAATATTAATAAAAATATTAATAAAAAGTCGAAATAAAAATCACTTAATGACATTTTAAACACATGAATCGCATTTAATGTCATTGAATGTGACATTTACGATCATCCATTATTGGCATTTAATCTTATAGTTTGTTGATAATTTTTTGGTCGACGGGATAACCTAGAAGTACCCATTATTTTATTTATGAAGTTAATTGTTATTATCATTTAGTTTGTATATCTCTGTAATAAAAACTTCCCGTCTTCCTTGTATATGTTTTTTTAGAAGACCAAAGTTAGAAGATTATTTTTTAGAAATAAAAAGATTCTTATTTGAACATTTTTTATTTGAAGTGTGTTGCACTAGAATTAAAAAATAAAATTAAAAAAACTACTATATCGGATTAAAAAATAGCAAGGAACTAGGGAACTCTTTCAACACCCCCATAGATTGTAGGGGATGTTGACTCTTTCCGCTTGCAAGCTATGCCAACCAATCCCCAATTAGGCTTCACATCCGCTTAAATCATAGACGGGTCATTCCATGTCAAATCAACGAGGCTCACAACCTGACCATCTCCAATTTTTGTGAAATTCATAGGATTGAATCTACTCATGTAATAACACAATAAAATATTTTTTTCGGATTTTTTTTCAGCTTTTTTTTCGGGGGAGAGGTCCATGAAAAACAAAAAACACTTAAAAAATGGGGTGTTGATAGTTACAAAAATGCAATTTTTTCAACTCCTATGAGAGGTATAGAGTTTATCTTGGTGTTGCCTTGAAGGTCTTTGTATGGGCTTTTATATGACATATCACTCGACAAGATTTATAAAAATTAATATTTCAAGTTCACTGAAATATTAATGCCATATAAATGTCATATGAAAGCCCACACAAAGACCTTCAAAACAACACCAAGATAAACTCCATATCTATCACAGGAGTTGAGAAAATTGTATTTTTGTAACTACCAGAATGTCATTTTTTACGTGTTTTCCACTTTTTCATGAAGCCCTCCCCTCCCAAAAAAGGCTGCAAAAAATCTACAAAAAATATTTTATTGCATCTTTTCATGAGTAGAACCAAACCTGCAAATTTCATTAAAATTGCTTGATGTCAATCTCAAAAGTATATTTTTCTTCGTTGATTTGACATGGAATGAACAAGACATGTTTCTTAAAAAATTACAAGTTTACGGGGTATTGAATCATAATATCATTATAAAAGCGGTTGAATGATATTATCATTATAAAAGCGGGTAGCTTCTGTAATCGTTTGGCCATGCTTTTCTGTTGGAATGGGGCACTTTTCGGTTACTATTACTTGATTTAATTCTGTGGTAACAAATGACGGCTGTTTTCAGGATTGATAAGTCAAATCAATCGCACATTTGAAAATCAGTTTGTATAAAATGTTGTAATAATATTTAGGTATAAATTGTGGCTATATTTCTTAATTTTATAAAGATGCTATGGTGAATATTCTTCCTTTATAAACCGAAATCCAGATACACAAACATTCACCTCATCAAGTTGATGGATTAATTAATTCTACGATCAATTAAAACAGGATTCCCAAATTAAAATGCAACTGGTCTAAAAAGTCTTATTTTGATGGAAAACACCTTTAATCCCGATTTAAACCGAAAGCCAGGTGCACAGACCATCACCTCATCAAGTTGATGGATTAATTAATTCTACTATTAAGACAGCATTCCCAAATTAAAATACACCTGGTCTGCCAAGTCTTATTTTAAAGGAAAATACCTTTAATCCCGATTTTAATATTTTAGTGATAAGTTTATCATTGGGTTTTCCTGCTCCCAGTTATCCATACTTTCATACCTTTGGGTGCAGTAAAACATAATGCTAAACCGGCCGATGAACTATTGAAATCGTGTCTGCTGGAGATTTCCTGAAGATGACTTGGCAGACCAGTTACATTTTAGTATACTAAACATATCCCGTCTAATCCTTTTAATTTCTGCTTCCAACTCGATGAGTAGATAATCTGGGCAGTCGCCTCCCTGTCAATAATATAGCGAATATCATGTCATACTAACAGTACCGAAAAAAAGCCCCAAACTAAAGATATGTTAAAATTAATTTATTTAGTTTTCTTACCTTATTCCTAAAGAGGACTATTTTTCAATGTTAATAAATGATCCTGATTAGATATTTTTTTAATTCCATAAATCGGCAAAAAATTAAATGTTTTTGCAAAAGTAATAAAATAAAGTAAACGTGACGTTTATTTAAAATATATTTACCGAATGAAAGTTCTCCTCATTTTTTATTTTTTCTGAAAGTAATAAATAAAATGATTTTTTTTTTCCTTTCAAGACTGATAGCTCATTTAATTAACCGCAAATATTAAAATTCGACATATTCACGCAATATTTCTGTAAAAACTCTTCTTTTTTGGGGGAGTTGTTTTGTTTTAATTGTTAAACAAACTAACATCAGTGATAGGTAATAAAGAATTTGAATTTTGTCGAGTATTATCAAGATTGTTGGAGATTTTGTTTGACAGCATGGTGATTAATGTTTAGAAGGCTTTAATCTCTTTGTGGCGAGTGTCCGTATACAGCTTTTTATTTTTGTGCATTACTACCTCCCGAATACAAAATTTTGTTACATTTAATCGTAGAAATTCTGAGGTTAGATGAGGTAAAAATTATTATTCAGAAATAATGGTACTCAAAAATAAGAACTATATCAACACAGTAAAATTAACAATAATAAACCGTAAATAAGCAGTAGCATACTGTTTTATAAACGAAAATGAAGAAATGTACCATACATTACTACTTACAGTGTTTGTTATACAGTTTATTATTGCTATTTAACGGTATAATTGTTGATTTTACGGCATTTTAGGGGTGCTTGGCTGCAAGTATAATACTGTAAAAACAACAATTTTATTTTTCGCAGTGTATTTTTACAAGACTTTTATGTGAAACTCCTTCAGAAGGTGTTAAGTGCTTTTAAGATGCTCACTTTAAACAGTGGACTAGGTTACATAATTTGACAAATCCCAAGAACACAATGTTTCGATGATATTGGTGTTTTTAAAAACCAAAGGTTTTATTATACAGTGAAACTCATTTGAGAAATGAATCTAGGGACCAAGGAAATTTCATATCTTAAGCGGTATCGTATCTTATCCAGGTAATTTTACATTAGGTTTCTTTTTCAAGGGACCACAGATAATTCGTATCTTAAGCATGACTGTATATTAAACGAGCGTATCTTAAATAAGTTTAACTGTAACAGAATACCTAGTTTGAATTTACTAAACAAATTCATACCTTACTCAGAAAAAGTTAAATAATATTTTTTTTTCTACGGCTTTTAAAAAGGAGTTATAATTTAAATATTTTTTATTAATTTAAACAAGCTGTTTACTTCTTTAAAAAATATCATAAACGCAATTCTTTCTCGAAATTGTAGAAGTAATTTCTGATTTCAAGTTCTTTTTTTTTACATAGTTAATATAATGAATAAAAAAAAAATGAAGACACAATTTTTTATCAAAAACAATTTAAATAATGTTCTCAAATAAATTTCACACATTTCTTGTTTTCAAAATTAATTTTTTAGCTTTGTTATTCAGCTTAAAGAAAACAAAATCAAATTATTAGTAATATAATGTATCCTTAACAGAAATAGAATATTCACTAGTATACACGTAATTTTACTTATACTATTCTTTTTTTTAACATCCTTAACTTTGTTTTGTAATAGTTATTACTTTATATTTCCATACTTATATTTTATTCTCCTTTTTTTTTCTTTAGGTAAGTGTGATAAAATTTCTGAATGAGAAATTCCTTTGTACAGTTATTGTGAGTATATATGAATATTCCATGCTATGTACTTGAAAATGATGTGATATCTTGTTTCTACTTATTACGTAATTTTGACGAATTGTTTATTTCTTTTTTTCTAACCCATGAATATGTTTTTTTTTCATTTTTTTAAACAAATCTACATACAAACGTTATTTTTTAATAAGTCGAATCTGTACGTCAAATGTGGTTATTGCATTTTTATGCAAAAATACACAAATACAAAATTTAATACGATAATATATATTAAATACAGTAATACAGGAATAATATGACTTCATCGTAAATAGGACATAATCACCATGACTAGAATCATTACTCATTATAGGCTATCACTGATTTAATTACGTATGATAGGATTTAATAGAATGAAGAAAACTTTTATTAACATACTTTTTAAAGTTTTGATTCGTTTTCATAAAATTTGAAATGACTCAACAAAATTCTGCAACATTTATATATATTGAATTTCATACGATTCGGTTGGGTAGTTTTGCGCTGGTATATGGAACCAGGCGGAGAGACGGACGTACCAGACGACGACTATTGGTTCTACGTATTTATATAATTACGAAAGTACCTAAAACAGTATAGAAATATAAGACGATTATAGTATGGGGTGAATGATTTATAATTTGTTTATGTAGTAAAGAAAATGCCTCATATAAGCTTAATCAGATAATCCTAAGTAAATAAATATTACAGCGTGTTCAGGTATTCATAGGAAAAACTTCGAGAGTTGTTAGTAGACATCAAGACGAAGTAAAATTGTAACAACACATTGGGTCGAAAACCATGTTTAATAGGTTAAAATTGCAAAAATATATACCGAGTATGTGATGTCACATGAGAATGCAGAAAAAAACAATAATAATTATAAAATTTTTCATATCAGCGAAGAATACAGAAGGAAATTATTTCAGGTGTTGTTCGAAGTGGCAGTCGCAAACGTCATTGAACAGGCTGCATAGCGATATCAAAAATACTTTCTGTATGCGCTCGAATTTACCGGTTGTGACACTGATGTCTTCCACAGCGATGACGATCCACGGTATGAGAATCCTCCAGTGTGTTCACAATTTTCTCATAAACTGATTTTAGATTATCCTAAAGGGGAAAAAATCATTCAAATCCAAAATCCAGCGAACATGAAGGCCGAGCAATCTATCTGCTGAATCCAGTTCACCTACCTGGATATGTAACAACGTGTTGGTTGCGTATTTTGCTTAAAAAGTGTGTTGAAGCACTATTATGTATGAACCACATTCCCGTTGCACTGTGGCTGGCACACTCTGCAGTAATTCCAGAAGGACGCGTTGCAGAAAACGCTCTTTGTACCATTCAAATATATGAGAAGAAAATAACCTCAATAGACAATTACCGAGGATTTCTAGTCCTAAACAAATTCGTTGCTTCAATCTATTTGCGTTAAAGATGGTGAACAATAGCACTAAAGCATTCTGCAACACCCGTTTTCGTTTTGCTCTGTAAACCAAGAAAATGGTAAAATATCCAATGTTGTTTGATGCTGCCATCTATAATAAAAATTGAAATTAAATCCAAAGACCATGTTATGTTCAGATTGGGAGAAGCAGTACTACAAATTATTATTTTTGAGCACAATTCCTGTGATGGAAAGCCTATTTTCATTACTACCCTCTATATTCGATCTTGGATAAGCTGAATGCATATTTTCACGATTTTCGCCGACTAAACGTAATTCTCAACCCCTGTTTAACGACAAATTTTGATCATCTTCATGCCCATCAACAACCCTCTGAGTTTGTCGGATAAATGTCGAAGACACTGAATATAGAAACATCTTTTTAAAGACGTGTTCACTTTTATAAAGTACTCTTTATGGCTCGCTATTCAATCGACATAACGAAGCGTTTTTATATTACCCAGGTATGAAACTATTCTGCGGATCCGCGATTTTTTATATCGTCAAAAGATCGCGGAAAAACGTGAATTTCGTCAACAGATCGCGTGAAAAAAATACGATTTTCATAAAAATGTCGCAAAAAAGTATATTTTCAATAAAAAATCGCAAAAAATGCGAATTTCTTCAAACAATCGTGAGAATAACGCGATTTTCGTTAAAAGATCGCGAGAAAAACGCTGTTTATGTCAAAAGATCGCCAAAAATGCTGTTTTCATCAAAGCAGCGATTTTTCATCATTTTCCACGATTTTCGTCAAAGGATCGCGGAAAAACGCAAATTTTGTTAACAGATCGAGTAAAAAAATTACGATTTTCGTCAAAAGGTCGCCAAAAAATGCTGTTTTTGACATAAGATCGCGAAAAAACGTAACTTTCCTCAAAAGATAGCTTGATAAACACCGTTTACGCCAAAAGATCTCGAAAAAACATTGTTTTCGTCAAAAGATCGCTGAAAAAGGCAATTTTTAAGATCACGAAAAAACAACGATTTTTGTCATAAGATCGAAAAAAAAAACGCTGCGGAAAATTTGCTGGAATATTAATGCTTTCAACAATTTTTATCTGCAGGTGAGTGTAAAATTAAACATTAGATTACCATGTTTGTTAAATGATATTTTACGTGAAAACGTTAAAATTTGAAATGGACAACTAACTAGTATTTGCTGTTTAAAACATTGCATCAGAAGTACAAACTTAGAATAGAAATTCTCATTTCAGAATTACTTATAGTAGTGTTTACATAAATTGATTCACTCTGACTGCCCCCCCCCCCCCCTCCCAAAGAAAAAAATAAAATAAAAATAAATAAATAAAATAATTTAAAGCGGGAATTAAACAAAAATGTTTAAAATTTTATTGCTAATAAAATAACTTCCTTAATTGCCTTTAACGCACACTATTTAAAATAATTTCTCATTTTCCAGTTTACGCGCTTTTCCTCTTTTTTTAACTTTTGTAATCTCATGCTTGATTACCAGTTAGAAAAAAAAATAATCTATTTTTTGTATTATTAATCAAATTGGCATTTTGATAAAAATAAATTGTACGATAATAATATATAAGATTGCAAATAAAATATTTTACCAAATAAAGTTGCATGTATTACAGTATGTTATAGTACGTCTATTTTTATAGATAGGAACCTGACCTTAGCTTAATTTTGGTTGGGTAAATGGGATTCTGTAGATGAAACTATGAATTCTGGTTAGTATACGTAAAACTCTCTTGAATTTCAAACTAAAAAAAGCAGACTAAATTATAGCCATTGGCAAATCTTAAATAATCGGGGTTTCGATGATGCTGGTGGCGTTGTTAAATATTATGAATTTGAAACCTTAACGATACTAAACCTGTTTTCCCCATCAACAACTACATAATATTTCTTTCTACGTAATTAGAAAATACGGTTATAACCTAATTCTAGTCAATGAAAAAATTCGAAAAATAGTACATTTATTTTCAGGAAGGTAATCACGTGAACGACATGCTTTACAGAGACTTTTCATATCAAGGTTTCGGAATACTACTATATATAAAATATGTTTTTTTTTTTTTTTTTTTTTTTTTTAAATAGAAACATAGTAAGAGGATTACAGTCTAACCCGATGTAGAAATATGTTCTTAAGAGGCAAAGGAAATCATACACATATAAATATATATACATAAGCAGGTAATCCTTAAATATAAGAATAAAATATAAAAATACGTTCTTATAGGTATGTTCTCTTTCATAAAATATTTGCTGGGAAAAGTATTTATAGTTCTCTACAGAATTGAGATAACCGCCTATTATTTTTAATACTAAATAAAAATAGTAAACACAAGACCTATTTATTTTTATTAAAGGCAGTAGGTATTTTGACTCAAAATATATCTATCTTCTTCCAAATAATATATTTTTACTATAAATTATACTAGAATATTTTTATATAAAACATGTTCTATGTAAGCATTTCTTTGTATAAAACTTACAATTTTAATCATGGATATTTATATATATATAAAAAAATGATGTTGTCATATCGTTGTATATTAAAAAAAAAAAAAATAGAAAATTTAAAATGAAAAAACATATATGTTACACAAATAATGAAAATAAAATATCTATAATCAGTGAAATTAAAAAAAGGGGGGGGGCAATTATTAAGTTTTATTTTAAAAAGTATTTAATAATAGCTTTTTATAATCTGAAAAATAGATATAACGTATCAATATAAAATGTGCAATTTAAAAAGAAAACTGTCCCAATAAAATTATTGAAATAAAGAGCTAAAAATGAGGAATAGTCACAACATAATATGTTTTATTTTTTTTTTAGCTTTATATTTGGTTTGATTTATGCAATTTAATAAATATATATATATATATTGCTACATCATGAAAATTTTTAAATCCATATCCTGGCTTGTAAGTCATATTCAAGGATTTAACCCCTGAATTTAAACAAACTTAAAAAAAAAAAAAAAGAAAGAAAGAAATCTTAAATTAAAGTATTTGGGAAAAAATGGAGTTTATCTTTTTCTTTTAAAAAAATGTATTAGCCATTTTTGCATCCTTTCAAAAACAAGTATAAATACAAGCATATAACAAATTAAAAATTAGCGTTCCCGTTTCAAAAAAATTCTAAAATAATATTGAACATAAAAAATATGTTTAACTGTATTATTTTTATTATTTTTTATTTGATTTACTTACGATAATAATAAATATTTTTATGCGATATAAGAGCAAAAAGTTTTAACACTTTCTCAAAACTTCAAGTAATAGCCAAGAATTGAACCGTTGAACTGAAATATACTTAAAAAAAAAAAAAAAAAAAAAAAAAAAAAAAAAAAAAAAAAACCCTCAAAGTGTTATAACAACATTTTTCCGCCATCTTTTCTCAAAGTTTCAAGTTTATGATACTCAATACAGCTGACAAAACCTTTGAAAAGCGCACTTGAAAGAAATTTGAAAGGGAGGGGTAATTTACTAATAAGTTTTATTCCTTAAAACAAATTTGTTAACCATTTCGCATCATTCCCAATTAAAAAAAAAAAAATGTAAATGCAAAAGTGTGTCATTAAAATAATGATGTTATTGTAATAAAATTTTTTAAATAATAGTAATGAACCATAAAATGTAATCTTGAATAAATATATTATTTGTATAGTTCTTTCTTTATTTTATTTCTTTAGAATGGCTGTAAATATTTTTACCACGATGAGAGCAAAAGTTTGTAATTGGTTCTCAAAACTTCATCCATATTAATAATTTGAATCCTTAAACTGGAATCTATTCAGTGTGACAGTAAATATTTTTATTATTATAAAAGCAAAGATTTTTAACACATTCTCAAAAAAAAAAAAAAAAAAAAAAAAAAAATGTAATCCATATTCACTATCTGGATCATTCAATTCAAATATGCCCCACGCTTTTATAAACACAAAGTGTATTACAGAAACATCTTCTTGCCATCCTTTCTCGATGTTTTAAGATCATGATACCCAAAGCAGCTGGCGAAGTTTTTAAAAAGAAAATAAATTGCCGTATTTGAAAAGAAAAAAATGTGGTAGTTGCTTTTTTTTTTTTTTTTTTTTTTTTTCAAAAATATTTTTTAGGCATTTTGCACCATACCAAATAAAACGTGTGAATACAAAAATATATCATTGAAAATTAATATTGTCATCTCAGTAAAATTACTTAAATAACACTAACGATAAATAAAAATGCAATTTTGCATAAATATAGTGTTTTTATTATTTTTTATTTTTTTAAAATGATCGTAGATATTTTTATCATTATATAAGCAAAAATTTGTAACGCATTCTCAAAACTGCAATTCATATTCTAAAACTAAATCACTGCACTGAAATAAACGCCGAAAGTGTTATGGTAACGTCTTCCTTCCAATCCTTTCTCAATATTTCAAGATGATGATGATACGCAACACAGCTGAGAGATGACGGAATCTTTAAAAAGATCATCCGTGTCACATCCGTTCAAACTCAATCCGTTAACTCTTGATTGGTTTCTCACGGGCAAGGCCGTCAGCGTAATCTTGAACTCGGGAAGTTCAATGTCAGATTCTTGCTTACAGGCAAGTTCCTTGACACTTGGCACATATTCATTCCGGTACGACCAGGTTAGAGTGCTGTGAGACGGTGAACTTTTGCTAACAAATGGGTCGTCGCGAACACAAGAGCTATGTATCTTTTTTGAAACAGGGGAATATGTCTGTAAGTTAGTAGAAGATTACATAAAATAAAAACTGGAATAAGGTCAAGTTTAGCACTTTCTAAATATAGCGTTCTTGTGCTTCATCGCGATGTTATTTCATCTGAGTTTCCTTGAATTTGTCGGGATTTTTTTTTTTCCTTGAATGCATTTTATCATAATAAAATAGAATACACAATTATGATATTTTGGGAAAATCTGCTTTTCAGAAAACATTAAATTTGAGAAAAGCTGCTTGTTAAATCACTTATTAACACTCTCTGATATAAGAAATCCTATTCATTGATACATTCTATTTCAAGCAAAAGAGGATGATCTTTGTTTGTTCTGTTGCTATAACAAGTATTAAGTATTAAATATTTAATTTATAATACAGTTATTAAGCTCTAACTATAAATTATCTAATCATCCATTCAAATTTCATGGTTGAAAAATCTATTCGAAATACTGCATATTTATGCGATACATATTTACGTATACTATATGCTGCAATTTATATTAAAATATTATTGAGAATGTCTAAATTTCTCAACGATTTTAGACAGTTTACAAACAGGTTGTTAAAATTTTAAAGATGAGGAAGAATAGGAATCATTAATACTTACTCTCTACAGCAGATTGTATATCATTTGAAAAAAAAATTAAAAGAATTACTAGCATTATTATAGTTTCTGCTCTTATTTTAAATTATTAATGTGTAAAATGTATCCGAATATGTAAAAAATGAAAAACTGTAGAAATGCAAAAATTAATTAATAACTTGCCAATATCCATTTCTTGCTTAATTTCAATTCACGATAGATCTTTTTATCCATATTCAATACAAACGTAGTATTTAGACTCGATCGGCTATTGAAATATTTTATCATTTAATTACCTCGGAGTTTCTCAAATTTTGCAGTGGTGGTATTTTATTCGCCAAAGTAGTAGGAAAAGGACAGTACGGGCTCAGCCGGAGGCGGTACTGCGGCACCGCCTGCGGTACCTCCATGCCTCCGGCTGTCCCGCCTGCGGTCCCTCCTGCGCCCCCCGTGCCACCGCCGCCTACGATTTTTATCAATTACATGATCAATGTAACGACTTAAAAGTTGAAAGTTAAAGGTACATCCTAGTTTTTCAACTGCTATAACCTTAAAGAGTATCGTTAATTAAGTAAAAACAATAGAAAATATCCAATTTTATAGAAAAAGACTGATTTCTTACGATTTTTATCAACTTAAAAGAGAAAAGTTAAACATGTATCCTAGTTTTTCAACAGCTATAATCTTAATGAGTATCGTTAATTAAGTAAAAAAACAATGGAAAATATCCAGTTTTATAGAAAAAGACTGATTTCTTACGATTTTTATCAACTTGAAAGAGAAAAGTTAAACGTACATTTCAGTTTTTCAACAGCTATAATCTTAATGAGTATCGTTAATTAAGTAAAAAACAATGAAAAATATCAAGTTTTATAGAAAATGACTGATTTCTTACGATTTTTTCAACTCAAACTTCAGACTCTCAATTTGATAGAAAGAAATTTAAGCATGCATTCCACTTTTGGACAACCATTTCCTTCATGAACATTATTAATTAAGCAAAACAACAGAAAATATTAAATTTTTAACTGATTTCTTCATATTTTTTTATTATTTTTTTTAATATAAAATCAGAATACACAACTTAAAATAGAAATTTAAACATTTTTTTTAGTTTTTGAACAGTCGTTACCTCAAAGAATTTCGATAATTGAACAATTAACAAAGGAAACTAATGATTTTTTAACGAAAAAAGACGAATTAAACGAATTTGGTTAACTTTTACTCTAATTGGAAATTTCATCGTACTTTATATATACCAACTAAGTAGAATTTTAATACATAAACGAATAATTTAAAGAAATCCTCAACACGCAAATGTGAACCTGCAGAGCATTTCTTATTACGTCATATCTAAACTAAAACTTTTTTCTGCAACCCCTCCATGCATGCATTCCAGGTAGGGGAACATAACAAAGAATTTTGACGTCACAACTTACAAAGGTATCCAACAAAATGTTTACGTTCAAGAAAAAGTATCACCTAGAGAGAAACAAAGAAGAGATTTAAGCTATTTATCCATTCTAGTTTTATAACAGTTACCACAACATCTCCAAATTAAAATTTGGAAGTCATAATGAGTGTAATTAATTAAGCAAAATAATAGAAATATTAGTTTTTCAGAGGGGAAAAGACGAATTTAAACAAATTTTATTAGTTTTACACTAGTTTAATAATAATTTTAAGAGGAAAAAGACGAATTTAAACTTTTTTTTTTTTTTTTTTTTTTTTTTAGTTTTACACTATTTTTTCTCATCTCCAACACGGATATATCAATTTTAACAGAAGAATTAAACGTATATTTTAGTTTTTAACAACAAAATCTTAACAAGTATCATTAATTAAACAAAAATAAATATCAGTTTTAAAGAAAAGACGAATTTGAATAATTTTACACTAGTATTTTCAAAAGCAACATGGAAATATCAATACTTATTCACATATTTCACTTATTCACTGTATTCAATACTATATTTAATAAATTTGGATACACTTTAAGAATTTCCTAATCTATAATTATATATTAGCTGTATATTTAATGTTACCCATGTTTTCATCATTAGTTCATAATCGTGAATTTTGTACTTTAAATACCATGTATTCAGGTTCAGATTATTTTTACTTGAAATCATACAGAATTTTTTAACAGAGTTTGTTTTTGAAATCATTGAAGCAACTGTATTTAATATTTTTAACACCAATTTTCTAAGATTTTCTAACATTTTCCGATTATACATTCCTCAGAAGTACATTTCTAAATGCTACAATCACTTTACATATCGAAAAGATATCATTGAAGCAACTGTATTTAATATTTTTAACACCAATTTTCTAAGATTTTTTAACATTTTCCGGTTATACATTCCTCAAAAGTATGTATTCTAAACAATAGAAAATATTAATTTTAAGAATAAAAAGACGAATTTAAACAAATTTTATTAGTTTTACACTATTTTTTCTCATCTCCAACACGGATATATCAATTTTAACAGAATTAAACGTATATATTAGTTTTTAAGAACAAAAATGTAATAAGTATCATTAATTAAACAAAAAATAAATATCAATTTTCAAGAAAAGACAATTTTTTACACAAATTTTCAACTTTGAAATACATTTGTTTACATATATTGTTACAATATATTACTAAACTTAAACTTTTTAAAAAAGTTTGAATGTTTTTACAAAGGGTTCATATTTATATTTTTCACGTCTTGACTGCATTCGAAATCTTACAACAAAAGTATACTTTTATTATTTTTATTATTATTATTATTCTAGAAAACCTAAAAAGTCATTTCTTGCTGCTTTAAACACTTGACATATTAAAACTACTCTGAGATATTCTACCCATATAATTAATCAAATTAGGACATGATTCATCTTACACTTCAAAATTTCTGAATTTTTACAATACTTATTTTCATCAAACTTTATTCTTGATCCTATATATTTTAGGAGTACAGAATTTTAACATCTGTTTTTATCTACTTATCAGAAAATTATTAAAACACCCAACAACATTTTCCAAATATGAATATTATCTTTACAGTTTAATAATACAAAACATACACGAATACAAAGTTTAATTTTTACAAACATTTCATATTTCAAACCAAACTTTTCGAAATTTTCACATCATAAGAGCAAACATTAGACGAACTTTTTAACTTTTTAACTTTTTTTATTGCTTAGATCTTTTCATCATAACTTTTAATTATGATAATTATCCATTTTTAGGTTGATTGTCGAAAAACTGTAACTGAAATTACATAAACTTAATGTAAAAAACCATGTTCTCACACAATTTCTTGAAATTCAACAAAGAATTGACTATTACTTATCTATTATTATTCTTATTAAATACTTATCTACATCAATATCGACTCTTGATAGTATATAGATATTTCATCATTACACACTTACAACTCTTTTCAAACGTTTATCAGAAAAATAAGTCAATCAAAGTCTAGTAGTTATCACACCTGTTCCTCAGAAATATTACTATCATATGAAACAGTAAAGAAAATTAATAGATATTTAATATTTAATAACCTCATACGTGAAATTACTGTCGAAATGAGAATACTAATTATCTATAAAATCAACTGTTGAACAAAAAATAGTACAGATTACCGAAAATTCAAATGTTTTTTCTACAAAAGTTACAAAAATTAACAAATGAATGACAAGTTAGAGAAATAACTAAAAAAGTTAATGAACATATTTACAAATTTATTAAAATCACACCTTTTTCTGGATTACAAACCGCAATTTCTTGGAAAATTTATCACCGAATTTGTAAGATTTTAGTCCTAGTATTACATACACTCAATAAATATTCAAAATTAACAAAAATATAATTTTTTAGTCTCATCAATAAGCAGAAATTCTATATTAAAAGAATATTTTCATAGTAGTACTTATAAAAATGAGAGTTTACAAACTGATTTTCATAATTTTATCACATTTAAACTTAATATTTTACATAAAACATTATTTAATCAAATTTTATGCTTTCTAATTCAGTAAAATTCAATACTTTTTTAGTTTTTAAACCAATACCACAATATTTATTTACATCAAACTTGATTCTTCACCTTTTATATTTCCACATTACACACGTGAGATAAATACTAACTTGGATCAGGTGTTGAAGTCAATTGATTCCATTCGATTTTCATCATGTACGCATTGCTCCTACACGAAATTTCTTACTGCTATAATCATCTAATGTATTAAAACTAATCTCCTCATATTTTTAATCAATTCACCAGATGTTTCATCTCGCACTTCTGAATTATTGTGCATCAAGTTGCTTAAAATATAAATACTATCTTTATAGTTTTAATGATATATAGTATACATGGTTTATCTTGAGTTGGCACTTCCATACTATTAATCAAATTATATGTTTCATCTTGCACTTGATCTTAATGATTTCATCCTGCATCTGAATTATCGTCCATCGAGTTTTTTTTTTTTTTTTTAATAATAATATATTTATAGTTTTTTTTTTTTTTTTTTTTTTTTTTTTTAAATAATAATATATTTATAGTTTTTGATTATACATAGCATGTGCAAATACAATCTTTAATTTAAACATTTCATATTTCAAATAACCTATTTCCGAAACCAAGCTATGTGAATTTTACCACAATACTTATTATCATAGAATAATTTGTGTTTCACACTTTTCTAAAAATTATCAGATATGTACCCCTCAGAGAAATTACTATCATATGAATAAATGAAGAAAATTTAATTTATATTAAATGTACACGAAATTGATTGCAATATACATGTATTTAATAAAAATAAATAAATAAGCGATTATTTATACATTAAACCTTTACTAAATATATATTTCTTTCATTATACAGATGTTTCAACAAGATGAACCAGAACAGCAGCAAACTTCAGAAATTAATGATCCAAATGATTCATCCCTAGCACATGTAGCGTTAACGAATAACACATATGTGAGTACTTATATGAGAAATACTAGAATTCGTATATGAAACGTAATTAGAGTAAATACAAAATGATTTGTCTTACTACCTACACTTTAACAAGTGCTTTTTACCTATATTATTGAAGAGAATCCTAACTGTGTCCATTTATTTATACTACAGATGTGCTCTATTTGCTACAAACACTTCTTAAGTAAATGGAATTTAACAGAACATACAAAAATCTATACAGATGGAAAACCTTACACTTGGAAAGATTACCATAAATGCTGTTTTCAAGGAGACGTGAATAAAAAATGCACACATCATCATATAAAGCATCGTCAGATATATGTAAACTTAGCGCAGATATTCAAAAATTAGTCAGACTTTTGTAGAATTTAGAAATAGGCTAATTCCATGGGTTCTGTAGTGTAAGTCACATAACTTATTAATTGCTATGCTTGTTAGCCACCGTTATTTTCGAAAAGTCTGCTTGGCCTTATTCAATTAATTGGAATGTGCCAATAAAATTAATCACATTATTTTTTTGTTCTATAATACTGGTAGCCAAAAATCCTAGCGTGTGACTTACACTACAAGTACTCATGGAAATAGCCAATAAAGGAAGATATTTAGGCTATTTATCCATCATATTTTCACAACACTTACCACAATATCTCAAACTTAAAATTTGGAAGACATACACACTGCTGAAAAGTAATTTTGTTATTCTTCTAACCACTATGAATGTATAGATATTATTTTGCAGTGTATTCTTTGAATGCTCACATTAAATATTCTTTTATATGCATATATCGTTGTGTTTATTTTTCTAATACCTATTACATTAATGAAATACATAACATTTTAAGTGAAATAACACTCTCACAACTTAAAAAATGCATAAGAACATACAAAAAATAAGCAGATGTATGAAAAAATATACAAGTTTACAAAATAATTTCATTGTTTTCTAGAAATATTAAAAAAAAATATTTACAATATGAAAAAATTGCAAAAGTGAAAAGAAAAAACACAAATGTAAAAACAAAAACCACAAAGTGAAAAACTCATAACAAAGTTTTTGAAAAAAAATATTTACAACAAAAATTTTTTTTACAAAAATCAAAACTTCCAAAAATATTTTTTTCAAAAAATTTTTTTTTCAAAAACATTTTTTACAAAAATTTTTTTTTCAAAATAAGTTTTTACAAAAGTAAAAAAAAAGAAAATCACAACGTTAAAAAAATGAAAAATTTTTGTTAAAAAAAGTGTAAAAAAATTGCAAAAAAATGTTGCAAAAATTTCAAAAAAGTTATGAAAAAAGTCTCAAAAATTTTGTTGTTTTTAATAGCAAATGCAATGGTTTCGCCATTGCATCATAAATACCACTTATTTATGCATAAGTTAATAAATTTTATTTTATCATATATGTACACGTATATTATTATAATAATACATATTTTATCTCATTGTGTTTATTAAGTTAATTTAAATTAATTTTAAATTAACAATGAACGAATGAAAAATAATAATGAATAAATTTACTTTTTTATTTTGTTTTATACAAAAATGCCTAGAAATTGTTTGCATCAGCACATCTCTAATTTTGGCTACGTGGCCGCTATTGATCTTGTAACTGAATTATTTGGTGCATTCCTGTAAACGAATTAAATACCATAACATAATTAAAATGCATTGCTAACGATTGTTCCTCATATGTTATCTGTAAACGAAATAAAAAAGCTAAATACTTCATATTCGATGGCAAATATACTACAACAAACCTTAATAACATATATCAATTGCGTGGAAATTTGAGTAATATATTTTCAATAGTTAGAGCACGGACATACTAAAATCATAATCAGATTTATCAACTATCTTAAAAAATAGGTAAAACCCGTTCACAATTTCACAGAAACTGGACTTCGTCGAAAAATCTGTACAAATACCTGTTTCTTTCTTTTTCTTTCCTTTTTTTTTTTTTTTTTTTTTTTTGTTAAATCCCTTTTTCAGCAGATCTACAGCAACTATAAGAAATAAATTATTTTATTTCGAAACTGGTTGATGATTAATTTCAAACTATTTCGTCTGAGACAGCATAGTCTTGGGATTCAGGTTCCGGAACAAATACTAATGAAGTGACTAGCTGCCAAAGGAAGATTATTGAGATATAGGTCACTAAGCGCGTAAGACGCGGAAATCCTCGTTACAAATAATTGCAAAAGAAGCTGAAATTGGTTTCAAAATATAGATTTTGATTAATGAGTAAATTAGATGCTCAATTTAAAAGATACGTGGGGTTATCGCAAAGTTCCAATTTCTGGCGATATTTTTATATTCTATCACCACTATTAAAAAAAAAAAACACATTTCGTAGTACGTAGTATATTTCTCTTGCAAATATTCACAAAACTTATGTAAATGATCTTTGGTTTGAAAAAGTGGTGAGAGGTAGCATTAAAAAAGATTCACCTGTAATTGTAAATTTGTGATACCCCATGTATACTGTCTGTTTTTTTATCTATAAGGTGTTCCGCCTTATTACTGACCAACAACTAATTCCTGAATCAAACTGATTGATGAGTAATTTCAAACTATTTCGTCTGAGACAGCATAGTCTTAGGATTCAAGTCCCAGAACAAATACTGGTGAAGAGACTAGCTGCCAAAGGAAGATTATTGAGATATAGGTCACTAAGCGCGTGGACGCGGAAATCCTCGTTACAAATAATTGCAAAAGAAGCTGAAATTGGTTTCAAAATATAGATTTTGATTAATGAGTAAATTAGATGCTCAATTTAAAAGATACGTGGGGTTATCGCAAAGTTCCAATTTCTGGCGATATTTTTATATTCTATCACCACTATTAAAAAAAAAAAAAAAAAAAAAAAAAAAAAAAAAAAAAAAAAACACATTTCGTAGTACGTAGTATATTTCTCTTGCAAATATTCACAAAACTTATGTAAATGATCTTTGGTTTGAAAAAGTGGTGAGAGGTAGCATTAAAAAAGATTCACCTGTAATTGTAAATTTGTGATACCCCATGTATACTGTCTGTATTTTTATCTGTAAGGTGTTCCGCCTTATTACTGACCAACAACTAATTCCTGAATCAAACTGATTGATGAGTAATTTCAAACTATTTCGTCTGAGACAGCATAGTCTTAGGATTCAAGTCCCGGAACAAATACTGGTGAAGAGACTAGCTGCCAAAGGAAGATTATTGAGATATAGGTCACTAAGCGCGTGGACACGGAAATCCTCGTTACAAATAATTGCAAAAGAAGCTGAAATTGGTTTCAAAATATAGATTTTGATTAATGAGTAAATTAGATGCTCAATTTAAAAGATACGTGGGGTTATCGCAAAGTTCCAATTTCTGGCGATATTTTTATATTCTATCACCTCTATTTAAAAAAA
Source organism: Maratus speculifer (assembly GCA_964019185.1). Classification (NCBI taxonomy): domain Eukaryota; kingdom Metazoa; phylum Arthropoda; class Arachnida; order Araneae; family Salticidae; genus Maratus; species Maratus speculifer. The sequence goes on from OZ025291.1 coordinate 281,386,573, forward strand.
AAAAAAAAAAAAAAAAAAAAAAAAACACATTTCGTAGTACGTAGTATATTTGTCTTGCAAATATTCACAAAACTTATGTAAATGATCTTTGGTTTGAAAAAGTGGTGCGAGGTAGCATTAAAAAAGATTCACCTGTAATTGTAACTTTGTGATACCCCATGTATACTGTCTGTATTTTTATCTGTAAGGTGTTCCGCCTTATTACTGACCAACAACTAATTCCCGAATCAATCTGATTGATGAGTAATTTCAAACTATTTCGCCTGAGACAGCATAATCTTGGGATTCAGGTTCCGGAACAAATACTAGAGAAGTGACTAGTTGCCAAAGCAGGATTTATGAGATATAGGCCACTAAGCGTGTAAACGCGGAAATTTAACTTACGTAAAATTGCAAATGAAGCTCAGAATATAGATTTTGATTAATGAGTAACTTAGAAACTCAATTTAAAAGATGCGTGGGGTTATCACAAAGTTTCAATTACAGACGATATTTTTTTATATTCTATCACCACTATTTAAAAAAAAAAAAAAAATGCATTTCATTGTATATTTCCAAATGTTCTCAAAACGCATGTAAAAGATTTTTGTTTTGAAAAAAATGTTCCAAAGCAGCATTAAAAGTATTTGCCAGTAATTAAAACTTTGTGAAACCCCCATGTATACTGTCCATATTTTTATATACAAGATGTTCCGCCTTATCGTTGACCAACAGATAATTCCTAACCCTATATTTTTAGAATTGTTATTCAAATATTGCAATTTCATCTTATGGAAATACATTCTAGTGAAAATAAGTATTAAAAATATTTACGAAATTTGTTTTTTATGTAGTCTATTGTTTATAAACATAAGTTATATTTATGAAAATATTTAAAAAGTTTCATTCTTCTATAATCACAAAGCTACTCCGTTATAATTTTTTATTGCATAAATTTTCATGATTTTTTGATTTTATAAACTTATTTTTTTTAGTTTTTTTTTTTTTTTTTTTTTTTTTTTTTTTTTTTTTAGTTTTGTTTAGTGCCAAAAAGTCAAAAATTCATAAATTTCCAATCATCATAATTTCGTTAAACCATAATAAACCGTACGAATTAATCCATTACTAATAATTACTAATAATCATTTAAACCATACGAAATTTTAAATTTCAGAATTTAAAGTATATATTATTTTTCCTGACTGGATTTATTGCCTTTTTGTAGTAGAAATTATAGCCCCTAAACTATTCACTTAAGAATTAACTATTAGTCAATTTTAAGAAGAGTCATCTTGTATAATTTATATTCAACACTTTCGACTCTGGCGTCTTTTACACAAACGTTATTTGGTTGGCTTAACTTTTCAAAATAAGTTACTTTTAATTACACAATATCAAAAATCCTCTAATTAAATGAGGCATATTTTCCATTATTACTGGTGCCAAAAACAAAGCTTGCAAAAAAAGATTATGTCGAGTTATACTGGACATGCAAGTGCAAAGGATTAATGTATATACTTTTATGTACTTTTATTTTTATATTTTAGTTATTTTATATTTTATTTATGTATTCATTTATTTTGTAAAACTTCGTGAAAATATTTTATTGTATCTTCGAGAGTCTTTTATGGAGACAAAAATATGATTTTTTAAACTGAAACATGGACAATAGGATTCACAAATAATCGCAATAACAAATTAAGTATAATTTTTAAACATTCGCACCTTAATTATTGAAAATACAGATGATTTTCACTTGCAGTGAAATTACAATTGGAATTCAATTCATGATAATTTATTAAACGGTTTAATTTCAGATTAGTTATTACCGTAAAAAACAAGCACTGTTATTTATATATATATATATACACATCAAACTTTCTAATATATATATATATATATATATATATATATATATATATATATATATATATATATATATATATATATATATATATATATATATATATACTAACAGCATAAAAACAATCTTTCTTAAACAAACAGCGCTAACTGCTTCAAAAGCAATCCAACGCGCCAAGTCTGCTGCAGATAAAACAGCTACGTTATTTTATTTTTTAAATATATTTTAAGACTCATCTGAATTATTTATTACTTTGAAATATCTTTTTATTTTTAGAATAAGGCTCATTGGATGCTTTTTATTTAGTGAATAATGTAATGAATTTTCGCGTTTTCAGACATTGCAGTTCATTCTTTAAATTATTTATTAGCATTTCTTTGATCTTACTAGCAAAGCTCTAATATTAAATATTAAGTTTACAGAATACGTTAATTTAGTTAGATGAGGGTCACTATGGAATTACACACGTTCAGATCACAAAGGCTGTTCAAATAGGAATCGTTGAGGAAAATTGCAAATGACGATCAAGTAATGAAAGTAAATAATTTTAACAATGTATTAAAATTATTCATTTTGATTAATTATTAATTATTTAAAAATATTTATTCTCTATATTTTATATTTTTTGTCCATAATTTATGTACATAGTTTTTTTTTCTTTTCTTAATAGTTTTTATCCAAGTATTATTTTAAAAAAATTTTAGTTTTGAGACTATCTGCATTACTTATTCGACATGAATACGCTCTTTATAATATATAAGGACTATGACAACATTATTTCAGATCAAAAATCTTTACTTAGCATTTTTTTCTTCAAATTAAAAATATTTACGATTTATCATTAATTTGTATTGTTTTACTTCGATGAGGCGAAGAATTATTTTCAAATAAAACTGTACGCACCCTGGTATTATTTCAATATTTTTTATATTTATTGATAAGATATTCTATTTTGTTTATATATATATATATATTTTTAATTTTGTTAACAAAGTCATATTTTCACGTTTCAGATGTTTCAGTTCATTCTTTAAATTTTGTATTAGCACTGGTTTGACCCCCCCCCCCCTCCCCTTTGTAACTACCGTAATATCTAAAATTGGATCCTTCCATCCAGAAATTCCTTCATCTGACCTTAGTTTGAAATATTTTCCCCGAGAACGGCATTCCCGATTTAGTTTCTGGTACAAAATTACTTAGGTGAATGTCAGGATTATACAGATGTAGATAACAAACAGTGTAAACACAGAAATCCTTTAGCTTTTTTATTACATTTTTATCCTTTTAGATTTTTTTATTTTTTTATTTTTTATCCTTTAGTTTTTTTAGCTTTTTTTTAATCCTTTAGTTATTTTTTTAACAAAATTGAAGCTGATATTGAAATAGTTAAAAGAGCATCCAAAGTTGTTATTTATAAACTATTTTGATTAGTTAATTGAATATTTATTAAAACAAGTAATTAGTGTTCATATGGTCCGGGGGGGCATTCGCCACTGATCAGTGAAATGTCCACCCCGAAAAATTTGAAATTTTGTGTTTTCAATGGGGAAAAAGTGCAACCCCCCCCCCCCTCCTTCTCCAGAACCGCAGAAATCCCTCCCGGAGAAAAGTCTGAATTCTACACTGGTTTTCATCAATATTTTATTGTTTTTAATGAATTATAAAACAAAATTGTATCACATATTATTTTAAACCATCTTTGCATTTTATCAATATGGCATTTAGCTTCTTTCTTTAGATTTATTAGGTTTGCTTTCATAACTGAGCTGTGAACTTTCGTGAAATAAGCATTTTTGACTCATTCTTTAACATTTTTAATAATATTCCTCTTATATTTCTACTGAAAATACCGTCATCCAGAAATGAATCTTATTCCATCCAGAAATTGCTTCGGCTGACATTAATTCAAAATAGTACTTCCCTCTCTTCCCAGACAGAGAGAGAGGGGGGAGGGACAACAATACTTCCAATTTAGTTTTCGGAAAAAGTTAGGTGAGTGTCACAGCTGGATTTATACAGATGGTCACAAAGTCTGTAAACGTAGAATCCATTAGTTAAACAAATATTTAGCTGATATTAAAATAGAAAAAAACATTCAAAATGTTTTTTTTTCATTTTTTTAACTATGTAATTAATAAAACAAACATCTATTAAATAAAAAACATAGGAGGGAACGCAATTTTCTGCTTGCTTTACACAAAAATATATAATATGAACTTTAAAATTTTCAGTTTTATTCAAAAGGCGATTAAAATAATCAAAAAGGATGTTAATAGTAAATTTTATTTAAAATATCTTAATACTTTCAAGCCTTTTTTCATTAGAGAATATTTTTATAGCTATTTTTTGTTTGTACATGATTTCGTTTTGAAAATGAGTGAGCCAATAATTATTATAGTTGAAAGTAGAAGTAGTTTTTTGGATTAAACTAAATGAGAGAAGATATATATTATTATTAATTGCAGTGCATTTACTTTATTATTTCACTCAGTGCTCTAATAAATAAGTGAAATAATAAAGATGAAATAATAAAGTAAAGTAGAGTGAAATAATAAAGTAAATGCACTGCAATTAATAATAATATATATCTTCTCTCATTTAGGTTAATCCAAAAAACTACTTCTACTTTTAGCTGTAATATTTATTGGTTCGTTCATTTTCAAAACGAAATCATATATTTGTATAAACAAACAAAAATTAGTTATAAAAAAATAGTCTCTGGTGAAGAGCCTACTTTAAGACTTGAAAGTATTATGATATTTTAAATAAAATTAACTACTATCATCTTTTTTATTATTTTAATCGTTTTAAAGTTCATATCATATATTTTTGTGCAAATATCTGTTGTTAAAAAATTCTACATCTTATTTATTCGTTTATATTTTTATCTATCAATGTTTGTTTGTTTTTCCGTAACATCTTTTCAATCATATTTTACTGTCGGAAAGATTAAATTTTAGTTCAAGTCTGTATGATACATTTAAAAGATTCTTATCAACGAGTTATCTCGTTTCATTTTTTTTCCCCTCCTCAGTGAGGCATGAATATTCTTGAATGCCAGTACATTCTATAAAAACTTTATTAGCATTCTTTACTATATATACCATATTGTTAAGAAATTAATCTTTTCATCCGAAAATTGCTCCGTCTGGCCTTAGTTACAAATATTTTCCTCGAGATCAGACAATGCAGATCGGGAACGAGTTAGGAGGTGAATGTCACAGTGCTATTATACAGATGTAGATCACAAATTTTGCAGACACAGAAATCATTTTTTAAACAAAATTGTTGCAAATATTAAAAAAGAATAGCATTCGAAATATGGATTTTAATTATTGAGTGAATAATTAATAAAGCAAGTATTGCACATTTATATTTTTTATACATGTTTTTATCTATATTTTGACATAATAGGTCTTATGCGGTTTTTTTCCCCCCTTAATATCAGTTTAAGATTAATTTTTACATCTGCTTAAGCTTTTACTGCATCCTTATGCAGTAAAACCTGATAAATCGGAAGGGGGCGAAAAGAAATTTCTTGTTAGGAAGGCTTTTTACTTAATATGTACAACACGTCTTATTGTTGTGTAACTTTCTTTTTTGCCAGAGCCGCGGAATTTTTACAATTTAAGGCAAAATAAACCTGTAGACAAGTTTTTTGTTTATTCAAATTTCAAAATATCTTTATTTCAATAAGACGTACGTCTTTCTTAATCCAGTAGATTTTTAATATTCTAAAATAAGGTTGGATTTTTTTCCTGAACTTTACAAGTCATTTCATTCTTTAAATTCTTTTATCGGCATTGCGTTGATCTCCACACTGGAATTACCATTACCTTGAGAAATGTATCTTTCCATCCGGAAATCGTCTCGCCTGGCCTTAGTTTCAAGTATTTCCCTTGAGACCAGCACTCCCGATTTAGATTCCGGAACAAGTTAGCCTGGTGAGTGTCGCATCGGGATCATACAGATGTAGGTCACAAAGTCTGTAAACATAGAAATCCTTAGTTAAACAGAGTTGCAACTGATATTAAAATAGAAGATTATTCAGAATATTGACTTCGATTAACTGATTAAAACTTTGTAGTGGTTAAAACCATTCAATAATAAATAAGGAGTATTTTTTATGTAATTTTGAAAATATTTTTCTGCTTACTGATTTTTTTTAAACAGAAATTTAACATAAATGCCTGTTTTTATGAAATGCATTATTTTTGCCATCGCAGAAATAGATTGTATTACAATAAAACTGATACATTCAATTAAAAAGTAATTCAAATGTACCATGTTTTTGTAACCAGTGTATTATTTAACTTTGTGATTGTTTGTAAGTCAGAAAATATTACTTTGGAAAAAGAAAAAGGGAAAAACTTTATATTATACGTTTACTACAAGCAGTTGTTAATAAGTTCAATTATTGATACATTTTGTGGACACAAAAACTTAACCCCGTGGGTACGAGAGACCCATATATGTGCCGCTAAAAAGTACTTAGACTCCTTGTTTAGCTCTGACATTAAAATTTTACTGTAAAATTAGCTTTTTTTAATCAGAGCAATTTCGCGATTTAACAAGTCCTAAATTTCTGTTTATAAAAAACGGTGACAAAATATTAAAAATTTGTAAAAAGCTGCCTTCGCGTAGAAGTTAATGTGTAAAAATTTAAAAAAAGTTTCTAAATTATGCAGACGTTTATTCAGATGAAATTTATACAGATGAAAATTTTCCAATAAAATTGATTGGTGCAAACTTTCGCTTTTTCTAATTCAATTTTCTTCTACAACTATTTGACATATTTTGTAACAAAATCCTCTTCACTACATGCATATTTTCATTCTATTGCTAAATCAATTTCTTTAGCAATTCAAATCGCATAAACTGAATCATTTCACAATTCTCATATCTCTATTTGAGAATAATATACATGGACGTTTTCCCACTACAACTCTTTAGTGCTTATCTTTCGCCCCTTTTTTCAATCAAAGCTAGAAATAAGGGGAGTGAAAGAGGAAACGAAGACGAAGCAGAATGTTAAAACTCAATAAATATGGAACACTCGACTTTACTTTTTCTATAGCTGCAGAAATAGTTCTGAAGTAAATTTTTTTAGATGCAAAAGTTGAAATAGCATTCCTGTAACATTGCATAAATAATAGCTGCATAAATCTAGCTATTTCGCTGTTAACTGTGTCTTCCAAACAATTATACAAGAAGTGGGACTTTTTTTTCTTCATTTCGTGATTTATCTCTTCCAGGCGTGGTTGAAGAACGTTTATATCTATGGCTAATTTGTCAGCTTACTGGTTTACAGTCTATCTTTCTTAATCTACATGTTTAATCTAGATATTTCTCTGTTTAGTATGTCTTCTAAGCAACCATGCAACTGGCATTTTTTTTTCTTCGTTTCAGTGTTTATCTTTTCCACTAGTGATTGAGAAACGTTTATGTTTATGGCAAATTTGTCGTTTTACCGGTCTGCAATCTCTTTCTCAATCTAATTATACACATTTACACGTTTAATCTAGATGCTTCTCTGTTTACTATTCTCCTTAAAATTCACACAAGAAGTGAAATTTTTTCCTCTCATTTCACTGATTATAACTCTTTCCGGCGGGATTGGAAATGTTTATGATTATGGCTAATTTGTCGTTTTACTGGCATGCAATCTATCTCTGAATCTACAGTCTACTAAATATTAGTGAAGACAGTTTAAACAGACTAATTTTGAGTGAAAATGGTTCATGAATAACAGAACAGAGATGATTTGGACGATAAAGACATTTTCTTACTATATTTTATATCAAAAAAGCCATTTTAACGATATTCTCGGTGCAAATACGCAAAAAAGATGAGTCTTATTTATTGACAATTAATTTGCTGTACAATTTATTTTAAAAGAAAATACGTTAAATTAGGCGCAAAATTATTTAGGTTAAAAAAAAAAAAAACATTTTGTAACGATAAATGAAGTTCTGTTAATCTAACTTGAACCAAGCATTAATTAATAGCTTCTTTAAGTCCTCCAGCTAAAGTTTTCCTTTTAGCTGAACTTGTCATAGTTGCGAATTACGCATTTAACACCTAACAAAATAAAAATAATTAACAAGGAGTGCGATTTTATACAACATAATTTTGTGAAGGTGTCTGTTTTATGGAAAGGAATTTTGTGGAAAGGCCTGTTTTATGAAAAAGAATTTTGTGATGAGGCCTATTTTATTAAATGCATTTTTGTCCATTAAATAGGGCCTTTTAATGTATTTTAAAGGGCTCTTAAATAGGCTCCAAATTTTTCATGCATCGATTCTTAGTATTTTTTATGTTACTGAAATTCACTGGCAGCTGCTTGCATAAAATGAGAAGCTTGGATCTAAGTTTAGTTACAATGCAATCTGAACAAAACAAAGCAACCTTTCAGATTTTTTTTTCTCGTATAACACTGATAATCTGGGTCATTTTTTTCTTTAAAAGTCCACCCAGAAAACACCACCCTCGTAGCAATATAGCTAAAATTGCTCAATTTGTGACAAAATATTAATAATTGTACAGCTCTTTAACACTTCTATTTTGCCATGCTATTTTTTTTTAGTTCTACAAACAGAAACAACAACAACAACAACAACAAAAAAACACGAAGTGGAATGGAAAATTTTAATAAATATGGAATACTTGATTTCCTTTTCCTATAGCTGCAGAAAGTGAAATAGAATTTTGAAAATTGAAAACTTGTGAATCAGGATGTAATATTTCCTGTTCTATTTTATGAATAAGATTTTGATAAAATATTAAACATGTTTTAAATAGTTCGGAACCTGTTTTAGATAATTCGCTGCCTACTAAGACAAGTTTTAAAAAATAATTCACAAATTCTGAAATTTTTCTTTCATCAAACATGATTGAAAATATTTCATAGTTCCTTTTAGTTTATCAGTTAATCGCCTGCATTCAGCTAAATATTGTAAATAGGATAAAATTGATAAAATTGGGTAAAATAGCTCATTAATTAACAGACCAACGATGGTGTCGATGAAGACCACGTTTTTCATGCAATATTTCATAACAAACAAGCTCTTTTGGGGATATTCTGAGAAATAGCCACAAGAAACGAAAACGTAAATAATTAAAAAATAGATATTGACTGATAATACACTACACAACTTATTTTAAGTTGGATATTTTTTCCCTTACAGATTAAATGTGACATTTATATTCATTGATATAAAGCTTATCCTTTCTGGTGCCATATTAGATGTTCATCCTTAACTAATTTGTATATATTTGCAACAGCTATCTCTTTCTTTTTTTCTCTGTCTTTCCTTCCTCCTCTTTTTCTATATATATGTGTGCGTGTGTGTGTGTGTAATAATAAAAGTTTTTCGCCTTAATCCTAAATTAATTATCTCCAAATACTTTTAATATTTATTTTTTCCTTTTCTTTTTATAATGTTTAACTTTTATTTATATTCCATAACTTTAATCTGTGCTTTCTTTATTTTATTTTATTCTTAAAAAACATTAATCTACCAAAGTAACTCTTTAACCCTAAAATCCCATTACTTAATTTCATTCTTTTATCTGTTGCATAATATGTTTTCTATTTTCGTTCTAAAAAATCATTCAATTACCCACAATTATACTAATCGAATTTCCATAGATCCTGTGATACCGCCAGTAGCACCTTGACGCTCACCTATTAACACAAATATGGCACAAATTTCTGTTTTTAAAAGTCGGTGACAAAATATTAAAAATTTCGTAAAAAGTTCTCGCCCCGAAGGAAATTGTGGGTAATCGAAGGATTTTTTAGAACGAAAATAAAAAAGATACTATGAAATAGATAAAAGAATAAAATTAAATAATGAGATTTCAGGGAAAGAGTTACTTTGACAGAATAATGTTTTTTAGAATAAAATAAAATCTAAAAAACGTAGATTAAAGGTATGGAATATAAATAATACGTTAAATATTATAAAAAGAAAAGAGAAAAGTTAAATATTAAAAGAATTAGTAATAACTAATTTAGAATTAAGGCGAACATTTTTATTAATATGTATGCATATTCATGTCTCTTTCTTTGAAGTACATGCATGGCTGTTTTTGATGCCATAACATTTATGCTTATGGGCCATTCTATGAGAAAGGTACAAAATCTCTCGCACATGATGCTTACATATACACCTATAGCTACTAACTTATAAGTTTTTAAAATATAAACTATGCAATAAAATTAACAAAGTAACATATATTTTCATATTAGTATGGATATTTAAGTTTAATCACTGTAAAAAAAAAAAAAAAAAAAAAAAAAATCTGTTAAATTTACGGCAAAAACTTTAAAAAATTGCAGTAAAATTAGATGTAATTTTTTTATTACATCCGATTTATTGCAATTTTTGCAGCAAAAACTGCTGGCAACATTGCTGCCAGCAGTCTGCCGTAAATTTAACGGATTTTTTTTTTTTTTTTTTTTTTTTTTTTTCAGTCATGATGCGATAACATTACTTAAACAATAGTAATATGTAGAAACGTTAAATGGAATGCCCTTTTAATAGATTTAAAAATCTTTACATTTTATTCCCTAGACCTTAGTAAGCTACTTCTTTTTAATGATAAATAAATAATAAAATAACAGAGAATAAAAATCTCTAATTCTTAGACCTAAAATAGCTGCCCTTTTCAGACCATCCCATAAATAATTGACAAATTGTCATGCGCTCTTATATAAAAACCTGTATCTATAATTTTTCTAAGTATAAACTATGCATTATTAATAGCAAAAAATACTAGACTTTCATAATCGCATTGTTGTTGCAATTTGAGGATATAATAACATTATTAAAACAACAAAAATATGCAAAAAAGCTGTCCGGCACATGTCAATAAATGGCCCTTTTCTTTACGTTTTTCAACAACATTTTGTAATTTATAAATTACTAAACATTAAAATTTAAGAATTTATTGTCAATTTAAATTATATTAGTTTAATTTGACAATAAAGTTAATTAATGTAAAATTTTATCTTTTCTGATTCCGTATTAAATGTCCCTGTGCAATTATTTGAAGTATTTTGTATAAAAATGCTCTTCGTCCTGACAAATTCTTATTTCAATTCATAAATCAATTTCTTTCGCATTTCAAATCTCATAGTTTGAATCATTTCACAATATTTATATCTCTGTTTGTGAAGAATTCACATGAACGTTTCCCCATTACAACTCTTTAATGCTTATCTTTTCACCTTTTTTTTGTTAAAAATTTTTTGTAATAAAAATGAGAGAGAGAAGGAGAGTAAAAGAGAAAACGAAGAAGAAGTGAAATGGAAAAACTCAATAAATATGGAACACTCGATTTACTTTTCCTATCGTTCCAAAAAGGGACATAGAATTTTGAAAAAAAAAGAAAGCTTGTGGGAGAAGATGTAATACTGCAAATATTTTCCTGTTACTCTTCATAAGTAATATTTTCATAAAGTATGAAACATGCTTTGAATAGTTGATGCGTAAACTGGCTTTAGCTATTTCATCGTTTTCTAAGATGCATATTTTAAACATTCACACACGATTTTGAATAGTTCCTTATTTTATTGTTTATAATAGTTTCAGTCATTGTTGATAAGTATTTATATCTCTGCATACAGTCAGGAGATTATTAGTCGTTATTAGTCGTTATTTTATTCGAATTCTTAATTTAAAATTGTAATCTCTTCATAAATTTTTAACAATGCATTCTTTTATTTTCTATTCTAGATACTTTAAACTGTTAAAAGCAACTTTTTTCTCTAACAAATTAATTAAATATTTTATATTTTGTGACATTTGATATTTATTTCTTTATATCATTTTTTAAATTAAATTTATTATTCGATATTCCAGCATACATTGCGAGTCTGGCGTCACTGTCTTATTACATAAAAATCCGTTAATCAATAAAGAACTTTTTACATTTTCCGTCCCCCTCTCACTCGCTATTGGTTGAGAAACCATGCACTTTCCTTGGAGAAAGCTATTTCCAAATTTTGTTGAACTTCTTGAAGTTTACATTGGAATTCTGTGTTCAAACACTTTTTTGACAAAACCAGAGTACATGAATTCCAGAGGATGATTTCTGTGCTGTTTACGAATGCTTCAAAACCTATTATCCGAGAATTCTGAATTATTTTAAAGATCTTATCGTACTACGTAATGACTACTCAAGTTCCTTCCTGATACCTTAGATGAATTTCTTATCATTTGGACTTCACTTGGCTCTGTTTTTCCTAGAGAAACTACCTGAATTCTTACCATTACCTTGCTATACTTATGCTCTAAATCTTCAAAATGATGATGTGACCGACAAAGAATACTTGTGTTTTTTATTTATGTATTTATTATTATTATTAGAGTTAGCCGATCTTTGCCACGATGGTCAATAAATGCATATAAGTTAATTGGATTTGTCGACTTTAAAAAATGGTACGACCTTTCATCAGCTTAATGTGTTCTGTGAGATAAATGCATCTGGTTACAACTTCCACTAATTTGACGGAACTTTATACAATGCCAAATATATCCTATAAACCTATAATAACAAGAGGATGTTAATTTCTCAGATATTGTCAAGTTAGGAAAAAATATAAATGATATATGGAAGAAAGAAAACAAAAATAATCAAAGTTGATTTCTAATTACTCATTTTCATAGAATAGTCGTAATCGTGTAATACGGCACTAGAAATTCTTTCTTTTTCATTTAAATGATGCTTTTCTTATTGTATGTAAAGTACCGTAGTATTTATTCATGTATATTTTAAAATAAGGAATAGTTTATTTCTTTAAATCTGAATCTCGTAATATTTTAAAAACTAAATTATATTTATTTGTGCTTAGTGTTTTAAAATATATTCATACTATAATTTTTCTTCATGCTCTAAACCTCATCGTAGACAAATTTCGTTTGAATCCTATTAATCAAGAACTTCAATTAATCCGCTTAAGTATTACTTTCGGATAATCGAGGTTCCTCTGTATATTTTTAGATATGTTTTCATCATAAATATGATACTTATAATACAGATGTATTATCTATTTATGTAAAATCTAAGTGTATGGAATGTAGGTAACAATTATGGGGCGAATTGTATCATCTATACATTTCAAACTCTAAGCAGTTTTTTTTTTTTTTTTTTTAGTCATCTGTCATTAAACCTGATTTTGCTAAATCATTTTTTAAAATGAAAGCTATTCATTTGTAGACGTGCCCACTCAAGTTTTTTTTTTTTTTTTTTTTTTTTTTTTTTTTTTTTTTTGCATTCCCATTTTTATATTTAATTTTTTTTTAAATTTATCAATTTTTTTAATGGTATCAGTTGTACTACTTCCACTGTTTCAAATGAAAGAGAAATGGTGAAAAACATAGAAACGTGGCTTTTCGGGCTTATTTTTTGCAGCATCACAATAATATTATCTTTTGTGTTTATGACTTCCATTGTACATTATGACTTTATTAGTTTTTCATTACAATTAATAGAAAATATATTTATATTTGAATATACTGTGGTTAAGCATTAAAAATTGTTTAAAAAAATTACACCGGTGACGGTATGCATAGATGAAATACAGCTTTACATTAATAAACTAATAAACACTAAGGCGAAAAATTTATATGATTGTATTAACATGACTACATAACCATTTTAATAACAATTTTAATTTTTCTTAAGAAAGGTGTTATAGTAAAAATAAAATACATTGACATGTTCCATTATTTTATTTTTACTATAACACCTTTCTTAAGAAAAATTAAAATTGTTATTAAAATGTTTATATAAAAGGTGAATATTTTAAAATCTGATGATTTAAAAACTCAATTGGATTTAATTAACTTTTTATCATGACTACATAACTTTTATTTTTAAATGAATATATAATAGGAGAAGAATTTTTATATAACACGGATTATTATTTTGATTGTAATATAATGCAGTCCAGGCTTTATCATCATCAAATATTATTAAGCATTAATTTAAATTTAGTTTATATTTTCATTATAAGAGTTTCCAAAGCTGTATATATGAATGATATGCAATATCGACCATATGTGTCTTTATCAAAATTTGAAATGCAATTTACGCTCACCAGCACATACCACAAACATATTTATTAAGCTTAATTCAATTCATTGCATTCGTAATGTGTGAATGTAGTTTGCGGAATTTAAAATGTAATTTATTAGAATATGCTTTTAGAAATTTCTTATTTAATATTAAAGAATTTATTCATTTTATGTTCGTTCCTTGTTATTGGATTTCTATATAGATATGAAATTTAAATTAAAATATAAATTTTGAACGTAAGAATTTTTTCGGGCATTTTGTAAGAAAATTACTAAACTTTCTTTTCCAATTACACCGAAGTCATCTCAAAAAAGACAACTTTATTAAATCTTCCAGAAAGCAAAAAGCTTTGAAAATAAAACGAGAGTTTATTAAAAATTTAATTTTTTTTTTCCAATTTCCAGAAATTAATATGAGTTTATTTAAAAAGCAATTCAGAATAATTTATTATGGAAATTTAATTAAAGAAATAACTTACGAATGATTTTATGCCCTATTTATTAAATTTTTTCAGTTAATTTGTAAATATGTTAGATTAAATTGAGAATTTCTAATAGAAAAGTAAAATTATTAATTATTCAAAAATGAAGTACAGTTGTAATACTTTTGCATACTTAATATTTTTCAGTTACATTCCAGTTCGTTAAAGATATGAGAAATGAATGCTGTAAGGCAGATAAAAGAAGAATAAGTATTAAAAAAAAATAAAGAAACACTTGTTTTTTTAATAAGCAATCAATGTTTATCTTGAAAATCACGTATCATTTCATTGTGGAAATTCCTGTTTTTCCCAAATTATTTTGTTAGAATACGCTATGGAATACGTAATAGAATCGTTTATAAAAAATTCACTTCTAACAAGGAAGGTCTCCATACGGGCATACCCCGAAAAATTTGAAAAAATTACAGTATGTTCTTCTTGTGTGGATATATACGTTTGTAAAAAAAAATTTCGGCGGAACCTCCCTTCAGTAACCGTAAAAAAATAATGAAAATTTCGTTATTTGGCGATTTATCGTCGGTTGGCGATGGAATGTAATTTCAAAAAATACTTTATGTCAAATACACTTCAAGAAAAAAAAAAGTTTCATGTTCAACTTGTTTTGATAAATTTAATTTAAATAACTTTAGTTTTGTAAGTTTTAGTTTAAGTATAATTTTGTTATATCGATATTTATATGTAATTATATCCAAATTTAATAATTAAAATTTGAGATTTAAAACTAAATTCATAATTTAAATTAATTAAATTTGTTTCAAGCTCAAAGTCCAATTGAAAACTGCGGATTAGATTTTGTTGCCGTGGAAACAACTGGATTTACATTTGAATACGCTTAAATGTATGAAGATAATCTTTCTCAATGTGATTTTTTTATCTATGAAATCATTTTTTCCAGTAATTAATTAAATAACTACTTCAACAAGTAATATATATATGAAATACAATATGTATATAGATGTATATAATAAAGTCTCTCATTGTTTATGTTTAAATTTATTAAATAACGTTTACACGCATTCTAAATATCTTCTAGTTTTGAGTTGCATTATAATAGTTTGCTTTTGGCGAGGAAAAAGACTGCTTGCCAAATCGAGTGACTCTTTCGTCTTTTCACGCCAAATATTCGAAAATATTTTAATTTTTTGCATATTTTCTAATGTGATTCCGCCGCTAAATTTGACTGATCCTTTATTACATGCATTAGTATTTTTTTCATAAAATTCTGAGTATCCCCAGTATGGAGACCTTCCTTGTAAGTAGAACGTGCGAGCAGGTGAATTTATTATAAATATGTGTAATTTCTGCCCTGTTTATTTTTTTAAGATATTGAAAGATGGAAAAGAAAGAACATTATTTCAACAATCTTTTTAGGAAATTTTAACTGTTTTCTCAACGTTACTTGTAATTTATTCAATCTGTTAAACTATTAATTAAAAAAGGCATTTTTTCCCAAGTACTACACTCTTTTTTTTTTTTTTTTTTTTTTTTTTTTTTTTTTTTTTTTGCAACTTTTTAGCGCTTAAAAATGTTTTAATGTTACAGCTTCACTGCCTTTTGGTGTGTTTTGGCAAATGGAATGCAGTTTCTCTTCAAATTGCTTTCATATGGTTGATGTCTGTCCTTTTTTTCTTCATGTGAGATACTTTACATCTTATTGATCAGTATGCAATATATATATATAAATATATATAGATAAGATATACAGTGTTCCCCCTCGAAATAAAGCCATCGTGATTTCGTACCGTAATTGGATACGAAACAAACCCATAATATCAAAAAAATATATTAAGAAATTCTATGTAGCAATGCATATTTACTGAGTAACTCACTCCCTGCGCCACTTGATTAGGAAAAAAATAAATGCATAAAAAAGAGGGGTTAAAAGTGTCCCGCCGAAATAAAGCCACCACTGTTAATAGCCAATATATCCGCCATGCTTATATATGACTTGAAACATACGATGTGGCTTACCATTTATCAACCCCTGGAACACAGTAGCTTATCCCAGTATATTATATCAGGCTTCAATGATAGCGGCATTAAGTTCTGCCACAAACTTGAACTGTCTACCATTGGTATTTAAAGACCTTCTGAAGATACCCCACATATATTCTTGGAGATTGAAATGAAGGTAAAGGACAGGCCATTCCATGACATGTTCCCAATTATCCAAAAAACATTCTTAGGAGAATTTTTCAAAGGTTTTAGGGGCGTTTTTCTGCTGAAAAATCCAACTTGGGCCATCAGTTCTCTCTGCAGTTGGCAATAAATGGATTTCTAGCCATTCTTAGTAATCGGTAGCCTACACGCGGTCTGAGAAAAATGCCAGGTTAAATTTACAATCATACGTAAATTTGGTAACCATATGTAAAATTACAACCATAATTACAACCATAGCCGAAACCTCTGAATACTATTAATAAACCTCTCCATGCTGTCTTTCTGAGAAAATATCTTTCCCTTTCCTCATGTCATTCCAATGGAGAACACTGCTGTCTAAGCCATCCTAACTATTTTTTCTCATCTGAGAATATAACAAAATGCCACTGGTCCTTCCAGTTTGAAGATATTTAATTCTGCTTTGCTTGTTGTTAGCTTTCAACATTGGATGGTAGGTAAAGGCTTATTAATGGCGTTTGAAGGCTTCGACTATGGTGATAAATTTAACCTCGATTTCCACTCAGAATGCATGTAGGAATGCATGTACCGATTACTAAGATGTACTATGAACCCATTTATTGCCAATTGCAAAGAGAATTGGTAGATTAAGTTAGAATTTTTAGCAGGAAAATGCCTCCATAACCTTTGCAAAATTCTCCTAGGAATGGTTTTTGGATAACTAAGAACATGTCATAGAATGGCCTGTCCTTTACCTTCATCTCAATCCCCAAGAAAATGTGTGGGGTATCCTCAGTAAATCTTCAAGTCTGTGGCAGAACTGAAGGCTGCCATCATTAAGGACTGGGATAATATTGATGCTCCTGTATTCCAGCGATTGGTAAATAGTATGCCACATCGTATATTCCAAGTTATATAGCAGATATATTGGATATCAACGGAAGTGGCTTTATTTAGGTGAAACATTTTCCTCCCCTTCTTTTTTTATACATGCATTTTTTTGCGCATGCATAAAAATGTTTAAAAAGTGCATGCATAAAGCAGATATATTGGATATCAACGGAAGTGGCTTTATTTAGGTGAAACATTTTCCTCCCCTTCTTTTTTTATACATGCATTTTTTTCCTGCCCAGTTGGGGCAGGGAGTGGGTTACTCCTTGGTAATATGTATTTTTATATAAACTTTCTTGTTATATTTGTTACTTTCTCACTGATTTGTTTTTCGTTCAGTTACGATGCAAAATTACGATAGTATTTTCTAGATGGGGACACACTGTATTACATATTTAAAAAATAGTCATTATGGTGTAACTACAAGAAAAAATTCAATTATCATCAACTAAAAATAAATTTTATTCAAAGAATTATTACATTACCCGTATATTGTTTTGCATCTTAAGAAAGAAAAAAAAATTCTGATTTAAAAGATTTTATGTACATTTAAATTCAGGAATTTTCCATGTAATGAGAGTGTTCTAAAATGTCTAGTAACAATACTTTTCAACAAACAAAAATGATTCTGTAACTACAAATATATATATATATATATATATATATATATACATATACATATATAGATTATATATATATATAATCAGAATGCAATTTTTTAAATACCGGAACATAGTAAATTTTCTGTCGTCATAAAATATCATTTTGTAGGAAATTAATCATAGAAATACTTTTCATTTAAAAACGTTTAAATGCTTGAAAATTAATCACAAACTTTCTCCTAGAATATATTTAAAATGAAATTCTTAAGTATGCAGAATAATTACGTTAGAAATAACTTTTTATCAGAAAAAAGCATCCGCACATTTTTACATAAACGTTATGTAACATAAAGAGGGTGGAAATAAATTTTAAATGTACGGTTAAACTATGTTTCTTATCTTTGCAATATATTATATCGTGTTAGAAGAAATAAATTTAGCGAATTTCTTTTTCCTACTTTTTTGTTACATTATTATTATTATTATTATTATTTTACATTGCTATTAGTTATTTCTATTTGTGAACAAAATAAATAAACAATTTCTTTGAAGAATTCATTTTTTTCATTCAATTATTCATGTAAGCAAATATTCGCTTTGTTATTTTATTCATCATTTTTTCCGCAAGATATTAGAAAATTACTACATGTATTTTGTTCTTTTGAATAATTTGGTAAACTTTTTCGACTTTGCAGCAGAATTTATGCATGCAAAAATTAAAATGTTTCATTACGCTGTTAATTCAGAATTCTTTTCTTATAAAAATTTTTGTGGAACAAGAAAATACTTATTTGAGCTTCAGATAACTTCGGGGAAAAAACGATATTTCGAGTTGATACCGGGTTGAGGTAACCCATTCATCCATTCTAAATTATTTCGCAATATTTCTGAAAATGTTTGAAGTAAAACAATAAACCACAAAGTTTTTTTTTTTTTTTTTTTTTCCGAAAGTTTACTTTTTTAAGTCTCTGAAATCTATTGGTAATTGAGGTTTCTGGTGATAAAGGTATATTTTTCGGAATCATGGTTGGCTCGGAAGAGATTATATTATATAAAAATTCTTTCTAAATCAAGTAATAATTCTTTTTTCTAACTTACTCGTGTATTTATTTTGACGAGAGAAATTTTTTTTAAGTTAAAATTTAACAAATTATAACAACCATTTGAAAAAGGAAATTAAGAAAGACGATCATCTAGAAGTAAACATTTTATATTAGTTTCCAAAATGTTAATTTTATAACACATTAAAGAGATTTTTGAATAAATAATAAAAATTAGGATTTCACTTATTGATAGTTACACATACATTTATTTGTAAAGTAGTATTAATTTGTAATATTTTATTATTTTTCTTCTTGACTGTAGGCGCGGAAAAAGAGCGAGAGATCCTAATACGTGATATAAAGAGCTGCAATATACCAAGAAACTACTAAAGAATCACTTTTAAATTTAAAAAAAAAGAGAGAGTAGTAATTTTAAAAATTTAGAAGAGTTAAATACGTTAAATAAATTTTTCGCTGTAAACATATGTTTTCATGCAACCATTTTCAGAAACTCTATTGATAGTCTTTAAATACGAACTTTGGTAATTAATCATATATGATCCGTCCAAAGATAGAAAATTCCATTTAAACAAAAAGAAAATTACATATAATTCGAGCACAAATGTCAATAAATTGTGCTTTCTTCAAACTAATACATTGAATGCGCTTTTATTAATATTTTCATTTTATGAAAATTTATTTATTATTTTTTCTGGTATCTATTCCGATATTTGGCGACCCGAATGACCGAAATTCCGTCAAGTAAAATTTTATAACCAAGTTACCGAGATTTTAATAAGTCAAAAAAAAAAAAAAAAAAAAAAAAAAAAAAAGAAAAGAAAAGAAATCAGCCGGCATTTTTTTTTAAACCATTTAATAAATGCCAACTTTAAAAAAGGAAAAAAGAAGGTTATTTTAAAGCTAATCTACTTACATTAACTTTCGATTAATTTACTTTTAAAAACTCTTTCAATTAAAAGAAAAAAAATAGAAACTTCTATTAATTATTATAAAATAAATAGTCTATAACTGCCAGAAGACATCCATCAAGATAATATATCTAAACACATTGAGTAGGAGAAAGTACTAAATTAACTCCAAGATGATGTTTTGAAGCTCTATATTGCATATAGCTTCACATATAATACATTTTAAACATTGTTAAACATTGACAGATCACCACATATCAAAAATAAACATTATTGTTACATACTGCTACTTACTTTTACAGCTGATTAAACAAAATTTATCATATATATTTATTAAATGAAATTATCTGATAAAATACCTGTGAACGTCCATATTTGTTACTAATTAGTGAATTCTGATGATTTATCAAATTTATACATTAATAAGAGGCTTTCTGTCAATTTCTGCAGCAATGCGATTTCCTAACTTATTTCATATAAGTCCCTATCAAGAGATTAAATCATAGAATAATCAATATTGAAAGAGGTATTAGAAAAGAGATTATATTTGTGGATATTTTTATGTATGTATGGGTCGAAAAAATAAAAGAGAACAATAATAATATTAAAGAATATAAACAAAAATATAAAAATGTTCGTTGTTATTCAAAATTTTTTTTTACGCATATCTTATTCTTAATAACTGTTTTCATTAATAAACAATAGCGTATTTTGTTAAAAAGACTTTATGCATATTTTAAACATTTGAAAGAAAAACTGCGAAAATTACACATCAGTTAGCCCTTAAAATTAGTTAAATTATAAAATATATAAATGAAAATATAACGTCTTAAAAATAAAATTATTTAATTTTCTAAAGCAGTAAAAATTTGACTGATAAAGAGTTAAAGGCCTGTGTGAGTGAAATAAAGCAATTATTATGAATTTTTTTTAAAAAATTAGCTGAAATAGTTGTAATTCTGATGACAGTTGTATTTTTTTTTTGTTGTTGTTGTTAGCCCACTTTTTTACAGTTTTTTTTTACTGCATATATGTAGTAATCTTTCGAATATATTATAAAATCGATTTACTTTTTTTTTTTTTTTCTTGTTTAATTTGAAGACTATTTTAAGGGTTTTTTTTTTTTTTTTTTTTTTTTTTTACTTTTATATTTCTTAGCCTATAACTTATAAATGTTATGAAATATTAATGTACTTGTATCTATGATCAGACGCAAATTTTTAATACTGCAAAACGGATGTCAGTAATTTGATTTATGTAACTGAAATGTTTACAATTAAGCAGATTTTAATCTGTTTACAAATAAGGTGCGCACACTGAAAAAAATAGCGCTTTCAAATCTAAGTAAATCGATGTTTCTATTTTGTCATAAAAGTTTTTGTTTCAGATATGGCGACCCAATTCTTTCAATTCTTAAACACCAGAAATATTGAGTTTCAAACAACATCACTTTTCATGCGTTAAACACAGTAAATTTTAGCAGGATAATTAAATTTATTCATATAATTTCATTTGTCATGATTTCAGACGAAACTCTCCTTTCAGTAGCAAATTGTCACATGAAATTATATACTATTATTAATTATATAATTCATTAAATCATTAAATTAAAGATTATGTATTGAATTAATTCATTAAATTAAAGATTATGTATTGAATCTGTAAAGTTAAAAACCTTCAATTTAAAATCCCTATTTAATGAAGTACTTTCTATTCCGATTTCTTCTTTGAAGTTATAATTATTTCAAAAATGTAAGCCTGAGAAATAATTAAACGTTACCTCATATAAAATTTATAAATTTTCGTAAGTGATCATTAATTATTTTGAATTATAGCGCCTAAGAGCATCTTAAATAAAGAGTATCTTAGACATCTATTTTCGATTATTTTTCATGGATTTTAAGATTCTAGTTTGATCTTTTTGGATAAGAAATAACCTCTTATAGGAATACAGTTCGGAAACTTCCATAAAGTCCAGTCCAAAGTTTTTATTGCAGTTCAAATATAGTAGCACGAAGATCGCTAAAATACGTAGAAATGCTGGCTTCTTGTTCTTTGTCACTCAATGCTGTCATAAAAAATGAGGAGGAAATCGAAAATTGTTTCTTCATAGCTCAGCATCACGAAATCTTGGGGATTAGACGTGGACTTCTCGAGTTACAAAATCTTTAAAAATACTCTTTGTTTTTACATTTAACAGACACTTTTAGACTTCCCCGTAAAAACACCTAAAAAGCATTTTTATCCCCTTGAGGGGGCAAGCAATAATATTTCTGTAATGTTGAATTTTCACCGGGAAATATTCTATTTTAAAATAAAGAAGAGCAATTTCGTTAAAAGTTTCTGGTGCGAATGTCGTTTAAATTAGGTAGGATAAAATATATCCCACAACAGCTCAAGGAGTTAAAAGAAAAATATGCAGTATATATTCAAACAAGGTTTTCTAATTTATTAAACACACCAGTCGCGCCAACTTTTGAAAAATATTGGGTTGGCTCAAAAATATTGGGTGGGATCAAGAATATTCTGGTAAAATGGTACGAACAGTTTGTTTTTCATTGAATAGTGGACAGCCGATGAAATATGAGACTTTTAAATCTAACTATCGTGTTTTAAAATAGTTGCAATTTTTTTTTAATCACATTCTCTTGCGTATTTCTCTATAAAGACAGTAATATCTATAGTAATATCACCATATCATGAAAATGACTACCAATTGAAACAGCGAAAATTAAAAATTTACATTTAATTTTGGATTTATGGGTGTCAGTCGGAGAATTAAAACGCGCTGTTTTTGGCAAAATAAATTTTGTTCTAGGGATGAAAATGAATAATAAAATAATAATGAAAGAAATAACGAAATAGATTAATGAAATTCGAGCACGCTAGAATTTAAAATTATTGGGTGGGCTCGGGCCCCGCGATGCCATATAACACGGCGCCACTGAAAAACACTACTTTTGTAATATCGATATGCCAAGTGTTAATAGTCGACGAAATCGCCACGATTTTTTGTTACTTAAAGCAGCCGTTTCGATTCTGATTCAGTGGTTTAAGCGCATAGTTCGATCACATGGCTACTAAATTTATGTTTTATTTATATTAATTTATTTATTGATAAAGTTTTAATTTATTTATGAAATATCAGCTGCAATCAAATGTTGAATTATTTATATTATATCAGGTGCAAATTATCTATTGATATTCATATAATTATAATGTAACCTCAAATTTTGTTTCCAAGACAAATGTCACAAAAATATTTCAAACAACGTATGTATTATTTACCTATATGCTTTTCGTACCTTGAAAATATTTGATACAATGATATTATACCTTGAATTTCGTTTTTCAAATGAGACAGTGTAATAAATCAAAATTATCACAAGTTTTTAGAGCAAAACAGTAGAAATATGCATATATTTCTGAAATAGGCCTCACCGTAAGACTGTAAACTTATAGTGACTCTATTCTCAAAGTGACATTGGCGGCAAAAATATAAAGAATCGCTATATCACTATCGATCAACGAAACTAACAGGTCGTTGACAGTCGGATGAATAAGTCGACCACCTGGGATGCCTTTTGATGATACACCGACTCAAAGTGAAATTACGAGACGGTAGGCAGGCCAGACATTGTGGCGCCGTTATCTAGGCGGTCCTGAATGACCCACAAGTACCAATAAGGGTACGACTTTACAATTCATTAATGAGAGAAAAGTCATTAATGATCGTGATTGGTTTGTGACCTCCAAGGGGGGGGGGTCTAGGGAAAACCTGAATCGGACGATGAGAGGGAGTCCAGAGAGGAGTTCGGAGTTCTCTCGGAAGGAGTGAGCTAAAAAGACGATCCCAGAAGAGGATCTTTGGAGGCTAGTCCGATATAGCGGAGGCCTGTGTAAAATTTGATGAGTGGACTCTCGCCAGTAGAGTCACTGTGTGCTCTCCTCTTGAGAGATTAGAGAACGTGATTATCTGAGAGTTTTATCGAGCAGGAAACAGCTTGATAGAGGAAGATCTATCTTCCGCATTGTGTGTACGCAAACAATCACCCAACGAACTTTACGTCAATTTAAGAACTTTTGATTTATGGAACTCTGACTGAATTAAGGTCGAAGCTGGTGGTTAAAGAAGCCTACGCGCTTTATTATTAATTAAATGCTGTAAATATATTTCAGAGGATCTTTTGTGTTTGTTCGGATAAATAAATAGATTCTCCATATTATAACCTAGCCTTCATTATTACTGAGCTACATTCTACGCTACCATCCTCTTGGGCGATAATTTAAAGAGGGCTAAGATCTTACAACAGAAAAAGAAAATTTTCGAAACAGCAAAGTTGGGTTCCTTTTGTAAATGTATATTTTTTCACTGTTGTTAGATCAGGTTTTCTCTGGGAAAAAATGAAAATTATATATATATATATATATATATATATATATATATATATATAATACATCCAAAGTTATTCAATTAAACAATTGAATTGTTTCTATTTTTTTTTTTTTTTTTTTTTTGTGCAAAATATATATGCAATATAAATCTTCCTGTTTTATATCTAAAAATATTGGTTTTCTAAAAAGAAAATTTTTCAATGCAAAAATGTGATTTTTCGAATAGCATGGAATGAATTTTTTCCTCATGCAAAATCTTCATTATGGTAGAAATTTTCTTTTTACTGATATTCCAAAACGAAAATTTTCAGATATCAATAATATAAATTTTTATGTGTAAATCTAAAGTACATATTATTTTTATGTTTCAAAATCTTGAAATAATGATAATGTAATCGAAAATTTTATTTTTAAATGTAAATAAACTCACTCGTTCTAATCGAATTGCATAAATATATGTGATATACTACTGCATATATGATCGATATTCTATTAATACTACGAAAATATTTGATATATTCATACTACACATTCATTTTTTTTAGAAGAAATAAAATCCTTACTATATTCGACTTATAAAGAATTCCTTATTATATTCGAAAAACAACAAACTTTAGAATTTCAAAGGCAGTTTTCTCTTACATATCATATAATACATAATACTATTCTATAAATATATATCTTTTCACTATTGTTAGATCAATTTTTCTCTGAGAGAAAATAAAAATGATAAATTCATTTTTTTTTTCACGAAAATCAATTCTTTTGTGTAAAACATATACAATTCACATCTTCTTGTTTTATATATCTAAAAACCCTCTTCTATAAAAAGAAAATTTTCCAATACAAAAGTATGATTTTTCTCCTCATGCAAAATACTCATTATGGAAGAAATTTTCTTTTGACAAATATTGCGAAACGAAAACTTTCATGTATCAATAATATAATTTTTTATATGAAATCTAAAATAGATATAACTTTTATATTTCAAAATTTTGAAATAATAATAATGTAATCGAAAAATTTATTTTTAAATGCAAAAAATACTCGCTCGTTCTAATCGAATTGCATATGTATGTATGATATTCTACTGCATATCTGATCAATATTCTATTAATACTACGAACACATTTAATAAATTCATCCTATACTTTCATTTTTTTTTCTTTTTTAAGAAATAAAACCTTACTATGTTCGACCTATAAAGAAACATTTACTATATTACAAAAACGACAAACTAGAATTTCAAAGACAGTTTTCTCTTTATAAATGTATTTTTTTTCATTCGTGCTAGATCAGCCTTTGACGCTACACTGCTAAAAATTTACAGCACTCTGTCCAATTATTTGACTTTTTTTTTTTTAAATAACGGTTAGATAACCATAAGTTAACGATATTCTTATCATAAAATGGGCAATAATGTAGTCAAAATACTGCTGCTTTTGACGCTACACTGCTCATACTTTTGACGCACTTAAAGCACTTGAAATTCTGCTAAAAGCTTTTAACGCTACAATGGTAAAAATTTACAGCATCGTGTCCATTTATTTGACACTTTTTTCTTTTTTTTTTTTTGTTTTTTTTGTTTTTTTTTTTTAAATAACGGTTAGATAATTTCACAATATTCTAACAATAAAATGGGCAACAATGTAGTTAAAATACTGTAAAACGACAGTCGTAAAATTGTTTCTGTTAAAAATGGTCAAATGGCTAGACAGAATGCTGCAAATTTTTAACTATGTAGGAAAAAGTAGGGTCAAGTGGAGTTATTATAATCAGGGGGTATGTGTAATCCCCCCTTGTAATGTGTAATACCTTCATATTGGAAAAAAACTGTGTACGGTAAAATTTTGTTTCATGATTAGACATTGATGTCATAAAGTATTTTTCATTTTACATTCTTTATGACTCGTCTGAAGTATTTTTGATACCTGGATAGGAATTTGAAACCTGGCAAAATTTTTCATAAATGGATTTGTCAGTTTGGAGTTTTATTGCTCACAATTACTCCAAACGAATGTGTATAGGGAAGTATAAAGAGAATATATAGTGGTCATAATTTCTCTACCAGTGCTCTTAATTACCCCACACTTTTGCGACTGTGAGACTTTGATGGCGAATTTATGACCACCCTTTTAACATAAAACAAGTTGGAAATTGCACGTGAAGCGTAGCAAAGGAGGTGAGTTCGTACGATAATGAAGTTTTAAAAATATCACTCTCATATATCAATCTCAAAATATTGTAAATAGTTAATTAGAATTAAAATTGCGCACCAAACAATATTCTCCCTATACCATTATGTAATGGAATACTTTTGTGTAACCTTGTAAATCAATAACAAATGTTCTTTGTATTACTAATTATGCAAAATGTATGTTATAATATGCACTTTATATATGCACATATCAATGTTAATATGTTCGAATGAGTGTAACACCGTTAAAATGCATTTGAAACATTTTTCCTCATTGACCGTAATTAACGGAATACTTTTGATAATCCCTGTAATTGATCTAAGCATCCGACTTTCATACAATTTGAAATGATTCGACAAAATTATGTAATAATTATGTATTTTAAATTTCGAACGGTTCGGTTGGGTAGTTTTTTTGGTTGCTATATGCAGACGGACTGAACGACAACTGTAGGTGCTACGTATTTACGTATTTACAAATGCACATGGAAAAAAAAAAAACGCTATGACAATTTAAATTTAAAGAGGTATTTTTAAAGGGTATAAGTTATTTCCCATGTACTAAAATATCACTTTTCCAAATAGAAAAAAAAATAATAATAAATAAATAAATAATAATAACAACAATGCTGAAAATGTACAAAGTAATCATAATTAACCCTCTTGACTAATACTTTTACTTTTTCGTTTAAAAATCCATTCTTTTGAGTAAAACGCATACAAAACACATCTTGTTTGGTTTTTAAAAGTTATTGGCTTTATAAACAAAAAAGATTTTTCGAATATCATATCATTTATTCCCCTTTATATTCTCATTATATAACAGGCTTTCATATCGTATTTTAATGAAAAAAAATTTTAATTATTATTGTAATTTTCCAATAGCATAGCATTATTTTTTTCCTCATGCTAAGGTTCCTCATCATGGAATAAATTTTCATATTTTTAATAATTATATTATTATTATTAAAACGAAAACTTTGTTTATACTCGTTGTTTATACTCGATTACACTCAGTTCGATATAATCATTTTTAAACCGTAAATAATATTTGAAATAATGTTAATGTGATTTGTATTTGTTTTTCCAACATAAAAGAAATCGCGCTAATCGAATTGCATATGTATGTGTAGTACACTGTAAAAAAAAAAAAAAAAATTACTGAAAGTTTTTTTAGGAATTTGGGATTTTTAGAACTTTTTATGTAACGGCAACATCAAAAAATCTGTAAGGTTACTAAAATTTTTTTAGGAAACTGAGATTCCTAGAATATTTTATGTAACAACAACCCAGGTTACAGATAAAATTCATGTAAGATAACTGTAATTTTAATAGATTCGTTGAAGTAACAGATTTCTGTAGCTTTACAAAAATTAGTTTTGTAGATTTACATCTTTTCTTGTACAGTGTACAGATAAAATGTTTGTAACCAAACAGATTTCGACACTTTTACATCTGTAGAATTACACAATTTTTTACAGTGTAGTCGATATGTTAATGAAAATATAATGAAAATTTTGACATTCTGACAAACAACTATGACCTCAAAATTCGTTTATCAAAGAAATACAACTCATGGTATGACGATATTTGCAATATAATCGAAAGCAACAGAAATTTTAGAATATGGAAGGTAGTTTTTTCTTGGTAAATATTTCTTTTTCTCTCGACCCAGATCAAGTTTTCCTTTTCTAGGTAAAAGAAGGGAGAAATCTTTACTTTTTTGCTCAGAAATCTATTCTTTCGTGCAAAACACATGCAACATACATCTTCTTGTTTAATATCGAAAATATATTGGTTCTCTAAATAGTAAATGTTTCGGTGCAGATCTGCAACTTCTGAACTACGCTGCATTTTTTCTCTTTTTTTGCTTAGAATATATCCCCATCATTGAATAAACTTTCAAGTCATTTTTTTTTCTTTTTTTTCTGTGTGTGTGTGCATATCTCTGTGAATTTATATTTGATTTGCAGATGCAGATCTGATAGCCGATATACTTATTGTTGTTGGACATTTTTTTGAAATAATGATAATGCAAATAGACTTGAAAATAAAAATAACACGATTACTAAATTGTGTACAAAATGATGGAATTTCAAGGAGGTTTTACTCTGTTTAGAAGCAGTATAAAGATGTTTTCCTGATGAAGATTTCAGAGGAATTTCGAAAAGGTTGAATTTCTTAAGCTAAAATTAATGTTTGTACAGATTTTAAATTTTACAACATTTTGTACACCATTTACTAATCATGCTATTTTTATTTTCAAGTGTTATTTGTAATATTTTGGGGTGTAAATGACTAGCTCTTTCACTGTTATTATACCGATACTTGGTTAAAAGGGACCTTTTCAACAGCTTTTATTGCTTTTAAAAAATGAGACTCGGTCTTGATCGTGAAATTCAACACCTTCCTTTTTTGAAATAATGTAAGCGCAAAAAAGTTATCCAAAAGTTCCTTTCGTTGAAAAATAATTTTACTTTTCGAAAATTGCAGAAACTAAGTGTAACTTTTGAAACTCGTTGCTTAAATTCTCTTAGTAGAGAAAAATATGCATATGTGGACTTTCTTTCTAAGAGAAATTTCAAAGCGATTTTACTCTGTTTGGAAGCAGTATAAAAATGTTTTCCTGATGAAGATCTCAGACGTAGTTTGAAACGTTGAATTTCTTAAATTTACTTTAATATTTGTATAGTTTTTAAATTTTACAATATTTTGTACACCATTTAGTAACCATGTTACAGTTAGCTCTCGTTAATTCGAATGCATCGGGGCCACAAGAAATGTTCGAATTATCCGAAGTTCGAATTATGGGAAGTATAAGGAGAAAACATGCTTAAAATGCACTGAGAAACATTTGTGGAAACGTTACTCCGTAAAATTGGCGGCAGCATTGCTGCCTCCAATTTTATGGAGTATTTTAACCGTTAAAACCGGTGTAACATTGTCATGTTACTCCAGTAATATATGTTTAGATTACACCATTGCAGATGTGAAAACAATTACTCCATGAAATTGGAGGCAGCATTTGCCACCATTTTTACACCAATTGTATGGAGTAACGTTTCCACAAATGTTCTACAGTGTGGTACTATTACAAAGGAATTAATATTACAGTGTTTTTTAAATTTATTTCGTCTGTTATCATTAGAATATAACTTAATATTAAATTAAAATATATAAATACGTAAATTAATTTAAGGATTAGAAAGAAGTACAATGGAGTAAAAATTTGAGGTGTCACTAATGAAACTAAGAAAGTGTAAAGAAAGTCACACTAAGAAAGTGTATATCAAATGCATGGTTATATGTATACTCGTTCTGAACAATTCATACAAAAATGAAAGAAAGAAAGTTATTCAAAGGATTTGAAGTTCGTGAGAAAGAAATAAAAAATCGAAATTCTCGTTAGTTCAAATCAAACGAAGTCAAGAGAAAATGAGTTCAAATAAATGAAAATTTTTAACATTATTCTGCCACTGAAAATTTTGAGAGTCCATGTTAAGTTCTAATTAAGCGAAGATTCGATTTATCCAATTTCGAACTAACGGCAGTTGACTGTATATTTATTTTCAAGTTTGTTTGTTAACATTTCATGGTGTAAGTGTCCAGCTCTTTCACTGTTCACTAATGATAATGCAATCTAAAATAAGTTTTTTAATCTAAAAAGAAATACAAGTTAAATTATAAATGAAATAATATGCACATTGAAATAATATGTATATACAGTCGTCCCCGCATAAACGAATATCGACGGTTCCAGAAAAAATATTCGATTAAGCGGGGTATTTGATTAAACGGGGAGGCATATAAATGTAATATTTAAGGTGCAATAAAATGACATAATTATTAAATATAGTATATTTAGTTACCAGAATAAGAAAATCGTTAAAAACTTTAATAGAATTATACAAACTGAAATAAAAACAAAATGACATGTAAATACGCAATAGTTCAATGACAGTAAACACATGCATTTTGTTTACATTGCATTTAATGCAGATCATGTGAATTGGATCTAAATTTTGTTATTAAAATTTAATTTACGTAATTTATACAGGTTTAAAAAAATAGATGAAAACGGTTTATGTGAAATTTTAGAGTAAAAAATGGACGGGATTTTTTTCGAATGGTATCATAATTAACATCTTGAACCTCTAAATGACAACACATTATTATTGAAGGGTTACTTCGAGGATTTGATCGTTAAGGCTAATGCTATAGAACAAATTATAAAGATATCTCTTTTGCATTTCAATATTTTTAAATGATCTTTTTTGCAATGGATAGCTAAGATCGATCTGTACAAAAGGCGTCGTCGTTTTTAACTTTTTCCATTTTTATCGCGGATATTTTTAATGAGGATGATTTCTGTTTCGGGGCCGGTTTTGAAAATGAAAGTGTCTCCATTAAAAATAATTGTAAAAAAATCGAAAAAGTAAAAAAGAAGTCTTTTGACAAACGAAAGTAAACAAAATACAAAATTGATCGAAATTCCTGTCTTTATGTCACCATTTTTGAAATTAATTCGAAAAAATGAACAAGGAAGGGAACTTCCTTGACCAGTACTTATACACCTGCCAGGCGAAATCCATGCTGGGAGTTCTGAAAATTTGTTTGCTGTGTAACAACCGAACATGACAAAAAGTGTGGAGGAAATTCCAATTGAAACATGTTTTTCATGCCCATTTTTAAATTGTCTCACTCATTTGTATTAAGTATTGTGTCATTTGTATTGTGTATTCGATTAAGCGAGGACATTTCGTGAAAAGTATTCGGTTAAGCGGGGAAAAATAACACTAGCCCAATGGGATTAAATTCGGTTCCGGAGGATTTTATTCGAATAAGCGGGGTATTCGATTATCCGTTACCCGATTAAGTGGGGAGGACTGTATATAAATGTATGTTTTTCGGTATGCGATTTATACAATAAAAATAGGTAATATAGTTATATTCTAATCATAAATTTGGTTTTCTAACTTAAAAAGAAATGCTATGCAATAATCGAACAAAAGAATTGAGATATTTTAAAACTTCAAAGATACTTTTGAAACAACACCAATTGAAATACCTTTGATATATTTTTTTCACTCGTGTTAGATAAGGTTTTTCAAAACAAAAATAAATGAATTTCCATTTTTACTCTCAGAAATCAATTCTTTTGTGTAAAACATATACAACATACATCTTCTTGTTTGCTATCCAAAAGATATTGGTTTTGTAAACAGTAAAATTTCCAATGCAGAAGTGCAGATTTTCGAACAACAAGGTATTAAAAATAAGAGTTTGCAACAGATGGAATAAGCATTGGGAGTTATATCGGAATCAAAAATAGCTTTGGGAAATGTTTTTTGAATGAATCAATAACTTAGTTTCAAAGCATTTCTGAATATATTTTTGCTACGAAAGCATGAATTTAAATATATGTTGGGAATTAAATGTTTACCAAAAGACGCATCTAAAGAAACAGCAGTCGCAACATCTTTAAATTCAAAAATGGGGGGGGGGGGGGATATTTTTCTAAAATATCATATTTTACATTTCAGTGGTTAACCTTTTAATTTCCAGGGTAGAATGCGTGTAAGAAATTGAAATATTACGTTTCAGAAAATTAAAATTCATACCAGAAAATCTAAGTATTAAATTTCGGTTAATTTAATAATGTAATGTCTCTTATTAATGAAACAAAAATTTCTCTTTTAAATTTCTAGTAGATATACGAAATAAGTGAATTAAAAAATCCAATAAATCGGGACACACGTATGGTATCATAAATAACACCATGTGCATTTAAGGATTAAGCCATTTTCAGAAAAAAAATATTTCCTTTTTATTAGTACTTTCCAACAAAGTTGAAAAGTGCTTATGCATTCGGTTTGTCTGTCCCTCTGGCCGTATGGCCGGATGGAAATCTGTCCGCGCTCTAACTTTCGTAAATATACTCGGATTGCCATGAAATTTTTGGACGTTATTTAGATTTACCCTAGCACGAACCCTATTGAAATTTCTACCATGATTAGTTTATCTACTGGAACAGTCAAAATTTTTCTATTACATTACGGCCTATGGGAAAAAATCGTTTCAAATGAATTTTAACGTTTATAACAATTTCCTAAAGTTTAAAAAGTGCTTTGCATTGTTTGAAAAGTGCGTATGCATTCGGTTGTCTGACCGTCTGCCAGTCTATCCGCGCTCTAACTCCTGTAAATATTCTCAAATTGCCCTGAAATTTTTATATGATATTGACGTTTACCCTAGCACGAACCCTATTGAAAATGAAGTTTCTACCATGATTAGTTTATTTACAGGGAGAGTCAAAAGATTCCCATTACATTATGGCCTATGGAGAAAAATCGTTTCAAAGGCATTTTAAAGATTTTACACCCTGTCAAACATATTAAATTTTACATGCATTTAAGAGGTTCACTAAAATATGCATTCAATA
This sequence comes from Maratus speculifer, assembly GCA_964019185.1. Taxonomy (NCBI): domain Eukaryota; kingdom Metazoa; phylum Arthropoda; class Arachnida; order Araneae; family Salticidae; genus Maratus; species Maratus speculifer. Next base: position 281,419,622 of record OZ025291.1, read on the forward strand.
AAATATGCGGTGAAAATATAGCTATTATTCATTTACAGGGCCGCACAAAAGAATCCCATTAGATAATGATAAAGGCGGGGGGGGGGGGATAGTGTGCGACATTTTTTAAATGTATTAAACTGTTTCATGCATAACAAAATTGATATATGTCACTGAGGCTTAATATAAACTATACGATACTGTCTTGCATAATATGAAGTGTATTGCATTTACAGGGACACACAAAAGATTTCAAATAGTATACACTATATTGCCATTGATTATGGGACACTTGCGATTTTAGACATTTTACTAAATATCTAGAAAAATACATGAGGAATCATCTCGAAACTCTTAGTGTATAAATATAATAGTATACGTCATACATTTCCGTGAAGATTTTTTACCGAAACGCCATAGGGAACCGTCAACAAATTAAAAAAGAATGAATATCTTTTGAATAACCCTGTCAAAACTAATGTAGCAAAAGCGCTCAAACTCTAGATTATGATCGAATGCCTTATTGTAATACACTATGTTCATTTTTATGCAAATAGCATGCACACTCGCAGAGTAATTAAGGTTTTTATAAAAATGGTCCCAAATTTTTCCAAGTTTTTCCATTATAATTTTCAGAGTTCTTAATATAAAATAATATTTTTTTCCGAAAATATGACAAACAACATTGCATAGAGTACCTTCTAATCAGAATTAAAAAATAATAAAAATTGTATGAAAAATGAGTAGGTTTACTATATAATTTTTTACTGCGCATGCGTCAAAGATATCAAAATTTCATTTGCATATTATGTTAGCTAAATGTATAGAGCAACTTTTGTAAAAGTCTCAAAATCATAGCTTGAAAATTCTGAAAGTAATCGTCTATAGAAAAAGGACAAAATCCGTTGTTTCCAAAATGAAGTAAAAAAAATGAGGGATTTTATCCAAATGCAGTAGTACATCCCATATTGTGTATTCTATATTGACAATAATCAATGAATATATGGATACAACCCCTCTTGTTTTTGCTTCATTTTGAGAATAACGGATTTTCGACTTATTCAATTGACGATTATTGTCAGAATTTTCAATTTATGATTTTGTGACTTTCACAAAAGTTGCTCTATACATTTAGCTAACATAATATGCAAATGAAATTTTGATATCGTTGACGCATGCGCAGTAAAAAATTATTTAGTAAACCAACTCCTTTTTTATACAATTTTCATTATTTTTTAATTTTGATTACAGGGTACTGTGTGCAATGTTGTTTGTCATATTTTCTGAAAAAAATAATATTTTATATTAAGAACTCTGAAAATTATAAGGAAAAAACTTGGAAAATTTTGGGATCATTTTTATAAAAACCTTAATTACTCTGCGAGTATGCATGCTATTTGCATAAAAATGAGCAAGGCTTATTACAATTAGGCATTCAATCACAATCTAGAGTTTGAGCGCTTTTGCTACATTAGTTTTGACAGGGTTATTCAAAAGATATTCATTCTTTTTTAATTTGTTGACGGTCCCCTTTGGAGTTTCGGGAAAAAAATCTTCACGGAGATGTATGACGTATACTATTATATTTATACACTAAGAGTTTCGAGATGATTCCTTATGTATTTTTCTAGATATTTAGTAAAATGTCTAAAATCGCAAGTGTCCCATAATCAATGGCAATATAGTGTATTCCTTCCGACGGACTGTATATGTTTCCGGTGGTAGCTGATGGGTGGATGAAATACATTTTAACTATGATATACACATTAAGTTTCACTAAATCTTTGTACATTATAAGGGTGCGTATAAATGTTACAGTTGATATACAGGGCTACCCAAAAGAACTCGCCAACGTTACTGAGTATAAGCGTAAGTTACTTAAAAATTGTTGTTCTTAAATAAGGTATACATTTTTTACGCAAAACTGCATTCAATTTACAAAAGCATGTTTGCAGAATATAGATAAAATGATATACAGGGCCACGCAAAAAATCATGTACATGGACACCTATGAATGATAATTTATAACAATGTGATTTCAGTTGTTTTAAAAGTATTTTAATTTAAAATGAATTTTAGCTTCTTACTGACGTGTAATAAAGGTACAAGGTAAACTACAGGGCTGAACAAATGTTTTCAAGTATGTTTCCCATTTATTAGTTTAAATTGCTCAAAAAGAAATTTTAAGTTTTTATCTTGCTAAACTAAATTTTCCCATTATGTAATATGTATATTAACTGACAGATCAAATACAGGGCTATTCAAAAGCATTGGAATACATATTTGGCTATATACCCTATTTCCCTAATTAAAGAAGTTTTGTTAAAGATTTCATGAAGTGTTGGAAAGTGCTTCATAATCTATGCTTAACGCATGATTTTTCTTACTTGTTATTTCATGAAGTGATTTTTTTTAATTAAATTAAATCACTTTACTGAATATGCTGATTAAATGACTCTTTTCTAAAATTATCGGATTCTTATGCGTATGTGAGGATTACTTAATTTTATTGCATTTTTCCATTTCTTGAGATAGGTTTTTTTTTTTAATTCTTAAATGATTTTTATTATAGAAATGAGTAACTTTCCTGATCGACAACATTTAATTAGTATTTAAATAACCATTGTTACTTTTTATATTGTTTCGCAAAATTTTCAGTTTTACGAGATACCGGGACACAAAAATGATTTAATTTTCTAAAAAAAATTATCGCATTAGAAATTTTTCTGGGTTTTTCTTGTGCTTAAAATGACGTTTAAATCATGTTTCTGTCTTAATTAGAAGAGGAAATATTATATTTTTCGTTTTGGTTCGTTTTCGAAATCCATAGATTTCAAAGCAATGTAAATGACTTCTAGTAAAAATGCGTTTTTTTTTCCTTTTATAATGCGTTATTATTATTATTATTATTATTTTTACCATTTATTTTATTTAAATTGTCATGATTCAAGAGCCGTTAAAGAAAAATGTTTTAAACTTGAAACATGTCTTTTTTGATAGTTTTACTTTAATTTTGTCTCAGCAAATTTGAAAAAAAAAAAAAAGTTATTTCTGAAAATATAATTTTTTTAATAAAATTACACCTTTTTTTTTCAAATTTTTATTTTAAATATTTTTTATTTTATTTTTCAAATTTATATTTTTTAAATGCTGAATCAAAATTAAAATTTAGTTATTTTTGTTTATTTAAATGAAAAAAACTGAAATTCTACAATTAATATTCTGAATTATAACGTTTTTAAATTACCCCACTTTTAAAAAAAATATATATTTTTTTAAATTATGATAAGTTTTATCATGTGATTTTGCTTACAAATACTATGATTAACCGCCACAAAAAAAACAAAAACTCAAAAAATAAAAATTATTTTAAAATATATTCCGGACCCACCTTAAGCAAAAATACAAAAATGAAATTAAATGCATTTAAAAATGGCAAATTTTTTTAACAATGCGTACTATAAAAATGTATATTTAATGCATAAAATGGACATACGCATTCAAATAAATGCTTATATCATATATATATATAACCCTATATCATCATACAACATATGTCATATAAACATAGTATATGTACACAAGAGTTGCTATCCTCTATATTTTAATAAAAAGATCTGGGATTTTCTTCTTATTAAAATTATAATTTTTTAATTTTCACAATTTCTTAATTTATTTTTATAGTAAATGCAGTGATAACATTTTTGAAATACAAATGAAAACATGCTTTTTCAGAAAAAGAAAATAACTGACGATTATATATTAAACTAATGACGATGAAAACGTACTTTCAAATACAAAAAGAACAAAAACAAGCATAACTTTTATTTGACATTTGCTTATAAAAGGCTGTATGCATATATATATATATAAACACGAAATTTAATTATGTTTATATGGCTTCCTTTTCTCACATATTATATTAGCCCATCAAAGATTGACGTTACATATTCACAACGTTATGTTTGCGATTTTTTTTTTCATTATGAATATTTTTAAACATATTTACTATCACACATTGTATATAGAGTTTTTATTTTTATGAAAAAACATCTTAACTGTAGAAAATTACAAATGTGAGACAATACAGAGTATTTAAAAAAAAAATATTGATACATTTGAGATAGTGTTCTTAGGTCCACCATAAAGAATAAAATAAAATACATCAATTCAGGATACAGATATTTCAGCAGTCAAAACTATATATATAGTAAATGTGATGTACCATTACATAATAAATACTTCAAAGATTTTCGCATGGCAAAAATGAAGTTATTTTTTACTAACATTTTGTAACACATCATATTTCACATTAAAAAAATGTATTAGCATTTTTTTTCTTTGTTAGTATTTATTATAAATTTGTTCATTAATATATATAAATTAAAATTTTATTTCGTTTGTGCCAAGTATCAGAAGGTACGGTTCTTAATGGGTTAAGAAAAATGTTGCCCTGTGTCTAAGATTAGCGTGAAAATAACTCCTTCAAGACCAAAACTCATCAAATAGTACAAATTGATTGATGCAATATTGACTAATTGCTGACTAATTTCTCGCCCCATGTTGGTTCACAAGTAAGAAATGCCCTCTTTGCGATACCACTGACCAAGAAAGGCCCAACGGTTGTCCAACCGTTAATTTTTCAGAATCCCGCTCACATAGACAGAGGGGTGTCTATATCTACCATTTACAAACCTTATCATATCCCAACGATTTAACAAACTGACAACAATAGACTAAAAATCTGTGCTGCGTGGGCGAGTTATGATATCTTGAATTTTAATAATATTCAGTGTTTACCGGCATTAAAAGAATTTTTTCTTCTTCTTCTTCTTTTATAGTTATACCTTATATCAAATCAAAATAACGAAACTTCTTTGTTTTTTTATTCCTTATATAGTTTGCATAAATCTGAGAATACAATTAAGAAGTTTCTATTATGAAATCCAATTTATTTATCATCTAGATTCTAAAGAGTAATTCCCTTTAATTTTAACTTTCAGGTTACTCTAGAAGCCATAACAATATTGTTCAATATATTCACTGTTAATTTAAATGATCGACGAAGTACTTCATCTTAATCTAGAAACTAAAGAATTTTCTACTTTGCGCCCTCTTTTTAATTCATAATTAACACGAAAATGCCATTTACAGTCATCTGAATGATTATCTCGAATGGCTACCTTTGTATATAAATTACTGCTTTGATTAATCATCCTTATCTTTGTTCTAGACAATTTTGATTACATTTACACTTTATAACGACTTTGTAAGAATAAGCAATGCTTTCGATTCATTTTATTACATTATTTCTTAATTAAAGAATAAAGTATTAAAGTCAGAGAAAATTTTCTTCTTGGTTTTCTTCTTCTTCTTTTATTATTATACCTTATATCAAATCGAAATAACGAAACTTCTTTGTTTTTTTATTCCTTATATAGTTTGCATAAATCTGAGAATACAATTAAGAAGTTTCTATTATGAAATCCAATTTATTTATCATCTAGATTCTAGAGAGTAATTCCCTTTAATTTTAACTTTCAGGTTACTCTAGAAGCCATAACAATATTGTTCAATATATTCACTGTTAATTTAAATGATCGACGAAGTACTTCATCTTAATCTGGACACTGAAGAATTTTCTACTTTGCGCCCTCTTTTCAATTCATAATTAACACGAAAACGCCATTTACAGTCATCTGAATGATTATCTCGAATAGCTACCGCTGTATATAAATTACTGCTTTGTTTAATCATCCTTATCTTTGTTCCAGACAATTTTGATTACATTTATACTTTATAACAATTTTGCAAGGATAAGCAATGCTTTCCATTCGTTTTATCATATTATTCCTCAGTAGAGGATAAAGTAATAATGTCAGAGAAAAAAATTCTTCTTGTCTTTCTTTTTTTCCCTTTGATTAACCCAAGAGGACGCGCACATATTTAGTGTACGAACGATTTTTAGTTTATCACCAGTAAATACAAATAGCAATCCTCATTTTGTTTAGTCGGAGACAATTTTTTAAAAATCAGTTAAAGATAAACTTTTAAAAAATAATGGTGACAATAGCAAAAACCTTACGAACTCTGGGTCTGTTAGGCCCGGCGCGCGTTTTCCCGGGTTAAACATATATATTTATAAAAATATGAAACTTCTGTGATTTTTTATCCCTTATGTAATCAAGATAGTATATTATGCTTTGTTTAAAATTCATAATCCAGTTGTTTTTAAAGAAGTTTTCGTTATGAAAATCAATTTATTTATAACCTAGAGTGTAATTTCCTTTAATTTTAACTTTCAGGTTACTCTGGAAGTGATAACAATATTTTTCAAAATATCCACTGTGAATTTAAATGATAGACGAAGTACTTCATCTTAATCTAGAAATTAAAGAACTTTCCACTTTGCGCATTCTTTTCATTTCATAATTAACACGGAAACGCCATTTACAATCATCTGAATGATTATCTCGAATGGCTACCGTTGTATATAAATTACTGCTTTGATTAATCATCCTTATCTTTGTTCCAGACAATTTTTATTACTTTTACACTTTATAACGATTTTTTAAGGATAAGCAATGCTTTCCATTCGCTTTATCATATTATTTCTTAATTAGAGAATAAAATAATAATGTCAGAGAAAAATTTCTTCTTGGTTTTCTTTTTGCCCTTTGATTAAACATATATATTTATAAAAATGCGAAACTTCTATGATTTTTTATTCCTTATGTAATCAAGATAGTATAGTAGTGTTCATTCCAGGCCGTTTTTAAAGGGTGCAGCACCCTGCCCTTTTTTAAATTTACAGAATGCCCTTGCCCTTTTTAAAAATAGTAAAATGCACCACTGGTTTTACCTAGAGATTTTTAACAAATATTTTTTTTTATTCCATAGTAATTCTAAATTTGTGTGCCCAAAAATAATAGAATTTTTTCCTTCCTTTGAAAAAAAAAAAAAACATGAAATTATTCAATCAAGTTTTAATTTAATTGTATTTTTAATTTTTATATTATAAATCATTCAAAATTAATGTTTTTGATTTATCATACTTAATTTTGTATTTTCCCCACTTCTTTTTTACCCCTTCTAAAGGCAATAACAATTTTTTTCTTGCAAAAGTGCCCTTTTCTGCTGCAGTAGTGCCCTTTTTAGTGAATAGCACCATGCCCTTTTTATTTCTATAGTGAACACTATAGTATAGCATACTTTGCATAAAATTCAAAATTCAATTGTTTTAAAAGAAGTTTTCGTTATGAAATCCAATTCATTTAGAATCTAGAGAGTAATTTCCTTTAATTTTAACTTTCAGGTTGCTCTAGAAGCCATAACAATAATGTTCAAAATATCCACTGTTAATTTAAAAGATAGACGAAATACTTCATCTTAATCTAGTAACTAAAGAATTTTCCACTTTGCACCCTCTTTTCAATTCATAATTAACACGGAAATGCCATTTACAGTCATCTGAATGATTATCTCGAATGGCTACCGTTGTATATAAATTACTGCTTTGATTAATTATCCTTATCTTTGTTCCAGACAATTTTGATTACATTTACACTTTATAACGATTTTGTAAGGATAAACAATGCTTTCGAGTCGTTTTATAAACATTAATTCTTAATTAGAGAATAAAGTATTAAAGCCAGAGAAAAAAAATTCTTGACTTTTTTTTTTTTTTTTTTTTTTGATTAAATGCATATATTTATTTAAAAAAATATTTTTTAACCCTTAAATGGTGAGGTGATTTTTTAATATTATAAGAGGTGATATGGGATATATGTAATCCAGAATTTGATTTTTAGTACACTCCCTAAAATTTAGCAAACTAAAATAAGAACATTCATGTGAATTGTGCTGTATTTACCTAAACAGAAACAGTACATTGAACAATTAAAAATTACTGTAAATATATATGCAAATACATATAAATTCACGTATGTAAATAGTGCAAAAATTTTGTTACCAAAAATGAAGCTCATGTACGACTTCTTTGAGCTGCAAAACGCCAGACTTCACCAGTTAAGTTTTAATGGACTATGTTACATTTTTGTCTATATTTATGACAATGTAGGGGGAACTGGGGCACATTGATACACCCCTCTACTGCTCACAGGGTTCTTACAGGAAGTTTCACAATAGCTCCAAAAGGTGATGCTAGTGAACTCAACTACATACAGAAAGTTTTGGAATGATTCAGTAGTTTGATGAAATGGGACGGGTGATTTATTGTTTTTGTAGGTCAAAAGTAAATTTGAGTTGGACAATTGAAATGGTATTATACAGCTGTTACAGTATTTTCAACTGAAAAGAATACTCTCTCTGGCAAGTAAAGCTATTCTTTATCAGTTCCTAATTCTTTATTGTTAAATAAATTATGAAGTGTTGGATTTGAGACTCATTTTATTCAAAATGGCTGTATGGGGCACATTGATACAGTCTATGTCGAGATACATTGATACAACCTAAATCCTTTTCTAGTTCATTTTTTCATTAACTTTCATTATTTTTTTACCATACACTCCTTAATCCATTCATTTTTCGCTAAAAATTTCTAATATTAGTTTTTATTGAAGTAAAATGGTTCTAATTTCTTTATATTAGAACATTTTATAGTATTTTTGCAAACAAAAGACTTACCCAACATGTAGTGCTAGTAGAACTAACAAAAGAAAAGAACAGCAGCCTGGAAAATCTCAAATTTATATCAGTTCTCCAGAGAAAAATGTATAACATATATATATTACATATATGTTAATAAACCTGCAAAATTTTCCTGTCCTAAAGTTGAGTTTTATGTATATTTCTCAAACATTTATTTCCGCTAATTTAAACTTTCTAATTCCAGGAATCTAATTAAAACTGAAACCTGCATATTTCCCAAAGCAATTTTCTAAAATACAAGTCCTACTTTCACAGCTTCCTTTATATTTTGCTCTAAAGCAATTTTCTAACGCTGAAATGGCGGAACACCATTTGCATGTGACCAAATGATATCACGTAATCTAAATGGTTATTCTCATTTCCGACACTATTGGGTTCTCAATCGAGTTCGTCGTTGCAAACCAACTGAGTAATCGTTCGAAATAGGACAGAAAACAGTCAATTGTTTTCCATGTAGGATTGTTTTAAAAACAGATTTTGAAACTGGGGCATCTGTAAAATGGAATAGTCGTCGAGATTTTGAGAAACTCGTCGAAACAAATCATTTGAGAAGCTAGACTATTTTTTAGTTATTAATTTAGGTATTTTAGATCTTGATTACTTAAGTGGACGAATTATCTAATTTTTTGCTTTAAGTATCAATTTTTTTTTTTTTTTTTTTTTTGCTATACTTTATTATCTCTAGTACATTCTCATGAAGTTTTGGAAAGATTTGAGTGTTATAAATACAGTTTAAAGCGATTCTATCACATGGCTGTCTCTTTAAATGCCTCAATCCACATCATTTATAATAGGTTTTTCTCAATTTGTGTTCTTTCGACGAATAAGCATGTTCAAAGTGATAAAACTTTTATATATATTGTTCAATTGAACCGATTTTTTTGGGTGCTTGTTCTTCATGTTCTATTTAATAAAACTAAGTATCGGATCAATTTTTCGAATTTTTCTGGGAAATGGAACAATTTCTTAATAGAATCATTTTTCTTCGTTGAGTCTTTTATTATTATGCAAAAGTGTATCATAAAATGCATAAATAATTTAAAAAAAAAAAAATTCGAAAGTTAACAATTCTCCTTAACTAAAAAATAAAGAAATACTTTATAAAAATTAAGTTATTATTTAATTTTTAAAATATGTTATTCATTTTTTTAATATTATATTGTGGAATTAGCTGGCATGATAATTTTTAGCGTTTTCATTAAAAATTCGATTCTGTGAATTAAACCTCTAGGCTATTCTGTCGTTTCTGTAGTTTATTTATAGTTTTTTATTATATATTTCTACTTTTCACTGTACATTTTTTTTTTCATTTTACTTACCCATCATACGTAATATAGGGTAAGTCTTGCAATCGTTTTGAAAATCGAAAAAAAAATTTTGACGGATTTACACGTTTTAGATAGTGGAGATTCCGAAAAACATACTTTTAGAAAAAAAAAATTTTGCCGTCCGTCTGTGTGTCTGTCTGTCTGTCTGTAACCGCTCTATCTCCCGAACAAATTGAGATAGAGCCTTGAAATTTTGTATGTACTTAGTATGTAAGAATGGGACGAAGCCTATTTAATATCAGTAACCTCTATTATCCGAAACTATTTTTTTCGGACTCTCGAAAAATTCATTCTGATGAAACGTACATAAAAATTTTCGAAATGTTTTTTTTTAAGGAGTGGATATAAAAGGCAATAAAATAACACAAATTTTGCATAAAGAACGAAGTCGATCGAATTATTAGTTGCTGAGATACGTGTAATGCTATTTTTCACATTCTATGATTTTTCATGATCCTGTATTTCATTCAAATTTGAATTCAAAGTTATATTTTAATTGGAAATGAGACGCTTCATCCGACACAGTAAATTGCTAGTTAATACGATTATTATTTTTGGAGTTATAAGGATGTTTCTTTTACGCAATCTGGTATTACTTGAGTATTTTGGCGTTTTATATAATTTGTCGAAATTGGCTCATCAGCAATTCATTAATAAATCATTACTGTGTATATTAAAACTATTTAAATATGCGTTAAAATTTTTATTTTGGAATTGCAATGCATTTTATAAATAAGTTACACATGTTTTATTTTCACATTTTCTATTATGCATATATATGATGGGTAAGTATTACGGTGGCCTCCAACGACTAGTTTAGTATTCTGTCGATTTGTTCATTCATTTGTTATTTCTTTTTAGTTATATTATATATATATATATATACATAATCATTAATTGCAAAACAATATATAAACCATTGAATTTAATACAAAATTACCACATTGAAATATGAAAAAAATTAAAATGAATATAATCAAAATTTGTAGAACCAAAACAGAATCCTCAGGCCCACAAATACTTTAGAACTACAACTAAAGTGTGTGATTTCATGTTCGTAATACATATATATCTATTATAATATGCATAATCTGCTTATTATTTCATATTCTTAGCAAAACAATAAGGGAACATTAAAAGAATTAATTTACAATTTAATTTTTAGAAAACTTAATTTTAGAAATCCTTTTGTAATTCAGAATTTAAATCGTAAGTAGCATTGGCAGTGACTGATTATTGTAGATCGATACGTACATTAACTTTTTATCCAGCTCAATGAACCTAAAAATTAAGGTACGTATAAATATTCGATTAAACCGCCGAAATAACTAGAGTATCGTTCATTTGCTTTGAAAAAAATTTTTAAGGCCTGCAGGAATAATTAAGAAAACGATTTGCAATCAATACTAATTTAATCAGTGCTGAAATTTTCATTTCATTATAAAGCATTTTTATAGAAAGAACAAATATAAATATGTAAATTATCCTTATTCTGGGTGTGCTTAAATTTTCATTTTGTTTCTAAGTTATCTATACAAAAAGGGTATATAAATGTAAGGCATCAATATGCTTTGTTTATTTTTTTTTTTTTTCATTGCTTAAAAATACTGCTGATTGGTTAAAAATAACATCATGAAAAATAAATAAACTTAAAAATAGTTTTCATAAGTTGTAAACATCACAAATTATACGAGGGCAATTCGGAAAGTAACCTCCGTTTATGAATTAAAAAAAAACTAATGAAAGGAAACATGTTTTATTACTTACGTATGGAAGACACGTTCTTCAGCTACTTCTCAACATAATTGTCGTATTAATTAAAACAATTATCATAGCTGTCAATCAGTTTTGAAATTCCATCGTCACAGATTTCTGCCGCCGGCCTATTCAACTGCGATTATTTTTAAATTCAACTCCCACTACTCTTTCAATCCAAAGAATTTTAACATATTCTTTTATTCATATTGACAAATTCCGAATTGCTCTCGTAATATTTTACGTTACCCACTATTTTTTTAAACATTTTTGGTAGCACATTTATCAGAAAATTATATAGAAAATATGTTAAAATTCTTTGGATTTAAAGAGTGGTGCGAGTTCAATTTAAAAATAATCGCAGTTGAGTAGGCCGGCGGCAGAAGTCTGTGCCGATGGAATTTCAAACTGACTTACCGTTATGATAATTGTTTTAATTAATACGGCAATTATATTGAGAAGTAGCTGAAGAACGTGTCTTTCATACGTAAGTAATAAAATATGTTTCCTTTCATTAGTTTTTTTTTAAAATTCATAAACGGAGTTTACTTTCCGAATTGCCCTCGTATAATGCTAATAAATATTCTGAGATTAGAAATATCCCACAGGTTACGCATTTTTAATTAAATTCATTTTTTGTTTGTTATTTTTTATAAATATGTAATCATAATTTGTTTTTCTCTAATGTGTAAGTTGTAGAGTATACGATTGTCACTTTTTTTTAGAAACTCTGTCACTTAATGAATTATATTCATAGCATAAATTTACTTTATGTACAAATAATAAAAGATAATAATGTATTAATATAACGCAACAATAAAAGAAGTGAAATTGTCTACAGTTTATAAACTCCTCAAATAACCATTAAAAAGACATATACATAGCTGCTATTCTCTTCTAATCTACATATATATAAGCTATTACAAAAAAAAAAAAAAAAAAAAAAAAAAAATCTAACACATTTTTAAATATTTATCTTATAATACGTATACTATTAAAAATGGTCTCTAATTTCAAGTTTTTTTTTTAATAGAGTTAATGATATTTAACATTCTCTCATGCAGTGATATTACTTTTTGCCGCAAGCGACTTTTTAATTTTTAAGCAAATAAATTTTTTGACTAAGTGGATTTTTTTTTATACTTTCAAAATTATCTTTTAACTGTAAAGCTTTAATCGAAAAAACAAATTTCGCTATCAATATTATGGTTTTTTTAATACGTAAAATATAGGATGAACATGCATTCATGACACATTTTTAAGGGACAAAGTTGCTTATTTTTTACTGTTCGCTGCAAAACTTCATTTCCTTTGCGGTAAAAACACTGATCATGGAAAAAAAGGCATGTTGTGGCCCTCAAAAAACTTTCTTCTTTACATATATATATATATATATATATATATACACACACACACACACACATATATATATACATGGACGCATAATATTGCTATGAGATCGCAGACAATGAAAATTTTAATGCAGTAAAAGTAAAAACAAATTTATTTTCGTGCATATAAACTGAAGATATGAGCATCTCATTCGAACAAATCGTCGGCTTTCGGCACTCCCTCATCGATATCTGTAATCAAAATTCAACACCGTTTTCAACATTCTAAGGGTGAAATTTCGTTGAATTCTGTCATTTAAACTAAGGATTTAAACACTGGATATTTCGAACAAATCATCGAATTTCAGTACCTTTTCTCTTTGAAGTCTGCAACAAAATATTTCGGTATCCCTATCTTAGATTTATGTAACCAAAATTAAGTTGCAGTGTGTCCCCATATTTAGGGTATTAAATGTGAAGTTTCGTTGAATTCCATGCATTTAAATTGGCGATTTAAGCATCGAATATTAAAAAAAAATCTTCGAATTTTCTTAGATGACATCTTAGATGACAGCAACTAAAATTCAATGGCAATCTATTTCTATCATGATGCTTCTAAATTTCATGCTTCGTTGAAATCCCCGCGCATAAACTAGGGCTTAAACATCAAATAAATCGAAAACGTCATCGGTTTGCGACAGCCGCTCTTTGTAGATGTTGTCCATAAATTAATCACACCAATTCACAAACAGATATGATGTCATATGAAATTTTTTCGCATCCTACGCAGTAGTTCCTGCGTTAGAGTCCCACAAAATTCTACCGACAATCAGATTTACGAACAGACGTTTCCCAAAAATTATCATTTCGTGTTTAGGACCTTCTAAAATTTACAAATCTGATGAAAATTGCAGATTAGAATTTTTTTACGAATCCAATACTTTCTTCTTGTATAGATAGAAGAAAGTAAAAACATTGTTGTATTGGAGGGTAAGGATAATATATTGGGTATTTATTCATGTATGTTACTTATTTCAAATAAAAATTAACTAAGAAATTCTATAAAGAGTAATTTCAACTAAGAAAACTGATTCAGAAAACCGAGTTCCACTCAACTGATTATTAACTAAGGATCGAAAAGTTAAGAACGTTTCAGAAACTTGCTGAAATCGAAATTTTTAATTACGGATCGCTCGTTAAAAATATTCAAATTAAATGACATTTTATACCGCTTCACTAAAACTACCTGCTCGTGAAATCGTGTGTTAGCTTATGAAAAAACTTACAAATGTAAAAACTACAAAGTGTACAAATGTAATGAGTTTTGAAAAACTCATTAGCAAAAGTAATTATCGAAATAGAACTTTCTTGATCAGAAATTAAGCATCAGATACTGACAATACACGTTTTTTAAAAATTGCTTCTTTAAATTTTAAGTAATACTTTGTTAACTTAAATTCAGGAAAACTCTTTAAAAATTACGCTTGAACAATTTCTATCATCTTCTTAAAACTACTTAAGGAAAGTATTTTTAAAAACATGCCACATTGTTACTTGACGCCTTATTTTTTGGTAGTGAAAACAGATTTTGATAATGATACTATGTTTCGAATAATAACTCTTTTTTTAAGTTTTTCCATAGATTCACTAGCCAACAAAAAAAATATTTTTGTCAGTTTCCTGGTTCTAGACAGCGAATTCCTACTAATTTTGGGTTGAAAAAAACGAATATGTGAATGAATTTTTTTTATTAGCTCTTGTTTTCAATATACAATACACCCCAATGGAGAAAGAAACACAACATTCCACACATCAATTTAAAAAAAGCAAATTGAAGAAGAAAAAAATCCCATGTAATAAATACAATACAATAGGCATGTTTCACTAAATAATGTTCATTTTTCAGAAAGCAGTGGTTGTTTTTAGCCTATTCTTGCAATTGTTTCCTTTTGAATTGCCTCTTGTATGCCAACGCCGGAGCATCATTTGGTAGTCCAACAGTAGTCGGCCATCATTAACTCATCCCAACGACCCTGATATCTGTGTTTCATTACATAAATATCTTTGTGCAACCTTTCATTGTGCTCACTCTTACAACTTCACAGTTTTTAGGGAAAAAATCAAGATGGGAGTGGAGGAAATGAAGTTTCAGAAACATTTTGTATCCAAGTTCATGGTACTTTTGTAGGAGTTTTTTCACTAACTGTTGGTAGTTCTCGGCTTTTCTGTTTCCTAGAAATCTTCGTACCACACCTTCCCAGCAGGCTTCCCAAGCTTCTTTCTCTTTCCCTCCCAAAACTTTATTAAAAACAGGATCCTTCATTATTGTGCGTATTTGAGGGTTCACAAAGATTCCCTCTTTAACATTTGATTCATTCAGTCTTGGAAATTGCGCTCTAAGTTATTGGAAAGCTTCTCCATCCTTGTTCATGGCTTTCACGAAATTCATTAATCCCAGCTTAATGTGCAGGGTGGAAGCAGAATGTTCTTTGGTTCAACTAGGGGCTCATTTTTGACATTTCTGTCCTCGGGATTTAGATTTCTTGAAGACCATGAGTCTTTTATGTAGTGGGAGTTTCTTTGAAAATGTTCCACAAACACAGAAAACAGCAATACTTGGTTTAGCCTAATTGCATTCCCGAGTAAAGCAATTAGTTCAAGTCACTATAAACCTGCCATTTATGATACTCGTATTTGATTGACTCGAGAAGTAATTTCACATTCCCGTAAGTTTCCTGCATGTGAACAGAATGTTCATTGGGAATGGAAGGAATAATGTTGCCGTAGGTAGTAAGACTGCATTCAAACTAAGTTTGGAAGAGTCTCTAAATAACCTCCACTTCCGTGGATCATGAGTTATGTTCATTGCATTCATCAAACCAGTAATATCAGTACAAGTAACTACATGTTCTTTCTTCTCAAAGAAATAAAGAAGATTCTTGTGACGAGCCCTGTATTCTGTGATTTTGACTTCTGGTTGGATTCTATACAGAGAATGCAGTTGAGGGGAATTACAGATTATTAGGCGTACCAACTTCCAAATATTCGATTTCTCATATAACAGCCATAATGAGATTTCTCAAGTTGGTTCCTATCTTGAAAACAAGAGCTAATCTCAACTTTTTATGTTGATTTTCGTGTTTAACGAGACAAAATACTTCAGAAATACCTATTTTTGAGCCCGAAACATTTTTGATGTTGGGTATTACCATGGAATTTAGCGATCAGGAAATTTCAAAAAAGCAGTCCTTTATTACCGTAAGTGTGAAACGATAAAAAGTATGAAATGAGAGAGAGTTTATTTAAAACTATGATCAGATTTTCTATATGACTCTAGATGAGAAGCCATTAAAAAATACCAGAAGTAATCAAATTATCATTTTAGCACAAGAAAAATCCGCAATGCTAATTAAACTGTAGACATCAGCAAAGACTTCTCATTTTGACTAGCATGATAACCATAGACAAGAAAATTACGCAGGACTGGGAAGACCTAGGACCAGAAATGTAGCTAGAAATTAATATAGGGGGGGGGGAATGTAGGAGGGGCTTATTTTTTTTCCCTCTCTCTCTTTCTCTCTGACGCATTAAGATAAATTAGTATTCACATTGTAGATACTTTGTTCCTCATTAAACTATTTGTAATAACTTCATTTTATGTTAAGAAAAGAATATGATGCGGAATGAAAAATTCAAGTACATAATTAGTGCGAAATTAAATATTATGCTAGCGTCATATGTGCAAACAGTATATGCGAGTGTTGAAACACTTATTTTTAGTTACAATTTAGTATTTCTACAAAGCTGTGAAAAGGCCTCAAAACTAAATTAGATTTTTGAACGGAATTTCATTTGGATTTTCGGAACAGAAATTCATTTAGTGACTTCGGAATATCTTTTCCAAGGAAGGCTCAAAATGGTTCAGGAGGAGGGGGGGGGAGCTGAATACGCCCTAGCATCCCCCTCCCTAGCTACGGCTTCTTTAATACATGAGCCTTAGGAAGACCAATTACGTTTGAAGTAATTAGTAGATATGTAATTTAACAAATAAAAAGTCTTCATTAATTTTATCACTTTGACATATAAATAAAATTTTGTAATTGAGTATTTGTTTTCATTTTTCTTATTAATATTGTTTTTTGTAACATCTTTAACATTATTTTGCACTGCTTATTACTTTTTGTATTCGTTATTTTATACAATATTTTTCATACTTATTTTCTTTCTTATTTTTTAGGTAAGTTCCATGAATCTTTTGTCTAACAAATTCCTTTCTTCATTACTGTGAGTATATATATATATCTGTGTGTGTATTCGTGTGCTTCGGTCCAAACATTCATAATGATCGGCCTTTAAATTAATAATATATTTTTCCATTTTTATAATAATCCGAAAATTATTTTAAATTTTTGCTCTTGTTAACAGACCAGCTAAAAGTAACTCTGAGTGCCCTATCAGATATAACCTTCGAAATTTCCTATTTAAAAGCTCACTGGTCTTTACAAAGAAATATTGAAAACACTGCAATAAAAGCATTCCCAGACGAAATGATAAATTACGGGGAAAAATGGTTCACTGTACTTTTGTTGCCTTCCACAATTAATGTTTTTTATGTAAAAAGAAAAAAAGAGATTTAGTGTAAATTAATCTTTAAAAGAATGCAGTTAAGTTAAATATTTTTGAAATTGCAATTAATAAGAACGGTTGAAATTAAATATTTTCCACTTAAACTATGAATATTTTTAGTTTTCATATTTTATGCATTTTTCTTATTTTATTTATATAAATCTTTTTTATTATTTATTTATTTATTTAAACAAAAATTGTAAGATGCTCTAACTGATCTCATTAAATTTAAATCTTTGGACATTTACTGTATTTTATCAAATTCTAGCAGATCCCTAAATATTTGTCTTGAAATTAAGCATTTTGTGTTATAAAAGATGTTTTAGATCTAACTACATTTAAATAAAAATACTATGCCCTTTTAATGCATTGACAGTCAAATTTTTAATTTTTTATGTAAAATAATGCGCATCATTTGCTGAGTGATATGGATTTTGTTGCGAAAATATACAGATTGAGTCTGATTTTTTATTAATTTATGGTAATGCCCATAGGTAGTTTCGCTTTTTAGCAACAAGAAAAATTTAATTAGGAAAATTTTTAAAAATAGATTTTTATAATGATAAACTATGGCAGATGGTTGAACAAAATGGTAAAGAGGAAATTGAAAAATATCTTTTTAAGAAGCTAGTAATCATACTATTGTTCTAAAATGACTGCATTTTAAATTAAGTGGAAATAGGTCAAAATTTATAGATTTGTATAAAGAATATACAGTGAACAACCAATAATTCTGACAATTATTTATATTGGGAAATTAAAAATACATGTATAAAGGATTTTAATTTTAAAATAGCATCTTTTATTTCACATGTTTTAGTAAAGCAAAATTCAAGACGACAATCACTTTGGACTTTGTAAATCAGAAAAAGAAAAAAAAAAAAAAAAAAAAAAAAAAAAATCTTATTTTTCATAACTTATTTAACATTGGCACCAAAGCAGTTTAGCTCTAGTAAGCCTAATTAGAATGTACTACGCTTATTGTATAAACTATTGATTCATAGTGTTAATCCTGGTATATCTGAAAAAGCTAATTTCAGTGCATTGTAGAATTAAGTGTTTTGAAGGGATTAAATTCCAGTTCGTATTGTTTCAACATTCTGTAACTATTTGAATATTTCAATAAATTTTGACACATCACCTTACTACATATATATTATGTTTATTTGTAAATTATAACTTCAAAAACATTTAAAAAATTTATTTTTACTTATTTTAAAAGGTATTAGTGCAACTGTTTGTGCGTATTACAATTTAAGAAAAAAAAAAGGAGAGCGAACAATTTTTGAAGTTTAAAAATATATTTGAATTTACAGTTAAAACATTAAGGAAATTGCACGTCAAATGAGGTGCGTTCGTACTATAAAGAAATTTTTAAAATACTAAAATCTTGGTTAGCCGAAATCATCTGTGTGTATCTGTAAGGACTATCTGCTTTTTATTATACAGAAAGTAACTTGTAGTAAACTCAGCAACGTATATCTGTTTCAAAAAATGTGAAATAGTTTAATATAATTTCAACACTCCCTAAACAATGTCCCCCCCCCCATAACCGTTATATATTGGAATACTTTTGTGTGGCCCTGCAAATTAATAGGAAATATTCTTTGCACTACAGATTTTACAGCATGCATATTTTACTATATACTTCATAGATTAATATCAATTTTATTATGTTCGAAAGAGTGTGACATAATTAAAATACACTTGTAGCTATTTTTTCCAATTAGCCTTAATGTAATGGAATACTCTTGATTGTCCCAGTAATTGAACTATATATCCAATTTTCATAAAATTTCAAATGACTCGACAAAACTATGCAACAATTATATATTTTAAATTTCAAACGATTCGACAGGGTAGTTTTTGCTCTGTTATATGCGGGCAGATAGACGGACGGACTGAACGACCACTATATGTTCTACATATTTACATAATTACGAACGCACCTAAAAATGCATGAAAAGAAAAATTAAAATCAAAATACATAATAAGCCAAGTACAGGACTACATCATAATATAGTAAAATAGCCAAAAGTTTTAATTATTATTTTAAGAAAAACTTTTTTTTTTTTTTCACGTGCAGCATTTTTATACAATCTTCTTTCAGTCAATATCTTAGGAACCATTCTTCAGTAAAAATGATTTAATAATGTAATGACTATAAAATGTAATAAACAGATATAGATATATAGTGTCAATTCACCATGAATATATATGTATATATTTTTTTAATTTATTGTCATTGTTTAAATACATTTAGTTGTAAACATCATTGCAGCTTTTCTCTTAATAATAATTATTTAATTTACTTATTTAGAAATAATTCAGTAATAATTTATTTGATAATAATATGATTAAATGAAGGTCTAAAAGCCGAAAAAAAAAAAAGATGAAGAACGAAACATGCTAAAACTGCATTCTTTAAACAATAGCGGTAAAACCCTGTACTTAAGGTAATCAGATTTTTGTAATCTGTATTTAGAATCAGAATTCTGTACTAAAACTAGTATCGTGAAAGCGTTTTCATCCTGTTATTAATATAAACATTAAAACATGCATAAAATTAATTATTTAAAAAATGCTAAGGACATATAAAGATATTAGTTAATATAACTCGTGTGCATTTCAAAAGATCTAAGGGTAGTATTAACTAATATCTTTATATCTTCTTGGTACATTTTGAGTAATTAATTACATGCATAATTAACGCATATATAAAAATATATGCTTATTAAAATTTATAAACGAAATGTATGTTACGTATAATGATAAATTTCAGAGGAAAAAATCTCTGAATTCATATTCTTATGCATTTTTGTTGTTACCGATTTTTATCTCCTGATTTCTTAATATCGAAGATGATGAAATTCCATTTTTACTTTCATCATTTGCCAAAGATTATTTTCTAAATAGATATGAATTATTGATTAGTAATTACTTTATCAGATACCTATACGCCTATATTTATTAAGAAAGATTAAATAAAAAAAATGCTTTTACTTTTTCTATCTTTTCGAGTGAGTTGACGTAAGAGAGAAAGTGATAGTAAATTTCAAGATATGGATCAGCATTAAATAAAGTTCATACAATCTTATTATATGTAGAGTAAACTTTATAGTATTTATACAAATTTTACGCTATACTTTATAAATATTAAATTGCTACTGTACATTAATTTACAAAAACAGTAAATGCACCGCTTTATTTGTAAATATCATGTATACCATGAAATAAAAGTTTTTTTTTTTAAATAAAATATACAGCTTATTTACCATTAATTATTACACGGAAAGCAAATCCGTGAAATTTGAGTATGTGTGCAGTAATTTTACTGTACTTTACGTCATGAATACAGTGACATTTTGGAACACTGTATTTAAAAAATACAGTCTATGTATCATTTTAATTAGAAACGGCGGCGTTTATACCGTAAAGCAACTGTTTGTATACAGTGTATATGTCAATTTAAAATGCTGTTGGTATATATCAATGTGGTATATAAGTTATTTTGGTACTACTTGGTTATCCCGTCGACCAATTTCGCCAAATTATACAAATCGCCAAACTAATAGCCAAATTATACATATTCACGTAATTTTTATTTTCTATAATAGAAAAACAAATAATTAGTAGACTATTAATAAAAATACAGATAAAAAGTCGAAATAAAAATCATTTAATGACGCTTTAAGCACGTGTATTGTATTTAATGTCATTGAATGGTGACATTCACGATCATCCATTATTGGCATTTATTTAATCTTATAGTTTGGCGGTAATTTTTTTGTCGAGGGGTAACCAAGTAGTACCATTATTTTTTACAGAACATGTGCATTGAAATGTTTTATGATATATGCACTAGAAATCTGTTGTTGTTAATACGTTAAAAGTACTGTTCACATTTCTGTCCTGTAATTTTACATATAAATTTATTTTTTAAAGTTATTTGTGTTTTTTAATGGATTTTAGATTAAAAATCTCTGTAAAATGCGCATAAGTTTGTTTTATTTAGATTACTTTTTTATAATTTCGAAAATATTGCAAAAAGCACGTTTAGATAAAATAATTTATTTAAAAAAAAGAATAGTACAGCTGCTTTTGAAATTTAATAAAACAACTTGCTATACAAGAGTAATTTTTAAGAAAAGCATGATTCAAACGAAAATAACCTGTCAAGTACAAGTGTTACTCTCACACAGAGGCTTCCGTGCAATAAATACATGGATTAGTTACATGGCCTCAGGGGCGTAGCTTGAAATTTTTATTGGGGGGGGAGACCAAAATTTGGCGCCTTTTAATGTTTTGCCGCCCTTGAATTATTTGTAAACTTTTTAGGAGAGGAGGGGGTAGTTATACTACTTTTATCTTTAGTTACTTATTCATGGTAATGACATTTATTTAGGTGATGTGAGTGATGCAGCCATGGTTGGATTTCGATATTAAGAGTGCTTGCAACTGTGCTGATAAAATATTTCTCCCAGCTCTTATTTTTTCAAAGCTAAAAAGGCAATGTGGAATGTTTATAGAGAAATCGAATACTGGATCCTTAAATCCATTTTCCTGACATGATAAGAACAATTGTATTTGGAAGAGAAATAAAAATATAGAACTCAAAGTTAATTACAATAGAGTTATAGGGGTTTCAAAGCTGCACCTCCCGCCCGAAACTTGCTGGTCAATATAATGAATTTAGCCTTCAATTTTTAGGTGGGTTCGTAATTATGAAAATACGTAGCACCTATAATTGTCGTTCAGTCCGTCCGTCTGTCTGTCTGTCCGCATGTAACAACGCAAAAACTATCCAACCGAATCTTTTGAAATTTAAAATATATAATTATTACATAATTTTGTCGAGTCATTTCAAATTTTATAAGAATCGGATGGATAGATTAATTACTGGGACGATCAAAAGTATTCCGTTACATTACGGTCAATGGGGAAAAATGTTTCAAATGCATTTTAATCGTTTTAAATTTAAATTACATACTTATTACATAATTTTGTCAAGTCATTTCAAATTTTTTGAAAATAGGATGCATAGATCAAATACAGGGACAATCAAAAGTACTCCGTTACATTACAGTCAATGGAAAAAAAAAGTTTCAAATGCATTTTAATAACATTACACTCATTCGAACATAATAAAATTGATATGCATCTATAAAGTACATATTATAATATAGATTTTGCATAATCTGTTGTGCAAAGAACATTTGTTATTGATTTACAACGACACACAAAATTATTCCATTACATAATGAGTATAGAGAGAACATTGTTTGGTGCGCATTTTAATTGTAATTAACTATTTACGATTTTATGAGATTGATATATTGAGAGTGATATTTTTAAAACTTCATTATCGTACGAACGAACCTCATTTGCTATGCTTCACGTGCAATTTCTAACTTGTTTGTGGTGAGATCCTCCGATATCGGGCCCACTACTATCACTTCTATCAATGTAAAAAAGGAATGTTAAACCTCTCGATGAACATTCGACTCTTTTCAAGGATGTAACGGTGGTATGTATACCAAATATACTGAATATTCCAGTTTCTGTAAAATGAAATGACATATTTTTCCATTTATTATCTTAGTTCCTCAGATGTAAAGAAGAAATAAAATATTTTGCTACTTTCAAATGTAGTTTTAAGGCTCTATGGCCTGATAAAGATGTATTTTTTTTTCTCGGAAATTATTGGAAGGATTTCTATATGTATAGCAAAAAAAGATAAATGCTATAAAATTTTGTTTTTTAAATTTATCCGGCTTAAGAAAAAAAATGCTATCAAAATATCACTTTCTTGACCCTTCTTCTAATTTTATTGTACCCACTTGGAACCCCATGTCTAAAGGATATTGCATTACTTGCTCACATTTCTTTTCAATCATTCTTTTATTCTTAACCTAATAGACATTTCATGTATTACCCATTTAAACAATTAAAGGGCAGCATAATGCAATTATAAATTGTTTATTTATGATTTAAATAAATAAACAGGCGCGGATCCACGGGGGGGGGGCCGATCGCCCCCCAAACCAGTGTTGAATTCAGACTTTTTCCCGGAAGGGATTTCTGCGACTCCGTCAGAGACAGTCTTTTGTTCCGGAAAAAACGCGAATTTTATTAAAATGTCGCTAAAAAGAGCTAATTTTGTCAAAGTGTCGCGAAAAAAGAGCGAATTTTGCCAAAGATCGCGGATAAAGCATGAATTTTATCGAAGGTTGCGCCAAAAAAAAAAAAAAAAAAAAGAATTTTGACAAAGGATCGCTGAAAAACGCGAATTTTGACACAAGATCGCTGGCAGCGCGAGTTTTGTCAAAGTGTCGAGGAAAAAGCTCGAATTTCGTGAAAAGGTCGAGGAAAAGCACGAATTTTGTCAAATGTTTGCAAAAAAACGTTAATTCAAAGTATCGCGGAAAACGAGCAAATTTCGCCAAAAGGTCGTGGAAAAAGTGCTAATTTTGTCAAAGGGTTGGAAAAAAGGAAGGCAAAGTATAGCGGAAAAAGTACTAATTTTGACATAGGATCGCTGAAAAAGCGCGAACTTCGACATAGGATTGCTGAAAAAGAGCTAATTTTGGCAAAGTACCGCGAAAAAGCGCCAATTTCGTGAAATTAATACGGAAAAAGCGCGAATTTCACCATATGGTCGCAGAAAAAATGCGAATTTCAACAGAAATTCGCGTAAAAAACACAAACTTTGACATAGGATCGCTGAAAAAGCAGTAATTTTGTCAAAGTATCGTGAAAAAGCGCGAATTTCGTCAAATGATCACTGAAGAAGCGTGAATTTCATGACAGGGTCGCGGAAAAACGTGAATTTTGACAGTGGAACGCGTAAAAAACGCGAAATTTTTCATAGGATCGCTGAAAAAGCGCGACTTTTGTCAAAGTGTTGCGCAAAAAGTTTGAATTTCGTCAAAAGGTCGAGGAAAGAGCGCTACTTTTTCAAAGGCTTGCAAAAAACTGCTAATTTTGTCAAAGTACCTCGGAAAAGGGCGAATTTCGTCAATGGATCGCGGAAAAAATGCGAATTTTGAGAGAGGATCGCGTAAAAAGAGAGAACTTCGACATAGGATTGCTGAAAAGGCGCGATTTTTGTCAAAGTGTCATGTAAAAAGCTCGAATTTCGTCAAAATATCGCGGAAAGAGAACTACTTTTTTCAAAAGCTTGCGAAAAGAGAAGGCAAAGGAACTCGGAAAAAGTGCGAATTTCGACATAGAATCGCTGAAAAACCGTGAACTTCGCCATAGGATTGCTGAAAAAGCGCTAATTTTGTTAAAGTATCGCGAAAAAGCGTGAATTTCGTCAAATGATCATGGAAAAAGCACGAATTTCGTCAAAGGGTTGAGAAAAAAACGCGAATTCTGACGTAGAATCGCTGAAAAGCACGTATTTCGACATAGGATTGCTGAAAAAGCTTGATTTTTGTCAAAGGGCTGCAAAAGAAGCGCTAATTTTGTCAAAGTATCCCGAAAAAAGAGCGAATTTCGTCAAACGATAGTGAAAAAAGCAGGGATTTCGTCAAACGAAAATCTCGGAATCGCCCTCCCAAAACGATTCTCTGGATCCGCCCCTGTAAATAAAACATACAACAAATCACTGAATGTGAAATTTGGATTAAGCATTTATGTCATACTCATTTCTTATTCCATCAAAATATAGATTTTTAAGATATTTTTTTGCAATTAAATTTAATATAACAAAAGTAAGAAAAAATACAATTTAAAATGAATATATAATAATATTACAAAATGCTAATTGTCGCAGATTGTTTTAATTTTTCTATTTTTTAAAGTATTCCATTTCGTCACAGCTGAGGTTAGGTCCATTGTTTCTGCCAATGATTTTTCACATTTTAGTATCATTAAATTATTCAACCGTTCATCTGTCATTGTTGTTCGTAAGGAATGTTTAATGAGCTTAAGTTGACTGAAAGAACGTTCATTTGAACCAGCTGTTATTATAAATTTTATTATGCGAAAATTTTCTTTGAGTATTAAACGTAATTTTTTAGATTCCTCAATAACTTCATTTAATGTATTGGAAATTCTACATCGGTCAAATAAAATTTCCATTTCAGCCTGTAAGGTACATTTATCTGGTTTTAAAACAGATGGAGGCATCATGGAAATCAGAGCTTCGACATTAGAAATTTATAAATTTGTTTTTGAGAGTGGAAAGTTAAAAATATCGAATATGGGTGTGGCGGAATCAACAACTGCTGTCATATTACACTTTAATTGTATAATTAAAGTATCCAGAACGCATTTGAATTCTTTTCGGTAAAATGTATGTATTAATAATGTAAAAGTTTCAACAATCCCCATTTATCAAAAAATAGCGATCTGTTTAGGAAATAAATAATAAAAACCATTAAAAGTTAAAGCACAAATGTCATATACGCACCACATCGGCGCGATTTTTTTTCTAACGCCAGTTTGGAAAAAACTTCGTTTTCAAATATCAGCTACATACATATTTTTTATTATTTTCAATTATTTTAAAAAGGAAGTACTAATAAACTACAAAAGTTTAAATAATAATTATAATGCAAAATAATTTATATCGATTTATAAAAGAAAATGTAAAGTAAATAAACAGTTTATTAATAAATAAACAACAATGGCCAGGTTACCATATGAGGAAAAAAATCGCCATTTTGTTGCACTCACGCAAATGTGGTGCGTATATGACATCTGTGCCAAAATTAAATTTAACGGAAAACTGAGAATGCTATTCGATTTTTTCCACTAATAATAGAAATGATAATAAATGAACTCACAACTGCGTCAGAAATATAAACATTGTACTTTAAGAACATACTTAACTAAAGGAAAATATGTACATTTTTTACCTTCCACTGCATCATCATTTTTCATCCACTTTTTCATAAATTTCCATCCTTTATCCGCTTTATAACTCCTTTTTCTGTTTTATTGTCTGTAGTAAGATCCTGGCTTTTTGTTTTTATGTTTTATTTCAGTCAGATCACTCATGACTGAATTTCTACTCTCTGGACGGCTACGAAAGACAGCTTTTTATTTTTATTTTAAAAATTGAACGAAATAAATCTCTAGTTTTAAAAAGTCGCACAATCAGCTTCAGTATGACAATCTGACAATACAGGATGCTGGACAACCAAGATGTGTGTAGATGACGCCCTGAAATTATCTAATCTACACACGGAAGGGCATAAGAAGGGAGTTAAAACAGTCTAAAGGTCAGATGACCTCTCGAGGACCACCAACCTTGGATTGGAGGGGAGAGCTTTTCTCCGAAAGATCAAGTTACATGTAGGGATCGAACAATGCCCATTTCCGGAATGTGTTCTTGTTTTCGCACTGCCTGGTAGTAATCTTAAAATGTCTCAAATGTAATGGATCTCCTATACATTTTTTGAAACCATAATTTATTTTCTTATAAATTTACTGTAATATTAGTTCCAAATCGTGTTTCTGTTATCTGATTTTTTTTTTCATTTTTTTGTGTGTGTGTGTGTGTGTGTAAATAAGAATGTCACATTAATAATAAAAATTTTAGGTGCCTAACGGCGTCCTTAAACATTCCATCGCGCCCTTTTTGAAACCCCTTATTTTAGGTGCCTGACTGCACCCCTAACCTACTGAGGCGCCCTACTACTAAAACATATTATACAATCATTCAAACGCACTACAGTCGCTTCCACGCTTATTTTCCCTTTCTATCTATTTCTAAGAGTGACCAACAACTACTATAAGAAAAAAATAACTGTATCAGTGCCGAAACTAGCCTTTTTTGCGCCCGGGGCAAACATGGATTTTGGCGACCCCCCCCCCCACCCCTCACATATATGCATTCTTAATAACTAACACACCAAAGAAAATCTTAATTTGGCGCAGTCTTCACCTTCTGTTCTGTTGGCGCCCGTGGGACGTGCCCCCTCTGCCTCCCTAACCTACTGAGGCGCCCTACTACTAAAACATATTATACAATCATTCAAACGCACTACAGTCGCTTCCACGCTTATTTTCCTTTTCTATCTATTTCTAAGAGTAACCAACAACTACTATAAGAAAAAAAATAACTGTATCAGTGCCGAAACTAGCCTTTTTTGCGCCCGGGGCAAACATGGATTTTGGCGACCCCCCCCACCCCTCACATATATGCATTCTTAATAACTAACACACCAAAGAAAATCTTAATTTGGCGCCCTCTTCACCTTCTGTTCTGTTGGCGCCCGGGGCACGTGCCCCCTCTGCCTCTCTCTAGTTTCGGCTCTGAAGTGTATATCTATCCCGGAATAGATTACAAGTCTGTTTTCGAAATTTTTATTTCAGATGCATAAATTTTCTTCGGGATAGGAGTGGGAGATAAATGTAGTAACAAGTCTAAAATTAAATGCCTTATTTATGTTTTGTAAATGAAAAATAACTTACTTTGTAATTTTACATTTAAAATTAAGTTATTTTATAGTTACTTTTAACCACTAACAAAGTCTTTTTTACGGGCGCCTAGCGGCGCCCTTAAACCTTCTTTGGCGCCCTATTGCATGAACATATTGGGGGGGGAGGGTCCCCCCCCTCCCCCCCCTAAAGCTACGTCCCTGCATGGCCTGCACAAGTATATCGTTAAAAGCATCATAAAATATGATTTCAACTGAGAATTTTTATCGGTTCTTTAATCTAATCGATTCTCTTTATCGGTTCAGGGCTCCAAAATGCACCAGGCCTGGACGCTAGGTTCGAGCAACACCAAAAGTGGTTCCCTTGTTAGTGAGCTTTTCATTAAAATCTCATGTGAAATATTTTATGAATTTCTTTATATGATTCAAGTTATTACAACAATTTATTTTTAGAAAAAAAAAAATCAACATTCACTTACGTGTGGCAAAAAACTTTTTAAAAAAATCTTTAACGCGTTGTTTAACCTTTTTATTTTATTTTTTTATTTTTATTTACTAGATATGATAAGATTTCATTTTCTTCGTTATGGCGATTATTTTTTTTTAATAAGTACGAAACATTGAAGGAATAAATATTTTATCGCTAAACCTGCGCGTATATAATTAATGCAAGAGATTAAGTAAATAATGTTTTTTGTCGTGAAAAGATTGCAAAAGAGTGAAAGTTGAAATAAACTCCAAATTATGAAATTCCAGTTTTACATTAAAAATCTAAAAAGAGATTAAAAATCCATGTAAAGTGCTTTGTGGAATATTTTATTAATTTATTTCTTATATAATGAATAACATTACAAAAATTCATTTTTAGATAAATTTTAGTAATTATTTGTCTTGTAACTAGAAACTATAAAAAAAAAGAAGAAAAAACTTTGAACCATTCTTATACATTCTTAATGTTGATAATTTTTATTTACCAGCAATATACGAGATGATAAGATTTCATTTCCATTTTCGTTCGTTTTCAAGATTATTTTCTAAATAGGTATATGCAATATACGGATCGAATAATTATTTCATGAGTGTACCTGCACGTCTATAATTAATGGAATAGATTAAATAAAGAATTCTTTTTTGGAAGGAGGGAGAAGGAGGCATGAAGTTTGCAGAAGAGTGAAAGTTGCAGTAAATTCCCAAAGTATGGAATTACATTTCTTTCTTAATGGACTTTAGATTAAAAATCCATCGTAATGCTTTTGTGAAATATTTTATGAGTTCTTTTCTTATATAGTGTAAAATATTAAAAAAAAAATAATATTTTTTTTTATAAAACGGACAATTACTTGTTCCGCTAAAGCAATTGATATTTAAATTATACCAAAGAAAGAGAAGTAGAAGGTTCTGCCAAATTCATGCTTCTCGTAGGATATTTGAAATTTGAACATTAGTAAAGAAATATTACTAAGAATAAAGAATGGTTGCTTGTTATTACAGGCGTAATTAAAAAATAATATACATATAAATATATATTTTACAAAGATGAGTTTTGCTATATTCTTTAAAGAATGTATTTTTAGGGTTTTTCTTCTTTTTTTTTTTTTTTTTTTTTTTCTTTTTCTTCTTTCTAATGAAAAAAGTGTTATAATGGAAATATTTTCCGATTTCAGTTTTCAACCGTTTTACAAGTTTAAGAGTCAAAGGTGCAGAAAAATTTGCTTATACAAAATTTGTGTTTGTCTGTTTGTATGCTGCTTTGTATCGTCGAAAAGTGCATGAAATTACGCATATAATTATACCATATATTTTGTACGTTTTTGGCTATAGTCAGTAGATTCTCGCTGAATTTGGAGATATTTCTTTGGAAAAGTGCGCTGTAATAGCGATTTTTGTGCCATTTTCATTATTGTAAATATTTCTATAATTCACACAGGAATA
Source organism: Maratus speculifer (assembly GCA_964019185.1). Classification (NCBI taxonomy): domain Eukaryota; kingdom Metazoa; phylum Arthropoda; class Arachnida; order Araneae; family Salticidae; genus Maratus; species Maratus speculifer. The sequence goes on from OZ025291.1 coordinate 281,449,637, forward strand.
AATAAAATAAAATAAATAATTTTAATAAAAAAATAGAGGAAGATAGATGAAAATCTTAGTACTTATTTGAAAAGGAACTTTAACCATAGAAATGTGCATGTATAGAATTAAACCAAAAAATTTTTGCATTTTTTTGGCTATGGTAAGCAGACCCTCTTTGAATTTGGAAATATTTCACCGGTAGAAGACGCTTTAGTATCGATTTTTTATAATTCTGTTGTACATTGGCTGTTCATATTGAAACGAGCAATATATTATGATAGATATCGGAATAGTTTTACTCCGATTCATAAAATGAAGCAGAAACTCAAGATGAAAATCAAAGTATGTGTAGGAAGAAAATAAAAACACTGAAGTATTAACATGTGTAACAACTTTTTGAATTATTAAAATGTATCAGAAAGACATATTAAGGGTATATAAATTCTATACATAATATACATGGCTGCACAAAAGAATCGGAATACTTTCTTGCTTTTTAACATCAAATGCAGAAGGGAAATTTTGAACTATGATATGCGTTTCATTACTGAACTAAATTTTAGGATGTTTTGTAATCTGTACACAATTTCTTAAATCATATACAGAACCGCACAAAAGAATTCCCTTATTATTTCGACATAAGTGGATAACTGATAACTGCTGAAATCTGGTTTACAAATGCATTATGAGTTTTTCAAATCGTTTATTTAGACATCATTTTTCGCCGTATTAAACGGTGATTTTGGATTACAGTATTCTAAATATATTAATTTTTCTTCTTTTTTTTTACGTTCTTGATTTAAATTGCTCATGTTTTATATGCCGGCAATTCGCATAAAACATTACTCCGGGTTCATACTCAAATCAGGGGAATATGGGATTCTTGGGAAAATCAGGGGATGAATTTTAAGTTGTAAAAATCAGGGGAATCTCAGGGGATATGCGAAAAATTTCCCAAACCTAGGAAAACCTGCCAAAATGGCAGTCTGCTCTGGAAAATTGGGGGCAATTGTTACTGTTCGCGTGCTTTATTATCATATATAATATCAAAATGTTGTTAATTGTTGATATGGAAAAATTGTACATCCGGAAAATACACCAGGGGATTCTGAGGGGATTTTTGCTTGGAAAATGAGTATGAACCCTGTTATTCTATTTACCTTCAAAACGAAAAATTGTCCATTTTATTTAAAAATCCATTTTAAAAAAATTATTTAGTCAATATAGGAATAAATTCGTAAAACATTTCGAAAATACAATCCATATACTTTTTACTCTAAAGTCCATTAAGAAAGAAATTCAATTCCATACTCCAACTCTTCAGGTCAAAAAACATCTTTTTATTTAATATCTCCCATTAATTATAAGCATATAGGTACAGCGATAAAATAATTACTCGATCAATATTTTATACCTATATAGAAAATAATCTTGGCAACGATAAAAGCAAAAACGAAATCTCATCATCTCCGATATTAAGAAACCGGTGAATAAAAATCAGCAACAACAAGAACGTAGAAGAATGGATTCAAAGGATTTTTTTCCCAAGTTTCTCGTCACACGCATATGAATACTGAAATTTTAATAAGCACTTGGATGGTAAAGCTCATTAATATTGAAATTATACTTGGAAAAGAAAAAAAGAAGTGGACTGCTCTGTCGAATTTGCACTCTTCGTGGGAAACTTTGAAACTAAATATTAGTACAAAAAAAAAAAAAAAAAAAAAAAATGTATTGATAAAAATGTTCGCTTATAATTACAAGCATGATTAAAAAAATAATAATAATGAATTCCCTCAAGTTAGGTTTTATGATAAGCTTTAAAGAATGATATATTTTTATCATGTTTTTTTTTTTCTTCTTTAAAAAAAAAAAAAGAACTGTACTTAACCCTTTCTGGCACGAGCAAATTATGTTCGTGAAATGGATTGTTTTAGAAATGACCTACTCATTTTTATTAATTTTGTTTTTCAGTGGTGTGTTTTTTAATTACACATATTTGAGATATCATTTTATTAACTTACGCATATACATTACATATGTAAGATATCGGGGCCGTTGGCTGCGAGAGCACAAACCGCCGGCCGTAGTTTTCCCGGCACCACATTTTGATTACTCCAAAGTCCGTACACCCAACACCGCGTTAATATAGCGTTGGTGTTGGATATGCTTGGAGTGTTCGAGAATGTTCGGATTTCCATGCGCCGGAGATGTGAGGTGTGCATTGTAGTCGGTGGCAGAAATTTCAAACACTTACTTTGACCCGTGTACCTTTTGCTTTTTTACATGTATTAATAAAACGATTTTTCACTTACGGTGTCTTTTCTTTATGGTGCTTCTGTGTACATCGCCGCTTCAGAAAAACATTTCCGACCCCACATTGCTACATGATTTCGAGTCGACGGGGATGCACCCTAACTCTCTTAGGAGTTCTGAAACGTTTAACTGAAACACCCTGTATTTAATCTCCTTCTTTGGCATCAATATTAAGAGAAAAGAGAGGGGAGGGGGAACCTGCCTCCGATTTAGCGCCCATTGCTTCTAGGGCTATTTATCGATGCTATTCTAAACTAAAATCGAGAATCACAATGAGTTCTCTAATGAGCATGCATGATTTTATTTTTTAATACAATAACTATGGCATACTATATCGGTGTAATTTTATAAGTTTCTATACTCATTTCAAACACTTTCATGTGTTTTTTGAATGAAATAAATAAATGAACAAGGTAAAATAATAATTTAAAAAATCGAAAAGCAAATGAATTTATTCGCCCTGTAAAGGTATTATTGCATCTTTTTTATCCCATTTATTATTTTTACAGGATATGTTTGAATGACTCAATTTGTGCACGGCGTCCCATAACTAAGTTGCTTTGAATTTTAATAAATTTATATCTCTTTTCTCTGTAAACTTGAAAAAAAGAATTCGGTAAGTTTTTGAGGTAAAAATTACAGTAAAATTTGATATAACTTTTTTTATTGCATCTAATTTTACTGCAATTTTTGCGGCAAAAACTGCTAGCAGCATTGCTGCCGACAGTTTTTGCCGTAAATGTAACTTCTTTTAGGTAGCTTTCATTACAAAAAGTAAAAAGCTACCTATTGCAGCCGTCCGGAGGAAAGCACTTCCGGAAAATTTTGGTATATTTTCACCGATCATGACCCCCAGACCCCAAAACCACCCTCCGTTCAAATGTTGACATATATATATAACCATATATATATATATATATATATATATATATATATATATATATATATATATATATATATATATATATATATATATATATATATATATATCTGATATTTGTCATGCGATAACTAACGTATTTATGAACCGATTTGAAAGAAACTTGGTATGTACATAGTACATACAAATGTCTCGACCGAGTTCGTTGGTCAGCATCATCCGCCATTTTGTTTCAAAATGGCGGCCATTTTAAATATTTTGAAAAATTTAAAATTTAAAATTAAATGCGAAAAAATTAAAAGTTGAAAAATATTTTTTCTTTTACGTGTTAGAACTTAAAACAAAGATTCCAGAACACTTTTTATTTTGTCTATATCTTAAAAAATGATTGAGTTATAGCACTTTGAATTTTTCTTATGGCTGACATTTTGAAACGATCTAATTTTTGTCACGTGATAACAGACGTATTTATGAACCGATTTCAATGAAACTTGGTATGTACATAGTACATACAAATGTCTCGACCGAGTTCGTTGGCCAGCATTATCCGCCATTTTGTTTCAAAATGGTGGCCATTTTAAATTTTTTAAAAATTTAAAAATTTAAAATTAAATGCAAAAAAATCAAAATTTGAAAAATATTTTTCTTTTACGTGTTAGAACTTAAAACAACGATTCCAGAACACTTTTTATTTGGTCTATATCTTACAAAATGATTGAGTTATAGCACTTTGAATTTTTCTTATGTCTGACATTTTGAAACGATCTGATTTTTGTCACGTGATAACACGCGTATTTATGAACCTATTGCAATGAAACTTGGTATGTACATAGTACATACAAATGTCTCGACCGAATTCGTTGGCCAGCATCATCCACCATTTTGTTTCAAAATGGTGGCCATTTTAAATTTTTTTAAAAATTTAAAATTTAAAATTAAATGCGAAAAAATTAAAAGTTGAAAAATATTTTTCTTTTACGTGTTAGAACTTAAAACAACAATTCCGGAACACTTTTTATTTTGTCTATATCTTAAAAAATGATTGAGTTATAGCACTTTGAATTTTGCTTATGGCTGACATTTTGAAACGGTCTGATCTGAACGATCCACAATGTTGCTTTAAAATGGCATACACTTTATGGTATCGTGGAATTAGGTGACTCTCTAAATCGCTTAAAATAAAACCAGGTTGAATAAAAGATGACTAATTTCTAAAAATTCCTCTTAATATTCAGTCTTGACAAAAACTAGTATTCAATCTTATAAAATCACTAATTTTATAAGATTATTTCTACGAATTTGAGCTTAGTATTTTTGAACAATGTAACTTACCTTAAAATAAATAAATAAATATGTAAGTATATGAAAGCTACCTCTTCCTCCCGGCATTGCCGGAAGGACTTTTTTATAGTATAACATAAAAATTGGATAAAATATTTATCTATAAAGGTCTTTATCAATTACTGAGAGAGTGAGAGATGCACAAGATGCATATTTATTTGCTTAAATGAAGACTTTTTTTCAATATTCATAGATTTCTAATTATCCAAGTTCGCAAAATAAAAAAAAAAGTTTATTTGCTTTGTTTTGTTTTCTATGATAGATCCGAAAAAACAAAAATAGTAATCTTAGCTTATAAACTTCTTTGAAATACATATTTATTAAAATTGTCGAATTATATGCTCTAGTCAATATTTTGTATATGTTTGTTTCGTCCCAAATATAGGTCGCCAGGCATGAATGAGTATATATTTTTATTAGCCATTTAAGGGATAGTTACTTATGTAAAGTCTTTGCAAGTTGATTATGACGAAAAAATAGTTTTAACCCTCAAATAGGATTATCCTTAGATTTTTTAAAAATAATAGTTACAAAGTTATTAGTCTCAGTAAAAAAAAATAAACAATTTTTGTTTAGTAGTGCATAAAAATACTAATTAGAGAATGTAATATACAATTTAAAAGCGTATTTTATAAGATTGTGAGCAAAGCATATAATTATGCATATTATACTAAATAATATACATATCCCCTAATCAGGATGTTTACTCTTTATCAAATAGATTAAAAACATTTTTAGAATAGTTTTAAAACTATTTTTTTTTCTGTTTATTTTGCAATATTTTAAACTGGTTTTACTGCCAAATTTGAGAAAAAAAAGTCAGACATAAATAATTTAAAGAATTTTATTCAGTAAGATATCTATGATCATATAAATCTATCTAATGTGATTTTACCGACTAATATCAGAAAACAAAAAGTATAATATAAATTTGTTAAAGGGGTCCGGGACACAAAATTCTTAAAATTTTCAAAAAAAAAAAATAATTAAATTTTTTTGTGGTTTTTTTTAATGCTTAAAATAACGTTTAAATCACATTTCTATCTTAATTAAAAGAGGAAATATTATTTTTTTTTCATTTTGGTTGATTTTGAAAATCTGGCTTTCAAGCAATGCTTGTCATGAAATGACTTCTTCTGAAAATGCATTTTTCTTCATTATGGGTTTTTCACAATTTCTCGGATTCAAATTGTTATAACTCAAGAACCGTTAAAGATAAATACTTTAAACTTGTAACATGTCTTTTTTGATTGTTTTATTTCAATTTTGATTCAGCAAATTAAAATTATACATATTTTCTTTTGAAAATATGATTTTTTTAAATAAAAGTTACATCATTTTTTTCAAGTTTTTATTTTAAATATTTTTTATTTTTTTAAATATTAATATTTTTTGAAATGCTAAGTCAAAATTCAAATTTAGGTTTTTATGTTTATTTAAACGAAAAAAAAAAAGAAATTCTACAAATAATATTTTGAGTTATAAGGATTTTAAATTATCCAACTTTTGTAATAAATTTTTAATTTAAAAACTTTTTAAAAATATATCAGAAGTTTTACTATGCAATTTGATTTTGCTATCAAATAATATTCTTAACCAACACAAAAAATTTCAGAATTTTAACTCAATAAATAAAAATTATTTTAAAATGTGTCTCGAACCCCTTTAAGGAACTTTACTTAGTTAAATATCTATGGTCACATAAAACTATTTAATATATGGTGGATTTAAAGTGATTTTAACCTACAGATATGAGAAAAGAAAAAATTAGGAGTAAATGAGTTAAAGAACTTTATTTAGTGAGATATATATGGTCACATAAAATTATTTAATATGCTGTGAATTTTCTTGAACTTATTATGAACGTACAACAGCATGTCCAGCTCTAAAAGAAACTTAAGAATATTGCTGAAAAATTAGAAATGGTGCCTAGAGGCATTTCCATAAATAATGTAACTTGCAAGTATTTTTAATGCAATTCATACTCTTAATTAAATGCTAAAATTATTATTTTTTATAATTCTGCTTTGCTTCAAACATTAAAAAATAAAGAAATAACGAAAGAATATAATAAAGAAAAATAAAATTTGTTTATAATTTTTTAAATAAATTATAATGTAAAAATAATTAACTGAACTTATAATAATAATTAACAGAAGGATATAAGTTTCTTTACATATTTCGCAATCTTAAATCTGTGTTTTATAAATTATGCTTTTGTGTAGTACTATTATATATATAGTAATTATATTTTTGATTGTCAAAAATCTCTATTGTTGACAAAACTTACTTACAATCAATTTTAAAAGTTATTATTTTGTTGTTGTTGTTGATGATTTTCTTTCTTTTTTATGCTAATAGCTTGGTGAGCGTCTTACTTTAATGTAAAACATTGAAATTTTAAAACTAGACATGCAAGCCACAAATTTAACAACAAAATCTTTTTATATATTTACAGGCTTGATTTAATGGGCTAAACTAAATTGTAGATACCATTTTATCTTGTCACTATCGATTTTTTTTCTTTCGCTTACTGCTAAAGTGTCAAGTACTTTCCCTTCAGGGAAACTGAATCACCGGTTAAAAAATAAGAGATTCAAACATTAAGAGTCCTCAATGAAGCAAATTTGTACAGCCATCTTAATACGCTTGAGAAAATGAGCGAATGATTAATATCAAATATCATTGAAAAGAGCAAAAAAAAAATAAAGTCTGCTTCGTTTTTATTTTTCGGGATCTTTTTTAACTGAACGATCTCATACTCCTTTTTATGTACTAACCATTTGCACCGACCAATTACATAAAGTACACCGCCTGAAATCAAACTCCAGTAGCGAGAGGTAAATGCTAGGGGGGAGGGGAAATGACTAAAAATAGAAATGATACCTCTCATATAATCTAAGATTTCATTATTAATGAGCTTTCCTCGCTGGTTACTTATTAGCCTAACAATATTCGGGTACTGAAGAAGATCAACAATGAGGGCTTCCAAAGCTTGCCCCACCCGAGGCTTAATGAGGTTTCCCCCCCCCTCCCCCCATACCAGGTGGAACCCTAATTTGCAATCATTAAGAACACGTGAAACCATCTTCATTAAAAATCTCACCCAACTGTCTGCAAACAACGCACTACATCAACTCAAAAATGACTCCTACTGTCGCTTTAGAAGCGTCAGGTACTTATACCCAAATTACAGTCAATTGAGACTGTGAAAATGCATTACGTAGATATTTAAGAAGCTAAAGTAAGAAATCATTTTGAAAGTTTCTTATATATCTTGTTTGATTTTCCATCATAATTTGCATAGTATAAATCTCTCTCTCTCTTTTTTCTATTGGACTTTTTCTAGAAAACGCTGGAGGCTGCGTGACATTAATTTTTTTTATTGCTTTTAATTTTTGAAGTGAAATAGGTGTACACTATTAATTATTAAAAAAAAAAAAGTTATAAAGGGTATATTTCAACATGTATATAATTTTAAGAGTTCCAAGAGGCATGAATTCTAAGTAAGATAATGAATAAATGCTAATCTAACCATGTAGAAAGTAGAAAGTATACACATAATTCGTCGAGTAAGAGAACAATGCGCATCTTTGATTATTGGTTAGTTTTAGATATATTTTTTATTATTATTTAAATAAAGCAGCTGTAAAATTAGAAATTTTTTTAACTTTAAACAAATAATTAGCCTTTAAGGCTAATCATTTGTTTAAAATTCAAAAGTTAGTTTATCCCCATTAAATATAAATAGCCGCAGCAAATAAAAGATTTCTTTTAAAGATAATGTGTATTATTACAAATCACCTGTACTTAAATGCCGTCATTTAAGTGATAGTCAATCATAATATGACATCGGTGATTTGTTGAAAAATATAAATATAAATTATATTTTTGGCTAACTAAGCATGGTCAAAGAATAAAATTACCAGGGTTTATATTTGTGAAGGAATAGCAATCATCTATTTACGTGATCTGCAAATTTACTCGTTTACGTTCTGTTATTTATAGTTTCATCACATTCATTTATTTACCATTTAAGAATAAATTATGCAGATTTTGTCGGCATCGTTCTGTTTGTATTTTAAATATAAACTCTATTATAATGAAAATTGCAAAATTAAGTTATGTTGACACCGCCTGATAATGGGTAATAATAATAATGGGTACAGAGCCGTTTGATAACATTGGCCATTGATAATATTGTTTACTTAACTTATTCGAATCTAACAAAAGCTTTAAATTTGCTTTACATTTACATTTAGTATTACCTTTCTTAAATAATAAAATATAAAAATCCAACTAAAAATTCTGCACATGATTTGCAACATAATCGTTTTACTTAATGACTTCTTATGGTTGATGCATTTCATTTCAACGAAGGATGTACTTATTCCTATATAAAAAGCATCATAAGAAATGCACTATTGTAAAAATTTTCCCTGTATTTAAGTATAACTTTTAATTTCATTACTTTAATTGTTGCAGCAGTTTTTATGAGATTTAAATTTGAAAACAGAGATACACGAAAATATTGTCATTTGCATGAGAAAAACTCTCACGCTTTTAAGCATTATCTTAAATTTGGATTCATTCTTAAAGTCGGTTTAAATTTTCCCTCTGCATTCATTCCAAAAGTTGCTTGAAATGATGTTTCAGATAAAGTGTGACCATATTTATAAAACACAACAAATATTGTTGTCACAAACTTTTTTTTTTGTTCCTTACTTTTTATCTCATTACATGTAAATGCGACCCCATTCACCTTAAGACGATTTTCACATTCAAACTGGCTACTTTCTTACGCCTTTTTTTAATTCTTTTTTTATTCACAAATGCATGAAATTGGCAGATTGCTCTTTTCAGAAATTATTTAATCAAATTGTTTTTTTCTTTCATTTTTCGCTCAGATAATGAAAAAAAAAATGATAGTCTGAACCGAATTATAGGACACAACAGCGGAATAAAAACTGCTATTATTAGACAAGAATTACTTATAATTCAGTATTAAATTCAGTTACAGAAAAATTTAAAAAATATGCTGTTTTATTGCAAATTGCATGAATGATTATGCATGATACAAGTGTTGTGCTTTTATGCTTTAAGTGCGCCCATAAATGTGTCAGAAAATTAACGTTGTTGAGCAGGTAATATATATTCATTGAGTCATGATCAGAATGTCTAACAGAAAAACTAGCATTTGTATTTAACATTGTGAAACTACAAACATTGTGCTTGTAGTAATTCTGTTACACATTCTAATGATGACTCAATGCATGAATAGAAACTTGTCAAAATAAATTTATGCATTTTTAATGTGTTTTTAAATAAAGTGACGGCTTTTAAGTAAATAAATAATTTTGGTGTATGTTCTCGACTTTTCGTTTTAGGATATATATTATTATGATATAATATAACATAAAATTTAAAAATTTCATTGAAAAATATTCAGACGATTTTGAGATATCTTGCACGTTATGCTCCAAAACGCCATTTGCAGAAAAATGGGTTTGCAGAAAGTTTTTGAAATGGCTCGGCCAATGAGCGAGCGTAATTCTAAAAGCAATGAAACATCTGTTTTAATGGAAATTATTATAGACCGGGAGGTGCAGCACAGACAATTACCTCATCGAGTTTACGGATGAAAATCTGGGATTAGTTAATCTTGATTTAACTACTCTTGATTATTAAAACGCAATCGGTTTTCCTAGTCATATCTTGGTGGAGAACATCTAAAAACCCGATTTTAACACTTGACTCGCATGTTTACCATTGTGCTTTCCTGCACCGAAAAGTATAAAAATATGGATTATTGGGAGCAGGGAAACATAGATTGTATGTTGATGATAAAGGTAAATCTATCAGTCGGCCGCTAAATTCGGGTTTTTATGTATTTTTTATGGAGATATGACTTGACATATCGATTGCATTTTATTATGCGAATCGAGATTTAACTAATCCTAGATTTTCATCTCTGAACTCGATGGGATGATTGCCTGTCTGTCGCATCTCGGTCTATTATATCAAAATGTGCAGAAAAGATAGGAATTTAACATCTAAGAAATTTATATTTTCGAACGTTTTAAACTTTAAGAGTCCTAAGACCTCTTAAGTTCATTACTTTAATTGGTACCGAAGATTTTGATTTGCATTTAAAGTTCGAAGCGGCGTTACTAATGATGTCCAAAAATATTATCATTTGTTTGAATAAGATGAGATCTCACGCTACATTTGTTATCCAACAAAATCTTCGATTTCACTATCTTAAAAGGTGACTTAAAGCATTCATACCAAAAGTTATTTGACAGGATGTTTCGGATAAAATGCATCCGTGTTCATAAAAATGAAACATAAGTAATAAAAAAAAGAAAGAAAGAGGCGCTTAAACAAACCTAGAATAGCAATCAAGCGATCATTGACCAAACTTTTTTCTTCAAAATATTTTTATCAAGATGGCAATAGCTTGCATGCATAACAGGTAAAAAACTAAGTCAATGGTAGAAACTAAATTTTTTGATTTACTTTTTCCGTTTGATATAACTGACCTTATCTGTCAAAGAGACGAAATTATTATATGAAATTTCGTGACCTGACCCTCGTAAAGATATAAATGAGATGAGACAGAAGTCATCTATTGTATGAGTAGAATTTTTAATTAATTTTACATCCCAGAGCACCGGCTTTAGAAATTTCTTTCACTGCATAATGAATACAGTTACGGTTATTGTGTCGGGCGAAAGAATTGGTTGCAGTCATAGATATTTTTTAGTGCCGTTCCCTTTTATGCAATTCTTTAGCTACTGCTTGATTCATAAAAGAGTCGTCGTCATAAAAAAAAAAAAAAAAAAAAAAAAAAAAAAAATTTCAAAGGACAATATTCAGCTAGATCCTTTTTACTGAACGTCTTTTAAATTATAATAGAATGCAGTAAAATAACTGTTCAGCAAATTTAAAATATGCGTTAATGCATATTCCATGTCTCTTCATTGAAATGAAATTATTCTGAAAGATATTTTATTGAGAAATAATTCAATAGCAATAAAATGTTCCAAGAAAAAAAAGTGAAAGGAGATTATAAGAATTTGGAAGAAAATTTTTTAAAATTATCTTCATCTGATTATGTAATTTTTTCGAGACTCACATATTTTAGAAAAAACGAATAAAAATAAATTATAATATAAGTATTCCACTAAATATTTAAGAAATATGAAAAGTGAAAAGACGAAGAATAGTATTTTAATTTGGTAATCCAGTTTTAGTTTTCTTTCTATTTCTATCACCTTTTTCTGTCTACATTAATTTCATAGGTTTTTACTCATTTGGAAATTTGAACTCTGTGCATTTTTAATTTTGTAAAGTACCTCTGTCTATTATTCATGCATTGTAACAGGTTTTGTATGTGTTAGGAAGGACCTATAAATTAGCGAAACTCACAAAAATTGTTTTGGCTCTAAAATCTCAAAGAAAAGCCCGAAATAATTGATTCCAAAACCTAACAAATGTTCCACTAACATTGGAAATACTTTAAGTCTATTATAAAGCTAACGTTAGGTTAGTCAACGATTATTGCTCTTAAATCCGTTGATATAGAAAGTTGATATTGTAAAATAACTGAGAAAAAAAAGTAAAGGATTTTTTTTTTCTAAGTAAGTATAAATTCTGAATAATCACTTTAAAATATTAAACTTCAAAAATTAACATTGAAAATATATCATAATCTATGCACAGCGATTATCAATATTTTTAATATCATGGAAGCAATTAAAGTTTTTAACCATCTTCAATTTCACACCCATTCAACATGCATTTATTTTTTTTTTTGTGTGTGTGTAAGGCCACAAAATGGAAATATACAGAAACCAGCACATATAAATACTATAAAAATAGATAGAATATATTTGCGAAAAATTTCGCTCAAGGCATTTATTTACAAAAATGCAGACAACAAAATAATGTCATAAAATCCAGTATTTTTCATTTCTAGCTAATCTTTTCACTAAAATGTTATAAAACCTCGTATAATACACAATGTATATGCATAAAAAAACACCATACAAATGGGTAATACACAGGTAATTACACAATGAATGTATTTAAAAGAAAACCATGCATACATGTGAAAAGTACGCTAAATGTTTCGAAAGAATGAGGTGGTTCTCCATCAGGGAAAAGTAAGGGAGTTAAATCTTTAAAAGTAGGACAAGGCGGAAGGGAATTGAAAGGAAAGATACAGGTGTGAAAGAACAGTCAACGAAAAAATAGTGAAACAGCAATGGAACAGTTCAATTGAAAAAATAAAAGAAGACAACAATGAAAGAGGAGATGACATAACAAAAATAGAAGAAAAACTGTGAATCAAATAGAATAAAACTACAAGATTTTTGATACATAAAAGAATACTTATAGTTCAACCTTTTCACATTATTTAAAGTCGAATAGGAATACCAAGTATAGTAATAACAAATCTAGGAAAATACGGACTTATTGAAAGATTTTATTTATAGTAGAGAGAGAAAAAAAAAGGCAAGCATATAAATAAGAATAAATTTCTTTGTTGTGTCATTTGAAAAACATCTGTTGTGTCAAAACTTACCTACACTGTTTAAAAAAATCTGAAATTCGAGGATATATTTTTCCTGAATTTCACAGAAAAATTCCTTTTTCACAACAAAAGGGAATTTATGTTACAAATCTTAAAACTCCACGATATTTCCTAAAAATAACGAAAAAGATGGAAAAAAAACGGAGACACTCCCTTACGTGGGGATCTCCGTGGCTGAGTGGTCCAAGCATCACGCCACTTATCGCCTGAGAGCACAGATTGTGGGTTCGAATCCCTTTAGCATCACGAAATAAGGAAAACACAAAAAGTCCCTTTTAATTACATTTTTTATATTTATTTTTCTCTTATTACTTATTAAAAAAATCTTTTAACTAATTAGCCTCAGAAAAAAAAAATTGTGGGCGAATAATTCAAAAAATTGTTTATAACATTATTTTTGTAAAATATTAATAATTTTTTTTAATACATTCATTCGAATAATAATAATAATAATAATAATAATGATTTTAAACAGTGATGTTTTTATTTAAACTAGTTAAAAAATTAAAATTGGTTTTTAAAAATAATAATTATTATGTACTTGTCTAAAATAAAATAAAATAAACCGCTTACGAATATTCTAACGAATATATTTGAAAGGAAATCTTTGAAAAGCCCAACTGATTTCCCCCCTAACTCATAAAAGACATACTTTACATAGGCAGGCATCAGCAGCTTTGGCTGAATCAGTAAGGACTTATTTCGTTGCCCAAAGGTCTCGAGTTCGATTCTCAGGACTGCTTGATGTAAATTATGCAAAATAATAATAATTAATTAAAAAATAATTTGAATTATATAATATGGCCACTCGAAAAGTTCGAATTCTTTGTCGATTGTTCGGTTCACTAATTTTAAAATTCAGATTAAATAATTATCATTACAAAATCAAACTTTGTAACGGAAAGTTACCGTTTCTTCAAACGGAGTTTTCCTTTTTCTTATTTTCCAAAACGAAAAATCTACTAACGGAATGGTAAAAGTTCGGCTACTTTGCTGCCAGTACTTTCACCGTGAATTCACATAATTATTTTTAACAGTGTAGATCGTTTTGATGAAGAAACTCTGAATTGAAAAATATATAATTTTTAGCATTTTCACCATTTCGGCAATACACTCTTGTAATCTAATACTGCTTTACTCTCACATTTATTTATTTATTTATTGCATTAACCAAAATACGTATTATAGATAAGCGCGTTTCACTCTGAGAATTTTGCAATAGCAAGTTCTTAGCAAATGCTGTTTGTTATTCATTTTTGCCTTTGAAATGATTAGTTAATGCTAATGTTTTATTTTAATGAAATCTGTCAAGTTTAATTAAGTTTTTGCGCAAGTTATACAAATAAATAGTTTATGCATATATTTTAATCTGACCTGTGAATTTCTGCTATAAATGATATTCTTTGAAAATCAAATTTCTCCAACTATCCCCTTCTCCATTCCCTAGTCTATCTTAAAAATCGCCTCTGAATTTACCTTATCATTAAGGTTGCTTATGTAGTATGTTTGAATACTAAAAGCTAAATAGTAATTAGTACAATATTTATTGAAATATTTTGACTTTTTATCTATATTAATAAAATAACAAATCGCTCTGTCTGTGTGTGTGTGTGTGTGTGTGTGTCTGCGATAGTTAGCGAAAACGGTACGTACGAAGCTCAAAATTTTTCTGAGAGTAGCCCAATATCTCTCCTGATGCACCTGACGCTCAGAATTTCAAAATTCTATTTATTAACTGAGTGATTAATTAAATTCCAAACCTTATTCTCATAAAAAATCGTTTTTTTTTTTTTTTAGCTTTTTTCCTTTTCATTCTCTTATGGTTGGTTGGTTGCATAAAATTTCCGCAGAAATAATTTTAAAAACTGGGACTGACCTTTAAAATTCATAGACTGGCAAACTGTCAGTTTAAATGGGGATTTTTTTTTTATTACAGCTGCTGTACGCCATGGAGGAAAAAGATACATGGTGGCGAAGTAAACGGAAAAAAGGTTTGCAATATGAAACCATTTATCGCTGAAATTTTAATATCTCAAAATAAAGCACGAGGAAGGAATTTTGTATTAATAAGACGGATTGGAAGAAATGAATTACAGCTGAAGCATATTTTACATGGTTTTTTTTAGCTCACAGGCTATCATAGCCTGAGAGCTTATGTGCCCGTCCGTTCTGTATGTATGTTCGTATGTACGTAACGCGATAACTCATGATAAAAATATCCGATCCACTTGAAATTTTGTATGTAGGTATATCCTGACAAGGCGCTTCCCTGATTAGTTTTTGGAGTTCATTCGATATGTATAAGAGGGGGAACGGGGGGCTTATGCCCCCCGTTAGTTGATATAGATGGGATTTTCATGCAGAATTAAGTTTTCAAAATTTAGATTAGGATCATTCTGATGAGGCGATTCCGTGACTGTTATTAGGTGTTCATTGATTAAGTATAAATAGGGGGAACAGGGGTTCTAATGCCCCCTCCCGTTAGTTGATATAAATGGGATTTTCATGCAGAATTAAGTTTTCAAAATTTAGATTAGGATCATTCTGATGAGGCGATTCCGTGACTGTTATTAGGTGTTCATTGAATAAGTATAAATAGGGGGAACAGGGGTTCTAATGCCCCCCCCCGTTAGTTGATATAAATGGGATTTTCATGCAGAATTAAGTTTTCGTTCAAAATTTAGATTAGGATCATTCTGATGAGGCGATTCCGTGACTGTTATTAGGTGTTCATTGAATAAGTATAAATAGGGGGAACAGGGGCTCTAATGCCCCCCCCGTTAGTTGATATAAATGGGATTTTCATGCAGAATTAATTTTCGTTCAAAATTTAGATTAGGATCATTCTGATGAGGCGATTCCGTGACTGTTATTAGGTGTTCATTGAATAAGTATAAATAAGGGGAACAGGGGTTCTAATGTCCCCCCCCTCTTAATTTATATAAATGGGTTTTTCAAGCAGAATTTTCAGATTTCGTTCAAATCTCTGAATAGTTTTGGAAGTTTAATGGTTAAGTATAAAAGAGGGGAATAACTCTTTTTAAATTATATAAATGCTAAATGGGTTTTTATTAAGAATTATCTAATTTGCTCTGAATTTTGGATATAGATTTTTTATATGATAAAGCATGTCTTTGATAGTATAGGAGGTTCAATGATTAAGTATAAAAAAAGAGAAAAGGGGAGAGCTGTTTCCCCTTCTTAATTTTTTTTTTCGAACGGAATTAACTCTTGAAAATATAAAGCTTTAATGTGCAATTAGTATTTGTAGCCTGTGAGCTCAATGCCTTCAGTTTAACTGGGCAGTATTCTTTTTCTATTATATTATTTATTAAAATAAATATTTGCTTTTAAAATAATTGAATTTGCAAAATTAAAAATAATTAAATGTCAAAACAAAATAAATAAAATATTGAAAACATATGATTTGAAGTAAAAAATTGTATTACTAAATGTTTTCTCTTTTTTTCAGAAATTTTTAATACTTTATAACGTAGATGAAAAATGTTTATGATTTAACAACATATTAATAATTCCATGTCAATATATAAAATATAGTGATGAAAAGATTCTTTTAAAATCATGCATGAACACTTAAATAATAATATTAATCTAAAATCTAGATTTCAGAGTGCAGACGATTTTAAGGCATTAACGAAAGAATGTTGATTTTTACAGCAAAGTTTTAAATGATGCTTCCATATTGATATTTCAAAGTCATGTGATAAAAATAATCAAATAATTCTTGCCTATGATTGATCTAATTGTATCTTTCATGCATTCTGATCGTGTATTACAGGCAATATTGGCACACAACGTTATTTTTTAAACGAAATTTTAGTCATCTATTCAATAACAGTTTAAAAGGTAAAAAACAAAGACAAAGAAATACTGGTTTAAACCAGTTTGAATTGATCGGAGTTTCAAAGGACATTTTTTTGTTGGTGCTTATTTGGACTTAATGTAGCGGATTTTAGAGTTACATTTTTTGCGTCACCCCAAGACATTATACTGTCACTCTATTAATTTCTTTTTACTACATGGCTTTACGCATATTTTTGGCATTTCGAACATTAGAATGTATTAGTCATTAGCTGTGTTGCTGTAAAAAACATTACACAACACTTTTCTATGAGTTTATTTTTTTAATCATTGATTAAATTTAAATGTGTTCTATTCAATTTAAAATTGTAATATGGCTTTAATTTTTTTTTTAAACAAAAATAAAATAGCTGTTTGGCGTACAGTTGTTTGTATCCGCAAACGATTCATTCACCATAATAAATTATCAAATAGCAAAGTAAATTATCTATCAGAAATAGCCATAAAAAGAATAGTAGCAAAACTGATTATAACCTTAATGATTAGACTAATTTAAACATAACCCGATCTTAACCAGAAAAAAAACAGACCACACTCCGATCCGTGATACGCAAAATTTCTGTGAGTATAAACACGACCCTGACCTAAAAATTCTGTTTGGAAAAAACTATGGATTTGATAACTGACCCGAACCAAATCTAAATCCCACAAAAATGTTTAAGTGAAGCATAACCCGATTTAAACAAGGAAAAATAATTTTCGTGGGTATGAAACTTGGCCCGAACCTAAATATTTTCTTGAAAAAAATCCGAAATATGACTCGAACGAAATCTGAAACCGATAAAAATATTCCAGAGAACTATAACCCGATCCCAGCTAAACAAAATAGTTTCCATGGTCATAAACCCGACTCAAACCTAAAAATCTCCATTTGAAAAATCCTGAACTTTGACCCAAACCACATCTAAATCTGACCAAAGTATTCGAAAGAACTATAACTGGATTCGAGTAACACAAAATAATTTCCGTGGACATGAACCCGATACGAACCTAAAACTCCCATTCAAAAA
This sequence comes from Maratus speculifer, assembly GCA_964019185.1. Taxonomy (NCBI): domain Eukaryota; kingdom Metazoa; phylum Arthropoda; class Arachnida; order Araneae; family Salticidae; genus Maratus; species Maratus speculifer. The sequence goes on from OZ025291.1 coordinate 281,467,647, forward strand.
ATACCTGAAATTTGAATCGAACCAAATCTGAATCTGACAAAACTATTTCAAAGAAACGCAACCGGATCCAAACAAGAAAAAATATTTCCATGGGCATGAACACAATCCGAACCCAAAAAAATTCTTTGAAAAAATCGCGAACTGAACGAAATCTGAACTTGGCAAAAATATTCCAGTGTAGCATGTCCTTATTCGAACAAAACAGAATTATTTCCGTGAACATGCAAGAAGACCCGAACCCAACAGTTATATTTGAAGAAAAAACCCGAAATCTGAATTGAACCAAATCTGGACCTGACAAAAATATTCTAAAAAACTATAACCCAATCCAAGCAAGACGAAATAATTTCTATGGACATAAACCCAGCTCGAACCTAAAAAATTCGATTTGAAAAAAACTGAAATTTGACCCAAACCACATCTAAATTCGACCAAAATATTCGAAAGATTCTCAACTGGATTCGAGTATGACAAAATAATTTCCGTGGACATAAACGAGATCCGAACCTAAAAGTTTTATTTGAAAAAATACCTGAAATTTGAATCGAACCAAATCAGAACCTGATAAAAAATATTCCGAAGAATCGTAACCGGATCTGAATAAGACAAAAAATTTCCATTCACATGAACCGAATCTGAACCTAAAAAATGTCTTTGAAAAAATCACGAAATCTGAACTGAACCAAATCTGAACTTGAAAAACATATTCCAGTGAAGCATGTTCTTATTCGAACAAGGCAGCATAATTTCCGTGAACACGCAAGAAAAACCGAACCCAAAAATTCAATTTGAAGAAAAAGCCGAAATCTGAATTGAAACAAATCTGTTCCAGACAAAAATATTCCAAAGAACCATAACTGTATCCGAGCAAGGCAAAATGATTTCCATGGACATGAATACGACCCGAACATTAAAACTCAATATAAAAAAAAACCCCTAAAATCTGAAAGGAACGAAATCTGAACCCGACAAAAATGTTCTAATGAATCATAACCAGATCCGAACAAGACAAAATAATTTCCATGGACATGAAACCAATATATGGTTTGGTAACATTTAGGTTGCAATTACATTACGGTAAGTCTTTGATTATATTTAATTTCCCGTTAGGTTACAGTTAGGTTACGGTTAAGTTAAAGTTAGGTTAAAGTTAAATTGCATTTATGTTATGGTTAGAATAAGGATATGTTACAATAAAGTGAAGGCTAGGTTACATTTATGTTATATTTAATTTACGGTAAGGTACTGTTAAGTCAGAGTTAGGTTACAGGCAGGTTATGGTTACGATACAAAAGTTTACGGGTAGGAATTTATCCATAGAGTGAACATTATGCATGATTTGATTAAAAATAACACTTACTTTTGTTAAATGGCTCTGAAATTATAATACTACATACCAACATTTTAGCTACCAGCGAGTATCGATTTCATTCATGGTATAGTCGGATTTAAGAGTGATATAATTAGTTTGAAATTCAAAATATTTCACTTGGGATTTCTATGTGAAAAAAAAATAATTAGTTACATGACTTAACAGAGATTTTTGATAAATATCAACACTTTAACACAAAAATCATGCAGTAGTTGGATACATATTCCCTCCCGCGTTTCTCATCGCTCATTTTGAGTATTTTTAGAGCTTAACATTAGCTGTTTTTTAAACCGATTTTTCACACAGTCAGTGGCCACGTATTTCGGACAATGCATTTCTGCATGTTTCGAGTTAATAATAAAATCATACAAACTTCAAGTTCGTTTAATATTGTTAATACGGACCCGGGCAACGCCGGGCGGGTCAGCTAGTATAAAATAAATTTTGTAATTTTTTTTTTCGTTCGTTACTACATGTACCAAGGTGATCAATATACATATTTGTTGTTGTTGTTTTAATTTTTAAATTATTTTCATGTTGAATAACCTATACTTTATTACATGCATTCTTAAATACTTATCTTTTACGTACGTTTTAGAAATTTAAAATTTTAGTTATATCTCCGCATTTTTTTTTTTTTCAAAATTTGCGAATTTTGAATTTTATTTAAATAATTGGATTTGAACATTTTTAATTTAATTAAAATAAATAATTTCTTTAAAACGTTCTCTGATGAAGAACTTGGAAAAAGCTTAAAAGTACTAAGGAGTTTTGAATAAAAAAATGCACTTTAACTTGTGACATATCTATATTAATAAAAGAACAAAACGCTCTGTCTGTGTGTGTGTGTGTCTGCGATGGCTAGCAAAATCTACATCATGTACAAAGTTCAAAATTTCTTTGAGAGTAGCCCCAAATCTCTCCTGATGCACCTGAGTTTCAGAATTTCGAAATTCCAATTATTAACTGAGTAATTAATTAAAATCGAGAGGTCACTCTCATGAAAAATCATCTTTTCCCAATTTTTTCTCTTTCGTTTCTTTACGGTTGGCTAGTTGAGTAAAAATTTTAAGAAAGCTGAGACAGAATTAAAGAAACCCATGAAGGAATGAGATAAGTGGAGGTGAAGTAAGCCTCAAAAAAGGTTTGCAATATGAAACCATTTATTGCTCAAATATTAATGTGCCAAACAAAAGGACGTGGAAGGGATTTTGTATTATAAGACGAATTGAAAGAAACGAATTACAATTGAAGCATATTTTAAGAAGAAATTGCAAATTTTTAAAATGGTCTTTGTTCTATTAATATTTATTAAAGTAAATGTTTGCTTTTAAAAGGAAGGAAATTGGTAAATTAGCAATAATTAAATATCAAATTAAAATTAAATAAGATATTGAAAACATTTGATACGAACTAAAAATTGTATAACTAAAAGTTTCCTTCATTAATGTAATTTTAAATACTTTATAACGTAGATGAAAAATGTTTATGACTTAATAATTGAATGTAAATAAATATTTAAAGTATAATGATGAAAACATTCTTTTAAAACCATGTATGAAAACTTAAGTAATAAATATTATTCTAAAATATAGATTTCTGACTGCAGACGATTTTAAGATATTAACAAAAGAATGTTATAGTTTCAAGCAAAACGTTTAAATAATTTTCTATATTGATATTTAAAACACATATGATAAAATAATTAATAAATATTTACTGGTGAAATGATAGATTAGTTCTTTTTAAGAAAAAAGACAAAAAAAAAAAAAAAATACGGATTTAAACCTGTTTTAATTGATAGGCGTGTCAAAGCACGTGCTTTTGTTGGTATTTAATTGGACTTAATAGTAGAGTTAAATGGTAGAGTCACATTTTTAGCATCACTTCCAGAGATAATACTTTCACTCTATTAATTTCTTTTTATTCTATGAAAGAAACCAATTTTAGCTTTTACATTTCAAAAGTGTCTGGTTTTTTTTTCCAAAGACCATTAAAATTCATAGACTGGCAAAATGTCAGTTTAGCTTAGGATTTTTGAACACAACTGTTACGTCAGATCGTTGGTACTTCGTATACTAGAATGTATGTCTGGTTAGCTGTGTTGCAGTAAATATATTATATATGTATATACGAAGCTTTTTTAGCAGATTTTTTAAGTCACTGATTAAATTTGAATGCATTTTATTTAAGTTAAAATTTTATTATGACTTTAATTTGTTTTAAAACAAAGTATAAAATGACTGTTTGTTCGAATCGGCAGCCGATTCATACACAATAATAAATTATCAAATAACAAAGTAAATTATCTATCAATAGTCACTAAAATATTAGTAGCAAAACACAATGTTTAGGCGTATTAATACATAACCAGATCCCAACCAAGAAAAAAAAAAAAAAAAAAAAAAAAAGAGAGACCATACTCCGATCCAAGCAAGACAAAAATTCCAGGAGCACAAACCCGACCCGAACCTAAAAATTCCGAAAAAAAAATATGGATTTGATATCTGATCCGAATTAAATCTGAATCCCACAAAAATATTCAAATGAAGCTTACCCAAATCCGATTAAGGAAAAATAATGTTCATGTATATGCAACCCGACCCGAATCTAAAAATCTTCTTTGAAAAAACCCGAAAAATGACCAGAACGAAACATGAAATCGATAAAAATATTCCAAAGAACTATAACCTGATAAGAGCAAGACAAAATACTTTCCGTGAAAATAAACCTGACTCGAACCTAAAAAATTCTATTTGAAAAAAAACCTGAAATTTTATGCAAACTACATCTGAATCCGATCAAAATATTCGAAAGAACCATAACCGGATTCGAATAAGAGAAAAAATTTCCGTGGACATGAACCCGATCCGAACCTAAAATTCCATTTAAAAAAATACCTGAAATTTGAATCGTACCAAATATGAACCTGACAAAAATATTCCACAGAACCATACCCGGATCCGAACAAGACAAAAAATTTCCATGAGCATGAACCCAATCCGAACCTAAAAAACTGAACTAAATCTGAATCTGACAAAAATATTCAGAGAAGCATATCCTTATTCGAACAATACAGAATAATTTCCGTTGATGCGCAACCCAACCTGAACCTAAAAATTCCCTTAAAAAAACGAAATCTGAATTGAACGACATCTGAACCTGAAAAAAATATTCCAAAGACCCAAAACCGGATCCGAGCAAGACAAAATAATTTCCCTGGACATGAATCCGACCAGAATCTTAAAAATCAATTTGAAAAAATAACTGAAATCTGAATCGAACCAAATCTGAATCCGACGAAAATATTCCAAATAACTGTAACCAGATACAAACAAGACAATATAATTTCCATGGACTTGAACGCAATCCGAACCAAAAAATTTGTAAAAAAATCCCGAAATTTGAACCAAACCTAATCTGACAAAAATATTTCAGTGAAGTATAACCACAGTGGAACTAGGTAAAATAATTTCCATAGAAGTAAAACCCGACCCGAACTTAAAAATCCTATTTGAAGGAACCCCCCACGAAATCTAAATGGAACCGAATCTAAACTGAACAAAATTATTCCAAACAACCATAACCATATCCGAAGAAGACAAAATAACTTCCATGCACATGAATCCAATGCGAACCTAAAATTCGGATGTTCTACAAAACATAATGCTCTCCGTAGAGGTGGAAAGTGAAACTAAGTACTTTGTAGCGCGTGATGGTTAAGATATTCCTTTTTTTAGTTAGTGTTAAATTAGAACTTGGTTACGGTTAGGTAACAGTTAGGTTGCAATTACGTTCCGGTGAGCCTTATGTTATATTTAATTTCCGGTTAAGTTACAGTTAGATCATGGTTAAGGTACAGTTAAGTTAAGGTTAAGTTACGGTTAGGTTATGGTTAGATTATGGGTAGGTTATGATAAGGTGAAGGTCAGGTTACATTTATGGTATATTTAAGTTACAGTTAGGCTACTGTTAAGATACAGCTAGGTTACAGACTGGTTATGATTACAATACAATTAGGTTAAGGTTAGGATTTTGTTCACAGAATGAACATTATGCATGTTTCATAAAAAATATACACCTATTTTTGTAAAATGGCTCAGAAATTATAATACTATATTCTAACCTTTTAGCTAATTATCGACTATCGATTTCATTCATCACGGTATAGTCGGATTTAAGAGTGATATAGATAGTTTGAAATTCAAAATATTTCACTTGGGATATCTATGTGAAAAAAGTATTTAGTTAAGTCAATGAACAGTACATTTAAGGATAAATATCAACAATTTAATACGAAAACCACATAATCGTTGGACACATATTCCCTCCTGCGTTTCCCATTGCAATCATTTTGGGTATTTTTGCAGATAAATACTAGCAAAAGCCGTGCTTTGTTTGGATTCGCGAAGCATTATTTCATAAGATAAATATTTGAAAATAACATTATTATTTTATATTATTTTTGCATCTTTATTAAGCAAAAACTTTATCTTATGTTTTGGCGTATTTAAATTTTAGAAATGTAAATTCAGTCAAATAATTAAGAATTTCCTCGGAATTTTTTATCTGTGATATAAGACTGGTATAAATAAAAATATTTTCGAAGCAAAATTTTACAAAATATTTTTTTAATTTTTAATAAAAAGTTTTAAAGATGTTTTTACATTTCCCAATAGCCTCTGGAGTTATCTGAAATGATTTGAAATAGAAATGTTTTCAATCTTTGTAATTCACATCAAATAATCTTTGATAGCAATCTTAGAATAATACATTCAAACAAAATTTATGGAAAAACATTAAAATCTACTCTCGTTGATACTAAGAACTATTAAATGTAATTTTTTTTTAATTCTAATTTCTTCTTTTTTTCTGCATACCAGCATATGAAAATTTTTTATATTGTAGAATCTCTCGTAAGGAAATTTTCTATTAAATGATAAACCTTGAATTAATTTCACTCTCGACAACGCTACGTGCGTTAAGCAAACTGATGTCTCTTTATCCCCAATATCTACTACTGCTTTATCTGATGTCAAACCTTGAGATTTATGAATTATAACTGCAAAAACTGATTGCAAAGGAAATTGTTTTATTGAGCAATTTATGCTTCCATTTTTCCAGAATTTAATTATTGGGGGAATTGGTACGCACCAATTCTTATAAGTTAAATTACTGCAGTATTCAAATTTATCCACGATTATTCGCGGTATCTGGTCTGATGGCTTGTGATTTTCTTTAATACGCGCGACAAAGTCTAAAGTACCGGTCACTAAACCTTTTTCGGTCCACAAATAAGAACGTAACATTACTTTAAATCCAAATGATAAAGTAAGAAATGATTAAAGTCCGTTTATAGTTTCTGAATCGGCCAACTTTGCTTTAGTACATTTATAAAGAGCTTGAATCGAGGCAACAACTTTAAGCAGTTCTTTTAATTTTTCATTTATATGGCAAATTTAAAAATTAATTTTATTTGCTTACAATTCTTTTGTTGCCACTTTACTAAAAAAAAAAAAAAAAAAAAAAAAAAAAAAAAAATTCCATAATACAATTCTTTTAAAATGTTTAAGTGTCATCTGTGCAAACGATTTTGTGGAGTGATGAAAACATATTTCATTTATTAAATTAATCATGATTCTATCTATAATTATTTACTCCATGATTTATATATTTTTTTCTGAAAATATACGCGTTTCATTTTTTATTTATTTGCTAAAATGCGTCCGCATTGGAAATGCATGTAAAATAAATTAATTAAAATAATAATTTTTTGAAAAGTATTGCTGTAAAAAAAATAATATTCTGCAAATCTACAGATCATAATTTATATTTGTGTTTAATTTCAAGTGAAAATACTGTATAGTTTTTTTGTAAAGTGTACGACAAAGTGTCATTTGAGTGGACTAGTAGAGGATTCGCTTCGCTCATCCTAATTAGTTTTTTTAAACCGATTTTTGACACAGTCAGGTATTTAATATAATTTACACCGTAAAAAATTTGACTCTTTTACTGCATCATCACTCCCCCGCTTTTATAGAATATCTTTCTTTTGACATATGAGAATGCTCCATAATAGGCTGAAGTAGTCATTTTCTATAAAAGCGGTGGAGTGACGATGCAGCAGAAGGGTCAAATTTTTAACAGTGTATTTACACATATTTCGAGTTAAAGATAAAATCTTAGAAATTTCAAGTTCGTGTAACATTATTATTACGGACCCGGGCAAAGCCGGGCGGATCAGCTAGTCTTCGAATATTTTAGTCAACTTTTAAGTAAAACAGTGAACACTTTACAGCTCGTACGTATTGGTTGTTTGAATCAAGCTGAAATACTAAATTTCTTCTTATGATTTTGTTTAAATAACTTTCTTTTATAATTATTTTAAAATTAAATGTATTGGTGCTACCATGTAAGTAAAAATTCAATAATTATAAATTAACAATTTGTATTTATAATTTTGTATTTATTAATATTTGTATTTATTAACGGTTAAGTTCAAATCATTTATATATGCTATAAGTGATCCAATAAAATAAAATAAATTTTGTTTGTTTGTTTGTATTTATGTCGGCCAATTATCTACACTGTGGGATATAGGCCCTAAGGGGTGGAATGCCCTCCGTGGGGGTTTTTCTAAGGGAACCTAACCCGTATTTACAAAAAATAAAAATAAAATGGCAAAAATACCTTTTAATTTTACATGTTTCGTGTGCTCTGACGGCAACTTTAAAAAAAAAAAAAAAAAAAAAAAAAAAAAAAAAAAGATAAAAGAAAATTTTTGCTAAAATAGCTTCAAATTGAAAATAAACAGAAAAATATAAATCACGTGAACATAATCACGTAAGCATAGTGAAGAAAACTATATGCTTATGTATTTAATATGCTTACGTTCACGTGATTTATGTTTTTCTGTTTATTTTTAATTTGAAGCTATTTTAACGAAAATTTTCTTTTATCATTTTTTGTTTTTGAAAAAGTTGCCATCAGAGCACACGAAACATATAAAACTAAAAAGTTTTTTTTGCCATTTTATTTTATTTTAATGGGTCACTTTTAGCATATATAAATAATTTGATGTTTTAAAGTAATGTTTTATATTATATGTAACGGTTAAGGTGTTTTGAAAGAAATATTAAACGAAACCCTCTGAGCGGTCTGCGATCACATGTACCCATTGTTACATGTTGTTTTAAACAATAGAAAGCTTAGATGCGCCTTTAATAAGAAATCTAATTGTTAATACGTATAATTCGAATAGGTTTATATGGAACTAATTAAATTAATTAATTCCATTAAATTAATTAATATTAGCAAAACTCGTTAAAATCGATTTTTTCCCAGTCATTTTATTTTCCAAGAAGTGACTGAAATTTCTTTACTTTCTATTAAATATTTTCCAGGTAAATGAAGCTTAAACAGTTTCACTCGGGAAAGAATATTTAAATTTTTGGTGCAAAAAACCAGAAGAAAAGTTATTGGCCTATAACTTATAACATAAAAAAGGCCAAAAAGTTAACTTACATCTTGGATACGTCCCAAGAGAATTTATTGATTTTGATAGTTAAAAAATCAATAAACATGAAAATTCGGTAAGCATTGCCGATGAGATGTTAAAAATGTTGCTTTTTTATTGCGATAAAAATACAGAAAAAAGGCATCTATGAAAAATAAAATGTTTAATTTATAGTTATACATTTCGTTAAGAAATTTCGATAGTTTTTTCTATGAAAAATGTATAAAATGTTTTATTTATTTTTGTTACATTAAGTTTATATATGTATATATATAAATATATATAAATATATATATTAAACTGCCATGTATATATATATATTAAACATAGTGAGATGGGAATATGAAAGAATCTTTAATTAAAGAAATTATTGCATGTGATAGATAAAAAAATCCATTCAGTAAGCATTGCCAAAAATATGTTGAAGCTTTGTATTTTTATTCAGATGAAATGTAAAAAATGCATCTTATTTATGAAAAGTAAAATGATTAATTTATAGTTACATTTTTAATTAATAAACTTTAATGTTTTCTTTTTCTTTTAAGTGTACGAAATGTTTTATTATTTCTATAAATACTACTTAAATTTCATGTATACAACGAAAAAAAAATCTTTGATTAAATATATTATTGATTTTTTTTTTTTTTTTTTTTTTTTTTTTTAGTTAACTAAACAACAGCAGTGAAAATTTGGTAATTATCCAAGAAATATGCGGAAGTGTTGTACTTTTATTGTCATAAAACATGGAAAAATAAAATTTTAGTTTATATATATATATATATATATATAAGCTAAAATTTTATTTATATATATATTATATATATATATATACATATACATATATATATAAAAGAAAGAAGAAGAAAAAGAACAAAAACAGAAATTTAGAATTACATTCCTAATATGGAATAATTATACTTTTCTCCTTTATTAGAATCAACTTTTTATATTTTAACACCATATATAAAGCTAAAAAACGTGAAGTTTTCTTTATTGTTATTATCATTATTATTATTGGTTCAATGTTTTATATATCTTTTTATTGATATTAAGCAAAAAAAGCATTTTTAATAAAAGAACTTTATAACTTAAAAAATTAATAAATTTTCAAATTTCGTATATATTCTGAAAAGATGTTGGAGTTTGTCGGCTTCTCTTAAAATAAAATAAAGAAAAATAACTTATCTGTAAAAAAGGAAAACATTAATTTATAATTATACGCCTAGTGAGGAATAATTACACTTTACTCTGTAAAAAGTTGTAAAGTATTGCTTTTTTCTTTCTTTTGTTTTGTTTTCTTTTTTTTAAGTTTTGAAAAATCATTTCAGTGTCTTTTATGTATATTTTTTTTTATTAATCAAAGAAAGAATTTTTAATAAAAGAATTTTTTAATTTGATTGTTCCAAAATTGATAAAAATTCAATATCATAAGTATGCCGAAAAGATTTTGAAGTGTGTTGCACTTTTATTGAGATAAAATATAGAAAAATAACTTATTATCTAGGAAAAAATCTTTATAATTATACGCCTTATGAGTAAATTAGAGTATTTTTTTTCTATGAAAAATATGCAAGAGACTTTTACTTTTTTCTAAATATTGATTTAAAATTTTTGTGATATTGAAGTATGAATAGTGGACATACGTATTTGAATGACATGTCATATCAAATATTTTCCTTTCTGAAATGAAAAAAAAAATCAATAAACCCATTGCCTAAAAATAAATAAATAAAAACTCCGTATTAAAATTTCAAAGAAAAATTCAAGTTTAACAAAATTTTACCTTGAAAAATTGTTTTTATGCGATTGAGTACCGTGGGAGAAATGCTTACTCAGAATTTAGTAAAAGGTGCTCACTTTTAAATATGTCACATACTCAAAATTAGCTCCGATCCAAACGTACTCAAAATTGAAAAACACATACAGTCAAACCTCGTTAACATGTACACGCTTTACATGAATTACTTTTAACATGAACTGTTTTCACAGTCCCCTATAAAGACGAATACAAAGATTTGATATTGATAATATGAATTGCTGTTAACATGAACAAAATTTTGATTCCCCTTCAGGTTCATGTTAACGAGGCTCGACTGTATATTCATTTTTGTTCCATGGTTGTTTCAAATATGAATCGTAAAGTAAAAATTATTAAAGTAAAAATGTGAGGACAGTTAAAGTAAAATTTAATTAAAGTAAAAATGTGAGGGCATTTATTTCCCGTTTCAAATTATTAAGAAGAAACGTTTAATTGATTATTTTTTTTCTTTAAATGGCAAATTTACTAACAAGATAACCAAATCAAATATTTTTATAACAAGAGCACTATTTGCAAGCACTTTTAAATCATTTTAAAATTCTATCCAAAATTTAATATTTACATTAAGAAACATCTTTTATTCCGCCATAAGCGAAATAAACCATTAACAGGATGTAAAATTACTGTTTTGTTTTGTTTGATAACATGTGATGTTTCAAAATTGAAAATATCACATGTTCATTTTTGATGGAAACATAATCCGTTCTATATGAGCACATTGACTTACTCGTTTTTGAGTACTTATTTTTTTTTCAGTGTTAATGAATCTCTTATTCTTTAGATGTATTAATTAACTACGTAATTAAAAACCTCGTTTGCATCATACTGAATTTATTGAGTTATTAAATACATTTATTGCTGTTAAAAAATCCGTTGGACTGGTAAATCCGTACTGGTTAATTCTAGTATTACCTGATGAGAGACGTTAAATGATAGATTTTGAAAGTAAATACATGCATATATATAAGAGTGAATTAATTAAAATATAAAACACTATGCTTGCTGCATTATTTTGGATTTTTACCAAGTTACTTCGGAAAGTATTTATCTGCTTCCGTGCACTAACTAGTATTAGTAGTTATTGGTTTTGAGTTCATGAACTGAAGTGGAAGCGCATGGAATGTAATATAAAATCCATTTGCTGATTAAAGTCAATTTTGTGTGGCTGTGGGATTTTGGCCGTGTGGAAATAAAGTCGGAATAAATTCAGACTATTAATCTGCATGCAATTTTAACTCGAAAAGACTGTAATCTACCAGTTAAAATCTTTATTATAAATTATCAGATTATTAAAATTATCAATTTATTAGAAATCATAATTAGTAAAGAATATTTTTAATTGCGATCTGATAATGTAAAGAAGATAATAATCGTAAAGGAAATAAAACAAAAATAATGACATTTCGCGTTAAGTCATATGTTTTTTTTCTTTCTTTCTGAAAAATTTTATTAAATCTGTATATATCTATATGTGGGAAATATTCGTAGCTTCACCTACATTCCGACTGACTATTCTCGATGCTATAACAGGGTGACGAGTGGTCAGGAAAAAACGCAGTCAAACTCAGAGGAAACTACTAGTATTTTATTATAGAAAATACTTCGGCTAACTTAAAGGAATAAAGGAAGGCGAATTTGTCTTTAACAAAATACTGGTATTTAACACTTTTTTGTCTGGATTTTCCCTGACCACTCGCCACCCTGTATATTTTGCGTGGAAATAAGAGGAACTCTCTTTTCGAGATTAAAAGTAACGGAGCTGCGTGAAGAGGAAAATAGAGAAAATATATATATATAGAATTTTTTTTAAGAATACGATGGCTGGTATTGTCAACGAAGAATCTTCGAATGATAATGACGAATAAAAACGAATGAAGAATTAAAATAAAAAATTTGAAGAGATTTTTAAAAACTGGGAAATAATCATCGACGCAATGGTATAAGCTAAAGAATGCCATAAAGTTTTGCCGAGTTTAAGCTAAATGTTTATTATAAAACGAGAAATTATTTGTATCTATGTTTGTATCTGTCTATTCGTCTTCGATAAATCTAGTGTTCATCCGAAAAAAGTAGTTTTAACCTTGAATATGAAGTCTCGCGTGCCATAAATTGGTATCAGAAGATATTATTAACCTACCAATCAGGGTTGGGTTTTTGACGTCAAAAAGGGTTTTTTGACATGACAAAGGTTTAAACCGGATTAAACCGTCAAAAACCTGTCAAAAACCCATAGAGTCGCAATCTGCTGTGGTGCACTAGAGTTTGTTATTAAATTTTAAAACTAGCAACAGTTGCCATACATTATGTTGAAATTTAATTATATTATGGGTAATTAGCAGGTTTTTAAATATCTTTAATTAATAAAAATTATGATTTCAAATCTCAGAAATTTATCTTGAAATTGACATGCAGAAATATTCACACAAAAATTGTTTAAATATCTTGTTTATTTATTATTATTATTTTAATATTTTAAAAGATCTAAAGTTATTTAGTATGCATTTTGACATAGCTAATATAAGTGTTTACGAATTAAGTGTTGTAAGTGCAGGATTTTCAAAAGTGTTGAACTTGATACACATGTTTAATAATTTTTTTTGTGCTATACACATTATATACATAATATCCAGTAGGTTAATTTGAATTTAAATCATATTATTTATTATATTTTCGATTATTACACATCATTATAAAACATTTTTATCCCCCCCCCCACCTTACACACTAATAGCATTAAAAATATGAATAATGTTTACTTTGACAGCAAGGTAAGACAAGAAGTAATTATTCAACAACTGAATACTTATGATATTTAACAGAATTTTATAGTATTCAGTGGGGGGGGGGGGGGAATCATAAGTATTTGTATAAGTTATTTTTTCAGCATAGTATACAAATAGGCTGAATAATGTAAAACACAAAATATAATGTAGTTTCTTTTATTATCTAATTAAATACCTTGAAAATAAAACATTTATAAAATACTTCCAATTAATTTGATTACATAATCAAAATCGATCCAAATGAAAATTATCAAAGTAAAAATTTAGTTCAATAATCCAATTCATTTGCCCCACGTAACACATAACCAGTTTTGAACATCTTTCTGTTCCTAATCGATTACGGAACATGTCTAATCTTTAATATTATTTTAAACTGTACACTAAATTTAGTTATAAAATAAGTTTCTTCATAATATATTATCCCTGCATATTTTGAATAACACATTAACATTAAATAAACAATGTTACAAAATATAAGGTTTTCCAAAATTTAAGATTTTGTCAAAATCTAAGGTTTGTATTCAAAATATGTTTCTTCAAAAATTTAAATTTATTTCTTCTACAACATATTTAGAAACATTTTCTTTATATTAAAAGCAAATAAATTTCACTTATTAAATATAAATATAGGTAGATTATATATGTGCAAATAAATATTTTTATTTACATATAAATATAGGTTTTTGACAGTTTTTGCCATTTTTGACAAGGAGGTTTTTGACATGACGGTTTAAACCATTGTTAAAACCGTCAAAAACTGTCGCGTGTCAAAAATCTGCCAACCCTGCTACCAATATTATTTATTCCTCTGAATTATTTGTTTTGCACATTCAAGCCGGATATCGTTCTTAAAAGTGAATTTAAGTTATTTTATAATTCAACTTAAAGACATGAATTACGTAGAGTTTCTGCCAGGCAGCTTTAGGATGTTGCTGCATCCAGCCTACTGTTTGATTAAAAATATAATATACTTTTTACTCCTGTTATAGACAAAAATGGCTCCCTTTTGTCACCAATAATAAAATTGTGTCCTTAAGCCCTTACTGTGATTAGTATTCAGATGTTATCAGCATAGAGAAAACTGATTATGTCTTGAAAAGAATGGTCTTTACTTTTAAATGTTCACAGCGCCTTTTAAATTAAATTATAGAATTTTTAAAAAATTAAAAATGTTTCTTTTATAACCTAAAATGTCCTCTTCAGTATCTAAAAAGTACTCTAATCTGGAGGAAATATAGAAAACACAATTAAATTAGTTTTTTTATATATATATATTTATTTTAAAAAAAACCAGAAAAAAAAGTCCGGTAAACGATAAATGTATTAGCGGCTTTACCTGTACTCTCGAATTATTTTTATCTGTATTTTTTTTCCTTAATTGTTTCACTAAATTTATAGTATCGGTTTTTTTTATTTTTATAGAAAATGCGAAACTTAAATTCATGAAATATTTCGCAAATATTTACTCTTAGAATATCGATCTTACTTACATTATTTTTTTTCTCACCAAATACAGTTCCTTACTTCATTCCTTTACGAATGCCTATATACAAATCGTGCCTACATCATTTAGCAATATCTTTTATTTTCATTTCCATATAAAACACCAAATACAAACTCATAATTTTTTATTTTAACATATAATCTAATTTAACATTAGCCTTTTCTTTCCGTCAATAAATTTCCTTATTGTATTTATATGTACGTCGATTATTCAAATCGCGTTTCTATCACAAACTCGTTTAACAATAAAATTTATTTCCATTTTTATAGAAAACACTAAAATCGAAGTCATAAATTTTATTAAAATAATATTTATTTTTCGAATATAAATTAAACTTATATCAGCCTTTTCGCCCCAACAAGATACACTTCAATTTTTTATCTATATGAACGCCTATTATACAAATCGTGTTTTTATAACGTACTCATTTTGAAATATCATTTACTTTTATTTTCATAGAAAACACTAAAATCAAACTCATAAATTCCCTTCAAACAATATTTATTTTTCAAGTATAGAGTAATTCCATGTGAAATCAACCAATAAAGAAATATTTTTTTATGTTAATGTTTTAGATTGTTCTGGTTTTTTACCAGTTTATTGTACTTACTTATGAGATTGTGAAGTTAAATTTTTTTTCGACAATTCGTTTTAAAGTTATAAATTTTTGAAATTTTGAAAATTTTACAAAATTTGTATAGTCTTGTAATCTTTAATCGGCTATAACTTCCAAACTATTTGATCTAGAGAATTAAAATTTGCATCATTTTTTTCAATTTTTTATGGTGTTTCATAAGATATATTACATGACCAAATTACTTAATTTTTTAATTTTTTTTGTAAAAAAATTATATAAATTTTTAAAAAATTCAAAATCGGAATTTTTGATTTTTTTGAAAAAATTATATTTTGTTTAATACCCTTTTAGCAACTTTTATGCCAAATTTTATGATGGAACTCCTATGGTGTCATACAGGAAAAAATATTTTTTGTATTAATGTTCATGTAAATCTGTAATAAAAAAGTACTTTAAGGTATGCTGCACAGTTTAGCCCGAAGTGTTACTTACATGGAAGCAAATAAAAATTGGAAAACTTTAATAATAGTTTGTTTTATTAAAAGACAAATAATAAATTTTAGATATTTAATAAATAAATCTTTTTTCTTAACAAATTACGTACTCAGTTTGGCACAGTGGAGCTCAATTTCTTTGTGTACTGTGATGTTCTGCCTGTTGCAGTGATTGGATGTAGTTTGCATAAAATAAAGTATTTTGGTATTGTCAAAATGTCTGATTTTCTAGGATAAGTGAATGACAGAGATGGTCCGCTTGGATGAAGGAAAGAAACTTTAACATCTTCTTCGACCTGATCTTTTGTGAGAACACTCATTCTCACAGGCACAAGCAACATACCCCACAATTTCTTCAAAGAAGTACCTTTTACTACTTTTACATTTACTTTTAATAATATGTGACTCTCCAATAGATGTTAATGATGCATCCAAATTATCAAAACCAGATTTCACATCCATCAATTCAGGGTCATCCTTACTACAACCTGGTTTTGGACTGTCATCATTTGGAATGTCTGAAAAATTAGTATCAATGTCATTTCCACAATTTGAGGGATACTTTTCCTTACCTAATTGTAAGCGGCAATGAGTGCAGATTTTCACACCTTTTTCAATGCCATATTTTAATGTTGTCATCCACAATGTAACATTTCTTAAATTTTTACTGACCTAGTGTTCTTGCTCTTTGAATGGATGACAACAAAATTTATTTCATTTTTTATCCATTTTCAGTATGAAGCCACTTCCCTTTTAATATTTTATAACACAAATCTGCATTCAACTCAATGAAATAATAGTACAAAAAAACTAAATTGTACAATACAAGTTATAAACAAACAGCAGTTCTCAAGTTATAAACAAACAGACTTGAGATAGTGTGCCACTACTGGCGATTTCAAAAGCCTTGTAGGAAAGGCATGGAGGTTTCAGCAGAAAACAAACATGTTACTGTTTGAGTGTGACTCATTGTGATTGTTAAAGCATTCAACTTCAGGAGCATAATTTGTACTGTTGAACATTTCTTTGAGATTTTCTTTCGTTAACTCATTTATTACCAATTTATTCATTTTTTAAACAAAATTTAATTAAAAGTAATATTAAATTAAGAATAATTAAAAAACATTCTATTTAAATTCCAAGAAAATAAATTAAAAAGTATTTAGCTTGTCAATTACGCAAAATATCAATTATCTTGATTACTTTTAATTTTTACTGTTATGTGTTTAACAAAATAATAAAACCTAGTGAATTATATACTAAAATTTTATTTGATAATTGAACTTGACTTGCATGAATGAGAAATATGAACATTGGAAACAAAAATAGACTACCTTTTACAGTGAATTTGCTTTTTAACAGAATATAATGAGATTTTTTTACAGAAATTGGCCGATCATTGATATAGAAAATAATTTTTTTCTTTATGATACCATAAGAGTTCCATCATGAAATTTGGCACAAAAGTTGCTAAAAGGGTGGTAAATATAATATATTTTTTAAAACAAAATCAAAAATTCCGATTTTGAATTTTTAAAAATTTTATATAAATTTTTTACATAAAAAATATTTAAAAAAAAAAAAAAATTGGTCATGTTATATATCCTATGAAACAGCATAAAAAACTGAAAACAATGACTTAAATTTCAACTCTTTAGGTCAAATAGTTCTCAAGTTACAGCAAATTAAAGAACACCAAAAAATACAAATTTCATTAAATTTTTAAAATTTCAAAAATTAATAACTCAAAAACAAATGGTTAAAAATATCTGCAAATTTGCATTTTTTATCTACTATATTTGTGCAACATCTGAGCTAAAAATTATCAAAATCCAAAGACCTGAAATTTTGTCCATTGGTTGGTTTGATCTGGATTGACCCTATAAATCAAACTTACATTAGTCTTTTCTTTCCGCGAGATACTTTTCATTAATTTATCTACATAAACGCCTATTATACAAGTCGTGCTTTCATCGCAAAATCATTTAACAATATCGTTTATCCCACTAAACCTTTATATGACGATCAATAATCTTTCAACAAAACACTCCTAATTAAATGGAACTTTTATAGCTCGGATTATTCCCATGTTAACAAATAAGTTATATAATTACGATGAAATTAATCAACATTTAATGAATATCTACATAACGGTGATGCTGGCAGTTTCTGCATCTCATAATTTCGGAAACGGTTCAAGGCAATTTAAGTGCTTACATCAGATGTGAATGAAACGATCTGTTATTAATTCCGCCTCGCGAAGTCACGTTAGGCAATAAAATGACCAATCAATGGCGCAGAAGAATTAATTTCCCACCAGAAAGTCGTAAAAATATTTTGTACTGTAATTACAGGGCATGACTTTCAGCAGTCATAAAAATTATTGTTGATAGATTTTTCTAGCAATCGAAAATTATTTATTTTTTTAAGTATGTAAATGTGTGTCTTTGACCTGTATAATTTATTTTTTCTTAATTTGTTTTTTTAAATCTTTGAATAAAACTTAATTACGTTTTGAGTTTTGTACGATCTTACATGAAAACATGACTTTATTTAAACTTGTTTTTTAGCTGTCTGCTTGTCTGAATAATAAGTCAAATTTTGTGATCTATTTTTGATTCACTTCCGTCAAACTGATTTTCTATAATTGTTACTCATAGATTTTTCTAGAAATGAATTTTTTTTTTTAAGTACTTTTTTAAATACGTAAATCTGTGCATTTGACAAGTATCCTTTTTTGTCTTTTAATCTTTGAATAAAAATTTGATTACTTTTTTAGTTTTGTTTGATCTCCCATGAAAACACGTCTATATTTAAATCTGTTTCTTGTTTGCCTTTCTGAGTGAGTGTAATGAGTGAAAATTGTAACCGATTTTTGATTCACTTCGTTTTTGATCACTCGTTTATTGACGACGATGCAGTACTCATGTATTTTCCGCGACGTACCTCATAAGGAGCATGATCCAGGGTCAAAAACACTATTTTATGTTTTTAATTGAAATTTCATATCTAACGAACCGATTTTTAGCTCACAGGCTATCATAGCCTGAGAGCTTATGTGCCCGTCCGTTCTGTATGTATGTGCGTATGTGCGTAACGCGATAACTCATGATAAAAATATCGGATCCACTTGAAATTTTGTATGTAGGTATATCCTGACAAGGCGCTTCCCTGATTAGTTTTTGGAGTTCATTCGATATGTATAAGAGGGGGAACGGGGGGCTCATGCCCCCCGTTAGTTGATATAAATGGGATTTTCATGCAGAATTAAGTTTTCGTTCAAAATTTAGATTAGGATCATTCTGATGAGGCGATTCCGTGACTGTTATTAGGTGTTCATTGAATAAGTATAAATAGGGGGACAGGGGTTCTAATGCCCCGCCCCCCTTAATTTATAGAAATGGGATTTTCATGCAGAATTAAGTTTTCGTTCAAAATTTAGATTAGGATCATTCTGATGAGACGATTCCGTGACTGTTATTAGGTTTTCATTGAATAAGTATAAATAGGGGGAACAGGGGTTCTAATCCCCCCCCCCGTTAGTTGATATAAATGGGATTTTCATGCAGAATTAAGTTTTCGTTCAAAATTTAGATTAGGATCATTCTGATAAGGCGATTCCGTGACTGTTATTAGGTGTTCATTGAATAAGTATAAATAGGGGGAACAGGGGCTATAATCCCCCCCCCCGTTAGTTGATATAAATGGGATTTTCATGCAGAATTAAGTTTTCGTTCAAAATTTAGATTAGGATCATTCAGATGAGGCGATTCCGTGACTGTTATTAGGTGTTCATTGTATAAGTATAAATAGGGGGAACAGGGGTTCTAATGCCCCCCCCCCTTAATTTATATAAATGGGTTTTTCAAGCAGAATTTTCAGATTTCGTTCAAATCTCTGAATAGTTTTGGAAGTTTAATGGTTAAGTATAAAAGAGGGGGATAACTCCTTTTAAATTATATAAATGCTAAATGGGTTTTTATTAAGAATTATCTAATTTGCTCTGAATTTTGGATATAGATTTTTTATATGATAAAGCATGTCTTTGATAGTATAGGAGGTTCAATGATTAAGTATAAAAAAAGAGGAAAGAAGAGAGCTGTTTCCCTTTCTTAATTTTTTAACGGAATTAACCCTTGAAAATATAAGGCTTTAATGTACAATTAGTATTTGTAGCCTGTGAGCTCAATGCCATCAGTTTAACTGGGCAGTATTCTTTATTGTTAAATGTAACACAAAATGTAAATGTAATACAGGTTCATTAACGGTAAAGATACATGTCAAAGATTTTTTAGATCAGTACCAAAATTGTCTCTAGAGATGAGTTTGGTATGTATTAATTATTGCCCGAGTACGAAAAGATATTGTCATCAAAGCCCAAGCACGAACACTTTTAGTTCATCAGCGCCCAAACCCGCTCGAAACCTTTGCCAAAAATACGCAATAGAAAATTATTAATAACATTTCAAAAAAATATCAAGATTAATTTTCTAATTTAAAAATATGTTTTTGCAAAGGAAGAAATAGACACTAATCTTAAATACTTCTTCAAGACAAAGTTTCGTGGATTCCCCATACCTGAAAATCTTTTTTAAAATAGCTATCGTAATTTCGGGTGTATAAGCCGTGGATCAAACAATTCTTTTTGGACCCAGAAATCTTATTTAGTGATTGAAGACAAATATTTACGGAGATCTAACTAGTTATATTTGTTTCTTAAAAAATTCTGGGTCGAAAAAGAATTGTTTGATCTGCGGTTTATACACCCGAAATTACGGTAATTTGTTATTTATACTCATGCGCTTGCAAAAATCTTCAAACGTCGCAATTCTTATTCTTTTAAAATATCATTTTGCAACTCTGGAAGGAAAACATAAGATTTGTTTTCGGGTAATTCTTGAAAAAGATTTCAAACATAAATTCAGATTGAAAAGAATGCCTGACAGCTCTTTTATATTGCTAATACAGACCGTACAAAAGCTACAGAATCAGATACAATATTTCTCTTTGTATCCCATCAATTACAATTCAATTATTTTTTTGTAATTATTCTAAAACTATTTACGGGAACACTGTTAAAAATAAATCCGTGATTATTCCCGATAAAAATACTGGCAGTAAAGTTGCCGGACATTTTCCGTTCCGTTAGTGGATTTTCCGTTTTGGGAAATAAAAGAAGGAAAATACCGTTTGAAGAAGCGGAGATTTGCTGTTATAAAATTGGTATAAGTTTTGTATTATAATTATAAAGTTCATAAACATATAATGGACAATTGCACCATGAAATATAACTATTAAGAATGTATTTGTTAAAAATACATAACCTTTCTCATCGATGCACAAAAAAAAGAGCTTTAATATGAATTTGTACAATTAAAAATAAAATAAAATATAAAATCAACGTTTCTAGCCGTTTTCTGCAGCCGTCTTCAGAAAAATATGATGGTAAAATGACTAAAAGTTTAGAGATGTATGCTTCCTGCGCGAGAGATAATATTTCCAATAAAATAAAATCGAAATGAATCAAAAGTTTGAGTATTCAAACTTTCTCAGAAAACATCTTCGATGGCGTTTTTTGCGCTAATACTGTAGAAACCTGCAATGAAATTTTCTGTAAAAAAATATTGGTGTTCAGTTTGCGGACCATTTGGGAACCCTGCTTTTTAAAGTTTTTTTCTATTTGAAAGATAATCCTTTTTTTATTTTAGATTTTTTCGGAGGTTTTTTTTTTTTCAAAACTTTTAAAAAGAATTAACTGGGTTAAACAAATTCTTTTAATCATTGATTGCAAAGTGGACTCGTTTACTTTAAATGTCTTTAATAAGTTACTTGTCACGTAACACTTCACATTTACTTTTATAACTTAAAATACTTTTCAGTATAAAATTACCTTATAGTAACTGATTTTAAAATGCTAATGATGCCGAATTTATTTTCATTAAGTTTATATGTAAATAGCAAGTTATACTGTAAAAGCACTTAAGAGAAAACGATACATCATTATTATAGTCGACATAAATGTTTTCCAAGGCGTAATCAACTTTTTTTCAAACTTTTCTTAAGGAGATTTCTTACATGGAAATTTATTTTTATAAATTCATAACAGAGTTGAATTTTTATCTAACCACAAACTTGCAAAATATACTTTTTTTTTTTTTTTTTAATTCCGATTTTTGACATATTTTTCAATGTTGTAGTATTTTACCCCTAAATATATTGTGATTCAAAGATGAAAACTGCAATGCAGATATACGATTTTTTTTTTTTTTTTTAGTCCAATTGAGCAGTAGTATTTTATGTGATAAACTATATGCAGATTCATTACAAATGAGGAAACAAAATTACGCCTTATAATATGGAATTTAACTAAAATTATAATATAAATCCTAAACATATATTATTATTATAGTTGACATGTATGTTTTTCAAAGCATAATAATTTTTTTTTCAAACTTTTTTCTCGGGGAGATTTTTTTGCATGGAAACTTATTTTTTTAAACTTATAGCAGAGTTGAAATCTAATTTTAATCAAATCACATACTTGCCGAATCTTACGATTTTTATGAGAGACGCATATTTTTCATTCATATATATATATATATATGTGTGTGTGTGTGTGTGTGTGTGTGTGTGTGTGTGTGTGTGTGTGACGATTTAAAAGTTAGGAGCCAGAAACATCAACGCCGGGTTTCCCTTTCACCGCAGAGAAGTCATGGCCACCGAGGAAAATAAATAAATAGATGTAGAGAATCCAAATAATTACTCATTGGCTGTTGTAAGTTCATTTATTTAATCCGTAATCATGAGAAAGGGAAAAGCTCCTTTTGCAAACTGTCTTTTACCGAAACATTCCATCGTTATTTCAGCGAGCCGTACTCATCGAATAAAAAACCCAAGAATCCTCCTTCGTTCTCCCTAGCTCGAGACTTTCTCTCTTAAATCTAAAAAGAAAATTCCAGAACATTCTGTAACCTCAAACCATCATTCTTTTATGTAAACAGAATTCTTGTCCAGCTACGAGACTATTTTCCACAGACGATAAATTTATTTTTTTTTTAAATATTATTTAACCAATTTATAATCGACTCAGGATTTTAATTATCTTAGGCAGACGATTTTTATAGACTATTAATTTTAAGAGAAAAAGAAAAGAAATTAATTTATTGCTATGCACACTATCAAAGGTTGACTGAGGAAAAATAAATAAATAGATAAAATAAAATAATGATATTTTTTGAAAGGTATGGGTTTGGAATAAATTTAATAAGACTGTCTTAAAAAGGGTTGATAAAAACTTAGAAGAAATTAGTTTTATTTGGAATATTAAGAAATAAAGTTTAATTAAAAATATTTTTAATTTAGAGCCATCTTTTTAAGTTTACCCATACTGGAATAATGTTTTTTAAGGCAAATTAAGAATTTATATCGTCTGCATAAAGATTAACAGATTAGATTTAGAAACAAGATTTTAATTTAATAATTTGAAGTAAGTACGGAACATTATTATAAGAAAATTAAGATAGTATAAAGGTTAGTTTTGGCGAAAATTTTTTTAATTTGTAATATATATATATATATATACATATATATATATATATATATATATATATATATATAACCATTAGATAATACTACAAATCAACATCTATATATATATATATATATATATATACAAAGTACATATATTTTCTTGTTTGAGTTAGAGTGGTTATATACTTCATTTTTTTATTCTTAATAATGACAAAGCACTCCTAAATATTTAATTTGTGCTGAACATTGTACTACATGGAACATCTTTTACTACATTAAAAAATAATAAATTTTCACAAAAGAAGATATATCTCTTAATTTCTGAAACAAAAAATCCTGATTTTTGATTCTCAGAACTTACACGTCTGCTAACAATGCAATTAATTTTGCACTGAGAATTGCATTTTTATGTATTTTTCATTGTTATGCAATTCTGTATGTTTACCATTAACATAAATACTTTGCAGCGTAAAATTATCGGATAACGAGCCATTTTGAATCACTGATGGTGCAAAGTGCATTTTCTCTAACTTCATATGCATTCTAAATGCATACGTTGTCTGACTTAATTTGCATGGCGGAAACATGACAGCATGCCAAATTACATTTGTTTGAATTTTAACACCCATATCACACTCTTGGTCGAGCAGGCTCATATCTACAAGCATGACATGCATATGAGACGTCGTTATGTAAGTTAAAATATCGTGCATAGAAAACAGCTAGGACTGCGTTTAAACAGTTTAGCTGGATTTTACAACACAATATGATGATATCTATAGAAATTAGCAGTCCAAAAATTATTAACACAATAAAAGTTATTTTAGTCCAGTGTTCTCAGTTTTAGAATTGTATTTTGAATACATTAGATTATTTATAAAAGCTTAACATATAGGGATAAATAAGGTTAACTAAACATCTGCTTCCTTTTTTCTTTAATCCTTTCAGGTGTATCCCCAGAAAGGGTTAAAGAAAAAAGAAATGGTCTGACTGATCGGACTGTATGTTGTATATGTTGTATATATACATTGAAGTATTCCATATTGTCCGACCATTCAAATTTCCTTGATATTATTATTATTCATTAAATATTACATCTTCTGACTACTTCTATACGTAAAATACTAAAATGATTGAACGATACCATAATTTACAAAACACATAATTTTAAAATAAGTAAATGATTTTTCCTCGCGTACTTGATAAAATAAAAATTTGTTTTCCAAATTTCTGGTGCAAATATGGCATTTGGGGGTTTAATTTAAGTAATCTAAAAGTGAACCACGATCTTTGAAGGAGTTAATGGGGGTTCTTTATTTTAAGAACTTATCTTATTTTAAATCTTTGCACTCGAGAGATGACTCTCATTCACTACTAGTATTGGCAGGTGTCCCACGTATATCGGGATACCAAATACTTTAGACACCATTAATATATTACAGTTTTTTCTTTTATCACAGATTATTCGGCCATTAGATAAGGCGAAGAAAATTGCTTTAAAGTGCTGGTGTCCAGAACATTTGGAGCATCCATTTACGTGGGACACTAGTGGTCACTGAGAATAACCTCTAAAGAGTACAAAGGGTTAATGTATTTTCCTGAACTTAAGTATCACCTTGGCCAGGTCAGATATAACTGCGCTAAATATGGCAGCGCCAATCACACTAATTTCAGAAATCCTGATTTTCTGACATTTATATAGTTTGTTTATTTATTACAGTTAATAATTTCTGTTATGTATTTATTGTAGCTCATTTATTATGTTTTATTTATTTGTTATATTTATCATATTTAATAATGTTGTGATTCAACTTTGTGATCTTAGCAACAGTGCCTTATGGGAGTAAGAGGAAGTCGTACGTTAGATTTAAACGTGGCTGCAACACTATATGCGCCAGATATCGAAGTATTCCATAATGTCCGATCATACCATAACAACCAAACTTCTTCGATATTATCATTCATTGAAAATTACGTCTTTGTTTATTAAAAATTACATTTGTTCTCTTGAAAGTCACAAATTCTTTATGGTTATTGTAACAACTCAAAATACTTTTCCGTATAATTTTTTCTTATGACAATGCAGAGATATGCTTAGGGAAATTTTAGGTCCTTTAAAGGACCCGTCACAAAATTATTTATTACAAAACAGGACTTTTCACAAAAATATTTAATCGTAAAACAAGACCCTTCACAAAACATTTTATCTTAAAACAGGACCCTTCACAAAATTATTGGTCTCTCAAATAGATCTTTCACAGGATTTTTCAAGCTACAAATTGAACTTTTCACAAATTTAATCATTTAAAAATAAAATCACGCCTGTAAATAAACAGTTGAGCTCACCAAAGAACATATTACTTAGCTTTTTTATATGTATGAAGGATAGAACCCGAATACATTGATAATTTTAAATTCACAGAATTATGACTCAAATTTTACAAAGATAACAAAAACTTTTCAATTTCACAAAATCAGGAAAATGAGTAAAGCCTGGACAGACTCCTGCAATGAATCTCACATGCTGGTTTTTTTCTTAATTCATATGCAAATAATTCTAAAATACTTTTTTTCTGAGGAAAAAAATGTATATGTATATAAATACTTTTATAAATATAACCAAAGTATCTCAGATATTACCATAACAATAAGCCAATAAAGCCAGTATTTTTACAATCATCCTATTAAAATCATTTGAAGTTTGAAGTGATATAGAAGGCAGATTACCAAAATTATGAAAGGCAAATGGATAAATAGGCAGTAGAAAGCTTTTTTATTAAACTACTCATCAGGAGTGCAGGATTTAATAAAAAAGCAAAAACATCCAACCAGTTTCTGTTATAGGTCGTGCTATAAGCTAAGAAATTCGACCCATAATGCACCGACTGGTCGGGCTTTACTTACTATTTCAAATTAGAAAAAGATGAATTCACTGAAAATAACAATAATAAAATATTTATATATGTATATATATATATATATATATATATATATATATATATATATATATATATACATACATACATACTAAAATATTTACCAAACATATATCTAAAATGAACTATAATTCAAGTGAATTGGATCAGCAAAGTCAGATTTAAAATTACATGTGATTCAGTATCAGGTTAAAAGTTACAGTAATCACAACTAATATAGATGATAAAATTAAAATAATAACAATAATTATATAAAAAATTAGTAGATCATATATTATATTATATTACTCATATATATATATATATATATATATATATATATATATATATATATATATATATATATATATATATATATATATATATATATATATATATATATATGTATATATATATATATATATATATATATATAATACACTTTCTTTTTAATTTCCATTAACCATTCTTTCTTCGAAAACAATTTCGACTATTTTTAGTTCTCAAATGCTAAAGAACAATTTTTAGAAGTTAATGGGTCAAAAAATAACGCAGAATTTCGCCTTTCATCTCATTTTATCGTGACTTCTGACGCCCATAAAATTTCATCAATGATGATGTCATTATAACCGAGAGAGAGACCGGGCCTATAAAAAGGATCTCGATTATGAATAATGCCCTCTTTTCGTCGAGTGCTCCAAAGCTGTAATTATAGTTACCAGCTGTGTCTGAAAACTCTCTCCGAATCCAGAAATTGGAATCTCTCCAGGAAATTCCATTTTTCATTGAGAAAATATCCGATCGATTAAAAATAACTATCTAATTAATTTTGTTCTGTTTCTCTGACATGGAATTCTGTGATAAGTAAAGCATCCTATTAACTATCTCCCCTTTACCGGCTTGAGAATAATACGGATAAATCAATAGAAGGAAATTTATCGTATGGTTTGATCTTTTGATACTTGAAAACCAATCGCTCATTAATTAATTAGCTGATAGCGTAGGGGCATTGTAACAGTCATTTTATGGTAGTCCGATAAAGCGTTAACAATATTTTGAAGTCGAAGTATTGATCGTGAAACATTTATTTGCATTTATCTGTTTATGAGAGATGTTTTTTCTTGTAGCTGAACTGTTTCTATGTTGTCACAGTATTGATATAATTTATCTTTATTTTTACTTGAGAATTCAAACCGGACACAGACTATAAAGAGAATATATCTTTTTATATTAATATTTTTTAACTCATGGGCTATCAAAGACGGCCCGCTAGTTCCTGTATGTACGTATGTACGTAACAGGATAACACTTGATAGAAATATGTGATTTGCTTCAAACTTTGTAAATAAATTCATTCTCATGAGATATTTCCACTTTATTTTTTTTTTTGGGGGGGGGGTTCAATGTTTACGTATTCATTGTTTAAGGCGGGAGATGATCGTCCCCTTCACTTAGATAAATGGGTTTTTCATGCAGATGTATCCGATTTGCTTCAAATTTGATATATCGGTTTATTCTGATAAGGTGGTTCCCTAATTAGATTTGTAGGTTCATTGGTTAAATATAAAAGATGACGGGGGATCCTCCCTTAATTTAGATAAATGGAGTTTCCATGCAGAATTATCTGATTTGCTTCAATTTTGGTATACCGGTTTAATACGATAAAACGTTTCTCTCATTAGATTTAGAAGTTTCTGGGAGTTGATGATCCTGATTTCATTTTAATCGACTACAACAGGCGCCCAAATAGAGCGCATCTGGTCAACGAATTTCTTGAAAGTGGGGATATTCGCTTAATGAATTGGTCTGGTAGATCTCTAGACCTAAATCCTATAGAGCATGTCTGGGACGCTTTCAAGAGGACAATTGAAACTCTCAGAATCCCTCTACTCCCTCAAGAATAGTAATGCTGGAGAGTGAGATTATCTGCCACATAGCCTCATAAACTATCTGATTTTCAATATGAATTCACGTTATGAGAGCTATATAATTGTAATACAGTACCATTGCTTCTATTAATCCATTTTTTGCTTTGATATTGTAAGCTCTGCTTTATACCTTCTGCCGCTGATGAGTCTTTATGCACGGTTGCGCGTGTAAATTTAATTGTTGAATAATTATTTATTTTGCGTTTTATCAACTTATGTACGTATCTAACTTCATTAAAATATGTCCGGTAGCTCGAAGATAGTAAACCTATTCTTAAAATTCTCGTAATTTTGAACAGGAATGTGCTTTATGGAATAAGCTGTAATTTTTAATTCACATGTTTAAAGCTTTTTAAAATCGATTTCCGTTTTTTTTTTTTTTTTTTTTTTTTTTTTTTAATTATCGGTTATATTTGCGATATTGTTTAAATATAATTACTGAAAAATACATTTTGCGGGGGGGGGGGGGGGGATTTTTACTTTGCGCATCTGCGTTTTTACATCGAGAACTAACATTTAAATTTTTATGAAAATCATACTTCGTAACCTCAAATTAGCATAAAAATACATAATTTATTTAAAGAATTTTAATAGTTAGTCACATTTTGTGACCCTAAATTAGCATAAAACTATATCGTCTACTTAAAAAACAAAAAAGTTTTATTTTGTACATCGGTATTTAGAGTTAATTGTTATCATTTAATTATTTTAATTATAATAATATTATATTAATCAATTAATGACTATTATTCGATTCAATTATTATTATTATAGAAATATTATAAAGATAGCTCAAGATTGCTGTATTATATTTAATAATTTTATATAATTGTTCACTCGCATTTTAATTCTACATCAATTATTTTAAGCGAAATTTACTAACAAATTTTGCACATCACGTCGAACTCTAGGTTTAAAAATCTAAAACTCGCAATCTAATTTATTATTTAAGCTTTCTCGTTCAAATAAAAATTGCGTTTTCAAGCAGCTCTTTTATTTTTTTAATCTGTTTGGTGAGTAATCGCTTTCTATTCACAAACGGGAATGGCTTAATGGCATTAAATTTGGATGACACTCCAGTTTCTCGTTTTCTTTTCAAAAATTCATAAAGCATTTGGAAATCATAAACGAAAGAAAACGTTTAAATAATAAAGAGGTGGGGTTTCATGCTTAGAATTCTACTGAAGTTTTTATTTTCCAAGTAGATATTTGAGAAGTGCCAAATTTTACTGGCTTAATTCTTTAATCTACATCTGAACAGTATTGCAAAAATTCAATGTGCGTTTAGTGTGAAAAGAGAATTCATTTCTTTTTATTTCATGATATTGTCTTTTTAAAATTGTGTCTATCAAGAATGGCTCTCGTGTTTAAAAAATTAATAATCATAACAAATTTATATTTTACAAATTTATGTTTATGACTAATTTTCCAACAGATTTCAACTTTAATACATGAATTTCAAATATTTCATATTTTGTATTATTTTTACGTAAATATATTTTAAATTGATACCATTTCAAGCACCCATGAAGTAGACACTTATGTTCGTATTATTTCACCTTCATTATTTTTAAATATTACTTTCTTGTCATAGTCCAGGACCCGGTGACACCAAAACACCCATCACCGCGGAATCGAAATTTTTTTATATAAATCGATACTAAAAAGTCATGTGAACAAAATGCGCTAGATATGGCAAGCCAAAAATATGTTTAATTGAATTAATTATTATTAAAATCTGTAATGCTTCACCGTCATCGCGTAAATTAATCACTCTTAGAGAATTTTATGGGAAATTTTTTGTGATCTTTCAGAAAAAAATTGGTATAAAAACTTTATTCTGCCGACAAAGTCTGTCATACCTATTTTAAAAGAAGACGGAGAGTGAAGAAATTACAAGTTTAATTTTCTTTCAATTTTTACTGGTAGCTACTTAATTTGGTGTCTAAACACTACCAAGGTATTGGCTTTCCGTGAAAACAGTAATTCATTACATCTTTTTTCATAATAATTAATTTAATTAAACTTATTTTCAAATGTAAAATTTTTGTCATACCTAGCTTCTTTTGTTTGTATCACTTTCTACTGTCGATTAACAAAATTTTGTTTAGAATTCCTCGATATGGAAGTTAACATGTCATCGGCTCCCATACTATTAAAAACATTTCAATTGATATATCTCGAACTGCCGGAAAAATGTCTAGACCAGGTGTTGAAATGAGAATTTAAAATTGTCAATGTTCTTCCTATTGGGATACCCCGATCGACAACCAGAGATATAATTTATTCAGTCAACTTTCTGAAACAACTTCTTCTCTGTAATATGAAGTAGATCATCAGAATAAACCACGATTAATGAAACTCCGTTAAACGATGGGTACGTAGATATAATTTATTATTTTTAACTCAGTCATATTGGGTAATAAATATTGTACTAACTGGCATTTTTCTAACTGTATCGGTCAGTTTCCAGTTCAGATAGGTAAAACCAACAGCCATTGGAAGTTTTAACTAGAAGTTCAAGATTCGGCTCCTGGCAATGATACGTTTCCCGCCATTTGAAAAAAAATGGCAATTCCTATGATATCTTTAGAAAAGAATATGAATGAACTAAAAACAACAACTTATAAATTTGCATAATAATCCAAGATAAAGACATGCTTTATGTAAAAAGACATGAGAGTAACGAAGGAAAAACGATGGCAGTCTACATTTTGTGATATTTGAGGTAGCAGTGCTATTCAGTGTTGAATTCAGGCACTTTTCTCCGGGCAGGATTTCTGTGGCTCTGGGGAGAGCACAATTATAAAATTCCCGGAAAATTCCAATTTTTGAAGACTTGAAAACCCAAAATCTCAAATCTTCCGGGTGGGGGAGGGAGTTATGTTACAGGAGAGTCTGCCTCGGGCCACCGCCTGAATTCAACGCCGGTGCTGTCAATTAATTTTGAGACTTACTATAGTTTGTTAAATTTGGATGAAGGCAACATGGGGGTAGACCTTTAAAGAACAAAGTTGAAGATGGGTGCAAAGGGGGAATAATGATTAAAGGCCTACCTGCATAAGGAAATGGATGATATAAAACTATATTTTTGCTTTCGTCTTTTTCTCTCTGACCTCTTCACGGGATACATCAAATATATCTCTCATAAATATATTTATCGTAGTATTAGATGTAATGTATGATGATTTACATTAAATGAAATAATATGAATTTATGTACGTAAATTGATATTTGCATATTTTGCCTCAAATATCCGTGTCGTTGACACGGATGTGTTTATAACATGTAAAATGTTACATGTATTAATTAACCTGTAAAACATGTTAATTAGAGCTGCATATTTATGTGAAGTATGTTTTTAACATACACCTAAGAAAGTCAATCGCTTCACTATCGCATTGTGGAGAATTAATTTTTTTTAATTAAATAGAAAAGGTGACTTATATAGATATACTAGCGGCCTTCGCCCGCTACGCTGGTCGGTTTATCTAAAGAAATCTTGAAGAAGTAGTTAGATAAGGTTCAGACATACATTAAAAAAAAAAAAAGCAAGTCGATCATTCAAAAAACGTTGGGAAATATCAAATATTTACTGTAATTTTTTAAGAAAAACAAAGTTTCGAAAAAAAAATTAAATCGAAAAAAAAATTACACTGACATATTAATGCAAGGAAATTTTCCCAGAGAGAAAATTCGCCTTGAATACAATATTTCAAATTCTTTTAATTGCTTATAGGCGTTAATACCAACATAGTGAAAAAAAATTCCATGCTGGGAATCGAACCCGGGCCATCAGTATGGCGCACTGACGTTCTACCGACTAAACCACATGGAACGACAGCCAGCTTGAAACTTTCTCATACTTAAGTAGACTGGCGAAAACATAACGATAGCGCGTTTTAAAATCGCACAGTGACATCTATTGGATTTTATATGTACTAAAAAACGTTATGTACTAAAAAACGTGAGCAGCGCACCTAATAGTTTCTTTTGTTTCTTTTTGTTACTTTTTTGTCTGTTGTCCGATTTTGATGAAACAAAGCCTATACACTGCCCGGGAGTGTGCATTCTTCATTAGTGAAAACCGCATAAAAATCCATTCAGTAGTTACGAAGATAACCTCGAACAAACAGACAGACAGACAGACAGACAGACAGACAAAAAATTCAAAAAAATTTTTTTTGTGTTTCATTGGTTTTCTTTTATCGTCCTGACTCCATTTTTGTCAATTATCTTCAATGTACAGACACACCGGGTCCTACTGTTTTATTATATGTATAGACTAGCAGCCTCCGCCCGCTACGCTGGTCAGTATCTTTAAAATAATCTTGAATCAAACGAAATATATTTAAATAAACAATCTTAATATCGAATCAAATACCCACAATTTTTGTCTGATTTATGTAATCTTACATTGGTCCGTTCAAAGTTCATTTTGACGACAAAATACCTCTAAAATGACTAAATAACTGACAAATTACAAAAGTACTAAAGTAATTAAGATTTTTTTTAGTAGGTGAATTCCATTTGAATTGCTTCTACCTGAATTTGCTTCTGAGGTACGGTGAAACATGTTATTATTTTAGACCATCCGATGAACTTCCTAAAGGAAAGATTTATATATATATATATATATATATATAGATAGATAGATAAGGATTCAAAATTTCAGGTTTTTGCGCCGAAGACATCGCCAAATTAGGAAAATGTGAAGTATCTCACCAAGTACTGGATTTAAAAGAATTTGCTTAGTACCATTCAATTAAGCATGAAAAAATGCACTAAAATATGCACACACACACAAAAAAATAATAATAATAATTAGTAAAATATTAATAAAAAGTCGAAATAAAAATCGTTTAATGACATTTTAAACACGTGAATCTATTTAATGTCATTGAATGCGACATTCACGATCATCCATTATTGGCATCTAATCTGATAGTTTGGCGATAATTTTTTGGTCGACGGGATAACCTAGTAGTACCGTTTTTTTATTAGAATGAATGATAAATTAATTGCAAATATTTCTTCATGGTAATGATTTTTCTTTCACATTCAAAATATTTTTTTTAGGTACTTCTAGGTTATCCCGTCGACCAGAAATTATCGCCAAACTATAAGATTAAATGCCAATAATGGATGATCGTGAATGTCACATTCAATGACATTAAATGCGATTCACGTGTTTAAAATATCATCAAGGGATTTTTATTTCGACTTTTTATTAATATTCTACTAATTATTTGTTTTTTCGTTATTTAAAATAAAAATTATGTCATCATGTATAATTTGGCTATTAGTTTGGCGATTTGTATAATTTGGCGAAATTGGTCGACGGGATAACCTAGAAGTACCCCTTTTTAGTGATGGTAAAATAATTGCAGATGAAAAAGATATAATAGTAAGGCTAAAACACTATTTAATGACTTCTTGGCATATGACTTGGCGGAGACTCGATAAGTACGCTAATTCTATCAACCTAAATATCCATATAGAGTGTAAACAAACAATTGGTGCCATTTGATTATTCCGTCGATCAATTTCGCCAAATTATACAAATGGATATAATTTTTATTTTAAATAACCAAAGAATTAATAAATTGCTAAAATATTAATAGAAAAAGAGATAAAATATCGAATTAAAATTAGTTGACGACGTAACAATTTGCAAAACATATTTAATGTCAAAAGAATGTGACATTTACGATCATCCATTATTGATATTTTAACCTTATACTTTGGCCACAGTTTTTTGATCGATGGGAGATCAAGTATTGCCAAATAATGTAATATTGCCAAAAAATGTAAACAAATTATATAAACAATAATATTGCCAATAATATTTAGATGCAGATATCATCTACGTATCACGTTGGCACGATTACAACAAAATTGCGATTTTATGCCTCACGTGGTAATCCAGTAATAGTCGTTTATTTATCAGTAAACTATTTCATTATTTTTCTTTTCTATTTTAAAATCATACAAATTGTTTTGTTCCATAATTACTAATTGAATTAATTAATTTATTATTAATATTATACCAGATTACATTTTCTTGGCAACGGGAAAGAAAAATGGTTATTTTTTATCGGAAAAATTTTAATTGATTCTGTATGAAAATAATGAAATTTTGAATTATTAAGAAAAATATTTTACTAAATCAATTAAAAATTAGCCTATGTTCATCGGAAATAGTGTAGCTTTCCAACGGTGAAAGAATTTTTCAAATCCGTCAAGTAGTTTCGGAGCCTATTCAATTCAAACAAACAAACAAACAAACAAACAATCAAATCTTTCCTCTTTATAATATTAGTATAGATAAACAATGTCATATATTTTTATTATACCCAACGTAATTTAACTATTAGTAATTTTCGAAGTTGATTTGCGGTTTTAATGTCAGTACGTTAATTTAACTTTGAATTTAAATATTTAAGTCTTTACCTTGATTAAAATATAAAATGTTTTACGAAGAAAATAATGATTATTTTCAGCATCTTGACTTTTTTTTTAAATCCTGTATCTCTGTTTATAATTATTTTTAAAAATAACTATAAACATGTGGTTATAATTACGTCAATTAACATTTTATATTTCAATCAAGCTGGATACCGAAATATTTAAATTCAAAGCAAGTACTGTATTATACTCAAAATGTAAGAAAAAAATATTTATACAAACAATGTTAAATTTATTAGGTTTAAATAAAACTTAACTCTAGGCATTGCTACTATTGATTACTAAACTGAGATTTGCCAATAAGATTACTTATAAATGACATTTCAGTCGCATTTTTCAACAAAACGATGTTTTTAGAAGTATAACATTGCATTTGAAGTACGTTCTATACATATATATATTGTAGTAAAAATGACTTTTGATAGCTTCAAAAGTTCACATCATTACAATCAGATAAAATTATACTGCATTCATGAATATGTCTAATACGAATATTTCAATAAACATTAAATTAGCTACTCAAAAGAAAATAAATAAATAAAATGTTCTAAGAGCTTAAAAATTATTTGATTAAATAAAATTGCACAATAATCGCAAACAGATTATTACAGCCCAATGTTTTATCCAACACAGCTTTGCTAGTATCATAATCTGCTAAAAGGGCTATTTCGTATGCACTTGTACTACTTTGCAATTAAGATAAAAGGAAATTTATAGCGATCATGCACTTCCGGCTTCAAGAAACTCTTGTCAGGGGAAAAAAATAATTGTGACTATTTAGAAAAAGAAATAGTTAATGCTATGCTTTGAAAGTAAAGCCTTTATTTTTTTCTGATAAAATTCAATTTTGTTATTGGATGACAAATGCGTAAGTCAAAAATAACGCATTAACGCTCCATTTAAAACAAAATGTTAGATAATGCAGTTTAGATACGCCCTGACTGTGTAATATATAAGATATTCCACAACACTGACATAATAAAAGACTATTTTATAATTGTCTTTTAATGTGTCGCCAATAAGCTCAAGATTAATGTAGAAACTACTAAATCAGGCAATATCACCTAAGAACAGATGTTACGTGGGGATTTTATTAAAAGCTACGTCTTCTATCCCTACCGAAACAAGTGCAGTTTTATTTCAGTATGATTCTTAATTAATATCGTAAGTTATATCTAGGGATAGTTGACTTTTGATATCGTTATCATTTTTTATCCAACCAAAATTTTATTTGTGAGTAACTATTTTTTTTTTTTTTTCATAAAAGTAGATTGTTAATCCTTTCTTTCTAGTTTGTTATTTATTTTTAGGAAAATGCAAAGTTATTAAAACCATTAAATGATTGTAAAATTTTTCCATTTCACAATGTGGATAACTAAACATTTTGGATTCCCATTCTTCTGTGATATGCTCATATAATCAGTTGTTTGAGAAACTAGATACGAAGTATGATCCTCCTATTTTGTTGATAAAAAAATTCTGCTTTTCTCTTCCCATCGGGGTCAAGTACAAGAAAACAATATTACTGTTGAATGACTTATGAAACAAAAAGCTATTTTTAATATTTTATAAAAATAATAATATCCTTTATTTATTTATTTATTTTTGTATAAAGTTATTTTATATATAATACGGATATTTGATTGACTTCTTCTCTTTACTTGAATCAATAATTATAACTGCATATCACTACAAATGCATAAAAAAAAAGATTAAAAAAAGATTTAAGAAAAAATTCTAGCCACTGATTACGCTATCATTTGAAAAGAAGGATGCTCAATTAAAAATAACTTATGATAACTTAAGGAGAGATGAGGGGTTCATAATTACCAAATAGTTGATAACTTTGCATTCATATATAACATTACACTGAAAAAAATGGTTTCTCAAAATTGAGTAAAAAGTACTCAATTTTAAGTACTTCACCTACTCAAAAGAGCTCCGATCCAAATGTACTCAAATCTAAAAAACACATGTACTCATTTTTGAATCCATGGATGCGTTCAAATGTAAATCGCTATGAATTGCTTCCTTAACTTATAAATTAAAGTAAAAACATACTAACATTTATTTCTTGCTCAAAATTATTAACAATAAAAGTTTAATAGATTTTTTTAAAAGAAAAATAGCAAAAATTATTAACAAAATACCCAAATCGGATATTTTTTATGGCAAGAGCACTATTTGCAAGCACTTTTAAATTATTTCAAAATACTGTATATAATTTAATATTGACATTAATAAGCATCTTTGATGCCACTATGAATGAAATAAACTATTACAGGGTACAAAATGATCGTTAGCTTGGATTTTGATAACATGTGATGTTTCAAAATTGAGAAAGCAGTGTGATCGTTTTTGATCCAAACATACTCAATTCAACATGAGTACATGGATGTACTCATTTTTGAATACTTCATTTTTTTCAGTGTACAGTCCATTGAATGGTAGTTTTTAATGAATGTTAATTTTATTCAATGTGACTCGCCTTTTTTTTATAGTTTCTTTTTCTTCTGGATTCGATCACGGGATCTTTGAATAAATAACTGAATGTACCTTCAGTGTCATTGTTTTTTCTTATTCCTGTGTCAATTTTGTGTCGTGTTTTTAGGTGCGTTCTTAATTATGTATATAGCATCTAAAACCATCATTCAGTCTGTCCGTCTGTTCGCATACAACAGAGCAAAAAAACTATCGCACGGAATCATCTGAAATTTAAAATATATAATTTTTGCATAATTTTGTCAAGTCATTTCAAATTTTATGAAAAACGGGTGTATTGTTTAATTACAAAAGCAGTCAACAGTATTCCGTTACATTACGGCCAATCCGAAAAAAAAAATTTTTTTAAGTGCATTTTAATGGTGTTACTCTCTTTCAAATATAATAAAATTAACATGCATATATACTGTATATACTAAAATATACATTCTATACAATCTGTAGTGCAAAGAATATTTGTTATTAATTTATAGGGTTACACAAAAATATTTCATGACATAATGGCATAAGGAGAAACACTAAGGCGCGTTTTAATAATATTAAACTATTTCACATTTTATGAAACTGATTATATATTGCTTGGGTTTACTCTAAGTTACTGTATAATAGAAAGCAGATAGAATTTACAGGGATACACAAAAGATTTTGCACACTCTACTGCAAATTATTGCACCAAGATCTGAATATTTTTAAAACTTTCTTTTAGTTCGAATGCACCTCATTTGTTAATCTTGGCGTGCAATTTCCAACTTGTTATTTGTGTGATAAATGTTTATATATAATTTGCTAACACTGTACGATTAGCATTTCATTTCGAAATTTTCTTTGGGGATAAAATGACAAATAATGAAAATTAAACAAGCTCACTCCTTGTTACTTAGGGAATAACTCATTAGCTCTTTAATTATTATTCTGAAAAAGAAAGAAACGGGATTATTTTATAAATAGATTCCTTTCCTATCAAATTATTTTCTTGGATGATATTTTCAATCCACGTAAAATTTTCCATTAAAATAATTTTAATTAGTAGAGTTCCATGTAATTTTGATTTTTCAAATGAAAATATTTCTTTGAGAAATCCTAGGAAATGGTAACTTTTAATTAATGCATTTCGTATGCGTACCTTTCCTTTTGTTATTTCCATTATCAACATGAGGTCGGAGAAGATTGCATATTTATTCGAAATTCCCACTTCTAAATTTGAAAGGACATTCTTCCTAATGAAATTTGGAATTTTTTTTATTTTTTTTTTAAGCAGAAAAGTTATTGATTTCCGTATCTTAATAATTTATGTAAAGTCTGGAATCGTCCACAAATGACGTCACGCTTGGACGAAGGGAATTGAATTCATGAAATTGTGAAACTTTGTGACAAAGGGTTGAAGGGGGTATGAAAAAAATGTGGCATCATACATTTTCGTTAAAATAAAAGCATTAAAAATCAGTAGATTAAATTTTGAAGTTATCTTGATATTAAAATATTTTGTATTAATAAAATAAAGATAAGATTTAAATAGAAATATACTAAACTCCATTTGAACTTCCGAAGTACTACTGTTATCAGTTGCTCTTCCATATTAATATTTTATTACTTTTATATGTTAATTTTTTGTTGTAAATCTTAATCTTATTTTATATAAAAATACACAAATCACTTTTATTGTTATGCTCAAAAATATCATTAAAATACTAAGTTTAAAACTAAAATTTGAAATATAATGTAGAATGTGGTGCTTTGTTTCTGAACTGCAAGTATATATTTATGTAATATAGCGTGACATGGCACAGGGGACGAAGGGTGTATGGCAAAGTGTGATACTTTGTGCTAAAGCGGGGAGTTAAGCCAAAAATATTAATTCTGGACAGCCCCTAATCTTGGACACAAAATTATTTTCTTTTTATTAATAAATATTTTTATTCAGATTTTAACTTGGAATGCATATTTAAATGCATGTTCTCCTTTTGAAATTTAAATTTACTAAAAATTATAATGTAATTTTTGTAAATAAAAGATTTTCGATTTTTGTTATGTATAAAATTTATACATTTTCCGAAAAACAGAAAAATTATTTTTGTCTACATTTTTTACTTTTGTCTAAAGAAAATAAAACATATTAATTTACCGACGTGATTTACAGAAATGTTTATTGTTAAAAACATAGCAATTTTTAAAAGAAAATGGTATTTTTATGAGGACTTTTTTAGTTTTAGAATCACATTTTAAAACTTGTTTTACAGAAAATCAATTACAAATAGTTAAATATATATATATAACTTTAAAACATTGTGCAAAGTTTCATAACTTTGTCTGCCACAGAAATTTAGATATAGCAATTTAATTGTGACAAAACTTAATACTCGTATATATATTTTTTGAGTAAAATGCATTTAAATTGTGGAAGAAGATGTGATCTGAAATAATCTAAATATTTTTAATCTTAAATCTTTTTTTAAAAAAAATCTTTTTAAAATGTTTTTAAGCCAAAAAAGGTGAAAAAAAGATTTTTTTTTAGATTTTTGTACTTTTTTTATTTTTAAACGCATATTGTATGTTTATCCTAGATCAACTTGAGAAAATAAAAATGGAAATGTAATACGATCTGCATGTTGTGAAGTGCATGTTATAAATTTAAATCATATTCCTGTCCATCAGTTCTAGTTAATTCCTGCAACATTGTATAATTTTTAGCATATGGTTTTATTTGTCTGAGAAGTTCACATAAAGATATTGTTGTGGATTTTGTAAATAGTTAGCAATTGTAATCAAAAATAATGTAAATAATCCGATTAAGCTCTAATAATAAACTAATATTAGTTTTTGTGGCATTAAAATGTCTCAATTTGTTGATTTTCTCCAAGCAAGCAAACCAATTTATTTTCATTGGATGTCTATGGGAACTTGGCAAAATATTAGAGATATCACTAAGTTGGCGTCAGTTTTGGCAACTAATTTTGGTCGCCAAATTTAACGGTATATCGCCAAGTTGGCAACAAACTTTATGACATTTGCGGAAGAACCGGGCCCCACTCCTTGCGATATCTACGTAGATTATCATTGGTCCATTTCCAAATTGTTAGTTGTATGTATATATAAGGATTTATTATTTATAAAATGAATTAAATGTGTAATGTGTATTATAGCGCCATCTATCGGCAGAATTTTGTATTTTTAATTTGTGTATTTTTTTAAAATAAATGTCAAGCGCATTATTTAAAATATCTATAATTCAAATTTGATCCCATTTGGACTAATAGAATGCGTTTTAGAACTTTCTGAAGTGGACAACTTATTTCTGGACAACCCTGTACTTACGGTCTATTAATATTCCATTTTGTTACATATGTAACTTTGTTGCAATGTATTTTAACTCCGTTTTACTACATGATTTATCATCCAAATACCTTTCATGCGAACATTATGCTTATATGTACTAAACAATCCTACAAATTAATGAGAAATAAAAACATTCTCATGATTTGATAAAAGGTTTTTTATGCGTGTTCAGCTTTTGGAAATCCTCCAAAAAAGATGCAGTCTTTACTTTTAATATAAAGAATTAGTTAAATAATTATACGATTTAAATAAATGATAATAAATATATATATATTATATTTTTGCATTCAATTCAATTTTATATCAAAATAGTGTTTTTTATCCTTTTATAATAATGGTGATATAAATTTTTCGTCTGCGCATAAACATTATATAGAGCCATTTTCATTCTTTTAAATATAAAACTCTTCAACTTATAGTCCACTGATATCCTATTACTCAGGTTAATTAATTTGGAGTAAAACTGCAATTAAAGGTTTTTCGCGAGTTAATTACTGTTTGGAAACAATACGTTTACATGGAATTTCATACATCGCTGGGGAAATCTTCTAGATCAATAACAAATTGCAGAACATTGCAGTAGTTAATCAGCTAAACAATTAAATGAAACAAAGGACTTATATTCTCATATACAAGCATTGTATACGCTGTTTATATATTAGGTGAACACTGATTAGTGAGATTGGTCGAGTTTCGAATATCCGACCAGCCGGAAACTGTTATGCCGAATACGGAATATTCTGTGGACCGAAAAAAATTCAGAGTTTAAAGGTATTCAAAAATTACATAAACAATTTCATTTATTTAACAGAAATAGGTCCATTTTAATGAATAAGGCCTATTTACAAGTAAAATTTACACTGAAAAAACTATGCTTGGAGTTATTATTAAAGAACTGGATAATCTTAAAACTATACTTAATAAAAAAAAAAAAAAAAAAAAAGAATAAAAATGAAAATTTCTGTGAATTAAAATAATCAATATATTTTTTTAATTCTAAAAAAATATTTTAAGATAGAATAGAAAATTTGGAGGAATTAAAAGGAAAATTGTTACAGTCATATTATTTATTTGTTAAGAAGAGATAAGATAAAAAATAAATAAATAATACAAGTTTCTAAGATGAAAAATAAATAAATAATACAATATATTCAAATGGTGGCGATTCAGCAAAAATAACCTTCAGCGTAATAACTTTTTACTTTCTTCTATTTTCAATAGAAG
Source organism: Maratus speculifer (assembly GCA_964019185.1). NCBI lineage: Eukaryota > Metazoa > Arthropoda > Arachnida > Araneae > Salticidae > Maratus > Maratus speculifer. The sequence goes on from OZ025291.1 coordinate 281,509,612, forward strand.
AAAGTATTGTAATCGAAATTTTTTTCGACTTCCGGTTTTCGATGAATTTATTCATTTTAGGGGTCAGAGATTCCAAAAAACATGTTTTTATAAAATGTCTGTCTGTCCGTGTGTCTGTGTGTGTGTCTGTGCGTATGTCGCCCTTCTACCATCATAAAGTGTATGAAGTTATGCATAGAATTGAACCAAATTTTTTGTGAATGTTTTTGGCCGTAGCAAGCAGATTCTCCTTCATTTTTGAAATATTCCGCCAGAAGGGGGAGCAGCAATCGCGATTTTTGTGCCATTTTCAATATTGTACCGACCAAAAGTATATAAAGTTATGCATCGAATTTAACCAAATTTTTTGTGTAAGTGTATGACTATGGCTAATTGATCCTCCCAGAAGTTGAAAATATTCCGCCGGAAGAGGGTGTTGCAATCGCGATTTTTGTGCCATTTTCAATATATTACCGACCAAAAGTACATGAAGTTATGCATCGAATTGAACGAATTTTTTTGTGTAAGTGTATGGCTACGGCTAGTTGGATCGCCCTGAATCTCAAAAAAATCCGCCGGAAGGGGACGCTGCAATAGCTAATTTTATGCCATTTTCAATATTGCACCACATAAAAGTGTATGAAGTTAGTTCTAGAACTGAATTAAATTTTTTGGATATGATTATTTTTTGGTAAGGCAAGTAGGTCCTTTCTGAATTTGGAAAAAAATTTCCTATCATTCTGTTGTCCATCGGCTCGTGCAGAGACGGAATTTCGCTTTTACTCCAATTAATTGATTGAAGCAGAAATTTAAGATGAAAATCAAAGTTGGTATGGTATTGAATTTAAATTATTAAAGCATTAAAATGGGTAACTTTTTTTTAAATATTAAAATGTAACGTATGAGATAGAAGAAAGTTTTGGGAATGACACATCCAACTAGTTTTTTTTTTTATTATTTATTTATTTATTTTTTGTAAGTTTTTTGAAAATGTAAAATATTTTCTTTTCTTAATAATTTTATTAATTGACAGTTAAAAGTAGAAACTGTTTAAGATTTAAAAATCTTTTTTTTTTTTTTTTTTTTTTTTTTTTTTTTGTATTTGTGTTGATTGAATATTTTGATATTCTTCGTTCTAATGTAATATTCTATAATATAGCCGAATACCTAATAGATACCTGATGTTTGGTACATTTCTTATATTTTATAAATAATTAATTATTTATAATATATAATTAATTATTTATAATATAAATTTTATGTATAAATTATTATTTTTAAAGTGTTATGAACTAGACTAAAAAACTACAATTAACAAATTTTCGGTATTTTTTATTAATGTGTAATTCAATTATAATTCTGAAAATTATTCAATTTCATTTTTACAAAGACCATTTTTAGGTCACGTAATTATTCGGTATCTAATTTATTTATTTATTTATTCAACTACTATATTATTTATTTTATTTTATTTTATTTTATTTTTTGTGTATTGCTTTTTTCGAAAAAGTGGCTCCACACAAAGAATTCTTCTGAAAAGTATTAAGATGTGAAGTTTATAGCAATTTACTATTAAAACATAAGGATAGCCTAGGTTCATTGCCATTTGTAGATAAAATCTGGAACCAATATCAAAACATACCTTTTTTTAAATTTATGAATTTTCAGATGCGTAATTGGATAACTGTTTTTCAATTATTTAATTTTTAAATTGAATGATCTTTTTTATTATTCTTTACATATTAAATCAAAGGTCTCTACTTTCTAATTTTAGGAAATTTTGCAAAAAATTTGCCATATCAATGAACCCAGAACCGTGATTTCACATCTTGGAATCAAAATCAATGTAATATTTAACTTTTCTTCTTCTTGCGTTTAGCATGAATGAATTCACGAAAAAGATAAGATTACGGCTGTGAACTAACCATCCATTTTCTCACCAATTCTGATAACAAGATGGTTTTTTTTCCTTATTATCTTTTTTGTCTGTCTCGTGCATTAGGTGTGAAGTAATGATATCTAAACGTGACATATTTGTTGTGATGTCATGCATTACATACAAAAAAAGAAATTTCCGGTTGTAAAGTCTGGATTTTTTTAGTAACGTTTTTAAACATTATCTATGTTAGATAATTTTTGTGAAATTGATCATGTTGTGAGAAAAGCATTGATCTTATGATAACGGAAATCATTGGTTTCCGGGTATTTCACTCATTGTTTTTCCCAAGGAAGAGTTTCTGAGTTCTGCTACCATTAAAGGCATTACATTTTTTTCCCTTAACCTTTGTTAAAGAGCCCACAGCACTGATTGAAAAAGACCCGGATGATGATATAAAGTCTCTGGGGGCATTCTTTTCAAATAACTCGCTCAAATTTTAATATTTTGGCGTGAATTTGTTTGCATAGGATAGCTGAGGACGATCCATAACCGGGTTAGTTTTTACTTTGATTTTGGTTATATTCTTTTTATATTAAGATAGTTTCAGTTTCATAACCGGTTCAAAAAGTTAAAAGTTTTTTTTTTTTTTTTTTTTTTTTTTATTTGAAATTAAAATTGAAAAAGTAAAAATTCAGCTAAAAAGTAAAAGGTCATCTTCAGCTATCTTATGCAAAAAAAAAAAAATTGAGATATTTGAAAAGAACGCCCTTATAGACTTTACATCATCCGGGTCTTTTTCACTCAATGGTGCAAAATAGTAATGTTTTTTTTTTTTCTTTCTTTTTTCTTTTTTTTTTTTTTTTAAATTTGTGGAGAGGAGTGAAATAGACAGCTTCAAAAATATCTCATTGAAAATCAGATTATGAATTTCTCACGCTGTAAATTATTACTACCTAGAAAAAGTTAAACCGTTTGATAATTAGTCAAACGTACAAAATATTTATTTAGACTTTCATCGTTATGATTAAAGATTAGACTTAATTTAATTTTTTTTTTTAAATGTTATTGCAGATAAAAGAAAAAAGAAAAAGCCAGTTTTCAGAAGAAGTGAATTTTCATTAACATAACATACTTTTAAAAAATAAAATCATAGGATCAAGTAATTTTTATTGGATTTTAATCCTACACTTAGTAAAATTAAAGCCTCCAATTCCATTAAAAGAAAATAGATACGTTTTATTCAACGTTTGTTTTATACACTTGTTTAGATTCAATATTGAATTCTGGAAAAAAAAAATTACTTGTACTCCATTATTTCTTTATCAACATTTACTTTTAACCAATTCATTGAAGGGAGTGAAAACATGACTTTATAGGTAGCAGGTTTGTTTATGCGTACTTCAATACAAACAAATAAGAAAATTCTATTCCGATAAAAATTCTGGTTGAAATATCGCACTTTTGCGTTCTATAACAATGAACCAATTCTTGAAACTTGACAAATTTTAGTCCATTAAATATTTGAAGTAAAATTTTGATTATAAAATCTGTAATTTGCCATAGACAGTAACAAAAAAAAAAAAAAAAAAAAAAAAAAAAATCCGTTAAATTTACGGCAAAAACTGCTGGCAGCAATGTTGCCAGCAGTTTTGCCGTAAAAACTGCAGTAAAACTAGATGTATATTTTTTAATTACATCTAATTTTTCTGCAATTTTTACGACGAAAACTACTGGCAACATTGCTGTCAGTAGTTTTTGCCGTAATTTTAACAGATTTTTTTTACAGTGTATGTAACCTATTGTTTCATTGTAGTACTTCAATACAATCAAACGAGAAAAATTCTAGTCCAGTACAAAATGTGATTGAAACGTTTTGTATACGGCTACTACTTTCTACGACCAAAAACCAAATGATTATAGGATTCTTATATAGCTCCATATAATTATACTGGTCTGAATCCTTGAAGTATAGAGAAATTCAAATCTATTAAATTTCTCTAATAAAGTTTTGATTGAGTATGAGCTATCATGAAGCTACTACTACTTCGTTGTAGTGCATCAAGATAACTAAATAAGAGAATTCTATTTCAATACAAAATTCGGTTGAAACATCTCATGGTCTCTACTACGTTCTATGACAATAAACAAAAATGTTATAGAATTCTTGTGCAGTTCAATATTTTTTTTTAAATCTGAATCTTTGAAATATAGAGAAATTTAAGCCCGTTAAATATCTTCAATAAAATTTTAATTGTGTATGAACTGTCATGTGAGCTTTTACTTCAGTTCAGGGCTTCAGCATTGAAAAAAATTAATTCAATTAAATAACTGTAATAAATTTTAACTGTGTATGAAAGCTATTGTTTCATTGTATAGTACGGCTTCACCACAACCAAATAAGAGAATTGTAGTCCAAGACGAGATGTAATTGAAACATATCTCGTGTGTGCTACTTCGGTGTAGGAAAATGAACCGGAAGATATACTGTTCTTATGTTATTGAATATATTTTTTCAATATGAATTGTTGAAATGCAGTGAAATTTAAGTCCATTAAATATCTGTAATAAAACATTAATTATGTAATTTATTTGCTTTATCAAAATAAAAATATTGTGGAAATGACATTTTTTACACTTCTATTATTTAACTCAATTTTGGTTTTTGCGCTTAAAAATGGAATTTCGCAACTGATTTTACTCTTGCTTCTTGATTCGCTGTAATTACGCAAATTTCTATTCCCAATGACAACACAACATTTTAATATTTTTAGCTTAGTTATAAATTAATAAATTAATGTTAAGGAATTTTTCTATAGCCGTCCACAGCTAATAAATAGCCAAAACTCTTTATACTTACAACAGCGATGTATTAAGTTATGCAGCAAACTACATTCATCAAAAAGAGTCAGCTGACTGTGAAATTGCAACAACGAAATATTTTAAATTATAAAAATATAGTAAATACAAATAAAAGATAAATAGTTGTAATACTATATATAAAATATACATATACGCTTTAATCACATTGTATATTTATAATTAATATTTTCAAATTAATTAAATTATGATTATACATTGATAAATCAATTTAAAAATCCTGAAAAGGTTTTTAAATTTTTTTTCTGTCTTATTGTCATATCTTAAAAAAGAGAAAGAGCAAAAATTATAAATTTTTTGTAATAAATTTCCTATTTTACGTTTTCTATCAAGTATTGAAATGAAATATTCAATCTTTCATTATCACGTCTGGTTTTTTCGTCAAATTAACATATTGGAAATTTCTGGTAGGAGGGGAAGGGGAATAATGAAATTAGACGTGGATTTCAAGGTAGATATTGAATATTTATAAAATAGTGTTTTTAAAAACTGTTTTTACTTGTATACTTTTTTTTAATTATGTACTTTTAGAGAAATGAATAAAATAGACGATAAGATTGAAATAAAATTGAAAAAAGATTGAAATACAATTCCTTGCGATGTTACTAGAAAAGTGTGTGTGTCGGGGGTGTGGGGGGGGGGGGATTAAAAAAAGTTTCAAGCAAGAAGAACCGGAGAAATACTTATCTACGTCTTTTTTCCCCCTCTCTAGTTTTAGAAAAGAAAAAAAAATAAACTTTTAATTTCTAATAGGAAGTTTAATTAATTTCCTATTTTTGTTAAATAATTTCACTTTCTTTCTTAGAGATACTTTTCTTTTTTTCACTGAAATCTTTTCCTGTATACTTCTATAGCAAGTACTGTTAAAGGAAGGACGGAAAAAAATCTTCTAATTAACTCTTGCTTACAAGTTTTTTTTACTATTATTTTAGGAAAGGTTGTATTTTAAATTGCCTCACGAGTAGGATTGTATGAATAACTTTCTTTAAACTAACACATTTTAAAAAAATTAAAAAGTATTATTATTACTGTTATCTATATATACTATATAACTTCTAAAAGCTGCATATGTCAGTTAAAATTCCATTCCTCTATGATCAAAATTTACTCTGTTGTGAATTCATAGGTCTTACAGCTTTTTCTGGTATTAACAAGTTGAAAATTGCACGTGAAGCGTAGCAAATGAGTTGCGTTCGTAAGACAACGAAGTTTTAAAAATGTCATTCTCATATCTCAATATCTTAAATTTGTAAATAGATAATTACAATTAAAATGTGTACCAAACAATGTTCTCCCTATACCATTATGTAATGAAATACTTTTGTGTGACCTTGTAAATCAATAACGAAAGTTCTTTCCACCAAAGTTTGTGAAAAAGGTATATTTAATCTGTACTTGATAGATGCATATCAGTTTTACTATGTTCGAGTGAGTGTAAGACCATTAAAATGCATTTGAAACATTTTTCCCCATTGGCCGTAGTGTAACGGAATACTTTTGATTGTCCCTGTAATTGATCTATGCATCCGATTTTCATAAAATTTGAAATGACTCTAGAAAATTATGTAATAGTTATATATTTTAAATTTCAAAAGACTCGGTTGGGTAGTTTTTGCGTTGTTATATGCGGACAGATGGACAGACGGACTGACGGACTGAATGACAACTATAGGTGCTAGGTGATACGTATTTACATAATTATGAACGCACCTAAAAACGAGAAAAAACATTTTAAGTTAATAATTATTTATTTGTGTAAAAAATGTTTTTCTGTTTTTTTTTTTTTTTTTTTTGTTGTTGTTGTTTGTTTGTTTGTTTGTTTAGTTTAATTTAACTAATCCTTTTTTTTTCTCATTTTTCAGGTAAGTGTTGATTTTTATCTTCTTTCCTACCCATGAATGACTTTGTCGGTAAGCAATCACGTTTATTTAGTTCTGATTTCAATTATTAACTGATTTATTAAGTAACGTGTATTCTCTAAATCAGCATAAGTATTTGAATCTCTAACAGAAAATTAAGTTGAATTAAATTCCGAACAATTCTTATGGAACATATCTTTCAATTAATTTGAATCAACATGATATTAATTTTATGTTTAGCATGTTATGGTAATTATTTTCGTTGACAGATTTTAGTTTAGCGTCAATTTGCATTACATTATGGTTAGTCTACTCTTCTTTCTTTCTTTTTTTAAATTATTTAATTGCTTTACCCCTGTCATATTGAAGTTTGCAGTAAGCGAAAAAGTTATTTTAGCAATAAAAAAGTTGAAAACAATTCCCCGAATAAAATATCAGGCTTATCTGGGTTAGCTATGGTATAAACGTACGGGGCCTGACAAATCCTGGCCGCCAGGAGACTAAAAAATTCTTCTTGGCAACTAATATTTTTACCTAACATATTAATTTTCATTTTCTTTTCTTTAATTAAAGTAATTGCATGTGCGAAAATATTTATTTTTTATAGCGCGATTATTTAAAATGGATGAAAATACATCATACTGGCGCCAATATTCCATTTTGTTATGAACGCTTTAATAATGTCAGAAAAGGGATTCTTCAAATTAGCGCCTAAGAATTTTTAACTTTTGTTAGTCCCTGGAAATGTAGCATGTTTGTTGTTAAAATGGTGACTTAGTGAGCGAGAAAAATTCATTTCTTTAGGTATTTATAGATATTGTTAAATGTGCTTGGTTATAAAATAAGTAAAATATGTATGATAATGTAAAAGTGTGCTGGTTGCTTAATACATCAAATGTAAATTTCATCATTCGTTATTATCCTTACCTCGTACCTCGACCTTTTATCACCAATGACAACGAACTACTTTTTTCCCCTCCAAATTTCCAAGGAAAGTACCTTCTGTTGCCCCTAGTAATACACCCCTAGTAATTATGCATGTGCTTTCACGCAATGAATTCATTAAGTATTTACTTTTATATTCCTTCATATCTTCCGATTTAGTAAAACAGGGTGTCTATTACGAAATAAACATGCACAGAAACGTGTTCCACACAAATTAGCTATTCTAGGTAATAATTTTTAGAATCCGTCATGGATTAGACTATCTCATCATATGCTTGCCGGCGGTTGCATCATAACTTAATTGCTATTATCCCACGCGTCTCTCTTCTCCACCTGCTTTATAGTCGTGGCATCTGAAAAACCGAGATAAAGCGTCAAGCGTCACTGAACTTCGTATAAGGCTCCGAGCACACGGGTATTTTGCTCAACTTCAACTAAATTCAAGGAAATCCTTTCTTTTCCTCCCTTCTGTAGTTTATTGACAATAGAAAATTGTGATATTACAATGATTCAGGAGATAAATATCTCAAACCTACTTAAGGGAAAGGTTCCTGTCTTACAGTTGGATTGAAGTTAACATGGAAAAGCAATTATACATAAAACACGCCGCCTTCGAACATAAAGCACGACGACTTCTAACCACAAAAAGTAGTTGTGTGTGTTCGCACCTTAAGTGGCCGGAAGAAACTTCTCAAAGGTCAGACTACCGCCAACTTCGCTCTCTTTACTTCACCCTCGCATCCATCCCGTAATGAAGATCAAGAAGAGCTGCTATTTCAGAACGTCTAGAGAAGTTGGAAGTTAGTTACCCATTCAAGGACAGCAAGGCGGTGATGCATTTGTTACAATGTTGACATATTAATGCTAGAATGTGACCTTGAGCAACATTTTACGGCTTTAAAGAAAATTTAAAAAGTTTTTGTGAGCATTATTGTTTCATGGTTTGAGATAAATTCCTTTCAACCTGTCACATTTGTTCTCGTAATTTAGCTGTTAACTTTATTATTATTATTATTTCTTTGTAAAGGTATTCAGATAGAGCAATAAGCCCTTTTGATCTTTGCATTGCAGCACGTTTTTTATGAAGAATAATAAGGACATTTGTATATATATATATATATAGATATAGATATAGATATATCTTTAGTGTTGCTGCGTTTTTGATAGTGAAATTGTTAGAATATATAAATCAGTTACGAAGATGTCTGTGATACATATTATCAGTTTTATATACTGATATGGTGTAAATGCTCATAACTGTATTTAGTTTAATTGAATAAATTGGTAAACTTTTTGTGAAACAAGTGCATTATGCAACAATTTTACTCATCACTTTTTTATAGAACCATTACGTGCATGATAATTATATATATAACTGGACATGAAGAACATAAAGAGTTGCTATTTCAGAACGTCCAAGAATGGTTGAAAGTTAAATCACCTAGTCAAGAATAGTATAATGGGTGGAGATACAATATTGTCATATTTATGCCAAAGTGTAACCTTGGAAAATTGTATTATATTAATAAGAAAATGAAAATAGTTTTCGTGAGCATTATTTTTCCACGCCTTAAAATAAATTAATTTGAGTCAGTCAAATGCTCCAATAACTTAGTAGATTTTTCATTGTCATTTACCTGTAGACATTTTCAGGTAGATCAGTAGTATATTTTTCCATTGTGTTCTGCAGCTTATTGTTTCCGCCTGAATAATAGGGGAATCTGAAATGTATAAAATAAATATATCCTTTAAAATTTTTTTCTATGCTTTTGATAGTCGCCATGTTAAAATTTACAACATTAGATAACAGTTAAAAAAAAAAAATTTACTAGTCAGTGCATTATACCAGATTTTGGTTTGATTCTATTTAGATTCTCATAATAGTTCGGGATGAAGCGTCTCATTTGATAAACTATTTTATCTTGAATGATTTATGTATTGATGATAAATTTAATGCTACAGTTAACAAAACTGCCAGTAAGTTGCGCGTAAGCGAGATAGCCCTACCAATATCGCATAACTTGCTACAATGTAAAATGAAAGACAACCCAATTACTAGTTACCTCAACTCAAAGACATCATCCATTGTCTTGCCATTTTACATTGCAGAAGGTTGCATGATGGTGCTATAGAAACACTCTCCGCTATTTGGCTAGCTGAAGAGAAAGTTTCTATTATTTTATATCATTCTTCTTTATCTATTCTATCATCTATAGCAAAATCTTCAACTGTAAAATTGGTTATTAAAGTCTGTCGTTGCCTTTCATATTATAACTGTGTGTATCTTAATTGAATAAAAAGATGAGTAAAGAAAGCACATTCTCCAATAGTTTTATCCGCCATTTTTCTACAGAAGCAGTTTTATGTATTGCTTTACATGAATAACTAAAAGAACTGCTATTTCAGATCATCTAGAGAGGTGTTATACAGTAAAAGACAACATAATGCATGACGTGGTGCATTGTTACAATGTTGACATATTTATGGCGATATTTAACCTTTATTTTCTGGCTTTTATATAAAAAATTTAAAATACTTTTCGTGGGCATTATTTTCTATTTTTTGTTCAAGGTTTAGAATAAATTCGTTTTAATATGTCACGCTTGTCTCCGTAATTCACACTTTATTTTTATATTTTTGCTGTGAAAGTATTCAGATCCAGTTTTAGATTGATTTGCCAGTTGCACATTTTCCCTTTCCCCTCTCTCTGCATTTATAATAAAAGAATCAGAAATTTATGAAGTAAATATATACTATTTAAATTTTGCTATACTTTTTTTATGCATACGATGTGATGTAGTATCAATTTATAAGCTCTCAGTTTTATAGAATAACTATTAGAAATGGTTCTCTCTTTCTATATATATACTATCAAAAGAAAACGTTGATCACCAGCAAATTTTTTTAATCATATTAAACTAAATAAAATCGATACAAGCTAAATGGAATTGATGAACTGCGCACACTATCTAACAGTTCGATATTTCATATTTACGGTTTTTTTTTTCTTTTCTTCTCTTTTCGTAGAAGTATTCCTATGGGTATATTTTGCACAATTCAAAATTCCAAATTGTCAAATGCACCTTTTTGAATATCATACATACACCTGAACCTTTAATATTGGCAGATTCGTGTCTATGCATATCAACACTAAAAAAGCTGTCTTTACATGCTTATTAAATTAGCGTGCACTTGCAAATAATAGTATTAAACAGTACCATTGCAGAAACTTTCTCCTATAGCATAAAAAAATGCTCATGTCACGCATTTTTAAAGTCAAAGAATAGTGTAACTATTCTTAACTGTATTTAAATGTCATTGAATTTATGGATAAACTATTTGGATCATATTTCTTATATCCATCAGTTATATTAATAATTTTATTAAATTGGTGTATTTCTTCATGTGACACATGTAATATATGCGGTTATCGCTGGCTAGTAACAACAGGCGATCTCAGCACTTTCAAACGAGCCTAACCCTGTGATGAAGATAACCTCAACACAAAGAAAGAAACAACTCAGCAGATTCAACGCTCTGAGTTAAAATCTAAATGTAAGTCTAAAAAAGTACCATTCATGGATTTTCGGAGAGTGTGGATCTCCCAGTCACGGAAGGGGTAAAATGTAATCCTACGAGTTCGGCAATCTTCCTACTGTATAATCGTGTGTTTAATTTATATTATAGCCAAGATTTTATATTAAATATGATTAGTTTTCTCAGTATGACTCTTCCCCATATCCGAGGTACTGTCACTGTACTTCATATATACCGGGTGTCCCAAAAATGACTTATGGATTTTAAAATTCAATAATTTACAAACGGTGACAGCTATTTAAAAAGTTTTTGCAGGAGGGTTATATGTATAATGTCAGAAGTTTTTTTTTTCCGTAATATTATATTTTAGTTCGCATCTCAAACAATAGGTGGCGCTGACGGCGATTGAAGGCCAGGTGATCAGTGCTGAGTGAAGCGTTGACCTGGCCTTCAGACGCAGTCAGCGCTGCCTGTTGTTTGAGATGCGAACTAAAATAAAAAAAATTACGGTAAAAAAACTTCTGACATTATACATAACCCTCCTGCAAATAAATTTTAAATAGCTGTCACCGTTTGCAAGTTATTGAATTTTAAAATCCATCAGTCACTTTTGGGACACCCGGTATATACATATCATTATAAAATTACATGCCGTATTGCTGAGTGTATTTTTCTGTGCACTTAAAATCTCTTTCCCCTTTTCTCCATTTACAAGCTAACATCGTAAATAATCTTTTATTTTTAATCAATTAATTTTCTTATTTACATTCATCAAATGTATTTTTATTTAATTGTATGGTGATGCTCAGATAGGCTTCATAATAGTCAATGCAATATCAATTAGCTTTCTCCTTAAATGACATTTTTTCTCCTGTAATCAATTCAGTCACTGTAATTAAATTCTTGAGGTAACGATACACTTTATTTTAAATGGCTGGTGTTTATTCCTTATTTTTATATGATATTCAACGCTCACAGCAAAATTATGAATATAGAATCTCGGTATTGATTACTGATGTAATTGGTATCAATTATTCACATCATTAATAAAGACGAGATTCATTAGTGTGAATTACAGGAAGTAAAGTTTCCGTGAGATAATTGTATAATTCAGAGCTAAATTACATTTGTTATAGGCAAAAATTCCAATTACCTCGCGCAAGTGTTCTACTATTGTTACTTATTCTTACCTAATTAACCGATAATAAATTGGTCTGGTTATTTTTCTTTTACGTTTCTTGTGTTATGATCAAATGTTAAATTATATGTTCAATTAAATGCTAAGTCGGCTATTTGAATGTTATTAAAAAAGCCATTCGCACTTGCATACGTAATTAAAAAAGTTTCTCAAATAAAACAACACTGTCTATAAAATAAGAAGTTGACTGCACGTGACAATCGAAACGTTTTGCAGCTACCTTACGAAAAAAGATCTTTCGATGAAGGGAGTTTCAAAACATTTAAGAAAAAAAAAATATCATATGCAACTGTTTGGAAGATTCTTAAATCTATTGCTAATACCAAATTTAGGGAAATGAAGGTAAAAAACTGAAGATATTGAGATTAAAGTGTTCTAAAAAAATCTCAACTCAGTGGACAATCAAGGGAAATATTTTTGTATACATATTTTTTTTTAAATAACCTTGTCAACTCAAGTGATTTCACAGATACTGTTGGCAGTATTTAAAATCAAAGAATTTATCTTGATTAATTTCACGATGGATGAGGTAATTTACAACAAATTTCAAATTTATCAACTTTGACAAATATTGAGCTATGCTTTATGATCATCCCATACTGTTTGGGCTTGTACTTAGGTAGTACTGGTTTTATGTGTGTGACCAGGTCAGACATTTAACAACAGCCTTACTAATTTTTTAATCGTTATTACTTTAGATTAAAAATGTCACTGCAATAATTATTCTCTATGTGTGCTGTAATAAAAATAAAAATTATGAAAAAACACTACCTAAAAACATTACTTTGAAATTTGTCTCATTTTGCAAAAAAACTCTCTCTAAAATTGAAACACATAACAGTAGAATCGCTCTCATATCAAAATGCTGAGAAAAGATACAAGTTTAACATCTAAAAAAATTTAATTTTCGAAAATTTTGAAACTTTAAGAGTCTTGAGACCCCTTAAACCATGTCTCATTATGGAAAAAAAAAAAGAAAAGAAACACGGTCTAAAAGTCACACACGTAACAGTGAAATCACTCTCATACCAAAATGTTGAGAAAAAATGCAAGTTTAACAGCTAAAAAATTCAATTTTAGAAAATTTTGACGCTTTGAGAGTCCCGAGACCCCCTTAAGCCATTTTGTTATTATGTATTCTAATTGTACCTTTTATAGTTTTACATTTTAATCAATTTTTTTTAAGAAACATTTTTCTGTCCTTTCTTCCTTCTTTTCGACTAATCTCCTTCATCTTCTTCTTCTTTTTTTTTTTTTTTTTTTTTTTTTCTCGTTTCTTTTTCATATTCTTTAATTGCATCTTTTACTTCTAAATATGATATGAAAATTGATCTAGGCCATTTGAGTTATTATATTACTGATAACGAGTGAAATTTAAAATTTTGATGAGGTAACGAAAAAGAGCAGGAGCCCAATTTCTTCTGCAACCCCAGCATAATTTCTTTTCAGATCAAATATATGAATTGTTTTCCGTAAATTAAAATATACTTTTTCATTTAAATAAATTTTAATTCTGCTGTAGATATTTTCCAGAAATTATCACAATTGAGGGGATCTGATTTTGAATTTATTCTTTATAATAATTGTCATTAAACAATAATGTAAGCTCAATGTAACTAATGTAATCCCCCCCCCCCTTCTAAAAATGTAAACTGTTTTCAATTTTTAATTTAAAAAACACTATGCAGTGCGACAATTAAAGTAGTAAAGGGTTGCTTACTTACATCATAATATTGTATTGAAATTGAAATCACAACTTAACCAAAATGGAGCGTTTTAATGATATAGCACATTTTAATTACAATTAAAATATTTCTTCAGATATTTACATTTTGAAGAATAGTGTTCTTTAATAAAACGTCAGATGTTATGTTCTCCATCTTGACCTATTTCTTATTTTAAAAAAATAGGTAAATCAAATAATAAAAATTATAAAATATTTGCTTCTTATTAAAAAAAATAATAAAAATAAAAATAAAAATAAAATAGAAAAGGAAAAGAGCTTTTATTCTTTTCTATCACAGATATCAAGATACCTATTAACAGAAATATTGTATTAGATATTGTGTACATTAAATACTAATTTTTTCCTAAAAGTCAGTTAATAAAAAATGTCAATTTGTGGAAAATTCCTTATCATTCAGCCGCTTATAGAGAGCAATGTAAAAACAGCTTACTTATAATAATGATATCTTTCTGAATTTTCACGATATTTGATTGGATTTTTTTTAAGTTACTCCATAGAATTGACTATTAAATGATGTAAAAGAATCGTTTTTATCGTTCGCGCATGCGCAGATAAAAATTATTTTATAAAACTACTCATATTTCATAAAATATCTAATATATTTATATTCCAATTGCGCTATAGTTTTTCTAATAGATTTTACCAATATTTCTGAAATTTGCGTTAAATTTGGTCAAAAACCCTGCATGATATAAACAAAAAACATACCAGAATTTTTGAATTAAAAAAAAAATCACTCTTACTCCATGAATATACATGCTATTCTTATAAAATCAGTGTACATGTTATGCAGTATCCACATATTTGTATTCTGCAGTGATAAATCATTTCGTGTATTTTCATGTACAGGGTGATCCCAAATATTTCTGTTATTCTTTAATTTTTTGTCGGCCCCTTAATTGCCCTGCTTATCAAATGAATGTTGATAAATATGAGGCCAGACATAATCTTCATAATCCTGAAGTTTCAGAAGAATCCGACAAGTATATTTTTAAATATTTGACAAAATGTCAAAAATTGAAAGTTTCCAAATACTTATTGGTAGATAGTGTATATACAATATAGATAGCAAAATGTGTGAAAAATTTTATTACTTTCACACATATTGTGCATAATTATTCTAATTTTCACAAAATATTTTGCAATGTTTTAAAAGCATTTATCTTTCTGAGTTTACTAATGCTCACATCTATACATTTCCACCCAATTGTATAAATTTTGGCAGAAAAAAAAAATACATTTAAAAACAAACCGAGCGCAAAAATGTTATATTTTATACTAGAGGGAAAATTATCAATAACTGCAAAAAGAAGTTCGGGCCTTTAACAAGACTCCAATTAGAGAGAGACCCTAGGAAATCTGGCCGTATGTCCGGCGGTTGCGCCACCCATGTTAAGCATAACAAAATTTATCACTTAAAATTGGATACCATGATAATGGAAAAAATATTTATTTACTTTCTTTATTTAAGTGAGAACATGTTTATATGAATTCTGCGACTATGTTTTTAAAAGAGACATTAGAAATTTGAATATACATTATTATTTGAAATTGGATCTCTCAAGATAGTATAAATGCTTTAAAAGCTATTTTTGATACATACAGAATAAAACTGGTCCATTTCTATTTTTAATAACTAATTTATAAGACTTTAAATCCTGTCCTAAGTACCTTCCCTTCAGTTCTATAGAGAGAAAGAATTAGAATTCGCTATTATGTATTCTAAAATGGCAATTCTTGCTACGGTTCGATGATACGGAACAATGCGGCATGCTTTCAAAAGAATCGTCCCTGAAAAGAATTACCCAGATAATGTTTCTTTTTTTTCATATTACATCACACTTCAGGTGAGATATTGAGGCATTAGCGGCCCAAGACGGAATGTAACTTCACGTGCTATCCTTCTTCAGCTATTTTCCACGCGACTACCCATCTTTTCTTAGCTGCCGTAATCGTGTTCGAAGAAAGCACTCCAAGACAGGAAGATTTAGGAGATTTCTCGTTCATTGCCTTCAAAACCGTTACTTTTCTAAGGCATTCTAACATTTTGTCCCGTTGCCAAAAGCTGATTTTGGAATAAAATATAGATCTATGTATTTGCTTTTTATATCATTCCGAAGTTTTATTGCCTTGCTAATCACTAACGTTATAGTTTGTGATCGTTTAGAGCAAAATGTTTTGTATAAATCATTTTATACATTCTGGTGATTTATACTGACCATTTTTCTCCAAACGATCAGAAGTTGTCTGTATTACTGTTCTTTTCCGATTAATCAATACAAATTTCAGCTCTTCGTAGTTCATAAATTCGAACCGGATTTCAATAAATTTGAGTACCTTATTTTGATGTTTATTATGGGTGTTGCTGTTATTACTACAGATTTCATGTTCAAGATTATAACCTCCTCAGTCCTGATATCGCCTGGAAGAGACACTAAATAACACCCTTTAAATTCATTTAAATGCTTTTAGAATTATTAAGATTACTTTTAGACCTTTATAATAAATGCATGCATATCATAAGCATCGATATATAAAATGATGCATTATTGGAGACGTCTTATAATAATTTTAAATTGGTTTTTATGGTCCGTCGTAATATTTGTGTCACGACTGAGGAGGATAATCTCCACCCATTTAGAATTTTGTATCTTTTCATACATTTCGAATGTTTAGTGAAAAAAAAAATTATCTGTCAGAAAGTAGGACAGTAAAACCAAAACTAAAATATAAAGAAAGCGTGCTCCTTTCCGTATAATGTACGAAATAGATCACTAGAAGACGCTGCAACCCTCCACCAAAATTTTGACTGATCGTACAACCCTAAACCAAAATTGAAGTCGGACTCTAACCAATCCTCTATGTGAACAGCTTAGAAATATAAACAAAGATCAGCTGTTAAAATACAAGTTATATATTTAACCATGTACTTAAACCCGACCACACTTTTTGCGCGATTTTCAGCGGGATGAATTCATGGTTTATTATTATTATAAGAGCAGATTCACGGTCGCCACAGGCGCCACGTGGCGACTAAATTTTTTGATTTGGCGGCTAATTTTCGACGTCTAAATTGCCATTGTTTGGCGAATTTTGCGTTTTTTCTCGCGATCATTTGACGATAATCCTACTTTTTTCTTTTTTCCGAGATCCTCTGACGAAAATCGCGTGTTTTTTAGCGATCCTCTAACTAAAATCGTGTTTTTCAGCAATTCTTTGTCAGAAGTCGCGGCGTTTTTGCGATTTTTTGATAAAATTTGCTTTTTTTCTGCGATCTTTTGACAAAATGTGCATTGTTTCTCCGTTGTTTTGCGTTACTTCTTAATTTTTGTTAGAAATTAAGCCCTGGTAGTTACTGGAACATTTGAGTTTAGGAGCCTCTGGCTCCTTAAAAATTTTGAGAATCTTCACCTATAATTATTACCTACACAACGCTTAAATTTATTCCCAAATGTTTAAAAGCTAATGTGAGTAATTTAAAATATATTTTGTGAAAATTGATTCGCCAGCTTAAGACGAACATGCCAAATTTGGGCATCCCGTTTCTGTTATTTAAGATTTTTTGCAGATTTTAAAATCATAATGTAATAGGTAAACTCGCATTTTTTATTAAAATCAATTAATGTTTGATTTAGAAAAGTCAATATATTAATTTAAGAGTTAGGTGAAATATACAAAAATTAGGTGTCCATCGGCCAGTTTTTTATACAGTCTGCTGTGCTCATTCGAATTCATGCTCTTAAAATTTCATATTCTAATTTAAATGATTCTTCATTAGTAAAAATCGGTTCGTACTTCAACTAAAATCTAATAAATCTATGTGTAAATCGGTAATAAATTATAAATAAATCGGTGTATCTAAATACTATACAGAATTTCTTGCACAAAATTGTGTAATGTACACGTAAATTAAATTTTGTGTAAAATTATGGTTTAGTAAAGGACTCATATTTTGGTGTGCAAAATGAAATAGTAAAAATCTTCAATTAAATTAAATGTTTTTTTACCGTGATATCCCTGAAGTTTTGAGGAAATGCGCAATATTTCACTGCAGTGAGACTAGTAAAGGGGTTTCTTCTGTATCATTCTGTTCTCTATTATTCTGTTTCTTCTGTTCTATTTAAAATTCATATTTATTAGAAGATTTTTTTAAAAGCTAATCCTAGGTTTGGCTTCCGCATTCTTTTTCAACTCTGTAAATTACTTTTTTTTTTTTTAATAAAAGGACGCAAGAGTACGTGTACTAAAACTTTTATGAATATAACGAGAAAAAACTAAATAGATGAAGGATTAAACGCAAATTATGTGAAATGAGGCCCTGGTGGAATTGGTTGAAATTTTGATATTCGATTATGAGAATTGAAATTTTGATATGCAAATGGCTAAGTATTTTTCCCATAGGATAACACGGGATTTTACTTTTTTCTTTCTCACCAGATAAGTCCCCTTAAGTTATATGTACGATTTGCCGACAGCAGATATGTCTGCATTTACTCTAGACAAAAATTACTCAAATACAGATAACCAGAATGGTTATTTCGATATATTCCTTTATTACTTATACATTCAAATTAGTTGTTGATAAATTATATTTGTTTATAATGATTTTATGTACATACATGCATATATATATAGATAGATAGATACTTTTTACAAGGAAAGGTCTTGATTGTAGTACAAATGCACATTATTTTATATTTATTTTATTGTTAAATATTTAATTTGACTATCACTGTTTGATGTGGAAGCAGACAATTTACATTTCATATATAAACGAGTTTATCAGATATTATTCAAACATCTTTTCAGAAAGTTACAGAACTGATACGTATAACATTTCTTTCTCTCTGTCTCTTTTCTTTCTTTTTATTTTGCTGCTAATTTAATTCTTTCTAATTTACAAAAAAAGGTTGAAAATGGAAAAATAAAAATCTTCTCAAAAATTTTTTAATGAATGTAGAAATCGATAACGAAATCTAGTGCAAGAAGCTTTGATTTTTCGATCCCTTGGGAGCCAGCCCGTCGTAAATATCTTTTTTGCATCGGCGGCATAGAAAGAAGAGAAATCTTACTTTTCCTTTATCTTATTTTTAAATCTTTTTTATTTCATTCCATCCCTTTCTTCTTTAAAGTGAACTCTCAAATGTCTAAAATATATAAAATAAAAGTTAAAAGAAATCGGAATTCCTGTAGTGAACGTTCCTTACCTGGTTTTCGTGAAATAAGGTTTCAGTTTTCAACTTATCTATTCGAGAACTCAATAGTTTTATCAGTTCCGTTCGTATTTCGCTTATCTTGATTTCGCTTGTCGAGAAGTATCTAACAAGCAAATTTTATTGGTTTTGAAAGATTCAGAAGGTGATTGGGAATTGAAAGTGCTGACATAGCATTTGAAATAAAATTTAGATGTTTTTCTGCGATCGGGAGCATCTGTTTTTTTTTTTTTTTTTTTTTTTTTTTTTTTTTTTGTTGCATTTTAACTTATAAACGCAAAAGGTACTTTATTTTTTATAATGTTGTTTCAAAAAAGAGTTCTCTGTAAATAAAATAAAATACCTTTCCAGGTATTTATTACCTTCCCTTTCCAGCCAAACTTTTTTTTTTTGGTAGAAAATTACTTTCATGATTAAAATATCCAAAACAGATATCAAAACGACAAAAAATTGCTGAAATTCAGTGAATATTTTATTTAGTGATATCTAACGAATACTTATTTAAAATAATTTTTGAAGATGTTTTAAAAATGCCATTACAACAGGTTTAAATAGCCATAAGAACTTCAAAGTAAAAAAAAAATCTGAAATTGACAGAAAAAACCGCCATATTGCACGACATTTGAACATTGTTTAATTTATGAAAAATAGATTTCTATAAAAAATTAAGATTTTTTTCCTTAAACATTACAAAATCCATATAAATCCACAGTATACTCTATTGTTAAATTTAAAAAACGAAACACATGCTTGAAATAAGTTTTCAATGACGGCCTATAGAGCTTTACTTTTGTTTTATTACTAAATGATGAACGATGAAGGAAGTCTCATGTCAATCACTTCACCTTTAAGGAAGTTGAGACTTTCCATGCTAATTCCACTATATTCATGATTCATCGTCTTCATCTATTGCAATAATTATAAATGTAAAAACATAACATATGTTATCCTTACTAAGTATGTAAATAATAACAAAATTATTTGTAAATAAATAAAAAAAAAATCCATTATAATGACGCAAGACCCGAAAGGATTAAGAAATTATTTTCTGGGATCGATTCATTTTCGAAATTTAAAAAATGATTTATAGAAGCTAATCAGTAAATTACAAAAATTCTAATCATGAAATAAAATTACAGTAATATTAAATGGAAGATTAAAACATTGAGTTGGGATAAATTTCCCATTTTTTTATGCATTGATAGAACTTCCCTTCCTAGACATTTTTGTTTTAGATTTGATTTATGTTGTAATTTTTTTAATTGCTTTGTAAATGTATGCCTTTTAGTACTATATTATTTTAATAATTAATTTTTGTAATCTTTTTGCACTTTTATTATTTTCTGTATTACGTATGGTGTACCTAAATGTATGCCGTTATGGTGTTTCTGAATGGCCTATATATATATATATATATATATATATATATATATATATATGTATGTATATGTAGATAGATATAGATATATATGCGTGGCAGCGGTTCGACATCTCTATACTATTGTTTAACGAATGACCAATAGGAAAACCAGTAGTGTCCGGTTGATGCTGCCACCTTGTGGAAACGAGAAATTTAAGACATTCGTCATTTTGCGCCGCTCTTCTTCTTTCCTCGGTCTCCTATACAATCAATTTTTAAAATAAATACTCTCTAGAAAATTAAGTTAAATTTTGACGATTGAAGAAGACAAAAAGTAATGTCGGGTGTTTTATTTTAAAAAAATGTGATAAAGTAGGCTATGAATAACAACTTTGAATTTTGCATGAATATTTTTTTAAAAGGGCTGCGTTTTGTACGTACAAATTTTTATCTTGGATAGTGGTGATAATATTATCTATTTTTTATGTGGCTCACAGCTTTGTATATAATACTTAATTTCGTAATTTCGCTCGTGGCGATAAACGAGTTTGACATGCCTGTTTTAAAGAAATATTCAACCAGCTATATACACTTCTTCGGAGTTCTTCGTTTCTTCACTTTTTTTTCTGTCTTATTAAACAGAAAGAAAAGAAATAATTTTAATCTGGTATATAAGAATATTGAATACATTTAGATAATGAATTGGACATTACGCCCTCTCTTTTTATACTTTTCAGACATATTTAGTCATTTTTATCCTAAAGCCTAAATAAAATACAGCTTTCTTGCATTAAAATTTTGTCGAAACTTCAGGAATAGGACGTAATCACCATGGCAACCTAGAATCATTACCTGTCATAAGATACCACCGAATTAATCATGTATGATAGGATTTATTCGAATGAAGAAAATTTTGGTCAATTTATTTTTTAATTTTGATTCGATTTTCATAAAAGTTAAAATAACTCAAAAAAAAATCTTCAAAATTATGTTTATTAAATTTCAAACTATTCGTTTGTATAGTTTTTGCGCTGTTATATGCAGAAAGACAGATGGACCAGGCAACGACTATAGGTGAAATGTATTTATATAACTACCAACGCACCTAAGAAGCATGAGAACCCAATATTACATGTCCATTTATCTTTAAAACTACATT
This sequence comes from Maratus speculifer, assembly GCA_964019185.1. NCBI lineage: Eukaryota > Metazoa > Arthropoda > Arachnida > Araneae > Salticidae > Maratus > Maratus speculifer. Next base: position 281,531,365 of record OZ025291.1, read on the forward strand.
TCTTTTTCCAAAGTAGATCTAGAATTATTTTTTTAAATTATACATACATTAAATGAATTTCTTTCGTTTTAAAATGCATTTAAATATCCCATAAATTTGCTTTTTGTACTTAATGAAATTCGATAGTTTAAATTTAAAGAAAAAACTCTAATAGAGATTCTTTAAAAAATTTTCATAGTCTATTTACTATATTTTAAACATATTTACAGAAAATAAATAATCCCTTAATTTTAGAAAAAACAAAATAAATGGAGCTAAGGTATTCATCTAACTAAATAAAAAGGAATTAATTAAGAGATGGTAGCGTAATTTTATTTTCAGTAGAAGATATAATGTAAGTTCTTTGTGTGTAAACTGATGTATTTAATGGAAAAGAACTGCACTCAACCACAATATAGTGTTGAGGATAAATATTTTGTTAGCGGAACGAAAGAACATAAATTATTTCACTACATAATGTATGAAAGTAGCTAATGTTTACAGGCATATAAATGTTTTATTTGTTTTTCAATTACTTTTTTTTGCGATGACTGTCTTGAAAATTTATAAAATACATATATTAAATGCAATCGTATTTCTCTTGTGTATAGTTAAATATTCATGAATTGTCTTGAATATTTTATCACATGAATTTTCAAAGTGATAAAATTAGAAAATCGCGTTTTCAAAGTGAGCGTATAATAATGGATCGCTGCCTAATGTTTTTAGAACATTGTTATGCATGCTAGATTGCATAAATTTCTTATCAAATTAGTTAAAGATTGATGCCGAATGCATCAATTTAGTGAACACTGGTGGCCTATAACAGTTTGTGTTATTGGGCAGTCAACAGATCCAATCAACTGCAGATTTTTTTTTTTTTTTTTTTTTTTTTTTTTTTTTTTTTGAGTTGGGGGGAGGGGGGCAATAATTGAGATTGGCTAAGTCCAGATGAAAACACAACATTGGGCTTGCAATCGTATTATCAGAGGATTAGGTCATACTGGTGAGAAGGAAAAGGATTACAATCCAGATGGTTTCTCCAGAAAAACAGAGCCAAATATTATGCAAATATGGATAGCAAAATATGAAAATGAAAACAATCACCACATTATAAAAACATTCGCTGATTCGTCAGGCTGGAGTATAATTCCCTACATCATGATAAAAAGTTCTTATGTAACAAATTTGGATACTCTGCTAGATTGAAGACACTTGGTAACTTCGTTGGAATACTCTAAAAAAAGACAATTCTGCTTTCCTGAACTAACGCCAAGTTGTTTTGTTCATATCGCATAAAAGAAAACAGATCGAAATGCAACATTCAGTAATGAACCACTCAGATTCAGGAATGTATCATTCAATTAAATGCGCACGGTTACTCAACCAATACGAAAAGGAGGGGAGGACGTATTAGAAAAAGAGTTTCATGTCTGCCAACGGAAGGAATTCGATGTAAAGCGTCCAACGTCGGAAAAATGAGCGAGAAGTTGATTCGTGGTATAAAAATAAAAAATAGCAAAATGTCGTGTATTTCAAAATAAAACTAGCTTCCCTCAGAATATGATAGCTTTGATAGTTGATAAAAAATTATGAAGGAATTAAAAGTTTTAGATTAAGATTTCTAATAAGATAACAGTTAATGTGCGCATTTTAAAATTAAGTAATTAGATAGGATTAGTTAATAGGTATTATTCAGAAATAGAAACATAATGAATATGCTGTAAACTTAGAATAATTTTAATGAATATCGGAAAGTAAAATTTTTATATAACATGCATATATGCTGAAGTTTAAGAAAATTTACGATAAATATTTTTTCTTTATATTAAATGGATCACTTTGCTAATGTAACCTATTTAATAAGAATAAAAAACTAAGAATCCTACATCGGTTTCGTTAACTCGATTTTATTCCGAACCCGAAAGGACTCTTCGGCAAAAGTTTTCTTGATATATCCAGATAACCCCATTAAATGTACGATTTTTTTTTTTTTTTTTTTTTTTTTTAACAGGCATTAGGGTCGGATCAAGAACCATTAAAATCAGTACAATAACTTATTATAAAATTCATTTAATTCATCGATTAGTTGTAATACAGTTTAGAGTGAGTTTTAGATACATTACTTTATCTTGTTCCAAAAGCATTATCAATTATACAAAAAAAAATATTTTTAAAAAGATGATTTCTTTTGTCTTTCAGCTTTCTTGACGTTGAGGGATGGGAGGGGCGGGAGAATTTTTCATCCGGAAATATTTCTATATTTATATTGTAAGAACATCAGATTTGTACATTTCCTAATTCTGCAAAATAGTAAAAATAAAATAAATAAATAAATAAAGATTTGAGTGGGGTGATAAATATTCTACAAAATTCCTGTGAAATCAAATTTAATTAATCCTTCTAAATCTTTCAATCCTTATAGAAAAATAATTTTGATTTATTAAATGATTATGTAAATCTTCTAATACAATTTAAACAATTCACGAAAAATGCCTCAGAAGATAAAATTTTCAGGAATTCACAATTCAGTAGATAAAAAAGTGAAACATTGAGTTTTGATTTATTCGGGCTCGAATCCGATTAACCTGATTTCCAAATTAAAAAAAAATCCTGAATGTTTTTCAATAGAATTAAAAATGTATTAGCTTAATATTAATTCGTTTATATATGTTCCTTTTCTACAAAATAAAAAAAATAAAATTGATATTGGAGATATGAATAAAGATTACTTTTTTATAAGTGCATTAAAATATACTTTAATATTATTTCACTTCTTTGAGTTGAAGTCTTTTAGTTTCGAGTTTGGTTTTTGTTTTACAAAAGTTTTTTTTTTGTGCTAGGTTCGGGTACGACAAGACGTATGCGCATGATTTAACAATAGTTGTGAAATCTTATGGTTAGTATTGAATTGATCAGCCTTTTTCTCGAGAACTACTGAAAGAACTTCTTTTTATTTATTTATTTATTTATTTATTTATCGTATTATAATCGTTGTATATTGATAATTTTCTTTTCTTGGAAATCAATTCTTTTTTAGTAACTGAATAATAATAATAATAATAATAATAATAATAATAATAATAATAATAATAATAATAATAATAATAATAATATTTTTTTTTTTTTTCAAAATCACGTAACTATCGCGTTTTTAGATTTTATTTCTTACCTAATGATCGATTTACAATTTATATACTGCCAAAATCATTTCAAAAATTCTTAAATCGCTTCAATTACCTGAAAAAGAGTACTTCAATATTAGCTGTTTTCTACAGAATTCCTTAATTTCGAGAATGGTAAGCATTGTGGCTCTCTTACAACTTGCCGTCCACTTGAAATTTGTCATTTGAAATTCTCTACTTGATTTAAAGTTATGTGATCAGCATTTGATCATTTAATATGATCATGTTAGTTTAATTACTATGCAATAAACATAATATAATGTAGATGACCTTTTGAAGTATTCATTATCTTTGGAAATGATATAAACGCATGTCCTCATTTATGTTATTACAAAGCCAATCATTGAACTTGAACAAAAAATTAAAGAAAATATCCGATGTTCTGACTATTAGAGCTTAATGACCAAACTGCAAATTATCATTTGCATACAAACATGATCTAATATCTTGTTTGAGGGCTGGACCTGTGTTCTGGCCCATTCTTTTTGCATTGACTGTTCCACTGAAATATATTCATAGCAACATAATCGTGCGTTAGTTGTTTTAATAGATGATCTTAAACAAACAGAATCGTTCTTATAAATGCAAATCTCGTACAAGGGATTTGTTACTATTAATTATCGTGATCTGATGTAGGATGTTTATAAATTAATATTTCATAATCACGACGTAACTTGTGTACTTTTGTAAGTGGTATATATTTAAGTTGGATTGCATATTCAATCAGCATGTCATTTATTTTTTTTCGACCTACAGAATGGCAATAAATAAATTAATTGGGGAAATTAACGTAGCCAAAGAAAAACATACGAAAATTAAGGAATCCCTGAAATATTGTGTTTTTTGTTTCTGTCGATAATGACATTGATTTGTAATCCTGGTAGTATTTAAGACTTTCTTTTTCTCCCAACATTTCAGTAAAAAAAACGCTGACTTATTATATATTATTTTTTTTTAACCCTTAAACGGTAACGTGTTTTTCGGCACCTTTAAACGGTAATCATGGTCACTCGTGCTTAACGCTGTAAAAAGTGGTTTAAAGTGCTTTAAAAATTCTAAAAAAAATCATGATATTACATCAACTACCCTTGAACAAGAATCAGAAAAAATATAATAATGAAAAATTACAGCAACACTGATATCATCATTTATAAACAATCGAAACAGATTTGATGTCTGTGTCCCTCGCACACAGGTTTGTGACACTTGCTGCAGCAAATAAAGGTTTTTTTGTTCTTCTTTGTGTCACAAAATGCACATCGCTTTCTTTTTTCCATTGTATTGGACTGTAAATTAAGCTGATCCGCGTTTTCTTACCTTACACTTTTCGTCAACGTAAATGGTAACCCTGGGTCACTCGTGCCTTTTCGAAATTTTGACTGGCTCTTACGTCGGCTGTGAACGCACTAAAACATCGGCGTTTCGGGAGCTAATAGCCTACTAGTGTACTATTTTTTTTTCAGGGTAGTTTAGTCCCGCTCCCCACTCGCTCCTCTAAGCTAACATGGAAAGAAAATTTGACCGAGGCACTAGTGACCCATGGTTACCGCTTAAGGGTTAATTATTGCTTATTTAGGTTTTTTTTTTTTTTCATTATTACGGTAACAGCAAAATTTCCTGATATGCACAACAGCGAGGTCAAAATTTTCGGAAGCCTCAACTTATATTTTTTATCGCATATATTTTGAAGTTATGTGAATAAGTAGACAGGTAATATAAGATAATCTGCGTGTAAGGGCCTTCGATAGTCTTTGTTCTTAAAGCTTCTAATTTTCTAAATCAAGCCCAGACACTACTTGCTAAAATTCTATGTACTTTTATTTGCTCATAATGGAATCTTTCGTGGTAATGGAATCTATACGTATGGGGTGCATATTTCACTGAAATTACTTATCAGCAGCACTAGTTGATCACGATAATTTGGGCTGTGGCAAGTTTGCCACGTACTGAAAAATAACTAGAATGTCAGATGAAGAAAACGCTTTATTTACTTTATTTTTAAAATAATTATATTAAAATAAAAGTTTTTTATTATAGTTTCTAGTTATTCTATAATCGAAAGACCTAATGCGCAAGCCACTTTTCTTGGTCCAATAATACTTCATATTTCATCAATCTCCACACTTTTCGTTGTAAACGAAATAAAAGAATGGCTAGTGAATCGATCACGATCACGACAAGCAAAAAATTTTGAATTTTATCTATTACTGTAAACATTCTATCATTTTAGAAATATTAAACAGTTTTATGTATCAAAAATAAACTGAAATATTTTAGAATTATTTCCTTATATAGCAGCAGATTATAAGCCGAAAATTTGATAGTTTCCCGGAAAGCGAAAGAAATTGACCTGAACTCGGAAAATACATTATGTTGACATTAAAAAGAATTCAATCTATCAAAACTGTCTTGTTCTTATGTTTCCATCGCATACACGTGATACGTTCACGTTTCTCCCCAAACTTAAGTTTCATGTTGCCATTCTGTTCACGGTAATACTACCTGCTTCCCCCTTCTGATGGTTACAAGAAAATGGGTTTTTCATTTTCTTAATGTTCTTTTTAGATATATTTTCTCTGCCGCTTTTCTTTCCTACTAAACCTGGCATTATCTTATGTATAAAATCTATTCACGTCTTCAACGAAAAATGTCATTTCCGTTAGTGCTTTAGCCAAATCATTATATAATTTTTTAGGTTCTATTCTACTTATTTCTTTCGTTTATTCTATTTTTGTATTATTATTATTTATGATAGCAACACACAATAAGTGTACTTTATTTAGAGCTTCAATATTCACACACACACACATATATATATATATATTATCTATAGATAGAATTATTCATTTTCTCAGATATTATTTTAGGCATTACTTTTTTTCTTTTTTAGTGTATAGTAAACCATTTATTAGTGATAACTGTGCTTTTTTTGTCTAACAATCATTCATACAATTCTAAATATTTACATTTATCTTAAATAAAATATTTTTAATTTTTTTTTTTTTTTTTTTTTTTTTTTTTTTAGATGCCACTTTGAGCATATTCCAGTTACATAAATCAAATAGTAGTTTCTAAAAATTTGAAAACTTTATTCATTATGTTATTTAAAATTTCTTTATAATTTCGCTAAGATACCCAAAATAGAATGCTCCCAAAATAGAATGTCATGTGCCAAACGAAATTTTTTTAGTGGTAAAATAAAAACAAAAATAAATAATAGTTAAACAAAAATAAATATTTATAGTGAGCTTTCAAAATTAAAAATATTTATTTAATACATGGTCTGTACATTAAATAATGAGATTGAATTTTTCACATCAAGCAGAAGACCAAAGCGACGGAATTTACAAGCGATATTAGTGGTGGGAACTGCAGATTCTAGAAGTACCGTAATTTCGGGTGTATAAGCCGTAGATCAAATAATTCTTTTTCGACCCAGAATTTTTTAAGAAACAAATATAACTAGTTAGATCGCCGTAAATATTTGCCTTCAATCACTAAATAAGGTTTCTGGGTCCAAAAGGAATTGTTTGATCCGCAGCTTATGCACCCGAAATTACGGTAATTCTAGAAGTTGTTCTAGAAGTAAGATCGGCCTTTGTAGCACACCGATCTCTCCTGAAGCAGACACACATTTAAGAGGGTGCTATGTTTTCAGAATGGTGTGGAATGTCGAGCAGAGATACGGCATAAAGTTTTGTGTAAAACTAAACAAATCGGCTACTGAGAGACTTTCCATGTTACATTAAGCCTAGGAAAAGGATTTTTTGTCTAAGGCTCAAGTGTTTAGTTGGCATAAATCCTTCAAAGACGGAAGAGAGGACATCGACGACGAACAACACGCTGGGCGTCTATCAAGTTCTAGAAATTTAGACATTGTGTCTAAAATGTAAATGCTTTTCGCCTCTGACAGTCGAATGAGTGCCCGAATAATTGCGGAGACATTGAAGTTGACAAAATAAACTATGCATCAAATTGTCGCTGAGGAAATTCAAATGGGAAAAATTTGTGACATGCTGGTTCCAGCACATCCTTCAAGTTACCCAGACCCTGGCAAAATGATGTAGTGCAACGCTACTTCAACCACCGTGCAGTCACAATCTGTCACTGCCGGGCTTTTTTCTATTTCCTTCGTTAAAATCCAGCTTAAAAGGACATCGTTTTGAAAATTGCAGAAACATAACTCGCATTCTGAATAGCATTCCAGTTGAATATTTCCAGGCAGGTATAAATGGGTAGTAGAGTTGATGGCAACAATCTATTAACGTAACATAAGGCTATTATGAAGAATATTAAGTATCAGTAAAATTATCTTAAACGAATTTTACGGAATCAGTCTCGTTGTTTTTTGGACAGACTCTGTAATTCTAACAATGCTGTAGAATATCATTATTTTCTTTACATATTTTGAGATGTGAACCCGTGTTTTTAATGCATAAAAAAAAGCTTCAAAAATGTGAATCGAGATGTAAAAACATACAATCGAAAAATTAAAAAATAATAGGCTAACAAAATGTAAAATTAAATAAATTTTGAAAAGGACGAAATAAGTTGAAAACAAAGAAACAGTTAATAATATTTACTAAAACTTCAAAACTAAATTATAAAAAAATGAGTGAATTAAAAAAACAAAATTCCCCTATTCGACAGTGTAAAAATTGAAAATGTGTGGTATTTAGAAAATTGAAAAAAAAAATAAAAGTTTATAAAAGCTAAATTTAACCATTTTCTGTTGCCACCGTCAAAATGAAGAGAGCTTTACATAGACACGTTTCTCCTTTTAATCCTTTCCGGCACACTGTGCCCGGTCTGGGATACCTAAATTTAATTCCAAACTTGCAAACGGCACCAATAAAATTTTAGTAAAAATTTGCTTTTACAATATAAGCTAAAATTAAGTAATTTAAAATATGTGAAAAATTCGCTTGTGAATTACGGTGTCAATCGATAATTTCTCATTTTTCACCAGATTTTGCCCGTGCCGGAAAGGGTTAAAACAGATTAGTGATAAATATAAATATCAGCTAAATAAATATTTGTACAGTACATACTATTTCTACAAAGATTCTACCTAAAACTAAAAATAAAGTAAAACAATCAAATTTTAAGTTTTTTTTTTTTTTTTTTTTTTTTTTTAACCAGAAAATATCAAAATATAGTTTTATTTGAAATTTATAGTCAATTCCTATAATTTGTATACTTACAAACATGGCTTTTTTTTTTGTTTGTTTTTCTGCGGGCTCATTTCTTTCACTTGGCATACCATAACCCTTTCAAATTCGGAGTACTACACTGCAAAAAGAAAAAAAATCTATAATACTACAGATGATCTGTATACTTACAAAAATTATACCTGTACACTATGCAAAAGAAAAAAAAAAAAATGCAAATCTATAAAACTACTTTTTTGTAAAGATACAAAAATCTGTACCTTTAAAAAAATCTACTAAAATTGCAGCAATTTTATTTAAAATTTTACCTGTAACTGGGGATGCAATCACATAAAAAATTCAAGACATCTCACAATTTCCTAAAGTATTCTTAATAACCTTACATATTTCTTGATTTAGAGTGCAAACGTGTATCTCTTACATTAATATTTGTTGTTGCCATTGCATTAGAAGTTCTAATAATCCAAGTTTCCTAGAAAAAATTTAGTGACTTTACTTTTTTTTTTTTTAACTGTAAAATAGTAGAACAAGGCTTTACATATACAATTATTTTTATAATTTTCTGTACGTGCTAATAAGACTGTATGACTTTACACTTACTGAGATCACTTCAACATTTACTAATAAAGCAAAAGAAAAATTTTCTTTATGCTTCGTTTCTGAGACTTTTATATCAAACATGTATTTTATTCTTTAAATTTATGCATTTTAGCACACGTTTTACGTGTTTGAACCAAGAACTTTAATTTTTTTTTAAAAAAAATAATCAAAAGTTTTTATGTTTATTTAATACTGTTGCAATACAATTTTTTCCGAACTGTTTCAAAAACCCTTCCATGGCCTATTGTCACATTACCAGCGCAAAAATATCTATAATCGTTAGATTTGAGTAAATGATACATTCTTTAAATTTCAATATTTTGTTTTCACTTTAGCAGAGTATTATTTACCATTTAAACTTAAAAATAACCTCCTCCCCCCCCCCCCTCCCTTCAGTTGACACACATAATAAAAGAATTATTCGAAAGGGTTAAATGCATCAAACTCAGTCAATAAATCATATACAGTAAACTAAAAATTATTTTATCTTTTGAATGTTTCCTTATAATTTGAAATTTCTCATCTAAGAATAGTACAAATTCAAACGCATGGTCAGTTTCTTTCGGAACAAAAATAAAACTTTCCGTTACCAAGCTATTAAACTCTGGGATTTTCTTAAATGAGTTGTAAGACATCATATACATTTCTCACTATATCCTATCTATTTGAAATCACCGACGTGAAATGACTTCAGGAAATTTTTTACGGGGTAAATTTATCAAATCCTCTATCACATAAAACTAATTCAGTTCACAGACTATTACTTTAATACCGGTATCATTCGTTCGGCATCATACTGAAATCATTTATCTCTCTCTCTCTCTTTTTTTTTTCTCTTTTTTTTTTTTTTTTTTTACTAGAGTAAATCCCCAGGGTTTTTTTTTTTTTTTTTTTTTTTTAGCTAGTTTGTTGACTATGTTCAACCCATGAGGTGTATTTACATTTTACATATATAGTTTGTTATCTTCACTTCTTTTTATTTATTTTTTTAAATTTTAATAATTATTATTATTATTTACTTCTCGAAAGGTGGTGGTATGCTATATTAACCGCTTAGTTTTTATTCAAAAAAGTCAAATATATCCTGATTTTTTAAAGCTAGTTTGTTGATTATGTTCAACCCACAAGATGCATTTTTATTTATTTTTAACATTTTACATACATAATTTATTAATTTCCTTTCCTGCGATTTTTTTTTATTACTGTAATATACCAAAATAATTTTAAAGTATACATGCCATATGTTATACAAAAGAAGCACGTATGGTGCATTTTAAAATGTGTCACTTTTTTGCCATATTAAAATATTTAAGGGAAAACAAGATTGGATGCAATACTATAGAAAATATACCAGCTTTAATACCCGTATACTCGGAAACTATCTAATCGATTTTGGGGGAATTTAAAATCCATATTTGCTGGATTATGCTGAAGATTTATGACAGAGAGCTTTATTTTTTTTCTGCTACTAAAACTTTTTATTTTAAAACAATGTCAATTTTTCAGAAATTTATTATTTTTCAGATTTTTTTTTCTGAAACTAATTAAAGTATTTTAAAATCGTCTGCCATATATTATTTAATATTTGTGCTCTACAGCCAAACAAATTATCAAAATCGATCGAGCACTTTATGAGATAATGGGATTTTTTACCAGAAAAGTACAATTTTTCAGAGGGACAAAAAAACTGAGACACTTCTAACTTGTTTGAAGTTCTTACACAATTTTATCAAACACATGAATTAAAGTATGTATAAACACTTTGGTAAAATTTAGTTTCATTTAAAGGGATTCGGAACACAAAAACCTTCAAATTTTCTTTAAAAAAAAAATATATTGCATTAACAATTTTTCTGTTTTTTATGCTTAAAATGACGTTTAATCATATTTATATCTTAATTAGAAAAGGAAATATTAATTTTTACGTTTTGGTTTGTGATGAAAATCTAACTTTCACGCAATAGTTGTCATAGATATGACTTCTCGTAAAAATGTTTTTTTTTTTTTTTTTTTTTTTTTCTTTTTATGATTGATTTTTTTTTACAATTTCTCGGATTCAAATTATCATAACTAAAGAACCATTAAAGTTAAATGCTTCAAACTTGGAACATGTCTTATTTAATTTTGATTCAGAAAATCTGAAAAAAAAAATATTTACTTTTCAAGACATGATTTTTTTAATAAAAGTTGCATTATTTTTATTTATTTATTTATTTATTTTCAAATTTTTACTTTAAATATTTCTATTTTTTATTAATATTTTTTTAAATGCTGAATCAAAATTAAGAATTAGATATTTATGTTTAGTTAAACGTAAAAAAAAAAAAAAAAAAAAAAAAAAAAAAAAGTGAAAGCCTACTAATAATATTTTGCGTTATGACGATATTAAAGTACCCCCACTTTTTTTTTTTTCTTTTTAAATATATTCCATTTTTTTCTAATTATGTGACATTTTATCATGTGATTTTGTTTACAAATGACATAGTTAACTAAAAAAAATTAATTCAATAAATAAAAAATATTTTAGAATATGTCCCGAATCCCCTTAACTCCTTGGCAACGAGCGACTCGTATACGTGCCGCAAAAATGCTTAAGAAATCCTTGTTTTTCCCCACCAGTAAAATTTTACTGTAAAATTTGTCTTATTTAATCGGAGCATTTCCTTGATTTAAGAAGACACATATTTCTGTTTTTAAAAACCCGTGACAAAACATTAAAAAGTTCGTAAAAAGTTCCCGTCGCAAAGGGTTTAATAAATCAGATAATGTTTTAACTATTATCGATTCTATGTCACCTCTCACGTGACTTCCGGACCAGTATCTTTTACAGGAATTTTATTTTGATAGCACCATTTTTTATAGAAAAATGTTCATTTGTCGTTTGAAAGTATGTGCAAACTCAAAATATATTTTTAAAATATAGTGATGCGACTAGAATTTAAAAGTAGAAATAAGCATAAAATGTTAACGCAAAGTTAATGTGAACGGCCATGGCATTCGAGTCGGCGTATTTCCTTGCATTTTTATAATTGTTTCTAATCGTTAGGGGGGGAAAAAGGTATACCAATGGATTCTGGAAGGTTCAAAGAACTTTTTAAACTAGTAAAACAAACAACTTTTATTTTTCAAAAAATTTCCCTAATGTCTTCCCTCAAAATGCAATGACTAAAAATATTTTATTATTTCAATTTCAAATTTGTGCGAAAAGATATAGCCTGTTCTTCACCAATACTGCTAAATTTCATTCAAATCCATTAAAAAAGTACAAAAAAAAAAAAAAAAAAAAATCATTTTAAAAGTGCGTGCTGCCTTAATTATAAATATTAATACTACTGAAGATGCATTTTTCTATAAAACAAATGTCTATATTTTTACCATCGTCACAGATTATTTACAAAATCAATGAAACTGCAATGGCGAAATTCTTGATTAAAGTAAAGTTAACTTTTTCACTTCAAAACTGTTGAGAAAGAAAAAATGATTTTACAGGCGACTAAATAATTATTCCTGTATACCAAGCTACGCGTCAACTGTTGGGGAAAAAGAAGGCTTGTTTGTGTCAACAATAGACGTCTCCATTCAATCTTTTAGGCAAGGGTTTTTTTTTTTTTTTTTTTTTTTTTTTTTGCTTTGTATCTTTTTTTTTCATTCAATTTTCATCTTTAATGATTTCCATCTCATATTCTTTCATATTTTCTTATAAAATATGATCCTAGCTTAAAGATGTTACCCTTAATCTACAAGAACGGGGCAGTTTCTTCCACTTTTAAACTACATGATCTTTCTCTAAATTTTTGACACTGTAGATTGTAAGCATGAAAATATATTTTCTACTATTCTCTATGACTTTACTTTCCTTAGTAACTTAAAAATTGTCGTTCTAATTTTCAAATTAATCTTTCTGTCTGGTGCTATTTTAACAACTGATTTAAAAATGAGCAAAAGTAAAAACACCTAATACATCATTTATGCTTCAAATGGAACCGCTTCAAGATCATTATGTAACTGTAAACTTGTCACCAAACATGAATATTTGCTTAAACAAGGGAGTGATTCCAAATTTTTCTCCGGAATCGATATGATTGCATTTTAGGTGCTTTCGTATTTATACACTATATTGCCATTGATTATGGGACACTTGCGATTTTAGACATTTTACTAAATATCTAGAAAAATACATAAGGAATCATCTCGAAACTCTTAGTGTATAAATATAATAGTATACGTCATACATCTCCGTGAAGATTTTTTTCCCGAAACTCCAAAGGGGACCGTCAACAAATTAAAAAAGAATGAATATCTTTTGAATAACCCTGTCAAAACTAATGTAGCAAAAGCGCTCAAACTCTAGATTGTGATTGAATGCCTAATTGTAATAAGCCTTGCTCATTTTTATGCAAATAGCATGCATACTCGCAGAGTAATTAAGGTTTTTATAAAAATGATCCCAAAATTTTCCAAGTTTTTTCCTTATAATTTTCAGAGTTCTTAATATAAAATATTATTTTTTTCAGAAAATATGACAAACAACATTGCACACAGTACCCTGTAATCAAAATTAAAAAATAATGAAAATTGTATAAAAAAGGAGTTGGTTTACTAAATAATTTTTTACTGCGCATGCGTCAACGATATCAAAATTTCATTTGCATATTATGTTAGCTAAATGTATAGAGCAACTTTTGTGAAAGTCACAAAATCATAAATTGAAAATTCTGACAATAATCGTCAATTGAATAAGTCGAAAATCCGTTATTCTCAAAATGAAGCAAAAACAAGAGGGGTTGTATCCATATATTCATTGATTATTGTCAATATAGAATACACAATATGGGATGTACTACTGCATTTGGATAAAATCCCTCATTTTTTTTACTTCATTTTGGAAACAACGGATTTTGTCCTTTTTCTATAGACGATTACTTTCAGAATTTTCAAGCTATGATTTTGAGACTTTTACAAAAGTTGCTCTATACATTTAGCTAACATAATATGCAAATGAAATTTTGATATCTTTGACGCATGCGCAGTAAAAAATTATATAGTAAACCTACTCATTTTTCATACAATTTTTATTATTTTTTAATTCTGATTAGAAGGTACTCTATGCAATGTTGTTTGTCATATTTTCGGAAAAAAATATTATTTTATATTAAGAACTCTGAAAATTATAATGGAAAAACTTGGAAAAATTTGGGACCATTTTTATAAAAACCTTAATTACTCTGCGAGTGTGCATGCTATTTGCATAAAAATGAACACAGTGTATTACAATAAGGCATTCGATCATAATCTAGAGTTTGAGCGCTTTTGCTACATTAGTTTTGACAGGGTTATTCAAAAGATATTCATTCTTTTTTAATTTGTTGACGGTTCCCTATGGCGTTTCGGTAAAAAATCTTCACGGAAATGTATGACGTATACTATTATATTTATACACTAAGAGTTTCGAGATGATTCCTCATGTATTTTTCTAGATATTTAGTAAAATGTCTAAAATCGCAAGTGTCCCATAATCAATGGCAATATAGTGTATAAATACGTAGCACCTATAGGCTTCGTTCAATTCGTCTGTCCGTACAAATTTTATCATAATCGGATGCATCATTCAATTATAGGAACAATCAAAAATATTCCATTACATTGCGGTCAATAGGAAGAAATAATTTCAAGTCTATTTTAATGATGTTACACTCTTTAAAACATAATAAAATTGATATGCATCTATGAAGTATATACTAAAATGTACATTCTGCGCAATCCGTGGGGCAGAAGATATTTTTTACTTATTTACAGGGCCTCACAAAATTATTCCATTACATAATGGTGTAAGAACAAACTTTGTTTGGGGGCGCGTTTTAATGCTATTAAACTATTTCACATTTTATGAAATTGATATACATTGCTGAGGTTCACTAAAGGTTACTTTTTACATACGTAATTGAAAGCAGATAGTATTTATACGGGAACACAAAAGATTTCAGATACTTATATAGTATCTTAAGTACTGCATACTATTACATCAAGATCTAAATGTTTTTAAAACTTCGTTATAGTATTAGCATACCTCATTTGCTACGTTTGACGTAGAATTTCCGACTTTTTTTCCCATCACAAGTTTTAGAAAACTATTATCAATAATTATTGAAAGCTTATTTTGTAAAATTTTTTATGTTGTGTATCATACTAATGCTCATAATCGATCATTTAAAAATAAATAAATAAATAAATAAAAATAATAAATTTTCAACTATTATTAATATGTATATATTGTATTGTTAGCTTTCGTGTGAAGAATGTTTATTCCATGCTTTTATCCGGATGTAATATTATGTATTTTCAAAAAGATATCAAATGAATTAAGAAAGCATAAAGACGCGATTTATTTCAACATTCCTATTACTTTTGCATCAATAAAAATTAAAAACAAAGTGCTCGAGGAAATGCTCCAAAATTAAAATCGATTCTCTTTCATTTCTCTTTAATTGCGAAATCAAAAAATGGCAAGGTCAAAGCCAGATAATACGGCCAAATGCCTTATTAAATAAAATAAACTAGTCAGTTTCACGTTGAAAAGTGATAATTGAATTATCTGAAAATATATTTAATTAAATACTTGCATAACAAAAATAAATTGGAAACAAAAATTTTATTGACATTTCTCATCTTTAATTCTATATTTAATCTTCTGCTCGACAGAATGTAATGATAACATTCCTGATATCAATGTAATGGTGTTTTTTCAATATTTTATGGAAAGAAAAACGAACATTTTATTTTTAAAGCATTAGAATAATGTGCCGTAAATTTTTACATAGAAATTAGAACATGGAAGGATCGTAAATGTAATTTCCTTATGGTCTTGCAATTTAAATAAATCGATTTTCTGTAAAGAATTGAGAAAATTATGATTTTGGATGATTTTCGAGGATTTATATAAATGTACAAAAATGGAAAATCGAAATTTTTTCTTTGAAAAGTCCCCCCACCCACCCTCCCACAAATATATCCTAAAGATATTTCACGCATGCAGTGTAACAAAAATTGTTGCTGCCAAAAATACAGTGTCTCACATAAGTGATGGGACACTTGTGCTTTACAAAAGGAAACTAATCAAATAAATTAAAAAAAACATGTACACATTTTTTTGTGGGTGTGTTTCATACTTAAATTTAGTAAAGATTATTACATAACATACATTTTGTCAAAATATTAAAATATTAATTTAATAAAAATACAAATGTTTAGAACGGAGCAAAAAATAGCTCACATAAGTTATGGGACACCATTATATATGCAACAAAAATCGTCTGAAATAAGCAATAAAAATATTTTGGGGGGTTTTATTTTTACTTAAAAGCAATTGGCAATAATTTATAAAATCGTCTGCAGTATTTCTCGCCAGTTTGTTTTGGAATTTTTGTGTTTTTTAGTTCTGTGTAGCCATGAATGCTAAACGAAAAGAAACTTCGCCTGAAATTCGAAAACTAGTTATTAATTTACATATTGAACGTGGAAAATCTATTAGAAAAACTGCTGAAACAGTTAACTTGAGTCGTTCAACAGTTTTCAATATCATTAAGCGATATAAAAAAAATTATATGATTCAGGATAAAAGAAGACCTG
Organism: Maratus speculifer; assembly: GCA_964019185.1. Taxonomy (NCBI): domain Eukaryota; kingdom Metazoa; phylum Arthropoda; class Arachnida; order Araneae; family Salticidae; genus Maratus; species Maratus speculifer. The sequence continues at coordinate 281,547,926 of OZ025291.1, forward strand.
GTCGACCATCAAAGCTATCCAATGGAATAAAGCGAATTATCGTTCGAAATATTAAAAAAAAATCCAAGAAATAGTGCTTCAAAAGTTGCTGCTGATTTACAAGCATTATATAGAATAATTGTTAATCCTGAGATTATTAGAAGGGTAATTCGATCTGCTGGATATCACGGTAGAGTAGCCAGGAAAAAATTCTTCGTAAGTGAAAAGAATAGAAAACTCAGACTAGCTTTCGCAAAATCCAACATAAATAAGAATTCTGATTACTGGAATAAAGTTATATTTGCTGATGAGAGTAAATTTAATATATTTGGTTCTGACGGTAGAATCTTGGTGTGGAGAAAACCCAGGGAAGAATTTCGCAAACAGAACTTGGTACCAACAGTAAAACATGGTCTAGGAGGAGTTATGGTATGGGAGTGTATGTCGTCCGCTGGAGTTGGTAATCTTGTTTTTATTGATAGTATAATGGATCAGTACAAGTATATTGATATTTTAAAGCAAAATTTGAAATCTTCAGCACAAAAATTGAACCTTCATAACGATTTTAAATTCTACAAGGACAATGACCCCAAGCACACTGCTCTGAACGTTAGACTCTGGTTGCTATATAACTGTCCTGAAATAATAAAAACACCACCACAATCTCCAGACTTAAAACCCATAGAGAATATTTGGCAAGAATTGGAATCAAGAACTCGCAAACACACCATTTCTTCAAAACAACAACTAAAATCGGCGCTTCAAGAAGAATGGGGTAAAATCACTCCAGAAATCACAAAAAAATTAGTCGAATCCATCCCAAAAAGATTAAATCATGTTTTAAAAGTAAAAGGAAATCCAACAAAATATTAAATCCTTTTAAAAAGTAAAATTTTTGCATAAATATTTGATGGAAAAGTAAGTGTCCCATCACTTATGTGAGCCATTTTTTGCTCCGTTCTGAACAATTGTATTTTTACTAAATTAATATTTTAATATTTTGACAAAATGTATGTTATGTAATAATTGTTACTAACTTTAAATATGAAACACACCCAAAAAATTTTTGCACATGTTTGTTTATTTATTTTATTGCAGTTTCTTTTTATAAAGCACAAGTGTCCCATCACTTTAGTAAGACACTGTACTTATTGAAAAAAAAAAAAAGAAAAAAGAAAAAAAGAAAGAAAGAAAGAAAGAAAGAAAGAAAGAAAACTTTACTTCGACTTCGTACATACTCATTGGTTCATCAGTAATGTTGTTTTAAAAAGCCTCCATTGCAAAAAGTAAAAAAAAAAAAAAAAAAAAAAATACAGTTATCTGGAAGATTTTTGTATATTTTTACCGATGAGGGGGGGGGGGGGAATCCCAAACCCCAAAACTACTTCTCGTTCAAATATTAATGTATGATATTTGTCATACTGTAGCCTTTGTGAATGGATATGAATGTAACTGTGTATGTAATACCAAGGTCTCGACCAAGTCCATTGGTTAGCTCATCTGTCATCTTGTTTCAAAATGGCAGCTACTTTTAAAGTTTCAAACTAACAAAAGATGTACAAAAACTTACAAATAAAAAACAAATTCCCTTTAGTACTTTACAATAATACAAGGACTTCAAAGTATTTTTTTTTTCTTTTTGTTGCTGTTGTTGTTACCCCATTATCCTAAAAACTGTCTGAAATACAGCACTTGGAAATTCTAAGATGGCTGACATTTTGAAACAATCTTTTTTTTTTTTTTTTTTTCCCGGCGATAAAACTCTTATTTATCAACTAATTTGGATGTGGTTGAGCAGGTAGGGGAATGAGGTCTCAGCCAAGTATATTGGCTATAGCTGACTAATTTGGCAAAAATTTCTGCCAAATTCTGTAGTGACGATAACTAAGATTGAATTTTCCATAATGGAGCTCATTACATTTTAGCTTTTTTGTGTATTTGAATAAAATAAACTGGATTTTTAAAAACAAGAAAATAGGGAAAATATATTTTTCTCCCTTTACACTACAGTTGGGATTTTTTTTTTTTTTTTTTTTTTTTTTCTAGTGTCTGTCCATTTAGTGGAAAAAATAAGATATATTTTTGTGAAAAATAGAGCATTATAATAAAACATTAAATCCATTTACTCAAATTTTAATTAGTCCCGCGTAATTCGTTTTGTACATAATCCAAACCCAATCGAAAGTCAACCTGAAACCCGATCGAAACCCGACAGAAAAAAAAGAAAAAGAAAAAAATCATTGAGCTGCTACTAGACCCAAATCCAACACACAGAGTCAACAATTTCCATCTGCAACCCGACAATTAAATCCATATCAAACGGCCCTAATTTAATGCAATAACGAAAACTAGTTTATAATGATATCTTTATTATCAATTTTATCTTTTATGTAGAAAACTGAAAAAATGCAATTCTGCCGCTTAAAACAAAAAAAGGAAACCAGAGAAAGAACAAGAAAGTTTTTATTTCAAAAAACTTCGGTCATCTCAATTTCTTAATCGAAAAATTTGTTTTGATCCTTCTTCTTCTTCTTCTTCTTCTTCTTCTTCTTTTTTTTTTTTTTTTTTTTTTTTTTTATTTAAAATTAGTAATTTTTTAGATCAGTTTTGCAAATTCTTTGCACTTTTCTTTATTCTTGAATTCCATATAACTATACCTTTCACTTCATAAAAGAAAAATTATAGGAATTAGAAAAATGTGAAATTGAGACAAATTCTTTTTCTCGGTTTAAGAAGCGATATCAGTATTTTCACGTTGAAAAAGATTAAAAGCAAAGTGCTTCAGGAAGTAGCAGAAAGTATAAATCAATTATCTTTTAATTCATTTTAATAACGAAATTTAAAAGAAACCATTGAAGAAGTTGAAGCCAAATAATGTCGTTAAATGTTTGCCGTGAAAAAAAAATTATAAAAATAGTTTATTAAAAAATTATTTTGTAAGCATTCAATGTACATCTTGAAAATCATAATTTTTTAAACTGTAATTCATGTTTTTTCGCAAAAGTTTTCTTTACAATACTTTAATTTGGCATGTATACCGAGCTAGAATATGTAAGATTCGCCGTTTTTTTACGCTTGGTAAAAAAGCGCAAGCAAGTGAATTAAATGTATATAAAAAAGTTTACTTTGCAAATACTCCTTTAAATTATTTAAATTTACGGCAGATTCATTATTTCCTTATTTCTTAAAATATCTACTCTATATTCCTATCTTAATTTCTTAAATTTTAAAGACTTATAATAATCATTATTTATCTAGAATTCTTAATTTAAAGATTTAATCTCTTATTAAGATTTTATCAACGCATTCTTTTATTTCTTATTTTACAAACCTTAATCTATTAAAAGCCACACTCTTCATAAAAAAAAACCACTAATTTATTTTATTCTTGCATTTTGAGACATTTGATACTTGCTTTTTAATGTATTTTTTATTTTTATTAAATTATTTCATATCCCAGCATGCATTGCGAACCCGCGCGCCTATCTGTCGTCACTTCCGTGTTACATAATAATCATGCCGCCAATAGATAAGGGACTCTTTATCGTTTTCACTCCCGAAAACTTTTGCATTGGTTGTTTGCCCACGGTAAGCATTTTTGCCGATCCTACCAAAGCTAGCATAGCGAAGTAAATACGGACATTTGGTTGAATAATTTAAAACGCAATTGTTCGTAAATAAATCTTTCTGAACGTGAATGTAGGTATTAGGAGCGTATATGGGTATATCCTGTTAAAATAAAAAAATAAGAATAATATATTTTTTTTATTAATATAAAACAATTGGTTTTGTAAATATCGCATAATTGATGCCATAAAAAGGAAATGTGATGATTGTTTCTAAATAAATTGTTCTATCTTGATAAATTAATTAATAAGAAATTCTAATTATTTTTTTTATTATTTTTTTTAATTCTAAATTTCAGAAAATCTTTCTTTTTATCTGTTAATAAATATGTATAATAAGAAGCAAATTAATCAAAATCCATCATTTAAAAGTTTTTTTCAAACAGAAACTGGTGATTAAATAAACATAAACTCAAAATTGAACTAAAGCAAAATGCTCTTTAAAATTTTCAACCAATCAGAAGCCCGAATTTTCTTTCCTGTGCTAGCTTCGGTGGGATCGGCAAAAATGCCCGCAACAAGAGACATTTCTAAATTTCATTCATTTGTCCGAGGTTTATACTCGAATCCTATGTTCATACGCTTTTTAGCTCACAGGCTATCATAGCCTGAGAGCTTATGTGCCCGTCCGTTCTGTATGTATGTTCGTATGTACGTAACGCGATAACTCATGATAAAAATATCCGATCCACTTGAAATTTTGTATGTAGGTATATCCTGACAAGGCGCTTCCCTGATTAGTTTTTGGAGTTCATTCGATATGTATAAGAGGGGGAACGGGGGGGCTCATGCCCCCCGTTAGTTGATATAGATGGGATTTTCATGCAGAATTAAGTTTTCAAAATTTAGATTAGGATCATTCTGATAAGGCGATTCCGTGACTGTTATTAGGTGTTCATTGATTAAGTATAAATAGGGGGAGCAGGGGTTCTAATGCCCCCCCCCCCGTTAGTTGATATAAATGGGATTTTCATGCAGAATTAAGTTTTCAAAATTTAGATTAGGATCATTCTGATGAGGCGATTCCGTGACTGTTATTAGGTGTTCATTGAATAAGTATAAATAGGGGGAACAGGGGTTCTAATGCCCCCCCCCCCCCCTGTTAGTTGATATAAATGGGATTTTCATGCAGAATTAAGTTTTCGTTCAAAATTTAGATTAGGATCATTCTGATGAGGCGATTCAGTGACTGTTATTAGTTGTTCATTGAATAAGTATAAATAGGGGGAACAGGGGTTCTAATGCCCCCCCCCCCGTTAGTTGATATAAATGGGATTTTAATGCAGAATTAAGTTTTCGTTCAAAATTTAGATTAGGATCATTCTGATGAGGCGATTCCGTGACTGTTATTAGGTGTTCATTGAATAAGTATAAATAGGGGGAACAGGGGTTCTAATGCCCCCCCCCCCGTTAGTTGATATAAATGGGATTTTCATGCAGAATTAAGTTTTCGTTCAAAATTTAGATTAGGATCATTCTGATGAGGCGATTCCGTGACTGTTATTAGGTGTTCATTGAATAAGTATAAATAGGGGGAACAGGGGCTCTAATGCCTCCCCCCCCCGTTAGTTGATATAAATGGGATTTTCATGCAGAATTAATTTTCGTTCAAAATTTAGATTAGGATCATTCTGATGAGGCGATTCCGTGACTGTTATTAGGTGTTCATTGAATAAGTATAAATAAGGGGAACAGGGGTTCTAATGCCCCCCCCCCTTAATTTATATAAATGGGTTTTTCAAGCAGAATTGTCAGATTTCGTTCAAATCTCTGAATAGTTTTGGAAGTTTAATGATTAAGTATAAAAGAGGGGGATAACTCCTTTTAAATTATATAAATGCTAAATGGGTTTTTATTAAGAATTATCTCATTTGCTCTGAATTTTGGATATAGATTTTTTATATGATAAAGCATGTCTTTGATAGTATAGGAGTTTCAATGATTAAGTATAAAAAAAGAGGAAAGGGGAGAGCTGTTTCCCCTTCTTAATTTTTTTTCGAACGGAATTAACCCTTGAAAATATAAGGCTTTAATGTACAATTAGTATTTGTAGCCTGTGAGCTCAATGCCATCAGTTTAACTGGGCAGTATTCTTTATTTTATTTTTTTTTTTATTTTTTTTTTTTTTTTGGCAAAAACCAAATACATAAATATCTTTTTTTTTTTTTTTTTTTTTTTTGACTATATTAAAATTTGTAAGCTTATGTTTAAGAGTCTTGTAGAGGAGAGTAGTGCTGAGTTCTGCCGAGAATAACCCTCCGAAAAAGACTCTTTACTGGACAAATGGGGAGCAGTATAAAAATGCTCTTCATGTCTATTGGTGTTTCTCTTTTGTTTACCTGTAGCTGATGTCACATGAGTAAAGTCCATTTAAACTCATTTTCAATGCCGTGTTAAAAATATCTTGAAAAATTATCCCTGACTTTAAAGGCTATCTGTTTTCTGACCAATGAAAATGATCTAAAAACGCCTATGGGACGGTCTCATTGGTCAGAAAATAGATATTCTTATAAAACGAGGTATTTTTCCATTTTTAACAGTGTGTGAAGTAGCAAAAAAAAAAAAAAAAAAAAAAAAAAAATACTTTTTAATATGTTAACTTTTTACAATAACTTACATTAGAATAAATTTGATCAATTGGAAACAACTACTAAAATTGCAGGATTGGTTGGATCTAATCGGCCCAGCATTGGTGTTTATCAACCGTGACATCAATTCTCGTAGTCCAAGAGCCGACCGCACAAAACCCTAAGTCATCGAGCACGAGAAAAAATCCTTTGTTTTATGGAAGAGTAGTCATGGAGGAATCTAATGATCCATGTCTGCCGGAAGTGAAGTGGTGCATAAGCCAAAAATTGATACCACAAATTGTTGACTCGTAGGTTTGGCATTGTCTTTGCCGAACAATCAAAAGTAGGAAAACATGGATAACTCGGAACAGAAAAATACAATGCTAATCCTACGAATCAACCAGTAGTGGTATTCATTTTTGGTTTATGCACCATTTCGGTTCCGGCAGACATGGATCATTAGATTCCTCTATGACTATGCTTCCATAAAATAAAGGATTTTTTCTTCTGTTGGATGACTTAGGGTTTTGTGCGGTCGGCTCTTGGGTATCACCTTTCAGAAAATGCTGTCTGAGGCACCGTTCAAATATCAGCAATGAACTCCTCATATTTGCAGCCAGTATATATTTATATGTACACTGTGGCAAAATATTTAACCCGTTGGGAACGAGTGACAGGCATGCGTGCCACTTGAGGTGCTCCGAATTTTTCAATATTCTCACCTTTTATTATTATTATTATTATTTTAATGTTTATCCTATTTAATCAGGGCCTTTACGAGATTCAATTACACAAAACTTTCTATTTTGAAAAACCGGCGGTAACAGATTAATAATTAAGCAAATGTCTCTCGTCGCAAATGTGTTAGTTTATGTTGAAACCAGGAAATTTGATTAATAATATTTTTACATCTTAAATTTCAATACAAAATTTACGTCGTGCTGTCCTGTCCGGTGTTTTGAAAATCGAAAAATTTTATCCATTAAAATAAAGGAAAAAGCGCATCAACGCTGGTTTTTAAAATTTTGTAATTAAATTTGGTCAGTCAGAAAATTAAACACAGAATTAAAAATAGAAAATTATAGATAAAATTTCAATTTTCAATATTTTTATTTTATGTGACAATTTGACATTTAATTAAATATTTGTCAAATGATTTAATTAACATTTTTCAACTGCCGAGCAAATTCTTTTAAATTTTTATTTAAAAACGACATTCGGCGTTATTTTATCCCTTTGGCCTCTTCTACGTTTTTTATTTTGGTATTAAAATAAATTAAAAGATAATTGATTTGTAGTTTTTGGTATTTCCTGAAGCACTTTGCTTCTAATCTTTTACAATGAGAATGAGTACTGAACCGCTTTTTACAAAAAGAACAAATATTCGCCTCAATTTCATGCTTTTCTAACTCTTCTGATTTCTTTTCGAATTGCATGATATACTTTTATGAAATAATAATAAAAAAAATGGAATGAATTATCTTTTGGAATGAATGCAAATAAAATTAATCAATTTCCTGATATTTCAGATTATCAAATTTATTTTAGGTATATGAATAATTTTTTTTCAATTAAAATTTTTAAATTGTACCCCTTTTTTTTAATCGAAATACAACACGTACTAATTCAGAGTAAGAATTTTTTTTTATATATAATTCGTGAGATATTTTTTATACATCATGTGTACTTCAAAAATTCAAAAAGCATTAAAACAATTTTATCGTGTGACTGTGTATTCTACCACTATATCACTAGTAATAATTAGTGATAACGTCTATCATTTATAGTCCAAGAGCCGAAAACACAAAAATCTAAGGTATCAAGCACAATAAAAGATCTTTATTTTATGGAAGAGTAGAAATAGAGAAATTTAATTATCCATGTCTCCAGGAAGTGAGATGGTGCATAAGCCAAAAATTAATACCAGTAGCTTTTTACTCGTAGGTTTATCACTGTATTTGTCCTACAATCATTTCTTACTTTTGATATAAGATCTAACTTTTAATCCCATTTGGATTCTTGATAAAATTTTATCCCCGGATGTAAAATGGATAGTCATTCGGCCAAGTAGTTCAAATATTATAACGGTTTAAAATTTGAAACCCATGATCTAACATTCATTTTTAAATGTTCCAGAACGGAATGCAATGCGGGAAATTTTCGACGCATAACTGAAAAACTACTTAGCAGGATGAACTGTAGTGTTGGATTTTCATATTTGAAGATTCTAGAAATCCATTTCTGATAAAATATTTATTAATTACGATTCCTATTTTTGTAATCAGTTTTTTATTATGCGTATTTTCGAAATCTTAGATCAGTTATGTTTCAGACTTGCAAACTGAAGTAAATGTGGTATGAATAATTAAAGGCTCAAACTTTAAATAAGAAGTTGAAGAAAATATTCTAGAAATGAACGATTTCATTATGAATACAGGGCTTAATTTGCATCATAGCCCACCGAAGCTCAGTTCCGATACTTCTCTGTTTATAAGAAATTCTTACATATTGGTCGGAATTCCCGGAACTCATAAATAGGGTTGTAGTACCCAGAACAATAGCACTTTTGAAAAACCGAAGCCTAAAATACCTTTTTTCTTTCCCTCCTATCTTCACAAGATATATCTGTGGGCATATAGTGCAGCAAGAACCAGATAGTAATGCTTTTTCGATGGCGAAAATTTTATTTTCTGGTATTTTTACCAATTTTTGGATGCCTAAGATTTGTTGCGCTGTTTCTAATAGTCCAAGAGCCGACCGCACAAAACTCTAAGTCATTGAGCAGAAGAAAAAAATTCTTTATTTTATGGAAGAGTAGTAATAGAGGAATCTAATGATCCATGTCTGTCGGAAGCGAAGTGGGTCATAAGCCACAAATTAATACCACACTTAGTTGACTCGAAGGCTTAGAACGGCACGGGTGTTTGCCTTACAATCAAAGGTATGAAAACATGGAAAACTGGGTTCAGGAAAGCACAATGCTAATCCTACGAGTCAACCACTAGTGGTATTAATTTTTGGCTTATGCACCCCTTCGCTTCTGGCAGACATGGATTATTATTTATCTATATTATTACTTTTCCATAAAGTAAAGGGTTTTTTTTTCTTGTCCTCGATGACTTAGGATTTTGTGTGGTCGGCTCTTTAACTATAAGGACTTGTTGCTGAGAGTTTCCCACGTCGAGTCAGTTTTAATTCATCTATTTGGTAGTGAATTGGAATAATTTCTTGATTTTTGCTCTTAAGACGATGCGGGTGTATGCTTGGGAGAGTCCTATTTGTTTCCAAAAAAAAATGTAATTTTCTCGTATGTATCATTCTACAGTACTTGTATCATTTTCTTTGACGAGATATCCAAACAATAAAGATTAAAGTTTTCCTGCATTTCTTGAACAGAAGACACTCCGTTTGCCACAGTGTCGTCCTCCATCTTGCTGTCATTTATCTTACCAATATTCCCTAAGTGTGCATTTAAAGCCGTTGCTTTTCTTCACTTTCATTTTTAGAAGATATCAGTCCCTTTTCTAGAGTATTAAGCTTTACCTTTTTCACAGTCCGAAGTTTCGATTCAATTCAGAACATATTCTTAGCATTTATCCTTTATTGATAATTTCACAATTTAACTAGCAAAAATGTACAAAAAATAAATAAAAAATAAATAAATAAATAAAAACAGATTTCTGATACCAGAATATGTTAGAATATTTCTTACACGATCTTTTTGGATGGCAGTGTCATCTCACAGTACAAGACGTTTCTTTTAAAAACGAACAGTGAGTAGATATAATTGCAACATATTGTTTCTGATTGATAAAATGCAACGGAAAAAGTGTTTTGTCTTTTTCTACAAAACTATCAAATCTTTCTTTTCTTGCGTTAACACTATTTCTAAATTATAATTCTTATCTTATTTAATTGTCAAATTTCCAGATTAATTAACATTAAAATTAGGCAAAGATTTTTATTCGGAAGAAGTGAAACTAAAAAATGGTGTAATTGACAGTTAATCATATGAAGGTAGATATATTTCAAATTTCCACTTTGCTAAAATAATAATTATAACAAGTCTAACTTTTACAAATAATGCATAAATATAAATATGTAAACGTAATATGCATAAATATAAATTTTCAGATTAATTAACATTAAAATTAGGCAAAAATTTCTATTCGGAAGAAGTGAAACTGAAAGATTGTGTAGTTGACAATTATTTATATGAATGTAGATATATTTCAAATTTTCACTTTGCTAAAATAATAATAATAATAAATCTAGCTTTTGCAAATAATGCATAAATGTAAATATGCGTATTAGAATGACGTCAGACGGAAAGATAATCACACTTTTAATACTGCAAAATATTAGGGCTTTTTTTGCAAAAACCTGATATAGGTTTCGATGTCGAAGAGTAAGATTACTCATTTTGCACAAACATCTCATTATGCGCAATAATTTATCCATTTACAATATCCGTGAAGAAATTTTTGTTAGCCGCAATACAAATGCACTTGCTTGGATTTTATCTTCATCATAACAAAATAGTTATTATGGAAATAAAAGTGCAATTTAAATGGGTCTTGTCCTGTAATAATTAAAAAAAAAATAATTTTTTATTTTTCATTTATTTATTTATTTTTACAACGAAGCAGTTACCTATCTGGCTTTTGAGATTAGTTGCCCAACAAATTTCTCATTTAGGAGCATTTCTGCTTTTTTTTTCTACTTAGTTAAAAAATCGATTTCGACTCATAAGTTTGGTTTGGCCGGAGAGCCGTAACCGCCTCAAAAATAAAGGCAAACTTCCAAACGGGTCGAGCCGCAAAATAGAGATATTTTTTAAGGATTGTGCTTAGCCCATAAAAGAAAATAAACGATTGGTTCGGTCCAAAAATATTAAACGGGCAAGCAGAGCCGTTAGAAGAATTAAGTTGTCTGATTATGCGATATAAAATTTTCTCGAAGCCGATAAAATATTAACTACTTTCAATCGATATCACTTTCATAAAAATAAGTATAAATATGTGCTGCATGAGCTGATGCTAGTTTGACAATATAAATGCAAAATATAACATGCTCTGCTCAGCGAGGAGATCGGCATCGGGCAGTTCAATCATGTCTGAGCTTAAATTTTTTCAATGTACTCGGGCCTGGTCAATATCAGATTTGCATTTTTTTCTACATAGTCGAGAACTGGACTTAAATGTTCGCGGGACGTTTCGAATAGACATTATGTTTTGTAAAAACAATAATAGCGTTAATGAACATCTGTTAATGGAAGCTTTTAATTCTTTCAAATAAAAAAAAATGTTCGTAAATCTTGGAATAATTTAATTATTTTAATATTTAGCAACAAAAGTACTTTGCTTTTGAAGCTTGTCGAAATCGTTTGAAGCTTGTCTATGTCAAAACCACGGAACTTCATATGTAACAGGAGATAGTCTTCTACGCGAAAGGATGCAGTGACGATAGTTTTAGTTCACGTTCATGGCAAAACATGCTATTAATGCCTTATATAATTAAAGGATCATTTAGTAATTTGATAAGCATTGGGACTTAAAGCGGTCTGTAGAAGCGCTATTCGTAACTCTCAGTATAGGAAGATTGTCTAACTAATGCTAAAGTGGCATTTAAATCATTCTTTATTGTAAATGAGTTTGTAATTTTAGTTATTCAAATCCTGGCAATTTTTACTTCGCCATATAATAAAGAACACAAACGTCACTTAAAGTCTGAAATTGCGCCAAAAATAAATAAATAAATAAATAAAATAAAGTATTATTCTGAACAAATAAAGCGCTAAGCGATTCAAGTGCTTGAAAATGTTTTCTGATGGAAAAAACATATAACTTCTTGCTTCAAGAAAATCCCATGCAAGACATTGAATAACATGTAAATGTTATATTTTTAATTCGTTCAGAATAATTATTTGCATTTTCAGATTTTTTGTGATATTTGTGTTCTGTGTTATATGACAAATAAAGCATTATCATAATTTAAATACCAAAAATTTTCAGATGCATTTACGAAAAAAAAAAGGATATATTCTTTATTTATATGAATAAATAAAGAATGTTTCAATGGCACTTTATCATTAGTTAAAGGGACATTTTTTTAATACCAATGACTAAGTGCCTCTATTGTGAATTAAAACTGCCTGTTAGAAGCGTTGTTCCCAGCCTTGATTACGGGAAAATTGTCCCTTTAATTTCACTTTAACTAATATTAAAGTGTTGTTGAAATAATTCTTTATTGTAAGTGCATTTGAAAGTTTTAGATATTCAATTCGGACAATTATTACTTTTTTATGTAACACATAAAACATATGTCACATAAAATCTGAAACTGTGCACACTGTTAAAAATATGACCCATTTGCTGCAGCGTCACTACTCGGTCCCTACATTGCTTTTATAAAATATCTCTTTTATGACAAATGAGAATGCTCCATAACACAGTAAAGCGATCGTTTTCTATAAAAGCGGTGGAGTGATGCTGTAGCAAATGGGTCAAATGTTTAACAGTGCCGAAAAATAATCATTCTGAATTAAAAATGCGTGTAAAGCAATGCGTTTTCACGACACTATCCTGAAGCGGGAAGTCACAACTTTTCTTCACCAGATGGCGTATTTGAGCACTTGAATCGTTAATATGCCGAATGTATTCTAGCGCTTGAATTCTCATTAGTCTAACAGTATATCAGTACTCTGATATTTAATATTGACAATATCGAAAATCTCCTCCCCCATCTATAGTGTCTTAAATTATTTCAAAATTCTTTGCTCCAATGTAGTTCACTCCATAAATACAATCTCTGCGATCGGTCAACTCGATTTCATGACCGTAAACGCAACCTTAGTCATAGATCCAGGGTTTTCCGTGTTTTTAATTTTGGAAAGAAGAATTTTAAAAAATGCTGGCTTTTGAATGTCAATTGTTCATACAACTAATAAAGCTTTTTCCCAAGGGAAAATTACGTCTGCTTAAAGGGATTTTTTCCCCCAATCAATAGGAAGCGGAAGATTAGATCACGTGACTTTCTTTAGCAGATTTCATGTCCCCTTGAATGCAAAGGGGCATCTAAAATTAAAATTAAGCTGTGCAATTCTAAACTGTATCCCTTTTACTAGAAATTTTCTTTGTATCTTCATTCATTTCTCTTTGAAACAGTGAAAATACGGTTTTGTGCAAAAACTGAAATTTTAACTGAGTAATTAATCAATAACTAGAGATGCCCTTTAAATCAGGCATTTTAGTTTAGGTAGAAATTTATCAATATTTATGCAACTTATACTTTAACTAGAAATATTTTTTGTTACATTTTGATACATTATAAAAGTGAGTTTGTTAAATTTTCTAAAATACTCTATTTATGTTTACTGTATTGTTAGCGAACTATCATTTAATCGTTTTGTTTATTTTTAGATCTATCGAGCATCCATTCAATATGTTGTCTCAAGCCTTTTATATAATCGGTCGTTTATGTGCATCACGACGATGGGAAGTCATTTTTGTTTCTCTGGCCCTTATAGCATGGAAAATATCCATAGTAAATACGCAAGTGGACAATTCAAGAATTTGTGATTATGAATGTTCAGAGGTAATATATTGCACTTCATTGATAATTGCAAACACCTTCTCTTTATTTATCTATATTTTTGCTATAACTTGAAGTATTTAGCTCATTTTTGTGTGAAATCTGAGTGTTTTTGTTATTAGTACACTTATACCTTTCTTTATTAAATGTTTTGTTTTAAAATTTTTATTATAATTGAAAATTATACTTTTATCATTAATACTTTTTGCACTTAATCATTTTGAAGTAATTGAGGATTATGTCGAAAGCTACTAAATAATATTGTAGAAAATGAAAGAAAATTTCCAATATTTTTAAGGTGTTACTTTTAATTATCATAAAATATGATTTAAATTCTTTTGCTTCAAATAGTTTTAACTCTGCATATATATACCATTCACTAGCAGACTTTTTTAACATAAAATGGACATTTTATCAACTGTTCTAATATGAATACATCCCATTATCTGTTAATCAATAATTTTCTGCTTAGTTTTGTTCAACTCTTGTTTACTCTATAGGTGTATAACATATATTGGGCATTTTTTAATTATGCTTTTTAGCTCACAGGCTATCATAGCCTGAGAGCTTATGTGCCCGTCCGTTCTGTATGTATGTGCGTAACGCGATAACTCATGATAAAAATATCGTATCCACTTGAAATTTTGTATATAGGTATATCCTGATAAGGCGCTTCCCTGATTAGTTTTTGGAGTTCATTCGATATGTATAAGAGGGGGAACGGGGGGCTCATGCCCCCCGTTAGTTGATATAAATGGGATTTTCATGCAGAATTAAGTTTTCAAAATTTAGATTAGGATCATTCTGATGAGGCGATTCCGTGACTGTTATTAGGTGTTCATTGAATAAGTATAAATAGGGGGAACAGGGGTTCTAATCCCCCCCCCCCCCCCCCCCCCGTTAGTTGATATAAATGGGATTTTCATGCAGAATTAAGTTTTCGTTCAAAATTTAGATTAGGATCATTCTGATGAGGCGATTCCGTGGCTGTTATTAGGTGTTCATTGAATAAGTATAAATAGGGGGAACAGGGGTTCTAATGCCCCCCCCCCCCCCCCCCCCCGTTAGTTGATATAAATGGGATTTTCATGCAGAATTAAGTTTTCGTTCAAAATTTAGATTAGGATCATTCTGATGAGGCGATTCCGTGACTGCTATTAGGTGTTCATTGAATAAGTATAAATAGGGGCAACAGGGGTTCTAATGCCTCCCCCCCCTCTTAATTTATATAAATAGGTTTTTCAAGCAGAATTTTCAGATTTCGTTCAAATCTCTGAATCGTTTTGGAAGTTTAATGGTTAAGTATAAAAGAAGGGGATAACTCCTTTTAAATTATATAAATGCTAAATGGGTTTTTATTAAGAATTATCTAATTTGCTCTGAATTTTGGATATAGATTTTTTATATGATAAAGCATGTCTTTGATAGTATAGGAGGTTCAATGATTAAGTATAAAAAAAGAGGAAAGGGGAGAGCTGTTTCCCCTTCTTAATTTTTTTTTCGAACGGAATTAACCTTTGAAAATATAAGGCTTTAATGTACAATTAGTATTTGTAGCCTGTGAGCTCAATGCCATCAGTTTAACTGGGCAGTATTCTTTTTATTAAATGTTATGATTAACAGTAAATGGTTTAAGGTATGCAGAAAAATTCATGAAATTTGTATCTCTACACTCTACTAGATTCTCTACTGATTTCTATTAGTCCCACACACAAACTCGGTATATTCATTTATATAAATATCTTGGAATTGCTCTGAGTAAACTTGATGAAGAACATTCAAATGTTGATGATAAATAAATAAATATTTCTGTTTTCGCAGACTGCAAATAACGTGACAAAGTGGCTACATTCTCCTGTACTTAGTTTACGTTTGAACAAAAGAAGTTTACCTACAGATGCAGCTATGAGGTTTTTTGTTTTCATTAAATTCAACTCATTATCTTGCAATAATCTTGTAATAAATAAGACATCTTATGCCTTATTATAAATATTTAGAACATTTTAAATTGATTTAATTAAAGATTCTAAACAGGTCTGTCAAATAATCTGTGATACTTTTAAATGCAAGTATGTTTTAGTATATTTTTAAACCTCTGTTTTCAATTACGTGTAATACTGAATCAAATATGAAAACAAATTGAAAAACGATTCAGACAAATACCTTTTTAGAAACAACGAACTTCTGTCTGCAGCAACAAGCAATTATAATCATTTGCAAGAGTTAAATGGATGGAAAATTAATGTCTTTAAATAATAGCAAAATAATATTTCAGTGCCTTTAGCCATCTATTCCTCTTTGCACTGAATTATTCAGGATTGTTTCTGATGGTTTCTTATAATGAAGAATAATTTTTATTATTGCTCTGGCTCTGATTCTCAGCAAGATTAATTTTTTGCTGATTATGTGCAGTTGTCATACTTTTACGATTAACAATGTATAGGAGGACAACAATGCTATAAAAGGCTCGTAGCCCATCATCTCCTTGTTTAGAAGGTTTGATTTAATTGGCTGTTTAAAATATTCCTTTTCCAATCTTTGAAAAGAGGGACTCATCTTTGTCTTTTCTATCAGCACGCATTTATTTAAATGCTCTTGTAGAATAGAAGGCTATTTGCCTTCATTTGAAAAACTTTTTGGCAAATTAAGCACACAGGTAATGATAGATTTGTATGAGAGAGAGCGTAAATCCATATTTCAAATACTCAGTACTGTATGCCGGAATTGCTTCTTTCATTAAGATATTTTGAAACCTAAAAATTTTTCCTGTTTAAATTTGAATAAATTTACTTTTGAACAAATTTATAGATATGATTTTTATCACTTTTATTAAAAATAAATTTCTTGAACCGATTCAAATCACATGTTTGTTTAAATATCTTTGTTCAAGCATGTGTTGTCATACTTGAGAATTTTTCGAAATAAAGGTTAATAAAAAAGTCATTAGTTGTGCTTATATTTGATGTTACAAATGAACATTTATTTTTTATATGCTTTTATTTAACTTTTTTTTCCCCTTTTGCTTCTAGGAGAATAAAGGAGTTGAAATGGTTCTTCTCTCCATTGCAAGATGTGTTGCTATTTTATATTGCATTCATCAGTTTTTAAAGTTAAATAAATTAGGATCAACATTTTTAGTCAGTAAGTAATTTATAGTTTTATATTTTATATAAGCTTTACAGTTTAATCATTTCTTGTTCATTCATAAAAAAAGCTCTTATACTAGAACTCTTTATTTATTTTATTTATTATTTTTTTTCCAAAAAATGTATATTATTATTTCAAAGTTGCATTTTAGCAACAGTTGTATTTGCGAAAAATGTTCTAATACAGTAGACTCCTTCTATTCCATACAGCTTGGAATCAAAGGTTTTGCGGATTTCAGATCATTTCTTTGTTTACATATTTAAACAGTAATTTGAATATAATAATGCAATCAAAAATATAACGAATGCTTCCAATTTCAAAAAATTTTTAAATAAAAAAACTTATAAAATTTAAAAAATGATGAAATAATTAAAAATAAAATCCAAATAAGTTTTAAATAACTGGTCGTTAGTCCAAAAATTTAGACATTAAAAAAAGCCCAAATGAGAAAAAAAAAAAAAAAATCTGCCCTGCAAAACGAAGTTTTTAACATAAAACTCTTTTAATGAATACTATCAACAAGTGAATCATGTGTCTAACTCTTTTTACAGAAATTCCCTTCCTTAAAACAGGGGTACCATTATAAGAGTTTAAGGTGGGAGATTCTTTGACATGTAAGGTTTAATTTTGCAGAATCGCATAGTATTGTAGTACAGTAGACTCCCTCGAATCTGCAAACCAGAAATCCGCAACTCTCTAAAATCCGCACATATTTTATGGATGTAAACAATGAAACTTTCAGATCGGATATTGGGACAAAATTTGATTTTTTTAGTTTTGTATCAATTCCGTATATTTTTTAATTTGTAATTTTCTTTATAATACTCTATTCGTGTTTTTTTTTCATGAAGGAAGAATAAATTTTTTTCGAAAAAATTCAAGATATTGCTGATATTACTGGTAATCACAATCTTCTTACCAAATATATTTATGCATTAATCAAGCTATTTTGGTTATTAAGCCAGGCTAAACTCGAAAAAAAAAATCTTTATTTTATGATTTTGATGTGAATTAGTAATGTACTTTTATAAGGCAAGTTTTGTTGAATAATTTTGGAAAACTACATTTAATCTTTATAATGAATGTTGATTCATAAACTATTGATTATTAACTTGACCTTTGCTATTAGTACTTTAATCATTTTAAAAATTATCTAAATTTTTATGATTTTAGTTTATTACTTATTTTAACATTGTATTATATTGTAAGCATTCATTATAGTTTCAATTGCACTATTAATTGCACTCAAATTACTGTTTAAAAAATGTAAACAAAGCAACAACCAGAAATCTGTAAAATTCTAAAATCCGCACAACCTCTGATCCCAAGCTGTGCGGATTTGAGGGAGTATAATGTATATCCCCCTGCAAATTCTTTCATAAACCTATCATTATTCAGCAAATATATTTTAAAGTTTCTTGGAAGTCTGCAATTTTTACTTACCCATCATACGTAGTATAGGGTAAGTCTTGCAATCGTTTTGAAAATCGAAAATTTTTTTTTGACGGATTTACACGTTTTAGATAGTGGAGATTCCGAAAAACATATTTTTAGAAAAAAAAAATTTGCTGTCTGTCTGTCCGTCTGTCTGTCTGTCTGTCTGTAAACGCTCTATCTCCCGAACAAATTGAGATAGAGACTTGAAATTTTGTATGTAGTTAGTATGTAAGAATGGGACGAACCCTATTTAATATCAGCAACCTCGATTATCCGGAACTATTTTTTTCGGACTCTCGAAAAATTCATTCTGATGAAAGGTATATAAAAATTTTCGATTTTTTTTGTTCTAAGGAATGGACGTAAAAGGCAATAAAATAACACACATTTTGCATCTAGAACGAAGTCGATCGGATTATTAGTTGCCGAGATATTTGTAATCTTGTTTTCCACATTCTTCGATTTTTCATGACCCTGTATTTCATTCAAATTTCAATTCAGAGGTATATTTTAATTGGAAATGAGACGCTTAATCCGACGCAGTTAATTGTTAGTTAATAGAATTATTATTTTTGGAGTTATAAGGATGTTTCTTAACGCAGTTCGGTACTACTTGAGTAGTTTGGCGTTTTATATAATTTGTCGAAATTGGTACATCAGCAGTTCTTTAATATAGCATTGCTATGTATATTAACAATATTTAAATTTTGTTTATGAATTGCAATGAATTGTATAAATAGTTTCACATGTTTTATTTTCATATACATATCCATGATGGGTAAGTATTACGGTGGCCCCCAACGACTAGTTTTCTTTTGTATTATTTCCATAAATCAATTTGCGAATTGTTCTAAAAAAAAATTGAGAATTTCTTCAAATGTTCATGCAAAAAATATTTGTATCTCGTCAAAGAAACAAAAAGTGGTTAACTTCAATTGGTCGCTGAATAAAATCCCTAATTACTTTAAGGGTTCAGAAAGAAATTGCGAATCTTGTGAAAAGATTGTGCAAAACTGTTGTGAAAATTGAAGTGAAGAGAGAAGTAGATAGGTGGTGATTTTTGTTATGGATAGGGTACCAGTAGTGTATCTAAATTAAAATCTATTTAGTCTTTCAAAGTAATGCACGTGATTTTGTGGAAGGATTGTTATTCGTGTACATATAGTTTTCTTCAAATGTAAAGAATCTTGTACATATATTCTGTTTAATAAACTTCAGATTTAAGTTTTTAAGAGAGATTCCATTCCAGAATTATCAGCTGTTTTGATATTGCATATCTTATCAGAATTTTAATAGGACATGAGTAACAGATGCTGCTCTTGTTAGAAATTATAGGCAAATAATTGACATAAATATATTGACTGTAAAATAAAAAATAAGCTTGTTTATATACATAAAGAAATATATAAATATTTTTTTTTTCTCTTTTGGCATGTGTGCTTATATAATAAATCCCAATGTAAGAAATGTCAAAAACTACCTTTGCAAAATAACTTGAGAAAAAGAGTTATGTTAGGTTCACCATTTGACTTATTATGTAAAATGCTTTACTAAAATAAGCCATTCTCCCAACGCTGGTGTTATGTAATCGTAATCAGCAACTAGCTGGGGGAAAAGTTTATTTTGATCCAACAATCTACCATAAGAATTTGAAGTTAAAATAAACTTAACTCTTCTGAAGTGCAATGAATGAATTTTTATTTGTTTACTACAGATGATAATCCAAACACATATAATTTAAAAACATTTTTCATTAAATAATGTGATTGCATAATTAAAAGTTACCTCTTATACATTTTTACATGAAAATTCCCTTACGAAGTGGAAACTGAATACTTTTATAAAAATGCATGTAATCCACCTAGTACCCAGACACTTGTTTTTAAAGCATGCTAGCATCAACATGTTGTACACTGTGACCAATGCACACAGGTGCCAAACTGCAAAAGAAACTTAGCATTTTAAGCAAGAAAAAAATATTTAAAAATACATATTCATTTTTTTATTAAGTTTGAAATTCTGATTAAGTTTTATAGATTTACTTCAGCTGAATTCTATATAATTTCTTGGTACTATTCTGTTATCCCGTCCGCCGATTTCGCCAAATTATACAAATCGCCAAACTAATAGCCAAATTATACATATTGACACAATTTTTATTTTAAATAATTAAAAAAACCAAATAATTAGTAGAATATTAATAAAAATACAAATAAAAAGTTGAAATAAAAATCACTTTGATGTTTTAAGCATGTGTATCGTATTTAATGTCACTAAATTGACATTCACGATCATCCATCATTGGCATTTAATCTTATAATTTGGTGATAGTATTTTGGTCGACGGGATAATAGAGCAGTACCAATTTCTTATAGTTGTAATTTTTTTTTATTAATGTGATAGGTTAATAAATTTTAATTTTGAACATAAAAATCTGACTTGCAACTTAAAACCTTTTAGCATTGATCTAATTTTTGATGTCACAAAGGTTGGATTGATACTATTTCTTTGTTTTATTGAAATCTTCTCCCTTTCCTGTCATGATAGCTAGGTACTGCAGAAAAGAATTAAAAACCTTTTAAACTCTGTTCTTCTTTTAAAAATATGACAGAAGATCATTGGTTGTAGCACATGTGTAGGGGGTGGGGAGAGAAAAAAGTATCATCTGTGTTTGATTCTTAGACCTATTTTTATACCCCTCTATAAAACAAATCACCACCAGATTAAATAACTTTGTCGCTATTGGTGACCTAGCAACTGCATTTGTCCAGCCATGGTTGCAACAAATACAGCAGGTAAGATAATTAAAAAGTACACTTTTAAAAATTAAGTGCTGAGGTAGTAAATAGAGAGAAATTATAGTTCTTGGAAGGTTTTTGTTAAACTAAATCCGTGGCTATATCTTCCATTAAAGATCAGGACTTAGTGTCCAACCCTGTTTTCTTGTACTGGGCACCTTAATGAGAGTATGTCACAGTCAGGTAATCAGCTTAATGCAAGATCCTTAGTGTTTAATTCCCAAGTTAGTTTGGCTCTTATTTTATTGATCCCATAGGAATGAAAGCTTGAATGAATCTTGCCCAGTTGGGAATTGAACTCTTGACTTGTAATATGTTAGGCAATCAGCATGAAAATTTTTGAAGGGTTGAAACTATTTAGATTTTTTTTTTTACTACAGGATAACAAAACAGAAAATAATGTTACATAGTATGGTACAATTGAATGTGCTACTCAATATCAATTAATCAGCAATATGAATGAAAATGTCATTGCTACACAAGACAAAATAATTAAACTCTTGCGATTTGTTGACTTAGATTGTTCCTTTCATTGCCAAAGGAAGCATTTAACTGTAACTTGACATAATTGCAATCAGCATTGAGAATCAAATCTGAGAGTTTTAAAAAGTAGATGTTTGTAAGAAGTAGCTCATTATTAGTTGCCAATAATAGATTTCAAACTAGTTTTCATTTAACATATAAATATGTATTAATTTGTGTATTCATATTGCATGAAAAAAGGTTCCATTATTTAATTTTTAATCTATTGGCATATTTTAGGGAATGCAACTTGATACCTTTTAATAGCCTTTTTTTAAAGCAATATAATTGCCTAATAGCATCACTTCTATAGGTGAAAACTGGGAAATTCTATTAGTAGCCAGTGGCCAGTAAACCCAGTTTCATTAGTGGCCACTTTATAAAAGTTAGTAACCACTTTTTAAATATAGGTCAAAATGATTTTTTTTTCTTTATTTAGCGGCTAGTGAGTAACAAAGTAAATATTTGGTTAAAAATAAAACAGGCATTCCACTGAATGGAAAAATATGAATTAGTATTACAGATAAAATTATAAGTGATAAATTATATTTAAATATATATTAATGCACTGTATAAAACAAGCAAGGAAATTGTATTTTAAAATTTTAAATATTTTAAATTAAAGAATTATTTCACATCTTTCTTGGATATTTTATTTTTACTTAAAACTTAGTAGGATCTAATATCATCAAGATTGGCAAGTTGGTAATTATTAAGTTTGGCGAGTGTACAGATAAATATAAATATTCTTTGCTTTGGCTGAGATTTCAAAACTCCGGGTGTCTTATTAAAGCAATCAGGGAGTGCCAATGTGTTGGTGAGGTGAAGAAAGTCTGCTTGGTAGCAGTAAAGTCAGATGCTAAATTTGCAGTATTACTCGCTTAGTGGCGAGTGTTAATTTACCCTATATTTTTAAAGTAGTTAGTTATAATGTTTCAATTTTTCTTCACACCTACATAAACTTCAATCATAAATAATTTAAAAAAATTGTACCAGCCAACTATTATTGGTACAATTAGTGAGCATATGGCAAGAGTGAAAGATATAAGATACAGTAATGTCCATAAAATTTCCTTGCATCCAGAGGTGAAAATAATATAATTTATTTGAAATGCATGTGGAATTAAAATTGATGACTATATTTTGTAGGAAAAAACTATTTATTGAAAACGTTATCCAAATAAAGAGTTCGTCAAACTATAGAAAATACAGCAAAGTTGCTAAATCTGCTTGCATCCGATAAA
This sequence comes from Maratus speculifer, assembly GCA_964019185.1. Classification (NCBI taxonomy): domain Eukaryota; kingdom Metazoa; phylum Arthropoda; class Arachnida; order Araneae; family Salticidae; genus Maratus; species Maratus speculifer. The sequence continues at coordinate 281,570,842 of OZ025291.1, forward strand.
AAGAATTAACCAATTCACTAACTAGATGCAAACAACGTAGAGTAGTAGTATTCATGAAAAAAAGCTTAATTTCACAAAGCAAATTAATAAAAATTTTTAATCGCCGAGTGGCGCCTAGGGTGGTGATCGATCGCTGATTTTTAATCGCCACTTTTACAACTTTAATCGCCATGTGGCGAGTGGTGACTGTTAATTTACACCTATAATCACTTCACATACCAATATTTTGTGTTTGGCATATTATGTACAATTATGCAAAGAATTAAGAATAATATGCATAATCCGAAAATTTAAAATTCGCCTGTATTACTGTTAAACATTTCTCACCAGAAATAAAAATATTTGTTGATAGTAAAGAGCTCAAATGTTTGGTGCATCATACAGTTTATATGTTAGTACCAGTCTATCTTATCCCATGCTTCTATGAAAAAGCACCATGATTTTCAACACTTATTTATAAAATCTTCTTATTTTAAAAATTCATGTTTTGATATTAAGTATTTACAAAATATAAATATTCTTAGAAAAAAAAAAAAAAAACAAAGCAGAGTGTTATGGTAGGATTTATATCTAAAATTTTAAAATTTTATTAATTCGAATATGTATCATAATTAAAAAGTTATGGGGGGTTTTCTGTTTTCACAAACCCCCTTCTTAATCCTAATCACTTGGTCCAGTTTTGTACATTAATGAAATTGATCAAGATTTTCTGCACATTCTCTTCCCATCAGGCTATGTCCTTGTTTCTTACTGCAATATACAACAATGACATTTAGCTCTGTAAAAGCATGCACTAAAGAACAAAATCATTTGGTAGTAAGGCATAGAAAAGATGAGACAGTTGAGTAAAATTATTGTCCCCTCCCTCCTCATTTCAGTGGTGGCAAAAGAACACTCTGGTTAAGGGCAAACAATGGTCAGATAGTAGAAAATTCAATATCAATTGATGCTTCTTCTGCATCAGGAAATAACTCAATTCCACACTAGAAAATTCATTGTAAGTTGATTTTTGCTATTTAAATTTGGCAATTAAAGAAAAAACTTATTTTATAAAATATTTATCAATTTGGCATAAAGAAAATATGCATTTCCCTTTATGTTATTTAACACTGTTAATTGTATTCTTAATTTTATTTCTATTGGTGTCAAATGATAACTTTTTGAAGTTTTGATTTATGTTTAATTTACTTACAATTTTTAAAACTAACGAATTTAAAAATAAGTCTTCAATATATTGAATGATGCAAATTTTGTTATTTTAATCTAAAAATTAGAAATAACTGTTTATTAAAAATGTATCTGTTAAAATGTATTGTTCAACACCAATAGAATTAGTGTTAACTGTTCTTATATCAGTTAAAAGTCATTTAGATGTCATGTTTCACTGTATCTTATATTTAGATAAATTTTTGAAATCTTTATGTGTAGTTATTGTTTGTTAATCTGTAAAAATAAGATATTTTATCTTTTATTTCTTGAAATACTAATAAAATTATTTTTTAATTATCATATCAAATATTTGTTTTTTAATGTCAAAATAATAGTAATAAAAATTTGTTTTAATACTAATAATTTAGTTGATCATCTATTTGTTACTTTTATCCCCTTTCATGCTTTAACTTTTTTTTCCCCTCTGATTTTCTTACAGCTATTGGAGGAGTCTACACATTTCTTTGCTTATTACAATGTATTGTGTTTAGTACAAATGTTACAGACTTGTCTGAAAGAGATTTCTCTGAATTACAGTGAGTTGTCATTAATTTGTTAAGTTAAAGAACTTTAACAAAAATTCTTAGCTTTAAAGTTTATTCTGTAATGATGTATAGTCATTACATTAATTCTGTTATTGATAATGTAAATGTTTTTATTTCCTAGGAGAGCTTTACCGTTTTACTTTCTATTAATGGACATAACAAAAGCTGGTCTGCTGGCACAGTTTGCACTTAGTTCTTCTACTCAGGTAAATGTACATGTCATTAATCTTATTTTTAATACTATTTCACAGATTATCTGTGAGGAAATATATTTAATTGTTGTTATATATGTTTTTTAAAATCTGTTTTGCAGATAGAACAGTTGTGCCAATTGTGTTGAGATGATAATGCTATGATTCCAAATTAATCAGTTTTCAACAAATTGCTACCAACAGCACCCAAATAGAAAAATTTTCCACTAGCATCCTTTTTAACTAATATCTATCTCTGTAATTTCATTTTTTTTTCTCTCAGCCCTTAAACTAAATTCGCTATTTTTTCCCCATAATGATATAATAAAAATTTAGTTTGTGTGACCTCCTAGGAGTTTGTAATTTATGTCATAAAATTTTGTACTTTTTAAAATGAAATTTTACCATTAAAAGTATGTGTCTAGGGGCAATATTTAAGGGAATAGGCTACTGGAACATCTTTGTGAATCACATTGCATACTATTTCCATGCCTGTTTGTGTTTCGGGGAATCCCCGGAATTTCACAAAAAATGCCCCGGAAATTCCGGAGTTAATTACAAGAAATTGGCATGCTTTTTACTTTTCTATGAAGCTTTCCTTTTATCTGGACGTTAGTAGCTGGGAAGCTTGATTCAAAAGCAACAAATCGCCCTTTAATTAAAAAAAATCATGCCTTTTAGTTTAAAAAAAAAAAAAAGCACCCTTATTTTCCCTTATTTGAAAAAATGCCCTTACTGCTGTTGCGTCCGTACTGAATGTGTGCCTGCTAGTTGTCTTCTCATTCATACTCTTAAGACCGCGTGTTCTCAAAGCGTGCATTGCGGTAAACAAGTCTTTGATAGGTCAAGATCGTGATCAACAAATTCGTAGTCGATGACACGATGCCTTCTGATGCAAAAAGAACATGCACCAATTAAATAAAAATGATTAAAAGAGATAAAAAATACAAGAAAAATTTTTTTTTTTCTAACCAGGGGTAATTTTCTTCCGAAATTTCCAAAAACCAAAAACATTCTGTTTCACTTTTTTTTTTTTTAAGTCATGAATCAGAAAATTGAGGCATAAAATGTATCTTCAACAAATGATCGAGAAACTTTTTCATCAATCGTTCACACATACATACTCAAGAAAATAATAATAATAATAAAAACACTAACTTTATCAAGGAATCGTGGGGAAAAGCGTATTTCGTTCAAGAATCGCGAGAAAAACGGTAATTTCAACAAAGATTTGCCGAATAAGCCTTACTTTCATCAAAATGTAGCAGACAAAAGTGTGAATTTTGGAAAGTTTGAAGAATCGGAAAAAAAAACCTTCAAATTTCGTCAAGGAACAAATTTTGTTAGAATATCGCATGTAAAATAAAAATTTTGTCAAAGAGCCACTGAAAAAAATGTGAATTTCATTAAATGACCGGTGACAAAAGGCTAATTTCATCAAATGATGTAAAATGCTATTTTGCAAAGGGCCATTGAAGGAACGCAAATTTTATCAAAGTATAGGTATAGAGGCAAAAAGCGCTAATTTCATCAAAATGCCTCGGAAAAATGTGAATTTTATCAAAGGGCTGCGCAAGAAATGTTTTTTTGTCTTCCCAAGATCTTTTGTTGAAATTTACCGTTTTTATGATTTCTTTAGTTCTTTAGTTAGATTTCTGAAGTTTCTTTTTTATCGCGACTCTTTGCGAAATTCGCATTTTTTTTTTACCGTTGATTTTTCGCGATCTTTTAACATAATTTGTCATTTTTGCAATCTTTTAAAAAAAGTGTCATTTTTTTTAACAAAATTTGTTGTTTTTCGCGATTTTTTAACAAAATTTGCCGTTTTTTCGCGATTTTTTTAGCAAAATTTGTTCCCCCCTTTTTTCCAATCTTTGACTTAATTTTTGGGATTTTTCCCCAATTTTTAAATAAAATTTCCGTTTTACAATGGTTTTTTATTAATTGCGATACTTTTTCAACTGATTAAAGATTTTTGCACACCTGATTGTCAAATTTCCCCCTCATTCAAAAATAACGATTATGATTTATATACTTTTGTAACTTATTTCATAAATGGAGATTTATTTTTTCAGGGGATTTAATCAAGTGTTACGAACAAGCATGTATTTCTCATTTAAACATCCTTTTGTCTATCATACAAAGTATAGGTGCATACATGAATGAAGTATCATTAAAGTTTTTAAACTAACTCATATTTCATATGTAAAACACATTGTTTGTTTATAAATTGCAGTTAATTAAAAAATAATAAAACATATCAGCAAGTAACTGAAGATTGCAGTTTATAAGGCTCACACAGCTCGACTGGTTCTTTGACTAATTCCTTTCAAACTTCTATTTTAATAAAGTTGTTTATTCTAAACTTTACTTTTTAGTGTCTTTATATGGCTTCTGAAAGCTGTTATCTTTTTCTTTAACTTTTTCTAATGCATTTCTAAATTTTTTTTTTTCTTTTCTAAATCCATTTTTAGTCTTACAAAAATTACATCTGACAATTGTAATCTATTGCCAAAGAGTAATTCTATCACTTTAAGTACATTATAAGGGTCCATGTTCATACTCATTTAAAAAGTTTTCCTGGAGTTGTTTTTTTTTAAGATCAGTAATTTTTAACATTTAAGTAATTAACAAATAATTAACTTTTTTTTCCACATTAGTTTCTAATTCATGTTGCGAATGTTATGGTTTTATTTCATTACTAGCAGCCTTCGCCTGCTTTGCTGGTAGGTTTTTCTAAAAGAATCTTGAATAAAACTAAATATAGCCAACAAAAATAAATTTTTTTTTTAAATTGTTGTCAAATTCTTATAACCTTAGATTATCAAGTTCAGAGTAGATGTTGGTGATATAATAGATATAAATTCATTAAATTAGTATATTTAACTATTACTACATATAAATACTATATTTAACTAGTATTTAGAATTATGGCAGCTCCGTCCACCTGCATGTTACCCCCCCCCCCCCCTTTTTTGGTATATTAAGACCTTTTTGTGATTTTACGACTGAAAGCTCCCTCCTTCTCCTGAATTTTCCCTCAATTCCTATGTTCCCTTGAGACATATGAATCATAATTATGACATCATTTATTCCTTAGTATGGGCCATAAAGTCAAAAAAATTTATAGTTTTAAATGTAATCACTGAAGTGGAAAGGGATAAGTGATTTATTATTATGTTAAACATTCTCAGAAAATGTAAAAACATACTAATGATCAAAAAGATGATTTTTTTTTCTTTTTACAAATTTGATGGTTATGTTGTAGATTCTTTTATGTTACTTTCTGTGTATCATTTCTAGAAGGCAGAAGTATGTCCATTCTTTTTACACTGGATTGAGATGACCACACCTGGAACTTAACCTTCACTTTTGACTTCATGTGCAATCTTGAGGATGACTCAAATCTCAGGGCCACAGCTAGAAGTGAACAATAGGGGGGGGGGGGGCTCAAGAGAATGAGGGGGGGGGGCACATAATTTTCTTTTTCTCTCTCTCTGATGCAGAAAGATAAATTAGTGCATATTCACACTCTAGATACTATGTTTCTTATTAAGCTGTTATAATAACTTCATTTTATGATAAGAAAATAATATGATGAAGAAAATTTTGAGTGTATAACTGGTGCAAAATTAAGCATCATGATACCTTCATATCTACAAATAGGATAAGGGAGTGTTGAAACACTTATTTTAGGTACAATTTATTAATTCTGTAAAACTAGGAAAGGATCACAAAACTAAATGAGATTTTTGAACAGAGTTTCATTTGAATTTTTGGAACAAAAATTCCTTTAGTGACCTTGGAATGTTTTCCAGGGGGGGCTGAGCCGCCCATAGCGCGCCTCCTTAGCTATGGCCCTGAATCTACTCCCAGATAGGCCTCAGCCAAGAGTTTTTTTGTCAAAATGAGAATTTTCTTTAACATATTTTCAAACAAAATGTCCTGGTTGTTTGTATTAGATTATTTTAACAAAAAATATGTTTATTATGCCAAATTATGCTAAAAGTTAAGTAATTTTATTCAATAAATTAAAAAATATTGAAAGGATATAATATACTTGTTTAAAAAATTCTGAATGCGATGGATGTTGCTAATGTAATTGAAATAAAGTTAAATTATTATTTTTTTTCTTTAGGAAGAAGTTCGAGAGAATATTGCTCAAGGAATGTCTATATTAGGGCCTACAATCACACTTGATACTATAGTGGAAACGCTAGTCATTGGAGTTGGAACACTTTCAGGTATATAAAAATTTAAATAATTTTGTAATTGTGGATATTTTGTCATTTAATTTTGTTAGTAAGGTGATTTTAGTGAAGTTTGAATATCTATGCTTTATATCTTTATTACTTTTAACTAGAATGCTTCATTTCAAAAACAAAAATGTTTTCTGTTTCTTACATTTCTAACGTACTTGAAAGGTGTTTGACCTTATGATTAGTCTTTTTGTTTGTTTTCTAACTTATGAGTTTCTCTATTCATCTGCTTACAATGTAAATTTCTTAAATGTGCTTGTGTTAAATATATTTATTTCGTTAATAATATTTAAAGACATTAAGTTTTGCCACAGCATGTTTCATAATGAAAATTTCATGTTTTGCATTATGCTTTCACAAATATATTATTATACAGAGAGCTATACAAAAGAATGTAGATTTTTTTAAATCTAGATGCAGTAATTGTTTAAAGTGTTTTAATGCATTTCAGATATAATAAAATAGATAATTTATATTGTATACAGCATGCTCCCTTTGGAAATCAATATATGTGTACCGTATTTACCTACATTAGCAAGCAAACCACAAAATTCGAGGGAGACCAGATTTTAAAATATTAGTTCCTGGTTTTTTCTCGTATGCCGGAAAAAGTGAGAAACTTTGGAAAGGGAAAGTAATGTGGTTAATTAGCTGCATTCCGTAGTAGCAATTTCTGTTGGGGGGAAAGAGAGGGCAATATACAGTTTGTCCTGACTTTTTAAAATATTTAATTTACCTTTTTTACTTATTCAAGAGAATAAAAATGTATTTCGTGTATCTCATACCATTTCAATCAAAGATCTTTTCCCTAGCATTCTTCTGATATTTAAAATGTAAAAATAGATTATCTCATAAATTATGACATGAACAGAAATAATATTGTATATAAAATAAGAAAAATGTAATAATTTAAATATATAAAGAAAGAAATATGTGCTTACTTTTATATCAAAAAAAATTTTTATATGATAATTTAATTAACTTAATGCCGTTGTTATAGAGTAGAAATGTTATGCATGAAAATTCTGCATAGTAAGTAGGTAAATTTATTTTAATAGTCATTTAAATATAAATTAATGTATATACAGTACCGGACCTCAAATCCGGACTGGTCGGGACAGCGATCGTTCCGGATTTCGGAATTTTCCGGATTTTAGGTCCTCAACCAAAACAATAGTTAAACAGATATGGTACATGCCCCTGACAAAATTTTGCATGCCGTTAAGCAAACTATTTCGCGTATCGCCTAGTTAGACTTATCGTAAATAAAGCCAAATAGACAAATTACAAAATAAGAATAATAAATAAAAATAAGGATAAGAAATATTTTTAAATACTACTGCATAGTCTTAAAAATATTAAAACGTCTTTTGGAAAACGAAAATGCGTTATTGCTCGCGAGAGCCGAGTTAGGCCTAGGAATCGATATCTCGAATCGCCGTGTTAGGTATAAGTAAACAGAGAAAAACAGATTACAAAAACAATCTAAAATAAGGATAAACAATTTTTTTAATACGGCACATCACATTTATTAGCAACATAAAAAACATTTTTTAGAAAATGAAAATCACTAGAGCCGCATTAGGCCTAGGAGTTTTATAACGAATTAGACTCAATGAAAATAAACAGAGAAACATAAATTAAAAAAAAAACAATTTATAAGTACCATTTGCCCCCAAGTTTGTTCTGAAACTGTCGCAACGAGTTTCCAGTGATAGGGTTTCTTTCCCACGTTCTTTCCTTTATAAAAAAAAAAAAAAAAAAAATACTTATCTCCGTTGCTAATTGACGAATTTCTTTCAAATTTTCAGCATGTTACAATAATAGCAAATTAGACCGTGGTACAAATTTTTATTAAAATATAATTATTTATTTGAAAATTAGGATACCCCTTAAAAACGGCCACTATAGAGAAAAAAAGGAAGCGAAGAAAAACAAGATATCCATCTGCCATATGTTTTGCTTATTCACTTGTTTATTTAACTGTACGAAGTAGAAAATCAATGTTATCAGAATGAGATCATTAACTTTCAATGGATTAGTTTGTTTTGTTATGCAGAAATAAACCTTGTATAGATCCCCCCCCCCCTTTTGAAATAAGGAACAAATATTTTTGGTACGGTATTTACATACAAAATTTTTCCGAAAGAGAAAAAATTTAAAGTGGAGGAGAAGGTGTAGTAAAATATGTTTACATATAAATATTATAAGTGTATTGTAATCCCCTTTTAAAAATAATTCTCCCTTGTGGTTATTTATTTTTGGGGGGTGGAAGGGGGTGCAATTTCTGTTTTAATGAAGAGTAATTAGTAAATTTGGATTAAAAGTAATGTAAAAACAAAACATTGCAATAAAATTAATGAATTGAGTCCAATTGCTTAGTTTAGAATGACTTGGAACTGTATTATGCACGCACGTTGCGCCATCTATGGACAGTTTTTAGAATTTTTTAATCAGAGATCGTCGCGGAATTTCAGATTTCGTTATTCGTTCCGGATTTTGGGTCGTCCGGATTTCGGGATTCCGGATTTGAGGTCCGGTACTGTATATATAGATAGAGAGACAGACAGATAGAGAAAAAAAAAATAAGTATTGATTTTTCTTCCTTAAAATGAATAATGTTGTTAGAAAAACTAAAATAAATCAGCCACCCATCCTCCTATGTTGAAACCTCATGTTTTCTGGCATGCCAGCAAATGTGGAGGAATACGCTCACCGCTCACATGTAAAAAAAAAAAAAAAATCAGAAATTTTGTTAATTGCAATTGTTATAGATATTATAAAATTTGTATTCATCAGTGTTCATAAGCACCGTATTTGTAAACAGTAGTTTCCTTGAAATTGCATAATTATATTTTCTGCTGGTAAATTTTTATTCAGATTAATTTTTCTTCTATTTTTGATAACTTCATTTATTTTCTGTATAATATGTGTTTTGTGAATCTTTATTTTTTATTTTTATTTATTTATTTTTTTAGCTTTACTTTCTTCTAACATTTTAATTTTCAAAGATTTGGCTTAGACAACTCATCTCTTGATTCGATGACACTTCTAACATTTTTGAAATTTTCATCAAATATCTAGAATAAGAAAATTGATAATAAATCATCAGCAATTTCTTTTTTCATTTTTAAAATCTGCTAACTATTTCATAGAAAATGTTTAAATGCTCAGACATAAATTCATTTACACATTTTGAAACAAAAATTTTTTAATAGGGTTGGCTGCTTTGTGAGTTCTTTTGATTCATAAACATCTTTGTTTATTCCATATTTTATTTGGAGTCATAAAATGCTTAATATGATGTATTGCACTAGAATTTGTGGCAAGAGCTTTGTCTGCATGAGGTTTTTGATTAGCCTGGACCTGGAGCTATTTTTTTATCCAGTGGTTCCTTCATGTGTTTTTAATTTTTCACCAGTTTCATAATCCCAATGATAATTTTTTATTGGAACATTTTTGATTTGAAGATTCTAGCTATCAAAATTAACTTTACCAACCTTTTCAATCATTTTTACATCATAAATAATTATACACTGGCTCTACCAGCCAGAAATAAAAATAATTTATGAATAGGATGAAGAACAATTCTTATTTTTGATTTAGACTTAAGAGTTCCAAATCCAAAAGTTTCATTTAAAAATAATTTCTGCTAGTTATAGTGCAGTAAAATAGCTTCCTTGGACTCATAACTAAATGTTGGTTTATGGAACATATAGAGTTAGAGATTAGCTCAACATAAAATATTTATTAACACAAACATGCAGACAAAAATATTTACATTAGCTGGAATATGATATGATAAACTATTGACATTTATTTGAACAGTAACTGTACTTGCCAGTTTTTATCTCAGATTATTTTTATTTTTTTTATTTTTTGGATGTTTATTTTAAGATTTTGTCTTATTTAGCTGGAATTACCCATACAGATTGATTCAATTTTGCAGGTTATTTTTTGAATAAATTCATTATTTTTTTAATCTTTATTTTTAGGTGTGAGAAAATTAGAAGAGCTTTGCAGTTATGCATGCATGTCTGCAGTTATAAATTATTTTGTATTCATGGTTGTGTTCCCAGCATGCTTATCACTTATTCTTGAGGTAATTGTTTGTTATATAGTATAGTGTTTTTGATGTTTTAACTGTACTAATTAAAAGCCCATATATTCATTACTTAAATTTCAACTAATTATTTCTTGTTTTAAAATTTATGCAGTTAGCAAGAGACAGAGATGAAGGACAACCAATTTGGCATCTCAGTACACTGACAAAGATTCTTCAGCAAGAAGAAGAACAGAAGCCAAATCCAGTTTTACAGAGAGTTAAAGTTATTATGGTAATTTTCAGTATTAGTTATTGTTGTTGAAGCGAAAAGAGTATTTTGGTCACAGTAATCAAACAAAATGTTAACTGATTTGATTGTTTAGTATTGATTATTTTGATTTTAACAGTACTTTTAGTCTGCAGGTCTTGTTGTGGTTCATGCACGTAGTCGTTTGCCCTTACTTCTGGGCTGGAAAGCTTTTCAACATGCAAATAAAGATAGTCATGCCTACTCTATGAACAACTCTAACTGGGACATACATGTCCAAAGGTAAATTTCTTTTCATTGTATTTAAATATACTTAAATGTTAATAAAATTGTTTTTTATTCTAAAAATGTTTAGTTTCTTATAATACAAATACTTATCAATTTAATTTCTTTAAAAATGTGAGTATTGGAATATGTTATTAGAAGTTAAATAATAATCCTAACATTGGTGGTCAAAGTGGTTGGGGGAAAAAAAAAACCCAGGCCAGGAAACCAGGGATATCTTGGCTGAAGCTGCCAATGCTTTACCAACTGAGTAATACTTTAATGAGTAATGCTTTACTAACTGACCAGGACAAATCTGGAGGATTAATTCATCCAACTAATCTTTAACATTCACAGTATTTGATCTGATAAATGAATCTGTTCAACAGAATAAGTCAAAGGTTATTTTATTATTTTTTTAGAACTGCAGTAAATGCAGCATGTGTAATTATGTTAGATTAATTAACAAATATTCAACTGGTAAAATTACTAAATAAATCCTAACATTTGTAAATTTCCACGTGAGTGACAAAAGTCCATCACAAGATTCAAATCAGGATATCTTGGCTAAAGTCACCAGTGCAATAAATTGATTTATTTTATTGAGCTGATTCATTATAAGTGCATATGCATAGTCTCCAGTCATCTTGTAGTGACTAAATTTTTTGACTTGGCGACTAATTTTTGGTATCTAAGTCTCTAACCTTTGGCGATATTACATGTTTTTTCTCGTGATCATTTAAAAATAAGTGTTTTTAATCTTCTGACAAGAATCTTATGTTTTTTCATAATCCTTTGACAAAAATTGTGTTTCTTTTACAATGTGGTGATTAGACTATTTAGATTTAAGAGCCACTGGCTTCTTAAATTTTTTGGGAATCTGCACTTATAAGATTCATATATCATATTGTGATTGTTAAAAATTAGATAGATGAATTAGTCCTTCAGACTTGCCTGGTATGACTCAATTGATAGAGCATTGGTGGCTTTAGCCAAGGTACCCCTGATTCAGGTCCTAGCAGTGACTTTTTTCATCCACTTTGCAAATGTTAAGATTTACTTTTGCTACAATATGTACGTTAAAGACCTAAAATAATAATCATACTTGGTCTAGAATAAGAATGTATTGACTTGGAAAACAGGTTTCATATCAGTCTTTTGATTAAGATACTTATTCTTGAAATAAATTGGTTTGCTTTAAAAAAGTCTTTTTTTTTTTTTTTTTTTTTTTTTTTTTTTTTTTTTTTATAAGCAAATAGTTGATAAAAAATAGACAAGCTCTGCTTTAAAGCTATGTCAATGTATCCTTTACAACTGGAGAAAAAAAAAATAATTCTGTTGCTTTTTATCATCTAAAGTTTAAAAAGAATCTTTATCTTAAATTATCAAAATTTTTGTTGGTCACATTAGGACTTTTATATCTTTTAGGATTTCTTAGGACTTTAGATTAGGGTAAATGATAAAATGATTTCTTGCAAAATTATGTAACCATTCATAATAATAATCACATTATATTTAGATTTTTAAGTATGGGTACTTATTTAAACTAACAAATCTTGGCTATTTCATTGTAAATGTATTTCTTTAAAGCAGGGCTCGAAATAAAAATAATCCACATACCTGGATGCTATTTCAAAATTATTGTTGATATTGACTAAATAAATTTTTTGAAAGAATTAAAATAAATTTATTTCTGACCATACAAAAACTATTTAAAAAAATGCATTCAAGATTCTAAATAATTTTATAAAAAGTTAGAGGTTATATTAGAGAAGCACAATTTTATAAAACAATAAGTAATATTTATAAAATTGTAACAATGTTTTGCACAAATTGGTCCAATTATGTCCCATTATTTTACAAATCGAAACGATAGTTGTCATAATTTAATGAATAGGAATATCATTCCAGTTTTTTCTGATACATTTTGAACTCTGTTGTTAAGACATTTAGCTTTACAGCTAGTACACTATTTGCATAAGCAGGTTTTTTATGTATTATAGTGTATTTTTTATGAACATTATGTTATTATAAATGTAAAATATTTTGTAATAATAATATAATAATAATAAGTGAGAAAATAAAAGGACAGTTATGCATATCAGTAATAAAAATTATTAATTTCTGTGTCATATTTGCAATTAAAATATAAGAAGTTTACATTTTTCATAAGATTTGTTTATGCATGCATGCTTAAAGTTTAATATTAAACATTAAATTTTTGTATTTGTGACTTATTTGTATGTCGTTGTTTTTTAAAAACATTGGATTACTTATCTTATTATATTTCTTAGGTGTTTTGGTAGTGCAGCAGAAATGATAATGGTTGCATTTTTTTGTACTGCTGCTTTACTGTACCATTATTACATAGAATCACGAGATGATCTTAGTGAACGCTTAGCTTCAGCAGCTATATCCTCTCCTTCTCGATGTCCTGTTAATTATCAAAGTGGTTTTTCATCACAAATTGTACAGACTTCATCTCATGAAAGTAAGTTATTTGTTTTAAATGCTACTTTTTTTTTAAATTGTTATTTAATAACAATTGAAAATAAATCAAAATTGCATTTTTTTGTTTTATGGCATGAAATGTATGTATTCTAGAAGAGAACTGAAATTGTTTCCCCTTTTTTTAGCTCTGAAAAAACTCCCTAAATATATATATATATATATATATTATATATATATAAAGTTAAACAAATATTAAGAATTTTTGTATAATTATTTTTCTTAGACTGTTATTTTAAAAAACTGCAGCACTATACTGCATTATTTCATGAACAAATTTAATGTAAAGTAAAAATGTAAATGTAAAAATGTAATGTAATGTTAATAATAAAATTAATTTCTTATTTTAGTTAACATCCTTATTTTAACACTTTTTGGAATATCTAAATAGATTAGATTTGCATCTCCTACAGAAATTTTGAAACGTTCTGACAAGTAGAAATATTTTTTGCAAAATAAGATGTGTAAAACGGTTGAAGTTTGTAAAAACCTGAGTGTTTTGTTGTGATTTCATTTGTTTTCGGTACACATAGATTCCAAAAATGAAACAACGTTAAATACATTGTACTTTCAATTCAATATTTTTTCACAATTTTTTCATTTAAAGTTAAAAATTCAGACAAAATGGACTTAAAGATATAAAATCATAGAAATTTTATGTTCACTTAAGGGTAATTCATCACAGGCCCAGACGACAAATTGCAGGTTAATTAGTTTACATATAATTTCTTACAAAATAATGAAAACTGTTTTAAGATTTTCTTGATAGTTGTGTATTTTACAAGTGACAGATTTCAATTTAGTTTATACAGTATGGAACCATTTATTCGGAAACCAGTTATCCGGAATGATATTTCTAATGGACTGATGTTAGAATCTTTTTAGAAAAAATGTCGTACACAATCAGTTTGACATATACATTGCTTGAAACAATTGTATAGTTTGATAACAGCATCTAGTATTTGAAATAGAAGCATATAATCATATTATAGATAGATTAATAAATAATATTATAGATGTTTTCATTTTTATGCTGAGAAAACAGAAGAATTTTTGTTCAAGGAGTTCCCATAAATTATCTTCTTTCAAACTTTAACAATTGATCTTACTTGCATCAGATTCTTGGTTTAAGTAATCTAATAATCAATTTAAAATTAGAAGTAATACCACAGCTACATATGTTTTACAAAACTCATCAAATGGATGCTGCTTTAATGCCTAACCAGTTATCCGGAATACATCTGACCCCAATCATTCTGGATAAATGGTTCTGCACTGTAGTACTTCTGAAAAAAGTGTTCTCTTAACTAATGAATTCTATTAATATTTTCAATACTCAAAGTAAATAAAATGTAAATCTTCTTTCTGCCCTCTTTATTTAATTCATTCTTTTATTATAGGTTCTTCCTGTAATCAAGGCACCAACTTGTCTTCCATTTCAAAACCATCTACTCCTGTAACTTACATGAAAGATGCCCATTCAATTTCTTTTTCTTTGGGGACTCATGAAGGAAATAATAAAAAATCTATTTCTACATCTGAAAAAAGTATTCAAGCAGAAATTATGTCCATCTGTGAAGAGATAAAAGATTCTTATGCTTATCATAAACCTAGGAGCATAGAAGACTGCAAGAAAGTTCTTCAGTCTGAGGTACACAAATGCTTAAATTTATTCTTTTCGGGATATACAATTACCCTTAAAACATAAATTTATCATTACCACAAAACTTTCTTTTTTAGTGATGAGAAAATTTAGTCTTTCATTGTAATATGAATTTGTAATGTTTTGGAAAATGGGTGAAACCTTTCTTTTAATTTCTTAGAAAAAAGAATCATACCCCGAACAGTAAAACCCCAATAATTCAGATTAATTGGGACCAGACCCAATCCCGATTATCCGGAGAATTAGAAAAAAATGAAATAAAATAAAACACACTTACAGAAAACCACCTTTGCGAGCCGTATGGTCACACATCTGCTTGAGCACGAGTAGTTCTTTGGGTGTAGTTTAAATAAGAAAGCTTAGATTGTCTGAAAAAGGTTTTTTTTTTAAATTCAGAATATGACGATGAAATAAATTAATATTATGGAAGTTAACCAAATCGCTTCTCAGACTTGAAAAAAAATTGACCAAACAGATCCAGATTATTCAGAAATCTGGATTAACGGGGTCCGAATTGGTGGGGTTCTACTGTATCTTCAAATTTTATATCATGAAATGTTTGTCAAAGCAGTGTTAAATTGTCATGTGCTGATTTAGCCCATGATAGGGATCGTTATCTGCTTTGTTACACTATGGACCCTCTCTAATCTGAACACTCATGGGACTGGCCAAAAATGTTCAGATTATGGGGTTCAGTATAGAGGGAGATTGGAAGTACTATTAAGGTAGAGTGCTCAAGCAAATAGTTGATCAAATATGGTCGGTACTAAAAGGATTTTATTGTATTTTCTTCCTTTTAAATTTTAGAAGTAAATTGATATGATTGCTACAAACTTTAATGATTATTCTATCATAGGCAAAAAAGAAATCTGCTGAAATTAAATAGCAACAAAATTATAAGCAAACAGTTTCTTTAATTGCTATTTTCCCAGTAATTGATCAATTGAAGTAGTCAATCAAAAATTTAAAAATTAATCTTTAAAATATCATACTTAAGATGTGATTAACAATAATTTATATAAAACTATTTGAAATAAGCAAGATGGAAGTTAACTTATCGTAATTGTCTCCAACTAATCAAAATAAATAAATAATAATGCAGTTTCTAATTTAAAAAATTATGAAATGGTTTATCCAGGAATTAGCTGGCAACAATGTGACAACAAGTGTTCCAACATTTAACTAAAGATTTTATTTGAAGTACTAGAAGACAGCCCGTCAAAATGACGTGTTTGCATTTTTAAAGGGATGATAAAAAAAAATACAACTGTGGTCAATCAGCCACTGGCTTAAACATTTTTTAAAAATACAACAGTTAAACATGGGGAAAAAAAATCTATAAAAAAGAAAATTTTAACAAAAATTTGCATTTAAAACTATAACAAAACTGTCTGGTGGATTGGGGGAATGTAGTGAACAAATCGTAAATACATAAATTTTAAAAGAATAAAGTAAGGCAAAAAAATCAATTATAAAAGAATGTATTGTGAAACTACAGCCAAAATATATCGAAAAATACTGAAAGAAAATAATAAAAATATCTAAAATGGATAAAAAAAAATTCCTATTTTTGCCCATTTTTTATCTAATACTTAAAAGATAAATTAAATCGAAAACAATGTCAACAATAAAGAGTAAACAATGAACGTGTTTGGGAGATACAGGCGCTTCGTGCGCGAACTGAGGAGTTTTTACCGAGTACTATTCCGCTGTAAGATCCACTCCAAGTATTCTGCCTCCTGAGCGCTCGCTCAGCGCGCATAGATCCCGAACGCGCCTGATCATTCCTGAGTCGTGATGTTACAAAGGAGTCATTCTAAAGATTCAATCACGGAATTTGTCATTCTTGAATGGCAACAGTATTGATTTGCTTACATTGTTTGTTTGGTTTGTTTTTTCCGTAATTGCTGGTTGTTTTATTTAGAACTTAAACATTATAATTAAATAGTTTTTGTAGGTTTTAGAGAAAACGAGTAATGAATAAATCTTTCACATGTATATCTTCATAAGTTGAACAGTTAGAATGTTTGTGAACAGCTCGGAATATTTAAGCCTAACGTGGACGCAGTTGCAATAGGTTTATTTTTCTCGTGGATGGGTTGTCCCTGGAATCGTCGTACACGGAGGGGTTTTATATATATAATGCAAACAAATTGCAACTTCAAGAGAACTTCATCGAGTTCGTTGAATCTTTTTATTTTTCTTTAACAGTTTCTCCGAATTCCTTGATGGAAATTTTTATTCAAATTGCAAACACATGTTCAGTTTACAGAGAGGTATGGTAGAAATTGTGACTAAAAGTAGTGCTCATAATAGTGGGGCGTTCAGATTAAAGAGTGTTCAGAATACAGAGAGTTCATATTTTGTTAAATCTATGCAGGAATGCAGAAAGTGTTTTTACTCTCAACATTTCCCTCAATCCATATAAAAATTTCCCTAAAATTTTAAGATACGTTATAGATAAATGCTGTACTACCGAAAATCCATTTTTCTATTTCTCAACTTATGCACAAGTATGTATGGCAAGAGTGATTCTGAGTGAAAAAAATAAATTCTGAAATTCACACCAATTTTTCTGAAAAGTTACAGCTAGGGGAAGGAATCTATTCCCAGCATTAGTTTTTTTTCACGGCCTTTTGACTAAATTCACTATTTTTAGCAATCGTTTGGCAAAATTTGTAGTAATTTCGTGATCTTTTAACAAAATTTGAAATTGTTTCGTGATTGTTTGATGGAATTTGTGTTTATTTTGTGATCTTTTGACGATATTTTAACGAAATTTGCAGGTTTTTTGTCCGTTTTGACAAAATGTGTAGTCGTTTAGTGATTTTTTTTTTTTTTATGAAATTTGTGATTGTTTTGTGATTTTTTTGCAAAATTTGCAGATTTTTCATAATTTTTAGGGGAATTTTGCGTTTTTTAAAAATTTACTAACAAAATTTGCAGTTTATAGCAATCTTGTAATGAAATTTGTGGTTGTTTCGCCATGTTTTGATGGAATTTTGCGATTTTTTGACAAAATTTGTGGTGTAATTTTTTACTAAATCTGTACTTTTTTCACAATTTTTTGAAGAAATGGTCGCAATTCTTTAATTTAGTTTGTTTAGGGATGAACTGAGATTCAGTGATGTAGTTCAGAGTATATGATGGCATATGTCATGTACCTTTGAGATAACTTTTTTATACCTTATGTAACTGTATTGTATACTTTTTGATACCATAAACCATACCTTCTGCATACAATGTGTTCTTTTTTTATATGACTACAATATTGCTAAAATGTCTATAAGACTTCTTCTGGGGTTGCTTTTGAGGAACAAAACATTTGTAAGGATTAAAAATTAATTTGTAACCAAAGCTTTTTAACATTTTTGTAATAAAATAACTTAAAGAAATGCAGATAAATAGCTGCATCTTTATTGGCATGTTTCAAAACAGTTTTTGGAAATATTTTAAAAAGTTCCAATAGATAATAACAGCATTTTGCTTTTTTGGAGGAAGGAAGGATATATTTTACACTTGTTAATTTTAACTAAGGCTTATTTTTAAAAAATTAACCAACATTTTAACTTTTTATAATTTTAATAAATAGAAAAGCTCTAATATTGTATTTTCAAATAATTTTTTTTTCTTTTTAATTCTGGGGCGAATTAAACATTACAGAAAAACAATTGTTTGCTCTGTAAAATATTACGTTGAACAGCATTCCTTCTTTCTTGTGGAAGAGTTATAAAAAAAAACTGTATGTGAAATTAGAAAATTTGCATTAATTTAGTTTTTATGAACATTATATGTTGTTTATTTAATTTGTTTTGTATTATTTTTATGGCCTAGCTTTTTTAAAATATCTGTATCTATATGCTACTATTACTGTTATTATTTTGCTTTCATTTTTATATTAGTTTATAAATATGTTAGGGTGAAATATTTTTGCCACTTAGAGCCTGTTTTATTTTCAAGAATGGCATTGGGTAAATTAATTAAAAGCTAAAAAAAACTTTTTTTCTCTAGGCTGGTGGTGCTGCTCTTACAGATGAAGAGGTTATGATTTTAGCAGAAAAGAAAATGATACCATCTCACAAGCTTGAAACCATTGTAAAAAACCCTAAACGAGGAGTTGTAATAAGAAGAAAATTACTTGCAAAGTTAGCAAAGCGAGGACAAATATTGGAGTCACTGCCATACTATCATTATGATTATAAACTGGTGAGTTTCCAGACTTAATATAAAGTTTTTTTGTAATAAAATTAATACTTTATACTGTAAATATTATTATTTTTATTTCATTCTAAAAAACATTAGTGTCTAAAAAACAAAAGTTTTATTAATGAATATTTTCATCTTTTTATTACTGTTTCATTAAAGTTTTAATTTTTTTATAATAATAAAGAAGCTTGTATGTATGTGTATGTCTGTGTTCTGCAAAAAAAAAAAAAAAAAAAAAGCAAGCACTGCTATGTTGTTTGGTTGAAAGATATATGTATGGCTAAAGTATGCACCTTGAAGTCATTTTTTAAGCTATTTTAAATTTATTAAAAATCATAATGAATATCATAAAATTGCATCAAAAGTCCCAAAGATGCCTCTGAATTCCTATTCTGCAAATGAAGAATCAAAAGTCAGAAAAGCTCTTTTTTTTCTATTCAGGTGTCTTTTGAAGTATGTATTGCCAAAACTATTCAAAATACAGAAAAAAGAATGATGTAGTCAGGTATATCATACTTTTTGTTTTCATACACCACAATCTTTTATCCCAAGTGAAATATTTTGAATTTCAAACTAATTATATCACTCTTAAATCCGACTATACCATGAATGAAATCGATACACGATGGTAGCTAAAAGGTTGGTATATAGTACTATAATTTCAGAGCTATTTAACAAAAGTAAGTGTTATTTTTAATCAAATCTTGCATATAGGTTCACTCTGTGTATAAATTCCTAACCTTAAACTTTTATACCGTAACCAGAACCTGTCTGTAACCTAACAGCGACTTAACAGTACTCTACCGTAGATTAAATATAACAGAAATGTAACCTAGCCTAAATGTATTCACTTTATTGTAACATATCATTATTCTAGCCATAACATAAATGCAATTTAACTTTAACCTAACTTTAACCTAAATAATATAATAGAAAAAAAACATTTTAAAAAATTACTATTTCTTCGTAAAATATGCTTCAGCTGTAATTCGTTTCTTTCAATTCGTTTTATTAATACAAAATTCCTTCCTCCTGCTTTTGTTTGAGACATTAAAATTTCAGCGATAAATGGTTTAATATTGCAAACCACGGAGTAAAACACTTCTTACTCCGTGTTGCAAACCTTTTTTCGGTTTACTTCGTCTCCACCTATCTTTTTCTCCATGGTGTACAGCAGCTGTGATTTAAAAAAAAATCCTCATTTAAACTGACAGTTTGTCAGTCTATGAATTTTAAAGGTCTGTCCCAGCTTTTTTAATTATTTCTGCGAAAATTTTATGCAACCAATCAACCATAAGAAAATGAAATGGAAAAAAAGTGAAAAAAGGCGATTTTTTTATGAGAGTGAGCTTTGGAATTTAATTAATTACTCAGTTAATAAATAGAATTTTGAAATTCTGAGCTTCAGGTGCATCAGGAGAGACATTGGGCTACTCTCAAAAAAATTTTGAGCTTTGTACGTGCTGTAGATTTTGCTAGCCATCACAGACACACACACACACAGACAGAGCGTTTTGCTCTTTTATTAGTATAGATATATATTCTTTTTTTATTTTATTCATATTAGATTAATTTTAATACAATTATTCTCATTCGTAAATAAATCATATGAGATGTAAATTTCAATTTGACGAAAAATATTCATGGATTGGCTGAAGCTGCCTGTACTTTACCAACTGAGCTATCATAGACTAATATGGTTGGTCTAGTTCATCCAGCTAACTTTATTTATTCTAGCATCTAGTCTGATATCTGATTTAGCTCAACAAAATAAATTGCAGGTAAGTGGAACTGTAGAAAACAATGGATATGTAACTATGCTAAATTAATTTTTTAACTCAATTATTCTAATTGGTAAATAAATCATATGAGATGTAAATTTCCAACTGGGCAAAAATGTCTTGACTAAATGCAGAGCTGAAGCTTGGAACAATAGTTATTCAGCTCTGCTGAAAATGTTAATGTGTATCCAAGCTTATCTCATGATTTTCTATGTTTACGGTTATTGTGATGTATCCATTTTTCATTATCAGTCACAATATGATAAAAAAAAAAAAACCTTTGTTGTTCTGCTGTTGAAACAGTTTTTCACACATAAAAATATGCCATTTGCAGAGCTGCCGACTGCTATGAAAAAAATCATAATTTCTACGATTGAGGCTAAAAATTATGATACTATAAAAGTTGTTACAAAACTAGAATTTTCTTCAAAAACATACTTTTTTTTTCTTTTCCATTTGTGGTTTTTCAATCCACACAGCATATTTTCAGGTCTGATTATGTTCTGAAAATTTTATAAATTAGTCATTAGTCCAAAAATTTGGAGAAAAAATGAGTGGGAAAACAAATTTCTTAGTCCTCTTAATGGATATTAGCCATAAGTGAACTGTTTTTTCTGTAAATACATATATCAGGAATACCTTTCCTTAGAAGATTGGAGACATTCAATAGTTCTTTTGAAGGGCATGATTTCGGATAAGGTGTGCGATTTGTGCACAGAAAATGAAAATTTTGTTCAATGTTCAATTCAGGATGTGGTTTGGTGTGTATGTGGGAGGGGGGGGGGGTGCTCATTCTCCCTAGAGCACTGAAAGAGTGAGAGGTCCCTCTTAGAAGATTTGAAATTTTGTGTTTTTCAAATGGTTCAATTTTGATCAACTAACTCCTAATGATTCTACTAACTCAACTAGCATCTGGTATGAGTCTTTATGAAATAATGCCTCCAATTCTTCATCTTCAAACCTTTTAGGTGTAACAGAGCATTCTTTTTCTTCAAAATTAAAATCGTTATTTTGAAGGATGTAACGTAATCTCTGCATGTTGTATCTGACAGACCTTGGTTGTCATAAGTCTCAACAAGAATTCTGCATGCTTCAGCAGCAGAATTGTTTAAAAAAATAAACTGCTGCAGTTATATTCTGCTGATTTTTTTTTAATTTGACATGTTAGTAATATGAAAAGAATAAAGGCTGTCACTTTATCAAAATAAGATAATCTGAATTTCAAGCTTGCTTATAGTATGTCTTTATGAATGTGTTGCAATCTTAAACTGCACATGAACAGTTTTATTAACACCATCTGTTGTAACCAACAAGAATTTATTCGACCTCCTGATAAGATTTTGAACTGAGATTATTGAATTATTTCCATTTTTTTTACATACAGTTGGCAAAAAAAGTATTTGTACACTCTAAAATGTTTAATTTTTAACTAAATAAAAACAGATATTTTGTCAAAAATAGTTTTAATACAGTCTGTTTACTGCGCGTTTTAAATTACACAACAGAAAATTTCGATAAAGATGTAAAATAATTTTCTAATAGGAAAAGTTTAAAAATTTCTTGCAAAAAAAAGTATTTATACATTTCTCCATCCTGATATGTATTACGTTTTATTGTGTTTATGGTTCAAAGGACTACTTATACAGAATTTTTTTAATAATTTTTAACTTCATATTATATTTTTCTAACATTTAATTTGCTCTTGAAATAATTGAGAATATAACCTAAAACTAGAGAGGTACCTCTAGACATATGAAATCCTATTTTTGAGCATAATAAAAATTGAAACTCGCAACATGTAGAATTTGTAAAAGCTATTAAATTACCATCAACAACTATTGGATGCATAGTAAGAAACTATGAATAAATTAGATGCATCAAAATTCAATGAAAACCAGGCCTTCTCAGCAAACTAACAATGAGGGAAAAAGGGACTGTTGTTAAAAAAGCTTTAAAAAATCCTATGCTTTCGGTTCAAAAATTTGCTGGAGACCTTGCAACATCTTCTCGCATCAGAGTAATACCTAAAACAATAAGAAATATTCTTCTCAATGCAGACTTAAAAGGAAGAACCTCAAGGAAAAATCGATTCATCAGCGAAACAAATAGCCGAAAACGCATAGTATTCGCTTTCGTATACAGAAGTAAATCATTGGATTTTTGGAAAACAGTAATTTTTTCTGATAAGGGAAAATTCAGAATTTTCTTACCACCAAGCATTCTAAAAAATTGGCGTAAGAATAAAACTGTTCTAGATCCAAAACGTATACATCAAACTATCAAGCATGGTGGGGGGAATATTATGGTTTTGGGGTGTATAGCTTCTAATGGAGCAGGACATTTAAAATTTATTGACAATGGAAGGACAGGTTTAACATACATTTAAGTGTTGCGGCATAATTTATTAAACCGTGCTAAGAAATTAGGCGTAGAGGAAGCTTTTCACTTTCTGCAGGATAACGACCAAAGCATACTGCTGTGATCAGCAGCGCATGGTTAATACAATACTTGAAGACGACTGGTAACTCCTCTAAAATCTCAAGAATTGAATTCAATAGAAAATTAATAGATTTTATTGGATGCAAAAATTCAAAAAAAAAAAAAGTATGTATCAGTAAAAAACAGTTTTAAAGAAGGTCTTATTGTGTCATGGAATATCATTAACCAGACCGCTACAAAAAAGTTGGTGGAATCTATGTCACACCATCTAGAAGTAGTCATAAACGCTAAATGAATTCACACAAAATATTAATTTGTATCATTTTATTAAATTTTCATTAATTATATTACATTAATATAGTGTACAAATACTTTTTTGGCATTATATTTTTGTATATTTGTTTATTATAATGTAAAAAATCGATTCGTTTAATTTTGTTCTTGCTTCTATAATATTATAATGCATTAAGTTAATACATTACAGTATATTTTGCTTAAATCTTTTGTTTAATTTCATTATAATTTAAAAAAATGAAGTGTACAAATACTTTTTTTGCCAACTGTACGACTTTTAACTTTATATTTTAGGATGTGCACTGTAAATTGGAATTTTCTTTGTTATCCAAAATTAAAAATATTTTGTTAAGCTATAAATTTTTGCCTTTTCCTGTTCTTTACTTTTTGATTGGTTATTTCAAGTTTTGCCATTTGTTTCATGTTTTTAAGTACTTGCTCTCGACTCCCTCATAAATATTTATAATGATAATAATTTTTTTTTTTTTACTTTAGGTTATGGGATCTTGCTGTGAAAATGTTATAGGATATGTTCCTATTCCAGTAGGAGTTGCCGGACCATTATTATTAGATGGTGAAATGTTATATGTTCCCATGGCTACCACTGAAGGATGTTTAGTTGCAAGCACAAATCGAGGATGCAGAGCACTTTCTGTAAGTTTTTATTTCCATTTGGTAAATCTATTCTGGTAAATTTTTCTTTTAAAGAAAAAGCACTTTCTCCTTGTTTAATACAGTGTGGGGCACAGAAGCTTCCTCATTTCAAAGACAAATAAAATGAGACATGTTGGTGATTAACAAAATTTGTTTTCTTATGAAAGAACATAATTTAAAATTTCAAATCAACTAGTTTAAAACAAAACCTCTCGGAGGCAGTGCTACTGTTTTCTGTGCACTGATACCACCAGTTTTGGAAGTTCCCCCTATACTTTCCAAAATGAGTAGATTTGACAAGTGAGCCATCTATAGAGATGGGTATACTTTTGTAAACCCTATAATTTTGGGGGGGGGGGGGAATAGGGTATTTTCCAACTAAAAATGTTTATTTCCTTTAGAAAAAAATTGAAGATTTTGAAATTTCATTTTTGAAATATTTAAATTTTTATAATACCTACATTCTGATTTTTTTTCCTTCGTGTACTTGTTATTGTCTAAATAGCATTCCATCTCTCACATAACTTGTGGAAAATATTATTTATAAAAATATTTAAATACTATTTCTCTCATTGAGAATGAACTTTGTGAAAATCCGCATACTTAGGGATTAAAGATTTTGTGAATTATACATTTTGGTGGATTATAGATCATACCTTTTGTTAAATTTTATTTTTTAAGTCTGACTATAAATTAAGAAAAACTACAAAAATATTACAATGGAAAAGAAAAATATAATGCATAAATAAAAAAAAATGTTGTGTAAAAAATTGCCTTTTTGCCAAAATTTCTAATTTTTCCAGAAAAAACTGAATTTTTCTTTTCTCTCCACTTCAAAATTACTGGAAAATTATTTTAAACCACAGTGAATGGTTGTTTGAAAAATAGACTGTGACTGCAAATGCATGCTGCTTTGTTTTGAAAAATAAACTTTATGCTGCAAACACATGCTGCTTCATTGTTAATTTTTTTTATAAGGGGGTACTAAACAGATGTTTCTGCAACTGCTGTATTTGCCAAAAGTATCCACTGTTTTCTACTTTTGAGAAAGTTTCTGTACTCCATGCTATGCTTTAATTTTTTGTAGGCTTTATGTTCAAGTCATCAACAGGTGAATGCTATACATTTTTAGGAAAATAGAACGTTAATATGTTCTAAATTAAATTATTTTTGTGATGAAATGTCATATTGTACCAATAAAAAAGATCTCTTTCCCTCCCTCTTTTTTTAACCCTTTCCGGCACACTGTGCTCGATCTGGGATACCTAACTTTAATTCCAAACTTGAAATTGGCACCAATAATATTTTAGTAAAATTTTGCTTTTACAATGAAAGCTTAAATTAAGAAATTCAAAGTATCTAAAAAATTCGTTTGTGAATTCCGGTGTCAGTTGATATTTTCTTATTTTACTAACAGATTTTGCCCGTGCCGGAAAGGGTTAAGCAGCAAATTTCAAGCTTTGCTTAATTTCTAGAATTGTAATGTTATATTTTTGAAATATTTCATAAAATATCTAAGAGATTCACTCTTTGAAGATTTGGATTTGACTAAACTTAAGCATTACTGTTAAACTTCTTTAAATAGAATATCTGTTATTACAGATTCAATGTCCCAAGTTTTGCCTTTCCTCGTTTCTTTCAAAAATAAAAACTCAATTATTTTATGCAGTTCAAATAAAAAAAAAATTATGTTATTACTGCTTTAAATTGCAATTGGCCAAATGAGTATTCTCATATACATATCAAATGTAAGATTACTGGCTAACATTTATTTTTGTAAAATGGTGGAACATTATTATGAAGAACAATAAAAGTTACAGGTATGTGTTATTGAGAGGTAGAAAGGTGGAGACGAGAGAAAAGAAAAAAAAAGTAAAATTATCAATTTATTTTCTTTTTTTAATGTTTATGTAATTAGATTTTAAATATTTTATTCATAAAATTTCCGAAATTCTAGAGTCTTGCTTAGTTTAAAAGTTATTTAGTTGTCATGTATCTTTACATTTATACATTACTCTCTTTGAGAACAGATATTCTTTTGTAAATTTGTAATTAGTTAATTCTTGATAATGTGTTATTGTACTGCCTATGAATAGTTTTATTCTTACAAAACAAAATTGTTGCAGCTGTCTGGAGGTGTTAGAAGCAGTTTGTTAGGTGATGGTATGACTCGAGGTCCGGTGGTGCGACTGCCATCTGAAGTTGAAGCGGGGTAAGTTTCACAATATTTGTTTTACCTAATAAGAAATTAACTTTATTGAAATCTCTACTCCTTCCCTTAAATTTTAATTTTTGCTAAGACTTTTTTTTAAATCATAAATTCATAATAACAATTCCTGTAAAGAATGAACCTTATAGAAGTAGATTTTTTTTTCTTTAAATTATTACAAAACACAATTACAGTTTTAGGAGCAATTAATTATCTGCTGTGTATTTATCAAGTAATAAGTAGCTGAGAGTAATTACCTTGACAAAGAAACATTCTAACCAAAATATCTACTTACTGCTACTGATCTTTTTTTTCTTTAGTTAATTTATTACCATTATTTATGCTATTGAAAGTTTTATAAATACTTATTTATTTCTGTATTTTGATTACTCTGGTGTATGACAACAATTTATTAATTTTATAATAAATCCATTCTTTTAGTGAAATTAAAAAATGGATTGAGAAGCGAGAAAATTTTGAGATACTAAAGACAGCTTTTGATTCCACTAGTAGGTAAGTTAATTTTGGGAATTGTTACTAGTCATTGTAATTTTGATAAAACAGCATCCTAGGTTTCTCTTCTGTAGTTTAAAATCATATTAATATAAAATTCTATTAGTTATTCAAAAGGGAAAAGGGAGATTTTACTAGTTAAAGAATTAAAACATTCAGAATTGACGTTTTTGTATTTTAATTTCCCATCATAATCGATTAATGTTGCACATTTTGTAGCTGGATTCGAAATAATTTCTCACATTTTGAGTTTGAATGCAGTGATAAATACAATACAATGCATTAACTTTAAAAAGTATATGAAATGCTGTTTAGAAAAGAATATTTAAATTAGACTCCTAGTAGTAATTTTAACAATTTAGAAAATAAAATTTTAAAATCAATTTTATCTATTGTAGGGATGTACCAAATATTCGGTATCTATTCGGTATTCGGCCTATTCAGCCATGTTACCGAATATTCGGTTAGGCCGAATATCAAACTATTCAGTTAAGCCGAATATTCGGTTTGGATCAAAGTATTCAGCCGAATGTAATACTTAATAAAGCCTTTTAAAACACATTTTTTCAAACTTTTCACAATTTCTACTTTTAACTGTCAATTTATAAATTTATTTAAAATAATTAGAAAGAAAATCATATTTAAATAAAATAGAATGTTTTTACATTATTTATTTGCTGTTTGTAAAGTTTAACTTAAGAAAATTAACCATGAGAAGGATTAAAATGGTGATTTATTAAGATTCTCCTTAGGAATAAATGATGCGAGTGCAGATGCAAGTTCCTAAATTTTATTTAACAAATACTCTGTTTATTGCTTTTCCCAAATAAAAGTCCTTAAACAAGAAAGAAAAACTTTTGAGATTAGTAATAGCTATCAAGGCAGACAATTTTTGTTCATGAAACCATAATCATAATCAACTTATTGAATCATAAGTATATTGTATTTGTATTTCATCTCACTCTAGGATGAAGTTGTGTTTTTGTTTGTTGCATTAACAATGAATAAGATACCATAACTATATTTTCAACTCACATGCTTTGATTTCTGTAAAATATGATATGGTGGGGAAGATGGAAAATGCCACCATTCATAAGAAAAGAACTAGACACTCATTTATTCAGAATTAAGTTGAAAGTATTTATACTTTATATTGAAAAAAAAAATCTGCCTTGAGTTATTTAAAAAGAACAATTATGAGACTGTACAGTGTTTTTCTTCAACCATTTTTTCATTATTTCTCTTTCATTTTAAAATGTCTGTTTCAATTTGTAGAAGAAATCATGAAATGTAAAATTTTATTAATTAAAGTCTCATAATTGTGCTTCTTAAATAAAAAAAAGGGTAGATTTTTTTTTTCAACACTAAATATTCTTATAAAAAGCTCTTGTTTATCAAAATATAAGTTTCTGTTATTAAATATCATGTAAAATTGTTTTAAAAAGTAAGATTTTAATAACTTAAAACTTTGAAATATAAAAAGTATTTGGAAAGCCAAATATTTGGCATTCAGCCAAATAGTTATTATTCGGCATTCGACCCAACAATTACTATTCGGCTTGCCGAATATTTGGTATTCGGTTCAGCTGTCAGCCGGATATTCGGCACTCGGTAATAGGCCAAAATCGCTATTCGGTGCATCCCTAATCTATTGCTATGTTATTTTTTTTGATTCCCTGATTTGCTATTTTAATCTGGTTTTAAATTAAAACAATTTTTATATTCTTTGGAAATCAGTGAAAATGAATTTTTTTAGCAACAACTGAAATTTCATAATTATTTTTTGTATTTCATTAGTACTTTATTGTAATATTTTAAATATTGTTAAAATTCATGCAAATTTTTCTTAAAATTATTTTGTTCTTTTGTACAAGCTACATACTATTAATTGCCCTTCCTCCCCCCCCGCTCCCTCCCCCAAAAAAATCACCAAAGTTTCATGCTATGCATTGTTATTATTTGTATTTGTGCTATTAATTGTACGTATTCATGTACAAATGTATGAATATTAATGTATGTGTACATTCATTATATGTTTGATGTTATCTAAAGGTTCACAACTACTGAACACTTTAGTAATCAGATAGAGCTTGGTGCAATGCAATTGAATACAAAAACTAGCAATGTTAAAAAGCACCAAATATTGTATATAAACAGCAGACTGGTTTCAGTACAGCACTAATGACGGTATGCTAAATGCTACCGAAACCGGTCTGCTGTTTATATGCAATAGTTGGTGCTTTTTAACGTTGTAGTTTTTGTATTCTACTGAACACTTTCTCTGCCCCCCCCCCCCCTTACAAAAAAAGTATTTGTCAATGTGACTAATATGAAAATACCATTTTTTAAAAATTAAATAAAGAAAAAAATCAACTAGAGGTGCATTAATATTTATTTTCCAATAGGTTTGCACGACTTCAGAGTGTTGAAGTTCAAACAGCTGGACCTTTAGCTTTCTTAAGATTCAAAGCTATAACTGGGGATGCAATGGGAATGAATATGTTATCTAAAGTAAGTATATTGTTTTACATATAATAATATCTGCTTTATGAGATTTACTGGTCAAAATCTAATTATATATCTTTTAATTGATGATAATGTTTATAGTGTAATTAATGATGAGATCAGAACAAGTTATCTGTTAATGAAATTTTATCAATCTAATTTGGTACACATGAGAAAAATTAGAACTTTGAAATGTGTGTATTATGTTTCTGAAAAGTAAATCTTTCCTTATAAATAATTTTCACAAAAGTTTTTTGTAGACTTTCTCATTTGTTCTTCAGTATTATAATTAAACACAGAAGTACTTTTCAATGTTTTCTTATCTTTTTCATAAGTTAATACATTATTTTATGCATTGTAAATATATTCCTTTTCATAAGTTAATACATTATTTTATATATTGTAAGTATATTTTGAAAATTAACATTTTGATTCATCATCTTCTCCTAACTTTTTAATAAGTCATTTCTACCATTTTAAGTTATTAAATTTGAAATGTATTAAAGAATTATAGTATGGCTACTTTCTAACCTGGGAGTTGTCAGTATTATTGATGCTGCATTATGTAATATGAATCTTTGTTCTTTTTGGGTCAGTGAAATAAATAACAGAAAATATAAAACCTTGATGCTTTTGCTGTAAATTGCAAAAATTAGACACAAATTTCAAGGTATTGTTGGAAATTTACAATAGTTAGTCACATTTTGCACATATATATTTCAATTTGATTGTTGTGATTTAACACCCAGTCTTCATTTTTGACAGCTAACTTCTTCTTTTCCTTGTAAGATAGAAATATACTGTTTTTGATCAAATATTTAGTCCTTTTTTCTAATAAGAAAGTCAGTATAGATTTTTTGCATTCTTTTAAGTGTTTGAGAAGGATTTTTTAATTATTCAAATTTAATTAAAAGATATACAAGATTTTGTTGCTACTTTCTTTCAGTCATTAATTTGTAATCTGTTCATTTGTTCATATTCATTTTTTACCAGGATCTGCAATATATTTCCTTCAAAATGAATTTATTATTAAAACTCATTACACTGTCTATATGCATATAATATGAGTAAAATAAATAATTTTAAAGCTGCACCTAAATAAAACATTTTATTGCATCAGAAATTGGCATAAAGAAAAAATGAATGGGTGTCGTTGATGCCTGATTATTTCTTAGTAGTTTCTAATCCTATTTCAACTTCTTAAAAAGTTGAATTAAATATTAAGAATTTTTAGCTGTTTAAACATCTTGTTTGATCAGCATATTTGCTGACAATATTATGTTTCCACTATCTGATTAACTTGTATTATATTTAGTTACATTACTCAGAATCTAATTTGTGTACAATAGATAAGACAAGCTCAGTCTGAGTCCGGTCTGACACTGGCTTAAAATAGATTTTTATACCAGTCTTTGAGCTCATGTCGACTCAGGCTTACTATTTTTGAAATTAATAATTTTATAATTTTATTTAATCTTTTTAAAGAGTTTTTTTTTTTCCTAAAAATTACTTATCTTCCATTTCAAATAAATTTAATGCTATTCTAATCAAAATTTTAAAAATCTTTTTTGTAGTAGTAGAATGTTATTTTAAAGAAGATTTGTGGTATTTCCAAATTTGTGTCTGAGATTAATGACAAACTTTTTTTATATTATTCTTATCAGAATATGGTGTCATTAGAAATGTTTTTTAAATTGGAATATGTATTTATTGTTATTTTAGAGATCTAGTGTAAAATGTGCATTTTCTTCATCTTTAGTCAATCAGCATTAGGTTAAAGTTTTGAGGCTTATATTGTACGAAAGTCGATCACTCTTTATATCTCGTTGTTAGTTATTCTATCCATTTTTCATCATGTATTCAACTTATGCTGCGCTCTTTACATTTATGTAGCCACTTTCATTCATAACTAGCTATAATTGCTCCATATTGTTATTCTGACAGAAAGCAATCCCTCCTTTTTTTTCCCAATAAAAGTGCAGATCATTCAGATAAGGATGTCAAATTTTTAATATAAACTGATTTTCATGGCTACGATAATTACAAAAGATTGCTTTGAGGAAGGAATCTATTCTATTTTAAGAAGTTGCAGCTTTTATAGGAAATAGAAAAACATTGTTTGATTCTTTGTCGCATAAATACTTATTTCTGTAAATTTCATTTATTTTTTTCATAAAACAGAGCTTGAAATTCAATTTTCCAGAGGAAGGGAGCCTTCCTCCCAACATTTATAAATGGAGGTGAGTTTAGCTGTTTGGGAGGGAGAAAAAAAATCTTTAAAACTTACTGTTATTTTAAGTGTTATTTAAATAATTGTGCGAATACAGGCATGACAAAATAACAAAGAAGCAATTTTTATCAACAACTCAGAATAATTATGCAAAATGTGTTTTTTATTTAAAAAAAAAAAAGTCAAGATTTTATATAATCTATTTAGTTTTCAATGGGATAAATTCCTTCCCCTGTGCTAATTACTTTTATTTCAGGTCTAGTAAACTCTGTTTTTGATTCAAGTTGATTTTAGATTGAGTTAGATTGTTGCAAGTTGGGTTCAAGTTAATCTAATTTTTCAAAAGTTAGTTTAGTATATATTATTTCCGATTAAAAAGTATGCCTATAACAATAAACAAAATAAAAAAAATCGTCATAAATCCGGAAATTTAGACAAAAAACATACTGTAAATTTTGACAAATCGTCGCCCAAAAAAATCAATTTCGTAAATCGTTCGTAGAAAAATCATAAATATCGTCAGAAGTTCGCGGGAAAATGTGAATTTCGTCAGAAAGTCGTGAAAAAAAAACTCAAATTTCATCTGAAGATCGTGAAAAAAACGTGAATTTTGCTAAGCAATAGTGAAAGGAAAACACAAATTTCATCAAAGGTTCGCGAAAAAAAATTTTTGGGTAGGTATCACAGGAAAAACAAAAATATCGTCAAAAAACCTGCGTAAAAATGCAAATCGCGGAATAATCACAAATTTCGTCAAAGGATCGCGAAAAATCCAGGAATTTATTCAAAGAATCGCAAAAATTCCGCAAATTTCGTCAAAGGATCGTAAAAAATGTGCAAATTTTGTCAAAAAACTGTGAAAAATTCGTAAATTTCATCAAAAAATCTAAAAAGTCAGATTATTTCGTCCAAAGATCGAGATAAATCTGCAAATTTCGTCAAAAGGCCGCAGAAAAAAAACACAGAGCCAAAAGTAAATCCCCCCCCCTCTTACACAATTTGTTGTATAACTTTTCAGAAAATTTTCTGTGAATTTCAAAAAAGTTTTTAATCAGAATCACCCTTGAAGAATCATTTCACAAATTTAACGTTTTTCTGCAATCCTTTAAAGAAATTAGTTTTTTCTTGATTATCGACAAAATTTGCATTTTTTCATGCTCGTTCAACAAAATTGGCATTTTTTTTATGATCTTTTAATGAAATTCACATTTATTTCGAGATTCTTTCGTGAAATTCGCGTTTTTTAAGAGTCATTTTGAAAAAATTGGATTCATATGCAGGGGCGTGCGATGAGAAAACTGCAATCGGAGCAGAATTTCAATTTAGTGTTCTTTTTCTTCTAACAGGCCAAAAATGATGTAGAAAGTAGAAAATCGGTGCCCCAACATTTCTGCACCCAGGGCGACCGCTCTCTTCGTTACCCCCCTTTGAAACGTCGCTGTTTATATGGCGATCATTTCACGAAATTCACATTTATACTGCGATGCTTTCACGAAATAAGTGTTTATTCTGTGATTTTTTTAAAAAGAAATTTGTATTTTATCACAATCTTTTGATTAAAGTAAGTTTTTTTTTGCGATTCTTTGAGAAAATTTGCATTTCTATCGTGATAATCTAACACAATTTTCTGCGAACGATTGATGAAATTAATTGTAAAAATTTTGCAATTAATACTCGGTTCAAAAGCTATGAATTATTGGTTATTAGCCCGGAAATTCAGACATAACTATCCGAATTTCGGTGTTGATAAACGATGTTTCATAACTTTTGAAATCAAATGCGTTAATCTTTTGAAAAATTCAAAATGGAATTACTCTGTTCTCGCGACGTAAAATTGCACGAAACTTGTCAATCGATCGCGAGGGGGGGGGGAAAAATGCGAAATTTAATGATCGGTTGTGGAAAAATATCCTGAATTCCGACGATTTTTTGCAGTAAAAAACTCCCAAAATATGTCATTCAGTCGCACGTAAATATCATAAAACTTGCAAAAAATTCGTGGAAATTAATCATAGTTTCAAAATGCAAAATGTTTCGGAAAATTCATGATTTTTTTAGGCGGGAGCCTCTTGCCTACAATATTCTTTTGGGCGGGATTTCAAAATTTCTGGCGCGAATCCTGCCATCCCGCCCTGAAATTCAAGCCCTGATAAAATACACTTTGCTAATGTGTCCATTGGATTTGTTTGTTGAGAGAGAAATGTTTGAAAATTCTATGAAGAAAATATATTTAATACCAAATTTCTCTTTCCATAATGAATATAAATTCTATGAAATTATGTTTTGAGGATTAACAGTTATTTCAATGTAATAAGTTATTAAAAAATGGGATATTACATATAGAACTATTTTAAATATTATGCAATTTTTTCCTTTGTATTACAAACATTCAGTGTCAAGCTTGAACAACAAAATGTTTTGGGTTCAGGTGGGCTCAGGCTCTGAGATGCGAGCCTGAACTCATCTCTAGATCTTTTAGTTTTCGATATTTAAATATTTATTATTTTAAAAGTACTATTAATATAAATTTATATGATAGCTCTATTTTAATTCTACCTTTTGGATATTTTTTTTCAATTCAGATGTATTTCAGAACTCTATTTTCCTAAAAAATCAAGTAGTTTACAACATATTTTTTAGATAAATGATGTTGCATTACTTTAATACAGATAAAATAAGAAAATGCAGCTTAATAACTGAGTGATGATGTTTTGCATCTGAAATATTTATGCATTCAATGTATGTTGATTTTTGTTGTATTGTCAAATTAAAATATTTTCAAAATGAAACTAATAGAAAGTGCATTTACTTTATTTTAGGGATCAGATGAAGCTTTAAATAAATTGCGTGAAATATTTCCATCAGTAGAAATTCTCAGCCTCAGTGGAAATTATTGTACAGATAAAAAACCAGCTGCCCTAAATTGGTTTGTAAAAAATAAATTCTTTATTTTTTATTTAATTTTGTGTGTGTAATTCTCATTATTTTTGAAATTTCTAATTAAATATCTATTTTCTTAATTATTTTATTAAAAACTTATTTTTAAAAAAAATTTAATGCGTTAAAATGAACATATTTATTGAATAAAATATATTTAAAGATTTTAATTATAAACAAAATTATCAATATGACCAAAATTTTTCAAAGAGAACTGGTAAAAATGTAGAAACTAAAAGCAAAAGTCAAAAAGTTGGTACTTAAATTGACTGTAATAATAAAAAATAATAGATTAGTTTTATCTTGCAAATTATTTAGTGGTAAAATAATTCACTCCACACCAATTTTGGAATTAAAAAGGTTAGTTGATTTTGTCAAAGTATTTGTGGTCTGTACTTCGAATTATCTTCAAATTAAAAAGTCTATTAAATGACAAACCAAAAATTTTCAAAATGTTCAAGCTTCTGATGTAACTACATGTTAGATGTAAGCTTCCAAGATACTCCTCACATGAAAATATAAATCTGTGTTGCTTCTCTAAGCTATGTATTCAAACAATGTGAATGTCCAAATACAATTTCTATCTCTGAACAAGTGGATAAGTCTGATGAAAAATTGCACAAAGGGTTTCATCTAACATTCCTTTCAAAACATTTTATCTTTTTAATTAAAAAATCAAAATAATTAATTTATAATTAATAGAGATAACATCCCATAAGTTGGGGGTAAAAAGTACTGCTTGCCTATACCTGTTGCCTGTAAAGTGGTTAAATATTAAAATAAATTTCAAGATAAAACTATTTTTTAAAATCAAATTAAAAATATTCAAGAACTGCTTGTCAGATAATTATAACAGCATATGTTTGTTTAGCTGAAAGTAATATTTAATTATATAATTTAATTTTAATCTAAAAAACCCTCAAAATGCTTAAAAAAATTTTTTTTTTGTAATTGAATTTATTACACAATGAATTTTAGTCCAAAGTAAAAAATTTAAATTTAAAATTTATAGAGATTTCAGCTTTAGTCATTAACAAGAATTAATCATTAAAAATAAGAGCTGTTTAAAAATAAATTAAATTTTTTAAACTCCGAAATTTCCAAAATTGAACAGAAGCTTAAATAAAATTTAAATTAAAAAAAGTGTAAATAAAATTTAAAATGCTGAGATTTTTAAAGAATTTAGTGGGCGTTCAAACTAAATTTAAAATTCAGAAATTTGAGAACTTTCACAGAAATTTAAACTAAATTTAAAATTTGTTTCTTAAAACAAAAAATGAAATTTAATTAAAAAAGTGATTTCAACAAATTTTGGCTTAAAATGAAAATAAAATTGCAAAAATTTTTAAAACTCAATTTATTAGATAATAAAATCTATTCTGGGGGAACAAGTTTAAACTCTGATGCCCAGCTTTGAACCAAGAACCTTTTGAATAGCAGATAAATACACTATCATTAAGCCATTCTAGCCTTTACAAACCAAACTAAAGTTAAGACTGTTTTTAAAATCTAAATTGCAGAAAATGATTGGATATTAATTTTATTCATTTAACAAATAAAGATTTTCTCAAAATCTTATGATTTCCCTTGGGATCAGATGCATTCATCTGTAAATATGCAAAAATTCAAGTCTCTAAATTATACAATTTGTGAAAGTTTTGTCAGGTGAATGAAACTCTAAAAAATGTTATCAAGCACTCTTTTTATACAATTCTTCTATTGAGGATTTCTTATATTGTAAAACATTAAGTTTACAAAAATAAGCATTATGGTCCAAATAGTGGTTTATATTGTCTATTTTATATAACTTCAAATACTAAATTATTTTCCCCTATACTGAATGAAATTTTGAAATCTTTTGAATAACACCTATTATTATTTCTTATTTTTTAACATTTATAGTTGTACAGCTTTCAGTATTATACAGCATTTACTGCAGTTTAACAGTTTAATATGATTGTACTGAGACTGTGAGATTTTTATAAAGCAATTTCAAAAAATAAAGAAAATTATAACTTACTGGAGACGAAATTACATTCTTAAAAAACATAAAGAACATTTATTGAAATAATTCAGTAATTTTTGTTTGTTTAAATTCTTCCTTTAAACATCCCTTAATTGTTCACAATCATTATTTTTTAAAACTCTCCAAGCAGTGTTGAACTTTTTAAATTTTTGACATATTTTTCAGTTTTACATTTGTAGATATTTTTTAAATAAGTATGTTCTTGTTTTTCTGAATACTTTCTTTATTTTGGTATTTCTTTAAAAATTTAAGTTTTTGTGAGCTTTGCAGCTACAGGAACATTTTTGTCAGCTGCCATCTGGCTTTCATCCTACCATCAGAGACAGGAGTTCTAGATATTCTAGTGGCTCTGATCAAGGATTCTTTCTGAAATAATCAGTTCATAATCTTTTTCATCTTCTTAGAATCTAACACTAACAAAGCAATTTTTAATTGTACCAGAAATATTTAATTCCATGCTTTGAATTATTTTAAAACATAGTTTTGCTTTTAATTGCATTTTTGGGGGGACTGGTCTGTTTAAATAGTAAACTGATCACAGAATGAAATTTATTTTAGTGTAACACTGAATATAGATGTCAAATTGTAAGTTTGTTTGGATAGATTTTCATTTTAAAATATAAAATCGTAAAAATTTGAGATTGTATGCTGTTGTTGGCAATGGTAGAACTCAACAGCAGGATTGTTTGGATGAAGTGGATTGTTTTTCATTTTAAAAGTATTGAATCATTCAACACTGATTTTAGATACATTTAAAGTTATTATTATAATGGACAATGCTGACTGGGTCATCTAATAGAAATAAATTAAGCTATTTATCTCTGTATATAAGAGGATGGCATCAAAAATCAGAAAGATCCTAACTTTAGATAACTGACATTTAAATTTAAATTTTTCCTATCTTTCTTTTATTAAGCTCAAAAGTGATTAAGTGAAAATAAATATTAACTAATAGCTAAAATAGTTTAATTGAAGTAACAATTTTTTTAAATTAAAATGTACTGGATAAATTTTAAAAAGTGTGTGTGTTTATTTAATGAGAATAAAAACTAACATGTTTCTTGGAAAAGATGTGTTAAAAAAAAGACATTGTTTTTTATTTCTTTTCTCTTTTAATTAGTTGTTTTGGTTCATTTATATGTAAATCAAACACATTTTAATTATAAATTTAAATTGCCTTTTTCATTTTATCGTTTTTGCTTCTATTTGTTTTCATATAGTAAAACTCATTCGAAACATATTTAATTTTAAATTAACATTTTATAGGATCCAGGGTAGAGGTAAAGAAGTTGTTTGTGGAGCTGTAATACCTGCCAAAGTAGTTAAAGAGGTACAATTGTTATTCCTACTAATCTTTTACTTCTTGTTGATCGTTTTATTGTTGTCATTTTTAAGAAAAAGCAATTATGTGCACATACTAATTTACTCTAGTCAAAAATTATTTTTCTAATTTGTTTATATATCAAATTAGAATATATGAATTTTTATATTTTATATATTTGCCGACTTTTCTGCTGTTCTTGTTTTATTTAGAAATCTATCGGTGATTTCTGTGGAATCATGTAAAGTAAAATAAGTAAATCTTGTTGGTGTGCACTACTTAAAATACAGAGAATTTCATGAAACAATCATACTAAAATTGCAAATTTCTGTAAAAAAAAAAAAAAAAAAAAGAAGAAGAAAGAAAAAAACCTGTAATCTTTATTAATTTATGTGGTATTATTATTTTTATGAATGCAATAATATAATCTTGTATCATCATGTATTTTATCAAGAATACTAGAACAAATAATTGTAAATATCATCAATCTGCATCGAAGGAAAAAAACCTTCATTTTGTCAATTGGTCATTAAAAAAAAAAAAAAAAAAAAAAAAAAAAAAAAAAAAAGTTTCATCAAAGAATTGCAGAAAAAGAATCATTAATTTCTTCAATCGTTCAAGGAATAAAATCGCAATTTCCATTGATCACTTAAGGGGGAAAAATATATAAATTAGTATTCAGATAAAGGTTGGTGCAATGCAATGGAATACAAAACTAGCAACATTAAAAAGCACCAAATATTGTATATAAACAGTAGACCGGTTTCAGTAGCATTTAGCGTACCGTCGTCAGTGCTGAACGGCATTGACGACGGTACGCTAAATGCTACCAAAACCAGTCTGCTGTTTATATACAATATTTGGTGCTTTTTAACGTTGTTAGTTTTGTATTCCAGAAAAATATATAGTAAATTTCCTCAATTGGTCATGAAAAAAATATAAAAAATATCATCAGACAATACATAGAAAGAAATAAAGAATTTCATCAATCACTCAAGATAAAATTGAAAATTTTGCTAATGGGTCATGAAAAAAAAAATTTAAAAAAAATAACAAATTTGTTTAAAAAAAATTGAAGAAACTAATTAGGGATTTCTTGTGTAATTGAAGAAATTATTCATTAATTCCATCAAATGATCATAGAAAAAATCCTAAATGTCATTGAACAATTGAATAAAATTGTGAATTCCTTTTACCAATAAAGAAATAAAATTATCATTTTCGTCAAATGATCAAGTAATGAATTGTGAATTTAGTTAAGAGATCATATAAAACAATTGCAAATGTTATCAAACATTTGCAGAAATTACTCTATTTTTTCAAATGATTGTGGAATAAATGTGCAAATTTTACTGAAGGATTGCAGAATAAAATCTCAAATTTCATTGATCGGTCATAGAAAAAGTAAAATTCTATCAATTGGTTCTGCAAAAAAATAATTAAATTTGCCATATTGTTGCAGAAGTTAATTATCAATTTCATCAAATATCAAGAACAAAAATGTGAAATAAAATAGGAATTTTCATGATCAGTTATGGATAAAAATTGAGTATTTGAACTAACAAAGAAGGTCTCCATACGGACATACCCTGAAAAATCTGAAAAAATTACAGAATGTTCTTCTTGTGGGGATATATACGTTTATAAAAAAAAATTTCGGCAGAACCTCCATTTAGTATCTGTAAAAAAATAATGAAAATTTCGTTATTTGGCGATTTATCTCCAATTGGCGATGGAATGTAATTTCAAGAAATACTTTGTCAAATACACTCCTAGAAAAAAAAAAGTTTCATGTTAAACTTGTTTTGATATATTTAATTTAAATAACTTCAGTTTTGTAAGTTTTAGTTTGATTTAAGTATAATTTTGTTACATTGATATTTATATGTATTTATATTCAAATTTAATCATCAAAATTTGAGATTTAAAACGAAATTCATAATTTAAATTAATTAAATTTGTGTCAAGCTCAAAGTTGAATTGAGAATTGCTGATGAAATTTGGTTGCTATGGAAACATTTGGCTTTTATTTTTGAATACGCTTAAATGTACGAAGATAATTTTTCTCAATATGATTTTTTTTCTTTTTAAATCTATGAAAGCATTTTTTCCAATGATTAATTAATTAACTACTTCAACAAGTAATATATATTATATGTAATACAATATTTATATTTTTATATATATATATATTATATATTAGTCTCTTATTGTTTATGTTTAAATTCATTAAATACCACATACATGCATTCTAAATATCCAACAGTTTTATAATAGTTTGCTCTTGGCAAGGAAAAGGGCTGCTCACCAAATCAAGTGACTCTTTCATCTTTTCATGCCAAATATTCAAAAATATTTTATTTTTTTACATACTTTCCAATGTGATTCCGCCACTAATTTTGACTGTTTCATTATTACATATATAAGTACTTTAATTAGTATTTTTTTCATAAAATTCCGAGTATGCCCAGTATGGAGACCTTCCTTGTAAGTAATAGTTTCTGGTACATATAGAAATGATACTTAATTATTTAATATTCACATTTTTTGCTTCAGATGATTTTTGTGATACATGAAAATGAAACTCTACAGTTGAGTGAAAGAATGTTTATATAAATGTTAGTATGAATGTTAATGTAATATATAACTGTACATGTTTACAGGTACTCTTTTTCTTCAACTCAACTATGAAAATACTATGAAATATTTTAACAGAAAAGTGTCAGTATATGTATTTTATATTCAATACCGTATAGTTCGTAAAATTTATACATAAATGCTGTGGAAAATGTCATAAACTTTACATGCATAATTTCCTCTGTTTTGTTATTTTATTAATAGCATTCTTAGCATAGGCTGGTGATTGTAAAATCATTATAAACTGCAACATCAAAATGCAAATTATAATTTTATTTTGCTAAATATTAAAATCAGCTACCTAATTAGATTAAAATCTGTAAAAAAAAAAAAAAGAAAAAAATATTTGAGCAACATTTTTATTTTAAATTAAAACAGCAATTTTCTCTATCATGGCATCAGTATCACTTCAATAAAAAAACAAGTTGGAAATTGCATGTGAACGTAGCAAATGAGGTGCGTTCGTACGATAACGAAGTTTTAAAAATATTCAGATCTTGCTGATATAGTACAGCGTACTCCGGATACAGTATAGTAGTTGAAATCTTTACGTTTCTGTAAATATGCAGGAAGTAATGTTTATTACACCTCAGCAACGTATATCTTATTCATAAAATGTGAAATAGTTGAATATAATTAAAACACGTCCCAAACAATGTTTCCCCGTATAGCATTATGTAGTGGAATACTTTTGTGCGGCCCTGTAATTTAATAATAAAAATTCTTTGCATCACAGATTGTACAGGATGCATATTTTAGTATATATTTCATAGATTCATGCCAATTCTATTATGTTCGAATGAGTGTAACATCATTAAAATTGCATTTGAAACTTTTTCCCCATTGACTGTAATGGAATACTTTTGATTGTCCCTGAAAATGATCTATACATCCGACTTTCATAACATTTGAAATGACTTGACAAAATTATGCAATAATTATATTTCTAAATTTCAAATGATTAAAATGCATTTGAAATTTTTTTCCTCATTGACCGTAATGTAACGGAATCCTTTTGAATGTCCCTGTAATTGATCTATCCATCCGATTATCATAAAATTTGAAATGACTCGACAAAATTATGTTATAATTATGTATTTTAAATTTCAAAAGATTCGGTTGGGTAGTTTTTGCGTTATATGCGGACAGACAGACGGACTGAGCGACAACAATAGGTGCTACGTATTTACATAATTACGAACGCACCTAAAAACCATGCAAGCTGTGTTGACTTGTTCCACATGCTCAAAAATTAAGTTTTATAAAAATGTGATTTCCATAATATGAAGTAGCAATTTCTAAAATAAGCTATAAAACAAAGATGAAATTCAAAATAATCAATAAAATACTTTTGCAGTAGAACAAGAATTCATGATGCAATCAGGCAAACAATGTCGTTGAAAGCACACTGTTCACCTGTAAATGGAAAAAATCACAATTGTGACACAACAGTGGGGGAAACCTTAGTCCCTCATCAACAATTAAAAATTTTGGTTGGCCAAAAGATATGTGAATATCAATCTGCCCTTAAAAAAAGATCGTATAGCAATTTAAAAGCAGCAACAATAACCCAAATTTATTCTTTTCTTATTCTTTAAACAAAAAAATATACACTGTATTTTATGGGACCATCACCATGTCATTAAACTAGATTTTCTGTTTTGAAAATAAAAATGCATCCAATAAATAGAAGTACCTTTCAAATAGTACCAAATTTACTGCCAATCT
This sequence comes from Maratus speculifer, assembly GCA_964019185.1. Taxonomy (NCBI): domain Eukaryota; kingdom Metazoa; phylum Arthropoda; class Arachnida; order Araneae; family Salticidae; genus Maratus; species Maratus speculifer. The sequence continues at coordinate 281,613,274 of OZ025291.1, forward strand.
TTATTTTAAAATTTGGAAATCTAATTACAAACAATTCACTTCATGATGTTATGTCATACCTGTGAAAAATAACAGACTCACATGGCAGAAACATATGAACAAGTTTACAAGCAATGCAATTTTGATGAGCAGAAAATTACATTTTGATTAGGCATTGCATCCAATCACAATGGCTCTCCTCAATTTTATCTTATAATGCCTTGCATGCCATATGAGAAAAAGCTCCTTCAATTTTCTCCCTCCTTCATTCCTCGCCAATGCCGATTAAACTAATCCTAACTATAGGAAAAGTATTTTACTCTATATTCATCATTTTTCTTATCATTAAAAAATATATATATACTTACTTTTGGCGACAGCTCAACTAATCTTAAACACAGATGAACGTTGTGCCATGCAAAGAGAAAACTGTACCTAGAACAAAGTTTCGATTTGGCACACCCTCCCTTCCCCCAATATTTCTGTGTGTGTCACAAAATTTAAAATTGTAGAAACACAAATTCACTTCAAAACATATTTCAAGTTCATTTTGAAACTTTAAAGATTTAATTTTAACAATTGAATAATATAAAAGAAGATTGTACTTATATTTTGACGAAGGGTATCTGGAAATCAAATGTGGGAAAAATAAGTGTAACGAACCCCTTTTGGATTCCAAGAAAGAAGTCACATGCTATTTTGAAAATGTATTTTTTTCCACAAAAAAATCCCAATATGTATAGTTGTAATTTTTCTTTACAAAACAGAAGAAATAAGCAACGCTGGTAGTATAATTTTGGTACCTCCTGTATTTCCAAGCCCGGGGTGACTGCCTTTTTTTTTTTTCTTTTTGCCTACATTCGTAAAAACCTTCAGCGTATTGAATGGATGTATCAATTTGCAGTGGTGAGAAGGTCGAAGATATAAATTAATAATGTAGATTTATGTTATATTTTCCTGTGTATTTACTGTATTTTTTTTTTCCTTCCAGGTTTTAAAAACTGATGTAGCAACATTAGTGAAATTGAATATTGCTAAAAATTACATAGGTTCTGCCATGGCTGGGAGTATAGGTGGTTTTAATGCTCAAGCAGCTAACATAGTTACAGCGATATATCTCGCCACTGGTCAAGTAAGTATTGATTGTTTCTAAATATTATTAATATTTTTAGTTTTCAGGCTAATAATTTTAAATACAATGTGTATGATAATAATCAATTCATATGTCCTAGTAATAGATAAATTTCTCCTTCCAATGAATACACAATATCCATTTGTATTGCATTTCTTATAATTTCTCTGAATTTATTGACTTTCAAAAATATGGATAAAATTTTAATTATCACATTTTGTAAATTTAGATAGTGCATACAATTAAGTGTCACAATTGCTTTTGTGTTTTTTCTCATTTTATCATTACTAAAACCAGAGCGCAAAAAAACATGAATTCTGAAAGATTGTGACTGATATAATTTTTCTTGAATAAGTGTAAATAATAAAAAAATGTAATTTTTATTAGAAATCTAGTATTTCAATAAACAAAAGATAACTTTATTAAACTGAGTGAAAATTATTCTTTTTAATTATCTAGGTGTAGTAGTAGCATACAATTGTATAAAAAAAAAATATATTTCAGGTTAATTGCAAATTATTTGCTGGATGTTTAAAAAGATAGACTACATCAGAAGCTTTAGGTTTAATATAAAAAAATTAAGCTTTATTATAAAAAAAAATAAGCTTTAATAAATGTGCTGTTCTTTTAGTATTTTGAAAAACATTTTTAATTTACTAAATTTGTTTCTGTTGTCTGACCGTGGGCCTATAATTTTTCTCCCCATAAAACAAACAACTTTTCTCTCCAGGTTTATTTCCAGCATTTAGAAAAATATATAAATTATTGATTTAAAATATGTTGATTATGTGCTTGATTTTTTTTTCCTTGCACATGTAAAAAATTATATGAGAAAAAATGCATAAAAAATTAAGAAAAACTAATTAAATTCAAAAACTGGCTTGAATATGCATAACTCTAGATACAGGGATTTCTTTAAAAACAGCACACACACTCACATTTATTTTTATCATATTTATATATAAAATAATGCCAATATTGGAAATAAAAGAAGACTGGGTTAAACTTAAAGATGCTGCTTGTAATTCAAATAAAGCAATATGAATGTTAGAAGTTTTGTAATCTCTGTCAATAACAATGGCTTTAAGATAATTAATTACAGAATCAAGTGAATTTGAATTGAAGCAAAGATTTTCTTTATAACAATTTATACTTTGAATTTTTATAAATAAATGGTTAGGAGAAGGGAGCAATCTGTATTTATTTTATTTTTGAATTTGCAGAAGATTCCTCTTGGTCCCTCTTAATACAAAATCAGTGGTCCTTTTATTTTTTGCAACAAAATTTGAATTGGAGCTTTGCTCTTGATGAAATTATAATTTTGAATTTGTTTTTGATAATGTTTCAGGATCCTGCACAAAATGTTACTAGTTCAAACTGTCTGACTCAAATAGAAGTTACAGGACCAGATGACAAAGATCTTTACATCAGTTGTACAATGCCTTCTATAGAAGTTGGCACAGTTGGTGGAGGTACTTTTCTTCCTGCCCAATCATCATGTCTTGAGGTAAGTTCAATATTCATTCCTTTAGTACTGTCTCAAAACGCTTTCACATGAAAGTTCACAATGGGTTTTTTAAAATATAAAATGTACTAAAAAAACAGATTTCATAGAACAATTTACTTTAATGTATCCTGTAAAGAGTAATGTAAAATTTAATTTTCAGTGTTCTTTACTGGAGTTTTTGACCTTTTGAGTATATCACCAAAAACAACAAACAGTTCCCCATTAGATAACTTTGCATGAAAGCCAAGACAGTTCAGGGCACCTTGCAGGAGATATACAAAGCACAAAGAATAAATTGATGGCCATTCTTTATTATAGTATCACATTATATTACTATATCCTGTTTTCAATATCAATAATGTCAAGGAATTCAGAATCTCTCAAGTCATATTCATCTTTATCTAGAATAAATTCTGACCCACTACTGTCATTCTCATCCATACTTTGATCAAGATTTTCAATAAAATGCTCAACAAAAACACAAACGTGGTCTAAACAGCAACATAGCAGTTAAAAATAATTCCCCCAAAGGATCAGTTACCTTCTGCTTGGATTTAAGAATTTCAGTATACTATTGGTTCACAGTTTCCATGTAATCTTATGATGAGGAAAGCAACATAACTATTCTACAAGTCATAAGAAAACTTGTCTGACCTTACAACATTATAATTATCTTTTTGTAGTGAAACACAAAAACAACATATGTAGTGTATGTTGCTGTCGTTACACACATACTTTCAACCATGTTTGCATTGTGCATGGGTGTAGTCAAGAGGTTAATATACTTTTTGCTTCACCTTAGAAGAGAGCTTTGTATAAACATTGAGTAAAATATTTTTTTTTTCCTTTCTTGTTTCATGTAGAATCTAGTCTTCATTATTAAAGTATTCAAAGCATAATTATAAAAGTAATCAAGTGCATATGTTAAGTCCTTTTTATTTATTGAAACCATTAAGCAGTATATCATTAATTCTATTAAATTTTAATACTAAACATACTTAATAGAATGAAATCTGTTTGAAATGCTATTCTGCTATTTGTTTTCTTGCCCTCCAAATAAGATGGTGTAAAAATCAGGTTGTACACCACCCTGATTTATCTAAAGGTGCAAAAAAATAAGTAAATAAATAAAAATACAGTAAGTATTTTCTTAACTGCTTCTGGTGATACATATATTTCATCATAAGTCATTTCATTGTATTACATAATTGAACTAGTATTTTGTTTCACTTGTGTTATAATGATGAATGCATATTTTTTAGTCAATTCCAGATGTTTAAATGGTTTAATTGTACATAGACTTTACATATGTTCCATTTTCAATGCTATTTTTGGATCCTATTAATGGATATTAACATTTATTTTAATTTAGTCCATTTTAAAATCATTTCTGAATTGATGAATTTAAAAATTAATTTTAAACCTTTAATTAGTTTTCACCATTAAAAATTTTTACTTTTTAAATCTAAAGTAAATTTTACACTCATTTTTTTTTTTTTAATTTGTTCTTTGATGCAAATTTATTTCTGAAATATCAAATTTTTCTTTTAAATTCAATTTTATCAAAATATATTTGCTCAGTAAAATAAAATGGATGCCAAACCCATTGGTTTAAAAAGTCTTTGTTTAATCAGTTTGTTCATACTAATGAATATTATTAACTTTTTAGCACACAAATTGCTAGTAGCTCATCTATTAAATTATGTTACGGCATTCAACACAATTATTGGACAACAAACTTTTCAAGTATGTTTTTTTACAGGAACATAATTTGTTTTAATTCATAGGAGTTTACTATGCTTCAGCTGCGAGATCGTTGATAGATTCTTTCCAATTGTTGATGATTCTAACCCATTTCAATATTTTATATTAAAGCAAGTTCTTTAATATATAGTATATTATTTTGTGAACTAAAGCCTAGACACATTCAGTAGCACTAATTTTTCAATAATGTAATTGTTATTATTAAACTTAATAGCTGTTATCAAATTTGATAATTCTAATAAAACCATTAGAATTATCAAAGCAATTATTTCTGTTATTTCATAATAGATGGCAGCACCATAAGTATAAAAAAAGTTAATATATTTTTCTAATAGATGACAGTACTAATGAGGTTTTTTTTTTTTTTGTGCATTTGGAGTAGAAGTATTATTTTATTTTTTAGTTAAAAATTAAAACAGTATTATTGATAATTGTTCTAAAAGGTAATGCCTTTAACAGTAGCAATTACTGATTTTAATTGTAGAATGAGTGGTATAATATATGATCTACTAATTTTTAATATAATAATCATTGTTATTACCAGGCTTTTTATTAACTTCACCTGTGTGTGTTTGTGAGTTTGTAACTCTCCTTATTTTATGTATGTTCACCGATTACTCCAAAACCATGCAACCGTTTAACTTTGATTTGGTGTTAAATGAAAGACGATGCTCTCAAATTGGTACCACTTCAGTTTCATTGAAATTGGTTCAGTACTTTTTTAGTAATTAGGCAAAAACTAATCAAATTAGTGATTTTTCGCTAATTAAAAGTGTTGAATACGTTCACTGAATGGAGTGTAGACAGCATGGCTGAGTGGTCTAAGGCGCCGGATTGAAGCTCTGTTTTTCGAAAGAGATTGTGGGTTTGAACCCCACTCCTGACATTATTTACATCTATGTAAAATTTAAAAAAAAAATTCTGTATTACAATTTTTATTTTTAACCGGCTTCAGAAAAGGAAGAGAAAGTTATCAATTCGACGCGTGTGTATTTTTTTTCTATGCATGTTCACCAATTACTCTGAAACTATCCAACCGATTAATTTGGTTTTTGTATTAAATATAAATATAGTTTAAAAAAACTAAAACACATGCTTTTTAAGTATATCGAACTAAAAAGTGAAAAATAATTCGTACTATAAGCTGAAAATGAAAATAGATGAAAAATACTATATTACTATAAAATCATTGTTATTATAGAAATCAATTAATAAGCAATAAATAAAATTATCGTGGAAAAAAAACGTGGGGTGCTTCTTAAGAACTGATAGATGGAGCATGGTAGATGGAGCACCCCACGCTTTTTTCCCACGATAATTTTATTTATTGCTTATTAATTGATTTCTATAATAATGATTTTATAGTAATATAGTATTTTTCATCTATTTTCGTTTTCAGCTTATAGTACGAATTACTTTTCACTTTTTAGTTGGATATACTTAAAAAGCGTGTTTTTTAGTTTTTTTAAACTATATTTATTTTAATTTTATCATCTACATTTGTTGTGATAACTATAACTTTTAACCTTTAATTGAGTCAAATGTAATTTTAAATCTGACATAGCACATGACTGATCGAATTTTCTTGATTTATTGCTCATTCTAGATATATGTTTGGTAAATATTTTAGTATATATATATATATATTATGAATATTTTATTATAGTTATTATTTAATATTGTTATTTCATTGAATTCCTCTTTTCCTAATTTGAAATCTTAAATAAAATCCAACCAGTCGGTGCATTATGGATCAAATTTCTTAGCTTACAGCACAACTTATAAAAGAAACTGGTTGGATGTTTTTCTTTTTATTAAACCGTGCACCCCTAATGAGTAGTTTAATAAAAAAAGCCTTCTACTGTCTATTTATCCATTTGCCTTTCATAATTTTGGTAATCTACTTTCCATATCATTTCAAACTTCGAATGATTTTAATAAGATGACAGTATAAATACTGGTTTCATTAGCTTATATGTTACGGTAAAATTTGAGTTACTTTGGTTTTATTTGTAAAAGTATTTATACACACACACATTTTTTTTTCTTTAAATTTAAATAAAAGTGTTTTTTTATGTTACAGATGATGGGAGTAAAAGGTCCTTGTGAAGAAAATCCTGGAAATAATGCTTCCAAATTAGCCAGAATAGTGTGTGCAACAGTTCTTGCAGGCGAGCTTTCTCTTCTCTCTGCTTTAGCTGAGGGTCATTTAGTACGATCACATATGACACATAACAGGTATACTGCAATTTTTAGTACATAAAATATTACAAATATAGTGATTTCACCTCATGAAAAATATGTACTCTCCACCCCCTACCCTGCTCACACACAAAAAATATTTACTTAAGAGCCCTAGAAAAGGCTACTATTAACTGTTTTGAATTATCTGCTTAGACATCTTACACTCAATAAATGTATTTATTTACAAAAAGAAATTTGACCTTAAGTGTTTGTATTTTTCCTTTTACATTTCTTCAAATTTAATCCATTTTACATAGAAAAATGCTGGAAAGAAAAGTGAAATACTTTTATTTTCCCGATGTCAAAGATTCCATATGTATTAAGATTAGAAAAATTATGTTGTTGAAATGTACTTCACTGTATCATTTTATTCTATCCTGTGATTAATTTATCATAATTCAAAGTATATGATTTGATGTAGATTCAATCAAATTGCACAGTGGAATCTGAATGTAGTGGAAATGTAATCGTGGAAGACTTATTGAAAAGGCGTAAGTTTCAATAACAACAAACTTTAATGAAGAAACATGATTATACAGCAAAAACTTCAGCAGACTGTGCCGAAAAATAAAAGATTAAAAACATAAATAATTAAAGTCTTAAAACTGAAGCAGCATCATATTTCAACTAACTACATGCCGTCATGACAAGGCATAGACAGACCAGCTGCTATCAAAAAGACAAAACATGCTTCATACAATCATAACGAAAAACATGGGCGAAGAACAAAGCTGCATCTCTTCATTTTATACAAATCTGCTCTGAAATATTTACATATTTTCCACAAAGTCCATGTTGCCACTATCTGAGGAGAAAAACCTCTGAAAATACCAAAAGAACTACGTACGCCAAGCGCCATTGGCTCATTAACTATGACGTCAAACATCGACCGCGGCAAGGCCGTGAACGGTGATTCACAGTGATCCAAAATCACAGTAAAACTAGCTCTACAGGATCACTCTATTTACTTCAGAACGATGTTTGAATCAATGGCGCCGTGCGTACTTTTCAAAACATTGTTTAGACTTGGGGATGATAAAAACACAGGTATGTCATGTTAAACAAAATTTAATAGAATAACAAGTTAAATATAACATGACATAACATGATTAACTACTCAAATATTATTATTATTAAAGCAGGGGTGATTCTGCATGAAATTGTTTTTTTTTTTTCGGAAATTCGCATCGCATTTTCGAAAATCGGCGCAGGGGGGGGGGGGGGGGGGGACCTACAGCGATCTTCGGACAAAATCGGCGTTTTCCCACTATCTTCAGACGAAATCAGCAATATTTTAGCAAAATCGGCGATTTATTGAGATCTTTTGCCAAAACCGGCGGTTTTTCCGCGTTTTCTCATGTTTTTTAAGTGAAATCGGCATTTTTTCGACGATCTTTAGACAAAATTTGCTTTTTTACGCGATTTTTTCTCGAAAACAGCGTTTTATTAACGCGATCTTTTGATCAAAATCGGCGTTTTTTCCGTGATCTTTTGATGAAATCGGAGTATTTTTTTAAATATTCTATTGACAAAATATTTTTAAGCGATCTTTTATCGAAAACGGCGTTTTTTTCCCGCGATCTTTCAACGAAATCAGCGTTATATCCGCAATCTTTAGATGAAATCGGCGTTTTCCCGCCGTCTTCAGAAGAAATCAGCGTTTTATCTGCGATATTTGGTGAAATTGCCGTTTTTTCCGCGATCCGCACAGGAAATTCGTTTTTTTATCGATCTTTTGACAAAGTTCGTTTACAAAAACATTGACGAAATCGTCGTTTTTCCACGAAATATTGACGAAATGTATGCTATTTCTGCGATCCTATCACGAAATTTGCATTTCTACGCAATTGTTTTTTCCGCGCGCAAAACCGTACAAGTTGACAACTATGCGGAACTGACAACCCAATTTCAAATTTTCGGAAGAGGATGCCTTAAATTTTCGGACGAGAATCACCCCTGTATTAAAGCTTGTAAGATATGCTGATATGAAGATTTTCATTGAGATATTTTGTTAAAGCTACTGTTTCATATGATTCTATAAAAATGTGTAACTTTTGTCTTTTTCTGTTACAGATCATCCATTAGTGTTCAGCCATCGTCTTCATCAACATCATCTTCTCAACCATCTTTAAATAATGTTTTAGTAAATGTGAATCCAACAACGTGAAATTAGAAAATTTTAAGTCCTTGTTGAATATTTTGAACTTAGAATTAAAAATAAAGATCCATTCAGCTACTTTGTATACAATAAACTGAAGCCATCATGGGCATTACAATAGTCAGAAGCTGCCATTTTTGAAAAATGGATTCTAGAAAATTTGTGAAAATTCAAGATACCTACAACTATGTAGCTGAAATAATTTCTATAATGTTTAACACAGCTTCATTCCAATCTTCAAAACTTTTTATTGAGACGTGTGTAAATAATAGGTTTGAATAAATTAATGTGTATAGTTTTGCTTTTGTTGTTCTGTTTTTCTGTTTATTCATCACACTCTAAGCTAATTTTTATAAAAATTATTTCTAAAAATGATGTGAAGATGCAAATTTAATGAAAAATGGGAGTGGGGGGAATGATTCCTCTTATATTGCTGAAAAGTTCACATCAGACTGAGTCTGTTACATAAGATTACAAAATTATCTCAACAAACAGATTATGATTAGTATGTTAATTGAGTTAAATATTTTTTTATCCAGTTAGATTATGATCTTTTTAACTTATCTTTGATGAAAACTTAATAATTCAGACTGTATTTAGAACATAATCTAAATATGCAGAAATTCATTATAATACAACATAAAGAAATGCAATATTTCTGAATTTGGAGAAATAGATCTAGAATTATCCAATTATGGATTTTAAAAAATTCAGTTAAACATAGATTTTAATATTTATCACTAGAAATTACTTTTTCACAAATGCCATAAACTATTGAAAATTTTAGGACAGCATCTCCCCTAATCCACTAGGGGGGGGGGGATGGAAGGATTTTGGCCTCATTTCTATATGCTAAACTTTTATTGGTTAAAAATATTTTATTTACTTAACTACATTGATTTATAAACTAAGAAACTGCTTTCCCTTGTCCTCTGAAAACATACCAGTTTTAGTATTAATGATATATAAATATTTTAACAATATTATAACAATATTGAATCAAGACAGTGAGTTTATAAAACATGGATATATTTTATAAGTATCCTATCAAAATAAAAATAAAATCTCATAATTTTTCAAACAGTTATAGTTTAATAAATTGTGATTTTTATGTTATATTTTCCTGGAGTTGAAAAATGTTCTTATCTTTTATGTAGAAGGAAGAGAAAAAATCCTGTTCAGGATATAAGTTTCCACTTTAAAGAAAAACAAGTTGGTCATACATCTGTCAAAAAGGAAAATTCTTTTGTCTAAATTAAAATATTGCGGGTGTTATGAAAGAGCTGAACATTTCTACTACCTATAAAGCATAATATGGCAGAATATAGTTTGCGTCTAATATTTTTAAATTTACTTTAACATACAAACTAGCAATAATAATAATGTAAATACTTAAATTACTGATTTCTAAAACTTATATTTTGCATGTATTAACTATGATCATTGATTAAACATGTTTAATCCATTTATGCCTGAATTTTCGGTAAAATCACCTTAAACTGTTACAAAATGATCTGCAAAATATTAAAAGAATTATATATATATATATATTGCATTTATTTGATAATATATAAATATACAAAATATGGTAATATGCATAATATTGGGTTGGCAAGAAAGTAATTTCAGTTTTGTAGTATTGAAGAAAACTCATTTTTTAAGACAAAGAATAAACTTTAATCAATTATATATTTTCCATTTTGTTCAAGGACCTTCTGCCATCTTTCTTTCAGCTGCATGATTCTGCGTTCATAGAACTTCTGGTCCTTATCAGACAAAAACTGAACCAAGAATTGTTTTAGGTCATCGTCATTTGTAAAATTTTTACCATTCAAAGAATTCTGCAAGCTTCAAATAAATGGTAATCAGATAGTGCCAGGTTTGAGCTATAGGGGAGATGCAACATCATTTCCCAACCAAGATCTAATAATTTACCACAAGTTACCAAAGATGTGTGAGGCCAGGCAATATCATGGTGGAAGACCATTCCTTTACGATTTGCCGATGCTGGCTGCTTTTCTTTGATTGACTTCATCCAGTTTTAATAGTTGCTCACAGTAAATATCTGAATTAATTGTCTGGTTTCTCAAAAGAAGTTTGAAATACACAGCACCTTTGTAATCCCACCAAATAGACAGCATGATCTTTTTTTGATGCAATTCAGCTTTCAATGTGGTTTATGCTGGTTCATCATGCTTAGACCAGGATAGTTTTCGAATGATGTTACTGCAGGTGACCCATTTTTCATCACCAGTGATGATTCTTTTCAAGAAAGGATCGTTTTTATTGCGTTTAAGATTCATATCACAAATATTGATTCATTGTGTTAAGTGAATATCTTTCAATTCATGCAGAACCCAAATATCGAGCTTCTTAATGAGTCCAAGACTTTTTAAGTGATTTTCAATAGTTGTGTGAGATACTTTTCACCTCTGTTTCTGCAATTTGTCAAACAGTTACATGACGATCTCCTTGAATAATGACACTGATTTGATCATCAGAAACTTTAGTCAGTCGACCAGAACGTTGGTCATCTTTCAGTGAAAAATCACCAGAACAAAATTTTTTAAACCAACTCTGATATGTGCACTCTGTTATGCAATCAACACCATAAACTTCACATATCTCTTTATGAGCCTCTGCAGCTTTTTTTCCTTTCCAGAAATTAAAAAGTAAAATATACCGAAAATGTTCATTTTTGCACTTTATGTTTTGACCCTCACCAAATAGTTGCAAACTAAATCACATTGCAATGGCTTAAAAAGCAACCTTAAGGTCACTGTTATCAAATGGCAAAATGCCAAAAACATTACTAGCAGAATTAATTTAAAAAAATGTACATAAATCTCTGAATGTGTGAAAACCGAAATTACTTTCTTGCCAACCCAATATTTATAATAGTATCTCTCTATTCTAAAAAAAAGTAACTACCATAAAATCCCGTCAATACACCTGCTCTTCACTTTATAAAAAATTTGAAATTTTCAAAAAATGCCGAGAAAGCGCCCCCCCCCCCCCCCCCCCCCCCCCAAAAAAAAAAAGGCTGAAAAAACAGAAATTTCGACATAAAAAAAAGAAAGGAAATTTTATCTAATGATCGCTGAAAAAACTCTAATTTCGCCAAAGAATCACAAAAAATAACTGCAAATTTCTTGAAAGGATAGCGAAAAAATCATGAATTTTGCCGAAGTATTGCCCAAAAAAACCACATTTCGACAAAAGATTGCAGCAAAAATGCGAATTGTGAAAAAATCTAAAAAAAATTATGTCAAGAGATCACAGAAAAATCATGAATTTCTCAAAGGATCGCCAAAAAGAATGCACATTTTGTCAAAAAAATTGTTAGAAAAAACACAAATATGCCGTATCTATAAATTAACGGTCAAAAAATCGAAAGAAAAAAAAAAAAACATTCAGTCGATAAAATGCAGAAAAAAGGAGAAATTTGTAAAAAAAAAAAAAAAGCCAAAAAAGTACGAATTCTATAAAAAAGTCTCGAAAAAACACACATTAAAGAATCATGAAAGAAACGCTCATCCCCATAAAAAAAAAAAAAAAAAATGTAAATTTTTTCAAATATCGCGAAAATATTCTGCAAATTTGTCAAACATTGCAATAAAACCCTGCAAATTTCATCAAAATCACAATAAAACCTTGCAAGTCTCATCAAATATCGCGAAAAAATCCTGCAGATATGTCGCAAAAAATGCAAATTTTGTGAAACGATCACAGAAAAATCCTGTATAAGCGCCCTCCTCTAATTATTTTAAGATTTTTCGTCACGTTTTGGGGGACGGATTAATGGTATTTTACAGTAATGCTGTCACCACCACTGACAATGAATTTTTTGTGACCAGAAGTCTTTCTTTGTTAATATACAGAAAGCTGTTTCATACAAAAGTATGAAAATTGGTTGTATTATAGAGAAATGTTTGATAAACATGCTGGTCCCGACAGTTTTTTAATCAAATAAATGGTTTAAGAGAGGTTAAAGTTGGTTAAAATTATTCCATTAAAAGTGTCTTACAGAATCAAAAAATATACATAGGAATTTAATCATTTTTAGATCAATTTATACATTAGAAGTTCCCAGTGTGCAACCAGCATTTTGAGAAATTTTTTTACATATTTTAGAAAAAAAAAAAATTAAATCTATGTCAACTATTAAAACAGTGCAAAAAAAAAAAAATTCTTCAAATAAAAAGTTATTGATATGTTTATATTATAAACATTAAAATTAAATGAAGGAAAATATTGAAAATTTCAGCATAAAAACTATATTTGTACGTGAATTTTAAAATAAATTCATTATTATGCATTAAAAGTCGAAGAAAAATAATGTTAATTTAATAAAACAAAATAAGATAAAAAGGAAATATTATTTGCACTAACGATAAAAATATTTTTGTCTGAATATTTAAAAAAAAAAAAAAATGGATTGTTTGAAAATTATGTAACATTTAAAACTTTAAAATTAAGAATCACTTACTTAAAACCCTTACCTTATAGCATTGTTAAAAAATATAGCAAACTAAGACTGTTGATTGACTTCATTTTAGATTAGCTGATTCTGAAATGTTAAAATAATCTTATTTAATCAAATACGAAAACAGCCATTAGGAGGAGCTCATTCAGCCTTAACCCCCCTTCACAGCCTCCAGTAATATATAAAATTTTGTGTTTTGTTCAAATTTATATTAAGGGTGTTAACTGATCCGTACAACAAGCGAATAACGTTTTGACACATTTGCAAATTCATTTTTTAACAGAAAGTTACAAAATTTTAATGCCTGACTATGAAAGCGATTTCGAATTGAACTTATTTTTCCATTTTATGATAATTAAATTACCTATCGAGTTATAAGCTATTTCGATGACGCAATCACCCGTTTTTCTCCTCCTTTTCGACCGGTTTTTTTGCTTTTGTCTGGAAATATGCTCAAAAGTGTCAACTTTGAAGGCTTGTTATGAAAAATCTATTGTGTTTTTAAAAAAACAAAAGAATGAGTGCAATTAGACAGTTTCTGAATAACAACACCTGCTATTCTCATGCATTTCCGAACAAAAATAAATTAATGCATGTGTCACAAAGTTGCCCTTTTTGATTTAAGGCTACCCTTAAATAAGCTTTAAAATTGTATTACAGTCAAAGATCTATAATATGCACACCCATAATCCACTGTTTTCTCATTTTTTTACATTAAAAAAAAAAAAAAACCTTTTTGGATCACTAATTTGTAAATTTTTTAACTGTTTATTTCATTGTTTACATTTGTAAAATAACGTGAATTATAGAAAACAGTGGATTATGGGTGTGCGGATTATAGATCTTTGACTGTATATACTGTAATCAGACATGTTAATTTTCTGTAGAAATGGAAAATTCTGATTTTTCAGACTGAATTTTATCATTCCTGGGATTGATACAAATACGCATTAAAATTTGAGGAAATTTTTAATAAGGTGGAGGGGAGGATAGGTAGTGGTAGCAAATGAAATACTACAAAAACATGAGTATAAACCACACCAAATTGAGCAAATTTTTTCAAAAGATCACAACCAAAAAAAAAAAAAAAAAAAAAAGTAGTTGAAGGATTATGGGGAAAATGTGATTTCTGTCAAAGAATTGTGGCAAAAATGATATTTTCATCAAACGATCACGGAAAAAGATGAGATTTTTGAGAAGGATCACAAAATAGACATGATTTTCATTAAATGACTGCATGAAAAACAGATTTTCTTAGCAGGATTGTGGGGGAAGGGGGGAATGCGATTTACATCAAAAGATTATATAAATTGTCATTTTTGTCGAAAGATTGTGTAAAAAACATGAATTCTGTCAGTTGATCTTGAAAAAGAAAAAAAAAAAATTTCAGAAATTTGTCAAAGAATCGCGAAAAAAATGTGATTTTTGTCAAATGATTGTGGGAAAATTAATTTCGTTAACAGATTCTGTAAAATAAGCAAATTTTGGCAAAAGATCCTGAAAAAACATAATTTATGCGTTTTAATGTGATCTTTTTTTTATATTTTTTTAGCCTTCAGAAAGGCTTAGTCCTTCAAAAAACTTCTAGTTTTAAAATGGCTTTTTTGCTCTTGAATTAGAAAACAGTCGATTTCAAAGTATAATAATACTGTTGAGTGCATAAATATATCTTTGATTTTTGCATTAGAATTGGAAGCAACAAGCTTTTTAAAATAATTGAACTATAAGTAACTTTCTTTGACTGCTTTCTAATATCAGGACTGGTTGCCATAATTAAAACAAAGCAAAAAGTAGAGAAAATGAACAAAAACAACATAATCCAACAAAGGATGGGGTAATATTCATCAACTGTATACCTTAAACAATTTGAAAAAAGAACAGTGTAGCTGTTGGGTACATAAATATATCTTTGAGTTTTGCATTAGAATTGGAAGCAACAAGCTCTTTAAAATAGTTATATACTATAAATAACCTTGTATAGCTGTTATCATAGTTACTAACCTAAGATAAGGGCTGAAGAATGATCGTCAAGAGGAGAAAATTTGTCCATGAAAAGCTAATTTTTCTGTCACGGCTATAGTTGCAGGAGGCTTTTCATCCATATCATTTTTTTATTTCTTCTTTTGGTGCAGGGAATTCTTTTATATATATGACTATACAGTTATATCACAGTTATACCATATCTTGACCATACAGTTTTTTACTATCTATATATATATATACAGGGTGAGTCATAAATATCGAAACAATAGGCTATCTCCTCAAATATTGCCCCTAGACCCATACTTCCAATTGCAAAAATCCATTAAAAAAGGTGAACTTTCTGATAAGATAAGTTGCGACTCCATGGGGGGTCTAGTTGAAAAAATACGAAAATTAAATTTTTATACGGCCCCCGTAGGGCAAAATTCCCAATTAGGAAATTATTCCTTATCCATTCCTAAATTGAACAAAACAAATTTCATCTCCGTATCTAAAAATCCCACAGAGATATTAAATCCCAAAATCTTCAAAAATTCCTGACTTGCACCACTTTTCCCTGCCTCTAAACTGTGCTTTCCTCACTCAATTTCAACGCTTGTTAGGGAACATTCACAAATTGCAATTTAATAAAAATCGGTTTAAGATAGCGCTTTTCCTTTGAACATAAAATAGCAGCGTATAGTTTTTACGCTAAATTGCTATATCAGACGTCTGCCCGGGTCAAAATATCTAGGTCAGGTCCCAAACCGACCCATAGGGGGAAAAGTTCGGCGTGGCCTGAAAACATGTCAACATGATAACCCGGACCGGTCTGGAAAATAGTTTAAACCATAGCCCGGTTCAGTCGCAAATTTCTATATATTTTTTTAATTCGGCATGGGAAAAAAATGTTTCATATGGAGGAGTTCTGACATGGAGGCTCTTCATATGGAGGAGGCTATAAAATTCTTTTATAGCTTTTCGTTTTTTTATATTTGTACTTTTTATTATTAAAGAAGTGCCAAAGGCTGTAATATATTTATTTTATCAATGAATCTCTATTTATATGTAAATGTTTCACTTATATTTTAATATCGTTAATCCATAGATGGAGTTGGAGACTCTGAAAAATGTTATACACTAAAACTTTTTAAGACGGAATCCTATAGGAAAGAAAAAATACGTTATAGATAGATGCTCTCAATAGAAAATGTAATTGAAGCTTATTTTCTTTTCAGGTACTATTGCATTTATTTTGCATGGGTCAACATATTTTCCGTTTAAGACAGAATTCCGTTATAGGCAGATTTTTTTTCACTGGTTTTATTGTATTTAATTTTTTTAGCCTTTGAATAATCTATTTAAAAAAATAAATTTTAAAGGGTTTTTTTTTTTTTTTTTTTTTTTTGTAAAATAAAGATTTTAAAATCTATATGTTTTTCGTAAAAAATTCGATTGAGCCGAATTTTATTTATTTTATGCACGTATTAAGTCAGTCAGAGACAGTGATTTTAATACGGGTTTTGTCGAGACCGGGTTTGAAAATTTCATCCAGAGTGCACCTAAGTTGAAGGAAGTAGTCCCCTCATTTATGGTACGCTAGGCCCGGCCTGGCGGGTCTTCAGAAAAAAGTAACATCTCGGTCCTGGCCCTACCTGAGCCCAGAATACAGATTTTTTAACATCGTCTGGAGGACGATAAAAAGCCTGAAGTTGTCAGAGGTAAATTTAAAAAGAAAAAAAAAACTTAATCTGCATCTTAGAAAAAGCATTTTTTTTAATAACTGACGGACATTTAAACAATACACTTCGTTTTTCTGCATAATGAATTTTTTATCCTCTGTTTATTGTCTTTAACCACTTAACCGGCGAAGGGTATGGAGAAATAGTGCTTTTACCCCCGACTTATCTCGGGGCAGACGGTTAAGTGGTTAAATTATTAAATGTTAAGAATTTTTAAAAGAAAAAAGAACTTGA
Source organism: Maratus speculifer (assembly GCA_964019185.1). Classification (NCBI taxonomy): domain Eukaryota; kingdom Metazoa; phylum Arthropoda; class Arachnida; order Araneae; family Salticidae; genus Maratus; species Maratus speculifer. The sequence continues at coordinate 281,630,482 of OZ025291.1, forward strand.
AACACGTTATTTTTGATTTTTTAAATTAGTTTTGTTTCGACAAATAAAAAAAAATGTTTACTTTTGAAAAAATGTTTGCTTTTGAAAATATGATTTTTTTAAAAGTTATATTATTTTTTCAATAAACATTTTTAATAGTTTTAAAATTAATATAAAAAAAAAACCTTGGAACAAAACTAAAATCAGATTTTCCTCTTTAATTAAATGGAAAGAAATTGAAATCCAATAAATAATGTTACGAGTTATAACCATTTTTGATTGTCCCATTTAAACCAGTACGAACCACATGAAACTTTTATAAATTGTATGAGAAATGTTAGAATGTGAATTTCTTAGTAAATTATAAGGCTAACCATCACAAAAAAAAGAAAAAAATCAAAATTCTAACTCAAGAAATAGATTTTTTACGCGTTTTCTACAACTGTTAAAATAACCTTGTTTTTTGAATTGCGCGCATTTCAATTTGTGTCTAATCCCTTAAAACCTGATGAATTTTTTAAACGGCTATAACTTTGCGAATTTTAGAGATATGAAGATGCAACTTTTTGTGTCTTATTCAGGACTGAATAAGGAAAGTTTTCCTAATTGGAATTTTTGTCCTACGGGGGCCGTATAAAAATTTAATTTTCGTAACTTTTCAACTAGACCCCCCATGGAGTCGCAATTTATCCTATCAAAAATTTCACATATTTTTATGAATTTTTGCAATTGGAAGTATGGGTCTAAAGGCAATATTTAAGGAGATAGCCTATTGTTTCGATATTTATGACTCACCCTGTATACACACACATACAGGGTGTATCTAAACTACTGGGCAAAACTTTAAGGGGTGATAGTACACATCAAGGCAAATAATATTAAATGGGAAACTAAGGGTCCTAAATGTCTTCTGAAGGAGATAGGTGCCATCAAAGTTTAGGGTCTAAAATTTGAAATGATTATAAAAAACAAAAAAACTGGCTGATTCATTTGCGGTTTTCACGAAAACTATTCTTTATGTCAGTATTGTCTTGAAAATAAATTATAAAGATAAATTTTTAAAAATGCCAATAGAGAGCGCTTTAGACTTTGGAATAACAAACAACTATTTTTTATTGTTATTTTTTGCATCTTATTAAATTTTTGTAGACGTTTAGACATAAACTTAAATTTTGAGCTGAAAATCTGAATCGTTGAGAGTGGTTAAGTAGCGCAAACTGAACTGTGTTCGATGGGGGTGGGGAGGTTCAGATTTCAAATGATTATAAAAACCGGAAAATTGGTCGATTCGTTTGCAGTTTTCTCTAAATCCATTCCTTATGTAAGTATTTCCTTGAAAATAAATTTTAAAGATAAATTTAAAAAAATTCCGTTAGAGGGCGCCTTAAACTTTAGAGTAACCAACAATTATTTTTAACCGTTATTTTATTTTATTTTATTTTTAATCTAAATAAATGTTTTAAAAGTTTAGACTTAAATTTTGAGCTCAAAATCTGAATCGTTGTGAGTAATTAAATAGCAAAAAATTGAACTGTGTTCGTAGGGTGGGAAGGGTAACATTTCAACTCCTGAACACATTTCAGTTTGCGCTTCTTAACTCCTCCCAACGATTCAGAATTTAAGCACAAAATTTAAGTCTAAGCTTTTCAAGCATTTAATTAGATACAAAAAATAATTAAAAATTGTTGTTGGTTACTCTAAAAATTAAGGCGCCCTCTAACGGAATTTTTTTAGATTTATCTTTAAAATTTATTTTCAAGGAAATACTGACATAAAGAACAGTTTTAGTGAAAACTGCAAATTACTCGACCAACCAATTATTCTGTTTTTTAAAATCATTTGAATTTTGAACCTACCCACTCCCATTGAACACAGTTCAGTTTGTGTTACTTAACCACAGATATTGAGCTCAAAATTTAAGTTTATGTCTAAACTTCTAAAAAAATTTAATGAGATGGAAAAAATAACGGTAAAAAATAGTTGTTCGTTACTCCAAAGTCTAAAGTGCCCCCTATCGGCATTTTTTGAAATTTATCTTTATAATTTATTTTCAAGACAATACTGACATAGAGAATAGTTTTCGTGAAAACCGCAAACCAATCGACCAATTTTTCCGTTTTTTATAACCATTTCAAATTTTGGACCATAAACTTTGATGGCACCTATCTCTTTCGCAAAACGTTTGGGACCCTTAGTTTCCCATTTAATATTATTTGTCTTGATGTTAACTATCACCCCTTAAAGTTTTGCCCAGTAGTTTAGATACACCCTGTATACACAGATTACATTGTGACATACTGTGGCAGGATAACAATTTGATCATGGTTTTAAACTAGATGGAATTGATTTATTTTTTATTATTCCAAACAGGGATGTGCGAAGACAAAACTGCGCCCGGGGCAAAGTATAAATTTGGTGCTCCCTCCCCTCCAAAAATGACGTTAATAGTATAAAATTGGCACTCCCTAAATTTTTGTGCTCGAGGCGACCGCACCCTGTTTAGCACGTCGCTGATTCCAAAACAAACTTTTATGAATACAGGATTTTTATTAAGATAGAAATAATTTAAATATAAAAATGTGTTTAAAAATGCATTTTTTTTTTTTTTTTTTTTTACTTAGAAATTTTGAATATTTTAGTACAATTGTATCGAGACTAAACTTTGCCAAGACAAATTAGGTTATGATTATAATCTGAATGGAATTGCTGAATTTGTATTACAAAATCAAACATACTTTTGATTACAATGTAATTACAAGATTTTTGTAGTTGAAAAATTGATCTAAATGAATTACAAATTAAGACTGCAAGCTTGCTGAAGACTACTGATGTTTCTGTTGATAGCTTAGCAGCTAAAGTTCTAATAAATCATATCTGTACATGGATCTACACAATGAATTTGATAATGTACAACATTTTTATTTAAAAAGAAAAAAATGAGTACTCTGAGTAATTAGACTGTTTATTAATATGAGAATTTTCTACTTGGAGAAAGAAAGTAACATCTAAAAACTTACCAGTAATTTCAGCGTTTCTTTCCAACATTAAATTTGAAATAGCAACCACAATAATCTTATAGAAAATTTTATTTCTATCAGAAATGTTGATTCTAATCTTTCATATTCTATAATAATTTTGAGCACTTGTAGTGACTGATTCCTTAACAGTTGTTAGATTCTTATTGTAATGAATTTATTAAATCCACTTTCAAATTTTTATGAAATGAAAGTACAAGTATAATGAAATTTCCGAAGTACATCATGAATAAATGATGCAATATTGGCTAGATAAGGAGCACATGCAAATATACTCTCACAGGTTATAAGACAAGATCGGACATACATAGGAATTCAAACTGCAAATGTATTGCTCAGGCTTTAAAAATTAATAAAAAATTTAATTGCAAAATAAAATCGTAAAAGAATTGCCGTTAAGTAATCTTGTGTGGGAGAAGTTGAGCTTAAGATGTTTGGCAAGCCACTCTGCCAGGTTGAACCTGTTTATTTACCTTTATTTATTCAACACAGAGAGCATGCTAAGTAAACCATTGAATAACCACAGTGATAATTATTTTGAATGATATCCTTTGTAGCAAATTAGTAGCTTTTTTAAATTAGTGAATTAAAAAAAATTTCTACATTCAATATCACAATAATAGAATTATATTACTCTTTGTGAGAGTATTTTTACTACAAAATAAATGAATTTAGTAGATGGTTTGTTCCAAAGGTTCATTAGATAATAATAATAAATAGGGAGCTATTTAAATAACTTAAAAATAGTGAAAATAAATTCAGATAACCTCAAAATGTTAAAACATGGTAATATTTCCATAATCTGTTTTTTTTTTTTTAAACACATATGATATTATATATTCATCTGGTAACATCTATTATATATTCAATGTGATGCAATTTCCACATTTTTAAGAAATTTTTTAAACTATTTATTGCATTTTCAGTTTTCACATGGAAATCTTGCTATATAGAAAAATTATGACGAAATATTCATTTTTTATTTTTTATTTATCAAACTATTTTATTTTCATTTAAGGCGTGGAAATCTTACAATAGAAAGGTAATTGTTGTAAGAATTTTGCAATTCCCACTGAGATATTAATCATATCATCAATGTTATTGGCGAGTTTGAAGAATGATCTGTACATAATTACAACTTTAATCATGTGAACAAATGGGGTTGGTTTTGCGTTCTCGGATCACATAGTGAAAAGTTATGAAGAAATTTTTCAAAAGTCTTATCATGGTAATGACTAAAATAGGTAGTATTTCTTACAAAATCTATCAATTAAAAAAAAAGCAGAAAAGAAAATAGCTGATTATTCCTTTCAATTCACATCATCAAACTGATGTAGATTTTAAATAAATTTTATAATAAAAGTTCATAAACCAGATGATATTGAATTAATATAAAATCCACTTAATCAACTCGAATTATTTTTCACTTCAAAATGACATAAATTTATTTCTTTTAAGAAAATTTATTTCAAAAGTAGGGGTGCTAAATAGAGAAGAGGGGGATATAATGCATAATCGGTTACTTTAATAATCTGAAGGAGTGCTTTCCAAACTTTATTTCATAAACTTGACTATTATGGAAAATGAGATATAGTATAAATTAAGGTAAATCAGGGTTTTGTAGCAAACAGTGTATTAAATAATGTTTTGATAGCTGTAGCAGCTAGAAAATTTCTTGCTTGAAAAATTAAAGTATGAGTAATAGAAATTTAACATACATCACCTTATGTCAAAATATTAATTTCTATAATAAGTTTATTAATAATTATTTTCTTTAGTCTATCATTTTTTTTTTATAACAACATATTTTATTAGTATAAAGAGATTTTTACAATGACACACACACATAAAAGAAAAAATAACAACAAACAATAAAATAATAATAATAATAATGAATTATTTATTTCATTTTCGAGACTTTAACTTGTAAAGATAAATTCATATAAAAACAACAATTTAAATGACTTGAAATCCATTTTTAATAGTTCTATTTACATTTTATTTACTTATTTTTTACAAAGGATCACACAACTTCATAAATACATATGGATTATATCCGCTCAAAAATTTCAGTTGCTTTTTTCCTGTTTCACTGCGTGCTGTAAAATAATTAAAAATTATTTCATTCATCTGAAAAAACACTCAATGTTAAAAAATTAATAAACATAGAGTATATCAAAATTATTAACAATTTGATTGTGAAAAAAGGAAAAAATATATTAAAAAAAATTTTTTTATCTATAACTTACAAACAATTTTCTTAAACTGTTCTATGCTTTTTTAGAACTATAATATGTAAAGCAAAGGTTTTTTTTTTTTTTTTTTTTTTTTTTTTTTTTTTTTTTTTTGTACTTATTATAATTACAATAAACTTTGTCATCAAATTATTTGATGTGCAATTTCCAAATTAAAAAGATTTAAGAATTTGATGGATGTATTGTAAATTATCACGAGAAACATTTTATTTTCAACATATAAAGCAACATTTTTTAAGTTTTGAATACTTGTAAGACTATTTTAAAATCAGGTATGACAACACAACAGAGAAATACACTATAAAGCCAAAAATCATGGAATATTTTTAATTTTAGACATTGTATTGAATATCTAAAGTTATATTCAAGAAATTCTTTTAGAACTTTGGGAATATACAGAACATGTTTGACATCATACTTTTCCATTTAGATTTGATCACAAGTGCAACTAGGGGACCAAGAAAAAATTGAAACAAAAATATTTGTGGCCACCCAGTAAAATAAAATATATGAAATTGTCTGTCGCTGCAGCCCATGTCGCTGAGTATGTGAACATTGTACAACATTTCTTTTTATTTTGTAAGGAGAGAACATGCATTTATAAAAATATGATAAAAAAAAAAAAAAAAAAAAAAAAAAAAAAAATCAAGAGTTTTTTGTTTATAGCATGAAAGGTTTTCAACCAAACAATAAGAAACTGTTCTTTTTTCTACACTCATATTTGTATGAAACTCATATTTGTAGTTTTTTGACAATAAAAGTATTAGGCACATAAACAATTTTAGATAGATTCCATGGAAGAAAATTTAAAATAAGCATGACAATTGACGATCTAACATTCAATTTCAATCCAAAATAACATGTCCATTTAGATTGCATGTTGAATTATTATTAAAATTTAAACATTTTAATGTCTCTCCTTTTATTGAAAGTCATAATAAATTGTTTTATATATTTTTTTTTTACTGTGAAATACATTTTTTTTAAATTGTTAATGAATAAATTTTAAGAATATATATTTATTTTTTTTAAACTCATCATAGAATAAATGCTAAGAAATTTAACAAAGTTTTAAAAAGTAACATAAATAAAAATATTATTTTTTTGTAAAGTTCTTTTTCTCTTTTTCTTTTGTCCTTTATTGATTATTTTCCTTGTACTTCTGAACTACTTGTGCAAGTTCCTAGAAATATATGTGACATTTTAAGATAGGAGCCATTAATATTATTTGCAGGTTTCCCCATGTTATATCACAGGAGTTGAGGCGAGATAAAAATTAAGTAAAATAATAAACGTAAGAACTTCATTAAATTCCACAATTGCTGCTCCAAAAGATTTATTTAAAAGCGATCATATACAGAGGGAAAATGTACTTTCCTTCTGAAGCAATATTCCATAAAAAACATTTGTCTAGCTTTTAAATGGTTCAAACCCGAAGACATCAAATAAAAGATTCCATCCATCTCTGGGCCTCTTAACTCAAGTCAATAATAAAAAGCTTCTAGAACTTTCTCTAATCTCTAACCATGAATTTCACGTGTAAACAGAATTCATGTCAATCGTCGAGATTAATTTCATTCAGACGATAATGTTTTTAATTAAAAAAAATATTATTTAACTAATTTATAATCGAACACTGAATAATATCCTGCAGACGATATTTTGAAACAAAAAAAGAAAAGAAATGAATTTATTTATATGCACACATATCAAATGCTGAAGGGGGGGAAGAAATAAATAAATAAATATAATGATATTTTTCTAAAGGTATGATTTTGCAATAAATTTAATAAGACTTTCTTAAACTAGTCGTTGGGGGGGCCACCATAATACTTACCCATCATGGATATGTATATGAAAATAAAACATGTGAAACTATTTATACAATGCATTGCAATTCATAAACAAAATTTAAATATTGTTAATATACATAGTAATGCTATATTAAAGAACTGCTGATGTACCAATTTCGACAAATTATATAAAACGCCAAACTACTCAAGTAGTACCGAACTGCGTAAAAGAAACATCCTTATAACTCCAAAAATAATAATTCTATTAACTAACAATTAACTGCGTCGGATTAAGCTTCTCATTTCCAATTAAAATATACCTCTGAATTGAAATTTGAATGAAATACAGGGTCATGAAAAATCGAAGAATGTGGAAAACAAGATTACAAATATCTCGGCAACTAATAATCTGATCGACTTCGTTCTATATGCAAAATGTGTGTTATTTTATTGCCTTTTATGTCCATTCCTTAGAACAAAAAAATTCAAAAATTTTTATATACCTTTCATCAGAACGAAATTTTTGAGAGTCCGAAAAAAATAGTTCCGGATAATCGAGGTTGCTGATATTAAATAGGGTTCTTCCCATTCTTACATACTAACTACATACGAAATTTCAAGTCTCTATCTCAATTTGTTCGGGAGATAAAGCGTTTACAGACAGACAGACAGCAAAATTTTTTTTCTAAAAATATGTTTTTCGGAATCTTTACTATCTAAAACGTGTAAATCCGTCAAAAAATTTTTTTCGATTTTCAAAACGATTGCAAGACTTACCCTATACTACGTATGATGGGTAAGTAAAAGGATTAATAAAAACATGGAAAAAATGGGTTTTATTTGGAATATTAAGAAATAAAATTTAATTAAGAATATTTTTTAATTTAGAGCCATCTTTTTAAATTTACGCATACTGGAATAAATGTTTTTACTTACCCATCATACGTAGTATAGGGTAAGTCTTGCAATCATTTTGAAAATCGAAAATTTTTTTTTGACGGATTTACACGTTTTAGATAGTGGAGATTCCGAAAAACATATTTTTAGAAAAAAAAATTTGCCGTCCGTCTGTCTGTCTGTCTGTCTGTAAACGCTCTATCTCCCGAACAAATTGAGATAGAGACTTGAAATTTTGTATGTAGTTAGTATGTAAGAATGAGACGAACCCTATTTAATATCAGCAACCTCGATTATCCGGAACTATTTTTTTTGGACTCTCGAAAAATTCGTTCTGATGAAAGGTATATAAAAATTTTCGATTTTTTTTTTTCTAAGGAATGGACGTAAAAGGCAATAAAATAACACACATTTTGCATATAGAACGAAGTCGATCGAATTATTAGTTGCCGAGATATTTGTAATCTTGTTTTCCACATTCTTTGATTTTTCATGACCCTGTATTTCATTCAAATTTCAATTCAGAAGTATATTTTAATTGGAAATGAGATGCTTAATCCGACGCAGTTAATTGTTAGTTAATAGAATTATTATTTTTGGAGTTATAAGGATGTTTCTTTTACGTAGTTCGGTACTACTTGTGTAGTTTGGCGTTTTATATAATTTGTCGAAATTGGTACATCAGCAGTTCTTTAATATAGCATTACTATGTATATTAACAATATTTAAATTTTGTTTATGAATTGCAATGCATTGTATAAATAGTTTCACATGTTTTATTTTCATATACATATCCATGATGGGTAAGTATTACGGTGGACCCTAACAACTAGTTTACTTACCCATCATACGTAGTATAGGGTAAGTCTTGCAATCGTTTTGAAAATCGAAAACATTTTTTTGACGGATTTACACGTTTTAGATAGAGGAGATTCCGAAAAACATATTTTTAGAAAAAAAAATTTGCCGTCCGTCTGTAAACGCTCTATCTCCCGAACGAATTGAGATAGAGACTTGAAATTTTGTATGTAGTTAGTATGTAAGAATGGGACGAACCCTATTTAATATCAGCAACCTCGATTATCGGGAACTATTTTTTTCGGACTCTCGAAAAATTCGTTCTGATGAAAGTTATGTAAAAAATTTCGAATTTTTTTTCTTACGTAACGTGGACGTAAAAGACAATAAAATAACACACATTTTGCATATAGAACGAAGTCAGTCGGATTATTAGTTGCCGAGATATTTGTAATCCTGTTTTCCACATTCTTCGATTTTTCATGACCCTGTATTTCATTCAAATTTCAATTCAGAGGTATATTTTAATTGGAAATGAGACACTTAATCCGATGCAGTTAATTGTTAGTTAATAGAGTTATTATTTTTGGAGTTATAAGGATGTTTCTTTTGCGCAGTTCGGTACTACTTGAGTAGTTTGGCGTTTTATATAATTTGTCGATATAGGTAATCAACAGTTCTTTAATAGAGCATTACTATGTATATTAACATATTTAAATTTTGTTTATGAATTGCAGTGCATTGTAAATATTTTTCACATGTTTTATTTTCATATACATATTCATGATGGGTAAGTATTACGGTGGCCCCCAACGACTAGTTTTAAGGCGAATTAAGAATTTATATCGTTTCCATTAAGATTAATAGATTAGATCTAGAAACAAGATTTTAATTTACGGAATATTCTTAAAAGGAAATTAATATAGTATAACGGTTAATTTTGGCAAAAAAATAAAATAAATAAATAAATTTGTAATATATATGTAACCACTGGCTGGGAAATATTGACTTAGAGGTCCATGGGTTAACTGTCCATGAGACAAGTATCACATTTTTGCAACCAGTATTAGTATAAATATTTTTAGTACATTTAATATGTTGAATGATATTAATAACAAAACTGCAATCATCTAATGCATCAGCTGATTTGTAGTTTTGCTATCAATACCACTTAATCTATAAGTTACCAAAATCATTAATACTAACATTTTGCAATAACCAAAGAAAGAAATGCAAACTTAAAATAGCAAATTTCGTCTGAGAATAGAGGAACCAACAGTGGTACACTAGCAATTTTTATCTTAGGAATTCTACTATTAGAAATATGCTACAAATGAAAAATAATGCTGAAGGGAATGAGGCTAGAAAAACAATGATTTTATTCCATGAAAATTCAAGAATGAAAAATTTTGTTGGGAAAATACTTTTAGCTTTCTATTCTGCTTCATAATCTTAAACTACCTGAGAATCATATAATAGATAACTAAGACAGATTAATTAACCTATCATATATATAATAATCAAAAAGTAAGTTGCTAAGCATTTATACAGTAAATATTTTAGTTTCAGCAAATAATAAATCTTAAGAAAATTCATCAAAGCAGTAACTATAGGTTGAGTTAAAGTAGAAAACAACTAAACATTTCTTTTATTTTAGGGGAAGAAAACAGTCATGATAGCATTAACAATTAAAAAAATTACTATTACTTAATGAATTCCTATGCAACTGATTGTAAATATTTATATGGCTCCAAAGCGTATCCTGTTTTCTATAAAATGGAAATTGAACACCAAAAAGTCTTCCATATTGCTTACATCATGTATGCCAACTTCAAAGTTAAAAGAAGAAAAAAAAAGGGGGGGAGGGGATTTCACAAGCATTGTATGAATTAGCATGCAGTTTGAAGTACAAGAAAAGTAAAATTTACTAAAATTGAGACAAAAGGGTGAAAAATATGTCAACTTTTCTAAAATGGAAAATATATTTCATAGATTTTTTAGCATAAAGATCATTTAATAAAGTATTTTCTTTAACACTAATCAATTTACTCTAAGCATTAAGATAATTATTCTAACTGGCATTATTAGAAAAAAATATATATATACTTATCTTATGTAACTGATAATGATAAAAAATTTTCATAGAAATGTACAATAAACTTATGGTTTTCACTTTGAAAATTTATGAAATATTCCATATATTTTTTTTAATTTAAGAAGGAAAAAAAAAAATGTTGAAAGTAAAGAAGAAAGGGGGATTGTGTCAAAATAATAGGTATCTTCCTTGAAAAAAAAGGAGACTTGGCAGGTATGTTAGATATGTATGCAGGTATGTGGCTTTAAAGAAATGATTTAACAAATGATTATATGGTAGACTCCCTCAAATCCGCAACTCTCTCAAATCTGCAGATAATTTACTGATGTAAACAATGAAACATTCAGTTCAGATATAGGGACAAAATTTGACTTTTTAAATTTATTTCTAAAAAAATTCAAGATATTGCTGACATCTCTGATAATCACAATCTTCTAACCGAACATATTTATGCATTAGTCAAACTTTTTTGGTTATTAAGTCTGGCTAAACCTTAAATAAAACTTCCTTATTTTATGATTTTGATGTGAATTAGTAATGTATTTTTCTGTGGCAAGTTTCATTAAATAATTTGAGAAAAATATATTTAATCTTTATAATTAATCATACGCTTTTGATTATTAATTTGACCTTTGCTTTAAAAATTTTACTTATTTTAAAAATTATCTAAATTTTTCTTATTTTAGTTTACATTATTTATTATATTATAAGCATTATTCATTATAGTTTTGATTGCATTATTAATTATCTTCAAATTACTGTTTAAAAAATGCAAATAAAGCAATGACCAGAAATCCACAAAATTCTAAAATCTGCAAAACTTCTGGTCCCAAGCTGTGCGGATTTGAGGGAGTCTACTGTAAATGAAATTTAACATACTGATTTTAACCAAATCTAAATCTTATGTATGAAATTGTACTAGCCTTACAAGAAGTAAACCTTTAGAACATGTGATTTAAACCACACAACTTCAACACATGGGATTCAAGTAAGTAAAACACTATAGTATTTTTTTTTTTTTTTTTTTTTTTTTTTTTTTTTTTTTTTTAACTAACATAAATATTATTTATTAATGAATTATAATAAATCTAACTTACCTCTTTCAGACTGAATCCACAGTCTATCAATATAATAATCAAATGCACTTTCAAATTCTTTTTCAGAATAATTCTTTGTCTCAATTGGTATAAAAGGATCCAATAACTCAAAACCCTAAGCATAAAAATATTCAGATTGGATGAGATTAACTTTATATTTATTTTATAAATATATATGTATATATATAACAATAATAAATAGCATAAAATCATTAAAATATCCAGTACTTTTCTATTAGACAAAACACCACTTTACAACAAACCTAAATTCTGGTAATCAGGTTAAGATGCCAGACATAAACATTAACAAAAAGACATTTGAAAAGTAACTAAAAATGGGAATAGTAAGCTATTGATATATATATATATTTCAAAAGGAAAAAAAAAATCTTATTTTTATTAAATAAAAAAAAAAAACTATGAAAAAAAATAAAAATAATGTTTCACTACACAACTGGCATAAAGTTAATTGTTTTATTTAACATTTCTGAAGATATCTATTGTAAAATACCGTTAATCTGCCCTCCCTGTTCAAACGCCCCCTCCCCATTTTATAAAAAAAAATGAAATTTTCAAAAAATCCCGAGAAAGCAGCCCCCTTTCCCCACCCCCAAAAAATTGCCAAAAAAATGGAAATGATGTCAAAAAATCATGGGAAAAAAAAGGAAATTTTACATAATGATCCCTTAAAAAAAAACACTAATTTCGACAAAGAATCACGAAAAATAACTGCAAATTTCTTAAAAAAATTGTGACCGAAGTATCGCCAAACAACCCACATGTCGAAAGATTACAGCAAAAGTGTGAATTAAGTCAGATCTTAAAAAACGTGAAAAATGCATAAAATCCCTAAAAAAGAAAAAAAAAAACGCAAATTACATCAAAAGATTGCAGAAAAATCGTGAATTTCTCAAAGGGTCGCCAAAAAAAAAAACACATTTTGTCAAAAAATTATAAGAAAAGTGCAATTATGTCGTATCTATAAATAAACAGTCAAAAAGTCACAAAAAAAAAAGTAAATTTTGTGGGGAAAAAAAAAAAAATCGCAGAAAGAACACAAAATTTGAAAAAAAAAAAAAAAAAAAAAAAAAAAAAAAAAAAAAAAAAGCCAAAAAACTGCAAATTCTATTAAAAAATCTCGAAAAAATGCACATTTCATCATACGATCATGAAAGAAATGCACATCTCCACAAAGAATTGCGTAAAAAATGCAAATTTTGTCAAGTATTGGGGAAAAAAAATTTACTAATTCGTCAAATATCATGAAAAAAATCTACTAATTCGCTAAATATCACGAAAAAATCTACTAATTCATCAAATATCGCAATAAAATCCTGCAAATTCTGTCAAATGTCATGAAAAAATCATGCAGATATCTCGCAAAAAATGCAAATTTTGTGTTAAGATCACGGAAAAATCCTGTAAAAAGTGCCCCCCTCTGATTATTTTTTGATTTTTCGCCATGTTTGGGGGGGGGGGGGGCAGATTAACGGCATTTTACGGTACTTTCTTTCCATGCAATTGATGTAATATAAAAAACAAGTATGGTTAATGGATTTTTTGCAGAACTTTGCAGTAGTAAGCCATAAATAAGTCAATGAGCAGTTAAAAACACAATGTAGGAATCCTAAAAGCCAGATTTCTATAAATACAATGTTGTTTTCTTTTTTTTGTTGTTTGCTGTAGTGCCATTTTGATGCATCAATATCAAGAATGCATGATTTTAACATACGTTTTTAACCAACTTTAAAAAAGAGGAGGTTATCAATTAGATGTGTATGTATATTTTTTTATGGATGTTTACCAATTACTCTAAAACTATCCAACCGATTCAAGTGGTTTTTGTTCTAAATGAAAGAGAATATTCTTGAATTGGAAACAATTCCGTTTCATCAAAATAGGTTCAGTACTTTTTTAGCAATTAAGCAAAAACTAATAAAATTAATGATTTTTTGCAAATTTAACTTTTATTATTGGAACCAGTTTTTCAGTCATAAGCTTAAAACTATGTATTCATATACGTTAGTGCCAAGTTGTCACCAAAATTGCCACCATTTGGTGAAATACCCATTCAATTTCAATAATGCACCAACTCCAACTGGTTTCTCTCATTTGTTGATTGCTAATCATATTTAAATGTGTCGGTGCAAAGTTATCACCAAGCTTAATGCCATTTGGATAAGTATTGCCAAATTTTGACACTTTCATGTTATTGATTATAACACATTAACAACGTTTATTAGATGAGAATGAAGATGGGTTTTCTAATTTTCCACAATCGAATTCACAGAAAAATCTAGCATGAAACAGAAAAAGTATTAGTAACAACAAATTATATTGTAATGTAATGTGGGTATCATAAAAGGCTTTTTTTTACAGAAACACTTCAATCGACCAAATCGTGTTAGCTATGATAACAAAATCGATAATGGACCCAAAAACTGAAGATTGCTTTATAGTTTTCTAATCTCCACATTACCTAACATATTACAAATAAGAAGCACACGAGAAGAAGCATAAATGTCCAAGTGAGTTAAGCTGTTTTTTGTCAAGAAACACAAAATACATAAGAACCAAAAATAAGCAAAATGCAGCCATGATCACAATAAATTTCTGATTTTTGTATCAGAATCTTCCAATTTGGTGAAAGATTAAGCAAATAAAATAAATATAACATGCTGCAAAGGCTAACATATGTTTGACTAGCATACGCAATGACTAACATATTGGTACAAAACATGCATTGTGCATTACATATTTGCATTTGTATCTGAATAAGAATACATCAAAGCCACCAAAGAATAAACTGTTGTTTTTAAGTTCTTGAAACTTCAAATGAAATATATGTAATTTATCTTTTGAGACTAGAGAAGTTTCATTAATGGCAAGAAATTTGATGAAACATCTTTTGCGTTTTTTACTCTCTAGTCTTTTCCTAAACAACTTTGACAAATCTGAACAGAAATATTTATTTATCAAAATAACATCTTTAAAAGTTTCATTAAAAGTCTGTAATTTCTGCTAAAACAATAATGCAAAAACTGTTAATGTTTAACTAAAAAGGGGAAAATAAACTTTTCTACCAAAAATATAACTGACTTCAAAAACAATTGCAAAGTAAAAAATTATATTTTTACGTAACAGTAATAAAAAACTAAATTTAGAGCATAATATTTACCATGCATATTATTATTTTTATATACTTTAATTTGAATTTTCAGATTTGGTGGCAGCCAGCCAAACTCAAAATTAAAATTAATTATCCAATACAAAATCAACAAGGTTCACCAAAAATATTACAAAAAAAAATTCTTTTCTCTATCAGTCAACTCTGACAGCATACAGCTTATTGAAATCTAGAGTTGGCTTCTATTTTTTGTTACATAATAAAATGTATAAAAACACTAATTTTAGATTAACCCCTTCATTTAGCACACATAATCATAGTTACCAATCTCACTTGAAAATATTCATCTATAACATCAGAAAAAATGTTTCAAAAATGGTAAAATTAAAATTTTTTAAACAAATATTAAATCATAAAAAACCCTGAAGTGTGAACGTGTGTTTATACGAAAATTAATGTAACTTGGCCTGGCTGGCACCGTCTCCAAAAAATCAAATTAATGTACATAAATATAATAATACACATGGTAAACATTATGCTCTAAATTTAATTTTCTATAACTATTATGTAAAAAAATAATTTTTTACTTTGCAGTTGTTTTAGAAATCGGTTGTATTTTTGGTAGAAAAGTTTATTGTGATAAAATACAGTTGGGCCTCTTTAAACCCTTGATATCTCGAAAAAAGAAATTTCACCTACATTTCCATCAAAATTCTTATGTATTTTCCACAGTTATCTTGAAATATATTTTTCAAAGCCCTTGATAAGTTGAAATTTTTTCAACAAAAATTAGTTTGTCTCTTTACTTTTGGGTATTGTCAGCTGTAGAACCAGTTTGATTTGGATACTGATTTCACATTCTTTTATTCCTTTGTTGATACAAAGAACTTGACGTATAAGAGAGAAAGAGTTTTGAAATAGAAAAAAGACAACATCGTTTATTGGAAACTCTGCAGTGAAAGTGCATCAGTCAATGCAGCTATCTGTGAAGAATAGCTTTCAGAACTTCCTTATGTTTTAAAAGACTATAAAATAGGTTATGCATTTAACATAGATTTAAAAAGATTATTCTACCAATCTTTTCCCAACAAAATGTCTGCATTTAAAGGTGGACAAAGACGATGAGCAAACAGAGTAAACGTCTTGTAATTGTGCTTTTGGCAGCAAACCAAAGTGGTAAAGAAAAGCTCGGTACTTCTTATGGTATGATATTTTAAAAAGTTGAGGTGTTTTGCTAAAATTAAGCTATTTCTAATGCTGTACAGGTCAAGTATAAATGTTTAGGTAAAAAATGCAATTTTTGCTGAATGGCAGATCAGTAAAATAATGGCAACAAACAACATAAGCAATTTCTTCTTCATAGACAGTTGTATATCTCACTCTAATCTTTTAATGCTAAAAAATATCACTGTTAAATGTTTGCCGTCAAACGTGACTTTGCAATTACAAACATTTGATTAGCACATAATCTGTAGCTTCAAAGTTGGTTATTGAATCCAAATTGTGAAAAGACTTCTGAATAATATCAATGAAGGTAAATTTTAGATTATCCTTTCATCATTAAAATTTTAAAAAGCTATCATAGCTTCCTTGGACTGAAAAAAATAGTTACAAGACAGCTTTAAATTGTCCATAAAAACACCTGGAATATTAAAAATCAAAGGAAAACTTACATTAATTTTGAGGAATTGAAAGGAAAAAAAAATTAAAAACATGCACACAAATAAAATAAGATGAAAATAGAAATATTCAAGTAGTGAAACAACATTTTTCATACACACCTCTTTTCCAAGAAGAACCCAAGGTGTGCAAGGATCTCGAGGGGCAAAATTTCTATTAAAAGGAACAATATCAACAGTAGTAATAACGACAGCATTATTCTAAAAAGAAATTAGTAATAATAATAAACAATTCAAATAATAAATAAAACTTAATAAATTTATATATTTAAACTATAAATACACAAATCTCATTTAGAAAATTTCTTGCAAAATATAAGAAGAAATTTAACATAATAATTATTTTGAAAAGTTATAGTTTAGGTAATTTAAGTAAGAAAACTAGGAATGGTAAATCATGCCTAAAGTTTATACAGAAAATGCAGTACTGTTACATCAATGAAATTTTATAACAATAAGGAATAATTTCATAAGAATAATTTTAATAACATACCCAATCATTCTGTAAAAGTTTCATAAAAGCTTTACATATTGTGATTTCTTCAGGCCTTATCTAGAAACAAATAAAAGATCAAAATTAATCGTCAAATTCGCCATAATTGCAAAGCCATAGAGGATACATGTATGCTTTAAATAAATTTATCATTGTGAAAACAACATACACTTTGATTTTATAATTACTTAAAAAATAATAATAAACAAGTTGAATGTATATTCTGCCATGCAGAATACAGTTTCGCCTTCGATTAGGAAAAAAAAAAAATTGATAGAGGTCTTTTAAGGGCGACCCTGTTTGGAATGCAATGAACTAACTTCATTTTTCTTGTGTTTATCAATATAACAGCAAACAGAATGACGTGAAATACCCAATTGATTAGCAATTTCTCTCTGAGACATTGGAATTGCAGAATAATAAAGCGATACAATTAGACATTCTACTTCATTGACTAGATTCATCAAAAATGGATTTTTTTCTTTAGTTTAAACACTTTTTTATAGACTCTGAGAAAAATGAAATGCATTTTAACAATAAAACGAGTGGAATCCTGTCGAATTCGACGAATGAAATTTTTAAAAGACCCGATCGATTTGGTTTAAAAAAATGCAAAAGTAATTACTTTTGCATTTTTTTATACATTTGTAGAGCACATTTTTAGGCATTTATTGAATCAATATATAATAAATATATTTCCAAACTTAATGTCAAGTTTGCTAGTTACAATTTTGCATGCAAATATTCGCACATCTTCAGTTAAAATTGTAATCTGACTGCCGGCAAAATCCAGAAATTTTATTTTATATGCACTCACAGAAAAATAGTTTTATTAAAAAAAAATTCATTTTTACTATGGCATTATTTTCACTAACTGAAGTCATCTGAAAGTAAAATCTCAATCTCAGTGTCCATAATGAAAAGAAATATTGAAATGTAATATCGTTATGAGTAAAAATGCAATGTTTTAAATAGTGACATCATTTTCTCTTCAAATGTTTTTAAAAAGTTACTGTTATTAGTAATATGAAAAAGGCATCCATAATAATATTGTAATTCTCATTTATCTGGTTGCTGAATGACATCATTTTCCTCATATGAAATTTTTCTTATTTTGCTTTAGACACTAATTTTTATCATAAATTATTTTCTGTTATTTTATTTACATTATTATTTCTCAGTAAATATATATTTTTTTTTACCTCAATTAGTGCATAATTATGCGCAATCATTTTATTTTGGTTACATTTTACAAAAACAATTAACTTTTTTCTTTTAAATGCGAGGACATGTTCAGTGATGAAATAAAGCTTCTGACTGGTGGAAAGTGATAATGGAAAATAAATTTTTATTATCGAGAGAAAAGCTAAACTGAGTTGCCACCATTTTGAAGAAATATCGTAAAAAGCATTTAAAATTAAAAAAAATATATAAAAATTAAAATAAATTAAAAAATAGCTAAAATGGGCACAATTACAAATAAATAGCTTTCATTCAAAAAAAAAAAAATAAATAAATAAATAAATAAAAATAAATAAATAAATAAAATAAAATAAATAAATAACAATAATAATTATCAAAATCGGTTGAGTAGAAAATTCAGGGCTGATGACTAAAAAAACAGCCAGGTCTTTTAAATATATAGATTGTATGAATGTCTCGTTTTAACAGCCAGATTATAAAAAAGTGGGCCACAATTTTTGACACGACACTTTTTAACTTGTCTGAAAGAAATAGAATTGGAGGCTAATAAAATAAAATATAAAATGAGAAATGAAAATCTATCAACCAAAAACTCCAAAAAATTATTGAGACTCTTCTAAGATTTTGATAATTAAGCAAAAGTCAATTTTTTTAAAACATTGCCTAAGTTAAGCGCTAATTTCACCAACAAAAACTAAATTATGATTAGAGATAAACCCAGTTTAACAATTTTACTCAGCCACTTTTGAAGAGTTTTTATTTTTATTTTTTTTCTGAATGAGATGATTTTATCAGAATCATGGTAAGGTGATTCTAAAAAAAACATTCATCAACTCGAAATTTTCTAGCACTATTTCAGATTCATTTTTAAAAGAAAAGATATGAAACTTGCATATGTGTTTTTTGAACATATTTATAAGTGATTTGGTGTTTTTATTTTTTGTTCAAAAACAATTATTTTCTCAGCCAAACCCCTACCAATATGGCACATTATATAGTTCCTAAATAAGAGAATCTGCTAATTGCATGAATTTGGGAGCAAAAATGAATTTTAAAATGAGTGAGCAAATTAGCAATTTGTTATTGGAGTAAACTTTTAATTTTTCCATCACAATCGCTTTGGGTAATTTGATTCAAAATGCCCACTTTGAGAGTATTTTAAAAAATATATTCTGCCTTTATCGAAAAATCAACTAATACAGCATATTATATCGTTTCTAAATAAGAGAATCTGCCAATTGGATGTGTTTGATTTGAGAGCAAAAACAAATTAAAAATTAATCAGAAAACAAGCAGTTTGGATTCAATACCCTTTTAATATTTTTTTTTTTTTTTTTTTTTTTTTTTTTCTATAAGAATGGGTCCTGTCAAAAACTTGTCATTATAAAAGTTGCAGATATTATTGAGAAGATATATATATTAAATTTAAGCAGATTTGATATCTTGTGAATTGAGGAAGTTATGGATTTTTCTCTTCTTCAACCCCCCCCCCTTTTTTTATTAATTTATTTATTTTTCATTAAGAGTTGGTCCTATCAAAAACTTGTCAATATAACAGTTGTAAGTAATTTTAAGAAAATTTATAATAAATTTAATTGGATTTGATATCTTGAAAATTGACAAAGTTATGGCCTTTTTTTCTCTTAAATCTCCCCCCCCTCTTTTTTTTTTGCCCCTTGAGCCCATTTTTAATTTTATCAAACATCTGTCATACATAAACTTCTGGCCCTTTTTTTAGAAATAATAAAAACTTTAAACTGTTCGATATTTATTTTAACTAAATAATTATGGAGGTTTTTCAGTTTTCACAAAACCCCTCCATATTTCCACCCCCTTGGTCAATTTTGCCATTAACAAACTTGATGAAGATTTTAAGCCTCTTGAATTTATGTAACAGTTTGGAAGAGATTTGAATATAATTATGGAAGTTGTTATATCCATAAAAAAGTGATAAATATGCATACAGATAGATAAAGTTTTTTTACTGAGAGTGGTTTTGGGTTTTAGGAGTCATTGTAGATGTAGTTCTTCAAAATATGCCATATTGTGCATTCTATATTGACATTAAGCAATGGATAAATGGTTATGATACAGCCCTCATCTTTTTGCTTTATTTGGGGTATAACGGATTTTGAACTTATTCTACAATCATTCGACAATCACTCTCAGAATTTTCAAGCTACATATTTTTTAGACTTTCCCAAATCTTGCTCTATACATTCAGCTAACACAATATGCAAATGAAATTTTGATAGCGTTCACGCATGTGCAATGAAAAATTATTTAATAAACCTGCTCATTTTTCATACAATTTTTATTATATTGTAATTCTGATTACAGAGTATGGTGTACAATGTTGTTTGTCATATTTTCGGAAAAGAACATTATTTTATATTAAGAACTCTGCAAATTATAAGCAAAAAACTTGGAAAAATTTTGGGCTGTTTTCATAAAAGCCTTAATTTTTCTGAAAATATACATGCTATCTGCATAATAATGAATACAATTTATTAAAATAAGTCTCTTAATCATAGCCTACAGTTTGAACACTTTTTCTACATTGACAGGGTTATCCAAAAGATATTTAGTCTTTTACAATTTGTTGATGGTCCCCTTTGGAGTTTCGAGAAAAAATCTTCATAGAAATGTATAACCTCTACTATTATGTTTACACATTTAGAGTTTTAAGATAATTCCTGATGTATTTTTCTAAATTTTTAACAAAATGTCTAAAATCACAAGTGACCAGTCACCTTTGGCCATATAGTGTGTATATATATTTTGTAACTGTTTAACAGTTTAAGAGATAATTTCCTTAACATTTATTTTGAACCATCTTATATAGTTGCCACATATGCAATTACTGAAGTATGTACTACATATAACTGTATAGCATGATGTAGCATAAATATATATACACATACATATATGAGGACATGAGTTTCAAAATTTGCCTTATTTAAAATTATGAAAATTAAGTTGTCTCTGTCAGTCTATTCTATTGGTGAAACTGCATCGATAAAACACTACAATCTGCAAAAAATTGTAGTTTTATTGCACATATCCGGCATTCTAAATTCTTGATTTACAATGCAAACCAATGGATGCAGGCAGAGATTTTAAAATTTGATTTTATGAATAAGATGAGTTTATGAAACTCATTTCCTCATATATATTACCTTTTTCAATACATTATGTGATACAGTATGGATACAT
Organism: Maratus speculifer; assembly: GCA_964019185.1. Lineage (NCBI taxonomy): Eukaryota > Metazoa > Arthropoda > Arachnida > Araneae > Salticidae > Maratus > Maratus speculifer. The sequence continues at coordinate 281,652,149 of OZ025291.1, forward strand.
TTATGAATATATATATTTCTTCCTCAAACAAAACAACCATTGTAATCATTGTTAATCACTATCATTCTGCAATCTATAATTTATTATTTTAGTTTGATTTTATATTATTTGCCATTATTAACATAGTTAATAAATGCACATTAAATTATTGTTTTAAACTGTTATTAATGTGCAAGTAGTTTTCTATAAAAGCACATTATTTAAAATTATTTTTTAATGTCAAAGCATTTGTATACAATATAAAATTCACAGAAAATATATCATAATTATCAATAAATTTTTTTTTGGCAATTATATACAGCAGGCCTTATAGCGATGATTTTTGGTGCAGTTGTATTGGCTGCTAGAAAGAGCTCCTTTTGTCGGATGACAAGATTCAGATAAACACGAGAAAATAACACAGGTTTGCCGAAGCAATGAGGGACACCAGCAAAGGATCTTCTTGGTTCTTTTATTTAGAGGTGCAGCTATGAGCAAAACTGCAGGACTCAGGGAGTGACCCCTTAGAAAACACAGCTTTTAGTGTTACATGATGGGAGTACGTCTTTTTCTGACGACAGACAAAATCTAACTGAACTTACAATTAGTACAGATGTTGATTAACGATTTGGCTTGCGGTTTTCGCCAAAACCCTTTGTATAATTGCCGACCTTGGCGATAATTATGCAGAGAGAGACAGAACCCATTGTTAAGTACACAGCCAATTGATAATCTGTAAACTATGGGAGCAGGCACAAAAGGGTTAATAGATTAAATTCGTGAGAACTGCATAAGCTCTCAACGGACAATGCGAACATCTGCTTACCTTCACATATTATGCTCTAAATTAATGAGACGCACCCACGAAATAATTTGCAGGACAAAATGTTTTTGAAGAGAAAGGAAATCGTTAGCAACTGTACAAAGATTAGATTTTATTTTAGTTATTGAAATCACAAAGATAATTTTCAACAGAATTATGCAAAGCGCAGATTGAAAAGAATTTTTTTTATTTTTTTATTTTATTATTTCAGTTAGACATTACAACAAAAAAATTCATGTAAGAGAAAAGAATTAATGAAAGCTTTTTCATACTTAATAGAATATTAAACTGTGGGAAAAGGGCGCAATGAATACCTACTTCCTAAATTATAAAGATTAACTAAAATGCAATTTTATAAATGGAATAAATTTTGACCCCAAAAAAAAAACTATATATAATGGAATCTCCATTATAGGCCTGTCCAACCTTTCAGTAACCAGCGGTGCATCTTGGCTCTTGGCACTCAATGAAGGGTGCCATTATTTACGTGACTGAAAACATGTGGCAATATTATCACATAGTATTAGTATACATGCATGTCTTAACAAAATGTAAATGAATCATACAGCAGTTAACAAAAGACCACAACTGTTCTACAGTTATTAAATTTCATTTTTTAATTAATGAGAAGTCTATATCAAAAATGTTTGTAGGATAAGGTGCCAGAAATTTTAATTGCATCAATAATAACAAATAAATAAACATAAAAATCAGAGATATTGCAAGGTTTTTTTTAGGATGTGAAAATATGGTTTGATTTATTTTTAAGGAGTGGATTAGTTTATGAAAAGTATAAAAACAGACAAGCATGATAGTGACCAAACTATGTGGGTTGTTTCAGGGAAATAGTCTGGAAGTGCTTTCATAGATGGAAATCATTCTGCACTGCTTGTTATGTTTTCTAAGCAAAATTAAAAAAGAAAAAAAAATAACTTTCTAAAACTTCAAAAGTCAAGAAAGAAAAATTAAGTCCTTTTTATTCTTATAAAATAGCCAATGGGTCAGTGCATGGTTGCAAGAAGTCCATCCAAGCTAAGACTGAAAACTTTTTTCAGAATCAGGAAAAACTGAATTGAAATGGGTTAGAAGATTTTTATGCCTTACATTATGGCTAAAAATTGATCACTTACAATAAAAGAAAGTAATTAAAAGTTCTTGATTGTAAAATTGCTATTATTTAAGTATATAATGTAGAATTTACGATCAGTCAAAATTCTCTCCAAGACTGAAATCAGTCCTGAGATTGCACCCATGGGTCAGTGTGACAACAGTAAAAAGAAAAAAAAGCTGAGCTTTCATGCACATGTATCTTCAAAGGAGAAGGAGGCAGGTGAAAATGTTTATTTTTCTCTTACTTCTTAAGTATAAAAAACTGCTATTACTAACTATTGAGGAATTTATCTATCATAATTATATTATATAAACTATAACTAAAAATTGCAAAAATATGCATAATTAAATTTTCAAAATATGTTTCTGGCTTCTAATATACAATGACAAGCAAAGAGCATGCCAAACACAGATTTTGAAAACATCTCTGATAAAATGTTGATGACTTTAAAGAAAGCATTCTTTATAATCAAATTTTACTTTTAAAATATTTAATAATAGGAAATTTTCAAAAAGCCACCAAGAAAACCTTCAAAAGGGCACTACGGTGCCCACAGAGGCCGAGTTGGACAGCCCTGACATACAGAATTAGTGATAGTCAGATATTTTTGCTGATCTATTTTCTTGGTCTAGATAATAGGAAACTACTTAAATTTCATTATATGTTTAAAATACAATATTTAACATGGCTATCAACTCTTCCCTCACCAAAAAATAAATAATTAAAAATAAATAATAATGGCAATTTTAAAAAATCAATAAATTTCAATAGACGACTAATAACAAAAAACTTTAACTAAATATATATATATGCTTTTGCATTTTAAATAAATTGTACTAAAATTTTCTGCCAAATATCATGTACTTTACATTATTAAACAGAAAATTTATACATAACTTCAACATTGTCCAAATTATTAGACAGAATTTAGTACATACTTAAACATACAAACTGACATAGAAAAAAAAAATCAACATTTCATTTAAAACATCTTCAACTCTTAATATAGAACAATAAAATAGATATTTAGCAATGGAATGCTTACAGGTGTCTTATCAGGCCGCCTTAATAATTGTGGATTGAGACTATTAAAAAAGGCATTTACACCATCAACTATTACCATAGCTTTGAATCTAAAATAAAAGGAAATATAACTTATTAGTATATTTAATAGAGAAAATTTCTTTTATAACATAATTTAGTACTTTGTTTGGTAATTAATAACATTTAAAAATGACAGGAATCAACTTTGTGCTGATATATTAAAGAATGATTTGGTGTTTTAATATTGAAAAGAACTCAATGCCTTGTTTACATTACAGTAGGGTTGGCACGGTTTAAACCAATTGGTTTTAACCATGGTTTAAACCAACTGTTTTTTTTTTCCTCAAAAAAAAAAAATAATAATAATAAATAAATAAAAATAAAATAAATAATTTTTTTTTTTTTTTTTTTTTTTGAAAAAAATTAATGACATTTTCTTATTTTTCTTTATAATTCATGATTTACAAATTATTGGATAGAAATATTTTCTACTCTTAAAAATTTATTTCAGGAATAAGTATTAGATGTCTAGATGATATTTTTATGCATAAGATGAAAATCAGTATGCACTGGTGAACATATTCTATTGCTCTTAAGGAAAAAGATTAGAGCATGTGAATTGATCAAAGATAAAAGATTTAAAATACTCAATATTTAGTGTAAAATATTTTCATTAAAAATGCAGATTATTTAAAGCAATCTATCATAACATGCACAATGATTTTGAAAATATAAAACTACATAATTCGATTATCTTTAAGAATTAAAATTAAAATAAAAATATGAAGTTGAATAAGAAAGCATTAAAAAATTAGATGCTAGTTATAGCATTTTAATAATACCAATCTAATTTTTTCCCCTGTTATCTGCTGAATCTAATGACCAAAAATGTTGGTTTCAAATTGTCACTATAAACTAAACCCCCAAAAAGTATTTCAAATTATCCAAACTACATCAAATCTTTATTAGTAGTAGAGCCGTACCGAGTACTCGGTAAATACTCGGTATTCGGCCTACTCAGCCAATTTGCCGAGTACTCGGTACTCGGCCAATACCGAGTAGTTGTAAGAATTTCATTTTTTAAGCATATGAATTTATAACTGATCTGTAAAAAGTTATTCGAATATCAATGTATAATATATGTAGTAATTCATAAAACTATTTACTCTGTATTTAACAATATGTCTGCAAAATATAAAAAAAGTTAAGAACAAAATCCCTAAAAAAATTTCATATTTATACAAATGAAAATACTTTTTTACATATAGTAAAACAGAAAAGACTTATTTTGAAATAAAAAAACTGAAAATACAAAAAATGGAATAAAAAATTAATAATTAAATTTCTTATATTTCAAATTATGGTGCAAAAACACCAAATGTTCTACATTATCAGTAGACAGGGCATTTCTTTTACTACTATAAATTTGGCCTGTCTCTGAAAATATATTTCAGAATAAACAGTTGTTGAAATTGTACATAAGAGTTTTTTGCAAAATTGCACATAATCAGAAAAGTTTTTTTTTTTTTTTCCCTCACTATGCAAATGGAGTGTCAGTTTTACATGTCTTCTGTTAAGAAAGCCTGTATCTCTTTTTGTACCAATTCTTCATGCGTTGATTTTAAACTAGTACTAGTGCCACAATCTTTTTGTTCATTCACAATTTTCTCAAATTATTGCCAGAAAATAGATGAACTTTTTGCTAGCATTTTCTCTTTTGGTTTGTCAACATTAGCATTCTCATATTTATTTTTTGTTTCTTTGGTGGATTTTCAAGTTCTAGATCATCTAAACTCATCAATTTTAGAGCTTGCTTTTTAAGGCAATCTTAATTTACAAATTTATAATTTTCATTGAAAAAGCTTAGTTTTTTACTGAGATATTTCAAAAATAATAAATTTAAAATAGCATAATATAATCTGTACACATGAAAAATGAAAAGAAATTGCAAAGCCAATACTTTTTTTAATCAAAAGAAAATAAGGTACAGACAGTTACAAAATAAATATGAAATGTTTGCATTATTCAATGAATTGTTACAGTAACCAATAAACATTTTTATTTTTGATAGACAGATTTCAATGGTTGGAATAAATTGGAGGGTTAAAGAATGTTTAAATTGTATGTTAGTTAATAACTGTAGCCATGTATCAATTCTCCTTTTTTATTAGTTTTGAACTGTCAAAAATTGTCTTTAAAAGGTGCACAAATAAATTTCAAATTTAATGAGTTAATTTATACTATATATGTATATTATACCCCCATATGTACACACAGGTATAGATATGTGTACACAGGTATATTTATATACATGTACACCTAAGCTCACATTATGTGCACATCAGTCTTTTATTTATTATTATACAACTACTCGGTACACCACTAATTATTAGTAATCGAAAGATTGTTTATAAAAATTTTAAAAGTATCAATATTTCATTGCATAATGTAGTTTATTCTTTGAACATAAAACTGTCTATGAATAATTGTTTAAATTAAAATATGAATATTTTCAATTTTTTCATAATTCACTATAATTATTTAAATTATATTTTCAAATTTGAATACTACTTATAATCCAACAATGTCTATTTTTATCAATAAATATGCATGTATATGTAATAAAAAAGTATGTTTAAAAAAAAAACCTGGTTTAAACAAAATGGTTTATTAAGTTTTTTTTTTGGAAAAAAAAAAAAAACCTTTTTTTTTTTTTTTTTTTTTTTTTTTTTTAACCAAGCATTACAGTAATTGGGAAAAGTTAATGTTTGTGGATTGAGACTATTGAAAAAGGCATTTACTTTATCAACTATTACCATAGCTTTTAATCTAAAATAATAGGAAAAAAGACCATAGCTTTTAATCTAAAATAGCAAAAAGTAAAACTTATTAATATATTTAATAGAGAAAATATTTTTAAACATACATTAGTATTTTGTTTGGTAATTAATAACATTTAAAATGAGAGGATTGAACTTTGTGCTGATATATTAAAGAATTATTTGATATTTTAATATGGAATCAAATTCAGTGTCATGTTTACACTAAAGCAATTAAGAAAAATTAAAAATATGACCAATGAATAAAAACATAAAAAGTTTCTGGTTAATCTTTTATACCTGCAATTTTTAAAAGACTATTTAAAAATTATCTTAATAGAAAATCTACTCTACAATGGCTAGTGGATTGATTTAATTCTCCATTTCTGAATTCCATTAAAAGTAATTTGGTTTAGTCTAGAACAAATTTAAATTGTTTTAGAAAATAGAAAAATGTAGAAAAGCTCTTTAGAGGATTAAGTGTTTTATTTTATTTTTTCCTTTTTCTGAAGTGTGAAAAAAATTACTATACCTCTATCAACTTTTTAAGTACACTTTAAGGAATTAACATGTCTGATAGATGAAGCTTTTTGAAATTTACAAAATTATAAATACTATTCTTGCATGTGAATAATAGAAGAAAGTAAATTTTTAAGTCAAGAAATTCAAATAAAGTGAGAAACAGAAAGTGTAAAAGCTAAACTTCATTTGTTTAGTCGCATAAAAAAATCATAATAACAATGAATATTGATAATGAATTAATATGTCTGATAGATGAAGCTTTTTGAAATTTACAAAATAACAAACTTATAAATACTATTCTTACATGTGAATAATTGAACAAAGTAAATTTTTAAGTCACGAAATTCAAATAAAGTGAGAAACAGAAAGGGCAAAAGCTAAAACTTCACTTGTTTTATTTGCCTAAAAAATAATATTATGGAAATTCTAACCTTACAATATTCATTATCTATTTCTCTCAATAATACATGAAATTTCTTTTTCATCAAATAACATTTTTATATTATTAGCTGGTTCTTAGTATTATTGTTTTTGGTTATTTATTAAACAGCATGTCCAAAAAATATTGAAATGCATTTTAACTTTTCAACCGATTTAAAACAGAATAGAAGAGGTTATCAATTTGATTTGTATGTATATATATATTTATACATGTTGACCAAATATATTGAAACTATGTGACCAATTCATATATATAATTTTTTTAATTGAAAAAAGTAACTCTTGATTGTGACTCATTTAAATTTCATCAAAATTGATTCTTTACTTTTTTTAAAATTCCAAAAAAAAAAAATTCAATATTTTTCTTCATTTTGTTGTACATTAGCATCTTCCAAATTACTTGCCTAGTTGAATGTGAAATGGTCATGAATGCATGAGCAGTCAATGTACAACAGATCTAACACATCTAATCTTTAATTTAATATAAAATCAAGTAATTAGCCTATTGTTCTTTTTTTCTTTCAGGGCGGGGAGGGTGGTTGTTAAAAAGTTTATAATTTTATCAGTTGGAAATAAATAGATAGTTTAAGTTGCAAATAAGTTTCAAAGAATAAAAAGGATTATATTAATAAAATAGTAATACTCAGACCTACCAACCTTTGAAAATGATAAATTGTAGCACATAAAATTCAAATTAATCTGGAGGTTGGTTAGTTAGTTTTTTATGTTTTGTGGCCATTTTTGGGCATTTATAAAAAAAAATAAGGTTTCAGTCTTTTAACTTAATATAGCATTTTTTTTTTTTTTTTTTTGAAAATTTTCATTTAATTTCAGAGTTTTGTTTTGCTTCTCATCATTTTTATCACATTTGTAAACAAGCCCACTCTAATTTGTTCAGCCCAACACCGTAAATTTCAACAAAATTTGCATTTTTTTTTTTCAATTATTTTACGATACTCATATTTTTTTCTCCACAATTTCATGTTTTTTAATATCACGATTCTTTATTGAAATTTGCATTTTGTACCACGAATTTTTGACAAAATTTGCCGTTCTAACTATGAAATATGAATAATTTGTCAAAATTTGTGGTTTTTATGTCCGATTTTTTGATGAAATTCTTTTTTTTTTTTTTTTTTGAGGTCTTAACTAAACTAGCAATTTTATTCAGTGATCAATTGAAAATAATCACTATTTGTTTTTGAGATCTTTGATGGAATACTTGATATTTTCACTTTTTTGTATTATCTTAAAGATTTTTAATAGTAATTTCAAATATAGTCTCAATTAATAATGGTTAAATTTTTAACTAACCATAACTTGTTCAATTTTAAAGATACAGATATGCAGTTTTTTGTAATGATCAAGTTACATGCAGAGGAATATTTTTTTAAACTGTTTTTGTCCAGAGTAGGGGGAGAGAGGTTTATATAAAATTTTTGAAAGTAAAACTTTTTGAACATGAATGGCAAAATTATTTCTTTAACATAATTTTATTTCATTCTGAACATTTTTGTAGCTATTATTGTCTATTTATCTCTAAAAAAAATAAAAAGTCAAAATGTACTTTAACTATTTTGGGGTACCCTCAATATTTTTTAATTTCAGGTTAAATGTTCTACCAGATAATCAAAATATCCTACTACTGCTAATTATACGACATAGTGGTCAGATGGATTGGATACCTGTTGCATTTCTATTTTGAACTGAACCAAACAAAATCAACACATTACTTACTTGTTTGTTGCAGAAAGAACCTTTATTTCTTTTAACAAAGCAGCTATGCAGTCTGATGAATGACGTACTCTTTGAAGGCCCTGAAATAAACAAAGGTTTCTTGAGCAATTACCTTATTTACTGCCTCAACAGCAATTTTGTATTGTCACAATCACAAACAAAAACAAACAAACAGATATACAGTAAAAGTAGAAAAATAGCAGTTATCATTCATTACAGAACTTCTAAATGACAAAAGTAGCAGTAAAAAATTTATTTGGCAATGGCCCCTTTTTTCTATGAGAAATTTCTCGAAAAATACACCCCATATGCTTTAAAAGACATTTTTATTCCTCTTGACAGTGTTTCTCTGAAAAATTTCAATAAATATCATCTCCCTGTCTTTAGAATACTTCAAAATCAATGAACAATCATTTTTACTGATTTTCTCATTGACATTAACTACTAGAATAGATTAAAATTTTACTGCATTTCATCAATAATTCTTCGGTTCCCAGTGAGAATATAATATTTATTTGGGACATGTTTAATTTTACATTAATACAGGATACATACCAAGTTTGTAAAAAAAAATAAAAAATTCTGACTATTATGCATATAAATTAGGCTTATATAGTGTTGTAAAATTTTTCACAATAAACAGCTTTAATCTAGATAAATGGTTAAAAAAGTATGCGTTGTGCGAATTTCAGATATTTTATATTATGCTAATATTATATAATTTGCATAAATTAAGAAAACATTTAGATTGGATAGATAATTCAAAATTTCCTTATTTAAGACTGTAATCAAGAATCTGATGGAAAGTAGTATAGCAAAAATTCCCCAACTTTTCCCATTTTTAAAGATTTTCCCTGATTCGTAGAAACACAGCAATACTAACAAAAATTTTAGCAAGTTTATCATTTATCACTTTTATTTACACCCCCTTCCTTATATATATATATATATATATATATATATATATATATATATATATATATATATACACATATGTATATACACATGTTTTTTAATCACGATTCTTTATTGAAATTTGCATTTTGTACCATGAATTTTTGACAAAATTTGTGGTTTTTATGTCCGATGGGGGTATGTATTTCCTTAAAAATATATATATATATATATAAAACCATTAGATAATACTACAAATCAACATCAATTGCTGTAAAAACTTGTTAATGCTAAATTATATCATACAGAGGAGTTGTCAGAATTAGGAATAAAATTGGAAATGTGGTATTTAGCTTGTTATCAAGGGCAATGCTAAATAGCCACATTAATTGCGATTAATTTCTGAATGGAAATCAGGATAGACCTAAAAATAATTTCCATATTGCCCAATTAATTGCAAACGAGAACTCATTTCAAAGAAAAATATTAGAAAAATAATAAGACCATAATAGAATTATCAATATATTAATTGCAATAGAAAATATATTTCAAAGAAAAAATATTAGAAAAATAATTAAACTGTAATTGAATATTGATAAAGATAAACTTACAATTATCAATCGCAACCATAATTTCCATTGAGAACAGAAAACATTGAGAAAAAGAAAATAATAATATAATTGAATTATCATTGGTTAAATTAAATTGAAAAATCATGTCAAATGGAAATAATTAGACTAATTAAATTATATAATAGGTTAACTTACAAATATCAATTTCGACCATGAGATAGCAATACAATTTTGCATTCAGTCACATTAGACAGTTAATATTCAAGTTAAAGTAGTAAAAGTAGAAAACAAATAGTTTTTATTAATAATAGATATTTAAATAACTATTATCAAAAATAATTAATTACAAAACATAAGTAGACAAAAATTTTTTTTTAACACAATAAAAATAGTTAAACTATTTAATACTAATTACAAGTTTTAAATTATAATTATAGAATTAATTGAATCGATTGATATCGATAAATTTTGTACATGTGAGATAGATAAATGCAGATTAACTACTAAAGCGTTAGTGTCGCCATCTATAGTTGCTAAACACAATAAAATAATGCAAAAAAATTATTTAACTATAAAAACAAAATCTTACACATTACGATATTTATATTTAATACAGAGTTGGAAAAAACATTTTGTTTAAAAAAAAAACCATAAAACGATATTTTTTATTGGTTTAAACTAGGGTTTTTTTGGGACAAACCGAATATCTATTTATAAGCAACCAAACTACAGTGGATTAAGTTGATAATAGAAGAAGAAAAAAAATTATTTTTCATTTAAACAGTTATCCCTTTACATAAAAAATAGACCAAGTCCCACTGTATAAAATTAGAAGTCTGAAATTAGAGAGAAAAAAAAATATAAAAATAAAATAAAAATAAGAAATATCTTAGTAATTTTCAAAAGATTTAAAAAAACAGAGGATGTAATAATAATATTCATATAATCTATTGTAATCTATTTTTATTATATTTGTAAACAACCTATAAACAGATGATTAAGTAGATATTATAATAAAAAATATATAATAATAATAATAATTATTATTATTATTATTATTATGTGAACAGTTATCCCTATACATATAAAATTGACCAAGACCCCCTGTATAAAATTAGAAGTCTGAATTTATTCAGAAAAAAATAAAATAAAATAAAGTAAAATAAAAATAAGAAATAACTTTAGTAATTGTCGAGAAAAAAAAATAACTAGAGGATGTTATAAAAATATACATATGGTTTAAACCATAGATAAAACCAACTGACATAAACCGTTATATATATATATATGTACGTATGTATATATACATTCTCTACTAATTTCACAATAAATAATAGCAGAAAATAAAATAAATCAAAATTAGAAATCAACTATAAATTATGCCTCAAAATAAAATTTTAATTAAAGAAATTAGAAGTACATAAATATATTGCTCACATGATCAACAATTGACATTAAAGGTTCTCCTTTTTCAGTAACTTCTCTTTGACTCCAAGTGTAATCTTGAGTTGTTCGGAGCTGCAAATTTTAATAATCTCATGAGAGTGTTAAATAAAATAATATCTTTAGCTATAGCAAAAAATAGGGCAATAAACAAACATTTATATACAGTGCTTGTCAAAAGTTTAAGCACAATAGAAAATTTCAAAATAAAATTTTATTAATGGGTGAAAGTTACTTCCCTTTTCACATAGCCTACAAATTGTAGTTTTTAAAAAATAGTTAACAGATTCATGCTATAAAATTTATTTTAAATAATAAAATTTATCAAAACAACAAAAATGAGTGTGTCAAAAGTTTAAGCACAGTAGTTTTTTAGTCTTTAGCAGAACAAGAATAAAAAAAATTAATACTTGATTACTGCTCTTTTCTGCTGAATTACTTTAAATATACGGTCTTTCATCGTTAAAATGAGGTTCTGTACTGTTTCTGGTTCATTTTTAAACCAAGCCTTCTCAATGGCCTCTTTCAAATCTTTAACTGAAGAATACTGTTTTCCATTTGGATAAATGCATGAGTGAGAATACTCCACATATTTTTTATAAAGTTTAAATCAGGACTAATTGCCAGCCATTTCAAAACAGACACTGTTTTTGACTTAAGCCACAATGAAGTTGAGTTTGAGGTATGGATGGAAGCATTATCATGTTGAAATAACCATTTTTCTCTCCCTAAAAACCTCGGCAGCAGGAAGCAAATGATTGGTAAGTGTCTCTTGGTAGTTTTCAAAGTTTTCACGACCATTAATGAATGCTAGAGATGTCTGACCATTGAAAGAAATAGCCCCCCCCCCCCATACCATTACAGAACTACCATTATGTTATCGGCTAAATACACTCCTAGGTTCTTTGTGGAGATCATGCCAATAGTACTTAAACCCATCAGGGCCATCGAGGTTTCGTTTTTTTTTTTTTCCATCACTGAATATGACATTCAGCCACTTTTCACCAAATGACATATGCTCTTTGGCCCATTATAATCTAGCTTCTTTATGATGTTGTTTGAGACACAGTAATCGAGCCATTTTATGGTATTTCATGTATTTGAATTCCAAAACTCTCCTATGGATAGTTTTTTTTTTATATTTGTCCTCCAACTGCATGTTTTATTTGCGAAAGGGAGTAATTACCAGTTGAAGCCAAATTTCTGATGGGGCTATCTTCGCGTAAACTAGTCACTTGCTGCCTTCCTGAACGAAATTTTTGTTTGAAATCATTACCACAAGCCAAAATTTGATGAATACCTTGTTTTGACCTTTTTAATGCACTTGCAATTTCAGAAACAGAATTACATTTTGCTATTATACTCCAAATTTTTATCATCTCCTCCTCTCAAAATTCTTTCGACTTAGGCATTTTGTACTAACTCAAAAACAACAGCGGACTGCTTCTTATACACCCAGAAATTGTTTGCGTGTGGAACCGTTTACGTCAGACTGTAAAATTTGCATAAAAACAATTTTGTGCTTGCAAAATCAAAGCACACGGTCATTTGTTTCGAATGATCGTGTGAAACTTTTGACACGGTCATTTCCCTTCTATTCTTAAACTCCATGATTTGAAATAAAATTTAAAAGTTAATTTAAATGAATATGGTGTAAAAATAGATATTATTAAGATATACAAGACAGATATTGAAATTAAAGGTAATATTTAAAGCTTTATTTTAAAATTGCTATTGTGCTTAAACTTTGACATGCACTGTACCTTATATATAATTATTTCTACATGTTTGATTGTGATATCAGCGGACAAGAAAGGTATTAAACAAAACACCACTTCTTTTTTTACAGCTATTTTGGTATAATTTGATATTAAAAAAGTATGATGGTTACAAATATTACAAAAAAATTTAAAGCAAAAATTTATCAAGTATTATTACTTGTTTATACATAACAGATTTATTCTGCATAAATATATAATACAGAGGATTGTTACTTTTTCTCTCATCATTCTTCTGAGTTACTTTTTATGTCATGCAATTGCACTAAATGATGAAATAAGTTTACATTAGGAGACACAACTACTTATTTTTTATTTACATGAGAATTTTATTAAAATACAGTCTGAATTGCCTCAAAAGTCCAGGCAACTTACAAACTGCAATATTCTGAAAATACACATTAAAAAAGAGTTACTATATATTTCTAGTAAAAAAAAAAGAAATCTTTGAGCATTTTTAATAATAATTAAAAAAAAAACAAGTGGGTAAGTATGATTGCAGATCGCACAGAGGGTTTTGTTTAATATTGCCTTCAAAACACTTTATCATTAAATTAACAAATGAAAATTGTCAATAGAAAATTAATCATTCCTTGCATAAATGGCAGCACCTTTACATTTAGGAAAGTGCCTCATGGAAATTATCCACTATTCTTTTTCAAATTTTTATTATTTGACCAGAACAGAATACTGAAATCTTCCCCTAAATGCTGTTTTGATTACATAGATTTGTTGATTTCTCTATCAGAATCTGCAGATTTAATGAAGGTACACAAGTAAATAAAATTATGAATAAAAGTAAAATATTGCAAACCTTAGTATAAATTTAAAGAGACCAAACTGGTCACCAGAGGTGGCTTGTAATTTAAATGAATAGGAATTTAATAAATAAAAAAAATTTCACTTTGCGTGTCAAAATAGATGATTAATATGGTGTAACATGATGAAATAAAAACAAATAAGTGCATTTTTCACGTGATTTATTTAATCCATTAATTTATCTTACATACATAATAATTTTTATGTCTATTTTAACTTTGTAAACAATCAGAAGAAAAAAAATTAACATGTGATATTAAAAAAATATTTGAATTAAAATAATAGTAGCTTTCAAAATTTTATAATTTGTTGTGTGATAAGAGGTATTCAGCTGTAAGTACACAAAATTTTAACTCCCTGACTTATATAGTTTTTGAGTACGAACTCTGTGATAGACAGACAGAGAACAGAGATAAATAGGGTTTCGTCAGATGAACAAAACCCTAAAAATCAGCTTACATATTGTTAGAAAAAAAAGTCCACAGTAGAGAACTTTAACTATAGAAATGCTAAAAAAACAAAACACACACTATGAATTGCAGATTTTAAATTATTTTTCATATATGCTATTGTTATATAATTTGTAAACATTTTACATAAAAATTTTAGATTAAATGAATAACTAATTCAAAATTTCTTTATTTACAACACTGATTGAGATTCTGATGGAAAATAGCAAATAGTACATAAAAAATTCCCTGTCCACTTCAAATATTTAAATTTTTCTCTGACATTTCCCTGACTTTTTGCCTAAATTTTTGAATTTCCAGACTTCCAGACCACTTTCCAGAATCACCAAAAAAGCCTGTGTTTTCTCATGTAATCCTATTATTCCCATAATTTTAATTTTTCCCAATATAATCAAATAAGTGTAAAAATATCAATTTAAGTCAATTAAACTTTTTTGGAAGATGTTTGAGATGTGAAAACAATAGGACTTGGTTTTCAATCTGATTGTATATCAAGATTTATCAACAAGGGAGAATTTCACTAACATCAGCAATTTCCATCTAAAAACTAATTCAAATTTGAGGCTTAAAGAAATAAGAGTTGCACTGAGAAGCAAACATATCAGGGGCAAATTTAATTTTGAATATTATTTAAAGGAAAAGTAAAGTTAAAAATTTTAACTATAAATTTTGAATTTTAATTTCTTATCCTTTCATATATGAAATATGAAAACTCACTTTCTTTAATTGTTTTCCCAATTTTACTATTATTGCTTATTTGTATATACCTATTTTATAAAGTACATAATATGTGCATCAGTAGCAGCACTGACAATAATATGGTAATAATGGTATGAAAGTTACATAAATGGAGTTATTATGCACTGAACCTAAAATATAGCAATTAAATGTGGACATGATTATGGAACTTTCTCAATGCTTGTGTGCATATAAATAAATGATGAAATTTAAAGTAATGATACACAAGACCTTTTATTCAAAAATCAAGAAATTAATCAATGTTAGTGGATATAAAAAAGCAAATTCTTATTTACTTATTTCACACTTAGTTACAATTTTTGGCCAAGGATACTTAAATTTCTAATAGCATAATGACAGACAGTTATGGTTATTTGTGGGCTGAAAGATACAATATAGAAACATAAAATAAATGTTTTAAGCAAACAAATATTTATGGCATATTCAAAATTATGCAAAATAATAAATTATAAATGTAAATATATAATTTGTTAATTTTCAATAGAGCCGTACCGAGTACTCGGTACTTGGCCAATACCGAGTAGTTGTAAATTTCATTTTTTAAGCATATGAATTTATAACTGATCTGTAAAAAGTTATTAAAATATCAATGTATAATATATGTAGTAATTTATAAAACTATTTACTCTATTTAACAATCTGTCTGCAAAATATAGAAAAAGTTAAGAACAAAAACCCACATAAAATTTCACATTTATGCAAATAAAAATACTTTTTGGACATATAGGAAAACAGAAAAGACTATTATTTTGGATAAAGAAACTGAAAATACAATAAATGCAATAAAAAATTAATAATTTAATTTATTATATTTCAAATTATGGTGCAAAAACACCGACCAAATGTTCTACATTATCAGTAGAGAGGGCATTTCTTTTACTACTATAAATTTGGCCTGTCTCTGAAAATATATTTAGAATAAACAGTTGTTGAAATTGCTCATAAGAGTTTTTTGCAAAGTTGCACATAATCAGAAAAGTTTTTTTTTTTCCTTTCTTTACCATGCAAATGGAGTGTCAGCTTTACATAAGTCTTCTGTTAAGAAAGCCTGTATATTTTTTAGTACCAATTCTTCATGTGGAGATTTTAAACTAGTACTAGTGCCACAATGTTTTTACTCATTCGCAATTTCCTCAAAACATTGTCAGAAAATAGATGAACTTTTTGCTGCCATTTTTCTTTTGGTTAGTCTACATTAGCATTCTCATCTCATGATGTATTTTTTGTTACTTAGGTGGATTTTCAAGTTCTAGATCATCTACACTCATCAATTTTAGAGTTTGCTTTTTAAGGCATTCTTAATTCACACATTTATAATTTTCAATGAAAAAGGTTAGTTTTTTACTGAGATATTTAAAAAATAATAAATTTAAAATAACAATTTAATCTGTACACATGAAAATTGAAAAGAAACTGCAAAGCCAATACATTATTTTTAATCAAAAGAAAATAAGGTACACACGATTACGAAATAAATATGAAATGTTTTGCATTATTCAGTGAATTGTTACAGTAACCAATAAACATTTTTATTGTTGATAGACAGATTTCAATGATCAGAATAAATTGGAGGGTTAAAGAATGTTTTAATTTTATATTGGTTAATAATTGTGCTTGTTATGTAACAATTCTCCTTTTTTATTAGTTTTGAACTGTCAAAAATGTCTTTAAAAGATGCCAATAAATTTCAAATTTAATGAATTAATATATTTATACTATATTATGTATATTATATATATATTATGTGTACACACAGGTATAGATATATGTACACAGGTATATTTATATATATGTACACCTAAGCTCACATTATGTGCAGATCAACTACTCCGTACTTGGCACTCAGCCGAGTAGTCAGTGGCCGGGTACTCAGTACTCGGCCAAAGTATTACTCGATACACCACTAATTTTCAAGCTTGACAATCTAAATTTGTCAAAAATAAGAATACATATTAAAAAATAATAATAAATAGCAAAAAACCTAAAACTGAACTTTGTGGATTAGTGGTTTTTTACTTATCAAGTTTTTTTTTTTTTTAATTTGCATCTTTGGTTTTGAATGGCAAGCTAAAACTGATCTAGTCAGAGCAGCATTTTTAAGGACTGCATTTTAAAATTTTAATATGGAAAACATCTAAATTTGACGCAATGATACTAAACTGCTGGAGATAATAGTACAAATTTATTTAATGTTCTGGTTTGCTAATGGCTGCACAACAATTGAATGCCACAAAAAAGAAAGGTTTGTTTGAAAGTGGCATTTGGTTTTTATTGTTGTATACACTTTATTTTATATGCATATCCTTTAGCGTGTCATTCATACAGAACTTATTCATCAAAACTTTTTTGTGGGTACGAGTGAATGTTTACAATCCATTTAAGAAGCAAAGAATCAGACATATAATCTTATTTTGTTAATAATTAATGCATTTTTTTAATAAGTACAAAATAATTTTAAATAAATGTAAAAAGTATATACTTACATCAAGTTCTTCTATAAGTTCTCTATTCTGCAGGGCAAAATGTTGCAACCACAAAGCAGATTCTACAGGCAAGTCAATCATATTTTCTTTGTATTGGGAATCAAGTATTTCTTTTGGCCGTTTCGTCCAATTTGATACTACAATATTAACAATCATAACAAATAAACCTTCATATTTAAAGGTAACCAGATGTAACTATTTAAAAAAGTGAATTAAATAATTTTAAATCATAGATGTTTAAATCATTTTATAATAATTTATTTATTACTTTTTCCAAAATGTAAAAATTCTCTCAAATACTGACGAACAAAAAACATATATAAACAAGAACAAAAAATCACGGGTACAGAATCGATTAAAAACCCTTTCTAACACATTCAGGATACTATAACAAAACTTCACAGGTTACTGAAGTGAAAAATGATACACAGATGAACAATTTAGAAAATGCATCACACATCTGAAAACTTACTTCTACTCCTACCAGGAATAATTGTTAAAATATACCTTTTTTTTCCATACAGCCCTGTATATCATCTACAAGTATGTATTCATAATGCAGAGCATGCTAAATGTTATTTAAATTAAATACATACCACAGTTCAAAATTTTCAGTCACAAATTCCTGTTAAAAATATATGTTGTTGAGAACTTGGGTTATGTGATCCTGTATATGATCTATATAATCGCTTATACGCCAATTAATATTAAAAAATAGTCATATTAAAAAACTCATATCACAACTAAAATTGCACTTTCAGCAAATATTGTTCATAGGCTTCAATAGTTCAATTATTGATCATTTTCTTCTTTAACCAAATTATTGTGTATGTCTCTGTAAATAAATGATAAATTTTATACGCACCTTACTCTATAACAAGAAACTTGTAGTACACTTCAATGATGTACACCAACTTTAATATGTTTAAAATACTGTAATATTATTAAAATACATGGTAAATGATTTTTCCCTATAGACCGTAATATAATATAATATAATATAATATAATACTGCAGAGAATAAAACCATTAAACTTATAGGCAAAATATTTTTAAAAATATTTAATACATCATTATCCTAATGCAACATTTTGATGGAATCACAAGGTTTCTTGACCTTTAAATGGCTGATTAAAAAAAAAAAAAAAATCAATTTAAAGATTTTTTTGGCTTCCATTTTTTATATAAAACATGGGAAAAAATACTTTAAAAATCATATTTTGTTTTAAATATAATTTATAACTGCTAAAAAAAAAAAAAAAAAAAAAAAAAGAAAAAAAAAAAAAAAAGATCGTTGTTAATTGACAACACTGGGGTTTAATTGAAAAAAATAATTTTAGTTGATAAAATTATATAATGTTAAACAAACATGACTTTTAAAAACTATAATAAGAAATAAATTTTACTTGCTCACTGCAGAATAAAAAAGTATATTTTACAAGCTTCCAAACAAAATAAAAAGCAAATGTAGCCCAAAAAAATCTTTTGAAAAATTCAAAAATCAATAGGAATAAACAACTATGTTCAGACATACATACTAATATTATAAATGGGAAAGTGTATGTATGTGTGTGTCTGTTTGTCTGTCTGTCTTTCATGGCAAAACTGAATGACGAATTGATGGGATTTTTTAAGTGGAGATATTTGAAGGGATGTAGAGTGACATAGGCTACTTTTTGTCTCTTTCTAACCCCGCACTTCCCTAAAATGGGGGGTGGAAGTTTGTATGGAGCATTCTGCAACTTCAAGGTAGAAAGCTAAAGTGTTACTCATGGATTCCGATAGGTTTCTGAAACAAGACAATGTTGTGTGCTCTCTACCTGTACTTAAGTGCGGGCATCGGCCCGCGCTTCACACTACAGTGCATATGGTACCTATACTCTGTTATTTGACGATTGATACACATTGATTTAACTGCTTTCAATTTTTGCCTATTTGTGTTTAGCTTTGCGATTTGGTATTGTTGTCTTAGTTTGGTTTTCTGATTTCCAAAAACAAACTTGGTTTCGGATTCGGTTTTACAATTGTTGTTTTTCAGATTGGATTAATTCGTTTAATTTAAATTTATAATATTCCTGAACTTTTAAGGAATAAGACAATTGCTTTGGTTTTGGATTTAGTTTTGCTTTGTGAATTGGTTTTTTTTGTTTTTGGTTTAAAGTAAATATATAAAAATAATAAGTAAAATTTATTTTCCATTTATCCCTCAATAATTGTATGAGTTTTTAAAAGGTCAATTACATAGCTTGTTGTATTTAACGCGAGCGAAGCCACGGGCAAAAGCTAGTACTTATTATACAAGAATATAAGATTCAAAACTCGCCTTATTAAAAAAATCAAATTTTGAGAAATCATGAGAACCCTCTAATTGTGTCCATTGTAAACCAAGATTTTACAGTGCCAGAAATATGAGATAAAATCAGGTTTGGTATTTTTCAGGACAGCAGCAAAATCTGGAAAAAACCAAGACAAAAATGGAAAAAACTGGTAAAAATGGCAAATTCTTATTTAGCTTTAATGTTTATGTGTAATAAAATCCATAAGCTAATAAGGATAATAATGGTATAAATAATTAAATTTAATAACATATTATTTAACATTTTAATGTTTATTTAATTTGCTATTTAATAATAATTTTATATACTTTAAAACTTTATAAAATAGGTGGGATTCAGTCTAATACTTAGGAATTTAAGAACCAAATTAAAAATCAGAAACCTAACTTTTTTTTTTTTTAGTGAGTCTTAAAAATATGTAATTCTTTGGTACAAATTTATAATTATTTATTGATGAAACTAGTCTGTAACAGATCAAAAAATAATTAATTTAAATAAAAAATTATATATTGAAAAAATTCTCTGTTATGTCTTGTTAGGAAACTAAATTTTTTTGTTCTTTCTCTTACACTCAAAGAAAGGGACAAAAATTTACATTTGTTACATTTCTTAAAATGCATAGTTATACTTATTTAACATAAGAGTTCAAAAATAAATTTAGAATACTGATTATTTTTAGCTACGTATTAAGTTTCTTTTTTCTTTCATGAAATACTTTTCTCTTTTTCAGAGAAAAAATAAATTAAAGTTACAGCCTTCTTGCCACCACTTTGGCAAAAAACTTACAAACCCTGGATAAAAGTTTTTTTTTTTTTTTTTTTTTTTTTTTTTTTTTTTTTTTCAGACTGTACTGTTTTTTAGTGTAAGTTTAACAACAAAATACATTGATGAAGAAAATATGATTTTCACTTTCTTTTATCTTTAACAGAAGAAAGTATATTGAAATTAAAAAAAATGTTATGTTCGGTTTTCGACAGATTTACAAATTTTAGGGGTCAGAAAACCCGCCAAAACATGCTTATACAAAATGTATATCTGTCCGTATGTTGCCATTGTACCATCAAAAAGTCTACGAAGAATTGAATCATAGAGTTGAATCATAGAATTGAACCAAAATTTTTGCGTATGTTTTTGATTGCAAAGGATGGCAAGCAAGTCAGCCTTCAATTTGGAAATATTCCATTGGAAAGGGGTGTTGTAATAACAATTCTTGTGTCAATTTTATTATTGTACTACTGAAAAAGTATTCATAAATTTACGCATAAAATTTGACCAAATTTTTTGTGTATTTTTTTCTTTTTTGGCAATGGCCAGCAGATTCTTCTTGAATTTGGAAATATTATACCCAAAAAGGGCACTATGGCAGCATTTTTTGTATAATTTTCTCGATTTTTCATACTTTTATTGTCCATTGGCGACTCATGCAGCAA
Source organism: Maratus speculifer (assembly GCA_964019185.1). Taxonomy (NCBI): domain Eukaryota; kingdom Metazoa; phylum Arthropoda; class Arachnida; order Araneae; family Salticidae; genus Maratus; species Maratus speculifer. Next base: position 281,673,609 of record OZ025291.1, read on the forward strand.
TGGGAACTCATGTCTTGCTAAGCCGCTATTCACCAACAGCTGATGTAAACAGAATAATAAAAACTATTGAGTTTAGTAATTATCATGATCGAAATTAATTTGTTTTTATTCTGATTAATTAACTGAAGCAGAAATTCAAGATGAAAATCAAAGTTGGTGTAATATTGAACTAATAACATTGAATTGAAATATCAAGATCTATAACTACTTTTTGAAACATTAAGGACACACAGAACATATCAACAAGTAAAATGAAACAGTTTTTGCAAAATACTTAACGTAAAGTATTTTACTTTAAAATAGAGATAGAAATAATAATAAATACAGTAAACATACACATTATAGCCCATAAATCCATACATAAATCAAAAGAAATTTATTTCATGCAAAAATTTATTTTCAAGAACTAATTAACTTTTTATGTACTATCCCAATGAAATCTTTTGAACAACATGTCTGTATGGTACATTAAAAAAAATAAATAATAATAATAAAAATCTATTGAATATATCATCTTAAAATTTGATATGGAGTCAGAAAACATACTATTGAAGAACAATAAGAATCAATTTTCCTTTTGGTTAAAAAAAAAAAAAAAAAAAAAAAAAAAATGAAAATTTTAAAATGTTTAGGAACATATTCCAGTGCTAAACAACTTTGTTATTCCGGCACTTCAGCAAAGACAGTGCAAGGAGAAAATAATTTTCTTGCAAGATGGAGCCCCTCTACATATTGCTTTGCAGGTACAGCAGCTACTACGACAGAGCTTCACAACAAAAAGCGTCATTAGCTGCTGTTTTTCAACTGCATGGCCACCTTTGGTCTTCTATCTTACACCTTGCGACTTTCGGACGATGTGGGTTACCTAAAGTCCAAGATCTATCACAGAGATGTCCAGGACCTGGCTACGTTGAAGGATAACATATTGTGAACTGTACATGAGATTCCTGCAGACATGTTATTGTAAATGATGTGCACAAAATGCAATATTTGGTCCACAAAAACAGCAGCCACATCGAACCTGAGTTGGATGTGCTAAACAAACGGTAATTTTATTTCAGCATTGATTTTTTTTTTTTTTTTAATTCTCCTTATCAAATACACAGCGCCACATATTCTCCTGGCAGTGACTTTTGTAACTAAATTGTTTTTTCACAGAATCCTTCTTCCCCTGTCTTGTTTAATCTTCCTGCAAAATTTACCACCATTCTTGCAATTAGATTGCACTACATAACACTCTGAATATGGTCAGTTTAATTATGGCCACCTTGTAATACTTTTCAGCAAAATTAGATTCTAAATATGTGTATCCATATATGTATGTATATAGAAGCCTTGTGTTTATTTTTATTGTATCAAGTTTTAAAATCCATTAACAAGTTCTTAAAAAACATAATATATGTATTTGGATACATTTATGTATAATTTTAGTTACATTATGAGGTCAGTTACATGCAACATAGTGAGAGTCACTGATATAAATCATACTTAAAAACTTAAATAGCACAAGAGATAAAACATACTCACCCCATGGAAGATGAATGAGAAGAAACTTTGATACATAGCTAAAGTGCACTAGATGCATCAAAGTGGTAGTTTTTCCAGTGCCATTTTTTCCATATGTTATAAAAGTTAAGGTTTAAATACATTATTACCATAAAATAAAAAGGAAATATAGGATGGTGAAATATCCGTAACTGTATTTTAAAATCTAAATAACTTGCTTTTAAAAAAATTGTAAAATGTAACAATATACATATATATATATACGATAAATTAACAATTTTAATCATGAGTTATACATGAAAATAAAGCTATTATTCTGCAAATCAATAATAATTTAAATCTTCACATTTTATGTAATTTTCTCAGTTGAATGTATGATATTTAAATAATAATAATAATAAACAAAACAAAACAAAATAAATAAATAAAAACATTATTTATTTATTGTTATTTCACATGGTCTACACTAACAGTTTTATAATAAAGAAAACTGTATGCCTTCTATAATTTACATAGTCTAAGGTAAATGAACTACTTAATTTAAGTATTGAAATTAATAAACATAGATTTTATACATAGATTTAAAAAATGTATTTGTTGATTTTTTCACGCTTCCACAATATTTTGTTTTAAAATAATATTTAAAAAAAAAAATTAAATTCTTGTTTTACTTCCAACTTCTATATAGATATATATATTTAATTAAAGCTCCATAACCTTTATATAATCTTTGCCACTTTTTGCACTCCAATCATGCATTATTTTGTTCATTGCAGGCATAAAAGCAGATATTATTTATTTATTACAGAATTTAAAACAGAAGGGAGAAAATGGTTGAAAAGTTTTTCCATGGTAACAACAGCAGAAAACTGTTATAATTTAGACACATTTTAACTTCACACTGCAGAAATAAATGAAACAAACGTATGCAACTTCCACTAATGTAATTCATGAATGTAGCTGGGCAGTCTCATAAGAAAAGATGACAGTTTGTGTTTAGACTAAAAGTGTTTGAGTTGAGTTTGATGCAAGTTGTTCCTGTTGTTAGTTTGCAAAAATATCTTAAAATATTTTGTTTGTTAAATTGCTTACATCTCATTGCCGCATGTCATTGATTTGTATTGGCTATGAGATGATTTGTACTTTTATTTTTATGATGATTATGGTTCTTATCAGATTGGAACTAAAACATGTCAATGTTATTTGTTTTTAAATTTTTGTAACACTTCTTTCAAGTAACATAAATTGTTTAATAAAATGTTATAAAAGATTTTATGAACTTTTTATCAAGGAACATCTTTAGATAGCTTTTACAGAAAGCCAAGGGTCTGTCCAGACATTTTTTCCAGGGTCCTGTTTGTGTGAAATTCTATAAAACTTTTTACATTTGTGAAAATTTTAATCATAATTTTGTGAATTTGAAATGATTGTTATATTCAATTTCTTGTTAATACATTTTAAAGAAGATATATCTATGAAAGGATAAAAACTAACCCTTAAAAAAAAAAATAAAATTTAAAATTGAATTCAAAAGTTTAAAGTCCCAATTAATATTTTTTAACATTAATTCTGAAGCTGAACGCTAGTTTGCCCCTGTTAACTTTCTTTCCCAGCCTAACATTTATTACTTTCAGAGATCAATTTTGGATGTTCTTTAAGATTAAAAATGCTTAGGTAAGCGCAATTTTTAATTTGTAGGATCAGCATGCAGCCCTGGACAACCGCGCCTAAATTACATCAGATTGCCCAGATATTTCTTAACCAATTACCGTATTTTCGGGCGTATGAGCCGCGGCGCATACGAGTTTAAAAGTATAAAATATTGTAGGTGCGGCTCTTACGCCGGGGCGGCGGGTACGATGATTTTTTTTTTTTTTTTTTTTTTTTTTTTTTTTTTGTCAAATGATTTTGACACTTTTTTTTCGTTTAATCAACAATTATATGCTCTCAAATTGGTATCAAAACATTTGAAAACGTCTCTCAACCGCAGGTGTCCGTGATGCGTTAGTTGTTTATTTTTAAACAATCAACATTATTCAAAAATAATGTTGGTCTCACCGGTTCTCATGTTAAAAATTATTATATTTTCCCCTCATCTATTAATGATTTTACCTGTAGGATATTGGAATGTACAGCTGTCACATTTTTTTCTTCTAATGATCCTCCTTCCAGTTAGAAAATAAAACTGCCCAAAGAGAGCTCAAATCCCGGTATAGAACTCTTTTGAAATAGACTTCCTATACATAGTAAAAACTTTAGAGAGCAAGATTTTTCTTTATTTTTTTCAATAACTCACTCTTTTTCTATCCGGCAAAAATAATCCAAACTTTGAAACCGGTCGAATCAGCAAGTTTTTTTTTTCCCCCAAATGAGTTAATTCAGGTGATAAACAACAAAAACGGGCCTGGCGAATAATAAAAAAATAATAAAAGGCCGACTTCCGTGATAAACATTTAAAAGAAGCCAATAGAATATAAACAATTTTCAATGCATATGACTTTGCAAGAATAAGTTTAAATGTGCTACACGAGTCGATGTTAACTTGGCAACTTTAAGGGCTATTTCACCCACGTGCAAACATCGGCTAACTAATGTTAATCTCAAAGAAAAAAAAAGTGTCATTCTCATTCCATTATTTTTAAATGATATTTTTTGCTTTGGATAACGGAAGTCAATCTCCACAAAGAGTCTTTACTTTTTCGATTTTGTTTACAGGTTTTTTTATTAGTATACTTTCACTTTCGAAACTGGTTCTAAAAGTCAAAGTATACCACTAAAAACATCTGTAAACGAAATCGAAAAGGTGTCTTCTTAGGGATCAACATCTCAGATATAAAATACAAAGAAATCATTTAAGCATATTAAAATGCAAACGCATTTGAAAAAAAAAAAAAAAAAAAAAAAAATTCCATAGGATTAACATTAGCGAGTAGATGTTTTTACTTGAGTGAAGCAGTCCGATCTATAGGGGGGGGGGGGGGATCAGCTCGGTCCGGCCCATATAAAATAATAATAATAATTAATAAATAAAAATAACAATCCGGCACCCGGAAAATTTAAAATATCCGCATCATCCAAGTGAATTTTTTCAATAGATTAATTTTTACTATGATATGGTTAAAAATTGTTTCGTACGAAAAGTTCTGAACAAAACTACTTATTTTATCCTTTTTTTTCCTTTTACTATGTTTATTTTTAAAGAAGTGCCTAATAAAAGCACTCAAGTAAGTATTTATAACTATAAAGCAAACGTGCAATTTTGTTATCTCTTGTTTCTGCTAATAAAAAAAAAAAAGAGAGAGAGACACTGGTTATTTAAAGTCACCTTTTCTCCTCATCCTCTTCATGACTCAATGTGCGGACATGTTGCCCTTTGACCTTGATGCGTAAGTCGGCTAATATCGCATTGCTTCTGTTTTGTTTCTTTGAATACAGTAGAAAAAAAAAGAACGAAAATAGTTTTTTTTTACGCTAAGTGGATTTGTGGATTTTTTTTTTCTTTTCTTAATTTATATCTACATAATATAATCATCGAAATAACTTAAGATGAATATAAAGTCTAAATTTGAGCAAGAAATATTTAAACTTACAAAATTTTTGTAAATGAACAAGGATAGATGCGTATGTACCAAATAAAAAATAAACTAATCTACCACAAAAGGAATCATTAAATCAATTATCAATAGTTAAAATATTAAATAAAGATATGCAGGTATATATTTATATAAAGGAATTTGTAGTGCTGTAAGCTATTTAAGAATCGATTTTTTGCCGCAGGCATGATAAACAATTGTGGATTGTATTCGCTGTGGATAATGATTTGTAGTATTATACAATGGTTATATATATACAGGGTGAGTAGCAACATTTTAGTTTAAAAAATAAGCACCTGTAAGAACACTTTTAGAGAAAAAGAAGCACCCATTTATGTACATATGCGCATTACAGGGGTGATTGTGTTCCTGGTGTACCCTGGGGGGGTCGTGAGTCCCCCCCCTATACAGCGATCTTCGGACAAAATCGGCGTTTTCCCGCTATTTTCAGGCGAAATCAGCAATATTTTAGCAAAATCGGCGATTTATTGCGATCTTTTGCCAAAATCGGCTGTTTTTCCGCGATCTTTTGACGAAATCGGCGTTTTCCATGTTTTTTTAAGTTAAATCGGCGTTTTTTCGACGATATTTAAACAAAATTTGCTTTTAACGCGATTTTTTCTCGTAAACGGCGTTTTATTCCCGCGATCTTTTGACAAAATCAGCGTTTTTTCCGTGATCTTTTGATGAAATCGGAGTTTTTTTCAAATATTCTTTTGACAAAATATTTTTAAGCGATCTTTTATCGAAAACGGCGTTTTTTCCCGCGATCTTTTATCGAAAACGGCGTTTTTTCCCGCGATCTTTTAACGAAATCGGCGTTATATCCGCAATCTTTAGACGAAATCGGCGTTTTCCCGCCGTCTTCAGAAGAAATCAGCGTTTTATCTACGATATTTGCCGTTTTTCCCGCGATCCGCACAGGAAATTCGCGTTTTTCATCGATCTTTTGACAAAGTTCGTTTACAAAAACATTGACGAAATCGTCGTTTTTCCACGAAATATTGACGAAATGTATGCTATTTCGGCGATCGTATCACAAAATTTGCATTTCTAAAAAAATTGTTTTTTCCGCGCGCAAAACCGTACAAGTTGGCAACTATGCGGAACTGATAACCTAATTTCAAAATTTCGGAAGAGGATGCCTTAAATTTTCGGACGAGAATCACCGCTGCCTTTCGGTTTTATGATATCGTTACACTTAGTAAAAAATTCAAACATTAAAAAATATCGCGAATTTTGTCAAAAATTAAAAGAAAAAAACATGAATTTCTTTAAGGAATCGTGCAGAGAACAAATTTCCTTCTAGAATCCAGGGGTAAAAACGCAAATTCGTTTTAAAAAAGGCAAATTTTGTCAAAAATCGCGAAAAAAAATCAATTTCATCAAAAAATCGCGAAAAAAGATCAGTTTCGTCAAAAATCGCAAAAAAACCATCAATTCCGTTATATAAGCGCGAAAAAACGACATATTTCGTCACGTAAGCCCGAAAAAACGACAAATTTCTATAAGAAAAAACAGCAAATTTCACAAAAATTTCGCGAAAAAACAATCTTTTCGTCATTTAAGAGCGAAAAAACGTCAAATTTCTTGAAACGATCACGAAAAAACGGTAACTTTCATTAAAAAAAAAAAAAGAAAAAAAAAAAAAATCGCGTAAAAACATTTTTGTCAGATACCCGCAAAAACGGCAAATTTCGTGAAAAGATCGCAAAAAACGAGATTTCCTCAAAAGATCGCGATAAAAAGAGATTTCTTCAAAAGATCGCGAAAAAGCCGCAAATTTTATCAAAAGATTGCGAAAAAAAAGTCATTGCTGGAGTGGAACTTTCTGTACAAAAACTGTTTTTGCTGCTTTAAAAACTGATTTTATTGCGGCTTTTTCTTCTTAATTTCTTGCTTTTTCTAAAGCTGTTTTTTCCGTTCCAAAATTGTTTGTTTCAAATTTTGTTTTTGAGTGAATATGACCTTTGACATTAATATATTTTGCATTTCATAATTTTCAGGGTTTTTTACTTTGTATCAATTTTCAGGGTTTTTTTTTTTTTTTTTCTTCTTTTCTGGGGTTCATGAAATTTAAGTCTTTTTAAAAATCCTTTGAAGAAATTTGATCTTTGGCAATATTTTGACAATTTTTTTTAATTATTTTTTTGCAGAAAATTTTTGGTTTTCGCAATTTTTTGCGGTTTTATCGTGATTTTTTGCAGAAATTTCTGTATTTTCGCGATCTTTTGGTTTTTTTCGACGTAATTTGTAGTTATTCGAGATCTTTTTGCGAAATTTGTGATTTTGTCGCGATCTTTTGACAAAATGTGCGGTTTTTTCGAGAGTTTTCGTCAAAAATAAGTTTTATCGCGATCTTTTCACGAAAATTGTAATTTTATTGCAAATTTTTTAACAAACTTAGTGTTTTTTAGCGATGCAAATTTCTTCGTCGAAATTTGCATTTTTCGCGTTCTTTAATAAAAATTTGAGACGGAATTTTTCAATTTTTTCGCGATTATTCGGCGAAATTTCAGCAGTTTTTTTGGTTTTCTGGTGAAATTTGTGGTTTTATCGCAGTTTTTGATAAAAGTTTTTTTTTTTTTTTTTTTTTTGTATTTTGATCAAAATTTGCGATTTCATCGCCATTTTCTGAGGAAATTTGCGGTTTTATTCCGAGATTTTTCGGTAACATTTGTGCGTGATTTGATCGCATTCTTTTGACATAATTTGCTTTTTTTTACATAATCTTTTGATGAATGTTTTTGGTTTTTCAACGAATTTTTTCAAATTTTTCTATGATATTTCTAGGTTTCTTCGCGATTCTTTATAAAAATTTGTGCCTTTTCATGATCTTTTGACAGCACTGTGCGAAAAGGGGGGGGGGGGGAATCGCCCCGGGTACGGAAATTTAGGGGGTACCAAATTTATACTACCAATGTCATTTTTCGTTTATTACAAGAAAAAGTTGGGTAGAGGTGTCGTCAAATTTACAATTTGTCCCGCGCGCAGTTTTCTCTTCGCGCGGCCTGTCATTTGATAGATATATTTCCTTTATTGTTTTACGATATTCGCAACTTATTTTGATCGATCGTTCGACGATATATTCAAATTACTTTGGTATAATAAAAAATTGAAATGGCAATAATGAATAATCACACGTGCACACGAGAGTCACAAAAGAAAAAGCATACAGAACGGAGACGTTCAGAGTTCCAGGGAGGAGCTAAAAGTGGACAATAGGAACATTTCTGGGGTACGAACTACGCATCTCGGCCGTTTTAGATAAGGAAAAGTTGTAGTTGTTTCGCTTTTATCGAAATAGTAGTTTCGGTTCAGGATCGCGAAAATTAAAACAAGCATTCGTTCAAAAATAGGCATTTCAAGGGAGAGAGAGAAAAAAAATAAGCACTCTGGGAAAAAAAGAAGCACCTTGTAAGGACCTGACAAATTTGCTTTCAAAATAAGTACCTTGTAAGCACCTGTAAGCACCGCTACGCACCCTGTATATATTTATTAATCAATTGTGGTTTAACATGTGTAATTTAATTTTAGCATATGTGCTGTGTTTCAATGTAATTCGTATTTTATTATTTACTTCACCAATTTACTTGATCGTCATTTCTTTACACTGAGGAAAAAGTTGCTTTTTTTTGGGGGGGGGGGGGGGCATGATATTGTTTTAAAATTATTTTTTAACAGATCTCGAAAATACGGTATCGCCGTGATCCCGCTGATTCTAAAATGTTGAGGTTCAACTGTATCATATTTTCGTTAAGAGGCTACTTCAGTCAAGCGACCCGCTCGTTAATGCTAATCCTATGGGAAACATTTATAAAGATATTTCGTTTGAATTTAAATATTTTTAAATGATTTTTGCATTGATTAACTCTGATAGATTTGTAGAAAGAACATTTTTCGCTTTTTGCTTACAGGTATTTTTCAATGAGGGCACTTTCATTTTGGGAGTCGGTTTCGAAAGTGAAAACAATCTTCAAAATCGAAAAAGTATAAAACGATCTGCATATAGATGGACTTGAACTATCCAATGCCCAAAAATCATTTAAAAATATTGAAATGCAAACACGATATCTTTATAAATTTCATCCATAGGATTAGCATTAAGGAGATCTTTGTGTGTGACTGAAATAATATCTTAACTTAAAAAAAAAAAAAAAAAAAAAAAATCCTACACTAAAATTAATTTGAAAAAGTCTTTGATCGAAAATCTGACGGATTTTTGCTGGAAAGAACTAGAACTTTGTGGTGTTAATAGTGTTATTTATGACGGCCGATTATCTGCAGGAGGGATATAGGCCCTAGGATAAGTGCCCTCCGTGGGGGGTCTTTCTAAGGGAACCTAAACCGCATTTACACAAGGATGACCAAGATTCGAAGAAAAGTTTAGAACTTTGTGGAAAGAATTAGAAGTCTGTGGAAAGAGCACTTAGAATTGAACGCTACTAGGAAAAGATGCTAGGGAGGAAGCTAGCATCCTGCTGCGCTCCTCTCATTGGCGCAAGTAATTGCGCCTATTTCCGATTGGATTTTAATTGCGTACTACAAACACGTTTTTTTTTTCTTTTTAGCTGAGAATTATTTTACGGTACTGTTCTGCTCTTTTTGTCTGACGCTCTTATTTAAGCAATTTTTTTTTTTTTTTCAAGTGAAAATGGCTCCCAAAAAGTTAAAAAGTTACACCGCCGCTTTCAAGCTTGCTGTGGTTGATAAGGCAGAGCTAATAGGTAATCGTGCTGCAGGACGAGAATATGGAGTTGATGAGCGTTGCGTAAGGAGATGGAGAGCTGAAAAATCTATTTTGAAGGAAATGCCAAAATCTAAGAGGGCACGAAGAAGTGGCGTTGTTGTTTGGCCAAATCTGGAGAGAAATTTAGCCAAGTGGGTAAAGGAGCAAAGGGAAAAAGGAATGCCCGTTTCAACTGTTCAGATACGGTTTCAAGCGAGGATTATGGCATCGAACATGGGATTTACAAATTTTAAAGGTAGTCCCAACTGGTGCTTTAGGTTCATGTCGAGAAATAATTTGTCTGTAAGAACCAGGACAACTGTGGGACAAGAACTGCCTGCAGATTGGGAAAAGACAAAAGCATCTTTTTTAAAGTATGTCGCTGAAAAAATCAAGGAAAACAACTTTTCAACAGCACAGATTATTAATATGGATGAAGTTCCATTAACTTTTGATTGCCCCCCCAGTAGAACTGTTAACACCATTGGGGAAAAAACAATCGGCATCGTAACAACTGGTAATGAGCGAACCTCATTTACCTGTGTTTTAGCTTGCGCTGCGAATGGAGACAAATTAAAACCACTAATTATTTTCAAGCGCAAAACTATGCCTAAGGCAAATTTTCCTTCCGACGTCGTAATACGGTGTAACGAAAAGGGATGGATGTCGGAGGAAATCATGTATGAGTGGCTGGCGGAAGTGTGGAGGAAAAGAAAAAATTCTTTTTTTCAGCCTAGTGGGCTTCTTATTATGGACTCAATGAGTGCCCACAAAGGTGATTCCGTAAAAACTGCTTTGAAAAAAGTCTCAGCCGAGCCAGCAATAATCCCTGGCGGATTAACTAAAGTTTTACAGCCTCTTGACTTGGCTGTGAATAAATCTTTCAAGTCCAAAGTAAGAAAACTGTGGGAAAAATGGATGATGGAAGGGCTACATTCATTTACAAATTCTGGAAAAATGCGCAAAGCCACTTACGAAGAAGTAGCGTCGTGGGTTTCATCGGCATGGAAAGACATTAGTGCTAAAACTATTATGTCGGGCTTCAAAGCAGCCAATATCATAGAAAATACAGTTAGTGATGATTCATCTGAATCTGATGATAGTGAAGATGAAAATTGTGACGTATTAACTGATAAACAATTTTTAGAACTATTTAATTCCGACAGTGAAAATTCCGATTTTGATGGATTTGAAGATTTTTAAACATGTTGATAAAATCTTGTATATATTTTTTTCTATATTTTCACTTCATTCCAATAATAATTTTTCATATTTTAAAGATATTTTGAAGTAGTGTTCTCTTATTATATGTAATCCAATATTTTTTTAGAAAATTTTATAAATATTACAAAAAATTGAAATCTTAATATTAAAATTACATACCTGCTATTTATAACGGATCAGTGATAGGAAACGTTATTAAATTGAAAAACAAATACATAATAATAATAAATCAACAGTCAATGGAAAAATGATTCTGCAATATTTACAGGTAAGATTATAATATTATAAATAAGTTTCTGATATTTATTATATTTTTCTCTGTTTGTTATTGATCCAGTGACAAAATGTTGCTTTTTTTGCAGTAATCTGAGGAGTTAACATAAACTAGTATGCATTTAAAAAATATTTTCTTATAGCAATACGCTTTATTACATCACATTTTTCAGTAATATTTTTACTACAGTTTTTAAGGCATTTGCATACATTAAATCTAAGTGTCTTTCGTCCAATGATTTTTTTCTTCAACAGCTTATTTTATTTATTTTATTTTTTTCGTCAGTGTCTCTATACGATATTTCTTTACATTTTAAATATATTTTTTAGGCACTTAAGTGAAAAAAAAAATTTTTTTTTTAACTGTTCAAGTGAAAATATTTTATATACTGTAACAGTCTCTAAAATCTGGAAACCTCAAATACAGATAGCATAAATGATCATCAAATGTTTTATATTTATATAGTTCAGTTATCCTATCTTATCGACAGATGGCAGCACCAAAAATGTATTTAACTTTTTAGTATAATCTAGATTATATTCTGCATTTTGCCGACAGATGGCCGTACCAATCATTTCTTCTAATTCATTTCCAAGTTTATTTATCTTGATATAGTAAAATAAGAAAACAAAGAAATATCAACAGAAAAATTCATAAACAGTTTATATAAAATATTAGGCCTGGAACAAAGGAATTTTATTACAGAGATTGAGCTAATATCATTGTAATTGGGGAAAAAGTAATGACCAGTAGGCCTAAATTAAAGCAACTAAATACTAACATATAAATAAAATCGTAATCGTGAAAATGCTCTGTGTATATTTAATTTTAATAAGATTAAATGCTTGGCTTTGCTGTTAAATAACTTAATGTGCCATTTATGATTTTTTTTTATAAATATGTGATTTTTTTTCTTTTTTAATGATGATTTTCAATAATTTTTACTTACATTTTAAAGTTGTTTTTTGAAGATCACTAAAATTCGGAAATAACTAAAAGCCGCGTCTACGAACGATTTCGGAATTTAGAGATTTATACTGTATAAATATCAGCAGCTTGGGTGCGGCGCTTACGTCGATGTACTTTTTTTTTTTTAACAGATTGTCATTGGTGCGGCGCTTACGGTGGGTGCGGCGGGTATTCCCGAAAATACGGTAAATTAAATGTTCCTCCCTAATTCACAACTCTGCCCTCTGCTGGAAAATATGACAATCCCTAACATATTAGCAAGAGCATGCGCGAAAAACGAGAGATTTTGCAGATTTGAGAGGCCTGCCTAACCTACGGCCATGTAACGCTTCGCATAATCTACGTAAATGGCTCGGCGACCTCCTACCGGACTCGCGTACTCTTCTGTAAGCTGAGCGCCCTAATAAAAAGAGTTCGATCCAACAAGAGGCTCCCGAGTCAAGTTCTTATGCCACGACTATGACACCCTGAGTCGTTACATTTATATTAAAAGTCGGCAGGATGGTTACCTGCCGTGAAAAAACCCTGCCTTTCCACCGAACCTCAAACATTCAAACTACACGAAAATTCCTATTCCACGAAAATCCTTATTAACGTCAAACAAAAAAAAGATTAATCCAGAGAAAGGATTATTTTCCCATGAACTATGTCGGTGAGAAAGAGAGAAATTATCCTCGTTTCAAATAATCGTAGAAGAATCGTCAAAAGAAAGAAAGAAAGAAAAAAACATTAAGTCTGCTGTGAACAATTTATCAGTTATGCGTACTAACATTTAATGCAACTCATTTGGATTTTTTCCCCTACTCAACTGCATGCGAAACCGCAGATATTAAGAAGAGATTCTTTAATAATCAAAGCAAAAACGGACAATCTCAAGTGATTATTTTTTTTTCTCTTCTCCAAGCAGAGTCGCAGAATGGTCCGAACTTTATTTCGCGGAAGTGGGACAGATTTGCGACCATATGTTTTAAAGAGAGCAAAGGTCGAGATCTCCGTTCTGTGCATCTCCTTATCGATGATTCACTCAAGAGTTGGATGTGGAAATTTATTTATTTTTACTTTTTTAGCGGGCAAATGATGATCTATGATGGACTAGAATGTTTTATTTCGTTATTTATCCTTAAAAGTTATTTGAAATGAAAAAAAAAAAAAAAAAAAATAGTAATTTAGTAGTTTGTAAATATTAAATTTTTCTTTCTTAAGAGGAAAAAAAAAAAAAAAAAAAAATTGGATAATCTAATTTACAGGTATGCTTTTTATTTATTTTTTCTTTGACATTGATGTTATTTTTTGTTGAAGATTACATCTCATTGGTGAAAAATTACATATTTTCCTTTTATCTTTATGTTATCATTTCAATGTGTTACCCTACCGATTTCTTTTTTGCATTATTTATTTTATGAAATATTTTAATTACAAGTAAAAAAAAAAAAAGTTTTATTGTGCAGAATATGTGTTTATTTTTCATTTAACTTTTTTACCTTTTTTATTAACATTGATAAAATTGCAGATTCCCCAGTTCTATCATTTATTTTATAAAATATTCTCGTTAAAAGTTTTATTTTACACCAAACAATGTTTTTATTTTTTATTTTATGTTGACTATGAATGTGTTATTGCCGAAAGTACCAAAGTATGCAAGTATTTACGTGAATGAAAAGTATTTCATCATGAAAAGAAAAAAAAAAATACTGTAACAGAGTGAAAATTTTTAAAATTTTGACAGCGTTCAAGGAGTTTTAATTTATTTAAAATGATGTTACGGTATTAAAGGGATTTTAAAGATTTTAACAAAATTCATATTTATTATTTTAAGATTTTTATTAGCTTTATTTAATATTTTTTGCAGGATTTAAAGTTTATTATTAACATTTTAGAAATTTTTGTGATTGATATTTTACATACGCGTTAAAATTGTGATAAATTAAAATGACAGTATTTTTGTTTTCTTGTTCATCCGGTGAAGCATAAGTGCGATCACCAAAAAATAAAGACAATTGTTTCTTATGTTTTTGAACTGAACTAAATATTATCAATAATACGCGTGCAATTTGATGATGTCCAACATTTAGTGTCCTGTTTTGCATATATTTAGAGTCCTAATTTATTAATTCCTTTTTTATAAATTCAGATGAGCACATTTAAATTTCTATATTTTTGTAAATAGTAATTTGTCAGTTCGTGTATTATTTTATTCCATATTTTGAGCCTTTTTGTGTTGGTAAGTGTTTTATTTGTACATAATGAGAAAAGTTCAATTCATTTTTTTTCCAAATATTTCATTCTACATATAGAATTTTATACAATTTATTACTCCTTTTAGATTTTTTGTATAGCCAAATACTATATTTTACTGTATGATATATTTTAATATTTGAGTTTTTAATTTAGTATTTTTACCTAGCATTGTTTTAAAAATTATATTATATTCCTTCCCTATTGCATCACCCAGTGAGTTGGCTAGCCCAACCATTTTTAATTATTCAAATTTTTAACAATTCCCATATGATTAAAAAATATATTTGAACAGGTATTTCACCCCTGTCTATTTCTAAAAAACATGTTAAAAATATTTTCAAACAATTAAGCCATTGGTTTAGACATGACCGTGGTAACCCCACTCTAACCATGGTAAGTCCACTAATGTCCAACACCACCTATTAAATTTTTAAAGATGACCATGGTTCGAGCCCATTAAGTCTTTAAAACTTTTTTTTTAAAGTTTGTTAAATTCAACCAGAACACACCCCCCTGCAAACAAAAAGGATTCAATGACTTACCATCTCAGCAAATGTGGCAACTGTTGATATGATATGATATACTCAGGCAAACAATGAAAATAAAAGGATCCATAAATAACAACAAAAATGTCAATAAGTTGCCCATGTGCTTTTAATGTTGGATCATTGGCCTATTTGTTTTGAATCAGAGTTTATTATTTTTTTTCCTTTGTTTTAGTTAATTATTTTTTATTTCAATAATTGTTTTTCCCTTTGCAGTAGTAAAAACCTTAAAATTTAAAGAATTTTGCTATTTGCATAAATATTCGTAAGGAAAACTAAGAGCGTTCTGGCCTTTGTAAGGAAAAATGCTCTTAGAATTTTTTTTTTTTTACTCAGTGAAATTTTATGAGCTAACAGTGAGATGTAGATGTGGTTTACATTGTGACTTGGATTTATTAATGCCACTGAGAAAAACACATCTCAGTTTGCAAAATAGTAAATACCTTTACTTATAGATAAACTGCATTTGCATCTTCACACAAAAAGTCAAACACAAGCTCACTTTTCTTTTTTTTTTTTAAATTTTTGCTAAAACCTTTAATGGTTTAGGATATGCTAAAACCTTCAACGGTTTAGGATACATAATGTAAATAGACTTTCATATATTATTTTTCTTTATTTTCATACTTATTTCAATGTTATTATGTTTCATATTCACAATTATTTATTTTTATCAATTTTTTATGCTAACACTTTTTTTTAACATTTTCAAATTTTCCACATTTTCCAATATTTTTATTATTTTAATATTTTGTGCTCAAAACATATATTTTCTCCAGTAATCATTTGTCAGTGTACTCTTATATTTATCATTTTTTAATATTACCTGCATCATTGTCCTTTTATAATAATATAATTTTCATATTTTATAGAAAAGAATTTTTTAAAAGTTTTCCTATGTTTATGTCAAATTTCCATATTATTTTTGTGCATAAATTTATATTTTGACTATTTAACTTTTCATAAAAATCTGAAATATGTGCTTAAAGACTTTAACTAAAAAGCACAAACTTGTTGACCACAGGACTTCCAAGTAAGAAATATGGTCACAATTTTAAATTGTATAATGTTATAATTGTATTTTCCCAGCACATTTCCAGAATTATTATTTCTTTCCAGCTTTTCTTTATGTTTATATTTTTATATATTATGTCATATAATATGCTTGTAATTCCTATGTAAGGTTCGGTCAGGTCGTCTCGAGAGCCATATACCAAACTTTTAGCATAAAAATTTGAAATCATCATTTTACTTCCTTAAAATTTAGGTCTTAAAATTAAAAATTTAAAAATTATTCCAGCAGAAAAATTCAGTCTATCTTAGCACACTAAACTTCAACTTTACATTTACTATAAATTTAACTTTAGATTTAACTTTAATATTAACCTTAAAAATTTAGCGTTGTATAAGTAAATTCTGATCCAATTTTTTCTCTCCATTTTCCTGGGGAGTCCCCCCAGATTTGCAGGCAAATCTGGTGGACCTCAACTTGGAGGGGGGGGGATATGAAAGGATAAAAACTAACCCTTTTTTTAAAAAAAACTAAAATTTAAAATTGAATTCTAAAGTTTAAAGTCCCAATTAATATTTTTTAACATTAATGCTGAAGCTGAACGCTAGTTTGCCCCTGTTAACTTTCTTTCCCAGCCTAACATTTATTACTTTCAGAGATCAATTTTGGATGTTCTTTAAGATTAAAAATGCTTAGGTAAGCGCAATTCTTAATTTGTAGGATCAGCATGCAGCCCTGGACAACCGTGCCTAAATTACATCAGATTGCCCAGATATTTCTTAACCAATTAAATTAAATGTTCCTCCCTAATTCACAACTCTGCCCTCTGCTGGAAAATATGACAATCCCTAACATATTAGCAAGAACACGCGCGAAAAACGAGAGATTTTGCAGATTTGAGAGGCCTGCCTAACCTACGGCCATGTAACGCTTCGCATAATCTACGTAAACGGCTCGGCGACCTCCGACCGGACTCGCGTACCCTTCTGTAAGCTGA
This sequence comes from Maratus speculifer, assembly GCA_964019185.1. NCBI lineage: Eukaryota > Metazoa > Arthropoda > Arachnida > Araneae > Salticidae > Maratus > Maratus speculifer. The sequence goes on from OZ025291.1 coordinate 281,690,696, forward strand.
GCGCCCTAATAAAAAGAGTTCGATCCAACAAGAGGCTCCCGAGTCAAGTTCTTATGCCACGACTACGACACCCTGAGTCGTTACATCTATATTATAAAGGCCAAATGTATCTGTGCGTAACGCATACGTCACTTTGCAAATGGCAACACTTTGAAATAAAATTTCGGTATTGCAATTTTTGCTACTACAAATTTTTTAACTTCTGAACATTGCACATTTCTAATTTTTACATCATCATATAGGGGAAAAATGTACTTTTAAATGCAATTTATTTGAAAATTGTATCTTAATTTATTATCGAGATATAATTTTTTTGTAGTTTTTAATACTGTTTTTTTAATTGTGGCATCAGGAATACTCCATTTCTATTTAAAGCAAAGAAAAAAAGAGAAAAAATTTATTACTATAAATTTATGTTGCCATTTTCTCATTAAAAAGAAAAAAAATGAAATTTAAATATCTTCTGTTATAAAACCTGATGAAATTTTGATTTCATTTACAAAATTTGATTTACACATAAAAGATTATCAACAATTTAATATATGTTTCAGCTAATAACATTGAGACTTCAAGTTTTGAATTAAAATGATCCAATTAAAATACCAATTTTTTTGAAAAGGTGAATACAGATACAAAATGTGCATTTGTAAATTTTGATACGGTGAAAATGATGTTGAGTTTAGATTTCATGGAGAAAAAATTCTATGACTGAGTCAAAGTGGAATTAATTTTGCTTTTTTTCATCTCTGAATACTAGCATGAGAACTTTAATTGATAATTTTATCATAATAACAGATCTTTATTATTTTATACGGCTTACATGTACGATTTAAGTTTACTTTTAACAATTTCTACAATTGCGTTTTATGGAAATAGTATTTTTTTAACTTTACATTAAATATGATTTGTTTAAGAGTTAGACTTATTAATATAAGGTGCATTTTTACAATAAAAAATTTTGTAGGTTTATTATAAATCAATGAAATAGTTTCTTTTTAAAATTTTCTTTCATCAAAATTTGATGGGATTTACCTTGTGTAAATAAAATTCACATATTTTCTCGATGTATGTTAAAGTTACTGGTCAGATTTCACTCTTAAATAACTTCATTTGTGAAAAATTCAGTTAAGAGATGAAAAAATTTTGGTAAAGTCTTATTTAAGACAAAGAAATTTGTGAAAGGTCTGTTTTAAAATGGAAAGTTTTGTGAAGTGACCTGTTTTAAGGCAGAAAATTTTGTAAAGGGTTGTGTTTTGAAATGAAAAAATTTGTGAAGGATCCTATAAAGGACCTAATTTCTTCCTAAACAGATCCCTGAAAGCATTCCATATTACTGTAATTTGTCTTTATGTCACTGCAAATATTAGTGTATCTTGAATGATGTATAGAGAAAATGTTCAATTTATTTCTTTCATAGTTTTAACTGTTTCATTTAAAATAAAATGATGAAATATACAGTTACATTCTCAATACTTTAAATTTTTATTTATAATCTTCAAATGAAAATGTAAGCATTATAAATTGTAATACTAAAAAAAAAAAAAAAAAAAAAAAAAAGCTGTAAGCAAAAATGTAGTACATTTTTAAAAAGTGTTATGTAACAAATGTATTTTTTTAATGCAGTAAAATCTGTCTATAATGAGATATTGATTTAAATGAAAAAAAAAAAAAAAAATATGATACCTTCTAAAAGGATACTGCAAAATTATACCTCCTAAGACAGAAATAAACTGCCTAAAACAGTATTTTTTAGTGATGATTTACATTTCTATCTTAGCAGGTATTATTTTATCATATATACTGTGGTGATGGGTACATTCAAATTACGACTGTGGCCCACATATATAATATATGCATACAGTCTGTGTTCAGGGCCCCTCAAATTTATGTCTTGGCCTTGTTTGCATGCAGAACATAGAATTAGACAAAATTCAGGCAGCCAGACTTATAATTTTAAATAAAAGCATAGCAAATTTTTAATTAGGTAGTCTGTCAAAGTAAACTGCTCAGGAAGAAAACACAATGCAGTAAGCTCCCTAAGATCCACACAGATTGGGACCAGACATTGCAGATTTTAGAATTTTGTGGATTTCCAGTCATTGCTTTGTTTATATTTTTAAAACAGTAATTTCAGTGTAATTAATAATGCAATTGAGATTATAATGAATGCTAACAATATAATAAAAAATAAATAAATAAATAAGTAAAAAACCAAAATAATAAAAATTTAGATAATTTAAAATTATTAAAATCAAAGGTGAAGTAAATAATCAATAATGTATAATTAAATATTCATCATAAAAATGAGTGCATTTTCCCTAAATTATGCAATGAAATTTTTCTGATGAAGGTACCATATTAATTCAGATCAAAATCATAAAATAAAGAAGTTTTATTTTATGTTTAGCCAGACTTTATCATAAAAAAAAAGCTTGATTAATGTATAAATACATTTGGCAAAAAGATTGTGATTACAAGTAGTGACATCAGCAATATCTTAAATTTTCTCAGAGACAAATTTACTCTTCATGAAAAAGCATGAATTCAGTAATATTAATGAAAATTACAGATTAAAATATACAGTAGACACCCTTAAATCCGCAAACCTAAAATCCGCACATAATTTACAGATGTAAACAATGAAACATTCAGTTCAGATGTAGGGACAAAATTTGACATTTTTATTTTTATATCAATTCCATGCATATTTTAATTCGTAATTTTGATTTAATATTACTGAATTCATATGTTTTCATGAAGGAAGAATAAATTATTATGGAAAAAATTACGATATTGCTGATATCACTGGTAATCACAATATTTTTACAAAATATATTTATGTACAGTGGAACCCTGCAAATCCGGACCCCGTAAATCCGGATAATCTGGATCGGTTTGGTCAAGCAATTGAGAAACGATTTTGTTAATTTCCATAGCATAAACTTGTTTTATCGTCGTATTCTAAATAAAAAAAACGTTTTTCTGAAATCTTTTCGGAAGAATACCTTAAGATTTCTTATTTAAACTACACCCAACGAACTACTTATGCTCAAGCGGATGCGTGAACGTACGGCTCACAAAAGGTATAGAAAACTGGCACAGCAAAAAATTACAAACTTTTTTTATTACAAAGTAAACATTTTTACTGTCTCTAAATAATCAATAAGTTAAACATAAAGGTGATTTTCTGTACGTATGTTTTATTTTATTTCATTTTTTTCTTATTCTCTGGATAATCCAGATTTTCGATAATCCGGATTGGGTCTGGTCCCAATTAATCCGAACTATCGGGGTTATACTGTATTAACCAAATTTTTTTTGTTATTAAGTTTGGCTAAACCTGAAATAAAACTTCCTTATTTTATGATTTTGATGTGAATTAGAAATCTTTTTAAAGCAAATTTCATATGATAAATGCATCTTATTTTTATAATAAATATTTTTTATTATACATTACTGATTATTAACTTGACCTTTTGGTTTTAATATTTTAATCATGTTAAAAATTATCTACATTTTTATTATTTTAATTTATTACTTATTTTAATATTTTATTATATTGTAAGCCTTCATAATAGTTTCAATTTCATTGTTAATTACATTCAAATTACTATTTAAAAAATGTAAACAAAGCAATGACCAGAAATCTGCAAAAGTCTAAAATCCGCAAAACCTCTGGTTCCAAGCTGTGCGGATTTGAGGGAGTCTACTGTATATGGAATTGATATAAAAATAAAAAAGCTAAATTTTGTCCCTACATCTGAAATGAAAGTTTCATCGTTGACATCTGTATTTTATGTGTGAAGTTTAGGGTTGCAGATTTAAGGGAATCTACTGTATATATAAAATATAAAAAAAAAAACTAATATAATTACAAAAGGATACAAATTACAAATCTGACAGCAGGCTGAGAGAAATTGATTTGTCTCAAATAAGACACAATCTCTAAAAATGTTTCCCGTACCATAATGCAATTTTCTCTAAATGTTTTCATCTGGAAATAAATAATGATAAGTTAATTTCTTAATAAATCCAAAGAATCTCTAAAATATAATAAAATTAATTTTATTTTTCAACTGCTGCAAAAAGGACTAAATAAGAATCACCAGTAGAGTCCTTTAAACCTCAATGCAAATATTTAGAATTAACAAAATATAAAGATGATTCATAAAGAGTATTATAAAACACAAATAGAAGTAAAAATTATTTTCTATTAATTAGACACTTAATTTTAATATCCCAAATTATTGTGTACATGATGCATGAATGAGCAAAAATTTCTTTTGGTTTCTATAAAGAAATCTCAGGTGTCACAGGATTAAGCGAAAACTTACTATATGATAGAAATGAGTTGGCAAAAATTTAACATAGACACGTACATAAAAAAAAAAAAAAAAAAAAAAAAAAAAAAATGGAAATTGGTAAAATGCTAAGAAAAACAAAACAACAACAACAACAAAAAAAAAAAAATAAATAAAATAAAATAAAATAAAGAAGAGGAGGAAAATTGCAGATTCTACCGCATAGAAATAACATAACAGTTTTTCTAAGCAAGTTCCATGAAAAGTAAAAAGATACTGAATCTAATCTACAAATGAAAGCATACTGCTCCAAGTAAAACTGATATTGAGAATTTTCATTTTCTACCAGATGTCCCACCTGATGTTGTCCAGAATTGCAATAATAACTATATACCTAAAACCAATGTTGAATTTTATATTTTTAAACAATTTTTTTTCAAAACGAACCTAATAATGAGGACTTTATTGCCTTAAGCAAATACATTCTGTAATTTATATGACTTTGTATATTTTTAAGCAAAAGTGCATCCGAACGAATTTAGAGTTGAAAGATTGACTGCCTTTAATAGTGTATACTTCCATTTATATCTATACTAATAAAATAACAAATCACTCTGTCTGTCTGTACAATGGCTAGCAAAAACTACAGCACGTTAAAGGCTCGAAATTTTTGTGACACTATCCAAAAGGGTCTTATGATGTACCTGAAATTTATAATTTTAAAATTCTTATAATTAGTTGAGAAATTAATAAGCAATTGAAACTCAATTGCATAAAAAACTCATCAAATGGCCCAATTAGTAAATGTATTTATTTCCATAAAACCACAGGCTGACTACATTTGGACTTTGAGGCTAGGAAGACTGTCCAATCTAACTCAAAAGTTGCGAGACGAGGATAGCTTTTTGCAGAAGTGTCATTATGTTTGCTTTGAAAAGAACTTGTTTTCGCATGGTGATAAATGTACTCGGCTTTTATATAAAGGGATGTATCAAAATTCTACTGAGCCTAAAAACTCAAAAATTGTATAGCCAGAAGCAGAAAACTTTTCAATTTCAGAAATTCTAAAAATTATTCCTCTGTGATTTGAGGAAGTTAAAAAATCCATGAAAAATCAATTTATAAAAAATCTTTTTATTTTCTTGGAAAGAAAGTTTGAAATATCTTCTGCGGATGCAGGTGCTCATTGCAGACAAAGTGACACCCTTCATTAGAAGACATTTCTAAATGAACATAAAAATTTTAAAATATCAAATTTATAATTTTTATTTGTATGCATTCAGATTAGAAATTTTTGCTGATTTCAGATATGTAAATTTCTTCACTGTAGCTCAATTACAACTTCATATATTAATTATTATGTTATGTTTTTTTTTTAGTAATATTTTTTTTTTGTATAAATTATTTTAATATTCCAAATTTAAAAGGGACTCTTGTTAAGATATTTTTAATACGGTTTTTTATAATGCTTTGTGTATCTCATATTTAAAATTAGTCTTCCTTTTTTTTTCTTAGTAGCGAAAACCCTGGACATTTCCTTTTTTTTTCTATTTATTTTTATGATCGTTCTCACGAGAATAAAGGCATTGTTGTGTATGAAAGTGAAAGTTTCCCATCCTCTTATCTAGCGTAAATAACACCCGTTCGTACGAATGCTTTTACTGTCCTGGAATTATTGTACTATTTGAGTAAAGTGGTCCTTTGTTAATTTTTTTTTCGAAGAAGAGTAGCTTCTGGCTTGTTTGTAAAGGGCATATATTCAGCCTTGTTAAAAATTGGCCCACACGCATAGTTTATTGCTTGCGTACGTGAATGAATAGTACCCTAAAATTTTATAACCCATGACAAACGTTGACTGTCATTTGAGGCGGAGTAGATATTTTCCCAGACCCTTAAAGTTTTATGACCGATTTGAGATAATAGGGCAAATTCACGGATATCGGCGAGCACTGGTTTGCAAGCAGGTGCAAAACTTAGAGACAACTGTCCCTGCTATCTGACCACGTGATTGAGGGTAGGGGACGCAAGCGATGACCATATTTGGTCATGAGAGAGGGTGAATATTGCATTGGCCAATGAGATGGACTCTAGGAACAGGAGAGAAAGGGGAAAGCATTAGTCTTCCTAGTTTTTGGTGCCCCTTTTGATTTGCAGAGGGACGTGCAATTGGTTTTTTGGAAATAAAGGGAGTCTTGGTCAGAGCTTCGTATGGAGAGCATCTAGTAAACGATTGCGGATAAGTCTTGTCTCCCCCCCTCCCCTGTTTTTTAATCTGGGAGAGGGGAGGCCAAAAGAGTTCTTCGAGATTAGCAGTCTAAGAGAAAGCACGTCAAAAGTTAAGTCAGGAAGAAATGCTACCTGCCGGAGAGAGCTTGCCGTGAAAGAATGTCCCCTCCGTTCTAGCCTTCACCGTGAGCAGTGGAATGATTAGCGATCTAAGACAACACACTCCAAGTGTAAGTCAGGAAGAAATGCTACCTGCCGGAGAGAGCCGAGATCTTGCCGTGAAAGAATATCCCCTCCGATCTAGCCTTCACCGTGAGCAGTGGAATGATTAGCGATCTAAGACAACACACTCCAAGTGTAAGTCAGACAGAAATGCTACCTGCCGGAGAGAGCCGAGGTCTTGCCGTGAAAGAATATCCCCTCCGATCTAGCCTTCACCGTAAGCAGTGGAATGATTTGCAGTCTAAAGAGAAAACACTCCAAGTGTAAGTCAGGAAGAAATGCTACCTGCCGGAGAGAGCCGAGATCTTGCCGTGAAAGAATATCCCCTCCGATCTAGCCTTCACCGTGAGCAGTGGAATGATTAGCAATCTAAGACAAAACACTCCAAGCGTTAATCAAGAAAAAGTACTACCTGCCGGAGCGAACCGAGAGCTTGCCGCGAAACAATGTCCCTTCCGATTTAGCCTTCACCGTGAGCGGTGGAATGATTAGTGGTCTAAGACAAAAACTTGAAGGAATTCAGCTGCTGCTTAAACTGAGTATAGACACTGGGAATTCTGTGTAGAGACTGTTGCTCTGGTGCATGGAAGACTTGCATACTATTGTCCATCATATAAATGAAAAATACCCAAAATGGGTCAATGAAAGAATTCAGCTGCTGGTAAGAGATATACTCTGTATTTGATCTTAAACGATTTTCTTCTTAGTGATTAATCTTGTAGTGATTTAATATTTCCTTATGTGTACAACAAAAGTTATATTAGTGAATTCAGATGTTTTTTTTTTTTTGTTTTTGTTTGCTAAATTAAATAAAGGAGAATGTATATAAGGGGTATACTTTAGTATAGTTTTTTTTAGTTTTTTTTTTATTATTTATCCTACCTTGATATTAATTTAATTGAATTTTAACCTCTGTAATATCGAAATAACTATACTAAGTTTTGTAATACCATAAAATTAAAGTAGTTTCTTTGAATGTTTGGAGGTAAAATAATTTTCAACCATTACCTTTTTTATTTAGAATTTTTAAATAACTTATCAGACCGGAAATTATATTAACACTGATTAATTAATATATTATTGCTTAAACTGAGTAAAGATATTTGACTAGGTAATAGAAATTTTAAAGCAGAAACTGTTAAGAAATTCACTTGATTTTAAATGAATTAACTTATCTTATAAACAAAATAAAAGGAAAAAAAAAAAAATGGAGAAGTTAAAGCAGATGTACTAACACTATACGAAATTGGTCAAAAATATCATTGTTGATTTCTGGGGTGTTTATGTTTATTATTTCTAGTTTTTTTAATTTATTCAAAATTATATCTTTCTTTGCCTTCTTGAAAATAAGAAGGATTTCAGGGTCTTTCTTCTCTCTTTTGTAATGTTAGATTGAATCTTGTGTTTTTAAATTGTTAATATGAGTTTAATATCTCAGGAATCAACATTGATAAATGTTGGGTTCTACTGCAGATCAAGGTTTAGTACTTGAGACTGGGTCAGATTGAGAATCTTGCTGTGTTCTTTCTTGTTTATTTGTATTTATTAAATTTTAAAGAATCTTAAATGATATTTGTGTTTATCCTTTTAATCGTTTTAATTTGTCGTTTAGTTTGTTTATCTTAATGATTTCTTAATGTTATCTGGTGTAATCTTAACTTAATTAATTCTTTTTTTTATATATATAAGCATCTAGTTTATTTAATTAAAACAACAACAAGATTCATGTGATTGGAAATTTGACCCAGATCTCATTAAATTCTTTAATAAAGCTGAAGAATATTTATTGATCTATATTAATTAAATATAATTTGCTGAGCAGAAATTGCAATTAATTAAAATAATGAGCTGTTGCAGAAATTTAAACAAAAGAACCCAACCCCAATAAATGGCGCCGTGTGTGAAAAGCCTGGTTATTGTGAAAAATAAATGGTACCGTGTGTGAAAAGCCTGATTATTGTGTCACAATAAGTATAAAAATAGTACTATGAAGTAGAGCCTATTTGTTACAACAATAGCCTGAATTTTGATATATATTTACTATATTAAGAGTGAAACGAAATGAAAATATATGTGTTTTGTGATTTTATTGTGTATTATGTTTGATTATTTTAGTGTATGTTGTGCATAACCAATAGGGGTGTACATAGCTTACTAATTTCAAATGCTTTTTTTTAGTTAGGCAATTTTACCGGGTTTTCAAAAAAAAACTATTTAATTTGAAATTTTTACTGTTATATTTACATTTAAATGAGTGTTTGGGCTTACTGAGTAAATTATATGCCAATATAAGTTATGTATTTATGTATTTTTTATTTATTTTTTTTTCTCTCTTTCTTGGGCATCTGAGAATTAAGTAGCAGTTAAATTACTTTATTTTCTATTATTTTATTTTTAATTCGGTGTGAAGTTTTGCAAAAAAATGACAGAAAATCAGCATTTCAAGGAGCTCGCTCTTATTCAGAAAAAGAGCGCATTAATCGAAAATGTCAGTCTTATTCCCCCTTTTAGTGGCGAAGGCAACTCTTGCTCATTTTCTGCATTTTTAGAAAAGTATGAGCAGTTGTCCGAGTTCTTTAATTGGTCAGAGGATGAGAAAAAATTTGCCCTACTAAGTAGATTAAGTGGGAATGCTGCTAGGATATATAAATTGCACCGCACTAAGGGAACTGTAGAAATAATTAAAGTACTTAAAGAGAGATATACGCAAGAGCTAGCCCCTGATATTGCTTTGACCCAATTTTTGAATTTTAAACAAAATCACCATATGCCTGTTCAGGAATTTTACGACAGAGCATATGATTTGTCCCTTAAAGCATTAGTAGTGGAGGGTGTAGAACAGGATGTTGCTGATAAAAGCAGGGAAGCTCTACTGCATTCTATGTTATTAAGTAATTTAGTTCCTGAGATAAGAAGAGGAGTTATAACTAGGTGCCCTAAGACACCTGTTGAAATTTTAGAATTTGCCCTCCTTGAGGAAAAAGCATTAAAGAGTGTTAATCCTTTATATAACATGCCGGTAGAGAATATGAACCCTTTTTTCCCCCAAATTGCCCAGCAAAGTGTTGCATGTGCTGCTATCCAGCCAAGTCACCCTAATCAGTCAGAGCAGGAGATTAGTAAACTGCGGGAGCAGGTAGAAGCTCTTACTAGTAAATTAGAGAGATTTTTAGAGGGTAGCAATCAGCAAAGAGACTTTCACACTACTGAGAGGCCTCAGTATAGAGAAGTAATCTGTTACGTGTGTTCCCAAACTGGACACATAGCCAGATTTTGCCCACAAAACCAAAATGCTAATAGAGGGAACTTTCAGAATTTTAGAGGAAGAGGTAGGGGTAATTATTCTCAGTCCCACCAAAATCACAGGGGAGGATATTATAATTACAGAGGTAGAGGGAATGGAAATAATGATAATGGTGTAAATATAGAAAGCGAGAATGTTCAAAGCTCAATTAGTGAAGGGAATAATCAAAACAATTCTTTAAACAGGTAAGGGCTGGTGTCGATTTGGTCGAATCGTCTCCATCAAGGCCTCTAGACCTCCCAATTATTTTTAGTATGTTTTCACCCCAGTCTTATCATTTACCTACTGTCGTCATAAATGTAAATAATGTGTTTTTTAATGCGCTATGTGATACAGGATCTGCTATAAATATTTTAAGTAATACAATACTTAATGGTTTAGATTCTTATGAAATTGTAGAGTGCAACACCCCTATTTTAACGGTGACTGGCGAGAGAGTGCTTTTAAACCATAAAATTTCCTTAAATTTTAAATTTAATAATTTATTATGTCAGTCTGAGTTTTTTATTGTCCACGGTAAGTTGGCCGATGAGTTTAGTGTAATTTTGGGGATGCCCTTTCTAAGTAAATATCAGGCTGTAATTAATTGTAAAAATAACAATGTGGTTTTAGATGTTCCTACTGAAACGCAGTGTAAGCAAATAGTAGAGAGTCATATGTCAAATGTTTTACCTGTGAAAAATTCTAGAGAAAAAAATGTTGTAAATAGTATCAGTGTAAATAGTATAGGTTTGGAGAATAATTATGTAAATACTTGTAATGTGCAATCTAAAGGCAAGCAAAGTTCTGATAGTGAACAGAGAAGTAAGTGTAGTAATAAGAGTACTCCTAGGAAAAGTGTAAACAAAAAAAGTAAGGAATGTGTAAAAGAAAAATTTGGGAATCTGGGTAGTGGAAATGAGACGGTTCAGGGTAATATGTATCCCATTATGGAGGAAAGGGTAGACTCAAGCATAACATTTAATGCGAAAGAGTCAGAAAGTGAAATTGCTCAGGTTTCTTGTTTGCAAAGTATACCAGGGAGTAACTCAAGTACTAATGAGTGTGAAATTAATGAGAATAATGTGCCTTTAGACCTTAGCCAGCAATCAGCGAGTCAAATTGTACAGGAAAATTCAACCTATGTTCATGAAAATTTTTACATATCTGAGGATAATGAAAAGGAGTTAGTAAATAGAGCAAATCAGACTAATGAGTTAGGCATTATTGATAATAATAATAACTGGAATAGTGAAAGTACTTCCTTAGCTATTTTATGCGAGAGAATTTCTGTTCCCCCCCAGTCAAAATTAATAGCTGAAGTTAAATGTAATAGAAATAATTTTATAAAAGATAATGATATACTGATATTAGAACCTTTAGCGAAGAATTTAAGCCAAGGGCTTCTTATTTCTCGAGCCATTTGTACTCCAGAACATGGCCTTTTTGTTTCGCTTGCTAATTTTTCAAATAAAACTGTTAAGCTAGGAAAAAATACTTATGTTGCTAAAATTCAGAAATGTGTAGATAAATCTAATATACCCTTAAATAATATTAATATAACTTGTAATGTAAATTTAACCACTCCAATAGCTGACTTTGATCACGCTGATCTCACTTGGAGCTCTGATATTGATTTAAGCCATCTAGACCCCCCCTTAAAATCTAAAATGCAAGAATTTTTAGACCAAAATAAAGATGTGTTTGCAGCTTCTGTCCTAGACTTACCAGGCTGTAATACCATACCCCATGTTGTAAATTTAACCTCTGATAAACCTGTAAAATCCAAAGCTTATAGAGTCCCATATAAATTACGCCAGGAGATGGAAGATCAACTTAATATTTTACTGCAAGCTGAAATTATTTCCCCGTCTATGTCTGAATTTGCTTCACCGGTTATTCTTGTAGAAAAAGCAGATGGTTCTTATAGGTTAGCTGTCGATTTTCGTAAACTTAACAAGAATCTTGTCAAAGATGCATATCCTATCCCAAACATTACTGACTCTGTTGATGCGTTAAGTGGAGCTAATTTTTTTTCAACACTAGATTTAACTAGTGGCTTTTTTCAACAGGTCATAAGACCTGAGGACAGGCATAAAACTGCTATTATCACGCATAAAGGTCTTTTTGAGTGGAATAGAAATTGTTTTGGGTTGTCCAATTCAGGCAATAGTTTTCAGAGGCTAATGAATGCCATTTTTGGAGATTTAGGAAATCTAGGAATTTTAGTGTATATAGATGATATTGTGATTGCTTCTTCTGATGTAGAATCCCATTTTGAAAAACTTAAATTAGTATTTGATAGACTTAGACAACATAAACTGAAACTTAAGCCCAGTAAATGTAATTTTCGTTCGAATAAAATACAGTATCTTGGCTTTGAAATTAATAGCGGGCAAGTATCCCCGGTTAATAAAAATATTGAGATAATAGAAAAATTGCAACCACCTACTAATCGAAAAGGTGTCAGGTCTTTTATTGGAACCCTATCATTCTATAGGCGTTTCATACCTGACTTCACAAAAAGGGCATTAAATTTAATCGATTTGACTAAGGAAACTGGACATTTTGCCTGGACAAAAGAAGCCCAGGAGGAATTTGAAGATTTAAAAAAGGCTTTAATATCTAAACCGTGCCTAGTATTGCCTGATTTTACTAAAGAATTTTATCTATATACAGATGCAAGTGGAGAAGCACTGGGTGCTGTTTTGTCACAAATGGATGATGAAAATAAAATTCATCCAGTGGCGTTTGCCAGTAGGCGACTAAAAGGTGCAGAGACAAGATATTCTGCCACTGAGAGAGAACTTCTCGCTCTGGTTTGGGCAACTAGTCATTTTAAGTGTTATCTAGCTAACACTCATTTTAACATTTTTACTGATCACGCACCACTTACTTTTATGTTAAAGATTCATGACCCCACCTCACGTATAGCCAAATGGGTATGTACTCTCTCAGATTTTGATTTTACTATTAAATATATTAAAGGGAAATGCAATAGTGTAGCAGACTTTCTATCTAGATTTGCTAAAATTGATGAATCACCTGAAATTAGTAAGAGTAATTTTTGTATTCAAGTAGAAAAAGAAACTACTTTTGTTCCCCATTCAAATTTAATTGAGAAAATTAGTGAATTACAAAAAATCGATAAGAAATGTTGTGAAATAGCTAGAAAATTAGACAAAAATATAGATATAGCACCTAAATACATGAAGTTTTTTTTTAGAGATGATATTCTCGTATGTGAAGATACCAGAGATTCAAGTGTAATAAATAATCCTATTAAGTTAGTAGTTCCTAGGGACATGATTGAGCAAGTGTTCGCTCTAACACACGATTCTCTAGCGGCTTGTCATCAAGGGTTTAAGAAAACGATTGACCGCATCCGGGAGCACTTTTACTGGCCCGGAATGTCGGCCGATGTCAAGCATCTAGTAGAATCATGTATTAGTTGCCAGCAGAAGAGGGCGTATAAACCAAATCAACAGGCACCCCTTCAACGGATGCCTACACCTGAATTTCCCATGAACAAAGTTCATCTAGACCTAATTGGCCCATTACCGGTCACGTTTTCTGGTAACACCCATATTGTTACGTATATAGACTCGTTTACTAAATGGCCAGAGGCCTATGCTGTTAGCTCTACCACGTCTGATGTTATCGCAGATACACTTGCCGATTTCATTTCACATTATGGCGCTCCTGTGTATATTGCGACTGATAATGGAAGAAATTTAGTATCGGAAGCGATTGAGCATGTATATAAAATGTTCGGTATTAAACATATAACTACATCTGCCTTTCACCCAGCCTCGAATGGACAGATTGAACGGCAGAATAAAACTTTAAAAAACGCACTCAGTCACATTGTAAATGAGAACCAGTCAGACTGGGATACTAAGCTAAAATTTGCCCTGTTAGCGATGCGTTCGGCTGTGCATTCTTCGACTAAATTAACCCCCGCAGCAGTTTTATATGGCAGAAACTTAAATCTACCATATAATCTATTTTCGCAGTCGCCGAGGTTTAGCTATAACGACGCCCCATCTTTTTGTGAATTATTAATACCCGCACTCCAAAAGGTATATGCTGAGGTGTATGATAGTTTAGTTAAGGTGTCTGAAAGCCAGGAAAGGTACAGAGAAAAAACTGCAGTCGTTAAGGATTTAAAAGTAGGCGATAGAGTGTGGTTATTTAACCCATCTATCACTGCCGGCAATACAAAAAAATTGTCAAAATTAAATAACGGACCATTTACTATAATTGAGAAGCTCAGTGATGTTAATTTTAAGATAGCATTAATTGCTAACCCTTCTAAAACTCAAATTGTCCATGTAGACCGCCTCACTTTATTTAAAGATAGGCATATTTCAGGTGTAAATGAGCGAAATGGAGACGATATTGTAGACCAAAACAAACGCCAAACTCTCATACCTACTACGAATGATTCGAATCATTCTCAATTCGAGTTCACCACGCGAAGGAAAAGGAATCGATTCATAAATAGATTTCCCCCTCCCATTCCATGTCAAGGAACCAGCCAACCTGCAGTGCAATCTACGAGCAGGCGACAAGAGGGTAGCGAGGAAACGGTTGGTGGGTTGCTCTCAGAAGCACGGGAAAATACGGTAATAGCGAGCGCTGATAACTGTGAGGGAGTAAGGCAGGTAGGAACGCCTAATGATTCGGGGCGCGTGAGTCGTTCGCGAGATCGTAATGGCGTCTGTTTATCTAGGCGAAACAAATCTTATTCAATTCCGAGAACTGAGTATGCGTTTCGAAAAAGGGATTCGCGACCGAATTATAAACTGTAGGGAGGTTTAACTTTATTTTTTTTAGATTATATATAAATACTTGTGATTTTAGTTATTCTAGGAAGGTTTTATGCGCGAGTTAGCTAAAATTTAAGTAATTTTCGAGCCTCGATATCGTTTGTTTTGATTTGGTTCCGCTGTTATTTAATGTGGATTTCCGCCAGTTCCGTATTTTCTCTCGGTGATTTATGGATTATTTCGATAGATTAGGACCGTGTAAGTGCTTCGCCCCCTATATGTGTTCTTTTTTTTTATTTTTTAGCGGGTTTTAGCGCTAATTTTGGGGACTTAGAGAGATTTCGGGTCAGGAAATTTTGGAGTAGAGATTTGGTAGCAGTACATGTGATGCTTGCGTATTCCTACTGCCCCCTTTTTGGTATATAGTATAGGTACTGTTAGGAATGTAGTTCATCTTTTATTTTTATTTTTATTTTTTTTTGCATTTCTTTTAACTTTGTATTTTTTTTGGATATTTTTGATATTAGTTCTCTATTTGGAAAGTGGGGATTTTAGATACAGGTAGTGTACACCCCACAGCCCACAGATATATTATCTGGTTTATGTGTATTATATATGTATATATTTTATTTATATAGTCTGTTTTGTTATTTCATGTGATTTTTCTAACAATATACCCATTGTTTGTGTAAATTGGGTATTTTAAAAAATTAGTGGTACTTGTCAATGAAATTGGCGAACTCTATTGTGAAATTATCAGTTCATTTTAAGTATTATGTGTAGCATTTTATGAATTTTTTTTTAGTTACTATTAGTTTATGGAATATTTACCCATTGATAATAACTAAGGCAGACAATTATCAGTCTAGGCTACACAAGGTAACCTATATAATTATAATGCTGTGATATAAAATGCCCATACACTTATGTAATACTGTGTCACCGATGCAAGTCATTGAACTGTTTTTCTTTTATTTATATGCACATGTTATGCCACTGAATATAAACGGATATTAGTGCTATTTTTTTTTATGTGTACCCTATATATGTACTGAAAGGTTATTGCTATTTTTGTTTTGTGTATGTGTATACAAAATGTTATCGTACTATTATATGTATATATTTGTGATACCTACAGCTGGCAAGTAGTATATCTATTGTATTTTTTCAGAAATTGATTGTTTCGGTCCTTTGGCTCTATCCTGCTCACAGGATTCAAAATTTTTAAAAAAAAAATTTTTTTAATTTTTTTATTCACTGGACAACTCTTCCTTGCATTCTACTGGTGGAAATTTTTTGTAGGGATATTTTTTTTTCTTTTTACAGAGGTGTTAGCAGATAGGGATATCCCAGTGTGTTGGTATTCTTGACGGTATAGCAGATGTGGAAATTTAATTAAGTATGCCAGGTATATAGTATAGATTTTAATAGCATCTTAGGTCCTAGTATATGTTTAACTTCTAGATGTTTTGCCCAAGCTTCAACTTAGCATTACCGGTGTGCAGAGTTGGTGTGGTAGCTTAGTAGGGTGAGGTTATCAACTTTTCGGGTCGTCGTCTGATCTGTTCTAGGCGATTATCTTTATCCTACTATTCAACCGGGGTACTGCATTGTTTTTTTTTTTATTTAATCTTTTCTTTCATTTTGGATTTAATTTTAAATTTTTTTAGGACTTTCTTTAACTGACCTTATGTGGTCATTTAGCTAAAAAAATAAAATTCTTGTTTTTGTTCAAAACTAATAATGTTTATTTTTTTTTCAACGAGGGGGAGCTCTTGTTATGTTTTTTTTTTTAGTAATATTTTTTTTTTGTATAAATTATTTTAATATTCCAAATTTAAAAGGGACTCTTGTTAAGATATTTTTAATACGGTTTTTTATAATGCTTTGTGTATCTCATATTTAAAATTAGTCTTCCTTTTTTTTTCTTAGTAGCGAAAACCCTGGACATTTCCTTTTTTTTTCTATTTATTTTTATGATCGTTCTCACGAGAATAAAGGCATTGTTGTGTATGAAAGTGAAAGTTTCCCATCCTCTTATCTAGCGTAAATAACACCCGTTCGTACGAATGCTTTTACTGTCCTGGAATTATTGTACTATTTGAGTAAAGTGGTCCTTTGTTAATTTTTTTTTCGAAGAAGAGTAGCTTCTGGCTTGTTTGTAAAGGGCATATATTCAGCCTTGTTAAAAATTGGCCCACACGCATAGTTTATTGCTTGCGTACGTGAATGAATAGTACCCTAAAATTTTATAACCCATGACAAACGTTGACTGTCATTTGAGGCGGAGTAGATATTTTCCCAGACCCTTAAAGTTTTATGACCGATTTGAGATAATAGGGCAAATTCACGGATATCGGCGAGCACTGGTTTGCAAGCAGGTGCAAAACTTAGAGACAACTGTCCCTGCTATCTGACCACGTGATTGAGGGTAGGGGACGCAAGCGATGACCATATTTGGTCATGAGAGAGGGTGAATATTGCATTGGCCAATGAGATGGACTCTAGGAACAGGAGAGAAAGGGGAAAGCATTAGTCTTCCTAGTTTTTGGTGCCCCTTTTGATTTGCAGAGGGACGTGCAATTGGTTTTTTGGAAATAAAGGGAGTCTTGGTCAGAGCTTCGTATGGAGAGCATCTAGTAAACGATTGCGGATAAGTCTTGTCTCCCCCCCTCCCCTGTTTTTTAATCTGGGAGAGGGGAGGCCAAAAGAGTTCTTCGAGATTAGCAGTCTAAGAGAAAGCACGTCAAAAGTTAAGTCAGGAAGAAATGCTACCTGCCGGAGAGAGCTTGCCGTGAAAGAATGTCCCCTCCGTTCTAGCCTTCACCGTGAGCAGTGGAATGATTAGCGATCTAAGACAACACACTCCAAGTGTAAGTCAGGAAGAAATGCTACCTGCCGGAGAGAGCCGAGATCTTGCCGTGAAAGAATATCCCCTCCGATCTAGCCTTCACCGTGAGCAGTGGAATGATTAGCGATCTAAGACAACACACTCCAAGTGTAAGTCAGACAGAAATGCTACCTGCCGGAGAGAGCCGAGGTCTTGCCGTGAAAGAATATCCCCTCCGATCTAGCCTTCACCGTAAGCAGTGGAATGATTTGCAGTCTAAAGAGAAAACACTCCAAGTGTAAGTCAGGAAGAAATGCTACCTGCCGGAGAGAGCCGAGATCTTTCCGTGAAAGAATATCCCCTCCGATCTAGCCTTCACCGTGAGCAGTGGAATGATTAGCAATCTAAGACAAAACACTCCAAGCGTTAATCAAGAAAAAGTACTACCTGCCGGAGCGAACCGAGAGCTTGCCGCGAAACAATGTCCCTTCCGATTTAGCCTTCACCGTGAGCGGTGGAATGATTAGTGGTCTAAGACAAAAACTTGAAGGAATTCAGCTGCTGCTTAAACTGAGTATAGACACTGGGAATTCTGTGTAGAGACTGTTGCTCTGGTGCATGGAAGACTTGCATACTATTGTCCATCATATAAATGAAAAATACCCAAAATGGGTCAATGAAAGAATTCAGCTGCTGGTAAGAGATATACTCTGTATTTGATCTTAAACGATTTTCTTCTTAGTGATTAATCTTGTAGTGATTTAATATTTCCTTATGTGTACAACAAAAGTTATATTAGTGAATTCAGATGTTTTTTTTTTTTGTTTTTGTTTGCTAAATTAAATAAAGGAGAATGTATATAAGGGGTATACTTTAGTATAGTTTTTTTTAGTTTTTTTTTTATTATTTATCCTACCTTGATATTAATTTAATTGAATTTTAACCTCTGTAATATCGAAATAACTATACTAAGTTTTGTAATACCATAAAATTAAAGTAGTTTCTTTGAATGTTTGGAGGTAAAATAATTTTCAACCATTACCTTTTTTATTTAGAATTTTTAAATAACTTATCAGACCGGAAATTATATTAACACTGATTAATTAATATACTATTGCTTAAACTGAGTAAAGATATTTGACTAGGTAATAGAAATTTTAAAGCAGAAACTGTTAAGAAATTCACTTGATTTTAAATGAATTAACTTATCTTATAAACAAAATAAAAGGAAAAAAAAAAAAAAATGGAGAAGTTAAAGCAGATGTACTAACACTATACGAAATTGGTCAAAAATATCATTGTTGATTTCTGGGGTGTTTATGTTTATTATTTCTAGTTTTTTTAATTTATTCAAAATTATATCTTTCTTTGCCTTCTTGAAAATAAGAAGGATTTCAGGGTCTTTCTTCTCTCTTTTGTAATGTTAGATTGAATCTTGTGTTTTTAAATTGTTAATATGAGTTTAATATCTCAGGAATCAACATTGATAAATGTTGGGTTCTACTGCAGATCAAGGTTTAGTACTTGAGACTGGGTCAGATTGAGAATCTTGCTGTGTTCTTTCTTGTTTATTTGTATTTATTAAATTTTAAAGAATCTTAAATGATATTTGTGTTTATCCTTTTAATCGTTTTAATTTGTCGTTTAGTTTGTTTATCTTAATGATTTCTTAATGTTATCTGGTGTAATCTTAACTTAATTAATTCTTTTTTTTTTATATATAAGCATCTAGTTTATTTAATTAAAACAACAACAAGATTCATGTGATTGGAAATTTGACCCAGATCTCATTAAATTCTTTAATAAAGCTGAAGAATATTTATTGATCTATATTAATTAAATATAATTTGCTGAGCAGAAATTGCAATTAATTAAAATAATGAGCTGTTGCAGAAATTTAAACAAAAGAACCCAACCCCAATAATTATTTGATAATTCAGTGATTTAAACTCTCATTTTAAAAACCAGTTTTCGAAACCGCAAATGATTTTTTATACTAGGATGCTTTGGAATGCCGTCAATATAAAAAATAGATACCATTTAGAGATTTTAAAGCTGTGCATCTTGGATTATCTTTAAACGCTGTTTAATAATACATAATTTTATTTTAAATTGATCCATAATTTTTTTTTTTTACATAAAAAATTAATTTTTAAAAAAGAAAAAGAAATACATTGTTGAATACATAAAATTGTTGAAACTCAAATTTATTAAACTAATGAAAACTAAGGAACCGATAGATTTGCAACTTTCAGATAATTTATAAAACATAAAGATTTTAAAAAATAGGGGGCATCAAAATTCAGGAGGGAAAGGGGGTACAATGCATTTTTTAAGGGGCCGCGATCAAATATTTAAAAATATACTGTTTTAGATGAGAATCTTTGACAGAATCCTGGAATAAATATTACTTATTTAATATAAAATTTCAAAAGAGCGCTTACCACTATTTTCAGATAGTAATTTCATCAATGATCTTAAATTTTTGCCAAAGTCTGCCATCCCCTTGACTAAAATATCTACGAGTAGGTTGTTTAACAGTGTTTCGTTCATAAGCAGTTTTGTTAAGAACAGAGTTCACCCTTTGGAGGTGGAACGTAAAACTAACAGATTTGAGGGTCCCCCCCCCCCCTCCAAGAGCACACCTGCTGAACGGTGTCATAGGCAGCGTGGATCCAGTTCAAGGTTTGTTCAGTTCCAGATTGGGTACGAGATTTTGCAGTATAGATTTTAGGTTCATTTAAGAATATTACTACAGGTCCAGGTAAAGATGGTCGACTCAGCTAGTGATATTATATTTTTAATTGGAAATAAATTCAAATGAACTAATGAATTTTAGCCATAATAATTGCCGATTTAATACTGACATCTAGATACATATTTGTTAACTTTTAAAAACTAACACCATTCTACAACAGAGAAATAACGTAACAACATTTATAAGCTATACTGCTCTCATTATTTTCAAATGATTAGACATTTATTTTTTTTATCTTGAATTATTGTGTAAATGATGTATGAACAAACAAAAATTACTTTTGGTTTCAGTAAGGCAATCTCAGATGTCATAGGGTAAAGTGAAAATTTAGCCTAGACACACACAGATCAAATATGAAAAAGAAAAACATGAAAAGTGTAAAACTTTTCACAAAATATTGATTGGTCCTTCTGTAACCATACCATTTCACAATATCGCTTTTCGAAAACAACTTCTGAGTCATCATTGCATTCGTTTTTCAAGGAGTGAAAACAGTGTTTGAATCAACAGAAGAACACATTAGTTATAATAGCAGGGGTAAGGCAAAGGCCAGATTTGAGATTGGTAAAAAGAGCAAATCAAAATAGCAACATGTTACTTTTGTTCACTTACTGCATGATGCTTTCATAGGAAGATATTTCCATTCAATATCAGTTACGTCCATTTTAACAAAAATCATAATAGATATCCAATTTTCACATATTAAAGAAAACTATATTCTACAAATTTTTCATTTTCATTTTTTACTTGAACAAAAACTGTAAAAAGTAAAGGTCCATAACAAGACAAAAACCATAAATAATATGGCAAACTTTAAAAGTTGTAAAGTATGGAGATATATATCAAACTTTCAATTTTGATCAAAAGGTTCTAAAAAGACTTAAATAATATATAATGCTTCCATCTCCTTCTTCTTGTAAAATGCAAATATGATAAAAATGGAGAATGTGTTTCTGATGCAATATCTGAAAAGACATATGAAAAGGTACAGACAAAAATGTCTAGTAAACTTATGATAGGACTTCTGGAAAAGTAAACTAGTAAATAATAATATTTTTTAAAAACCTAAGATATCAGGGGAACAGAAAAAATACCAGGAATAAGTAAGTTTTTTTTTTTTTTTTTGCTTATTATTTGTATTTTGATTTGGGTAATGGATGCAAAAATTTAAAACCAGTAAAAAACCAAAACATATGAAATTAGAATTTAGATTTTTTTTAAAATTTATTTAATGTAATTCTTTTACAAATAAACATGTATGTACATGTTTATTTTTATTTTATTTCAATGCAGAAAACTAATACAGATTTTTTAAAATTCAAAAACATGAAATTGGAATACAAATATATATATATATATATATATATACTAGCAGGCTATGCCCGCTGCGCTGGTCAATATTTCAAAATCAACCGTGGATGAAACGAACTGGTGAATTTAAATTTGTATTTTAAATAATTTGGACCTCCAGCAGCACCTTGCTCATTGCTGAAACGATTTAGAAACCATTGTGATATTAAATTATCTTAAACGTTGCACAAAAACCAGCTATTTAGAAGTAACTATTTTAGTTTATTACTAACAGTGCACATTTGGATGCGAAATGAGACCATTATGGCAACAGGATTTAAAATTTTCCCTTATCTGAAGAAATATTAATTATTACAGTCTTTATCCATGGTACAACTTCTGAAAAATTTCTTCACAACTTTTCATTATGTGAAGCCAGGAACCCAAAGCTACTCCCACCTAAAAAGTTTATATATATATATTAAATTTTGTCCACGCGATAAAAGGCACAATTATGCAAGAATCATCTTCAAACTCGTCAAGTACATTGAGATGGTTAATATCTCAATGGGAATTGCAAATGAGCAAAATCGGCCCAAGGGGGTGGTAATTGGGAAGGGTTCAAAAATTTGAATACCATCTTAACATGGCTTTCACAAAACCAGCTCTTACAAAACAATAGCAGAAAAAAAAATAAACATTTTTCGTTACAGCAAGTTGCCAAAGATTAAAAAAAAAAAAAAAAAAACATTAAAATTCTCACTACAACAATTACTTTATTATTGCAAAATTTCCTCCTGAAAAATGAAAACAAAATTATTTGCTCTTTCGTATTTAAGCATTTTCTCTTTAGTTATTAAAGATAAAATTATGTAAATTTGTATAATTTGGCGAATGATTTGGCGAAATTGGTTGACGTGATAATCAAGTAGTAGCAAATTTACACTTTTCATATTTCACAAAAGATTCCTACACAGACATCATATACGCAATAGGTTTAGCACGATTATCTTGCAACTACAATGTGGCAAAATCTGTCAACTAACTCTAAATTAGTGACTTAGAAGTGAACTTAAATAAAACAGAGATGGGCACAGTGAAAGCTGGTCTGGCCAAGGAGTGTAGAATGTGTTAAAATTAAAACAATTCAAGTTGACATCAAGACTTCCTTTATTTATGACTTCAGATGAAAACAGCATGAAAGTGAACTTACACACTTTGATAAGTTCATGACAGCCAGGCACGTAGCCAGGGAGGGGGCTAAGGGGGCTGAAGCCCCTCCCGAAAGTTTAAAAAAGATTTTACAAAGTTATCTCTAATGATGAAGATAGACTAGTTTGAAAAGTTGAAATGTTTTTTTTTTTTTTTTTTTTTTTTTTTTTTATCTTCCATTACATTAAAACTACGCACATTTTAGTTGTAAAAATATAAAATTATTCAATTATAGTTATAGCAATCCCTTGTCATATAGGTCATTCAAATATATTGTTTTTTATTCATATCTATCACTAAAAATATAGGTTTTTCTTAAAATGCAATTTTAACTGTCTTTATGTACAGTAAAATTCGATAAAGGAAATTCCATTCCATATCATTAATTTGACTAAGAAAAAGTAAGTGTAATACACATATGGCATATAAGTTAACTTTAGGAGTCAAATACAAAACATTCTTGCATGTTATGATATTTTTAATTTTTTTTCTATCCCGGTTATCTGATGCATGTAATGAAAACAGAGTCATTAATATTAAAATATTTTGCAGGGGAGACAAAAACTTTAATGAATGCTGATTCTGTAAAATTATGTAAAAATTAATCATAAATTACCTTTAAAAATGGTATTAATACCATAATGGTACAATGGTATTAAATGGCGTTTTATTTAAGAAAATTAGTGGCGAGAAATTTTGAAAAGGAATGGTTTGAAGAAAAACTTTTGTTTATCGAGAAAGCTGAAAGACGCCACGGCGTGCATTTTCCTTTATGTCAGGTTCTTCACTGAACAGTTTTGCTCTAAATTGTTTTCACATAAATCTTTAATAGAAAGAAAATGTGCACAGAGCAGTCAATTCATCTGATAAATTTTCCTTGTCTTTTAAAAAATAATCAATTATAGAAATTAATACCCCTATGTTGGAATTTTTTGGCAACTTTTCACAGCACCATCGAGGAGAATTTCCAGGGACTATTTCTAATATTCTAATGAGCTTATTTTGGGCAGAGTGAGAAATGCCTCTTAGTTGTGATCATGAAAGCAGTCCACTAACGTTAGAAAAACCGATAAATAAATAGAATATTGCCCAGTTAAACTGATAACATTGAGCTTGCAGGCTACGCATACTAATTGTACATTACAGCCTTATATTTTCAAGGGTTAATTCCGTTCGAAAAAAAATTAAGCAGGGAACACAGCTCCCATCTTTCACCTTTTTATACTTAATCATTGAACCCTCTAAACTAATCAGGGCCATGCTTTATCATACAAAAACTCTATATCCAAAATTCAGAGCAAATCGGAAAATTATTAATAAAAAACTCATTTATATAATTTAAGAGGAGTTATCCCCTCTTTTATACTTAATCATTTAACTTTCAAAACTATTCAGAGATTTGAACGAAATCTGATAATTCTGCATGAAAAATTCATTTATATAAATTAAAGGGAGGGGCATGAGCCCCCCGTTCCCCCTCTTTATAATTATTTAATGATGACCTAATACTAATCACGGTGGTGCCTCATCAGAAGGATCCTATATCTAAATTTTAACGAAAACTGATATTTTTGCATGAAAAACCCATTTATATCCATTATAGGGAGGGGCATAAGCCCCGGTTCCCCCTCTTGTACATATCGAATGAATTCCAAAAATTAATCAGGGAAGCGCCTTATCAGAATATACATATATCAAAATTTCAAGTAAATCCCATACTTTTATCATGAGTTATCGCGTTATGCACATACGCACATACAGAACGGGCGGGCACATAAGCTTTTAGGCTTTGATAGCCTGTGAGCTAAAAAGACTGTAAGCTAAGACCGGTTGGTTGGTTGTATTTATGAATGGCAATTATTAATACGAGATATATGGGTCCTAGGGGAGAGGAGTACCCACTATGGTGGTATTTTTAAAGGAACCCACCCGTATTTATGCAGGCAAATGCAAGTTTCGAAGAAACCAGTGGAAATCACGATTAGGCCAACGGGCTCGATTAGGCTCGAACTCAGCAGCTCCCGTGCCGTCTACCAGTTTTGAGAGCAGAATCTCTTTACCTCTGGTAGTGCGTTAGCTAAGAGCGCTTTTAAGATTTAGAACAAAGTCTGGAAATGAGGAATTAAATAGACATAGAATAAACAGACGTAAAAATGTTATCTATTTCAGAACAGACATATGAAATGAAAATATTCAAATATTCTCGAGTATAGTTCCCCAAAAAACTAATTACCAAATTAAATAACGTGATATGATCTAGCTTTTTCTTTTTCTAACTGATAACTAGGCCCCTGACCTGCCTGGTTGCCCCAACTAAACGGGTTTAACGGGTTGGCATCTGGTATCGGGGTGTATGACCGCCTAATCGCCGCGTCGCAGCAATAAATTTAACGAGTGTCTATATCTTTATCCTAAAGGTAGTGCCCACTGCTTATTTGTGAATTTTCTTAATCTGGTTACTTAAAATTTTGATCTTGCTGCAAGTTGATCTCGTAATTAAGAACCTCGGTCAGGTGATGAGACCTTCACCTGGAGAGTCATCTCCAGAGGTATAATGTACAGGTAACTTGGAGGACTTTGCACCCACGACGGATTTTACATGCACCAGGTGCCATTAGCGTACATAGCGGACATCGGCTGTCTCCAATTCAATCACCAGACCCTTAGCTGCCAGATTTCCTTAGCCGAAGGAGTTACTTGTCTATGGCAACGGAGCGGTAGCTGTTGAAACTATGGACATTTCAAGCACAGAATAGCTTACCCTTTGTGTTAGAAATGTGGAGCATTTATAAAATTAATAAAACCTATATTTCGGGAAAATTGCTTAGGTTTCATCCCAGTAAATGAATTGTCCGACAAAAATTTTATTCATCTATCGATTAATCATTTTATAAGACACTGCGCTCGTAATGCGAAACACTTGCACGCTAATTAATATTAATCATGTGTTTTAAATCTATTCAAAATACTTGTTTGCATTTCAATATTTTTATAATGTTTTTCTGTTGGATACATGAAACTCATCTCAAACATTGTTAGTTGTGCTTTTTAACACTTTCCAACAAAATTGAAAAGTGTTTTTGTTTTCGGATTGTCTGCCTGTGTGTCCGCGCTCTAACTCTCGTAAATATATTCGGATTGCCATGAAATTTTTAGATGTTATTGACGTTTACCCAAGCTCGAACCCTATTGAAAATGAAGTTACTACCATGATTAGTTTATTTGCAGGGATAGTCAACAGTTTTCCGTTACATTACGGCCTAAGGAAAAAATCGTTTCAAATGAATTTTAAAGGTGTTACACCCTGGCAAACATATTCAAATTTATATGCCTTTGCGACGTGCACTAAAATATGCATTCTGTAGAATAAGCAGTGAAAATAATAGTTATTATTCATTTACAGGGCCACACAAAATAATTCCATTGCACAATAATAAAGGGGGGGGGGCACTTGTCTGCGACATATTTTAATCATTTTAATTATGTTAAACGATTTTATGTACAATAAAATTGATATATGCCACAGAGGTTTAATATTTCATGCATAATACGAAGTACATAGGATTTACAGGCACACACAATAATTTCAAATAGTATATTCTATCCGAAGTACTGTATATTATTAATGATGACTGATGGATGAATGTAATGTGTTTTTAATTATGATATGCGCTTTTAAGTTTCACTAAATGTATGCATATTATACGGTGTGTATAAATGCTAAGTTGATTATACAGAGTTACACAAAAGAGCTCGTAAAGGTTACTGAATGTGAGCGTAATTTACTTAAGGCTGTTTTTAAATATGTTATGCATTTTTAAGTTGAACTGCTTTCAGTTTACTAACAAATGTTTGTAGAATATAGTTAAAATTATATACATAGTCACGCAAAGAACTGGATATATGGTCACCTGTGGATGATAATTTCTGGAAATGTGATTTAAATAGTTTTACGAGTGTTTTTTATTTGAATAAAAGTTTAGTAAAATACTGACGTGTAAATAAAGGTACTAGGTAAACTACATGGCTGAACAAAAATATTCAAGTATGTTTCCATCTATTAATATAAATTGCTGAAAGAAAAAATTTAACCAGTTAGACGTTTTCTTGCTAAAATAAATTTCTTCTTTTTATAGTATGTACATCAGGATTGTTTAAAAATATTGTTATACATATTTGGTTATGAACAGTAACACCTTATTTTTCTAAATAACGAAGTTTTGTTAATGATTTCAGGAACAGTTGGAAAATGTTTCACAATCATGCTTAAAGCATGATTTTTCTTACTGTTTATACTCGTTTCAGTTTTCTTTCTAAAAACGCACACGGTTTCTAAATATTTTGGAAACTGGAAGTGCCCTTCAAAACCGTAAAATTGTAACAGTAATCGAAAAATACGAAATAACATTTTTTGACATGTTTTCAAGTATTCTATGTAGAAATATACCTTAGCTTAAGACTAATTTATATTTTATCTACGCTTTTAATTATGCAAATTATTATTGTTAGACCGGAAAAATTCCAAGATTAAGTCCCCTCCGAAGGAAAATCCTGGCTACGGGCCTGATGACAGCAGGAAAACTAGCAGCGTTTTTAACAGAGATGATATCAGTAAAAGATTCGGAAAAACACAATTAAAATAGATTAAAATCATTCATACTAATTAAACTCAAACTCCATGAACGACGGTAACTTTTCGTGCGTTCAAGTTTCTTGAAACATCGCGTCCTTCATAGCGAAGGAACGAAGAAAGGGAGAAAGGCGAAACTGTCTTGACATCGCACAGCATATAAACTCTGGCCGAAACGGCACGTGCTAACGTGAGCCAATGAACGGCCAATATCGTTTTTGATATGCAAATATCAAAAACGATAAATCGATTAAGTTCGATTAAAAGAGACGTATGCCGCCATCTGGCGGGAAAAAGACTGCCGATCGATTAAAATAATCGTATCGTCCGATGTTACAAGAAAGCAAAACACGCGGATAAAGTACTGTGAAATTAACGATGTTTATTTTAGATAAAACGTAAATTAAAAGATATTTAACAAGTGGAAATAAATTAGAAAGAGGTAAGTAGTTATTATATTTAAGTAATTTAATAAAAGAAAAAGTGAATTTTGAATACTGTTGTAATAAATATTATGTAAACAAAGGAACTAGGGAACTATTAATTTAGGTTGAAATGAAATATGCAAAAGGTAAGTTTATGGAGGCAATGAGAACAAGTTTGATGTTCCCATCAATGCCCCCCCTCTCATTGCTTTATATAATAAGAGCTATCTGTATACAGAATAAAGCTCTTTAATAAAAGAAATCCCGAAGCCAAAAAAAACTTTATGTTACTATAAATAAAAACATTAAAAATTTAAAAACACGAATAACTAATTTTTAAATTTAATTTTATCAAAATTTAACGATAAACAATTTAACTATCAAATTCTCAAAAAGATTCTAAAAGAATCAAAACTTTTAAATTTTCCTAACAAGATAAAAAAAAAAAATGATCCAAAAATTTAAATTTAAATTTTAAGAAGATCTCCTCGTCTCCACAATCACTCACAACTCTTTTCTTTCACACAGTATAAATTTTTATAGAAGAAAAAAATCCTCGTTGTAGAATACCAAAGAAATTTATGTATATTTTATTATTTTCTATCATTTTAAACAGCAATTAACAATAAAAAAAAGTAACTGTAGAACAAAACAACAAATATCATTTCAAAAAAGAAAAAAATGAAAGTAAATAAAAAAATTATCATCAGATAAACAACTATAGCTGGGTTACCATATGAGGCAAATAATGCCATTTTGGCGCAAGTGAGATACTTTGATGAGTATAGACCAAATCCGTGACAAAATTTTCATTTGGAAAAAACTTTGATTGGTATTTATACTGCATTTTCCTTACTTATGTATAAGAAAAAACTTTGACACAGATGTCATGTATGCATCACATTGGCGCAATTTTTTTTTCTGGCGCCAATTTGGAGAACATGGTTTTTAATTACCAATTTCATAAATATTTTTTAATTATTTTGTATTATTTGAAAAAAAATAATAAAAAAGTTTAATTAATAGCTATAGAACAAAATGATTTATATTATTTTAAAAAACAAAATGAAAATTAATAAATAGTTTATTAATAAATAAACAACCATAGTCGGTTTACCATGTGTGGCATAAAATCGCCATTTTGTTGAATCGTGCGAATGTAGTGCGTATATGACATCTGCGCCAAAACTTTAAAAAGTTGCAATTAAATTATTTTACCGTTTGGATGAGGAAGACATTTATACTAAATTTTAAACATTATATGCATTTTTTTTTTTTTTTTTTGCTATAACTGCTATTTATATATTTACAATTAAACATAAAAAAAATATCCTAAAAATGCTCTCACACATTTAAAAGAGAGTGAGAGAATTTAGTAATTGTGAACATCGCTCCAGCTTATGCCTTCTTGGTATAAAATCGCATTGCTTGATGACAAAAGTGAACTCAAACACCCAAATAAATAAATAACATACAATTAACAGATAAAACCATTTTTAAAAGTAATTCTGCTATTTTGTCCTGTAAGACACATAATGATAGAATTAGATTTTTAAAATATTTTTTTTTTTTTTTTTTAAATAGAAAAATATTATTTACGTTTTATCTAATAAAACGTTTAAAATACTTTTTTGTTAGCCTGTGCGAAAGAGAATAGCGAAAGTTTGATTGAAGAAATATTGAAGAGGAAATGGTCAATTAAAAAAGACTTGTAAATTTTATTCAGCGGGAATTTTTCATTTCAAAATGTTGAATTTATCTATAGTAATAACGCATAATTGCATAAATTTACTTTGAATTGCAAAATTTTTCCTTCAGTACTACTTGGCTATACCGTCGACCAATTTCGCCAAATTATACAAATCGCCAAACTATTAGCCATATTATATAGATTAGCATAAATTTTCATTTAAATAACGAAAAACAAATTAGTAGAACATATATAAATGTAGAAATAAAATGTCGAATTAAAAAATCACTTGATGACATAATTAATTTATACACTATATGGCCATTGATTATTCGACACTTGCGATTTTAGACATTTTACTAAATATCTAGAAAAATACATGAGGAATCATCTCGAAACTCTTAGTGTATAAATATAATAGTATACGTCATACATTTCCGTGAAGAGTTTTTACCGAAACTCCATAGGGGACTGTCAACAAATTAAAAAAGAATGAATATCTTTTGAATAACCCTGTCAAAACTAATGTAGCAAAACTGCTCAAACTCTAGATTATGATTCAATGCCTTATTGTAATACACTGTGTTCATTTTTATGCAAATAGCATGCATACTCGCAGAGTAATTAAGGTTTTTATAAAAATGGTCCCAAATTTTTCCAAGTTTTTTCCTTATAATTTTCAGAGTTCTTAATATAAAATAATATTGTTTTCAGAAAATATGACAAACAACATTGCACACAGTACCCTGTAATCAGAATTAAAAAGTAATAAAAATTGTATGAAATATGAGTAGGTTTACTAAATAATTTTTTACTGCGCATGCGTCAAAGATATCGAAATTTCATTTGCATATTATGTTAGCTAAATGTATAGAGCAACTTTTGTAAAAGTCTCAAAATCATAGCTTGAAAATTCTGAAAATAATCGTCTATAGAAAAAGGACAAAATCCGTTGTTTCCAAAATGAAGCAAAAAAAAAAAAAAAAAAAAAAAAAAAAATGAGGGATTTTATCCAAATGTAGTAGTACATCCCGTATTGTGTATTCTATATTGACACTAATCAATGAATATATGGATACAACCCCTCTTGTTTTTGCTTCATTTGGTGAATAACGGATTTTCAACTTATTCAATTGATGATTATTTTCAGAATTTTCAAGTTATCATTTTGTGACTTTCACAAAAGTTGCTCTATACACTTAGCTAACAAAATATGCAAATGAAATTTTGATATCGTTGACGCATGCACAGTAAAAAATTATTTAGTAAACCAACTGATTTTGTATACAATTTTCGATATTTTTTACTTCTGATTACAGGGTACTGTGTGCAATGTTGTTTGTCATATTTTCTGAAAAAAATATTATTTTATATTAAGAACTCTGAAAATTATAAGGGAAAAACTTGGAAAAATTTGGGACCATTTTTATAAAAACCTTAATTACTCTGCGAGTATGCATGCTATTTGCATAAAAATAAACACAGTGTATTACAATAAGGCATTCAATCATAATCTAAAGTTTGAGCGCTTTTGCTGCATTAGCTTTGACAGGGTTATTCAAAAGATATTCATTCTTTTTTAATTTGTTTACGGTCCCCTATGGAGTTTCGGGAAAAAATCTTCACGGTGATGTATGACTCATACTATTATATTTATACACTAAGAGTTTCGAGATGATTCTTCATATATTTTTCTAGATATTTAGCAAAATGTCTAAAATCCAAGTGTCCAATAATCAATGGCCATATAGTGTATTATGCTTAATGTCAAGTGAATGTGACATTTACGATCATCCATTATTGACATTTAATCTTGGAATTTGGGGGTGGATTTTTATTCGATGGGGTAATCTTTCCTTCTTCAGTTTTTAAATTTTAAAACTGAAATTTTTCCTGTAAGTGAAAGTGACGAAATGGCGCAAGAAAAATTAAATTAACAATGAAAACATTTGCAAAAAGAAATAAAAGAGTTATACTCATATCTATATAATGTACGATTGAATATTATAATATACTCTAAAAATTATCTTCACTTGAAAAAAAAACAACATTATTGCGACCATTAAGAACCTAAGTCAGGCATTAAGTCAGTAGTGCATTTTCGGCTTAAAAACACATTTTTTGGCAACAAAAGCAAGATGAAAATGGTATAGAAACGAATAGTAACTCACAACTTACAGTGTCTTTTACAATCAGATCTGCTTTTTTCTGCTGTAAGTTATATTATACGGAAATTCGATAAAAAAGAGGAAGAAAATAATAAAAAGGGAAATAACAATCAATCAAAATTCATTTAATCAACTTCTGAAATTCATGTTTTTATTCTAACACCAGGGATAAGTCGCCAAAAGTTGAACCAATTGTTATATTTCGCGTTAATTTATTTTTTAAGCATTACAAATATTTTTTTTCATTTTCAAGATAAATATATTTTTATAATATTACACCTCATTTAAGCGGTCTTTCTTTATTATTATTAATATTATCAGTAGTTATTTTCTGCTATTATTTGCAAGATGTTTGTAATATTTCTAATAGATATAGTCATTTTAATTCTTTTAGCAACTATAATTTTCGCCAAAAACAGCTACTGGCAACCTTTTTGTCAAAAATAACCGAAAAATACGAAATTTACTACGAAAAATCAGAATTATCCCTGTAAATTTGAATCATAAACCTTCGGAAAAATATTTTCTATCGAATGATACAATCGGCAAAAAAATCCATCGGGTAGTTTTTGAAAACACTCGTTTGGAAGTTTCAGAACTTCTGCTTTATAATATATATGATATATATATATATATATATATAACCATTATACAATACTATTTAACATCTACAATGAATACATAATAACCCAATAAATAATAATATAGAGAATATTCTTTTAAAAAATTACCTGTAAATCAAGCTGCTTAGGTATGCCACCAGAATGAAACAACTTTTCTTTAAAAGAATCATCTATTTTATAAAATTTACCAACTTGATTGTATGTATGAAGTGTCTAGGGAGAAAAATTAATAATGATTCAAAATAAGAAACCAAGAAGTTCAAATGAACAAAAAACAAATTTAGTATTTTATTCTTAAATCAGAGTTTCCCCCAGAGGGTTTTAGAGGGATGCTCTGCCCCTCCTGCCCTTCAGTTTAAAAAATAGCACCCTGCTTGCCCCTCATCCAAAAACTAGTGCCCCTTTTGTTGCTCCTTCAAAAAATAGCGCACTTCTTGGCCCATATTTGAAAAATTGCAGCCCTTCAGCAATAATGACAACGTGCTATAGCACGCAAATTACGCAAACAATCGACGACTGAGCACAAAAAACTGCTCTTACGCATTCGACAAGACACGTAATTTCACCAAAAAATTGCAAAAAAACCCGACAGATTTCGTTGAAAAATCACAAAATAATGACTAATTTTCGGCAAGATTCATGAAAGAAAATGGCTAATTTTCAAACAAAATCCTGAAAAAATGACAGATTTTCTCAAAAATCGTGAAAAAACGACAAATTTTGTTCAAAAATTTGATAAAACAAAAACTTTTGTCTCACGATTTGTGAAATTTGGCAAATTTTAGCAAAAAACCATGAAAAACAGCAATTTTTGTCCAAAAAAAAAAAAAAAAAAATCACAACAAAATGGCAGATTTCGCCAAAAGATATGAAAAAAAAAAAACGGAAAATTTTGTCTAAAAATTGCAATAAAATGGAAAATTCTGTCAAAAATATCAAGAAAAAGGCAAATTTCTCCATAAATTCGCCAAAAAATGCAAAATTCGTCAAAATATCCCGAAAACTGCAAATTTCGTCAAAAGATTATGAAAAAATGCAAAATCCGTCGAAGGAGCACAGAAAAAAAAGTTAATGCCAGATTTTCCTGTTTCACAATCAGGGGCATGCAAAGAGAAAATTCCATACAAGGCATAATTAGAATTTGACCCCCATCCTCCCAACTTTTTCTTGTGACAGCCCAAAAATGACGTTTATAGTATAAATTTAGTGCTCCCTAAATCCCCTCACAGAAACAATGCAAATAAGAATTTGAAAAACTTCAAGTTTCATAAAGGAACCATAGAAAAAACACGAATTTTTCTTAAATGATCGCCGACAAAAAGCGAACATTGTCATATGACTGCAAAAGTGCCATTATTTTCCAAAGGGCCGCTGAAGAAACGCGAATTTCATCATAGTGCAACAGACAAAACTGCGAATTTCATCAAAGGGCTGCGGATAAAAGTGGTTTTTTTTTTATGATCTTTACATGAAATTTGTTGTTTTTTGCGATTTTTTGACAAAATGTCCCTTTTTTCGAGATTCTTTGTCAAAATTCATATATTTTTTTTAATCCTTGAACGAGATTTGCATCTTTTCATGATCCTCTGGCAAAATTTGTGTTTTTCCTGCAATCCTATAACGAATTTTTTTTTCACTAATTTACAAAAATGATATTTTTTCAATTATTTGGCAAAATTTACAATATATTTTACATTAAAATTTTTAGCGTTTATGATCAACTTTTTTAATTTTCGTAAATGACAACCTAAATTTTTCTTAATTTTAGAAAAAAATCTGACAGAATCATAGAAGTGATCCTAAGCAAGGGAAAAAAAATTTAAATTCACAAAGAGGGTGTGATTCCATTCTCATTACAAACTATTTTTTTTTTTTTTTTTTTCAAGCCCCTTTTTCGAAATGTGCATTTTTTTGTGTTTAAACGTGACAAAATTGGTGGTTTTTTGCAATATTTTGACAAAATTTACCATTCTTGTGATCTTTCAACAAAATTTTTCATTTTTTCGTGATCTTTTCACAAAAATGGCTGTTTTTTCCGATCTTTTAACAAAATGTACCCTTTTTTCAATTATTTGGCAAAATTTTTTAATTTTTTTTGTTGGTTCTTTGACGAAATTTCTGTTTTTCCACGATTTTTTGAATTGCTTCTAGATTCAACTCTATAAAAGTGTCCTTAAAAATCAAAAAAGTGCATTAATGAATGTAAAAAGTGCCCTTTTCAAAATAGTAGCACCCTTCCCGTTTTTTAAATCTGGGGGAAACTGTGCTTAAATATATATAAAATTTTAATGCTTGATACTTTTCTGTAAGTAGTCATAATATTGCCCCTAACATTAAGGTATCTGACTATGTTTTGAGACCTTTTTTTTAAAACCATACTTTTGACATATTGTTTGGTATTTTTTAGTGTAATTTAATGCAGAATAAAGAAAATGATAAAAATATATATAATATCTATGCAACTTTTTAAAATTTTCAAGAATTTCAGCAATTTTTAAGTATTATTTATTTATTTTTTATAAAAATGGGTGTGACTGTAAAAACATAAAAAGTGCATATAACATAAATCTTTTTTTAACATATGCATATTAGATGCACTTGAGTGCAAAGAACTAAAAACTAGTCAATGTACAGAAATCTAAAAGAGATACAGCTGATTACATAAAATAACAAAATTTCAGTAATTTTATGTGTAATTTTTCATAAAAATAGCTGTATATACACAAATTAAATCATTTAAAGTTAATTCTTTAGTTCATTACACGACTCTAGACATTATTGAAAAGCTACACAAAAAATTTCATGGTTATAAGATAATAAATTTTGAGTTAGAGCAATAGTTGTTTACCTTTTCTGATGAAAATCTAATTTTTCGGAAAATGTATTCAAAATTTTCAATCTTGATTTAAATTAAAGTTGTCTGCTTTTTTAAAAAAGAACTGTCATTTCATTTTTTATAGGCATACAGGAAAAATAAAAACAGATTTAGAAACAGAAGTGTTCATCCTATACAAAAATTAAATAATAGTAAAAAAAAAAAACAATAATGTGAATTTTTTTTGAAATGGACATTTTAGACTTAAAGACATTTTTTGACTTTAAAGACACAAATTATTCATTTACAATTCTAAATTGCTACGTAATAACTTAATGATAAGTGAGTGATGAAAGTCATAAATTAGCAGATGCTATATTTTAACATTTGCCAGTTTATCATAAATAAAATTGCTCTTATAAAAACAACATATGAATTATAAATCATGAAATCATGCATTTTATCAATGATTATTATTATTATTATTTTGTTTATTATTATTAAAAAAATGATAATAAACAAAAAGAGGTATATTTAATACAGAGTTCTAATTTTTCAATATTTGACTACATTTAACCTGTAAAAAATTTTCATACAGTATTAAGAATCTTATTAATAAAGAAAATGTTTGTATGCATGAGTGTTCAATAATTAGAGGATCTATTATTTATGACAGAGGGGTCTGATTTTTTCCCCTATAAAGATGTATACGGGAAAGTTCACCTTGAATCCTGATTTTTGAATTTTTAATTAAACTTTTTTTTTTATGTTTTAAAACCCAAGATTGAATTAAGCATTAGGCTATTAAGCTATCCAGCATTTTCATACAATATTAAGAATCCTATTAATAAAGAAAATGTTTGTATGCATGAGTGTTCAATAGTTAGGGGATCTATTATTTATGACAGAGGGGTCTGATTTTTTCCCCCTATAAAGATGTAGACGGAAAAGTCCACCTTAAATCCTAATTTTAGAATTTTCAATTAAACTTTTTTTTTTTTTTTTTTTTTTTTTTTTTTTATGTTTTAAAATCCAAGATTGAATTAAGCATTAGGCTATTAAGGTATCCAGTCTGTCATCGCTCATGGTAGTTCGTAACTCATTTTTTATCATTTTTAGCTGACTAAATGTCCTTTCATTTGACGCAACACCATAAGCTGCTCTGAATGTTAAAATGCACAGCTTGAAGGCTTGACCTAAATAATTTTTGAATTTTTTGGCATGAACGAAAAGCCCATTAAGAGAGTCAACATTATTGTTTGAACACAAGTCAAAAAGTATTTCCATTTGACTCTGCAAGTCGTGTTTTGACCAATCTTTCCCTAATTTCACCTTCATTACTTACACTTCGGATAACAATAGACATTATATATTTGTGTGACAGATCTGGAGTTGTGTCGGCCAAAACTGCAAAACATAAACTATTTTTTATTTCAGAAGTGATTATCTGACGAATTTCTGATGCTATTAAATTTACCATTTCATTTTGAGATTCTGGACTCATATATGTAACATGATATGGTCTCAATTTTTTTATCTTCAAACCAACATTTCATTGTAGTATTGTGCCTTGAGATAAGCTGTATCACTTCACAAAAATTTCCTTTATTATTATCATTGGTGTTTGACTCTCGAAATGCTAATCCTTGCTTTCTGAATGTTTTACAAGTATCCATTAAAATTTTGATAACTTCTCTGTTGTAATTTGAACTTTTTCTTCCTGAATCAAAACTTGTCTTTTTGATTTGTCAATTAAGACATCAATGTTTTTTCTTTACAAGAACATTACAAAAATCATATACAGCAGACTTATGAGCTTGAGATGAAAAATGCTGGTTGGAGCTTCCCTAATTTATCTTTTCTGCAATTTTTCATTTTATCTATACTTTTACTCTAGTTGAAGTCCAAGCATCTTCTCTTTTTTCACGATCTATACCAACAGGAAAAAGACAACATACAAAGCAAAAAGCAGCATGCTTTGCTGTACTGTATTCTAAATATTCAAATTCTGTATACCAGTAGGGATTAAACCGGTTTTTTCCATCAGAAGGAAAATATGCTAATTTAGGGTGATATGGGTCTAATTGAATTAAACAAATTTTCTGATTTTCATTTAAAGTATCTGGACATAGACCAGGATCGTGATTAACTATTTCAGAGGTACTTCCACTGTCTTTAATTGAAAATTCTAACTCATTTTTCAATTTATTCAATACTCTGCATCCCTCTTCAAGAATTATATCACAGGTTTCTTTAATTGAAGAGATATAGTTAATAATCTCAGTTATTGCCAATTTCTCGTTAACTATTTCAGATTCATTATATTGAGAAAAAAATAGTTTTGCTCTCAGTTAATTTTTTGGAGAATAAAAGAAAATTTTCCCATAAAAGACACCCAGTCTGACTTATTTTCATTTTCTTCTTTAGTTTGGTTTTCACTTGTAAAGCTTGTAATCTCATTTTGAAATTCATTATCCATTTCAGATTGGCTTTGAGTTTTGGAATTCGTAGCCTCATGTAGAAATTCACTTTCTTTTGAAGAATCCAAATTATACTGTTGAAGAAGTTGGTCTTCGCTCTCGGTCTTGTCTATAGAGAAAGAAAAATCTTTTATTTCTTCAGACATTTTATTTAAGTTCAACATGTCAGTATTACAGCTTATGCTGATTATTTCTTCATTTGACGGACTGCTTTCATATATGTATATATTTGTTCTGATTTCACATTGTCCACTTTTTTCCTTTTATGTACTGAAGCATCGAATGGATTTTTAAGGGCTCCAATTTCCTGCCTAGAAACTTTATTCCCATTATGATTGTTTTTTTCATGCTGAGATTTATAGTCATTATTAAATACTGCTTTACAAATACAACATTGAACTTTATATTGCTTTGATTTCATATTTTATAAAATATGTTGATTTCATATTTTATAAAATATGTTTCCCCTGTTTATAAACAGGGGAAAAAAAAAAACAGTTTTTTTATCCGCATACAAACAAAGTAAAAAGGAACACATTTATCAAAACAAATAATTTTTTGAAATCACATTTGCTTTTATAATTATTATTATTATTATTATTTTTTTGATGACATAGGGTTACCAATATTTTTTCTGGCGAAAACTCATCAGATATTGTTGCCCAGTTACGTAACATAGTAGGTGTAGCAACTATTATAGAAATTAGGACTCCAGCTTTTTTTTTTCATAATCTTTATTGGCACCTGAATAATTTTTTTTTTTTTTCAAAATTACTTATTCAAAGTTCTTTTAATACTATTTGAGATTAGCATAAAATGGAAATACAAATCGCATTTTTCTTTTACAATATTAGAATAGAATGCTACTTTGAAATAAAATTTATAGATTTAAGTTTAGATTGACTCGACGACTAAAGCCGTTGTATAAATTCTCTGGCGAAGCGACGACGGGTTAAATGTGAAAAAATGCGAATATTTTGTTGTTTTATTTTCATTTTGATAGTAGAATATGTTATAACTAGAATGTTTATTGTTATTTTTAAAGATCTATTGTGATTTCTTTTCTTTCGTCAACCATCATTAGTTTAAAAATTGCCCTTTTTTGCTTACTGTCCTTGCTATACATGTCTTTTCCGGCTGGAATTTCCAGATCAGAGCACGGCCCCAGCCACATATAAACTATCTTGACCCAGCGTGGTCCGATTTTAAAATTAAAACTTCGGCTCGAGCTGGACCTACCAGATCTATATTTTCACAGTTCACGAGCCAGCCTGAACAAAAATCTTTGAAAACAGGTCCAGCTTGTGTAAAAAACAATTAAACTAGGCCCAATTTGATTTCTACAAAAAATTCTGATTTTTCTTAACGTACAATTAAGATTCTTCTAAAGAATGCTGAAAAAAAGAATCAAAAATAATTATTTCCTTGTGCATTTCTGAATTCGCTTTTCTTCGGAAATGCATAAAATTAGCAGATGTTCTCAATTAGAAAAATATGTTATTGAATGGCGCTTTCTTTTTTTTTTTTTTGGAATGAAAGCAAAAGATATTTCAGAAAATGCTGTCAAATATTGGTTTTTGATTCGATTTTCAAAATGTCATAGCAAGTAAAGAAGAAAAACCTGTCGTTATGTGACAGACAATAATCGCCTGTAATTGGATAAGTAATTTATTTATCAAAAAATGGAAAATGCTATTCAATTCCAAATCGATACATTCCAATCACTTCAGGCCTGTCAATGTTATGCCTTTTCTTTTAAAAATGAGTCAGAAAATGTTTCAGAAAATTTTGTGTTATTCGACAGGGAATTTGAGAACCACCTCAAGATATATTTCTGATTCCCTTACCAGAAGTTTGTTATCAATATTACATTTTTTTCAAAGCAAAACTGTCTGCCCGACACATGCCAAGAACAACCAAGTCCAGTTCCGGCCCAACTCAACTATGCAGAAAAAAAAAAATAATCCTTACCTCGGCCTAGCC
Organism: Maratus speculifer; assembly: GCA_964019185.1. Taxonomy (NCBI): domain Eukaryota; kingdom Metazoa; phylum Arthropoda; class Arachnida; order Araneae; family Salticidae; genus Maratus; species Maratus speculifer. The sequence goes on from OZ025291.1 coordinate 281,730,404, forward strand.
TGAGTCCAGGAGTGCCATTTGGGAGAGGGCAGAGGGATCATACCCCCCCCCCCTCCCCCAAGAAAACAGACACTTTTGATCGCAGTCTCTATTACAAGAAAAAAAAAACTTCCGGAAGAAAATGTGTGAAATTAATGAAGATGTTATTATATGACTATGAACTAGGTAATAATCTGGAAAGCCATTTTGGGGGACCTGGCGATGTGAGGAGAATCCCTTGCCCACCATAGGATGTTTGATGTTGCACAGTGTTCTCCTTTCATACTCGGACAAAAAAATAGCTTGAAAATTTTCCTCCAAAGGGTCATTCCATGTCAAATCAACCAAAAAAATTCAATATTCAACCTGACCATTTCCGATTTCAGTGAAACTGCTAGGGATCATTCTCTATGATGATATAAATTAGAGCATATTTTTATTTTTTGTTTATCGGTTTAAATTTTTATACAATTAACTATTTAAATTTTGAAAAATCATCATTTTTTGACTTGCATAAATATTTTCAATTTTGAATTTCTCATGTTCTATCAAACATAAAAAATTTTATGACCACTCATTTCAAGGATGAGTTTATAAGATTTAATTTGATATGCAAGTCGACTATGTATAATTAAAAGGAATAAAATTTTAAATTTTTTAAAATTTGAAATTTGAAAATTTTTTAGATAGTCATTTTTAAAAATTTTGAAAAAATTGTATGTTTGTTGTAATATTATAAGCTTGAAATTCTGAAATTTTTAGAGTGGGATCTCAATGGGATCAGGAGTTATTAAATAAAAACAAACATTACCATTAAAATAGCAATTTAATTCTGTCTATTTTGTTATTTATTTATGATTTGTATGGTAATTTTCAGCTTTTATTTCATAACTCCTGATCCTATTGAGATCCCATTCTAAAAATTTCAGAATTTAAAGCTTATAATATTACAAGAAACATACAATTTTTTCAAAATTTTTAAAAATAACTATCTAAAAAATTTTTTAATTTTAAAAAATTTAAAATTTTATTCATTTTAACTACACATAGTCGACTTGCATATCAAATTAAACCTTGTTATAAACTCCTCCTTGAAATGAGTGGTCATAAAATTTTCTATGTTTGATAGAACCTGAGAAATTCAAAATTGAAAATATTTATGCAAGTCAAAAAATGATGATTTTCAAAATTTAAATAATTAATTGTATAAAAATTTAAAGCGATAAACAAAAAATAAAAATATGCTCTAATTTATATCATCATAGAGATAATCCCTAGCAGTTTCATTCAAATCAAAGAGGGTCAGGTTGAGTCACTGGTTGATTTGGCATGGAATGACCCCAAAGATAAAAAACTGTCTAAAGTGAAAGTTTTCATCAGCCCTTTGTGACTTCATATTCAAATTTTTTACTGTTTTTGCATTTATGATTCGATAATTTTTCTGGTTTGAGGATTAAAAAAAAAGGGGGGGGGGGTAATAAACTGACGCTTGATTACCCCACGCTTTACTACACCACTGCCATCAAAGAAAACTTTGCCCTCCCCCCCCCCCCCCCATTCCCCCAAGAAAATTCTGAAATGTGCTCCTGCTTAGAGTCGGCAAAAAAAAGCTAAGCTCAAGCTTAAACATGATTAACTATCCGATGACGTTCTCTAGATATTGGACATAATATATTTTTGTATTAATGTTGTCAAAATAAAATCGGCTCATGCAGCACATTTATACGTATTCTTCTAAAACTCGTATTTATTGAAAATAAAAAAAAATTTATGAGCTTCTTTTAAATTTTTATATCAGACTGATGGACGCACTCTGTTTGAAAGTTTGCCTTTCATTATGCCTGCTCAGTCTACGGGCTATGCCAGTACCTTGGACCAAGCCCAGGCCCGGACAGACCTCTAGTATATGAGCCATTATGGCTTTTCATATGAAAAACATAAAAGTCACAGACTATAATTTGAAATTTTTCAGAAATGAACAAAGTTTTGAAGGAAACAAAAGAGCAGAGAAGGCTGTTTAGAGTCAGATATTGATACACAGGAGCAGAGACACTTAGGTCTAATAAGTGTATGATGTTTTCATAGAACAGAGAAATACAATGACAAACTGAGTCTGGTTGATTTCTTTTGATAATTTAACTTGTTTGCTAAACCATAGTCGCCGAAAGAATAAAAGGTTCATTTTTTCTTACAATTATTAAAAAAAAGAAAGTCTTTCAAAAATCTAGATTTTCCCAACTCTAAGCTCAAATTTCCCAACTTCACACATATTGGGAGGGGAGGTTCTCCCCCATACCTTCCCATGGCGAAGCCCCTTCCCTTATTGCACTGGATAATTTGAATTAACAAAATTGCCATACCGCAACACAGGAGAGCAGAATATGCCCAATCCTGGTATCTAGGATCGGGAAAAATTTAACCTATTTGAGGAAATTTTGCAGTAAAATAATGTACAACTGATTTTTTAAGGATCATTTGGGAAACAGATAACACATTAAAAACTATATAATATCGCTGCCCTGGGTAATGCCGGGCAGGTCAGCTAATTAGAAAATATTATATAACAAAATAATGTAATAATACATACTGGATTGTTTTCTGATGTCCTAAAACGTGGCACCTGATTTTCAACAGCACATGTTGCAGTACAGTACTTTAATGCTTTTAGTAAACATAATTTTTTCTTGAAAAGTGGCATTTGTAATTTCATTTTACCTATAAAGATAGAAAATTTGTATTATCATTTGATATTTTAAAACAAAGAAATCAATCTAATAACATAATTTTGAGTGAAATATAAAAAATGATCATTTATCTAGATTTTATAACTATCATTATTGAGAAATGGATTCTTCTCTTTATTAGTAAATCTCAATATTAAATCAATTCTAACTTTGAAAGTATTGGAATATTTTCTTTATAGGATTGTTTGCATGATAAGGAAAATTTTTCATTAGTACTTTTTGGCTAAGTATTTGCTATTTCACATACATAAGCAATTTTTTCAATGTTTACAATTTACTTATAACTATACATTTACATATCTATCATTGTATGCAAAGAAGCAGAAGAAAGAATGCATCAAAAGCAGTTTTTAAATACAAATGAACAAAACATGTAATACCACATTTTCAAGGCTTAATTATTCAAAAGCAAATGCTTTCCTCTAAAAATTTAAGGGCCAGAAATGACTGTAAAATGGGCCTCCTAAGTTTCATTTTAAACTTTTCAATTTTAACATTCGATAAAACTTTTGATGATCACTTTTCCTGATGAAGAGGGACCCTGAAATGGAACCGTGCTCACTCTGGATTTGGAGATTAATCGGGCCTTGCTCAAGCTCAAGTGAGTTAAGATACGGATAAGCCAAGATTATGACAGATGATGTTATGATGGGTGAAATGTACTTTATGATTAGAATACAACAACATTAATTCAAATCATCGCACAACATTTATATATATATATATATATATATATACAAGCAAGCAAAATAATTCATCTGTTTTGTTAGTAGTTCCTCATAGACTTTAAAAGACATAATCTAAAATAAAATAATTTCAGACTCAACCAATTTTCCTATCACACTATAAAATTAAACTCTATGCTTAGTATTAAAAGAGATGGACATTCAAATTGAAAATATTTTTTTTAATATGAGTTTCAATTTTCGAATGTCACAAAAATTAATGAAAATAATGGAAAATTATTATTTTCAATATTACATAAAAAAATACTAAATTTTAATTATTCAGGAACATTTAAAGAATGCAATAACAACACTATTTCATATAACATTATTAGATTTGGTTAAATTTAACTATAACTGGTATAATTTTTTAAAATATAAAATATACCGATGACGGTCGCCATGATGATTGAAATTGTTTATCAGTTTAATAAGCAGTTAATAGAGTATGATTAAACCACGTTTTTTATCAGTAACTTGAAAAATCATCTTCGGATAAAAATGTTTTACTTTAAATGTAATACGGTATTTAAAAATCAATAGTGAAACATTTATGCTCTCTTTTAATTGGAAATTAGTATATTTCACTTCACACAGTGAGTGGTTCCATCAAATTAGTTGCAGAAAGAGTCTTTAACAACGGTCAACCAACTAACCAACAAATCACAATAAAAAAATGAGCGGCAACTAGCAAATTTGTACTTTTGCTTCCTTTTTCTTTCCACTAAATATGTGCATTTGTAACTAAGATTTTAATTCTATTCTAGTTGAATCTTTATTCGATTTGTCTTATATTCAACGAAAGTTATTTATAATGAAACAGTATCATCGACATCATCGATAAGCATTTATTTATTCATATGCAATGTGACATGCTGAGTCATCTTTAATTATTACTTTTACCTGATTGTTATACTTTGCGTTTTTTTATTAAGCTCCAAACCGATTCATAATGGCAACTTTTAAAGATTTATTAAAATATTTTGAAAATATGCATTTATCCGATAGCTCGGAAGATGGCATTAACATCCTCTTTAGAGAAAAAGAACGAAATTTTATTTTAAATTTCTTTAGGTCCAAAACTAGTGTTCCATATCCTAGTTTATTTATTTATGGTCACACAGCTACTGGTAAAACTTACTTCATGTCAAATATCATGAAAGAAATGGAGTTGTCCCACGCATGGGTGAATTGTTTAGAAAATAATACATCTAAACTCATATTTAAATCTATCAGCCAACAACTGTGTGATAATTCTGACTATCAAGAGAAGAGTTATAACAATTGTGAATTCGTAAATTTTATTAAAAAGACTTTGAAAGATAAAATGGAAACAACTTATTTAATATTTGATTCTGTGGAAGCTCTGAATAAAGAAGATACAATTTTACCAATACTTCTTAGGCTGCAAGATCTGACTAAGTCCAATGTTTGCACTATATTTATTTCTGAACTTCCATGGACAAAATATAGGAATATAACAAATTCACTAGTTCCTATTGCTCTTCATTTTCCAAATTATTCTAGAGATGAAATTATTGAAATTCTAAGTAATGACTGTCCTGATGGATATTCAAAGACTTTTTATGAAGGCTATATAAATGTAATTCTTAAAACTTTTTTCACTGTCACTCGCAATCTCCGTGAACTCAGACATCTTGCTGAAATTAATTTCGAAAAATATTGTGAGCCGCTAGCTGAAGATCCTGATATTGAAGTGAGTAATTTGAGATTATGGAAGAACATTGAACCAACGCTTAGGAAGGCTTTGAGCTCTGTATATGTCAGGGATATATCTGGTTCTATGTGGAAAAGTCATTGTAAACAAAGAGATGATTCTGACATTATAGATGAAAAATTATCTTCATTTTCAACTGCCAAATACAGTTTAACAAAGGAATTGCCTTTTTATTCTAAATTTTTACTGCTTTCTGCCTATTTTGCTTCGTACAATCAACCTAAAACAGATTTCAAACATTTTGTAAAAAATCAAGGGAAACAAAAGAAGAAAAGAATTACTAAAAAATTAGAAAAAAATCGTCACCTGTTGGGTCCTAAACCATTTACTTTAGATCGTATGCTCTCCATTTTCTTCTCGATTGTTGGTGAAAGAGTTTTACCATCTGCTATGATATTTTCTCAGATTTCATCTTTAGTTAGTATGCGATTAGTTTCCCGTGTTTCTCTTGATGATCAACTAGACTGTCCAAAGTATAAATGCATAGCTGAGCTAGATTTAGTTGAGAAGATTGGTAAAACTATAAACATTGATGTAATGGGTTATTTAGATGATTTTTTATAGTTTAAAAAAATGTGTTTTGTAATTTTTTTTTTTTTTTTTTTTTTTTCGTACAGCTTGATTATCAAAATGACCAATTTCACCAAGTTATATAAATCGCCAAACTATACAAAATGACCTAATTTTTATTTTAAATTGTGAAAGAACAAATGAATTTGCAAAACATTAAATAAAAATACAATTAAATATCAAATTAAAAATCACCTGATGATGTTACAAACACATGTAATGTGTTTAATGTCAAGCGAATGTGACATTTATTATCATCAATTATTGGCATTTGATCTTACAGTTTGGCAATAATATTTTGGTCAATAAGATAATCAAGTAGTACCATTTTCTTAAATATTTATTAAGTTGTATTTCTTTTATGAGGATTTTTTTCTCCTGAAATTGAAAAAGTTATTTTTTTTTTTCCAGGCAAAATAAAATATAATTATTTTTAGTACAAATGTGGTTGTTGGTTATTGACTTCATCTTTGCTTTTAATATTTTAAAAATTATCTAAATTTTTATTATTTTGGTTTGTTACTTGTTGTAATATTTTATTATAGTTAGGGATGCACCGAATAGTGATTTTGGCCGAATACCGAATGCCGAATATTCAGCCGACAGGTGAACCGAATACCGAATATTCGGCCAGCCGAATAGTAATTGTTGGGCCGAATACCGAATATTCGGCCAGCCGAATAGTTAACTATTCGGCCGAATACCGAATATTCGGCTTTCCAAAATTTTTTTATATTTTAAAATTTAAAGGTATTAAAATGTTACTTTTTAAAACAGTTTTACATAATATTTAATAAAAGAAACTTACATTTTGATAAACAAGAGCTTTTTATAAGAACATTTAGTATTGAAAAAAAATCTGCCTTGAGTTATTTAAGAAGCACAATTATGAAACTTTAATTAATAAAATTTTGTACGAATCAAAACAAACATTTTAAAATCAAATAATGAAAAAATGGCCGAAGAAAAATTTTACAGTATGATAATTGTCCTTTTTAAATAACTCAAGGCAAATTTTTTTCAATATAAAGTACAAATACTTTCAACTTAATTTTGAATAAAGGTATGTTTGGCTCATAGTTATTTTCTTATGAATGGTGGTATTTTCCACCCTTCCCATCATATCATATTTTACAGAAATCAAAGCATGTGAGTTGAAAATATGTTATCTTATTTATTGTTAATATAATAAACGAACACACAAGTTTTGACCTAGAGTGAGATGAAATACAATGTACTTATGACTCAATAAGTTGATTATGATTATGGTTTCATGAACAAAAATTGTCTGCCTTGATAGCTATTACTAATCTCAAAAGTTGTTTTTTTTTTCTTTTAAAGGACTTTTATTTGGGGGAAAGCAAGAAACAGATTATTTACTAAACAAAATTTAGAAACTTGTATCTGCACATAATTTATTCCTAAGGAGAATCCTAATAAATCACCATTTTAATCCTTCTCATGTATAATTTTCTTAAGTTATACTTTACAAACAGCAAATAAATAATGTAAAAACATTCTATTTTATTGAAAAATGATTTTGTTTCTAATTGTTTTAAATATAAATTAAAAATTGACAGTTAAAAGTAGAAATAGTGAAAAGTTTTTAAAAGTTTTTATTAAGCATTGAATGGCCGAATAGTATGGCCGAATACTTTGATATTCGGCCATACCGAATATTCGGCAGGCCGAATAATTTCATATTCGGCCAAGCCGAATATTCGGCTCAACCGAATAGTTTAATATTCGGCCTAACCGAATATTCGGTAACATGGCCGAATAGGCCGAATACCGAATAGATACCGAATATTCGGTGCATCCCTAATTATAGTGTACATATTCATTATAGTTTTGATTGCACCATTAATTACATTCAAATTAAAGTTTTAAAAATCTAAACAAAGCAATGACCAGAGATCTGAAAAATTCTAAAATCTGCACAACTTCTGGTCCAAGGTTGGTAAAAAACCGAGTTTAAAAAAAAAAAAAAAAAAAAAAAAACCCAAAATTATGGTTTTTTTTTGGTTTAAACTGGGTTTTTTTTTTTTAAATATGATTTTCTATTACATATAAATGCACATTTATCAATAAAAATAAATATTTTTGAATGTATAAGTAATAATTTGATTTAAAAGTAATTTTGATCATGTAAAAATTTAATTAGTTATGTAGAAAATTGAAATCATTTAAATATTAAACATTTTTAGAAAAAGCTATGTCTTTTATTTTATAAATAAAATGTTCTACATAATAAATCATTGATACCTTGGAAATCTTAATATACAATCTTTTAATTATTAGCACTATAAATGATGCAATATATATGATGCAGTTTCATAAATAAAACTTCATATATATTATTTTTGCAAGGCTATTCAAAATAATTTCTTTGAAATACTTTTTATATGAGATGTCTGATTTTTCTGTTATAATACTACATGAATTATCTTTTATTGAAAATAAAGCTTTTTATAAAGAATTTTCAGAATGATTTGAATTTACCACAAGCATAGTTGACTTTAAGAAGCATTGTATATTGCTATTTGACATTTCTCCTCTGAAACTACCAGGTTAAAAGAAAAAAAACAACAAACAAAATTCATAAAATAATCAAAAATACCTGATAACTTTTTAGACTATTGAAAACATCGATCTTAAAATATAAAACAGTTTTATAAATACTGTCTTCCACTAAAGCATTTAAATAGCCATCAGACTACATGCTAAATTTAAAGCTTAGTACTTTTAAATGTCTAAACAAAAAATTACATATTTTTAGGTATTTTTATGAGATTTTCTTTCTATTATGTCTCAAGCAAACCTTGCCTTGTGCCTTTCTCCCCAATTTTCTCGTCTGATCTAAGTAATAGGTTTGGTTATGCAATAGAAGATTTAAATACATCTTATTGCATATTTTAATTAAATGTAAACAGGTGCTTCCCTAGCACCAAATTTTTCAATGTCTTCTTATTCAACTTTATATCTTGAGATTTATTTATTCTTAAAAGATAATCCCCCCCCAGTCAAGAAAATTTTCTTTTAGAGTTTGACTGAAATCTTAAAGGTCATTTTATGTTATTAACTGTAAATCAGCATTTCTCAAAGGAAAAAAAAATTTTTCTTCTAAATATTACATATTTTTAATCCATTTTGTCTTTGCCAACTTTGCATAATTTGTTTTCTTTATAGCTTCAGATATGTTCACCATTGCATGAAATTTGCATTTTACATGCATACTAACATGGCCTAGATTAGACTCACTCTGTCTCATGGTGACTGCTGAGATAAGACTTAAAAATAAAAATTACTTACATGCAATTATTTGACACACTTAAATTACAAAAATGAGAAAATATTATATTAGATTTGTTCTAAAAAACCAATTAGTTTAAACTACGCCAACCCAGCTGGTAGCAGAATAAAATCATAATGCAAAATCCCCATTCCCAATGTAAGAATGCAAGAAAAACAAAGACTTAACCCAATAAACACAGAGAGAAAAAAAAAAAAAACTGCCAATTTTTTATTAATAACAAAAAGAAATCAATGGAGAAAATTACTTAGGAATTTCATATTCGAAGGCAAAGGAAGAAAGAAAGCTAATTTTATTCTAACGAGCAAATTTTTAAAATCTTGGTTACTCTGCCATGTAGATTTATAGCTTATACGAAAAGTTGGGTTGATTAAAAATATTTGTCATTTTAGAAATTTATTAATTCATCATTTTTCTACAACTTTGCTTATAGTTTCTGCATAACTTAAATTTTGCATTTTTCAATGTGTAAAATAAAACATAAAAAAAACCAGATGAAAAAAACCAGCATAGTTTTTTTTTTAAAAACATTGGTTTAAACCAAACAACCCTGTTCTGGTCCCAAGCTGTGCAGACTTGAAGGAGTCTACTGTATAAATAACAGGCAATATATTAATATATAGTAGATATGCAGCGATTATTCGGCCTTGGTTGAGTAATATTGCAAGAAATTTTTTACATGGTAAAACTTATTAATTTGACAATTTATGTTCTTCATATATAATAAAAAGTTTATTTGAAATTAACATCTCCCTCCATACTTAACTTTCATACCCTAAATGAGTTTTATCTACCCATTTTTATATAAGTACTATATTAAGTAAGCATACTTTATGCTGTCTAATACTTCTAAAATTTTGTGATTTTTTTTTAAGATGTAACAGTAATACAAGATAATGATCATTTTCAATTTATATCTATTTTGCTTTTCCTTATAGGTATTTCCTTCCCCTAAAACTGAAAATATTTAATTTATACTTCTTAAAGTGCTGTCTGCAGACATAGCAAAATAATAATTATATTATTCATTTTTTTTTTAATAGTTTACATTGAGTTTTTTCCACACTTTCTTAGAGGATATCCTTTTCACTAACAGTGATTTTTCTTAAAGATATTAAGATATTTTTTTTTTCCTTCTAAAAGTTGAGATTTATGTTTTCTAATATTTTTAAAATGCAACTAAAGAGTGCCTGATAAAAAACTTTTTGCTAATAATTTTTTTCTTTTTTTTTGGGGGGGGGGGGGGTCCAATTATATTATTATTAAGGTAATTTTTTGGTCGAACATAGCAAATATTTTTTCAAAATAATGCTTTAAATAATTTTATTCATATAAATAATTTTTTTTAAAGAAAACAATACTTTGTATTTGTGAAATATACAAGAATTTTGCATATAGTGAATACTATAAAACAAGTTTATTATTCGGCGGCCGAATAATTGGTATTCAGTTATTTGGCTAAACCAATATTCGTTGCATCCCTAATATATAGTACAATATGGCCTATATTTTTTATGTATCCCATAAGGTATAACAAATTTATTTCTGTAGGGGTAGCATATGTAATTTTTATATTCGAAACTTCAAAGTAGAGAAGCCCAAAATAACATGGTCAGATATACCACAAATTTGGATTTAATGCGGAGAAAAGTATGTCCTCCAACAAAAATTAATAAATTTTGTGTTTAAAATTTTAGTGAAACACAATGAGGGACTTGCAGTCTGCACTTAGTGCTATGCATCTTGATATTTCTAATGACGATTTAAATAAATGACTGGATACAAATTGACAACAGCAAGACAATTTAAAAAGTCATGACAGATCAGGACAACATTGAAGCTGCAACATATAAAAATTGCAGTGAACAAGATGATGATGATGAAATTGAAAAGGATGTGGTTATGAAAGATGATGCTCCACATGCTAATGAAGTCATTTCATGCTTAACGAAAGTAATTTTGTGGATGGATAGGCAAGACAATTCAGATTGTGTTCATCTACTCCATCCTGCTTGTGCAAAATAATATGCCAAAAAGAAACAAAACGTCTTAGTCTGCCAAACAATATTTATGGACTTTTTTAAGATAGCGTAAGATTAAGTCTATGTTCAATGAATAATAAAGTCAATTAAATTTTACAAAGCGGGTAAGTGTTTTCATCATTTTGTACCATTTCTTTGACACCATTCTGATATACCGCAGTTAAGTTATAACGTGAGTATGAAACATGTCTCCCAACAACCGCGTTATATCAGGCTTCTACTGTGTAGTGTTAATTCTAAAAAAAAAAAAAAAGCCATTGGGTCGGAAATTTTTAAAAAAGAAACTCTAAAGTGGTACAAAAAAAGGTTAATTTTTTTTTCAAAAAGTGAACACTGTTCTAAAAAAAAGGCACACTTGTACATTTTCAGCAAAATCATTTTGGTTTGTTTAGAGTAAAGATGCACAACCTATGGCCCGCGATGGGTTAACGCGTGGCCCGCGAACTTCGTCAGTTTACAACTAGAAAAAATTGCAATTTTTGTGCAAAAGCTACAGCAAAAAATCGTAAATTTTGTCAATTTATCGTGGGGAAATATAAAGTTTCGTCAGTCTTTTAAGAATCGCAAATTTCTTTGATCGGGCACGGAAAAATCGCGAATTTCATTGATCAAGTGCGGAAAAAATCGCCCATTTCGTTCATGAGGTGCGAAAAAATCGCGAATTTTGCCAATCGAGCACAGAAAATTCGCGAGTTTTTGTCGATAAGGCGTGGAAAATCACGAATTTTGTCGATCGAACGCAAAAAAATTGCACATTTCGTTGATCGGGCAAGAAAAAATCGGCAAATTTGATTCAAGAAATAATTGCAATTTAAACTCATCGGCTGCGGAAAAATCAGATGTTTTCTCGGTTTATCGCCTGAAAAAAAACGCAAATTTCCTTGATCAGGCACGAAAAATTCGCGAATTTTGTAGACCAGGGACAGCAAAATTCGCAGAGTTCGTTGATAAGGCACAGGATAATCGCAATTTCTGTGATGATGCGCGGAAAAATTGAAAATTTCGTTGATCAGCTGTGAAACAATCATAAGGTTTGTAAGTTTATCAAGAGAAAATATCCCTAAATTCATCTTGCCGCGTAAAAAAATGCAATTTCGTCAAAATTAGTTAAAAATTGCGAATTTTGTTGATTGGATGCCGAAAAAATGCAGATTTCGTCAGTTAAAGGCAGAAAAGCGCAAATTTCGTTGGTCGAACAGGGGAATATCGCGAATTTCGTCGATCTCACGCGGAAAAATTGCAAATTTCATCAATCAGGTTCAAATAAAATCGCGAGTTCCGTCTAAGTGGTGCGGAAAAATCAGGAATTTTGTCACGGCTTTGCAAAATCGCAAATTTCATGGATCAGATTCGTAAAAATTGCGAATTCCGTCAATCGTATTTATAAAAATGGCGTTCATCGATAAGGTTTGTAAAAATCGCGAAATTCTTCCTTGAGCTTCATAGATATCGCAAATTTCTGCGATAGGCTTCGTAAAGTTCGCGAATTTTGTCGATCAGGCTCGAAAAAATCGCGAATTTTGTCAGTTGGCTTTGAAAAATCGTGAATTTACCGATCAACTTCGTAAAAAATTCTAATTATTCTTGATCAGGTGCGAAAATTTGAGGATTTTCTCGATCGGCTTGGTAAAATCGCGAATTTTGTCGATCATGCGAAGATAAATTACAAATTTCGCCAATCAGCTTTGTAAAAATCGCGAATTTTGTCTATCGGCTTCGTAAAAATCGCGAATTTCTTCAATCACCTTCCTAAGAATCGATAATTTCGTTGGTCAGCCGCGGAAAAATCGCTAATTTTATCGATCATGTGAGGCAAAGTTGCGAATTTCGTCAATCGGCTAAATAATTTTGTTAAGCATGAAAAAAAATGTGAATTTTGTTGATCAGGCGCGGAAAATTCGGGAATTTTCTTGATCGGCTTCGTAAAAATCATGAATTCTCGTCGATCGGCTTCGTAAAAATCGCGAATTTCGTCGATTAGACGTAGAAAAATTGCGAATTTCGTCTATCAGCTTTGTAAAAATCGCGAAATTTGTTGATCGGCTTCGTAATATTCGCAAATTTCGTCTATCAGCTTCGTAAAAATCGATAATTTTGTCGATCAACTTCAGAAAAATCGCTAATTTTATTGATCATGCAAAGAAAAATCGCGTATTTCGCCGATCGACTTCGCAAAAATTGATAATTTCGTCGACTAGCAGCAGAAAAATCGCGAATTTTATCGATCATGCAATCTAAAGTTGCGAATTTCGCCGATCAGCTTTGAAAATCGCAAAATTCAGTTATCGGTTTCGTAAAAATCGCGAATTCCGTCGATCGGCTTCGTAAAGATAGCGAATTTCGCTGATCGGCTTCGTAAAAACGATAATTTCGTCGATCACCAGCAGAAAAATCGCGAATTCTGTCGATCGGCTTCGTAAAAATAGCGAATTTCGTTGATCGGCTTCGTAAAAAACGATAATTTCGTCGATCACCAGCAGAAAAATCGCGAATTTCACCGATCACATTTGTGAAAATCGCAAAGTTCAGCTATCGGTTTCTTAAAAATCGCGAATTTCGTCGATGGGCTTTGTGAAAATCGCGAATTTCGTCGATTAGTATCGTAAAATTTGTGAATTTTGTCGATCGGTTTTCAAAAATCGCGAATTTCCTCGATCGGTTTTATAAGGATCGCCAATTTTGTTAATCAGGCACGGAAAGATTGAACTTTCTCGACATGGGTGCAAGTTTGAAATTTTGGCAGGACTGAAAATATTTGAATCCCCCCCCCCCCCCCCGAGTGAATACATACGCACGTGCATGATTCACGTTTTTTTCCATGACCGTTTGACGAAATTCGCTTTTTCCCACGATCTTTTGGCAGAAATAGTGTCTGTTTAGCTGTTCTTTGACAAAAATCGCGTGTCCATCGCGATCCTTTGACAAAAGTTACCTTTTTTGCAATCCTTTGACAAAAGTTCGTGACTTTTTTGAGATTCTTTGACAAAAATTCGTTACTTTATCGTGATCCTTTGACAAAATTTGGATTGCAGGGTTGCGGAGCCGCCCTATAGTTTAAAAGAACTGTAACTGCTCATTCCAATTATGCATGTTTGGGGCGCCGCACCCTACTCCCCCCCCCCCCCCAAAAGGGGAACTTTTTAAATTTTTATCCACAGCACTCGTGTTTCATATCTTTAGAAAGGTCTGAAACTGCCTTTTCCTATTATGGATGTTTTGTGTGTCCCCCTCCGCTCTGCCCCCCAAGGGGGTCACATTTTAAATTTCTTTACACCAGTCGTGTGACACATCATTTGAAAGGTCTGCAACTGCTTATTCTTATTATGGATGTCTTGTGTGTCACCCCCCAGGGGGGGGGGGGCACATTTTTAATTTCTTTACAACATCAGTCGTGTGACACATCATTTGAGAGGTCTGCAACTGCTTATTCAAATTATGAATGTCTTGTGTGTCACCCCCCTCTGCCCCCCAGGGGGGGTACATTTTAAATTTCTTTACAACACCAGTCGTGTGACACATCACTGGAAAGGTCCGCAACTGCTTATTCATATTATGGATGGCTTGTGTGTCACCCCCCCAGGGGGGGTACATTTTAAATTTCTTTACAATATCAGTCGTGTGACACATCATTTGAGAGGTCTGCAACTGCTTATTCATATTATGAATGTCTTGTGTTTCACACCCCCCCCCCTCTGCTCCCCAGGGGGGGGCACATTTTAAATTTCTTTACAACACCAGTCGTGTGACACATCACTTGAAAGGTCCGCAACTGCTTATTCATATTATGGATGTCTTGTGTGTCACCCCCCACTCCGCCCCCTCCCCGGGGGCACATTTTTAATTTCTTTAGAACACCAGTCGTGTGACACACCATTTGAAAGATCTGCAACTGCTTATTCATATAATGGATGTCTTGTATGTTATCCCCCATTCTGCTCCCCAGGGGGGACACATTTTTAATTTCTATACAACACCAGTCGTGTGACACATCATTTGAAAGGTCTGCAACTGCTCATTCATATTATGGATGTCTTGTGTGCCACCCCTCACTCTGCCCCCCTCTTGGGGCACATTTTTAATTTCTTTAGAACACCAGTCGTGTGACACACCATTTGAAAGATCTGCAACTGCTTATTCATATAATGGATGTCTTGTATGTTATCCCCCATTCTGCTCCCCAGGGGGGACACATTTTTAATTTCTATACAACACCAGTCGTGTGACACATCATTTGAAAGGTCTGCAACTGCTCATTCATATTATGGATGTCTTGTGTGCCACCCCTCACTCTGCCCCCCTGTTGGGGCATATTTTTAATTTCTTTACAACACCATTCGTGTGACACATCATTTGAAAGGTCCGCAACTGCTTATTCATATTATGGATGTCTTGTGTGTCACCCCCCACTCCGCCCCCCCTCGGTGGCACATTTTTAATTTCCTCAGAACACCAGTCGTGTGACACATCATTTGAAAGATCTGCAACTGCTTATTCATATTATAGATGTCTTCTGTGTCACCCTCCCTCTGTCCCCCCTGGGGGGCATATTTTTAATTTCTATACAACACCAGTCGTGTGACACATCATTTGAAAGCTCTGCAACTGCTCATTCATATTATGGATGTCTTGTGTGCCACCCCTCACTCTGCCCCCCTGGGGGGCATAATTAATAGAATAATTATAAAAATATAGAATTATTAAGTCAAAATACAAATCACTTAATGACGTTTTAAACACGTGAACCGTATTTAATGTCATTGAATGTGACAGTCACGATCACTCATTATTGGCGTTTAATCTTATAATTTGGCAATAATTTTTTGGTCGACGGGATAACCTAGTAGTACCAAAATTTCTTTAAACAAATTCAAGATGAAACATTTTTACCTTAAAAAATTGACATAAAAAAGTATTTTTTTTAATTTTATTTTGTCGCCAACCGATGATAAATCGCCAAATAAAAAAAAATTTCACTATTTTTTTACGAATATTCTATCGAGGTTCCGCCAAAATTTTTTTTACAAACATATATATATCCTCATGAGAAGAATATTCTGTAGTTTGTCCGTATGGAGACCTTCCTTGTTAGTATGCATTTAAGGGAAACCAAACTGGTCTTCTAGGGCGGTTAGCAAATAATTTATTTCAAATAGGAAGAACAACTATAGGCGGAAATGCTGTCACATTTAAAAGAAAACGCGCAATTTTAATTCAGGAAACTGAAACAGTTTACAATATGAATGAATGAAAATGACGTCATTGTTATTGGATTTTGATACAAATAACGTACTACACTTTTTTAACGTAATGTGATAAAATTTGTAAACATGGTGATTTGAAAAATAGCTAATGTTCTAAAGGACAGTTTTTTTTAAAATGAATATGAAACACAAAAATGTCAATAATGAGTTTAACATACATACCTTTTTTAATTCTATTTATTATTTTAATTCCAATAAGTGAAAGCCATGTATTAAATATTAGATGTATCGGTGATTTTTTAAAAACAGAATGGAATTGTTTTTCAAATTTGTGGGACTATTTTTTAAAAGAAGTTCGTAAGTATTTTAATTTTAGAAATATGTAGAAAATAAGCATATTACTCCTTATCGGGATGAGTTTCATAAATAAGCATGTCGCCAATTGGCATATTTTCCTGAACGCGGCTTTGCAAAAATTTCATATTTTGATTCTGATTAGTTTTTCAGACGATTGTATAATATTGAAAAACAAAATATAAACACTTTTAACTTCAGGTCGTATTTTAATAATTATATTTATAACCATGATAAAGGTGTTTGACAGTTTACTGTCTGATAGGGGAAAAAATACAAATTTTTGAAACTGGTCATAAACTTAATTTTTTATTTTGTTTATCATTGTTATTTATCGTATAACTTACTTTGATAAAAATTAGGCACAGATGTCACAAACGCACCACATTGACGTGAGTACAACAAAATGGCGGTTTTATGCCTCACATGGTAACCCAGCTAATGTTTATTTACTAATAAACTATTTACTTTTGTTTTCCTTTTTAAAATGATATAAATTGTTTTGTTCTGCAATTATTTACTAAACTTTTTTATTTATTATCATTTCTTTTTTTAATTAATTGAAAATAATTAAAAAATAAATATGTGCGTTTTCGCCAAATTGGCTTCAGGAAAAAATCGTACCAATGTGGTGCGTATATGACATCTGTAACAAAAATTAACTGATTTAATGAGTTTAAATATTTCTTAAACATTTAACATATATTTCCTAAATACAAACTATAATAATTTAGTACAAACATACAAACATTTCTTGAGCGATCGCTGCTTTTCTTGCTACATTTGAAATTACCGCCACATTTTTACCAACCTCGTTATTGTTTGATACCAAACTTGGCAAAATATCCACGAATTGAACTTTAGGACTCTTAGCTACTTGCAGTTTAACGTACTTCATTTTTTCTTCTTTTTATGAAGGATTAAGATTATAAGTATTTATTTAGTGGAATATGGTGCATTTTTATTGTTTTCTAACCTCCTAAAATTAAATGCACTAAATCGTATCCAAGCGTAAATGTTATATACGCACCACATAGCGCGATACCTCCTCCCCCTCCAATTTGGCGAAAACTTTGCTATTACTATAAGTGTTAATATTTACGATTTATTGTTATATTTATATTTATTATGTATAACTGTTTATTTATTGCTTCAACTGTTGTTGCTTTTTTAAATAAATTTTTTGAAACAACGTTACTGGGTTACTATGGGAGGCATAAAATTGTCATTTTGTTGCAATTCCATTTATATGGCATCTGTGCCTGTATCTGTAAATATGGTGCGCCTAAATTATTGATTCCATATAAATCTATTTTGCAATTTATTTACACTCAAGAGCCAAAACATTATGACCACCCCACATTTTGTAATGAATTCGCCTGGATGACGTGGAAGGCACATAATCCGGTGGGTACTTAAATGTTGTTAGGGAGTCTCATGAATTATTTTTGTGATTACATCTGCTTATGAGGCTAACGGCTGCTGATTTAGATTACTTTGATCATTGTCAACTAGATCTATACGGCCCATCCTCTTGAGATTAATGTATGAAGTCTCCCGCCAAAGGACTCTGATACCTTGCCCAAGTTATTTTCATCAATCGTGCGAACCCTGAACCAAAACAATGACCATGTGCACAGAACAGAAATCAGCTTATTCAATGCTAATTTGAGCAGGGTTTACACCACGTGGTTCAAAGAAATGGTTCAGGGGGAAAAGAGACATTTTTAACACACTCCATATACCAATCATCCATAACCAGTTTAAAAATTTGAGTTCTTAACAATAAGTTACAGGCTGATGTAATAAAGAACCAGAACCTGAAAACAGTCCCTGTAATTGAACAGGGTTTACATCACGTGGTCCAATGAAATGGTTCTGGGTTTGAAGTTGAATCAGCTTCACTTTTTCGGCGGTTTTTAGCGAAATGCGCAGGCCGTTATATATCTAGTTGACCATGCATTGATAGAGGGCAGACAGAATTCAGTCGTCCGACGACTCAGAATGAGTAACTTCGAAATTCCGTGCCTCATGGGTTTTTCGGGTCATATCTTTGTTAGTATTTGTACAAAGTGAAGGAATGACAGTGAAACCATCAGTGAAAGGTTATTGTGTTGGACGCCCAGGCATTATCAAATAAAAAGGACAAAAAGTCGGAGACTTCCTTTCTTGATAAAGAAAAATCCGCACCAGAGATTGGCTCAATTTACTTCCCAAAACAATACAGGTCTAAGTGGGTTTCTTTCGGAGCATACAGTTCAGCTGACATTGTTGAATGTGAGACGGGCTAATGTCTCTCTCATGTGCCCCTGTTGACCAAGCATCATCGCAAAATACTCCTACACAAAGCCCGAGAACATCATGTCTGGACTATGGAATCATATAAACAAGTTGGAAAGTGCAGGTAAAATGTAGCAAATGAGGTGCGTTCGTACGATAACGAAGTTTTACAAATATTCAGATCTTGCTGTTATAATAGATAGTACTTCGGATACAGTGTAGTGATCGAAATCATTTTTGTGTTCCTGTAAATTCCAGGAATAGTAACTCATTTTACACCCCAGCAACGTATATCATATTCATAAAATGTGAAATACGTAGTTTAATGTAGTTGAAACGTTCTCCAAGCAATGTTATCCCTATACCATTATGCAACGGAATACTTTTGTGTGCTTTTGTAAATTGATAACAAATGTTCTTTGCATCACAGTTTGTGCAAAATATATATTATGATATGTACTTCATAGATTCATATAATTTTTTATGTTTGAAGTGTAACACCATTAAAGTGCATTTGAAACTTTTTTCCCCATTGACCGTGATGTAACGGGATATTTTTTATTGTCCCTGTAACTGATCTATGCATCCGATTTTCATAAAATTTGAAATGACTCAAAAAATTGTGTAATAATTACATATTTTAAGTTTCAAACGATTAAAATGCATTTGAAACTTTTTTCCCCATTGACCATAATGTAACGGAATATTTTTGATTGTCTCTGTTATTGATCTATGCATCCGATTTTCATAAAATTTGAAATGAATCAACAAAATTATGTAATAATTATATATTTTAAATTTCAAACTATTCGGTTGGGTAGTTTTTGCGTTGTTATATGCCGATTGACGGACGGACTGAACGACAAATATAGGTGCTACGTATTTACATAATTACGAACGCACCTAAAAACTGGCGGATCCAGAGAGAAAAGTAGAGCTCGATCTAAAAAAATGTTACAGTAAAAATTAGCAAATATTTTCTATCTAAGAAAGTGCGTAGAAAAGAAATGGAACCAGATTATCTGTAAAGCTCATGAAATTATCCAAATTTTTGTGAAAGCGTGGACTGATAGCTTTATTGGTGCCTTAAAATCAGTCAGGGAAAAAAAGACATTTTTAACACACTCCATATCCCAATCATCCATAACCAGTTTAAAAATTTGGGTTCTTAACAATAAGTTACAGGCTTATGTAATAAAGAACCAGAACCTGAAAATTTCGTTCAATACAAAGTGTGGACAAAATTCCATTCCAGGGGGGTTTTAATAAGTGGGAGATCAAAGCTCCAAGTAAACCCAAAACCTTAAATATATAAGACTCAACCATATATTAAATATTTGTTTTCAGAAATACTTCTTTATATCAATTCCTCAAAAACCTGAATGTATTAATGCTATACTTTAATTATTAATTCATGGTTTATATTCGTTTAGCGTTGGGTAACTTAGCTGATTTGGGACAACATAATTATACATTTTATTAACTACTTTGCCCAGTAATCATTTTGAGTGGATAATAGTATGATTTTGAAAATAAGGTACCAGTAACTAACTTGTCAGTAACTAATCTAATAAAAAAGTTACTGGTTAGTCAAGTTGCACCCACCCACTCCTAACCGCCGTCGGAGACAAATATATTCGAGATGTATTCGAGATGTAGGTTAGAGCGATCGCTAGTTTCATCATTCCACCCACCCACTAACCGTTTTTCAGCGCCTTTAATTTGTCTATTTTCTCTTTTAAATTTGTCCGGTTTCAATTTCTCTCTCTTTTTTTTCCTTTTCTATTTAGAGTCTTAGGCATACGCAGCGCCATGTGAAAGAGGAGGGGGGGAGGGCTGAAGGGGGCGGGCGCCCCGGGCGCGGAAATTTTGGGGGCTCCAAATTTATACTACCAACGTCATTTTTGGCCTATCACAAGAAAAAGTTGCGGTGGAGGCGCCTAATTGAAGCTTTGCCCCGTGCGCAGTTTTCTCTTCGCACGCCCCTGGGCATACGGGTCGTATGTAAAGAGTTTTGACGCTATTCTTGGTCACTTGTCAGCGACAGCGCTTCGTGCAAGAGAGTCGGACTATTCGGGACGTAGGTAGGGTTCATGGACGTGGATAGGTACTAGTACTTTACCAGTAACTTGTGTAACCAGTAAATTACTCTAACTTTAGTAAATATATTCGAATTTCTATATGAAGAGCCCAGAAGCCAAGGGGTATAAGTGACAAAATTGAAAAAAATGAGTTAAGTGCACAAGCTATCGGGAAATATGTCTATTTATTTGTGGGTAAAGAGTTAAGAGGGATTTCTTCATTATGTACTGAGTTATAGGGGTCAGTCACTTAACCTCTTTCCCAAAACTGTGAAACGTGTGGAGGCCAAGGGGTATAAGTACAGTTGTGTCCGTTAACATTTATATAGCAGAAGCGCGACCAACGACATACAAAGCAATTTGCTTTTTTATGCATTAAATAAATGCATTTCAACTGTTATCAAGTAAGAAAAATCATGCGTTAAGCATAGATTATGAAACACTTTCCAGCACTCCCTGAAATGTTTAAAAATTTTTGCTAATTAGGGTAATAAAGTATTACTATCCATTTCCAAATATGTATTCTGATACTTTTGAGCAGCCCTATGTTTTATTAGTCGGTTGATATATATTGTATAACGGGAAAAATTAGTTTAGCAAGAAAACACATAATATTTTGAAATTTCTCTTTCGGCAGTTTATACTAATAGATGGAAGCATACTTGTATACTTTTGTTTATTCTGTAGTTTATCTTGAACCTTTATTATACGCCAGTATTTAGCTGAAATTTACTTCAAACTAAAACACACTTAAGACTTCTGAAATCACATTTTCAGAAATTATCATCCATCGATGACCATGTATAAAATTTTGTGTGTGATCCTATATATCATTTTACCTATATTTTACAAGCATTTCTTGGTAAGCTGAATGCAGTTCAGCATAGAAATACATGACTTATTTAAAAGCAATCTTTAAGTACGCTCATATTCTGTAACCTTTACGAGTATTTTTGTGTAACCCTGTATATGAACTATAGCATTTATACATGTCATATAACATGTATAAATTTAGTGAAACTTAAAAGTGCAATTCATAATTAAAATGGCATTTCGTCCATCCATCAATTGTCATTGATAATATATACAGTACTTCAGATAGAATATACAATTTGAAATCTTTTTTGTGTCCCTGTAAGTACTGTGTACTTCGTATTATGCGCAAAATAACTTATATCAAGCCTCAACGGTATATATGAATTTTATTATACATGAAAATTGTAATATAATAAAAATAAGTCGCAAACAATTCCCTCTTTATCATTAGGTAATGTAAATATTTTGTATGGTCCTGTAAATAAATAATAACTATTCTTTTCACCTCAGATTTTATAGAATGTTTCTTTTAGTGCAATTCGTAAATGAATATAAATTTTAATATGTGACAAGGTGTAACATCTTTCAAATTCATTTAAAGCGATTTTTCCCATAAACTGTAATGTAATGGAAAACTTTTGATTGTCCCTGTAAATAAACTATCATGTTAGAAACTTCATTTGCAATAGGTTTGTGTTGAGGTAAACATGAATAATTCCCAAAAATTTATGGGCAATCCGAATATATTTACGAGAGTTAGGGCACGGACAGACGGACAGACAAATTAAAATCATATTCACTTTTCATCTTTGTTGGAAAGTGTTAAAAAATATAAAATTTCAATCTTTCAAAATTTTAAATAAAATTTTAAAATTTACATTAGAACAAAAATTTTTCTTTCATTCATTTATATCAACATCGTTCATATTTTTTTTTCGTAAATTCATTTTTTATTTCATAACTTTTCCTTCTTTAGAATTTATATTAAAACAAAATTTTGTCCTTTCATTTACTTGTATAAACATTGCTCTTAATTTTTTCATAAATACAATTTTTCATTTCATTATTTTTCATTTCTTGTGTTGATTCGGCACTTGTACCTTTTAGTTACCAAGCACTTTTCATTACTGCTTGGAAGCCAAGGGGAACAAGCGCCGAATGACGATAAAAATTGCTTGGTTATAAGTAAAAAGAAAAATTGTATTCCACTTTTTTTAAAACAGTTATTGAAATAAGAGTTCAAAGATCACTAAGAAGTAAGCAAAAGTTTCATAGCTCAATTCGTTGAATTACAATTGATGTTTAACTTTGAACTCAATTTACTCGAAATCTAAATTTTGTCACTTGTACCCCTTGGCTTCTGGGCTCCTCATATAATTGATATATTCTACAGATTTAATATGGCGTGTTCGGTGTTGTAATTCTTTTACAGAGGCACGCAAAAGTATTCAGTTTCAATATGGCCACTTGCAGTGCATTTTAATGGTGTTACAATCTTTCAAATATAATGAAATTTATATATGTTATTGAAATTAACTACAAATTGGGTATTATATGATTAGTACTTACAGTTTGTTTTTAGAAACACTCAAAAGAATTGTTGCCTATGGGGAAAAATTGTTTGTGGTGTATTTTAATGATGTTACACTGTTACAAACATGAAGAAATGAATATAAATAACTAAAGTGCATTGAAACATGCTTTGTGTAGATTTAGGCTATGGAGTGCTAAGTATTTATCTTTCGTTTACAGGATTACACAAAAATATCGTCTATATAATAGTCTACGGAGGAAAACTATTTGAAGCATATTTCAATTATACTGAAGTTACACTATTTCAAACATTATGAAATTTATGTATTTTACTGAAGATCAGCACAATATTTTCTTCTGTAGAATATGATGTGTATAGTTCATTTACAAAGACATCTAAAGGATTTCAGATATAGTACTGTACCAGCAGTATTATCTATTATGGGTAATTACTGGAAGTGCGTTTTCAATTATGCTCAGTGTTTTTAAGCTTAACATATTCGCTGCCGCTCATGCGAAAGCGCGTGATATGGCGCCAACGTTAAGGGCCACTCACGCGCCAACACGTGATGTGGTCGTGTCCAATAGATAGTCACGCGCTGGCGCGGGAAAATCTTTCACTGATTCTTTGTTATAAAAAGTAAATCGGCTTCTGGGAAAAACCCACTTCTACAGTGCGGCATTGACTATCATCACATCTTCACGTAAGCTGCAGCGAATGTGTTAACTACGATTTTTAGATGACGTGGTCTGTATAAATTGCACAAATCATATATACAGGACTAGATAAAGGAATTTTTAAGCATTACTGAATATGAGAATGAATTACTTAAAGATGTTTCAATTGAGTTCTGCATTTTGAAGATCAACTATATTTAGTAGTAAAATACTAATAAAAGGGTATACAAAGATATACTAAGGAATGGATACATGCCGCCGATCAGTAATAGTTCTAGGAATCTGGAAGTCTGATCAGGGTATCGCCTAAGCCTATTAGGGGGCCCCGGGGCAAGCATCGTTCTGAGAGACCCTCTTCTATCTAACTTTGGAATTTTTTCTACGAATAATCTAGAAGTGGTTAGTACTGAACTTCATGCATATTGCATGTATGTATAAAATTTTTCCCTTTTATAGTTCACATTTGTATACAGGGTACGCAATTTTAAGAAAAATGCTAATAGGATAATTGTAGAAAAAAATGATAGATTAGTTGATAGAAATATTTCTTTGCAAACATTTTACTTTGCTTATATCGATCTACGTACGTTATACGATGTCTAGAAGAAAATATCCGAAACTGCTCATTATTAATGATTTTAACTTGTCACGTTATGAGGACAACGTTAATAAAGAATTTTTTTTTGAAAACAATAGAATGCAAAGTTTTTATAATAAAACTTTAATCATTAGTTTTCTAATGATTAAAGATGTAGTTTGTGTGTTGTTGTTCTAATGATGTAGTTTGTTGCATAAAAGGATGGAGTGTTGGAAGCAAAGAGGGGAAAGAAAACCACACAACCTTCCTAAATGTTTGAAAATATATGAATTTTGGTTACTTTCGGCTAATTTTAATCATTTGTCTTCTTTTAATGAAAATCCTGATTAGTCCTATGGGGTGGGGATAAGGGTCAAAGAGGGCCCGGGGCAGTTGCCCCGCATATCTCCGCATAAATGAGACCCTGAGTGTGATTTCAGTAGCTTTAAGTATGTTTTGCTTGAAACTTTTGCTTAATAAATGCAGTATATAAAGATCTGTAGGTAATGCATAGAAGAGCTGTACAAAAAAAATCAAGTTACACTTCTGTTTATTGCTAGATATTAGAGAATGTGAATATAAAGTGTGTGTTATATAGTTTCTTAGTAAATTAAATTTTAGCATATGTGGAATACATACAAACCTATGGATAATATACAGGGCTGCACAAAAGAATTGAAGTGTCTTTCTGGCTAAGGACGGTAACTTCTAAAATCTGATTTTTAAATGTCTTATGCGTTTTCAAAAATATTATTATAGGTATCTCATTATCTTACATTTGGAAATGTTGGAAAAGGTTTTATAATTTATACTTACCGTATAATTTTCCTTTTTGATTTTAATTTAAAGAGAAAGGCAGTGTTCAGTGAATTCAGACACTTTTCTCCGGGAGGGACTTTTGTGGCTCTGGGGAAGCATTATACAGAAGGGTGCAGCGAAAAAAAAATTTTTTTTTTTTAAATCAAAAACGGGTAGGTGCCAAAAGTTGCCTTTATACTAGTACATCAACTGTGTGAAATTTTACCGTTGAAAAAAAAATGGCTTGAGTCTGCGCTTTTGCTCCAAAAATCGAAATTTTGGGTAAAATTTGTCATTTTTTGACATTTTTTCAAAAAAATCCTACAGAGCCGAGTATTATTTAAAAGTGTTACTTAAACCTCTATATTTATCTGCTTAACATATTTAAACTATAAAACAATATCTGTAGTCTGTATGATTGGAGCAAATCTGACAACTTTTGGTAAAAACCAGCGTTACCTCTCTATTGGAGCATACAACGAAATGTTGTTTTGAATGCCTTTCTTACCTAGCTGCTTTCAAAACTATTCTATATATAACTCGTAGAGTGGCTGCATTTCATATCCCACCTGTCTCAGCCACCCAAAAGTCTAGGCCCAATGTTTTACTTATGTATTGAATTATTATTTTTTCTCCAAAGAAGGGCATAAGTTTTCTATGTATCAAAGTAGTTTACCTCTTTTTTGTTTTCACTGACATTGGATGCTACTAGTGTGACCTTCTGCACGTACATTTGTATACCTTGTATAACAGAAGAGGAAACTGAGTAATGTATTAGGTATATTGTTAATTGAACCTATTCAGCAGTCTATTATCTTCATTAAATTTTCATACAATTAATACATTATGATTGGGAGTTCTGTTACCACAACATTTTTTCAATCGGTTATGTTATATATATATATTGCTATGCCTAAAAATTGATTGTATGAATTCAATTTCTAGTATGTCGTCATTTACTGTACCTATTACATTGAATATATTTTGAGAAGCTAGTTGTTTAATATTATGACGATCGTCACAGAGGATTGCAAACAAAATTTGCGTGTAAAGCAACAATGTTTCGAAAGAAATTTTAGTATTTGTTTTATGTCATTTACTGTGTTGTTTCGCAGTCGAGTAATTTCTAATAAGTTTGTAGACCTATTCTTTAGGTTTGTATTACACTTGGTATAAAATATCTCGCGGATAAACTTTGAAACTTTTGTGAGTGAATCTATAGACTCTGAGCCAATCTGTGCTTATATAAAGCGGAAAACTTTATTCGCTTTATAAGCTGTTTTTTTTTTTTTTTTTTTGTGCGAGATGTTTTGTAAACTGCTATTTCCCATTTCTTCTGAGGAATAGCTTTCCTTATGAATTACTAGCTTTGCAATCTCCGACAGAAATTTCTAGTCTGTACTGAGTATCTTTTACTTAATTTGAGAAATTTTTTCAAAATTATTATCTATTTTATAAAAAATTGCAATAGGAAGTGAATAGTACGTAGACAAAGATTTGTTTATTAATCCAGTGAATCCATGTAGATTATAAAGTTTTACATTGACTTCTCTAATAATTGACGCAGAGAAAATTCACTGGAGTTGAAGTAGCATATGATCCATTATTATACACAATTCTAACCTTACCCAATGCGAAGTGGTTCACAGCGACAAATAGAATTCTTCTAAATTTAAATGAGTACTTATAGTCGATTAGAGTCTGTACATTCTCTCAAAAAGTACTATGCATTATAAGTTTATGCCCAGGACAGTTCACCATCAAATATTGTTCACTTATAAAATGGGGAACTAAAAGTTAATGGGGAATTACCTGGCTACGAAGACACTTAGAAAACGGCAGAAAACTAATGCAAAAAAAGTTATTTATAACAACGGTTGCTCTGCACGGGCCAGGACAAATTCCCATTGCAATTCTCTCTGACGATCACCAGAAATCACATTAAACAGCTCGCTTCTCAACATATAAAAAATGCAAAAGCAGAATAAATGATGGCATATTTATAGTTGAAATACCTGAAATCCTCTTTGAAGCAGGTCATTACGTAAAAAAATATAACTGACTGAAAAAATGTTGTGGTAACAGAACTTTCAATCACTTTCATCAACTGGATGTAAGTTTGATAAAGATAATAGATGGCCGAATAGATTCCTTTAATAATTTTCCCGTACATTACTCTGCTTGTTATTTTTTTGTATAAGCTATAAAAATATACATAAAGATAGTCACAGAAGCATGTGGATACAAATAACAGATAAACTAGGTAGATGCATCGAAAACATGCCAAATTTTGATTAAAAAAAAATCACAAATCAATATATAAATAAAACACTGTACTAACAAGGAAGGTCTCCATACGGGCAACTGAAAAATCTGAAAAAATTACGGAATGTTTTCTCGTGTGGGTATATACGTTTATAAAAAAAATTTCGGCGGAACCTCCATTCAATAGCCGTAAAAAATAATGAAAATTTCGTTATTTGGCGATTTATCGCCGGTTGGCGAAGGAATGTAATTTCAAAAAATACTTTATGTCAAATTCACTCCAAGAAAAAAAAAGTTTCATGTTGAACTTGTTTTGATAAATTTAATTTAAATAACTTCAGTTTTGTCAGTTTTAGATTGTTTTAAGCATGATTTTCTGATATCGATATCTATATATATTAATATTCAAATTTAACCACCAAAATATAAGATTCAAAACGAAATTCATAATTTAAATTTAATTAAATTTCTTTCAAGCTCAAAGTCCAATTGAGAATTGTCGAATAGATTTTGTTTCTATGGAAATACCTGGCTTTTATTTTTAAATACATTTAAATAAATGCTTGAAGATAATTTTTCTCAATATGATTTTTTTTAATCTATGAAAACATTTTTTCCAGTGATTAATTAAATAGCTACTTCAACAAGTAATATATATATCTGTAATACAATATGTATATGTATATAATATATTAAAGTCTCTTGTTTATGTTTAAATTCATTAAATACCATTTACACGCATTCTAAATATAAAGTATCCCGCAGTTTCAAGTTGCATTATAATCGTTTGCTTTTAGCGAGGAAAAGGGCTGCTCGCCAAATCGAGTGACACTTTCATCTTTTTACGTCAAATATTCAAATATATTTTATTTTTTTACACAATATCTAATGTGAGTCCGCCGCTAATTTTGACTGGTCCTTTATTACATACATAAGTACTTTAATTAGTATTTTTTTCATAAAATTCTGAGTATGCCCAGTATGGAGACCTTCCTTGTAAGATGATCGAATATTTGGGACAGGTGGTGTATAAAATATAGCCACCTCCACGACGTATGTCCAAGGTAGTTTTGAAAAGAAAAGCTGTGTTAAAAACAACATTTCGTTGTATGCTCGAATAGAGAGGTAACACTGGTTTTTACCAAAAGTTGCCAGATTTGCTCCAATTTTACAATCTACAGACATTGTTTTATGGTTTAGATGTGTTAAGCAGATAAATATAGAGGTTTAAGTAACACTTTTAAATAATAACCAGCTCTGTAGGAATTTTTTAATTTTTTTTTGAAAAATGTCAAAAAATGACAAATTTTACCCAAAATTTCGATTTTTGGAGCAAAAGCGCAGACTCAATCCATTTTTTTTTTCAGCGGTAAAATTGCACACAGTTGATGTACTAGCATAAAGGAAACTTTTGGCACCTACCCGTTTTTGATTAAGAAAAAATATTTTTTTCGCTCCATCCTACAGTTCCGGGGCGGAATTGCACATTTTGACCACTGAAAGAAAAAAAAAAAATCTCAAATTTTCCGGAGGGGGAGATTTACCCCTCAAGCCACCCCTTGAAATCAACACTGGAATAAGGTCGTCCTTCATGCTACTTTTGAATAATTAGAACATGCTAATATTTGTTCGTTTTCTGCCAAAATATTTATGTCATTATAATTTAGTTTGGACAGATGTGGAAACAGAAGGATTACATGTAGAAGGTAATGAGCTGTCTAAAAAAGTAGAGAAAATAGAAGAAAGGTTGAGTGAACTGGAAAAGTCACTCCTCAAAGTTCGCCTCAAAAAATGCCACATTGACGAAGATCCCTCAAGAAAGACTCAAAAAGTAAAATTATTAATACGATGTATTTCTATAGTTATATAAAGTAAGTGATCATTTGATCAAAGCGATACAATTGAAACGGGATTTTCAAATTAGCATGGTATTATTAAACAAAATAATTTGTACTTAAACTTTCTGATGCCAATTCTTTGATGATTATATTTCGCCAGTGTATATTTAAGCATCATATATATATGTCTAAAGGAAAGCAAATAATCTTTTAAAGCCATCTAAATTTCTAATTTTGTAAAAATCTGTTAATAAAATGAGTGATTTTTATTACGCATATCCATGATCCAAATGACTTTTTCTTAACTACAATTTATAGTGTCGCCATCTAACGACGAATTGATAAAAGAAAAGTACTTAGTTTAATTTTCTTGCGCATGTTTGCATTCCAATAAATATTTTCGAATTTCACAACTAGATAAGGAAATAAAATGATTAAAAAAATCCTTATTGCATGTGTCTAAATGTAAAATAAATATGTTCATAATATAGCATAAATATCACTTCTGAAGCCAACATCCCGTTTTCGATACAAATACAAAACGCACAATAAGGAATGAAAGATATTCGAAAGATTTTTAATTAGGATTTTTTTAAACATATCTCACTCAAATTTCGTTGAAACACATTGTTTGGTGAAAAATAGGAGCTAATTAAAAATTAATATAAAAAGTATCAGCAAAGCAAATAATTTTTACTATTATAGCGCGAATGCTTTCTACAAGTCCACACTATCATGGTATTTTGCATCGATTAACTTAATAATTAACATTAGTGTAAACGAATAATTTTTTCTGTTAAGAACTGTTTACTGATTAACAGTTTTATTTTAAATGATAACACTTACTTATTAATGTTTCGAAAAATCTAAAGCAAGCAAAATTTATAAAAGAATTAATTAGCTGCAGTGGCGTCATCTATTAATACCATGGAGATGATAATTGCCAATGTGATATCAACAAGTAAAAAGTTAAATTTGAAATGCAATTCAAAGCATACTCTAATGCAGCGCAGTCATTGAAATACCAGTAAATATTTTTTCAAATATAAAAATATTATGATATAATATAATACTAGCAGGGGAGACCGAGCTTAGCTCGGTCAAAATTAACTTTTTGTTCAACTCGATATAGTATTTCACTGTATCATTAACTCTGTATTATTACTGTAAAACATGGTTATAATAGTATTATTTAGAAAAACAATCAATAAGAAAACTATGTTTTTATGCGCATGTTTATAAATTTTACTTTATTTTAAAATTTACAACGAAAGGACATCGATCTAAATCACTTTTTTTAGCTCGACTCTGATTGGTTTAACCCTTTCCGGCGCGGAGTAAGTTTAATTGAAATAATTATCTGCCACCAGAATTTATAAACGAATTTATTAGAGAATACGAACTTGCTTATTTTCAGGCATTTTATCAAAGGAAAATTTTAATTAAATATTCTTGGTGCCAGTAAAATTAAAATTAGGTGTCCTTTTTAAGGGACACCGCGCCGGAAAGGGTTAATCATGCATCTCGAATCCTCTTAAGAATGTATAAAAAAATTCTTTACATTCTGAAAGACAATATTTTTTGCTAAATATAGCTAAATTTGGAGGCACTCTTTCATTTGGCTCCAAATACGTGTTTTGGTTTTCGTAATTTTTATAGTCGATTTTTTGGCCATATGTCGCCAATATTTTGTCAAGTATCACCAAGTTATTGGCTTTTGCCATATTCTCGTGACCCTGACCCATATTACCCAAAATGAGCCACTAATCAAATTTGATCAAGCATGTGACATAGCTCAATCGTCTTCAGGTAATCAAAAACAGTAGAATATAAAATTGAATCAAAATCGTTTAAGCCATTTTTTAGGTAAAATTAGCTTGGCAGCATTCAGCAATGAAGCGAAATGACCCACTAATACAATTTTGTTTAACATGCGACTCAGCCCAATAGTCTTCTCGTGACAAAAAACGTTTTGTTTCAAAATTTAGGTAAAATTGATTGAGTCGTTGTTATATATAATTAGAATGACCCTAGCTCATTAAGACCCAAAATGACCCACTAATCGAATCTTCGCGAGCATGTGTCCAACCCAAATGGTTTTCTCTTGCTCAAAAACGATATAATACAAAGTATAGTCCAAATGGTGAGTACCATTTTCTATATAAAATTAGCATGACCCATCATGACCAACAAATGACCCTTATAATCAAAATCTCTCGAACGTGTGACCTAGCTCATTAGTTTTAGCATGCCGAAAAACATTAGATAAAAAATTTAGATAAAATCGATTGAGCCGTTTTTTAGATATAGTTAGTTTGACCCTGACCCCTTCTGATCCAAAATGACCCATTGATCGAATTTTCTCAAATATCTGTCATAACCCAATGATTTTCTTGTGCCCGAAAACGATAAAATACAAAATTTAGTCAAAATTGCGCGAAACGTTGTCTAGATAAAATTAGAATGACCCAAAAGTGACCCACTAATCGAAATTTCTCGAACATGTGACCTACCCGAATGATTTTCTCATGCCAAAAATATGTTGTATACAAAATTTCATTAAAATCGACCCACCCATTCTTTAGATATAGCTTGACCTTGACCCATTAAGACCCATAAATGACCTTATAATCGAAAGCTCTCGAATATGTGACTTAGTCCATTAGTTTTCTCGTTTCTAAAAATTGTTACATGAAGAATTTCGTTAATATTGATCCTGCCGTTCTTTAATTATATATAGCTTGACCCAGACCCTTTATGATCCAAAATGACCCATTAATCGAAATTTTTCGAACATGTAACCTAGTCCAATGATTTTATCGTGCCAAAAAAATGTTGCATACAAAATTTCATTAAAATCGATCCACCTGTTCTTTAGATATAGCTTGACCATGACCCATTATGACCCATCATAGCCCACAAATGACCCTCATAGTCGAAATCTCTCAAACATGGGATTTAGCCCATTAGTTTTCTCATGTCAAAAAACTGTTACATACAAAATTTCGTTATAATTCATCACACCGTTCTTTAAATATAAATAGCTTGACCCAGACTCTTAATGACCCAAAATGACCCATTAATTGAAATTTTTCGAACATGTAGCCTTGTCCTATGATTTTATCGTGCCAAAAAAATGTTGCATACAAAATTTCGTTAAAATCGATCCACCTGTTCTTTAGATATAGCTTGATATGATCCATTATGACCCATCATGACCCACAAATGACCCTCATAGTCGAAATCTCTCAAACATGTGATTAGCCCATTAGTTTTCTCATGTCAAAAAACTGTTACATACAAAATTTCGTTATAATCCATCACCCTGTTCTTTAAATATAAATAGCTTGACCCAGACCCTTAATGACCCAATATGACCCATTAAAATATTTTCTCGAACATGTAACCTAGCCCAATGTTTTTCACGTGCCCGAAAACCATAGACTGCAATTTTTAATCAAAATTGCGTGATAAAATCTCCAGATAAAAATAGCATGACCCACAATGACCCCAAAAATGACCCACTAACCGAATTTTCTCGAACATGTTACCTAACCCAATGGTCTTCTCGTAATCCAAAGCGATAAAATATAAAATTTGGTCAAAATCGTTAGAGCCGTTTTTTAGATAAAAATGGCTTGACCCACAATGACCCCAAAATGACCCACTAATCGAAATTTTTCGAACATGTGACCTAGCCCAATAGTTTTCTCGTACCAAAAAACGGTTGGGTACAAAATTTCCTTAAAATCGATCCAGCCGTTCTATAGATATAAATAGCTTTATCCTGACCCATTATGACCCAAAATGACCCAGTAATCGAATTTTCCCGAACATGTGACCTAGCCCAATGGTCTTCTCGTGCCCGAAAATGGTAAAATCCAAATTTTTGCGAAAATCGTTAGAGCCGTTTTTGAGATAAAATTTACCCACACACACACACACAATTTTTGCTCACATTATAGTATAAGATATTTATAATATCTTTATATATGAGAATCTTCCGTGCGTGTGTATGTAATTGAACTCCTCCCAAACGACTGGACCGATTTTAATGAAATTTTGTGCGTGCGTTCCAGTAGATTCGAGAATGGTTTAGATTCCCATTTCGTCGAAATTGATTCAGTACTTTTTTAGTAATTAGGCAAAAACTAATAGTTAGTGATTTTTCGCTAATTAAAACTGCTATATATATTAAAGAAAGTCAGGATTTCGTATTAATCATAGCACAAAAAAATCTACCATACCAAAAATCTTGAAAATTGGGGTAAAAATACTTCTTATAACATCGAGTGCCGCTAAAAATGGATTTTCGAAAATTCCACCCCTACGATGAGTAGAAAAAAGAACGAACTTTTAAAAAATTTCTTAAAAATCGGCTTTTGTAGTTATTTTTCATCTGATAGCATATTTTAGTGAATTTTTTCATGCTGAATTGAACGGTACTAAGCAAATTTGTCTAAATCCAGTAGTTCGTGAGATAATTCACATTTTCCTAATTTGGCGATGTCTTCGGCGCAAAAACCTGAAATTTTCAATGCTCATCTTTATATATAAAAATCTTCTGTGCGTGTGTATGTAACTGAACTCCTCCTAAACGACTGGACCGATTTTGATGAAATTTTGCGTGTGCGTTCCAGTAGATTTTGAGAATGGTTTAGATTCACATTTCGTCGAAATTCATTCTGTACTTTTTTAGTAATTAGGCAAAAACTGATAGTTAGTGATTTTTCGCTAATTAAAAGTGCTATATATATTAAAGAGAGTCAGGATTTCGTATTAACATAGCACAAAAAATCTACCATACCAAAAATCTTGAAAATTGGGGTAAAAATACTTCTTATAACATCGAGTGTCGCTAAAAATGGATTTTCGAAAATTCCACCCCTACGATGAGTAGAAAAAAGAACAAACTTTTAAAAAATTTCTTAAAAATCGGCTTTTGTAGTTATTTTTCATCTGATAGCATATTTTAGTGAATTTGTTCATGCTGAATTGAACGGTACTAAGCAAATTTGTCTAAATCCAGTAGTTCGTGAGATAATTCACATTTTCCTAATTTCGCGATGTCTTCGGCGCAAAAACCTGAAATTTTCAATGCTCATCTTTATATATAAAAATCTTCTGTGCGTGTGTTTGTAACTGAACTCCTCCTAAACGACTGGACCGATTTTAATGAAATTTTGTGTGTGCATTCCAGTGGATTCGAGAATGGTTTAGATTCACATTTCATCGAAATTGATTCAGTACTTTTTTAGTAATTAGGCAAAAACTAATAGTTAGTGATTTTTCGCTAATTAAAAGGGCTATAAATATAAAAGAAAGTCTGGATTTCGTATTGATCACAGCTGAAAAAAAATTTACCGAACCAAAAATCTTGAAAATTTGGGTAAAAATACTTCTTATAACATCGAGTGCCGCTAAAAAGGGATTTTTGAAAATTTCACCCCTAAGGAGGGTAAAAAAAAAAAAGAACGAACTTAAAAAATATTCCTTTAAAATCGGCTTTTGTAGATATTTTTCAACTGATAGCATATTTAAGTGCATTTTTTCATTCTGAATCGAATGGTACTAAGCAAATTCGTTTAAATCCAGTAGTTCGTGAGATAATTCACATTTTCCTAATTTGGCGATATCTTCGGCGCAAAAACCTGAAATTTTCAATGCTTATCTATATATATAAAAGAAAGTCTGGATTTCGTATTAATCACAGCACAAAAAAATATACCGAACCAAAAATCTTGAAAATTGAGGTAAAAATACTTCTTATAACATCGAGTGCCGCTAAGAAGGGTTTTTTGAAAATTCCGCCCCTAAGAGGAGTAGAAAAAAGAGCGAACTTAAAAAAAAATTCCCTTAAAATCGGCTTTTGTAGATATTTTTCAACTGATAACATTTTAGTGTATTTTTTCATTCTGAATCGAATGGTACTAAGCAAATTCGTTTAAATCCAGTAGTTCGTGAGATAATTCACATTTCCCTAATTTGGCGATGTCTTCGGCGCAAAAATCTGAAATTTTCAATGCTTATCTTTATATATATAAATCTTCTGTGCGTGTGTATGTAACTGAACTCCTCCTAAACGTCTGGACCGATTTTAATGAAATTTTGTGTGTGCGTTCCAGTGGATTCGAGAATGGTTTAGATTCACATTTCATCGAAATTGATTCAGAAGTTTTTTAGTAATAAGACAAAAACTAATAGTTAGTGATTTTTCGCTAATTAAAAGTGGTATAAATATAAAAGAAAGTCTGGATTTCGTATTAATCACAGCACAAAAAAAAAAAAAAAAAAAAAAAAAAAAAAAAAAAAAATCTACCGAGCCAAACATCTTGAAAACTGGGGTAAAAATACTTCTTATAACATCGAGTGCCGCTAAGAAGGGATTTTCGAAAATTCTCCCCCTAAGAAGGGTAAAAAACTGAACGAACTTAAAAAAAATTTCTTTAAAATTGGCTTTTGTAGTTTTTTTTCAACTGATAAGATATTTTAGTGTATTTTTTCATTCTGAATCGAATGGTACTAATCAAATTCGTTTAAATCCAGTAGTTCGTGAGATAATTCACATTTTCCTAATTTGGCAATGTCTTTGGCGCAATACTATATTTAACTAATTATTATTATATTTAAGTACTATACTATAAGTTACTTTAATTACTATATTTAAGTACATTTATTTGATTTTCTGGTGTCGGTGCCAGGAAGGACAACGTCTGTCGGTAACAGGACAACGTCTGTCGGGTCCGCTAGTCTTTATATATAAAAAGCTTCTGTGCGTGTGTATGTAATTGAACTCCTCCTAAACGACTGGACCGATTTTGATGAAATTTTGTGTGTGCGTCCCAGTAGATTTGAAAATGGTTTAGATTCACATTTCGTCGAAATTGATTCAGTACTTTTTTAGTAATTAGGCAAAAACTAATAGTTAGTGATTTTTCGCTAATTAAAAGTGCTATATATATTAAAGAGAGTCAGGATTTCGTATTAATCATAGCCCAAAAAAATCTACCATACCAAAAATCTTGAAAATTGGGGTAAAAATACTTCTTATAACATCGAGTGCCGCTGAAAATGGATTTTCGAAAATTCCACCCATACGATGAGTAGAAAAAAGAACGAACATTTAAAAAATTTCTTAAAAATCGGCTTTTGTAGTTATTTTTCAACTGATAGCATATTTTAGTGAATTTTTTCATGCTGAATTGAACGGTACTAAGCAAATTTGTCTAAATCCAGTAGTTCGTGAGATAATTCACATTTTCCTAATTTGGCGATGTCTTCGGCGCAAAAACCTGAAATTTTCAATGCTCATCTTTATATATAAAAATCTTCTGTGCGTGTGTATGTAACTGAACTCCTCCTAAACGACTGGACCGATTTTGATGAAATTTTGCGTGTGCGTTCCAGTAGATTTTGAGAATGGTTTAGATTCACATTTCGTCGAAATTCATTCTGTACTTTTTTAGTAATTAGGCAAAAACTGATAGTTAGTGATTTTTCGCTAATTAAAAGTGCTATATATATTAAAGAGAGTCAGGATTTCGTATTAACATAGCACAAAAAATCTACCATACCAAAAATCTTGAAAATTGGGGTAAAAATACTTCTTATAACATCGAGTGTCGCTAAAAATGGATTTTCGAAAATTCCACCCCTACGATGAGTAGAAAAAAGAACAAACTTTTAAAAAATTTCTTAAAAATCGGCTTTTGTAGTTATTTTTCATCTGATAGCATATTTTAGTGAATTTGTTCATGCTGAATTGAACGGTACTAAGCAAATTTGTCTAAATCCAGTAGTTCGTGAGATAATTCACATTTTCCTAATTTCGCGATGTCTTCGGCGCAAAAACCTGAAATTTTCAATGCTCATCTTTATATATAAAAATCTTCTGTGCGTGTGTATGTAATTGAACTCCTCCTAAACGACTGGACCGATTTTGATGAAATTTTGTCTGTGCGTTCCAGTAGATTCGAGAACGGTTTAGATTCACATTTCGTCGAAATTGATTCAGTACTTTTTTAGTAACTAGGCAAAAACTAATAGTTAGTGATTTTTCGCTAATTAAAAGTGTTGAATAAGTTCGATGAATGGAGTGCGGACGGAATGTCGGAGCGGTCTATGGCGCCAGATTTAAGCTCAGCTTCTTGAAGATAGAGATCGCGTGTTCGAACCCCGCTCCTGTCAAAGGTGTATGCTTTAGAGTAATATAGCCTGTATTATAATTTTGATTAACTGACTTCAGAAAATCGTTAACTTTTAATAAAAAAGAGAAAAATATACTTTTCTATCAAAAATTGAACCGACTTCAAAAAATACTGAAGAGTGAATTTCCTTACATAATTGCAATAAGAAATTAAATTAAGAGCGTAGTGTTTATCGTGCGTATTACTATATTTAAGTACATTTATTTCATTTGCTGTGTCGGTGCCAGGAAGGACAACGTCTGTCGGTGACATGACAAAGTCTGTCGGGTCCGCTAGTCTTTATATATAAAAAGCTTCTGTGCGTGTGTATGTAATTGAACTCCTCCTAAACGACTGGACCGATTTTGATGAAATTTTGTGTGTGCGTCCCAGTAGATTTGAAAATGGTTTAGATTCACATTTCGTCGAAATTGATTCAGTACTTTTTTAGTAATTAGGCAAAAACTAATAGTTAGTGATTTTTCGCTAATTAAAAGTGCTATATATATTAAAGAGAGTCAGGATTTCGTATTAATCATAGCCCAAAAAAATCTACCATACCAAAAATCTTGAAAATTGGGGTAAAAATACTTCTTATAACATCGAGTGCCGCTGAAAATGGATTTTCGAAAATTCCACCCATACGATGAGTAGAAAAAAGAACGAACATTTAAAAAATTTCTTAAAAATCGGCTTTTGTAGTTATTTTTCAACTGATAGCATATTTTAGTGAATTTTTTCATGCTGAATTGAACGGTACTAAGCAAATTTGTCTAAATCCAGTAGTTCGTGAGATAATTCACATTTTCCTAATTTGGCGATGTCTTTGGCGCAAAAAACTGAAATTTTCAATGTTCATCTTTATATATAAAAATCTTCTGTGCGTGTGTATGTCACTGAACTCCTCCTAAACGACTGGACCGATTTTAATGAAATTTTGTGCGTGCGTTCCAGTAGATTCGAGAATGGTTTAGATTCCCATTTCGTCGAAATTGATTCAGTACTTTTTTAGTAATTAGGCAAAACCTAATAGTTAGTGATTTTTTGTTAATTAAAAGTATTGAATAATTTCGATAAATAGAGTGCGGACGGAATGTCCGAGCGGTCAAAGGCCCCAGATTTAAGCTCAACTTCTCGAAGAAAGAGATCGCGTGTTCAAACCCCGCTCCTGTCAAAAGTGTATGCTTTACAGTAATATAGCCTGTATTATAATTTTGATTAACTGACTTCAGAAAACCGTTAACTTTTTAAAAAAGAGAGAAAAATAAACTTTTCTATCAAAAATTAAACCGACTTCAAAAAATACTGAAGAGTGAAAAATAATTTCCTTACATAATTGTAATAAGAAATTAAATTAAGAGCGTAGTGTTTATCGTGCATATCACTATATTTAAGTACATTTATTTGATTTTCTGGTGTCGGTGGCCAGGAAGGACAACGTCTGTCGGGTCCGCTAGTAATATTATAAAAATATAATATCATTCAAATATTAAACTTCACTCTTTGAAGTGTTTTTTTAATTAGTTATAAATACTGTTTATCTTATTAGAATTGAATTAATAAAATAGTTTTTGAATAATGAAGTCATTTAGATTGGAACAAAACATAGATAGAACTGCTAGTGATTTTTAGTCAGAATTAAAAATATGTCAGCTAAATTTGAAATGGATTCTGAATTAATTTTTAAAATATTGTTTTAAATTCTATTAAAATCGTGCTTTAGAACGTTTTTTGATCATTTCGCTCTTTTAACTTTTGATTTTTTTTAGAAACCATTTTTAGAAAACAATAAATATCTGTATGTTGAATCTGTATGTTAATTGTTGGATTGGCCATGCCAAATTTAAAGTTTCTATTTCTTTCAGTATTATAAAAATCGTGCACTCTTTAACGCTATTTATACTCGTATCAAATGACACGTTTTTAAAGTTTTGTTTTACTTTTATTTTGCGTATAGTTTTTTAAATGTAATAAGCATA
The DNA here is from genome assembly GCA_964019185.1 of Maratus speculifer. Classification (NCBI taxonomy): domain Eukaryota; kingdom Metazoa; phylum Arthropoda; class Arachnida; order Araneae; family Salticidae; genus Maratus; species Maratus speculifer. The sequence continues at coordinate 281,770,101 of OZ025291.1, forward strand.
AAATAGTAATTAATGCAATAAAAGTGATTTTCAATTGTTTCAATCTAAAAATTGTAAATGAAAAACAATAAATAGAAATTCTCTAAAAGGCTTATTCGACACTGGTAGAAATAATGTTCATTTCGATTTAAAAAAAAGGGGGAGGGGACTGTTTTGTTCGCGATTTTGCGTTTTAAAAGTATCAGACATGTCAAATTTTTCGTCATATTCTTTATAAAATTTACACTCATAGTTTCCTATTTATTATTATAATGTACCTTGTATTCAGGGTCGAAACCAGAAGTGAACAATAGGGGGTGGGGCTCAAGAAAATGTAGGGGGGGGGTGATATTTTCTCTATCTCTCTCTGACGCAGATAGATAAATTAGTGTATATTCACATTGTAGGTACTGTATTTCTTATTAAACTTTTGTAATAACTTCGTTTTATTTTAAGAAAAGAATATGATGATGAAAAATTTGAGTGTACAACTAGTGCAAAATTAAAAATCATGTTAGCTTCATATGTACAAATAGGATGTGCGAATGTTGAAACACTTATTTTAATTATAATTTACTATTCCTGCAAAACTGTGACAGGGCCTCAAAATTAAATTAAGTTTTTAAACAGAATTTCATTTGAATTTTTGAAACAGAAATTCATTTAGTGACTTTGGAAACTTTTCCAGGAGAGGCTCAAAATGTCCTATGGGGGATGGGGGGGGGGGATGAGCCCTCCTAGCACCTCTTAGCTACGGCCCTGCTTGCATTTCGTTATACGCTGTGATTTTATTAGGTTGAAAAAAGATTTTATGATATACTAATATTGAACGAGTGATATTTACTCATTTTCGAATCACGAAACATCTGCATCTGTTGGATGTGTTGAATAAAATTTCATGTACGAAAGAACTTACGGAAATATAAAATTAGTCTACTATACTCTAACTGTAATTTGAAAATCTTTTTAAATTTTTGGTTCGGGAAAATATTTTTGAAGTTCATTCTATAATATCTAGGTATAAGATCTTATTTAAATACATCATTATTTACTTGATAACAATAGCATACTGAAATCACCCTAAAATAGTCATATTGGGAGATTTTAAAAATTATTGGGTAAATATTTATAATAACGTTCATTGCCAATTGGCTTAATAGGAAATGTGATGTTTCGACAATAAATTTGATACCGCTTGGCCTATGTCACCATAACCATTCTTGCATTGATCGCTTAGGCAAAAATGTAGTAGGTAGACTGTTGAAAGGAGTTGTTGTTAGTAAGCAGTCTTTTCTTTACGGGGCCCCACCAGTGGCCGAGAGGGTCTGACCTCTCAACTGGTAGACGGCAGGTGCTGGGTTCGAACCCAATCGCGGCCGTCGGCCTAACCGTTCGGAGTTTTCGTGGTTTTCTTCGAACCTTGCGTAAATACGGGTTAGGTTCCCTTAGAAAGACCCCCACGAAGGGCATTCCTCCCCCTGGGCCTATATCCCTAGCGTAGATAATCGGCCGTCACAAAATACACACCTTTTCTTTACGGAGTGAGTTGACTGTAAGCCGTCGATTTTTCATCCGTTGGGGGCTGTGTAAATGTAACGTTATCAACTTTTTGCTAATTTTGGATCCCCGCTCCCCCTTCTGATATCATATGTTATCATCCCTCGACCCCCTCGGTAATAATAATTATATCAAACGTATATTTTTTTTTCGTTAGGAGTAATATATAAAATTGGTAACATTTCTCTTTTACGTGCTTTATTGATTCAAATGATCAGAAATTTATAAAATATCTTTTTATATCAAATATCCCTTAAAAGAAATAATTACTTTTTAAAAGTATTTTACAATAGCTTTTTTTTATATGATGCATTCAACAGTAATAAAGTCTTGTTGCATTCACTCCAAACAGGAAGAGAGGTGGTGGTGGTGGGGGGGGGGGTAGATAGAAATTCTTATCAATAAATAAGTGGACAACATTCATTCTCTTTCTCTTTTATTTATTAGTAAACACAAGCTTCTTTTCAAATGTACTTCAGATATGGTTTCTCAAACCGTGAATATGTATGCATGCACATTTGAAGAACAGGAAGATCAAACCTTGGGGTATTCCGCATTTCAGAATTAAATAATTGTATGATAATTTAGCGATTTTAATAATATCTTTTTATTTTCATAAAAAAAAGATAACCGGCAATATTATACCATATTATTTTGAACCAAAGACCATGTTACAAATAAAAAGAAAAAATTTTGATTGGATCAAAAAAGGATATCGATATCAAAAGACCCTAAAATGATAATATCATATTTGTACAACCCCTTGCTGACGAAAAGCCTTTCACTTAACCTATCAATTTTTACTTCTATACTTAGTTTCCACTTGTATTTCATTCAAATTCCAGATGCCAAGATTCGATTATGTACTAAAACTTAGATACCTATATACTTAATCAGTAATTAAGATAATTATCAAATGAATCAAAATGACCTTCGCTGATTATATTTAATGTTGTTTCTGCTCTTTCTAAATGTTTTATATATTTTTCAGTGTAGCATTGTCAATGATGGTCATAGCCATACATGCCCAGAGAGATGTTCGATGCCTAAAACAGCGGTTGAAAATACTGAAATTCCAGAAAATATAATTGAAAAGCCACTTTGTGTTACTTCAAATGTTATCAATTTTAAATCAGAAACCAATATAAACATCAACGATAAGAGTTCACCTATTAGTCCTGATTATGTATCAATCAAACTGACTGTTTATCAATTCAAGTTCATCATCTTATTACTTGTCTTCCTACTGTTAATTGCTGTATTGGCATTTTTCTTTAATCAGGTAAGGAAGCTATTTAGAGAAAAGCGGTAAAAAATTACTTCCTAAAATAAAGTGCAACTAAAGAAAAAAAAAAAAAGATATTTTGAATATATTTTTTAAGAGTTAATTTTGATATTATACTTAAAACGGATTACATCTTTAGAAAGACTAAAATACAAAATTTAAAAGAGTTTTTTTTTTTTTTTTTTTTTTTTTTTTTTTTGTCTTACCTTATTTTGAATTACTAAGCGGATGTACGCTGCGAAACATTGGAACAAAAAATTTCTTTTCTGACCTTCCGTTCTTTACCTGCGGAAGAGGTTTTTAACCGCTTCTGTGCTATTTTTACAATTTTACAATGCTACTTATTGCTATAAATAACTTTCATTACAAGAAAGCAGCTATCTTTTTCAGGCGATCAGAAGGAATCAATTTCGGAAAATCCAAAAATATACTTCAGATTCCAAAACCAAAAGCTCTCCAAATTTTGATTTTTATGCATATATATATATAAGTTTCTGACTTTTGGGATACTGAGCATGTGTAAAAACTTCTGAAATTTATTGTCTAAAAATATTAATGTACTGTTAAAAATCAGATATATTATTTCTGTTGTCAAAGTCCTTGTTTTAAAAAATTAATATATAGTGTGCAACGATAGATAAAATATCGTTGAATAAGATTTTTTGGTACTTATGTATTAACGCCACCGCGGCAGAAGATGTGCTAATGCGCCAATAAAGAGCAATCTTGTTGTTCGCACGCGCACACACACACACACGCAAAAAAAAAAAAAAAAAAAAAAAAAAAAAAAAAAAAAAAAAAGGCTCAAAAACAAACAAATAAAAGCACTAAAAAATGGCGTTGAAATGAGCAAAAAAAGCATTAAAAACACTAAAAAGCACGAACAACAAGATTGCTCTTTATTGGCGCATTAGCGTAACTTCTGCTGCGGTGGCGTTAATACGTAAGTACCGATTTTTTTACTCACATCTGACATCGCATACGGAATACAACAATGTAGGATATGTATCATTGGATTGGATTATTTACACTCACTTTAGATTGCAAACTGAATTTTTGTTAAAAAACGTCGTTTGTTTGAAATTTCAATTCATTTGAAATTAGGAATATACGGACGACGACGGAGAGAACGGGCAGCTAAATATGAATTCTTCGAAGAATTCATATTTAGCTGCTTACAAATTATCTGTTTACAAAATCTGTCTCTATACTTAGTATCTTAGTATCTGTCTATAATCTGTTCATAAAAAGTTTATTTTCATACTTCATATAATTTTAATAAGTTATTAAGACAAAATATCATCATATATTTTAACTGCATTTCTTTCAAAACAAGTATTCCGATGTCTATGTCTAAAACATTTCCATATGTTTAAACTATTGTCTCAAAATTCTCATTATCGATGAGAAAATCTTAACCACAATAATTGTTTTGAAATGTTTGCTAATTAAGGGCACTTTGACTTATTTTTAACCGACTTCCAAAAAGGAGAGGATGTTATCAATTCGGCGCGAATGTATTTTTTTTTTATGTACGTTCACCGATTACTCCGAAACTATCCAACCGATAAATTTGTTTTTTGTGTTAAATGAAAGAGGCTACTCTTCCATTGGTACTTCTTCCATTTCATTAAAATTGGTTCAGTACTTTTTTACTAATTAAGTAAAAACTAATAAAATTAGTGATTTCTTGCAAACTAAAAGTAACATGGACGATGACTAAGCTCGCCGAATGGAGTGCTGCCAGATGGGTGAGCGGTGTAAGATAGCAGATTTGATTTCTGGTTCTTGAAAGAGATCGTGGGTTCGAACCCCACTCCTGACATACGTGTATGGTTTACAGTGATTTTTCCCGTATTATAATTTTTATTAACTGACATAAAAAAAAAAATCGTTAACTTTTAACTAAAAAGAGAAAAATAAACTTTTCTACCAAAAATTGAACCGACTTCAAAAGCTACTGCAAAGTGAAAAATAATTTTTTTACAGAATAGTATTAAGAAATTAAATTAAGAGCGTAGTATTTATCATGCGTATTATTATATTTATGTAGATTAATTTGATTTTTTGAAGTCGGTGCCAGCCAAGCCAAGTTCAAAATTAAAATTAATTATCCAATGCAAATCGTAAAAGAATAAAGTTAAAATTTTAACTAAATATTAAATCGTAAAAAAACTCGTAGATACTTGGATGCGTGTCTATTGGAAAATTACATGTAACTTGGCTTGGCTGGCACCGACTTCAAAAAATCAAATTAATCTGCATAAATATAATAATACGCATGATAAATACTACGCTCTTAATTTAATTTCTTAATACTATTCTGTAAAAAAATTATTTTTCACTTTGCAGCAGCTTTTGAAGTCGGTTCAATTTTTGGTAGAAAAGTTTATAGAGGTTTGTTATTCCCCTAACCTTCTAGGATCACTGAAACATGTAAACATCAAATTATGCGTTTACAAAAATGCGTTTACAACATCAAATTATGCGTGACGTTTATATTTAATCAATTTATATTGAATATATTTTTAAAACTTATATTAATATTACTTTACATGTTTAATTTACATCAACTTATTTGTTATCAAAAGTTTTTTATTTTTCAGAAGATGCGAACTTTAGAGAATGCAACTGCGAGTCTCAATGCGGTAATTAAAAAATTGTTATTAGAATTGTTATTTATTATCATTTTCAACTTACAATGTATTTTTCGTAGCTCACTTCTTATATGCGAGAATTTTTCTGAAACCAGAAAATAATAAATGTTATTTTTTATTCTTAATATAGTTTTTTTTTTAGAAATCTGAAAAGTAAACATGGATATTGCACTTTTTTAATGTTATTATATCTAGACACACGGCAGTGTGTCAGCCAAGTTCAAAAAGTAAAAGTCGACACACCGGCCGTGGGTTATATTACCCGAAACATTTCGGGCCACTTTTGACCCCTCAATAACTTAAATTCTATTTGACCTACACAATTGCAATTTTTTGTGTCGTGTAAGACCATCTTCTAATTTCCTAATCCTATAAATTTAAAAAAAAATCTTTTACCGTTCACGAGAAATTGACGTCTGAAAACCACTGTTTTTCCCACTGACTCACTCACTCACTCATAGAAATGTTTGACTACTTCCAGGTGACTTAGGAAATTGAAATTTGGTGTGGAGGTAGGTTATTGGATCTATCAATAGGAAAAAATCAGAAATCACCATTAATTAAACATTAATGGTTGTTAGAAGATAAATTATTGGATTACAATGGCGGTTTATGAGAATTTCACAAAATACCAGAAATAGTGCCAAGTTGGCGTCACTTTTGGCGAGTATCGGGACTAATCTCTGAAACTAGTACCGAACCGATTTCAAAAGTAATGGAACCAAAATGATGGTATTCGCCCCGGTTCAAACGCAGACTATATCTTATGTCTGTGACACTAACCAAAAGAGGGTTCAGAAGCAAAAAACACTCTAAAAATGGGATTTTTGTTTTAGTGAAGGGCCTAGAAGCAAAAAATTTGTCATGTTAATTATTTATAAGATATGAATGATCACTAATGACATTTGCTAAAAAATACCAAATTTAAAAGGGGTGGAAATTCGCGAAGAGCATTCTGAAAACGTTCTGAATAGCGATTTTAAAACAATCTCAGCAAACAACAAACCGATTTTAAAAGTAATGATATCAAAATGATGATGATGGTCCTTGCTCCAACATAGGCTATATCTTATGTCGATGCCACTAACCCAAAGGGGGTAAAAGAACAAAAACGTTCTAAAGATGCGATGTCTGTATGTTAATGGGACTAGAATTATAAAGTTTGGCATTTTAGAGTTCACGGGAATTTCGCGAAATATCAGAAATAGTGCCAAGTTGGCGTCTTTTTTGGCGAGTATCGGAGCTAATTTCTGAAACTATGAACCGATTCCAAAATTAATAGTACCAAAATGATGGTATTCACCTCGGTTCAAGTATATGCTATATTTTATGTATATACCATTAACCATAAGAGAGTGAAGAAGCAAAAAACATTCTAAAAATGAGATTTTTGTTTTACTAATAAGCATAGAAGCACAAAATTCGGCATGTTACTTATTTATAAGATAAAAATGATCTTTAAGGGCATTTGCTAAAAAATAAAGAATTCAAAAAGGGTGAAAATGCACGAAAAGCATTCTAAAACTGTTCTAAATTGGGATTTTTAAGCAATCTCAGTAAACAACCATCTGATCTTAAAAGTAATGATCTTAAAATGATGGTGACATTCCTTGCTCCAATATAGGCTATATCTTATGTCAATGCCACTAATCCAAAAGAATTAAAAGAGCAAAAAAAATTCTAAAAATGCGATGTCTGTATGTTAAGGGCTTAGAAACATCAAATTTGGCATGTTCATTACTTATAAGATATAAATGATCATTAAGAACATTTGTTAACAAATACAAAATTTAAAAGGGGTAAAAATGCGCGAAAAGCGTTCTATAAACGTTCTAAATAGCAATATCAGCAATATTGGAAAGTTAGCGAACCGATTAAAAAAAAAAAAAAAGAAAAAAAAAAGTCAAAATGATGGTGGCAGTCCTTGCTCTAACAACAGTATTGGATAAATTGCCAGATTACAATGGGAGTCTATGGGAATTTGGCGAAATACCAGAAATAGCGCCAAGTTAGTATCACTTTTGGCGGGTAATTTTTGTCGCCAATTTGGCGATATATCGCCAAGTTGGAGACAAACTTTTTTGGTCGTCGAGATAATCAAGTAGTACCCAATCACATAAAAGAAACATCCTTATTAGTGGAATTTAATGGAACATAAGCAATCCTAATGTTAAAAGTTTTTAATTTGATTCAAAGAAACAGTGAATAAACGCAGGAAAAAGCTGTAAGATTAATTAATATTAAATAAAACTAATTTAATATTAAGCCAATTTATTTCAAAAAGGAAACAAATACCGACTTATTTGACAAAAAATAATGATATCCTATCAAAAACATGAATGTGAAAAAATGCCAAGTTCGTTAAAGATTTCGCTAATAAAAGAAGTGATTTGACAAAAAATAATGATATCCTATCAAAAACATGAATGTGAAAGAATGCCAAGTTTGTAAAAGGTTTCGCTAATGAAAGAAGTGAGATCTAACTGCAAACCAAGTTCTTTCGAAGCTCCTTAAATCATAGCTCCTGTCATGCATAATATTCTTCAATTGCTTAAAATGAGTTGGTATGTTACTTGTTATTCAATAGAGCGACTTGGCAAGTTTTCAGCCCCTAACTTTAATGTTTGAGTAAGTACTTAATGTTTGAGTACCTAACTTTAATGTTTGAGTAAAATTTAATCTAGAATCTGATTGGGAAAGATCTAGTCATTCAAATGTTCGAATAACTACATTGAAGTTAAGGTATCGATAAATTAATTAAGTGATCAACTTTAAGTTCTGATCAATTAAATAGAGAAATTTGAATAACAGAAAACTTGTAAGTCGCTCTATTGAATAACAAGTAACATACCAACTCATTTTAAGCAATTGAAGAATATTATGCATGACAGGAGCTATGATTTAAGGAGCTTCGAAAGAACTTGGTTTGCAGTTAGATCTTACTTCTTTCATTAGCGAAACCTTTTACAAACTTGGCATTCTTTCACATTCATGTTTTTGATAGGATATATATATATATAAAAGGTGACATATTTTTATTTATCACCATGACTATTTTTTTATATCTGTACTACTATGTTATGCTCACAACTGCTCTTTTACAGTGTTTTGGTGGAGAATTATAAGTAAATATAAAATAAAAAATTCATTAAAAGCCTTGGAAATTTTTTTTGAGAAAACTTCTCTTTTAATTACATTTTTAGAAGTAATAATATAAATATTTAACAGCCTAGGAAACTAGAATTTTTTTTTTAAATTTCTTTATTTTGTGAAAAGATGACATAAATTTGCTTTTGCTGTATGTTTAAAAATTGACGTTTATATTCTTAAAAATTGTCTTGCATGAAGTATCTGACGATTTTAGTTTATTTAATGTTTGCATCTCCCATTTTTAAAAATTGTTCTAGAGCGTGTAGACCAGACATGTCAAACACATGGCCTGCGGGCCACAATTGGCCCGCCAGGAACTTCTCTGTGGCCCGCCAAGCCTTTGGCATTTTCGTATGTTTGATTCACTTATTAGTTGATGCAGAAAATACACTTTGCATTGCAAATCTGACAGCGTTGCAAAATTGGGGAATAATTTCATTCAAAATATCTACCATTATTTCAGAATATTAATCTGCATTACATTTAATGGCAGATATTGACATGAATTAAATTTAATGATCCGCAATTAAATAAAGAAAAGTTTAAAATTTTTAATTAATGGTTATTATTTTGGATGAAATATTTTTTACAGTTTGGCATACGAGATGCAAGCAACACCGATTCAATACCACTGTGGCATAAAAGATGCAAATATACTGTCTTAAATATGATCAAATCTAATTCATTTTAAAATTTCGTTTCCATGAGACAGGGTATGCAAAAGTTATTAACAAGAAAGTTAAGAAGAGCCTATCTTAATCTGAAAATTAAAAAAATTATAAAAGCTTTATATATATTTTTTTCTAATAGTTTATTATGTGTTTTATGTTGAAAGAAATACATTATTTTACTGCGCTCTTTCATTCACTACGATATTACAAAGTAATGCGTGGGCAGTTGTTAGGTATTACAAATGTATCAAAAATCAATTAAAAAAACGACGCTAATTTCTAATTAAAAGTTTCTAAAAAATCAAAAAGACATAAATAGCTTTAAAAGGCAAAGGTGAACCAAATTCTCGTCTCGTAAAATAATAAAAAAATATAATAATAACAAACAATTGTTAATCTGTTTTTATTATTTGGCTTCATGCATAGTCGAAAGCAAACATGTTGGACATAAACTCATTAATTAATTTCATCTTTAAAGGTTAGTAAATGTATCATTATAAATTATCCCTGTGAGATCTTTATTTTTCTTGATAATGAAGATATAACATCAGATTCATAAAAGTCAATTTGAAATATTTTTTTTTAATACTCAAACAAAGACTGAAAAATTGTGTTTGATTATGTAGAAACTTCGTTAAAGTTTTCTACGAATTTACTCACAAATATTTCGAAAACCCCACAATTATCTAGAAATAATTTGCATAAATAAATAGATTTTAAACTGAAACTTTGTTGTAAAAAGTGTGTTCGTGAAACATATTAAAAGTACACATGCTTTTAAAAACAACGATTGGATGCAACTGCGCACAACTCGAAATCGCTCAAGTTAAAATAAAGGATGTACAGAATAGTTAAGAAATTTTAAAAATATGCAGGGGCATTTCTATAAATATTCATGATATAACCAGAAATTTCAATAATCGCATGAAATCGATAATTTCAATATGCGTTGCGATAACTGAAAATTTTCATTAAACTAAGAAAATTTCATTAGTAGACAGTAGCCATCAACAAATATTTTTTTAATAGCCCCCTTTTCTCATTTAATAGCCCTGTGGCTGGAGGCTAGCGTTTATTTTGTCCTTTAATTTTATAATTCTTGAAAATATAAGTGCAAAATTTTACTCTGTGGACAAGTTTTTTTTTTTTTTTTTTTTTTTTTTTTTTTTCATACACAATATGTACTTAAAAATAAATGAGGAGAATCTGGAAATTATTCCTATGCCGGATCAATGCCCATAGCTAACATTTTTTTAATCAATTATGATTGTTTTTCATAATATTATATTGTAAATAATTGTGTTCTTCCATGATTGGTTTTATAAAAAGTAGCAATTACAGCATAAAAGAAAATGCAGACATTAGGATTACAAAATTACTAACACATTTTTTTTCTTTTTTTATAATTTTGAGTGCGATATAAATTTTAAAAGGTTCAATTTGTATAAATTTATTTTAGCTAATAAAAATCGTAAAAATTTTATGGTGCGCGTTTTTATTTTTTTCAATGAATAGTTTTAAAATTTTTGTATGTATTTTTGTTTGCTTGTTGGTTTTTTAAAACAATGTTGTATTTTTAATAAACAGTTTCCATTTTGTTCGCATCAAATTTACTCTCCTTTATTTTCGATAATGTGGCCCGCGGCTTTGTGCACATTGCTAAATTTGGCCCGCGGGGGTAGACGATTTTGACAAGCCTGGTGTAGACCATAAGAAAATTTTGTCCTTCATTGGTGCCCGTTGCCAGCAAAATAAAAAACCTATTTTATAATGTTTATTGAAATATCATTTTTTTTTCCTTTGGAATAAAAAGTGGGATACGTTTTTTTACATTTCGTAGAATATTTTTTTAATAAATTAGAGTTATTCTCGAAAACATTATTCACAAAAATCTAAAGTAAATAAAATTTCTGGTCGAGCTTTCTGTACTAATTTCAAGAAATATATTACATTTTAATTTCTTTACAAATAACTCAAAATCAGCCAAAACTAATTATTTTTTAAATAAAGAAGAAATAATGTAGCTCATTAAGGATATTATGATATATAAAAAAGGGCAATATGTAAAACAGGCATGTCAAACTCGTCTACCCTTGCGGGCCAAATTTAGCAATGTGCACAAAGCCTTGGGCCGCATTATCGAAAATAAAGGAGATTAAATTTGATGCGCACAAAGGATTTAGAACCAGAAAATTTTTTTAATTAAACGGATCTTCCATTAAATTCTGTTCTCATTTGCAACCTTTTTAATTTAATTCGCTAAATACATTTCTGGTTCCAAATATGTTTCTGTGATTTATAAAAAGCCGGAGGCTGGCATGTGTGGGTATATTATCAGAGTGCTTTGTCAAATATGATGAAAAATAAGTTAAAATAAAAATACAAACATGCTTAAACACAAATTGAACTTTTTAAAATTTAAATCGCACTCAAAATTATAAAAAAAAAATGTGTTAGTAATTTTGTAATCCTAATGTCTGCATTTTCTTTTGTGTTGTAATTGCTACTTTTTATAAAACCAATCATGGAAGAACACAATTATTTACAATATAATATTATGAAAAACAATCATAATTGATTAAAATATGTTAGTCATGGGCATTGATCCGGCATAGGAATAATTTCCAGATTCTCCTCATTTATTTTTAAGTACATATTGTGTATGCAAAAAAAAAAAAAAAAAAAAAAAAAAAAAAAACAAGAATTATAAAATTAAACGACAAAATAAACGCTAGCCTCCGGCCACAGGGCTATTAAATGAGAAAAAGGGGCTATTAAAAAAAATATTTGTTGATGGCTACTGTCTACTAAAGAAAATTTCTTAGTTTAATAAAAAATTTCAGTTATATCAACGCATATTGAAATTATCGATTTCATGCGATTATTGAAATTTCTGGTTATATCATGAATATTTATAGAAATGCCCCTGCATATTTTTAAATTTTCTTAACTATTCTGGACATCCTTTATTTTAATTTGAGCGATTTCGAGTTGTGCGCAGTTGCATCCAATCGTTGTTTTTAAAAGCATGTGTACTTTTAATATGTTTCACGAACACACTTTTTTCAACAAAGTTTCAGTTTAAAATCTATTTATTTATGCAAATTATTTCTAGATAATTGTGGGGTTTTCGAAATATTTGTGAGTAAATTCGTAGCAAACTTTAACGAAGTTTCTACATATCAAACACAATTTTTCAGTCATTGTTTGAGTATAAAAAAAAATATTTCAAATTGACTTTTATGAATCTGATGTTATATCTTCATCATCAAGAAAAATAAAGATCTCACAGGGATAATTTATAATGATACATTTACTAACCTTTAAAGATGAAATTAATTAATGAGCTTATGTCCAAAATGTTCCCTTTCAACTATGCATGGAGCCAAATAATAAAAACAGATTAACAATTTTTTGTTATTATTATTTTTTTATTATTATTTTACGAGACGAGAATTTGGTTCACCTTTGCCTTTTAAAGCTATTTATTTCTTTTGATTTTTTAGAACCTTTTAATTAGAAATTAGCGTCGTTTTTTTAATTGATTTTTGATACATTTGTAATACCTAAAAACTGACACGCATTACTTTGTAATATCGTAGTGAATGAAAGAGCGCAGTAAAATAATGTATTTCTGTCAACATAAAGCACATAATAAACTATTAGAAAAAAATATATATAAAGCTTTTATAATTTTTTTTAATTTTCAGATTAAGATACGCTCTTCTTAACTTTCTTGTTGACAACTTTTGCATACCCTGCCTCATGGAAACGAACTTTTAAAATGAATTAGATTTCATCATATTCAAGACAATATGTTTGAATCTTTTATGCCACAGTGGTATTGAATCGGTGTTGCTTGCATCTCGTATGCCAAACTGTAAAAAATATTTCATCCAAAATAATAACCATTAATTAAAAATTTTAAACTTTTCTTTATTTAATTGCGGATCATTAAATTTAATTCATGTCAATATCTGTCATTAAATGTAATGCAGATTAATATTCTGAAATAATGGTGGATATTTTGAATAAAATTATTCCCCAATTTTGCAACGCTGTCAGATTTGCAAAGCAAAGTGTATTTTCTGCATCAACTAATAACTGAATCAAACATACGAATGCCAAAGGCTTGGCGGGCCACAGAGAAGTTCCTGGCGGGCCAATTGTGGCCCGCCGGCCATGTGTTTGACATGCCTGATGTAAAATAATATATTTTATTTTCTTTTATATTCAAATAAATTATTCGCCCCCCCCCCAAAAAAAAAAAAAAGTTTTAATTAAGAAATAATGCTATGCAGCATTTAAAAAAGAAATTCATTCTTATAAATTTATTTCGAATTTAATTATTTAATTTTATGTTTATGTCTCATTTTATGCGATTTTTATTTTACAGCAAAGAGTAAGCAGCATACAACAACTGGCTGCGAATAGTACTATTGAAAGAGTCACCAGTCAAGATGAGGTATATATTCTACTTGAGATATATATGAATTATTTACCTATTCCATCCATTTCAATCATGTATTATGATTTTATTTTAAAGTTTTTATTCATTTTATTTTGGTATTATGTGCACTGGTAACCCAAAATTCGTATTATTTTGCTTTTCATGGCTGATGCGAGGATGAAACCACACAGTTTATTTGTAGTTCTATAATATTTAGGGCCTGAAGAGTCTATTGTGGCTCTGCAAATTCCAAATATTTTTTTAATTATTTTTTCATGTTTTGTTTATATATACTGTTTTACAATTAATGGTTATATGTATATACCCGGTGGTTATAATATAAGTATCTCTATTTGGAACTGTCTGTCACTTCAAGGAATAACCCGAATGAAATCAAAATCGGTGAACTTACTATTCGAAAAAGGGAAAGAACAATGAAGAGTAAAAATAACAAAAACAATAACCACAAACATATGGCGCTACGGATCCTGTCGGGGAAAACGCCGACAATCATCAGAAAAATCAAGAAGCTGCTATTCCTGCCACTAATGTTGTACGATGTACGAGATCCTTCTAAGTTTTTCAGATCGTGCTTTAATTATAATACTATTCCATGTAATAAGAAAAATGACCAGCAGAAATGGCGATTTTTTGATTTTTCTGAGGATCACAACGGTGCTTTCACTGACAGAACCCGTAACGCTATCTGTTTAGGATTATTGTTTTTATATTTTTTATTGTCCTTCCCTCTTTTCGAATACTAAGTGTGCCGATTTTGATCTCATTCGAGATATTCTTTCAAACCACAGGCAACTCCAAACAGAGATACTTATTTTATAACAACCCTATACATACACACGCACACACATATTTGTATGCAATAAAAATAAAATCAAAAATTTATAAACAAGTTAGCAGAATCATAAAAATGAGCAAAAATGCACGGTGAAAGCTAGAAATGTATAATAATTTATTTATATACATATATTGCAGTATGTAATATTTTGTGTATGTTTCTTGAAACAAATTGCATCATTATATAATGAATTTTATCAACAAAGAAACAGATAAAAAAAAAAGCTCGATAGATGTGTCAGCTTATTTAAACTCACTAAATATATTTTAATTCATAATTTAATATTCCCATTTTACAAGTTTTTTAGAAATTTCCTTCGTTTTCATCATATAGTTAAGATTTTTTTTTTATATTTTCATCATCTGATTGTTGGATGCCATATAAAATATATAACATTAATAATAATAAATAAAAAAAATGAAATTCCAAATAATCAAAATGCTGCCAAACGATGAATTCCGAAATATTCAATGTCTACGATACAGTAACGGCACTTAGCGTAAAGGTTCCCATTAATAATGCTGCAAAAGTTCGCACAATTCCATGGTGTGGTGGGTCAGCGCATGAGATAAAACTAAGGCCTATTAGAATTTTATCTGAAGACTTCTTACAGCAAAGTTGATTGAAGCTGTCCAGCAGTGGTCATGGAGTAGTAGACCATTAGCCAACAACTGTCCATCATTGCCATCACCTATCTTGCTGCTGGCCATCAATTTTATCTTTGCTCGGGTGTTTCATATGTCACATACTATTTCACACAAAGCTCTTCCCCAGCATCCATCCATTATTTACAATGTAAAAACAGATTATCTCATAATTATTACATGAAATATTTTTATTATATGTGAAATAAGAAAAACATAATAATTATTTAAATACATATAAAGAGAGTAATATGTGCTTACCTTATGTCAAAAAAAATAATTTTATGTGATAATTTAAAAAACTTAATGTCGTCAATCTAGAGTAGAAATGTCATGCATGAAAATTTTGCATAATAATAAGAAAAATGAAACCTAATAATCAAATATTAATTGATATATACAGAGACGGAGAGAGGGAAAAAAAAATAAGTATTGGTATTTTTCTTTTAACTGAAAAATGCTGGTAGAAAAACCAGAATAAATCAACCGACCATCCTCCAATAGCGAAACCTCATTTTTTCCGGTATGCCGACAAATACGAGTTTTTTCGGCAAGCTGGCTGATGAGAGGGAATACGTATTTGCAAATAAAAAAAAGAGAAGAAAAACTTTTAAAAAAATGACTTACGTTGTGCATATTTCTGTATATAAAAAGTATTTGTACGAAACTGTGGAAAGAATTCATTAGCATTTTAGTACTAAATAAGTAATCAGCAATAAGCACACTTCAGTTATTTTTAGATTTCTAGGCTTTCCATTACTTGAGATGTGTATAAAATTAAATGAATAAATGGACATAAGAAAGGTTGTTTTGAGATTGAAAAAAATCCCTGTCGGCTTGGCCTATAAGCGGAGGTAGATTTCGAAGAGTGCTCATTTCAACAACAAAAAATAAAACATGATTAGAGATAAATCCAATTTAACAATTTTCTTTGGCCGCTTTTGGAAAATTTTTAATTTATTTTTATGTAAGAACTGGTTTTTATCAATATCATCTTAAGCGAAATTCGGCTCAAATGCCCATTTTGACAACATATTTTGAAATATATTCTGACTTTATTATTAAAACATCGACCAATACGCAAATTATATAGTTCCTAAATAACAAAAAACTGTCAACTGAATGCTTTTGAGAACAAAATCGAATTTAAAAATGAGTCATAAAATAACCAATTTGTTATTTGAATACATTCTCAATTCTTAAGTCGTGATCGATTTGGGAAATTTTGTGTGAAGTGCTCACTTTGACAGCTTTAAAAATACATATATTTAACCTTTATCAAAAAACTGACCAGTACGGCATATTACACAGTTCCTAAATAACAAATAACTGTCAATGGAATGCGTTTGAAAGCAAAATTGAATTTAAAAATCAGTCATAAAATAACAAATTTGTTATTTTAATACATTTTCAATTCTTAAATCATGATAGCTTTGGGAAATTTTGTGCGAAATGCCTACTTTGTCAGCTTTAAAAAATATATTTAGCCTTTATCAAAAAATCGACGAATTCTCACATTATATAGTTTCTAGATAATAAAAAACTGTAAATTGAATGCGTTTGAGAGTAAAATTGAATTTAAAAATGAGTCATAAAATAACCAATTTGTTATTTGAATATATCTTCAATTCTTTAATCATGGTGGCTTTGGAAAATTTTGTGCGAAGTACCCATTTTGGCAGCCTTTTTTGAAATATATTCTACCTTTATCAAAAAACTGGCTAATCCGTCACATTATATAGTTACTATATAAGAGTCCTGTAAATTGGATGCGTTTGAGAACAAAAATGGATTTAAAAATGAGTCAGAAAAAATGCAATTTGTTATACTTCCTCAATTTTTCAATCACCATCACTTTGGGAAATTCTGCTCAAAATACCGTTTTTGGTAGTCTTTTATGAAAAATATTCTGCCTTTATCAAAAAAATTGGCTAATACGTCACATTATACAGTTCCTAAATAGGAGGATTTGTCATTTGGATGCATTTAAAATCAAAAGTGAATTTAAAAATGATTCAGAATATAAGCAGTTTGGATTTGAGTTTTTTTCTCCAACTCCTATTTTTGTTTAATTTATTTTTGCTATAAGAATTGATCCTATGAAAAAGTTGTTAATATAAAAGTCGTAGATATTATTGAGAAGATGTAAAATAAATTTAATTGGATTTGAATGCTTAAAAATTGACTAAGTTATGGATTTTTTTTTCTTTTTCCACACCCCTTTTTCTTTTCGTTTTTAATTTTTTGCATCGGTAAAAGTTGTTCCTATCAAAACCTTGTAAACACAAAAATTTTAGGTAATTTTGAGAACATTTATAAAAAATTTAGTTGGATTTGATATCTAATAAATTGACGAAGTTATGATTTTTTTCTCCCCAAAACCCTGTTTTTTTTTCGCCCCTCGAGCCCATTTTTAGCTTTATCAAAAATCTGTCATGCATAAACTTTTGGCCCATTTTTTAGAAGTAATATAAACTTTAAAGGGATTCTGTATCTATTTTAATTTAGAAGTTATCGCGTTATTTCTGTTTTCACAAAACCCTCCTAACTTCTACCCCCTTGGTCCGATTTTGCCCATTAACGAACTTAACCGAGATTTTTATGCCCCTTGATTTTATGTAAAAGTTTGAAGAAGATCTGAGCATAATTATGGAAGTTATCGTGTTCAGAAGAAAGTGATATACACCGATAGATAGATAGATAGATAGATAGATAGATAGATATATAAACTTTTTTAATAATGGTAGTTTTGGGGTCTAGGGGTCGTGATCGGTGTAGATCTGCAAAATGTTTTTAGAAATTCCAACATGGGAGCGATCGCAATAGATAGTATTTCATACGAAATCTACCTAATAAATGTTATATTATATTAGGATGCATTTGAATTATACTATAACAGACATGACCAGACTCTGAGTAATCAGTTCATATCTGGTGTATAATGTAATACCAATTATCTATTGATTACCAATACTCTATTAATGAAATCAAGAAAAATTATAAACTTCAATATTTCTTACGCTTAGTTATAATATTAAAAAAATTGATGCAAAAATTTTAAAACTACACATTTAAAGAAACGTTGCAAAAATGTTGTAAAGGAAATTTTTTTTTACAAAGAATTAATGAAGCTTGGAAGTTCTCACGATTTTGGAAATGCTTCTTTTATCTTCATATTTATCTAAGGGAAAACAGCCAATCAGAAACATCAAAACCTAAAACTGTTTGAAAATTTACAGAAATGTCTTTTACAAAATGAATTTCTGTAAAAGGACGTTAATTTTATTTACGAAGTACTTCCAGAAATTTCGAAAATCTACTGTTTTCTGAGGTTTTTCATTGGTTTTTTAAATAATTTCTCATGAAAATAGAAAGCTTCTGATATCTTGAGAAAGTTAGTCTTGAGATTACAATGAATTTTAGAATTTTTTTTAATTATATCTGGGAAATTTCGAGAATTTTTTACAGTGCATAAACAATAAATTCATTGTTTTTATTAATTTTTTTATAACGTTTCTTCCAATTTCAGTTATTAGTTAATTTGAATATTCATCCATCTAAGGTATACGTAATCGTATACATTAACTACAAAATCGAAATTCTTTTTCTTTCTTCTTTTTCTGTATTTATTTATATAGTTTTTTTTTTATTTTAGACTGTAGGTTATAATGCTGATGATTCAGACAGCGAAACTAGAGATACGGTATGCAATTTTTATAATATTAAAATGGAATTTGTAATTTGTTCCTAAACTATTTTTTATTAATTTTATTTAATATAGAAAAAAGAGTTTTCGTCAGAATGATTGTATCCCCTCTCCCTTCAAACGTGTCTATAAGCAATTTTTAGTCCTTTGTAACTTCATTTCGCTTGCACTTGTATCTTGAATATTTGATTAACTTTCCATTTTTCAAAGCCGGTTTAAATGCTTATTTTCGGATTTTTAATGTATTTTATTTGTTACATTTCTGTATTTTTTTATGTTTATGTGTTTAACAATTGTTTTGTACGTGGAACTAGAAAAAAAAAAATCTATTTTTATTTTATGTTTGAAGCAGTAAACGAGAATAAAAGAAAACTGTGATTTTTTTTATTTACTAATTCGACTTCTGTAATTTTATGTTAAATTTAAAGACATGCGTTGTAATTAACATTCATAAATATTTATATGTAACTATGTTGTTTAAAATAATATCTTAAAGTGACACAGAAGAAAATTTTGTGGTATAACCAGGGTTGGGTTTCTTCCGGAAGAAACCTATTTCTTCCAGGACAGTGGAAGAAACTAGAAAAAACCGGAAGAAACTGGAAGAAATGGAAGAAACCACCAGAAACCAAAACAAATGCTCAAAGTTAAAGTACATTAACTATGTAAAAGAATTAAAGTATAATTACATGAAATCTAAATTGGAAAATTTGATTTTTTTTTAAATATTATTTTTGCAAATATAAGCTTTTTTTAGTAACAAACTTCAGGTTCAGCAGACATTTTCAGTTGAGGGATTTTTACTACTGTAGAGGTTGAGATTTTTTTTTTTATTATGGAATGGGTTTTTTTATTAATTGCTCCATTTATTAAAAAAGAAACTACCTAGACAAATTGTTTATTTTTCGTATTAAAATATATTTTTTTCATTTAAATGTGCATTATTTTAAACTGTGCAACACAGTAAATAAATAAATTTGTAATTTTTTATATTTTTCATCTAGCATGAATATTTCAATGTTGATTTTAAAAGATTAATGTTCTAAAAACATCTATGGGTATGTCAAAATGCTTTTAAATTACAGTATAATCTCTAAATAACGGGCACCTTGGGAACGCAGAAATTGTCCGCTATTGGGAAAACCTGAAAGATTCAAAAATCACCAAGGCATGCTTAATGTTTCATTAATTGACTTTTATATGGCCTAAAACCTCTATTATATGACTAATTAAAAATTAAAAATGTTTTTAAGCAATAAAACTGAAATAAAATTGTGCACACCTTTATCCACTGTTTATTACATTCTTATGAAAAAAATCTGTTTCAAAAGTTTACTTTTGCTTGAGATATGTAATTTGTTTTTAAATATGACGCTATTTGGACATTATAGAGTTCCGAGCGGAGAGGAGGGGATAGCGCTTTTGGGCCACTAACCCCTTCGCGATGGGAGTCTTTTACGAAATTATTAATGTTTTGTCACCAGTTTCAGGATAGTATCCTGAAGTGTAGGACTTGAAAAAAAATCTTCATTTTTAGCTTTTGTTCCAATTTAAGTTGAGAAACTGATTGCAGCATCCTACTGCTAAAAAACATTTTTGCTATACTTTGTTGCATTATACTAAGTAAAATAAAGATTTTAATGATCTTTTTTAGGTGCGTTCGTAATTATGCGAATACGTAGCACCTATAGTTGTCGTTCAGTCCGTCCGTCTGTCCGTCCGTCTGTCTGTCCGTCTGTCTGTCCGTCCGCATATAACAACGCAAAAACTACCCAACTGAATCATTTGAAATTTAAAATATATAAATATTACATAATTTTTTCGAGTCATTTCAAATTTTATGAAGATCGGATCCGTAGTTGAATTACAGGGACAATCAAAAGTATTTCATTATATTACGTTCAACGAGAAAAAATGGTTTCAATCGCCTTTTTTAGGTGCGTTCGTAATTATGCGAATACGTAGCACCTATAGACGTCGTTCAGTCCGTCTACCTGTATGTCCGTCTGTCTGTACATCCGTCTGCCTGTCTGTCCGTCCGCATATAACAACGCAAAAACTACCCAACCGAATCGTTTGAAATTTAAAATATATAACTATTACGTAATTTTGTCGAGTCATTTCAAATTTTAAGAGGATCCAATGCGTAGTTGAATTACAGGGACAATCAAAAGTACTTCATTACATTACGTTCAACGAGAAAAAATGGTTTCAATCGACTTTTTTAGGTGCGTTCGTAATTATGCGAATACGTAGCACCTATAGACGTCGTTCAGTCCGTCTACCTGTATGTCCGTCTGTCCGTCCGCATATAACAACGTAAAAACTACCCAACCGAATCGTTTGAAATTTAAAATATATAACTATTACGTAATTTTGTCGAGTCATTTCAAATTTTAAGAGGATCCGATGCGTAGTTGAATTACAGGGACAATCAAAAGTACTTCATTACATTACGTTCAACGAGAAAAAATGGTTTCAATTCGAATTTTTTAGGTGCGTTCGTAATTATGCGAATACTTAGCACCTATAGACATCGTTCAGTCCGTCTACCTGTATGTCCGTCTGTCCGTCCGCATATAACAACGCAAAAACTACCCAACCGAATCGTTTGAAATTTAAAATATATGACTATTACGTAATTTTGTCGAGTCATTTCAAATTTTAAGAGGATCCAATGCGTAGTTGAATTACAGGGACAATCAAAAGTATTTCATTACATTACATTCAACGAGAAAAAATGGTTTCAATCGACTTTTTTAGGTGCGTTCGTAATTTTGCGAATACGTAGCACCCATAGACGTCGTTCAGTCCGTCTACCTGTATGTCCGTCTGTCTGTACATCCGTCTGTCTGTCCGTCTGTCTGTCTGTCGCCTGTCTGTCCGTCCGTATATAACAACACAAAAACTGCCCAACCGAATCGTTTGAAATTTAAAATATATAATTATTACATAATTTTGGCGAGTCATTTCAAATTTTATGAAGATCGGATGCGTACTTGAATTACAGGAACAGTCAAAAGTATTTCATTACATTCGTTCAACGAGAAAAAATGGTTTCAATCGCCTTTTTTAGGTGCGTTCGTAATTATGTGAATACGTAGCACCTATAGACGTCGTTCAGTACGTCTACCTGTATGTCCGTCTGTCTGTACATCCGTCTGTCTGTCTGTCCGCCTGTCTGTCCGTCCGCATATAACAACACAAAAACTGTCCAACCGAATCGTTTGAAATTTAAAATATATAATTATTACATAATTTTGGCGAGTCATTTTTTCGGTGCGTTTGTAATTAATTAAATACGTAGCACCTACTGTTGTCGTTCAGTCCGTCCGTCTGTCTGTCCGTCCGCATATAACAACGCAAAAACTGCCCAACCGAATCGTTTGAAATTTAAAATATATTATTGTTACATAATTTTGTCGAGTCATTTCAAATTTTAAAAAAATCGGATGCATAGATCAATTACAGGGACGATCAAAAGGATTCCGCTACATTACGGTCAATGGGGAAAAAAGTTTCAAATGCATTTTAATCGTTTGAAATTTTTAATACTTAATTATTACATAATTTTGTCGAGTTACTTCAAATTTTATCAAAATCGGATGCATAGTTCAATTACAGGGACAATCAAAAGTATTTATGGGGAAAAATGTTTCAAATGCATTTTAATGGTGTTACACTCAGTCGAACATAATAAAATTGATATGCATCTATAAAGTAGATGTTATAATATACATTTTGTACAATCTGTGGTGCAATGAATATTTGTTATTGATTTACAAGGCCACACAAAAGTATTCCATTGCATAATGGTATAGGAAGAACATTGTTTGGTGCTTATTTTAATTGTAATTATTTATAGTTTTATGAGATTGATATATGAGAGTGAGATTTTTAAGACTTCGTTGTCGTACGAACACATCTCATTTGCTACGCTTCACGTGCAATTTCTAACTTGTTTAATTCTGAGGATAGATTGAAACAGGTTTTTAAAGCCAAAACCGAATTTAGGTGACCTTCCTACTTTTTGGCCAAAAATAACATCCAGAAAAAATTTTAAGTAATTAAACTGTACATTTTAAAGTAATTAATACATACATAAGCATACATAATTGAAATTAATTATATGTATAGTATTTATTAATGATGTAAAACTGTTAATAATCCAAAACCTTTATTTTCATATACAATAATATGCAATTAATTCATCCATGGCACAGAAAGATTTTCTATTTACACGAATTTCATTTAATTAAGAAATAGTTTTAGTTATATACATCTTGATTTTTCTTCTATAATGATTTTTGTAAATGATCATTTGTTATTCTAGAAATTTCTCAAAGAATATTTGAAATCTAATGCAGTTTAAACTAAAAATTTTCCATGAGATGATTGATAAATCATGACTTAGAATTATAAACAATGAAGTTCATTTCAATACATTCCTTTGAGCTGATACAGTTCAAATCAATAACTAAAATTGAAAATTTCTGAAGGAAGAAACAAGATTTTTGGAGTATTAAATGTTTCGATCTGGCCGAATTTTCGCCCTCGTTTTTGGCAAAACTCAGATTTTAGGCCAAGAACAAAACCGTATTTTTGATTGATCTCTATTTAATATAGTAATTACTATACGTTATTTTTATTAATAAAATTGATGTAAATTAAAAGCTTTTATTTAAATGGATTTCATTCTACCATTAGTAAAAAATATTTACTATTTATTAAATAATAAAACCTATGTTGGTTAAATTGAAATGGATAACATTTAACTGATTTTGTGTATTTTGGATAAAATTCCTTTTCATTTAGCCAATGGTTGAAGATCTTTAGATAAGTATTGTGTATGATCATTGATCTTGGCTAAAAAACTGATGCAATTATTAATTTAGCATCTATGCGTAATTAAATTTGTTTTGGTCCAGTGAAATTAATTTATATTAGATTATAAGAAGAAGATATTTATTAAATCTTACAAAATTGAAAATAAGGTACCCTGTGGTAAAAACTCCACGTTAAGGTTCTACGAATTTTCACGGCTCAGTTTTAGTTTGTATTTTTCAAACAAATATATGATTTGACACAGCAACTCATTGACTATCTATATAAAAAAATAATTTAACAGATATGTATTCATAAAATGTAATGGCGTGATTTCTTGACCAATGCTATGAAGACTATATGCCACCTATATGGGTAATAACGCCATGCAAACAAAACTATGAAATAAGATGGAATAATTGCATCTAGATTGTCCAATTCTAAAACAAACTCTACAAACTTAGAAATTGACAAATTGCATTCTAAGCTATTTAAAATGTGCAATTTTTTTTGAAAGTGTAAGAAAAATAAAGGTGTGGCGTGGGGGGGGGGGGAGGATGAAGCAAAAGAATATCAGACCGTGAGCTTATTTTTGCTTAAAAAGGACCGCTTAAATAGAATTATTAGAAACATTGCACAGTTTTAACTGTGTTTATTTGAATCAGTATTTAGGATGTAGCTCGGCCACTGTAGGGAATCAACCGAGATATTAATACCGAGGATTGCCGTTATTACCCCGTTATAGCTATTGCGCTGTACATTTTAAATTACAAATTATCTCGAAAAGATATCCAAAATATTCAACATTTTAAAAGTCCATGAAATTTACTACAAATTTATGTAATTAACAAAGTATTTCCGGATTAAAAAAATAGTCTTCACATCACAAAACGTATCTCGCAAATTTTAGATCAAGCGTTAATTTCAGTTGCTTGTAAAAACAATAAGACCTAAAAATGAAACAAATTAACTTTAAGCTGTTTTTTGCGATTTATATGACTCAAAACCCTTCTGCGCAGAGCACATGGGTGTCGTTTACCAGATTATTTCATTATTATGCAAAATATTAGCACTTAGCGTTATTACTCCGCCTGGCGTTATTACACCAGACCACCTTAAATGGTAAATTCTTAAAGAAAAATAATTTCTTCCATTTCTTCCACTTGGAAGAAACCTATTTCTTCCGGCCGGTTTTTTCTATGGTTTTTTCCACTGCGGAAGAAACTTTCCAACCCTGGGTATAACCAATATGAAAGTCAAAAAGGACATATTTTGAATCTTGAAAATTTAGAGATTTATAAAAGTCTTATAGAAGTTTTTCTAATAGATTGTTATTTGTTTTATGTTGAAACTAATATGTTATTTTATTTCTCTCTTTGATTTACATCATGACATTACATAATAATAAGCAGCATTTGTTAGGTACTAAAGATAGATCGAAAAGCTATTTAAAGACCGTGCTAATTAATGATTTAAAGTAAAAATAGAAAATAAATAAATAACTAGCTTTGGAAGTAAAAGTGACATGATAGCTTGTCTTATAAAAGAAAAAAATCTATTTTTGTTATTTGGGTGCATACATAGTCAAATATGATCATTTTAGATATAAGCTCACTAATTAATTTCATTATTTAGGTAAGTAAATGTACCATTGTTAAATAAGCTTTATGTAATCTTTATCATTTTTGATGATGGAGATGTACGCCACAGATTCACATAAGTAGATTTACAATCCTTTTTACATCAAAAGAAAACTGAAATTTGATGTTTGATATGTAGAAATTTGGCGAAATTTTCCAAGAATTAACTAACAAATATCTAGACAAATAAGTGTATTCACAAAGCTTATCAAATTAAATGCATCTTCTAGAAAAAAAAGGTTATAAACAATTGCATGCATGTCGAAATCATTCAATACTAAGTAAAATAAAGGGTGTCCAGAATAGTTAGATACATTTGAAAATATGTAGATGTCAATTGCTGCTATAATTCAGGATAAAGTCAAAAATTTCGATAATCATATGAAATCTATATGTTCAGTATGAGTTGCCTATCATTTTGTAACTCTTCAAAATATAGAAGCACGAAATTCCATTCTGTAAGCAGTTTTTATTAGCAGACACGATGTGTACTTAGGTGATGTGTAGTCAGGTGGAGCAATCCCAAAACTTTTATCTATCTCATACATGTTAACCTTTCCTGAAAAATGCAGCATAGCAGTGTCAACGATCAGGTTATTTACACCAAAATCTAGTCAAAAAAATTTATGACAACTTCTAACTGAACTTGAAGTTTGATGAAAATTCGTGCATTAGTTTCTGAGATAGATCTATTGTAGAAATCTTAAAAACATTTGCATAACAGAGCCATCTGGTGCATGAAGTACACCAAAAACGAACCAGAATCAATTTTTATTAGGTACTAACTGAATTTGAAGTTTGATGAAAATCCATGTATCAATTTTTGAGATACAGTTATTGCAAAATTGTCAAAAATGCAGTATAGCAGCGCCACTTTTAGCGAAATTTACACCAAAAACTAAACAAACACTAATATATATCAGGGATTAACTGATTCTGAAGTTTGATGAAAATTCGTGCTTTAGTTCTTGAGATTTTTATTGCAAAAATCATGAATAATGCAACATAGCAGTACCATCTGTCGAGCAATTTGCACCAAATTATATTAAGTACTAACTGAGTCTAAAGTTTTATAAAAATCCGTGTATTGAAATAGGTAAAAATTGTCAATAATGCCGCATAGCAGCGCCACCTGTTGGCAATATGCATAAAAACTAATCAGATCCAATTTATATCATATCTAACAGAACATAAAGTTTTGTGAAATTCCGTGTATTAATTCTTGAGATAGAGCGCCCACAAAATTTTTGTCACAGACTGACAGTGTGACAGATAAACTCACAGACAGACATTTTCTAAAAATCATCAAATCGTGTATAGGACCTTTTAAAACCTATAACTCGATCAAAAACCGGAAATCGAATTTTTTCACGAATCCAATGCTTTTTTCTTGTAACGATAGAGGAAAGTAATAAGTGAGGAACGTCCGAAATATATATATATATATATATATATATATATATATTTGCTCTGGAGAATTATTGTAGCTGATTGTTTTACTCAATTATGAAAGTTTTATTATTTCATAAATTATTGCAAATATTTCTGTTCTTGTGTGTGTGCAATGATTAGTTTTATAAAAAGCATCAATTACAACTTAAAACAAAAATGCAAGAATCGGGATTGTAAATTTAATAATACATTTTTATCAAGCTTATATCGTGATTTAAATTTTAAATATGCAATATGAGTTTAATCATGTTTGTATTTTTATTTTAACATATTTTTCTTTATGTTTACCAGCGCAATTTTGTACGCAATCTTTGCTATTTTTATTTTTAAAGAAAAACAAAGTTTGGAGGGATTAAAATTGACGTTTTTTTATTTAATAAATATATATTTTTTTAATTTTCTGTTGCGGTATTTTTTAATTTAACAAAATTATATTTTTTAATAAATTGGCTTTATGAACAGTCTATATATAGAATGTTAGCTTCACCATAATTTCAATATAAATACATGAAAGATGCTCCAAAAAAGTTTCATTTTTCAAAATATTACCACATAGATGTGATAAAATGCAAATGTTCAAAAAATTTAAAAGCAATAGATGTTAAAATAATAAAAACGCTCCAAGCACTTTGACGAAAGCCTTTTTTAAGGAGAGGAAAAAAAATCAATCAATCATCAATTGTTTTTTCACTCTCCTTGAAAAATGCTTGTGTTAAGTCGAAAGCACTTGAAACGTTTTTATTATTTTAACATTAATGTTTTTACATTTTAAGAACATTTGCATTTTATCACTTCTGTGTAGTAAAATGTTTTGTATGCTGAAACATTTTTGAAGTGTTTTCCACATATTTATATTATGTATTTTTAATATACAGAATTCATTTTGTGTGATAGTAATAAACTTAATATACTAATTGTTTTTTGACAATGTGTCCCGCAACTCCGTATACAATCTTATTTTGACTTGTGGTGATAAACGAGTTTGATATGCATGTGCTTGAGTAGCATTAAACTTTTCAAATAAATTAATCATAATAATGAATGAATTGATAAATTTCAACCATAATTTAAATAATCTATCATAGATGACTCAGGTATGCGAAATTTGTTATTATCTACTGCATTTGTGGTTCATTACTTTGTTCCACGTTTTGAAAAAAAAGTGCATTTTTCTCTTTTCGAAGTTATTTAGCATTATTATGCATTTCAAGAAAATATTTTTTATCGCAAATTAATGTTAAAAGTATATTTTGATGTACTATTGACATCATTTTTACATAAAACACAAACAAAAACTTGATATTTGATATTTGCGCACTTTTCAGATTTTTCACAGGCGATGCAAGCTTTTTTGTCCGCCGTTATATATTATTATTATTATTATTATTATTTTGAAAAATATAGAAATTGTAATGTATGAATTTTTCTAACAAAAATCGATCTTTTGAAATTTGAATTACGCTAATCAAAAGTTACAGCTCATGCTGCCAAATAATTTTGGAATTATTTTTTAGAAACTACCTGCATTGCAATGCAATATGTAACTACTAGAAGATAGCCCGTCAAAATGACGTGTTTGCATTTTTAAAGGATTATAAGAAATTACAACAACTGTGGTCAATCATAGCCACTTTAGGCTGAAACAATTTTGATAAATACAGCGATTAAACTTGAAAAGGGAAAAATCTAAAAAAAAAAAAATCAACAGAAATTTGCATTTAAAATTATAGCAAAACTATCTGGTAGATGGGGGTGGGGGTTATAATCAAATTTAAAACGCACCCGCGGTTGCTTAAATAAAAAGTTTTAATTAAATATTGTTTTTGAAATCGTGAAAAGATTTCAAAGCGAAGTAAAATGTAGTGACGTCATTTACAGCTCCCACTGTGAATCTGACCAATGAGAACGCTCCATTACGACTATGGAACGGTTTCATTGGTCAGAAAATAGATTGCCTTTAAAATCGGAGGTAACTTTCACAATGTTTTTTATAGATTTGAAATTCTCAAGAGTCATTCACGGCTGTAAAGAAAAGAAAATTAAAGCAACCCGAATATAAAAATTTTAACAATATTGCATTTTAAACGCACATTCTCTTTCCTTTAATAAAAAGTTTTAATTAAATATACTTTTTGAAATCGTGGAAAGATTTCAAAGTGAAGTAAAATGTAGTGACGTCATTTACAGTTCCCACTATAAATCTGACCAATGAGAACGCTCCATTACGACTATCGGACGGTTTCATTGGTCAGAAAATAGATTGCCTTTTAAATCGGAGGTAACTTTTCACGATGTTTTTTATAGATTTCAAATTCTCAAGAGTCATTCACGGCTGTAAAGAAAAAAAAAAATTAAAGCAACCCGAATATAAAAATTTTAACAATATTGCATTTAAAACGCACCTTCGCTTTCCTTTAATAAAAAGTTTTAATTAAATATACTTTTTGAAATCGTGGAAAGATTTCAAAGCGAAGTGAAATGTAGTGACGTCATTTACAGCTCCCACAGTAAATCTGACCAATGAGAACGCTCCATTACTACTATGAAACGTTTTCATTGGTGAATGAGTTTCTTTTTCTCGTGGATAGGTTGACCCCAGAATTGTTATACAAGGAAGGGTTATATATATATAATTGCAAATAAATATAATATTAGGGATTCCAAACGATAAATCTTCATAATTCCTACACTAGTTGACCGAATCACTTCTTGTTTGATAACTTGCGGTAAAATTTACCAAAATAGACAAATATGATGTCAAAATTAGGTGTTCGTAATGAAAAATTCAAACTTATTTTTATAACATAAATGGAAAAAACAATACATGATAACATAAATGGAAGATATTTTCAGTCAAATAGTTATTTTTCAGGTTTTTTTCTTTAGAGGCAGTTTAGAGATTTAAATGTATCGAGTATTCTCTCTCTCTCTCTCTCTTTTTTTTTTTTTTTTTGATTATTGTACTTCCGACCTGCATTATCATTAATAAACCCAACTATACTGTTTTTCTCATATCTTTATTTTTATTTTGAATTTCAGGCTGTAAGTAGAAATGGAGATGTTTCTAAAAAAGGATTTGGCAGCGAAAGTACAGCTACGGTATGAAATTTTTATAGTATTACATAATATTTGCAATTTGCTATTGAATTCTTCTTCTTGTCTTTGCTTGATGCTTTCAGGGACAGAAATAGTCTATTCATAAAATGACTCCGTATACACATTTAACGATTCCATATACAATGCTTAATTAGATTTTGTGGTAATAAATGAGTTTGACATGCCTGTGCATGAGTAACATTAAAATTTTCAAATAAATTGATCAGAACAACAAATGTATTGATAAATTTCAAATAACATTTAAATAATCGACCATACATGACTCAGTTATGCGAAATTTGTTATTTTCTACTGCATTTGTGGTTCATTACCACGTTTTGACGAAACAATGTATTTTTTCCTTTTAGAAGTCAATTAGCATGATTATGTATTTCAAGAAACTAATTTTTAAGGCAAATTAATATTAAAAGTATATTTTAATGTAATAACATCATCTTTGCATAAAACACAAACATAAAACTTGATATTTGCGTTTTTTTTCAGATTTTTCACAGGTGGTATAATTTTTTTGTTCGCCACTATACATACGTATACAAATATACATTAGGGATGGGACAAATATTTGGCCACTATTCTGTATTCGGCCCTTTTGCCGAATATTCGGTTGGCCGAATATTGAAGGCTTGTTGACCGAATATTTCGGCCGAATAGTAGCCGAATATTTAGAGATATCTCGCCGAATGTTGCTAAAATCTCGCCGAATAGTGAAAGATATCTTGTCAAATAAATTTAGGATTTAAAGAATTTCATTTCTTGCAATTTTTTTTTCTCAAATCCAAATTGGCTACTTCATTTATGAAGTCATTCTCATTCTTACTTAGAAAATATACAGTTAGTCAGATATTAAAAAATATACATCATTTCTGTATTTCCTATAAAAATTAGTGATATTTTAGAAAATGTTGCACAAGTTAGAGATATAATTGTACAGGAAATGTCTACATTAGAGAATGATATATTACAATTCAAAATATAAAAACACTTTCAGAAAAAAAAAATCCTTATTCTAAAACACACGAATATTTATTAATGTCTGCAAATTCCATGCACATATAAAAATGCTCTTATGAAATTCACAATTTATTTTTTATAAAGTAAGAAATGAAAAAATTCATTCACTAGGTGTATTAATGAAGATTCATTTTCAAAATTACATATCAAATATCACTATTCTAAATACAACGGTACATCTGAAAATAGAACTGGTGTCAAACTAGATACGCATTAGATGACACTACTTCCTTTATGACGATGGTTTTATAAATATTTAAACATAAATTCTAAATGCTGAATAAAATATTTTTTTTTATTCTATAGTTTCTACTTTTAAATAATTATTTGCATAATTACTGACTTAAATATGTAACATTATTATGTATATATTTTTAATTTACATCTTCCTTCATTCATGTTGTTATCAATTTCTGTTTATCCTTTTAATGCTTGTGGAATAAATGGAATGTTGAAGTTGAATATTGTATGTGCCGATTCAAATGTCAAAGATTTTGTTAGCATATGCATTCTACTATAAGCATAACCTTTTGTTTTAACGTAATTTGTAATTTAAAGCTTGGCAACTGATTTCAGAACAGTCTCATTCTTACGAATTTGCTTATCATTAGGGACACAAACTCTAAATGATAAAATTTACTTCATTAAAGGTTATTTCAGAAAATATCTCCTCGTGAGTTCTGAGAGAGAGAGGTTAAGAATATTATTAATTTTAGATGGAAGGTAGGGTAAAAGTATCATTTGATCGTAAAAGTGAAGTACATTTTTCATATTTTAATGGAAATATCTTACCATTCTGACTAACTGAAAATCAATTTGATGTACATTAGGATAAAAGAATGTAATACAATTTCATAATTTTTTTGTGTTAAAATAAGTTTTTAAAATTTAAAAATACATTTAATATCACAATTAAGAGTAATAATTATAATGAGCTTCTATTTTTTTAATTATATGTAAATCAAAATTTATTTTCTTTATTGGGAAAAAAAGTTGGTATTCGGCCGCCGAATATTCGGTATTCGACCTAAAATTTGGCCGAATATTCGGTATTCGGCTATTTGGCCAAATCACTATTCGTCCCATTCCTAATATATATATTTATTATTATTATTATTATTTTTTAAATATTGAAATTGTAATCTATGAAATTTTCCTAACCTTCTCACCGCCTCAAAATGATACATCCGTTCACTAAGCTCCAGGTTTCACTGTAATAGAAGCATTTTTAGAATGAAACACAATTCTAGTCCAGGTTTAAAAAAATAAAGTGATGATTAATACTCTCAAGGCTTATATACTTATACAAAATGAAAAATATTATATTATGTTGGAAAAAATATGTTTTTTAGCAATTGAAAAAATTACAGAGTAAACAACATTATAATTTTGCTCTTTTGCTTAGAGGTCACGATGCAAAAATGGGTTTTTTGAATTTTGAACTACGCTAATTCAAAACCGTAGTTCATTTTGCGAAATAATTTTGGTATTATGTTTTAAAATACCGCATTGCAATGCACTTTGCAACAATCTCTAATAAATATAACATTAGGTTTTCCAAACTGTAAACATAATTCCTGAATTACTTGGCTGAATCAATTCTCGTTTGATTGTAAAATTTATCTATTGTGAAATTTACCAAAATAGACAAATATGATGTTCGTATTGCAAAATTTAAACTTATTTTTATACCATAAATGGAAAGAAGATATTTTCAGTCAAATAGTTATTTTCCATTATTTTTCTTTTTTTCCTGAGGAAGTTTGGATATTCAAATGTATCGAGTGTTCTCTTGTTTTTTGTCTATTGTACTTCCAACATATATTATCTTTAATAATCCCGACTTCGCAGAAATGGTGATGTTTCTGAAAAAGGATTTGATAGCGAAAGTAGAGCTACGGTATGAAATTTTTAAAATATTAAATAACAAGTATTAAAAAATGTTCTGGTGAGTAAAAAGGTTAATATTTTTTTAGTATGAAAAAGTGTTTGATAAGTGCTTCTAACTGAGCATGAGAAAGGACGAGGGGTCGCTTCTTGGCTGCAGCTCACTGCCAATGCCGGATTTGAATAAAATCATATTTGCGCTTTTCCTGTATAAATGAAATTAGCCATAATTACGATAAAAATGTGTAGTGCAAAGACGTAGCCAGAAAAACGCAGCGTAATTAAACATGAATGTGAGGCGAAATAGTACCAGAAACTTTAGTTCCTGCAGCGTATCATACTCATTGCAGTGGCACCAAGCATGCCCGCAGCGTAAAACTGATTTGTAGTGCAGTTGCACTGCAGTGTCAACAGTGTAGTTCACATGTAAAATAAGATTGAAAATTTTACTAAAAAGAAAGACAGGAATTTTTACCCAAATTTCATTTATATGGAAAAGCGCAAATATGATTTTTTCCAATTTGGTATTGACAGTGAGTTGCAGCCAAGAAGGGACCCCTTGTCCTTTCTCATGCCCAATTAGAAGCACTTGTCAAACACTTTTTCATGCTTAAAAACAAATTAACCTTTTTTGTTGCTCATCAGAGCATTTTTAATAGTTGTCATTTAAAATTTTTGATAAAAACTGAAAACTTTTTTATGTATTGAAAAGCAAAATATTTGCTGCTGCCAAAATTTTATTCTTGTATTTGAATGATTAAGAAAGTTGTTACATTGCCATATAAAATGCATGATGTCTGAAAAATAAACTAAGGAGTTGAGCGAAAAAATTACAATGCGCTCACAACTTTATTCAAAGAATTGAAACTGAATGTTTCGCAATAAAAACAAATAACCATACTTATCATGTGATTTATTTAATTTGAAAAAATTTGTTGCATATAAAAAAATTATATTTCTTTAAACTTGGTGGCAATGAATAAAAAAAACTACAACAGTAACAACAAGAAACAGTGTTCAACTGGAGCTTTAAGACACAAATTCGATTTCTCAGCGATCGTCAAACATATAGAGATGAAAAAAATCTATATTACATTTTACCAAAAGGATTAAAATAAACCAAAAATAGAGTTAACCCATTCACAGGATCGTTAGCTATCGCTTGTTGAATTTTACGTCTTCTTTTTTTCTTTAAAAATTAAATAAAAAACTGCAGTTAACTATGATAATTTTGTTAATGATATCATTTTATTCGTCTCGTCAAGTTCTATCTTTTGAAAAAAAAATCACTGTCGTACGTCAACTGGTTTGCCAGAAAGTTCAAACATTACGTTTGCATTTTCCACCCGACTACACTGTTTTTCTCATATCTTTACTTTTATTTTGAATTTCAGGTTATAAGCAGAAATGGTGATGTTTCTGAAAAAGGATTTGATAGTGAAAGTAGCTCTACGGTATGAAATTTTTAAATTATCAAATAATATATGCAAGTTGCTATTGAATAATTCTTGATACTTTTGCTCAGTACTTTCAGGGACAGAAAAATTCTATTCATAAAATGACTTCGTATGTTCATTCAATAACTCCATATGCAATGTTTAATCTAACTTGTGGTGATAAATTAGTTTGACATACCTGTGAGTATCATTAACATTTTCAGATATATTAATCATATTAACAAATGAATTGATAAATTTCAACTATAATTTAAATAATTTGCCATAGAAGATTGAGTTATGCGAAATTTGTTATTATTTACTGCATTTGTGTTTCATTAACTTCCACGTTTTGACAAAACAGTGTATTATTCTTGTTTAGAAGTTAATTAGCATTATTATGCATTTCAAGAAATAAAGTTTTATGAAAAATTAATATTACAAATATAATTTCATTTGATAACATCATCTTTACATAAAACACAAACATAAAACTTGATATTTGCGTACTTTTGAGATTTTTTAGAGGTGATGTTGTTTTTTTTCTCCGCCTCTATAACTATGTATACATTAATTTGTTAAAAAATATAGAAATTGTAATCTATGATTTTTCCTTAATAAATATGGATTTTTTGAAGTATGAACTATGCTAATCCAAAATTACAGCTCATTCTCCAAAATGGCTTTGAAATTATTTTTTAGAATCCACTTTGCAACAATTGCAAATAAATATAACATTAGGAATTCTAAATTATCAGTCATCCTAATTCCTAAACTATTTGACCGAATCACTTCTCATTTGGTAACCTGTGGTAAAATTTACCAAAATAGACAAATATGATGTAAAATTTAGCTGTTTCTATTGAAAAATTTAAGCTTATTTTTATAACATATACTGAATGTAGACATTTTCAGTGGAACAACTATTTTTCCGGTTTTTTTTTCTTCCTTTTTGAGGAGTTTGGAGATTTAAATGTATCGAGTGTTCTACTGTTTTTGTCTTTGATACTTCAGACATAAATTTCCTTTAATAATCACGACTTTACTGTTTTTCTCAATTCTTTATTTTTATTTTGAATTTCAGGCTGTAAGTAGAAATGGTGATGTTTCTGAAAAAAGATATGACAGCGAAAGTAGATCTATGGTATGAAATTTTTATAGAATTAAATAATATTTGCAATTTGCTACTGAATTCCTCTCGTTACTTTTTTTTAATGCTTTCAGGGACATAAATATTCTGTTTATAAAATAATGATTAAACATTTGATTGACACAGAATTAGAAGCGAATTTTTTAGAAAATAAAAACCTGTTTCTCTATACTGTCAATACAAAAGAAATAATTATTGAAATTTACTAAATACTTTTTGTTAATTTTGGAATTAATATTTAGATAAAATTATTTTCAAATAAATTATTTAAAACCATGAAAAAATTCCAATATTTCATATTTTAAAAATCTTGTCTGAGAGATCCATATAAGAATCAAGGGGGGAAATTAAATATTAATTTTAAATCTAAATGGGAGTTCTGATTTTCCTACTCACCTGTATAAGAAGGAAGTTGGATCCAGTTCATATTTTGTTCAACCGAGCTTCAGATGAAATCCTTCAGTTCCATAGATAATAATTGTTCGATTAGCACAAGTTCTAGCCTGATACTGTAAGCAACGAACGGCTTTGATTCGCATGAGTTCATATGAGAGCCCATTAACACAAACTACAAGTACCTGGCTAATTTTTACTTAGGGGGAACTGGGGCACATTGATACTTGGGGCACATTGATACACCCCCTGTACACCACACAGGGTCATTACAGGAAGTTTCACAACAGCTCCAAAAGTTGATACTAGTGAAATTAACTATATACAGAAAGTTTTGGAATGATTCAATAGTTTGATGAAATGGGATGGGTGATTAATTGTTTTTGTAGGTCAAAAGTAAATTTGAGTTATACAATTGAAATGGTAATATACAACTGTTCCAGTATTTTCAACCGAAAAGAATACCCTCCCTGGCAAGTAAAGCTACTCTTTATCAGTTCCTCATTCTTTATTGTTAGATAAATTATGAAGTGTTGGATTTGCGACTCATTTTATTCAAAATGGCTGTATGGAGCACATTGATACAGTCTTTTTCGGGGCACATTTATACAGCTTAAATTCTTTTCTAGCTCATTTTTTCATTACCTTTTTTTTTTTTAACCATACACTTCTTAATTCAACCATTTTTCGTCAAAAATTTCTGCTATTAGTTTTTATTGAAGTGAAATAGCTCTAATTTCTTTATATTAGAACATTTTATGGTATTTTTCCAAACAGAAGACTTACAAACTTACACAATATCTAGTGTTAGTAGAATTAACAAAAGAAATGAACGGAAGCCTGGCAAATCTCAAATTTATATCGATTCTCCAGAGGAAAAAGTATTATCGACATGAGAAATGTTAAGTAAGTGAAAGAAGTTGCAGAACAGTACAGGATAATTATATTATAAACATAATTTTTAGTATGATTATCCTTTATTTTCTGTTTCTAAACCGATTTATAAACAGAAAACCTGGTAATTCTTTCACCTTTCTTAAGAAAGAAGATAATTCTGGGGTTAAAGTGCCAGATATGACAAAGTTACCGCAGCCAACAAACAGATAAGGAAAAGCCAGATCATCAGGTTATT
This sequence comes from Maratus speculifer, assembly GCA_964019185.1. Taxonomy (NCBI): domain Eukaryota; kingdom Metazoa; phylum Arthropoda; class Arachnida; order Araneae; family Salticidae; genus Maratus; species Maratus speculifer. The sequence goes on from OZ025291.1 coordinate 281,807,098, forward strand.
ATACATTTCCTTTTGATTGCTTTAATATCGCTTAAAAATAAATTGTGTGCGATTTTAATTCTATAAATATATATAAAATGGTTTGCTAACTATTTTTCTATGAAAAATATGCTTTGGTGTTATTTTGTCTCCATTTTTCCCAGACGTGTCAAAGTGTATCAATCTGTCCTGGGGATGGGGCACATTGATACGAATTACTTTTTTTGCTTTTTTAAAATTACATTCAAAAATAATATATAAAACAAAAATTGTACATTTTTATTACACAGTACACAGGTTTTGCTGACATCACATAGAAAAATAACTTGAAATTTCTGCTTTCTAGACACCAAAAATTTTTTTTGAAAAAAGCTGTATCAATGTCCCCCAGTTCCCCCTACTTTATATCTTCTTTGATTTTAAATAACTCATATATATTCGTTAAATTTAATACATAAATAGTCGATTCAAAATATTGGAACAACAAAAATAATAGCGCTGCACCTGCATACATGTAATGAAAATAGATTGGCATTAAATAATGAAATCTAATTAGATTATGTGCATGATTAACAGAAAAATAATGTTTTACGTACTTCATATCTTCTTTGATCTTAAATAACTCATACATATTCGTAAAATTCAATATATAAATAATCTATTCAAAATATTGGAACAGCAAAAATAATCGCACTGCAGCTGCATTCATGTAGTGGAAATAGATTGGCATTAAACAATGAAATTCAATTAGACTCTGTGCATGATTAACAGAAAAAAAATACTGGTTTACGTATTTCATATCTTCTTTGATCTTAAATAACTCATACATATTCGTAAAATTTAATATATAAATAATCTATTCAAAATATTGGAACAGCAAAAATAATCGCACTGCAGCTGCATTCATGTAGTGGAAATAGATTGGCATTAAACAATGAAATTCAATTAGACTCTGTGCATGATTAACAGAAAAAAATACTGGTTTACATACTTCATATCTTCTTTGATCTTAAATAACTCATACATATTCGTAAAATTCAATATATAAATATTCTATTCAAAATATTGCAACAGCAAAAATAATCGCACTGCAGCTGCATTCATGTAGTGGAAATAGATTGGCATTAAACAATGAAATCCAATTAGACTCTGTGCATGATTAACAGAAAAAAATGCTGTTTTACGTACTTTATATCTTCTTTGATTCTAAATATATCATATATATTCGTAAAATTTAATATATATATAATCTATTCAAAATAATTCGCATAAATTTTCACTCTGTAATAGCATGCATTTAGTGGAAATAGATTGTAAGTAAATAATGAAATCTAAGGTGACTATGTGTATGACTAACAAAAAAAAAAAAAAAAAAAAAAAAAAAATTAACATTAGTCCCAAATAATAAAATCAGAAATTTAAATCTATTTGTTATATTAAAATTTGTACAAAAACATTTTTAAAAATATTTTAAAAACATTATACCTTTTTGTATTTTCTGTTTTTTAGTAATTTAAAATTCTTACTTTTTATTATATTATTATTAATTTTAAACATTCTTGCGATGAGCAAAACTTGATGTTACACCATTATCTGTTTTAAATTATTTTGTCCTGTTTCAGAAAGAGAAAGCAGCAATCGTAGAAGAGTGGACATCAGAGAAAGTCTACGATCATCTTAAACGGGTAAGGTGTTAATTTTAATGCACAGCTCCTTTACACATTTAAAAATTCAATAATAAAAAAATAAAATGAGTGACTTACGGAAAATCAGTTTGAGAAAAATGCTTTCATGATCGAAAGTTAATTATAAATACATGGAAAATTAGTTCTAAATATACCCCATAGATGACGCCGTACTTTTAAATTTTGAAAAAAAAAAAAAAAAAAAAGCTAGAGCGTTTTGAATGGGGAAACCAACTATTTCAATAATGTTTTAAAAAGGGCTATTGTAACCCATTAATGTCGAACGATGCTGAAAGACAAATATTGATCGCAGCGACATCTGCTAGCTCTTCATTGACCGAAACACTTTCTTTATTGGATACTTATATAATACAGCTCATATTCAAAATATTAGAATAATTGAGAAAAAGTAATAAGAAAAAATTATTTGTCATTTATTTATTTTTTATACTAAGTAAATGCAATTAAATTTCTTATAAATTAAATCTGGAATGTTTAGATAAGATTTTAACAATTATAAAATATAAAATACAGCACAATAAATTAGGTATACAGCTTCCTTAAACACACCAGAATATTAGAATAAAATTTAGATTGGTTCAAAATATTAGAATATTTTATTTTACGCAACAATATTACCTTATGAATATGAAGTAAATGGTAGTTAATATTTTGTAGCATCCCCTTTAGCTTTCATAACAGCGTACAATCGATCTTGCATACTATATACAAGGTGTTTACAAACATTTCTATCAATATTAGCCCAAATAGACTTTATACGTGCCACTAACTCAGTTTTACTTGAAGGAGGATTTTCTTGAAGTTTTTTCTTCATTATACACCATAAGTTTTCGATGGGATTAAGATCTGGTGAATTTGGTGGCCAAGGAAGTACCTTAATGTTGCGTTGGCGGAACCAATTCTTAGTTGACACCGAGGTATGCGGGGACGCTAAATCTTGTTGAAAGATGAAATCATCTTCATATAAATCTTCTGATGATGGAATCATGTAATATTCTAAAATTTCTTGATATATCAGAGAGTTAACCTTTTCGTAGACGATGCATAACTTTCCAGGTCCTTCTGCACTCATACAACCCCAAACCACGACACTAGCAGCAAATTTTACGGAACGTTTAAGGCATTCTTTATCAAATGCTTCTTGCTTCATTCTCCAAACTCGAATACCTTGATTACCATATGAAACACAAAATATACTTTCATCACTAAATAATATATTTTTCCAATCTTCATTGCTCCATAAACGTCTTGATTTACACCAATTCAATCTTATACGCTTTTGTCTTGCAGTCATGAGAGGTTTTGTTTTCGGTACACGAGATTCAAATTTAAATTTATGGAGACGTCTTAATGTTGTCGATGTAAAAACTTCAACTCCTTCTTCTTTCCATTTTCGGTGCAAGAATCGCACACTTTTAAAACGCTTCTATACGCTTCACTATACGCTTCAGTTTCCTGTCATCTCTAGCAGATGTTTTTGGTTTTCGGCCACCATTTCGGCGATTATTTTGAAATTTTCCAATTTTTGAATATTGTGTTAGTATTTTACTAACGCTCGATTACGAACAATGTAAATAATTCGCTATAAAACATTGATTTTTACCGTGCCGATACAAATCAACCATACTAAGTTTAGTAGATTCAGGAATATCACTCACACGGCCCATTTTAAGACGAAAAAGAAACAAACTGCAAAAAAGAATACTGATTTTAAATAAAATAGTCTGAATTTAATCAATGATGCCACCAGTTAAGAATTGGTAATAATTAAAGGAGAATTAATGTGGAATATTCTAATATTTTGAACCACTTGAATAAATATTCTAATATTTTGACTTTTCAAAATAATTTTTTTTGCAATTAATCTTTTCAAAAATGATATTAAATTTAAGATAACAAGTAAGTTTAATCAACAATAAGTTCTTAATAAAAATATCGTTTGCATATTTTCATTAAAAGACATTAAATTACCAAACGATATTTTCAATTTCTAAAAAAAAGGTAATTATTCTAATATTTTGAATATGAGCTGTACTTACGTTTGAACTCCCAGATTTCTCTGCGTTCGCCATTTATCGTTCTGCACTATTTAACATTTATGCGATGCAATTTTTTAGCTTTTTTTGGTTGGCTGGCATTTATGGGATACAATTTTTTAGCAATTTTTGGTTAGCCGATTTCCTCACAATATCCTCTAGACACTATACTAAACACTGAAGCAGTTACAGGTCACTCTTTTTATGATATAAATACAATATTTCAATGTTGGAGTGAAATAGAACATCATTTGGATGTGATTCACTTTATAAAAAGAGTATACGTTAAAATATTAAAGTAGCTAGAACAAATTAAATGGCAGTGGCGAATCCCACAACCCAATCTAGGCATGCTCTTTCAGCCCAGTTTTCCCGTATAGATTTCACATCTTTATTTAATTAAAAAAAAAAAAAAATCCTAGAAAACTTAGAAAATATTGCTATAAATTACTGTTAGGAAAGATCATACGCAATCTGAATAGGAGGATTTGCTCCAGATAAATGGCCTATAAACGTACAAGTTTTTAATGATTTTCACAGTTTCGAAGGTATAGAGTCATCTGTGGACATTTTTTTAGTTAAATTTTTGCATAAGAAAAAAATCTTACCATTACGAGAAGCATTTTCTTAGAAACCGCTCTCTGGTATTGGATTTTATTTTTATGTAATTTTAAAATTTATGAAGGATTTTTGACTCGATCCATATTTATTTACTAACTATTAGAATTAATTTGACATTCAAAGTATAAAACTAACGTTGAATAATTTTGGAGCTAAGGCAGGTACAAATTTTGAATTCTACAAAGAATCTCAGAAGTATATGTTTTATAGAATCGCTGTCCAGAGGTAAATTATTTTAAAAGAATAGGAATTTAAAAGAAAAAATCTGACAGAATGCAATGCAGTCATGTTAATGCTTAAAAAATATAAAGAACAACGCGTAACGGCATAAGTATATGAAACCCCTTCTAATATTACTATTATCAGAATATCATTAAACAAATTTGTTGTTTCATACGGGGAACTGAGACGTCTATAGAAATAAATTTAAACAATAACTAACATAACACAGTAAAAATCCATTTTCAGATATCGCTGGTAATGTGTGAAAATTCATTCGTTTGGCGTTATATATAATTCATAGATCTCGTAATACACTAAAAATGTTAAGATTTAAAATGCATTATCACAGCTAAAAACGCACATTCAACAGTTATTGCTCATAGCCAGTCCTTTAGCCTAGTATTTTTATGTGCTTCTGTAAAGCAACGTTAAATTCTAAGCACTTAAAAATATACAGAAAACATACTGTAGTTCAATTTATAATACATATAAATTTCAATAATACATATAAATTTCATTATGTGTGAAATAATGTAACATGATTAAAATACATTACAAACGATTTTTACTCATAGATTATATTCTACCGGAAATATGTCCTGTGTACTCATAAACGAACTATTTGTGCGACTTATTCTGCATGATCTGTCCCATAAGTAAGTTGAAAAATCTCGAGCCGCCGAAGCAAGCCAATGTGCATGCAATGGGAAACGTGGTATGGGTTTAGGGTAAGCAATGATACCCGCGTCAGTTAACGATATGCTTTTACTCAGTGCGCGTCCTTGTTAATTCGAACCCTTATTTTAGTGACTCGTTGAGTCACTAAAATAGAGTCGCGTGTCAAGGGCCAGCGGTAGCGATAAAATTTCGTGTTGCGTTCAAGAAAATGTTCTCCGAGATCGTTACCATGCTGAAGGAAGCTTATGGCAATAACACCATATCCCAAAATATGATTAACCGCTGAAACAAGATGTGCCGAGAGGGTAGAGGACGAAGATTGTTTTGGACGCCCGTTGACGTCACATTTTGACCAAAATCTGAAGAAATCGAGAGACATCTTTTACTCTATTCTACCGACACCTAAGTCAATTTTAATTGGATGTCCTGAAAAGGCTCCAAAACAGAATGAAATGCGTCTGGAAGGGGATCAGCAACTCTTGGCGACTTCACCATGTCAACGATGCCTTTATTGTCACGGCGTATTTAGCGAAAGGCGGTGTAGCAACACTGCAAAAGCCGCCGTTCAGCGCTGACATGGCACTACTTAACTTTTTCTTGTTTTCGAGGATGAAGACGGAACTCAAAGGGTTCATTTTGGAACTTTGAAAGCCGTCAAAGAAGTGACAACTAGATGCTTGAAGGAGCACCTCTAACAACGCCTCCTAGGCAGGGTGCGTTCCGCGCCCTGGAAAAACATTGGAGGTGGTGTTCCGACACAGAAGGAAACTACTTTGAAGAATTTTTGTTGCTTGTACCTTTATCTGAAATATATCTCTTTTGCTGGAACTATCAAACTTACTTTTGGGACATACCATGTATACTTTATAAAAAACACTCTGTCGTCCCATTTAGTGATGCATATTAGTTTCATTATATTTAAAAAATAAATCGAAGTCATAAACACTATTTAGCAATGTTAGAAATTGTCAAAAACAAATTAAAGTATTTTTAGTTCTTAAAAATCTAATGAAAATGTACGACAATCCAGTGTGCTACGAAATTATAAGACCACGTTCGTTTTGAAAAATATGAAGTAAATAAAAGTTTCAATTATAATTTAAACACATGAGATATCAAAATACAACACATTTATTAAAATTAGTCTGCAATGATTTTGAATAGATTTAATAATACGCTGTTAACAAATTATAAGAAGACTTGTCACAAAAATAATATGTGCATCAATACGGTATTGATATTACTCTATTTTTCCTCATAACCTCAAATATTCTGTTTTCCATATAGGTAACCAGGTGATTATAACTGCAGATTAAAAAATATTGTGCCATTCTTTTACAATGACAACTTCTGGTTTATTGGTAGATAAAAACTGTTTATTATTAACATAAACTTTGTGACTTAATACGCCCCAAAGATTTTCCATAGGGCTCAAGTCTGGACTTCGACTTGTGCATGCCAAAATTCGATTTTTTTTTTTTTTCATTTTTAAACCATTGTTGGGTGGATTTAGATATATGGCAAAGAGTATTGGTCTTCTAAAATCTCCAGTTAGCACCACCTAAAAAAAGTAAAAACGGTATCAAATTAAAATATAACATAGCCTTATATTACGTAGAAATCATACATCTCTAAATTCGGGTTAAATCGTATAATCCACTATGTCTAAAAGCTCCCAAAACCATTACTAATACTTCTCCTATTTCTCGATTGAAGCTTTGTTTCTGTTCCTTCCTCAAATCATGTCAGTAAAGTTTGTAACCATCCGGGTCGTTAAGATTATGTTTTTTTCTTCTGAAAATATAGTGTTTGTTTCAGTTTCTTATTCCATGATATGACATTTTTAGACCATTTCAGTCTTTCTTTTTATGATTTTTTCTTAACCTCGGGCTTTTCAACAGTTTGTTTCAGTTCGATTTCAGATTCTTCATACTGTTACGTATGAGGTTCTTTTACTTAAACGGTTCAAAATTTCCCGAGTTGAAAAATCTTTTTGAGTTGATAATCGAAATATTTGTCGATCATTCCGTGCTATTGAAATCCCTTTTCTTCCGGATCATTTAATTTTATTTGATTTTTTTTTCTAATTATTTCATTGTGAATGGAAGTTTTAGAACATTTCATTAACCGAGCTATTTGTCGTTCAAATTTATCAGCGCCCTCATAAAACCAAATTTTTCTTATTTCGGCCGCAGATAATTCTTTATCCCGCGGCATCTTCAAATATATCGTAAATAATACCATCTAAACCTGTGCCTTTGCTTTTCGAAAATACTTTCACGATATAAGAATGCGTATGTTTTATAACGATTCTCATGTGATGTATAATATGCTAATTTCTTTAGGAGGTCTTATAATTTCTTAACAGTCATCTTAGTTACTTTAAACAAATTAAAGGATTTTAATAAGATGTAAGTTAAATTTTAATATAGCAATTATGACAGTAACTGTTCTACGACTAATTTTACGCTAAAAATTTGCATCTTCTTCTTTAGAAGTGCATTAAATTATTAGATGTCTTATGATTTTTTAATGCACTTAATTATTATTGCAATTTGATTTAGGCAAAGCGGAGATATTATGAATTGTGTTTACATTTAAATTTATCGTTTTCCTTTGATCATTTTAAAATCACTTTAATTTACAATTTAATAAATGCAGTCACTTATTTTAGTAATGTACTAGCAGCCTTTGCCCGCTACGCTGGTCAGTATTTTTTAAAGAAACTTTGAATCAAACGAAATTTTTATATCATAGTAATTTTTAACTTTATATCGTATTTTAACTGTCTATCATCGGTGAAAAGTACTTCATCTAAACGGAAAGTTCAATGTTAGTCACCAATGAATGACGTAGCGCTCAACATGTTAACAGTTTTAATCACATAAAAATTCATTCAGCGGAACCTTTAAAATAAAGCTAACCTTTTGTAATTGGGTTCATCTGATTTAAAACAACTCCATAATTATTCAATTAAACAACGTAGAATGCTATATTTAATTTGCTACAAAATTTCAGAAAACTTATCCAACTAACAATGTAAGTTCCATTAAAATTTATCTAGTAGAACTTAAGTTATAAGCGGCCGGAATGAAATTTCACTTTGCGTTTTATATATATTGAGATAATTAAATATAGCTTACAAAATCGTGTTAACCTGATTATAGAACTCTCTTTCAAAATTATAGGTTCAATAGATTTTTTGTACAATGATTAATACGAAATCCAGACTTTCTTTTATATAGATAGATTGAAAATTTCAGCTTTTTGCGCCGAAGACATCGCCAAATTAGAAAAATGTGAAGTATCTCACGAACTACTGGACTTATAAGAATTTGCTTAATATTATTCGATGCAGCATGAAAAAATACACTAAAATATGGTATCAGTTCAGAAATATATACAAAATCTGATCTATATAGATAAGGATTGAAAATTTCAGGTTTTTGCACCGATGACATCGCCAAATTAGGAAAATGTGATGTATCTCATGAACTACTGGATTTAAATGAATTTGCTTGGTACTATTCGGTTCAGCATGAAGAAGCACACTAAAATATGTTATCAGTTGAAAAATACAAAAGTCAATTTTTAAGAATTTTTTTAAAAATTCGTTCTTTTATTCACACTCCTTAGGGGTGGAATTTTCAAAAATCCCTTCTTACGACACTCGGTGTTATGAGAAGTATTTTTATCCCAATTTTCAAGATTTTTGGTTCGGTAGATTTTTTTGTGGTGTGATTAATACGAAATCCAGACTTTCTTTTATATATATAGATTGATGAGTCATTCTCCATAAACTTTGTAATTTGGAAGTTGCAAAATACAAATTTATAAACTATAAAATAAATCACTTTTTTCTTCATATATAGCTTTAAAGAGTGAATTTGTATTAGAATTATCACCCATAGTTCATAAATCCTAAAATTTAATATTTTATTTATAAAAAAATAAACATCTTCCTGGGGAATGATGGTAGAGAGCAGGGGAATGATATTTTGAAACAGAGGAATGACTTACCTGTCAAAGGAATGATTCAATAATCTATAAAGCACTGCAGTCAACCAGTAATGATAGAAAAATTCATATCAATGAATATTTTTTATCAAAGTAATATACATAATTATTTAAATTACTGTACATAGTTTTCACAATAATGAATTTTTAATAATACTGAATTACACTAATGAAAACATTTTGTTTAAAAACTTTCATTTGGGAAAGAAAAATATATTGCTCTATTGTCACATAGGTGCAGGCTTACCGACCTTTCTCTCAATGTTTCAATGGGATAACAATGAATATCCTAGTCTCTTGGCCATTTAAAACGTCCTGATACACCAGTGTATGCCATGGCATTTATTTCAACTTCCCCAGTTAATAATCTTAATATTTCACCTGGGTAAAGTTTGTCATCATAGTGAACTAGCACACAATCTTCTATGCCGAACAAGCTTTTTTCATCACTACATGTTAACGTGTCTTCTACAATATTTTCATCCTCATTTTTCAGACAGATTCTTCCTATTTCAAAATGCTTGCAATAGTTAGCTTTTGCCTCTCTGCATTCAACACAACTTACATGATGAAATTTTAGAGTTGAATCAGATCGATACCAGTTAACTTAATGAACTTTCATTGTTCCTTTAAATTTTATGCCATTATTTTTCAATTCATTTTCTATGATTTCTTTCTTAAATGCTATTATTTTGATGCCCCTTCAATGTTCATTTAGTGTTTTCACAAATGTAGTAAAATCAGCTATGTTTATCCCTTGGGCAACAATTATCTTTTACGTGCTATCTAAACCATCAGGGGCCCCCTTTCCATGTCCACATTCAGAATAGTTCGAACAAATTGTTTGTAGATGAGGAAGTACTTCAGGCAAAGTGGTAGAAATAAAAATATATATATATTATTATTGCGATATTGATTGGAAGGGAAATATAAAGTATCAACTAAAGGTAATTTTAAGAGTAAATATATCAAAACAGAGTACATATGTGAAGAAATAGCAGCTGGATCATGTTGAAGGCATTCTGTTAAAGTACAGATGGGTTGAATCTCCAAGTCTGCATCATCTTCTGCTCTGTTATAAGCCACAACAATATGTAAGGTCATCTGTTGACGAGACCCTTCCAAAGTGATAAGACTTTATTTCTTGACCATATTTGAAGCTATAATTCTCACTAAGAGCAATGTGAAGTGGCATCCCTGTTAAAAATAAATGAGATATATTCTAATTTAATGAAGTGTCTAAATTTAATCAGACATTTAAAATTAAAATTTTAAACGTTAATTTCTTTTTTAATTATGGAAATTGAAAAATACAGATTTCAGATAAATTACATTGAGTTCTCCTTGAAAAACAACTAATAAAAAAAGTTTCCAATTGAAATTAAGTAACAATAGTAGTAAATAATTACAAACTGTTTCAAATTAATGCAAAATATTGTCAAATTTTATGAAATATTTGAGTAGTAATATTAACTAAATTAAACATTTTTCTTTCTTTTTTAAATTTTCTAAATTGTAACTAACTAATAGATAAAAAATGTAGCGTCTACATTTAACGATTACCTAAAACTAAAGTACTTCAATTTTCATAAAAATCACTTTTATAGTTAACAATACTAAAAATTTTTGAATATTTTCAAATTTAACAATATTTAGTTTCTTTATTAATGTATCAATAGTGTTTACAGCCAATATCTTAATAACATTTCTAAAATTTCATCATTCCCCTAGCTAAAGTCATTCTCCTGTTTTAAGAACAGGCAGGGGAATGATGCTAGGGGACTAATGTTTTGTTAATAATATCTACCTTAAAACCACATGGGGGGAATAAAATAAATTTAAAATAATTACACATATTAAAAAAACTTGTATTAAAAATATAAAACCAAATAAAAAAAGCTTACCTTTATTTTATCCAGAAAAAATTGATCGAGGGTAATGATGGCTAATAAAAATATTCGCTTGTAAACTCCAATTTTCAACATCTGCATTCACAAACAAAATGGCTACAGACTCCAAACTTTTAAGGTATCTCTTCCAAGCAAGTAGTTAAAATTGGATCAATGCCAAATTGGAGTCCAGCGGCATCTATTGGTGTTTTTTAGAACTATTTTTGTAAGTGCAGCGGAATGATGCCCAAATTCATGGACATACTTTATTGTGTTTTTTCACACAATTGTATTATAGTATATCTATACATATGTACTCCTCTCATAAAGGAACAAATTGTGATAATATCTATATAATAAAGGCCAAACTTATCTGTGCGTAACGCATACGCCATTTTGCGAATGGCAACTCTTTCCCATGCAATTTCAGTTTTGCATTTTTCACTACTGCAAATTTTATACTTCTAAACATTACATATTTCCGAGTTTTACACCGTCGTATAGAGAAAAAAATGTACTTTTAAATGCAATTTGTTTGAAAGCTTTATCTCAATTTGTTTTTGAGATATTAATTTTTGTATAGTTTTTAGTCCAATTTTTTAACTGTGGGGTCATTCCACGTCAAATGAGCAAAAATGTAAAAAAAGCCGTGGCAGCATAGAATCCGATTTTAATAAAATTTGAGATACGTGTTCATTTCATATTCAAATGTATGTGTGCACAATATTTTCACGAAAAATTAATTATTTTATCAATTTTGGACATTTAAAAAACTTGTGATATAGAAAGGCATGCGGATAATCGTCGAAAGTTGCAAGTTTCAAGTTCTATATTTCGAAAACTATTTAACAAAAATGAAGTTTTTTTATGATATTGAAATCTTTGGATATCAATCTTTATATTTATTGAGTAACAATAATTTGGTAATATCATAATTAATCAAAAATTGGTTGTAAATATTGAAATTTTGTAATTTTTAAAAAATTTTGAAATGTTATAAAAATCAAAGGATTTAAAAAACATCTCTGAAATTGATGCAAGATGTAGTACTATGTATGAAGATCGAATTCTCAAAGTTTCAAAGTTGTTATTTATTTCCTTCATCTTCAAAAAAACTTATAAACTTTTAAAAAAATGACAAAATCATAATTATCCCTCTTATGTTACCTCAAAAAACAATTAAAGGACAACTCCTACATCAACAATATTACACGTACATAAGAATTAATAAGTCCATGACACACTAAAAAAGTTTCAATACTGCCTTTTTAATTTCTAACATAACAAAAATGGGTTCAAAAAACTAATATTTGAGACATTCTAAAGACAATCTTTCTTTGAAAACACGCGCTTTTTTTGGAAATTTCTTGCTAAAAATAGACTTGTGCTGCCATCTTTGTTTCTTAATTGAATTTAAGATTAAAATACAGTTATTTTAGGAAAAAAATAGTTTTTCTTCTATACAAATTTAAAATATTCTTGAGGCAAAAATAAACTGAGAGCAAGAATAAAACTCCGTATACTTAAAATATACACTTTTATCTGTAATATCAAAGAGTTTAAAAATTTTAAAAGCTTTTATTCGTCTCCAAAAAAATGAAAAAGAATGTTGACTATTTAATCAGCAGTTTTCACTACTTATTTTTTTTCTCATAAAGGAATGAAAAAGGCATGAATTAAATTATAGATATATTAAATATATTCAATTAGCTATAATGGCAAAAAAAATTGAATTTGGAATAAGTGTCCTTCATTTTAAAACATATAACTGAAATATTTTATTTTTTTTCAAGATTTTTTTATTATTTATTTATTTTTAAATTATAAAATAAAAATACAATTACTAAATTATGCTAATCTGTTACTTATAGTTCATTCTTAAGTGTGAATAATTTTTATTACAATCTTTCCATTCCTACGGCAAATAATCAAACTTGAAATTTCAAGCATGTACACAAGACCTCGATTTCGTCTCAACTTTAAAGTAATTTTTTATACTGAAATAAACTAGTCTGAACTCTACTACTTTGCGTTTCCTCGTAAATGATTGTGATCTAATTATATGATGATTTTCAATAAAATCTGTGACATGTCAGCCACACCTGATTTGCTCATTTGGTGTGGAATGACCCTGTGGCAACATAACCACTCAATTTTCTCAATTTGTTTTTGAGATATTCATTTTTGTATAGTTTTTAGTCCAATTTTTTAATTGTGGCAACATAACCACTTCATTTTCTCTTAAAAAGAAAAAAAAATAGATTTTAAAATGCGTATAATTTGCAAAAAATATCGTCTGTTATAAAATTTCGTGATTTCGGTTTTATTTCGCTTTTATTTATCAGATAAATAACTTAAGTTTCGAGTTAAAGTGATTTGAAAATGATCAAATTAAAATACCGTTTTTTCAAACATGGTGAATACGGATATGAGAAGTACGTCTTAAAATTTTGAAAAGATGAAAATGATGACGGGTTTTAATTTCGCGTGAAATTATATGATTGTGTCAATTCAGAATAATTTTTTTTTTCATTTGCATTTATACCAAAGATAAGAGACAATTGATAAATAGCTGATCTATATTATATTTTACTAATTAAGTTTGATTTTAAAGTTTAGTTTTAAAAATTTGGACAACTGAGTTTTATAGTATTTTGTTAATCTTAGCTTAAAATCATATTTGTTTGAGAGTTAGACTGATCAATATAAGATGCATTTTTTTACTGTAAGTAATTTTGTAGATTTATTATAAATCAATGAAGCAGTTTCTTCTTAAACATTTTCTTTCGTCGAATTTCGACGGGTTCCACCTCGTATTAATAATTACAATTTTAATAAATCAATATTTAATAAATATTTATTGGGTTCAAAGTCTAATTCTGGGGTTGGGGACAGCCAGGGGAATGATATTTTACACATATATTATTTTATTTTATATTGTTTAAATTATTTTTCAGGTAAAATATGAGTAGTAGATGGCAAAAAAGTAAAGCTTTTAATAAAAATAAACATTATTGGTAAAATAGTTCAAAAAATTATAGAATGAAGTGGGACTTTGTTTTTTCCTATTCAGTGAGAATGACCCTGATACTGATTACTCCCTCTGTCCCAAATTAGTTGCGACATTTAGGTTAAAATTTTTGTCCCAAATTAGTTGCTACATTTCAAGTAGGTGGAGTCATAAATAACTTCTGATGCAGTTTAGTAAATCGACACCAGTAAAATTATACTAGAATGAATATAATGCTGTATACTAGATATCTGAAGCAATACTAACTCGAATTTAAGTAAAAGAAAAAGAAATAATAGTTTTATGCAATTACTGATTTAAAAAAAATATCAAAATGGGGCGTGGTTTAAAAGTGTTTGAACCGAGATTTTTTAAACTAATTAATTACTTATTTATGGAATTATGGAGGGATTGTTAGGTACGTAAATATTGTTGATTGATGGTATAGCTCTCTGAAAAATGTTCATACAAAATCATAAAATCATAAATATCAATAATCAGTACAAAAGTATTCAAATGTCGCAACTAATTTGGGACAGAGGGAGTATAATTTTGCAAGAAGAATATCAGAAAATTTTCTCGAAAATTTACATTAATCTCAGTTCCTACGGCTTAAGTAAAACCTTCAGAAATTTTATTCAATAATAATGTTTTCAGATTATTTTCTTTAAAATAATGAATAATTTTAACCGAATTTCATAATTTTTTTCATTTACAGATCTCTGAAATTGCCGTGAAAGAATATCCTAAAAACAAGAATGTGAAATATTTATCCGATGAATTTTTAACGCAAGTAAGATGATATTTGAATATTGTTGATGTTTAGAGACAGGTGTGTGTGTGGGTAGGAAGGAGATGATGTAAATCTAATTGAAAATAATCTAAGTATATTTTTTCCGTTTCATTTTTTTTTTTTACATTATAGATTGCCAAATTCATTGCCGTCCAGGGATGTTTTAGAAACTTTGAAAGATATTTAGCACCGGAAGAATTACTTCAAGTATGTATATATCTTCTTTCTGTTTAGGATATTATATCTCAGCGATACGCAAACTGTTGTAATCCCAAGTGGGACAATAAAAAATATATGTATTTAATTTACCAAGCATCAAATGCAAATAATGATAATAATTATATCAGGAAAATAGCGGAATGAGATAATATTAATAATTTGAAAATCTGCAATAGCTGGAATTTTAACATGCTTAAGAGGCGTGAAATCAACAAAGTTAAAATGTATCCAAACCTGGGATAGAATCTGGATTCATCGTGTGTTGTGGTTGTAAAGGTAGCTTAGTGATAGAGCATTAGTGAGTAATGTCTGTGACTTTGGTTCGATATTGTGGATTGAACACTATTTCACTCTGTTGGTTTTACGCTTCTTAAGCATATAAAAATTTCAGCTACTGCTGATTTCGAATTTTTTTACTGAAGAATTTCCAAAATTATATATGGGTTTATGATATCTTATTTATAAGAATTTATAAGTATATATTTTTAATAAATAAAAAATAATTTGCTGTATTAGTATCCAACACCTATACTTAGGCAACTAGCAGGTGAACAGGCATAATGATAAAAGATATATTCAAATTTGAGATGCCCTCTACCTGCTCCCTTGTGGTTTTCATAAGTGACTTGGGTCAATCTGACATTTAGTAGGAGTCATCTTTGTTATAAATTTTTCAACATAGATCGCTCTTCGCTGTTATTTAGGGCCATACCGAGGATCGTGCAATTCTTTCCCTCTGTACCCAATGTTTTCGATTTTTCTGCTTTTAATACGGTCATTCAGTTGCATTATATGATTTTACTGCTTTTGTTAATTAGATGTTGTTATTGTAATTGATTACATTAATAGTAAAAGCCTAAACAATTGTCTCTTCATTACTCTGTAATTAGATAGGTTCAATATATGAGACATTATTACCACACACTGAAACTGAATTACTATATACTGAAATCTCTTAAGGAACGATCGGAAATACTACGCGTATTTTCAAATTGAGAAAAAAAATTACATATTATTATTATTATTATTATTATTATTTTTTTTTTTTTTTGGCATAAAAGAAACATATGTTGGTATATTTATTTATTAATGAACTTTTGCTGGGAAAACTCAGTTATACAGTTGATATTTTTGGAAAATATAACTGTTTGATTTTAAGTTTTGAGGAAGAGAGTAAAAATCATTTTAACATTAAGCAGTAAAATTCAAACAATTAAGAACAAATTTATACTCATGTGCATAAGTAAAAGTACTGTTTCCTAAAAAAATGTGTTTTATTCAAATAAAGGAGAAACATAAGGAGATATCCCAAAAAAGAATTTCACAGACTTCTATTCATGTACTGTCAATTAAATTGTCGCGATAAAATTTTACACAAAATCGGGTCCGGGAATGAAAATAGTTTACATAGCACTGTTATGTGTAATGAAAAGCAATACGGTGAATTTATGTAATGAAAAGTAATGCAGTGATATAGTTTGTGCAATGACTAGTCGTTGAGGGCCACCGTAATCCTTACCCATCACGGATATGCATAATACAATATATGAAAATAAAACATGTGTAAACTATTTATAAAATGCATTGCAATTCCAAAACACAATTTAAACCTATATTTAAATATTTTTAATTTACATAGTAATGCTCTATTAATGGACTGTTGATGAACCCATTTCGACAAATTATATATAAAACGGCAAACTGCTCCAGTAGTAATGAATTGCGTAAAGGAAACATCCTTATAACTCTAAAAGTAATTATCACATTAACTAACAGTTTACTGCATCAGATTAAGCGTCTCATTTCCAATTAAAATATATCATTGAATTGAAGTTTGTGAATTCTGAATACAGGGTCATGAAAAATGGAAGAAAGGATTACAAATATTTCGACAACTAATAATCCGATCGACTTCGTTCTTAATGCAAAATTTGTGTTATTTTATCACCTTTTACTTCCAATCCTTAACCACTTCACCGTTTGCCCCAAAATAATTCGGGGGTAAATGCACTGTTTCCCCATACCCGTCGTCGGTAAAGTAGTTTTAAAAAAAAATCGAAAATTTTTATATACCTTTCATCATAGCGAATTTTTCTAGAGTCCGAAAAAAATAGTTTCGGATAATCGAGGTTACTAATATTAAACAGGCTTTGTCCCATATTTACGTACTAAGTATATACAAAATTTCACATCTCTATCTTAATTTGTTCGGAAGAAAGAGCGTTTACAGACACACAGACAGACGGCAATTTTTTTAAAATATGTTTTTCGGAATCTTCAGTATCTAAAACGTGTAAATCCGTCAAATTTTTCTTTTTCGATTGTCAAAATGATTGCAAGACTTACCCTATACTATGTATAATGGGTAAGTAATAAATCTGCCTTATAAATGTAACTTTCATGATCCTAATACATTTTCTATGAGAATTTGTGACACAGATGTCCATTACTCTCACCATATAGATACTCTGTAGGTGCTTCGTTGAAATGTGAATGTGTTGTTCTTGTATGCTAACTCGTTGTGCGTGAATGGTTCTAAATTTTCCTTTCGACTCTTTTAGAGACTTGCTCTTTTCATCTCGTTATTCTTTCGATACCGTCCGTAAGACATGTTGACGTCACTGCAACGTCGTTGTGAAGTCATATTGCGACTTTGTGACCATCGATTGTCGATGTGAAGTCACAGTGACTAAAATGTGAATTCGTCATGGCCGTTTTAGAGTTTGTTTGTGACGTTTCACAAAGTAATCACAATGTGACAAATTCGTGAAAAATGTGTCATTTGTGACTAATTTGACATTAACATTGTGAAGAAACTGTGACAAGAACAGCGATATTTAAATTGCCAGAAACATGTTTTTTAAAGTAAATAACATGTTTTGAAGATTATTTATAATTTTCTAACAATTTTGAATATAATCACATCTCAGTCACAATGTGACGTCACTGAGTGGTGGCATTTTGGTCACAGACATTATGCGACCAAGGTGACTCACAGTGACGTCACTATGACCATGCATGCTATGAGGGCGTATGACGAATGATAGATTATGACAAAACTATATGTGAGCAAACTGTTTTTTTTTTTAATTCTTAACCTCAATTTAATCAAGTCATGTTGATGTAATCGATATCGAAAGTATAACGAGTCGAAAAGAATAAGTTTAAAAACACTGAAAATGTTCAGTGAAAGTAAAGTGTCGTTTGTATTTTGCAAATTTATATCAATTAATGTGGTAAGTATTGTTTACTATAAAGTATGAAGTTTTTGAAAATTATGGCGGGTGACTGCAATTACCTATGCACAGTTAGAAACATTAGTTACTGTGAGGAATTAGCTTAGTTGTTTTCTGCATGCTGAGATTAAATTAGTAACACTCTATCCGCTTTGTGGCAATCAAAGTCTCCTGGATTGCAAGCATAATTATTGCATATAAATTCTTATTGAATTATTCGCAGAGACTTGATATTTAGAAGTATACACTATATGTCCATTAATGACCGAACTTTTTCAATTTTAGACATTTTACAAATATTTGAAGATATATTTGTCGAATTTTTCTGGAACTTCAGAATTATGAAGAATTTTTTCAACTGCATGTTTATGAATGCAATATTATCAGAAGGATAATTAAGAGGCCAACAAAAAATCAAAGAAAAATAATGTTTGGGATCACCGTGTAAAATAAAATACACAAAAATACCTGTGGCTATATATTACAAGATATGAATATTGTACAATATATGCATTCATTTGTGGAAGAATAGAAAGTTTGTTCTTGGAAATCTATCGACTATTTTTTAGAGTTAAAAATTTCTTGCATAATTTTTGTTTATATCATGAAGCACTTTTTATCAACTTCAATGCCAATTTCAGAAAATTTAAAAAAAAAAGTAGTAGAAATAATATACTGCAATTGGAATATAAATATATTAAATATTTGAAGAAATATAAACAGTTGTATGAAATATTTATTTGCCCATGCGCGCACAATAAATAATATTTGTTTTCGTGACTCTACGGAGCAACTTATAAAAGACAAGCCAGTCAAATATCGCGAAAATTCAGAAAGATTTCGGCGATAGACTGAGCTGATTTTTAGTTGTTCTCTAAGAGCAGCTAAATAATAAGGGGTTTTCCATAAATTGTCAGTTTTAATTTTTACCTTTTTTAATATACATTATTTATTGATGCTGTAGTTCTTCTAGGGAAATCACTAGAACATACCTATTTCAAGAAAGAAAGAAGTAGCAAAATCAAAGCATTTGTTCTTAATCGACTCGTTGACATTCACTAAGAACCAATTCTCTTGCTGAAAGACAGGTAATAAAAAATGACATTTTCTGGAAAATCTTTTATCATTCAGTTGCTTTTAAAGAGCTACTGAAAATTCGCTCACTGTATTGACGATATCTTTCTACATTTTCACGATATTTTACTGGCTTTTTTTTTATGAGCTGCTCTATAGAGTTGACTGTCAAATAATATATATATATATATATATATATATATATATATATATATATATATATATATATATATATATATATATATATATATATGTATTGTGTATCATGCGCACATGCGCAAATAAGCAAAATATTTCACACAACTTCTCATATTTCATCATATAAGGTACCCTGGGGTAATAACGCCACGTTAAGGTTCTATCAATTTTCACGGCTTAGTTTTAGATTGTATTTTTCAAACAAATATAGGATCTGATACAGCAACTCATTGACTATCTATATAAAATAAAATAATTTAACAGATATGTATTCATAAAATATAATGGCAGTTTTTCTTGACCAATGCTATTTGGCGTTATTACCCACCTATATGGGTAAAAACGCCATGCAAACAAAATTATGAAATAAGATGGAATAATTGCATGTAGATAGCCCAATTCTAAAAATACAAACTCTATAAACTTAGAAATTGACAAATTGCATTCTAAGCTATTGAAAATGTTCAATTTTTTTGTGAAAGTGTAAGAAAAATAAAGGTGTTTTGTGGGAGGGGATGAGGCAAAAGAATACCAGACCGTGAGCTTCTTTTTGCTTAAAAAAGACCGCTTAACTAGAAATATGAGAAACATTGCAAAGTTTTAACAGTGTTTATTTGAATCAGTATTTAGGATGTAGCTCGGCCACTGTAGGGAATCAACTGTGGTATTAATGTCAAGAATTGGCGTTATTACCCCGGTATGGTTATTGCGCAGTACATTTTAAATTACAAATTAGCTCGAGAAGATATCCAAAATCTTCGACAACATTTTAAAAGTACATGAAATGCACTACAAATTTATGTAATTAACAAAGTATTTCCGGATAAAAAGATAGTCTTCATATCACAAAACGTATCTCGCAAATTTTAGATCAAGCGTTAATTTTAGTTGCTTGTAAAAACAATAAGACCTAAAAATGAATCAAATTAACTTGAAGCTGTTTTTTGCGATTTATATGACTCAAAACCCTTCTGCGCAGAGCACATGGGTGTCATTTACCTGGTTATTTCATAATTATGCAAAATATAAGCACTTGGCATTATTACCCCAGGGTACCTTATATTATATTTACATTCTAATTGCACTATATTATTTCTACTACATTTTGTCAAATTTGCTGAAATTGGTATGAAATTTGTTAAAAAGCCCATCAGGATATAAACAAAAAATATGCAAAATTTTTTGAATTAAAAAAATAAAATAAATATAAAGATATATCTCCAAGAACATACGTTCTATTCATTCACAAATGAATACATATATTGTACAATATCCATATATTCCTAATCTATAGCCATAGATCATTTTATGCATTTTTTTTACAGGGTGATCCCAAACATAATTATTTTTCTTTGATTTGTCCTTCCGAATCGTTCTTCTGATGAAATCGCCGTTGATGAATATAAAATTGAACATATTCTTCATATTGCTGAAATTTCAGAAAAATCCGACGAATATATCTTCAAATATTCGACAAAATGTGTAAAATTAACAAATTAAGTGGCACATTTATAAAATAACTCATAAATTTTATTTACTCTAATTTAAAAAATACCGCACATTTTTTCCAACAGAGGGTGTTGCATTTATTAATCTCAACGCGTAAGAATGTTTGAAACATAAATTATGTACAAAGATGGGTGAAAGACCCATCAGATTTCATTCTTAAACTTGTCAAAATGTTTTAAAGATTTTTATTTGGAAGTTTAGAAGTTTATGCATTCTTATAGTCTGAGGTAGCGCAATGCCATTTGTTGTCGAAAACATAAACTATTATTTAAATTTCTGCATATGGAATTCAGGAACAGCTCTGTAATTGTTTTTAACTTTATTTTTATATTTGTTCTAGTTAATGAAGTACTGAATAGAATTCGATTATCCTTTTCAGAATACTATGTATGTAATGAAATTTACATTCTTTTTTATACCGGTTAAATATTAAATTTTATATAATTAAAAAATAAATAAATGAGTAAATAGAGAAAAATATATTTTAAAATGTTTTTGGTTGCATTTTATAAATATTAATTTAATAAATAATGTTATATTTGCTGTAGTTATCTTTATTTTTATAGCATGCAAAACATTATCGTCATTTGTTAAAGACACACGCATCCGGTAAGCTATTGTACTTTTATTTTTTATTTATCCACTTTTTAATCTAGTTTCTTATAATGTTCGATTAAAAAAAATATTTTTTTTTACAATATTAAGTTAATGAATTAGTTTCATGAGATTCATTTATAATAAAATACACGTACAAAGAAAGGAAAAATACTATACTAAAATTAATTATTCGTATTTATGGATTACATGTAGAATAATGTTATACTGAAATTGCCAATCGTTAAATATTGTGGTTATGTACGTGAAAAGTTTTATATAAATGTGCACCACTCTTTATCTTGTTTTTAAGCATATAAATAATCTATATAAATTTATAATCAAAATAGATTATGCTTTTATTTAAAGGATAAATAGAACTTTTATTGTCAATCAAGCTGTCTGCAATTGTTTCATGTGCTATTGCATTTTAACAATATAAAAGGTTCTAAAAAAGAGTTCTATCTATTATTCCTATTGTTGAAATTGAAGATAAACTTACTTAATGAGGGATATTTGGAGTAACTTCATATTGTCAAAAAATTGACAAGTTTATAGCAATGGAAAAACATCTATCTCAGGTAATTTACAAGTACTCAAAGGTGTATCTCTAAAGAATGATCTTAATTCTTAACATAAAAATTCTTCTGTCTCCATTTCATTCCTGTACATATTTAACAAATAATGTTTGATTTTTTTTTTTTTTTTTTTTTTAGAAATGGCAAGTTTTTATGCATGAAAACGAAACTATGCCTAATAATTTATAGATACTCAAAGTTACATCATGTAAAAATTGTCTTAACTCTTTTCAATACAGAGTCTATTATCTCAAGCCTGCTCTTACACTCTGTGGATTTACTGTTTTTGCACTCACGGCAATAAGCTCGAGGCCTGAAATTTCACTAGATTTTGTTTCTTTCTAAACACTATTTTCAGGCATAATTTTGAATATAGGATTGAATCTCATCTCGTTTTTACTTTTGCTCATTGTCGCACTTTTCTAATATTGCTAACCCAAATGATATTGGTAAAAAAAAAAAAAAAAAAAAAAAAAAAAATTACCTCAACAAACATGTGAACCATATAAATCTGACATTATTAAACCTAAGCACGACAGCCAAATTATGTCATCATACATATTTTTTTTCGAGAAATAGTTTTAAACTAATGTAATAAATGGTGAAGGTATGTTTAATTAATTTATAATGCTAGATAAAATTGAAATTAAAAAAGGTATGTTCACGTCTATAAAGTTATTAAATAACAAAGCAACCAAATTATCAGTCATTAAAATTAATATCATGAAAAGCCAGTTTGTTGACTTTGTCTCGAGCATTATTGTTTTCATGGTTAAATGGATTTTCCGTGGCTGAGTGGTAAAAGCACCACGCCGCTAATCGCCTTCGAGCGTTGAAAGTTGCGGGTTTGAATCCCAATGGCTCCATTGCATACACTTTTTGTGTGGAGCTCCTGGTTGTATATCTCTTATGTTGTAAAATTTCCTTGTGCTATCTCGTCTCTTATGTTGTTCAATAAATAAATAAAATTGATGGTTAAATAAAAATCCCGTATATAATCTTTTGAAGAAACTGAAGAAATAAAAAGTGAGAAATGAGAAAGTAAGGCAAAACTTCTTACTTTCTTTGCATTCGCACTTTCTAAAATAAAACATATTTTGGTTTCCCTTTCTAATTAGTATTTAATTTTTAACATTTTGTTTGTGTTCTGAAAATGACAATTTCCAATTAAATTACATTTAAATTCGTGATATTATATTATTAAACTAGTAGGCTTCGTCCGCTATACGCCGGTTGGTTACTCTAACCGAATCTTGAACGAAACGTAAAATATCAGTGAATTTGACCTTGTATTTTATAGCAATATTGGTCTTTTTCTGGAATGTCATTCAGCATTGTTATAAACGTTACGAACGAAATTTACGAACGACATTGCGATACTATATTTTTTCATGTGTTAGATAAAATTTTGGCTCTTAAGCACCTACTATTTAGTTGATCATTTCCAATAGGAAAACAACAATAGAACGATATGTAATATATTAAAACTATTCCTGAAAAATTATCTAACAATGCAAGTCTCACCAGTATCCTTTCAGGGTGATTCGTTTCTATCTTGGTATCACAAGGTTTTTGAATTTCTTCCCTAATTCCGCAACAAAAAAACTTACAATGATATGCAATATACTAAAACCATACAAATTGAATATTTCCAACAGAGCATAGATGGCCAATGCTTTACCGTTTAAGTTAACTGGGCGATAACCGGCGGACATTTCTTGCTCAGGTAAACTTTGTTGGTCATATCATCCGGTCTGTCATTTAGACAGCTCGACAATATAAACCGCAGATAAAGGAACTCCACATAACGTTGGGTACGTAGATATAAGTTATTTTAACTCAATCAAACAGATTGGTAAATTTATCATGCGAATCGAATATTTTCATCTGAGGAAGGATCTGGATTCAGTTCCCGGCATGTGTAATGTTTCGCTCAATTGGAAATATTCAATTCGTATGATAAATTTATCAATTCCCGGCATGTGTAATGTTTCCATCAATTGGAAATATTCAATTCGTATGATGATAAATTTACCAATCAGTTTGATTGTGTTAAAATAATTGTATACTAAAACTATCTCTGAAAAATTATCTGACAGTACAAGCAAGTTCTATTGAAATCCCTACAATAGATTTTTTTTTTTAAATAATATTTTTAATCGAATTAACCTAAATGTAGAATTTAACATCCGTGATTCTATGATTAAGCAACGTAAAATATATGTAATATACTAAAACTATCCTTCAAATATTGTCGAACAATGCAAGTCTCTTCTGGAATTCTATTGGATTGCTCCAGTAGAATTTGTTTTAAAGGACAACCTTTTAAACTGGGTTCGTCTTATTATGATATGCAGTATAATAAAACCATCTCTGAAAAATTATCTAACAGTGCAAGTTCCATAAAAATCCACCCAACATATATATATATAATCGAATTCACCTAAATATAGAATTTAACATGTGATTTTATGATTAAGCAACATAAAAGATATGTAATATACTAAAACCATTCCTGAAAAACTATCAAATAATTCAAGTCTCATCAGTATTTCACCAGTATAAATTTTTTTAAGGATAGCTTTTTTAAACTGGGATCACCTTGAAAATAACCTTCTCAATAAATAAAATATTGCATTAATCTATTTTGAATATCATAAATATCAATAAATATTCTTTAAATTATTTAATTTCATGCAGGATTCAAAAATATTTTATTTGAATACTCTGAAGAGTAAAAGTTGTGTATTTCGAACTCAAAGAACTACTATATCTTCATCAAATCCATGTGTAAACGCATGTACCTTGTTTTATTTGTGTTTTATACTTTCTGTTGCAGGGTATTAATATTAATCCATTCGTAAAAACAATGTTGTATAAAAGCTAATAATATGCTAATAAAAAGAGACTTGAATGCTCTGATATATTATACACTGAGAAAATACTCAAAAATTAATAGTAAAATTTGCCTAAAACAGTACATACAGTTGTGTAGAACATTCAAATAATAATAAAAAAATCTAATTGAAAAAATGTGAAAAATGTAAGTTTTGGAACAAACAGAAAATAAATTCCCATAATTACGTTAATTATGAGTAAGTATAGGTCATAAATTCTTTATGCAAACATTGATTAACGCTTTCGGGTCCGAATTTTTTTCAATTTTTAGAAAAAATTACTTTTACGTTGATAATATTAACACTAACTATCCAAATCAATTAATAAGTGTTTAAAGAATATTTTATTGTCTGAAAGATAAAAGAATGTTGTTGTTTTGCATACTATTCAAGTAACATTCATATGAAAATAGGCTGAGGAAGAATTTTTGGAGATGTTTAGAAAATATTGTATAACAACAAGATTTAATTTATATTACAAATTTCTAATACTTTTTACGTTTTATTATACATGATTCTTTCAGGAAAGTAACTTTAATTTAAAATTTAAAATTTGAAATATACATTTAAAATAAAAGAATCATATATCATACAAATATAATAAAGGAAATAATAATAATAATTATTATTACTAAATGCCTAAACATAAATGAAGTAATATATAAAATGCATAGGCATATAGTAACATTGCTACATTTAAATAGAAGCAAAAGTATTTCTTAATACAAAATAACACTTCATTAAAAGACATATACTATTAATAGTACACCAGACCCGAAAGGGTTAAAAAGAAACTTTAAAAGCAATTTTCTTCAAAGGATATTTATCTAAATCAGTACTTAAAATATCTCAACAACGAATGAACCCATTTTCTTAATTTTGTTCTTTAATAAAAACATGTATTTCAAATAGTCCTTGACTGACATATATTTTTTAATTTTTTATTTGTTCGTTTTTTATAAACAAAACAATCAGGTATTTTGTTGTTGAAAGCTGTTAAATTAAATTTATTTCATTAATATCTTAAAAATGCAAAATTTTGAAAAATGATCAATGAATAACTAGACAGTCATATACACGCACGCGCATACATATACATATATATGCATATAAAAGCGACCATTTTTAAAAATATATTCCAGTAGTATTTTAAAATGAATTCTAAATAAAGAGAGGTACTTGAAGTAAAGTACTTATTAAAAATTGACTGTACTTAAAATTCTTTTTAATATTTGTATAGGAGAGAAAGAACGCAAGGTTCACGTGATAGTCAACGTCGATGGGCAACAAATTCAAACAGCTGGTCTGGAAAGTTCAAGCAGCATTTGATGATCTGATCTTTTATTGGATAAGACTGAATTTTTAATTAATTTTATATGTTTTTAATTTTAAATAATCTGTCTATTTTGTGTGAAAAGATAATGAATTGATAAAAAATTTCAATGGAAAAAAACTTCTTTGACTTTATTTATTTTAAACTTTATACATTTTCTAACTGATCACTTCTTTACCAATATTGTTAAAGCTCTTATTTTACCACTTATTTTCGTATTCCAGTTTTCATCATAATAATAAAAAAAAATAGAGCTGAATATTTCAGCATAATAAAAAGACATCTATATACATATATGGATAGATATATTAAAAACTCTGTCTATTATATCAAACCATACATAAGGTTGAATTAGAAATTTTTTCTTCTTTATAACATATAAAATTCTTACGTTGTTCAATAATGCTGGTAAAATATAAAAAGAAACTGCAGAACCATTTTTTTTAAATATTTATTTAGGAAATCTGCTTGTGCGAAATTTAATTATGTTCTGGGTGAGAAAAAAATTTCTCAAAGAATTTTTGTCCTCATATCTAAACCAGAATAAGACCAAAATCCTTTTTTTTCTTTATTCTGTATATTAATGCAACAGGAGTTTTTATTATTGCGAAAAACTTTTTATTAATGAATAATATTTTTCATTACTTGAAAACTTCTTACAATAATTGTTTTATAACTTTGTATAAAGTGTAATATTTTTTAAAAATTCAAATTTATTTTTTCTAAATTTTGAATCTATTTATAGTTCTGAGTAAATTTTTAATCGATTTAAAACTAATTCATGCTTGAATTCACCTCACTGAGAAAAAATATATACCTCCTTCACCTAGAATGAATAGTGAGTCACTTTCTGACTACTCAAACTAAAACTACAGATGACCGAACTATGCGAATAGATTAAACAACTATGTTGAATAGACGCAATGACCTGACATTTCTAGTCTAGTGTTTTCTAAGTGACGAAACGATATTGAATCGTTTCAGTAACGAGAAATTATAGCTTGATTTTGGGAATGGTTTCATATACTAGAATTCTAGTCACTAAATTAAGCTTCTTGTGTTCGCATCTGTTTGCAGAGATTTTTAAATAGATTTCACAACGAGAATATAAGAAAACGCTCTTGAATTCTAATAGGGAACTCCAGAACTCTCTGGCATAGGGAACTAGAATTTATAAGGATGACATGGAACTATTTTTTCAAGAGCCACAATTTAGATTCTAGATGCTGGAACTATATTTTTTTCTCAGTGCTGTTAAAAACATTTAAGCTGATATTAACTTCAATTTTCCAGAAGACTTTCTGGAAGATACGTCAGTTTTAAACCTTTATCTACCACATTATGAATTAATGAAAATTTTACGTAAATTTTACGTGTAATTTAATAAATTTTACGTGTTTGAACTAAATTAAAAGATTTTAAAAGATTATAAAAGATTTTAGATTTTAAAAGATTTGAAGGATTTAGCAGGATTAATTAAATTTGGATTTACAGGTATTTTGTGCAATACTTATAACCCCAATCTTTTATTTTAAATTGTTTTCTTAGTATTTTGTAGATTTATAAAATGTAAAAATATATGATGTTCTTACAATATAAATATAGAAATACTTTCGAATTGAAAAATCCCCACACCCCCTCTCTCAGTGCCAAGAAAGCTGAAAAGATACAAAGGCAAAAGAAATCATCCTTTTAAACATATTTTTGTTTTGTGTAACCAATGATGCTTTTGGAAGTAATGTATCTATAACTCATTCTAAATAGTATTACAGCTAATTGACGCATTAAAAGAATTTTATAATAAGTAATTTTTAATGGTACTTAGAAGTACCGTCGGTAGATAAAGGGTTAAACTAACAGGTAAAAGTTAATATTAAAGATGGGAAGAATAGTATAATTGAGGCCTTTAAACTAGTCGGGCACAGTGTGTCTAATACACTGAGAAAAAAATTATGCCGCGTTCAACTAGAACGAATAGTTAGTCACTTTCTAAATACCTAAACTAGAAATATAGATGTCCAAACTATGCGAGTATGGTAAACAACTAAGCTGAATAGGCGAAATGACTTGACATTTCTAGTCTCTTCTTTTCTAGGAGACGAAACGACATTGAACCGTTTCAGTAGCGAGAAATTATCGCTTGATTTTAGGAATGATTTCTTAAGCTATAATTATAGTTACTAAATCAAATCTCTTGAGTTCACATCTATTTGAAGAGATTTTTAGATAAATTTGGCAACAAAAATATCGGAAAACGTACTTGAATTCTAGTAAGAGACTCTGGAACTCTCTAAGAAATGGAACTAAAATTTATAAGGATGACATGGAACTATTTTTTCTAGAGCCATTACTTAGATTCTATATGCCAGAACCATATTTTTTTCTCAGTGTAGGCGTGTTTTCGAGGCTTAGAATAGACTTCTTAGGAAACTGGTTAGTCATCTTACTTATTTTCTCATTGTATGTTGGAATTGAGCTAATTAGGTGTTTCTGGTGCTTTTAAAACAGGCGCGCTGGATCCGACCGAGGAAATCTAGAAGTGGGCCGAATGAAAGGTTAAAGTCAGAATGCTCTGTCTTATCTGTGTCCATTCTATATTATAAGGAACAAACGTGTCTGTGTGCATAACGCTGACGTCATTTTGGTAGTGGCAACAGTAGGCGATTTAATTTTACTTAGATTAAATTTTATTGCATTTTTTAAAAACTTCTAAATATTCTACAGTTTCAATTTTCACACACATTGAATAAGGAAACAATGTTTTTCAAATATAATTTGTTTGAAAACTATATCGGACTTTATTTGAAAATTGTGTCGAAATTAACTCAATTTTTATCGTTTTTAAATTAAATTTCAAGCACATTTTTTTAAAAAATCAAAACTGTCTCTATCGTTTGCAGACGAGCGCGAAAGTTAAAATCCATTTGCACTTAAATTAATACAAATAACCCATCAATTAATTTTGTTGAAGAGTAGAATCAGTATACTGCAAACAAAATACAAATTTATTGAATATTTGAGGAGGTATGGGCATTTGTAAGGAAAAAAAATTTCAAATGTAATTTGTTTGAAAATTATATCGAACTTTATTTGAAAATTTTGTCGAAAATTGCTCAATTTTTATTATTTCTAAATTAATTTTCAAGCACATTTTTTTAAAATCAAATCTGTCTCTATCGTTTGCAAACGATCGCGAAAGCTAAAATCCATTTGCACTTAAATTAATACAAATAACGTTTCAATTGATTTTGTTGATGAGTAGAATCAGTATACTGCAAACAAAATACGAATTTATTGAATATTTGAGAAGATACGGGCATTTGTATGAAATAAGTTTTAACTATACATGCGTGAAAATTTTTATTCCAAAATTTAGTCGTCAGCTATTTAGGGGGCGATTTAAATAAAAAGGTCTGTCAAATATCGCGAAATTTCGGGATTATAAGAGTAATATAATGAGTTGTTTTGTAAAAATAACTTTATTATAAGGGTCATTTAACGGTGATATACCATTTGCAGCATTTCCTGTTAAGTACGTGATCGCAAATATTATTTCATTATTAAATTTATTATTAGCCTCTAATTGTCCTCCCGACTTAACAAAGAAATATCATGAAGTAAAAATATCCTTTTCATCCTGGAAAATCAAGATCAATCGATTAAGAATTTGTGTAGCTATTCAACAAAATGTGAAAAAGCCAAAGTATTCCGGTCACATATTCTTAATTTTTGTTTATAAATGTATAAGTTGTTGCACTATCTTAAGCCAATCACTAAAATCCTTCCCTAGCTGAACCGACTGCTGCAAATTTCGCAGAGTGCTGAACACACATTCTGTCCGTGGTCAGCTTTACCTTTTTTATTACGATTCTCAGGTGGAAACGAGGTTAAAATGTCCAACTAATAATCTCCCAACTAAATGTCCCAACTACCCCAATGTAAGAGATTCTAGCTGGAGCCAGGTTGAAAAGAAAAAAAAAATCAAGAAATCCAACCGGACAAATTAAAAATAAAAATTGATCAAATTAAACACGTCTAAAAGTATGCAGGGTGAGAGCGGGGATCTGAAGCTACCGCATGACCTCAGCTGCTTCGAGCTTATTATTGTGATAGGATGCCAATAATAATAATAATAATAATAATAATGAAAAAATATACCAAACCTATGCGAATACCAAGTTTTTATATTTCTTTGTTATTATTATTTTTATAAAACCTCAAATATTTGCATTTTTTTTAAACATAAAATCAAGAAGTAAAACTTTCTTATAACCCTCGTAAAAATTTCCTAAATTTATTTTCTATTTTTAATAAGTCTATTTATAACTTTGTGTGCACGAAAAAAAGAATCTCAAACAGTATATTTTTATGACTGATGTTTGTTTCGACAAAGATTGCCGGATGAAATTCCCTTTCAAAATTAATATCATTTTAGTACGAGACGTACAAATGGATAGACGAATTAAAAATGTTTTGCTCTTCCACTCGATAGGCAAATTTTATGTAGAATGTATATTTTATTTTACAACTAAATGGCTTCCAAAAACAGAATTAACCTATTAGTCTCATGAGTCCACACATGTGGACCTCCGTTTTGTCCTATCTTATTAATGATACTCGAAAATAATTACGATTTAGATATCAGAATGATATGTTTCAAAGTATAAGATAGAGGTGATGCAAATAAATTAAAAATCTTGGCCTATGTAAATAAGAGAAGAAATTATTCGTTGATAATTAATAATATTACATTAATATTCAGTAGTGAAGAGGTTACAAAAATAGAATGAATATTTATTAAATCCCATTCATTAGTGTTATTTTTTCCTTTTCTTTTCAAGCAGTTTTTTAAAATGGAAATAACAACTACTGAAATTTCATTCACAACCATTCAAGCTTTACGAGACCTTGAACTATGTAGGTTGTGTGAGTAAATATAGGGACTTTTACAGGGAATTTTTTTATACAATCAATTTGACTGAATGGCAATTCTTAATAGCCATTGCATGAAGTTTAATCACAACAGTGGATTCTCCCAATGTCTAAACGGAAGTTTCCTAATGTATGTTATCTTGTCAGCTATCAGAATCATGTTTCCTGGCCTTTTTAGTGAATTGTTTGAGGAAATTTGCTTTGAAAAGTATCTTCAGTCATTTAGAGATAATGGATATTTTATTTAACGTTTCATTTAACTCTGATAAACTGATATTTGTTAAGTTATATTTCAATTACAGGTAAATAGAGTTTCTAATTTATTATACGCAATAAAAACCATTTCATAAAAGTGTCAACATACAAGCAAATTGTAGGTGTAAAAGTAAGAAACAATTCGAGAAAGCATGAAAAGTATACATTTGTGCATCGATACGCTTGGGAAAAAATAATTTAAAGCTACAAATAGTAAATGAATATAGCATTGTAAATGTATAGTAATTTTGCATTAAATTCAATGGTTTATATATTGTTTTACAGTTAACGGTTATATATATATATATATATATATATACATAATAGGGAGAATAAAAAAGAATACTGCCCAGTTAAACTGAAGGCATTGAGCTCACAGGCTACAAATACTAATTGCACATTAAAGCTTTATATTTTCAAGGGTTAATTCCGTTCGAAAAAAAAAATTAAGTAGGGGAAACAGCTCTCCCCTTTTCTCTTTTTTTATACTTAATCATTGAACCTCCTATACTATCAAAGACATGCTTTATCATATAAAAAATCTATATCCAAAATTCAGAGCAAATTAGATAATTCTTAATAAAAACCCATTTAGCATTTATATAATTTAAAAAGAGTTATCCCCCTCTTTTATACTTAACCATTAAACTTCCAAAACTATTCAGAGATTTGAACGAAATCTGAAAATTCTGCTTGAAAAACCCATTTATATAAATTAAGGGGGGGGGACATTAGAACCCCTGTTCCCCTTATTTATACTTATTCAATGAACACCTAATAACAGTCACGGAATCGCCTCATCAGAATGATCCTAATCTAAATTTTGAACGAAAATTAATTCTGCATGAAAATCCCATTTATATCAACTAACGGGGGGGGGGCATTAGAACCCCTGTTCCCCCTATTTATACTTATTCAATGAACACCTAATAACAGTCACGGAATCGCCTCATCAGAATGATCCTAATCTAAATTTTGAACGAAAACTTAATTCTGCATGAAAATCCCATTTATATCAACTAACGGGGGGGGGGGCATTAGAACCCCTGTTCCCCCTATTTATACTTATTCAATGAACACCTAATAACAGTCACGGAATCGCCTCATCAGAATGATCCTAATCTAAATTTTGAACGAAAACTTAATTCTGCATGAAAATCCCATTTATATCAACTAACGGGGGGGGGGGGGCATTAGAACCCCTGTTCCCCCTATTTATACTTATTCAATGAACACCTAATAACAGTCACGGAATCGCCTCATCAGAATGATCCTAATCTAAATTTTGAACGAAAACTTAATTCTGCATGAAAATCCCATTTATATCAACTAACGGGGGGGGGGGGCATTAGAACCCCTGTTCCCCCTATTTATACTTATTCAATGAACAACTAATAACAGTCACTGAATCGCCTTATCAGAATGATCCTAATCTAAATTTTGAACGAAAACTTAATTCTGCATGAAAATCCCATTTATATCAACTAACGGGGGGGGGGCATTAGAACCCCTGTTCCCCCTATTTATACTTATTCAATGAACACCTAATAACAGTCACGGAATCGCCTCATCAGAATGATCCTAATCTAAATTTTGAAAACTTAATTCTGCATGAAAATCCCATTTATATCAACTAACGGGAGGGGGCATTAGAACCCCTGTTCCCCCTATTTATACTTAATCAATGAACACCTAATAACAGTCACGGAATCGCCTCATCAGAATGATCCTAATCTAAATTTTGAAAACTTAATTCTGCATGAAAATCCCATCTATATCAACTAACGGGGGGCATGAGCCCCCCGTTCCCCCTCTTATACATATCGAATGAACTCCAAAAACTAATCAGGGAAGCGCCTTGTCAGGATATACCTACAAACAAAATTTCAAGTGGATCAGATATTTTTATCATGAGTTATCGCGTTACGTACATACGAACATACATACAGAACGGACGGCCACATAAGCTCTCAGGCTATGATAGCCTGTGAGCTAAAAAAGAAAGAAATTTATGAGGTCTTTCGTTTGAAGAATTTGCAGAGAGTTTAATATAAAACATTTTAAACATTGATTTTGAACAAAAAGTAAACAAATCATTGTAAAGGTAATTTATTTTACGATACTAAAAGAAAAAAAAAAAAAATCCAGAAATATAAGAGATTTGAATATAAGGTTATTGTGCCTAAACTCTATGCAATTTCGCATAAGTTTGTCACATTTAGATATATTTCATATTTTAATAAACATAAAATCTTAAACATATATACAAAGAATATATTATCACTAGCCGCCCTTGGCGACCAGTTTGGTCTCCTTTGAATGTATACTAAGCATTCAATAATGCTACTTTTATTCATAATTTATTTTAATTGCTCAATTTTTTGCCAAATTAGAAGATTCTGCTATGGAAATAGACACAGATATCATATACGTACCACATTGGCGCAATTGCAACAAAATGGTTATTATATGTGCCTCACGTGGTAACACGACTATTGTTGTTTATTTATTAATAAACTGTTTGATTACTTTTATTTTCTTTTTAAAAATGTTATAGATTGTTTTATTCTATAATTATTAACTAAACTTTTTATTATTTATTATGGTTTCTTTTTTTAAATAATAGAAATTAGTTAAAAAAATATGTATATAACTAATATTGAAAATGAAGTTTCCGCCAAATTGGTGTCAGAAAAATAACGCGCCAATGTGGTGCATATATGACATCTATGTTGATAAATCAAGAACTCAGTATTTTTAAGTTAGCCTGGCGCAGGTAATAAATTGCCAAATATTGTACCCGTTGCATTTTTTTTTTTTGTATTTCATTAATTTCATTTAAAATATATTTAATAATATAATCCTTTCACTCATTTCATTTATAATAACATAACTTTAATTTGAAACTGAAACGTTTAAGATTCATGATTTTTATTTACGTTTTAAGCCAATAGAATAATAATAATAATAATAATAATAATAATAATAATAATAATAATAATAATAATAATAATAAACGATATTTTGAAGCTCCATAATGGCAGCGAAGGAAGGCGTTGCCATTAAACAATTAACAAATAATCCTGATTTTTGTTCATTTCACTCATTTCATTCATAATACGTAACTTTAATGTGAAACTGAAAAGTTTATAATTCGTGACTTTTAATTATTTTTTTAAGTAAAAAGAACATAACAAAATAAAATAATGATATTTTGAAGCTCCATAACTGCAGCAAAGGAACAAAGCATAAATAAATTCAATTTACCACAGCCTAAATCTTACCAAAAGACTTTTGCACAGCAATCAATAAGACGTGTTTCCTTTGGACGTTGCCATTAAACGATTAACAAATATTCGTGATTTTTTGTGCCACATACGTTAGCGTAATATATAGATAGATGCTTTTAAGCAGAAACTGATGTTATATTTTTGAAGAAATTGAGTTATTAACTGTATTTTATTTTTAAAAAAATGTATGATTGTCCATTTAAATCATTTTGAGTACACAGTCACATTTCCAGTAGTTAAAACATAAACGAGATAACCAAAGTAATTGAAAATGACAGTCCGTCTTATGCATATCAATTCACCTTAATTTTATTAATGTATTTTATTAGTTTTAAAAATATTTCATATTGCATTATAAATTACGCTGGTGTCCAAAAGTTAAGCATAATTGGTAATTAAGTAATTATTTTTAAGTAAAAAGAAATATAAATCGAAGTGAAAGAAATATAAATCGAAATGTGGTGAAACTCCAGGTGTGTTAACAAAATAGTACGCGTCATATATTTTCACGAAGAGTTTTCTCCGAAATCAAACAGGGGACCGTCAACAAATTGAAAAAGAACGAAGATCTTTTGGATAACCCTGTCAAAACTAATATAGCAAAAGTGTTCAAACTGCACATTATGATTAATTGGCTTATTGTAATGTACTGTGTTTATTTTTATAAGGATAGCATGTACACTCGTAGAGAAATTAAGGTTTTTATAAAAACAGTCCTAAATTTTTCCAACTTTTTTGCTTATAATTTGCAGAGCTCTTAATATAAAATAATGTTCTTTTCTGAAAATATGACAAACATCATTGTACACAATACCCGGTCATCAGAATTTAAAAATAATAAAAATTGTATGAAAAATGAGTATGTTTAGTAAATAATTTTTCATTGCGCATGCGTCAACGATATCAAAATGTCATTTGCATATTGTGTTAACTAAATTCAAATTTCAACCGGTTTTTGTAGTTAGGGCGTTTCGTACCTTTTCATTTGATCGCCCCATGTATATTTAAATAGAGTTTTATAGTTAATTAATTTGAAAAAAAAAATTAAGATTAGCATGTCTTTAATTTTATTGTATGTCTTTAATTTTATTCAACTTGTAAAAGGATTATCACACCGTTCTGGAAATTTTCCGACTTTAGAGGGCACCCATTACCGTTGTGTTTACATAGATTCTGCATATCTATATAAATAGTAGCAACAGTACCTGGAAAATTCATTCATCCTCAACAATTACATAGCTGCCAAACTTAATATGTTTAAAATGAGAGTAATTAACGTTGTTCCGATAGATTACGAATCAATAGATGACGGAAGAAAAGCACTAACTAAACTATGAATGTTAAAAAATGCTACAGATAGCGGTTTCGAATTTTATAAAACTCCATCGCCAGTTCAATGGCGAAAAATACAAAAAATGGAAGCATGAAATCATAAATGAAACCAGCGGTCATGGTGAAATGGCGGTAAGTGCAGAAGTCAGAAAATGGTTTTATTCCTAACACTTTACAGAATCCATATGGAAATTGCCATAAAATTTTACGTTATAAGCTTATATAAACTACGTACTACCGTAGGTATAGATTTTTTCCTCCAAACTTTCTCAATTTATGCACGTATATATGATACATATTATTCTGAGATCGATTTTGTGAAGGTCGCACTGCAAATATTTGTATTTATTTATGCCTAAGTGGGACAAGATCACCAGATCGCTAGGATCCGGTGTAGACCCTATTTGTTCCACCCGAAAAATATTTGTATTTATAGAGAGGATTTTTATTTCTAGGGGAAATATGTAAATAATTATTAAAATTCAAATCAATTATATATATTTTTTGCAAAATTTCCGCAAGAATTTTCTCCGATCCTAGATTTTCGGACCGGACATGTTCTGCACGCCTGGGTCAGTGTATTGACATCCTAGTCTGAATTTCCGATATGGTGGACACAATCAAGACACCAATGAAGAGCTTTTTTAGGTAGAAGAACTTCTCACATATCTGACTCATAACATTTAAAAACATTGATCTTACAAAATATATGAAGAATTAAAAAGAAATTAAAGCTAAATGTAGTAAATTAATGTATCAGTGTAAAAATCACTTTCATAAATAATTAAAAAATAAAGAAAGAAAATTTAAAGAATTTAATACGAAGAACTTTGAGATGATTTTAAAAATTAAATTTAAAAATGATAAGTAATTTTACGTAGAATTAAAAAATTTATAGGACTACAGAATTTATGAAAAATAAGAAAAAATACATGTTAAATCTAAATATAGTAAACAATATAGTGGTGAAAAGGTAATTTTTGAAACGAGATGAAAATTTTGTATGTATATTAAAATTATATATAGAATTTTAAGAGAATTTAATAGAGTTAAGTTAGTAAAAATCATAAGTTAAAAGTTAATAAAAATCATATTGTAAAAATATCTATATATATATTACGCTACCGTATGTGGCACAAAAATCACAATTATTTGATAATTGTTTAATGGCAACGTCCAAATTAAACACATCTTATTTTTTACTGTGCAAAAGTCCTTTGGTAAGATTTAGGCTGTGGTAAATTGGATTTATTTATGTTTCGTTCCTTCGCTGCAATTATGGAGTTTCAAAATATCATTATTTTTATTTTTTTTCTGTTTTTTTTTATTTAAAAAAATAAATAAAAGTCATGAATTTTAAATTTTCCAGTTTCAAATTTAAGTTATGTATTATAAATGAAATGGGTTAAAGGATTATATTATTATATTTTAAATAACTAATGAAATATGAAATAAAATGCCACAGGTACAATATTTGGCGATTTATTATCTGCGTCAGGTTAGCATAAAGGTACTGAGTTTTTGATTTATCAGCACAGGTATCATATATGTACCCCATTGGCGCGTTGTTTTTCTGATGCCATTTTGGCGAAAACTTCGTTTTCAAATACCAGTTACATACATATTTTTTAACCAATTTCTATTATTTTGTAAAGGAAATAATTGTAAATAAAAAAAGTTTAGTTGATACTTATAGAATAAAAGAATTTATGTCATTTAAAAAAGAAAATAAAAGTAAACAAGCAGTTTAATAATAAATAAATAACAATAGCCGGGTTACCATGTGAGGCACATATAATTGCCATTTTGTTGAAATCGCGCGAATGTGGTGCTTTTATGATATCTGTGTCTATTTCTCTAGCAGAATCCTCTAATTTGTCCAAAATTTGAGCAATTAAAATAAATTATGAATAAAAGCAATATGATTTAATGCTTAGTATACAGTCAAAAGGAGACCAAACGGGTCGCCAAGGGCGGCTAGTAGATATTTATACATACAAGATTAAACAGAATTTTAAGAAATTTGATTTAGAAAATTCATAAATATTTTATAAATTAATTTAAATCTAAAGTAAATAAATTATATATCAGTTTATATTATACGCCGATTAATCACCATACACTTTCATTTTTTCATGCTTTGTCGAGTATTTAAAGATATATTTGTCGGATTTTTCTGGAATTTCAAAAATATAAAGAATATTATCCACTTTATGTTTATCAATGACGATTTGATCAGGAAAACAATTAGGGGGCCAGCAAAGGATGAAAGAACAATAATAATGTTGGCTATACATTACAAGTACTATATGGATATAGTACAATTCTTGTATTCATTTGTGAAAAAGTAGAAAGTATATACATGGTGATATATTAATTTATTATTATTATTATTATTATTATTTTAAGTTAAAAACATTCTTGCATATTTTTTGTTTATATCATGCAGGGCTTTTTACTCAATTTACTGCGAGTAATAAAATTTTCACAAAATGTAGTAGAAATAATATAGTGCAGTTGGAATGTAAATATATTAAATATTCGTGGAAATCATCATCATCATAATCAACCGTTTTTTCGATCCCCTGCTGAATGTAGGTCTCCCCCAGATCTTTCCAATGTTTCCTGTCTAATGCTTTCGTCATCCAATTTATACCAGCCACTTTTCTAATTTCGTCACTCCATTTTACCTGTGGTCGTCTTCTTGGTCGTTTTACATCTCTGGGGTACCAGTGTAGTGTATTTGTGATTCATCTATTGTTTTGTCTTCTTGCAATGTGCCTAGCCCAGTTCCATTTTAGCTACTTGATTCTTTCAAGGATGTCAAAAACTTTTGTCTGATTTCTTATCCAGGTTATCCTTTTCCTGTCTCCGCTAGTTATGCCTAGCATACATCTTTCCATACTTCTCTGTATAATTTGTAGTTTTTGTATCATCCGTTTTGTTAGTGTCCATGTTTCTGCTGCGTAAGTTAGTGCAGGTAAAATACATTGATTAAACACTTTTCTTTTCAAACAAAGAGGCATATTACTCTTCAGAATAATATTGTTCTTCCCAAAATCTCTCTACCCATTTCTTATTCTGTTATTGATTTCATTCATGATACTATTATCGGATGATATTTCCTGTCCTAAGTATACATAACTTTGCACTTCTTTAATCTTAGTGTTCCTGTAGACAATTTTCTTTTTTGGTGTAAATGAATTGAACATCACCTTAGTCTTTTCTAAATTTATTTTAAATCTCACATTGATGCTAGCTTCTGCAAGTTCTTTTAGCATATTTTCCAATTCTTCACGGCTGTTATTGAAAATTACAACGTCGTCAGTGAACCGGAGATGACTTAAATATTCTCCATTTATTCTAATCCCTTTGTTTTCCCAATCCAGATTTTTGAAATGTTTTCTAAGACAGCGTTAAAAAGCTTAGATGAAATGGTGTCTTCTTGTCTTACTCCTCTTCCGAGCTTGATCTTCGCTTTTCCTTTATCTAAACGGGTGATTGCTATTGCTTTTTTGTAAATCTTCTTTATGATATTGATGTAAGGTTTGTCTATGCAAATGTCCTCCAGAGATTCTACTACTGCTGATGTGTAGACTGAATCAAACGCTTTTTCATAATCAATAAAGGAAAGGCATAGAAGCAATTTATATTCTTTATCTTTTTCTATGAATTCCCTGACTGTATGGATATGATCTATTGTGCTGAATCCACTTCGGAATCCTGCTTATTCCCTAGGTTGAGCTGAGTCCAGAGCTGATTCAAGTCTTGTCGTTAAAACTTTGGTGAAAATTTTATAAATCACTCACAGTAAGCTGATCGGACGGTAAAATTTAATGTTTTCCGTGTCTCCTTTCTTGTAAAGTAGCACCATTACAGCATTATTCCAATCTTCTGATACATCTGACTTCCCAAGACATTTGGAAAACAGTAAGGATAGCCTTTTTGCAAATTCTTCTCCTGCTTCTTTGATAAGGTCAATTGCAATTCCATCTTCTCCAGGGCATTTACTTTTTTTCATAAATCTAATAGCTTGTAAAACTTCATCTGTCATCACTGGGATTATCTCTTCAGTTTCTGTTAAGATTTATTGCTTATCGTGTACGTTGATTTCCCTTTGATCTTCACATTTATATAGATCATTATAGAATTTTTCAACAACTTGTACTATTTCGTTACTGATTTTGGTGATTGTTCCATTTGCTCTCTTCAGTGCAAAAGTACCTTTTCTCCCAACACATAGCTTGCGCTTAGCTGATTTTAAACTTTTGTTATTTTCCAGAACTTTTTTAACAAGATCACAGTTAATTTTTCTGATATCTTTTGTAAAGCATTTTCTTGCTGTTTTAGACAATTCAGCATATTCAACTCTTGAATTAGGATCATTTTTCTTCATTTTAAATTCTCTAAGTTTTTTCATTAATCTTCTTGTTTCTTCAGTTATTTTCTTTGTCTGTTTTACTTGTGCATCACCGGCCATCTTCTTTGCAATTTCTTGTAGAGTATTGGTTAGCTTCTTGTTCACTATTGTAACATCTTGCTCTTCTTCTAAAGTTGATTGAAGTACTTGGAAATGGTTTTTAATTTCCAAATGAAACTCTTCTTTATGTTTCTGGAGATTTATAATATCGAATGATTTCTTTGAGTGTAGCAAAAGCTTCATTCTTTCCACTTTAGCATTTAACAGCAGTTTACATCAAACCAATCTGGGATCACTTCCAGTATTGAAGTTATTGAGAACGCTGCAGTACTGAATAAGATACTTTTTGTTGGTTAAGATATAATCGATTTCACTTGTTGAGCCATTTGCACAACGCCATGTCCATTTTTTTGTGGCCTTTTTCTTGAAAAATGAATTCATGACATACATCTGTTCACATTCTGCAAACAATCAATCTGTTTCCTCTTT
This sequence comes from Maratus speculifer, assembly GCA_964019185.1. NCBI lineage: Eukaryota > Metazoa > Arthropoda > Arachnida > Araneae > Salticidae > Maratus > Maratus speculifer. Next base: position 281,848,405 of record OZ025291.1, read on the forward strand.
CGTTTAGCATACCATTTCCATGATTTCTTACAGATAATTCACCATTTTTTTCTCACCAATTTTAGCATTCCAGTTTCCCATTATTAATTTTATGTAGCGATTTCCCTTTTAATGCATTGAAGCTACTTCTTCATAGAAATCTTCAATTTATTCATCAGAATAATTTATTGTTGGTGCATAAACTTGGGTAATTTGCAGCTTGTATCTTTTGGACACTTGTGTTACTAATCTTGCAACTCTATCTGATGCACTATCATGTTCTATGTTCTACAATGTGATTCTTCCACCTTTTATGAAGCAGAAATCCTACACCGCTTGTTTTTCCATCTTCTGTGCCTCTGTAGTATAATACATGTCCGCTAGCAAGATCAATCTTTTCTTCTCATTTTTTTCTTACTTCACATAATCCTAAAATGACCCAGTTGATTCTATCTAACTCTTCTTCAGGTTCCTGTGAACGGTTTTCAGAAGTTAGGGATCGTCCATTATACGTAGCCAAGGTCATCAACTTATGGCAGCCAAGCCGAGCCCGGTGATTCTTAGCACTCACTGTCTTCATGTCTGTCTGATCGCTGCCGTAACCAGGAACATGCAAACTACCGGAAACTGAGGGCCGTGATTTGTTTTGTGAATTCATGGTAAAAATAAGAGGGATTGTGGCCAAATTCCTCCACACTGGCCAAGCGGGTAAGAGGAAGCCAATCTGCGTTCGTTCCCCTTGCACTCGGCAAGAGTACTGACAGGCTGTACCGATGGAAGGTGCGGATTGGACATTAAGTCTCTGCTCCCAGTCGATTCCTTTAAGTCCTCCTTGAAGGCAATTAAAGGTTCTTCTCCTGGTTAATAAACAGAGGCTATTAAACATCCCATTTCGTGGAAATATGTGTAATTATATGAAATATTTTTTTATCTGCATATGCAATCACGAAATATATATATATTTTCATGATTTGATAATCAACTTTAAGGAGTAACTCATAAAAAAAGCTAATCAAATAATGTGAAAATTCAGAAAGATATCGGCGATAGACTGAGCTGATTTTAGTCGTTCTCTAAAAACAACTAAATAAGGATTTTTCCATCAATTGACGTTTTTAATTTTTACTTTTTCTCATATTCATTTTTATTGATGCTTTAGTTCTTGGAAAACCAGCAGAACAAACCTATTCTTAAAAAAAAAAAAAAAAAAAAAAAAAAAAAGACATATCAAAATCTAAGCATTTCTTCTTAATCTACTCTTTGACATTTACTAAGCACCAATTCTTTTGGTGAAACTCAGATAATAGAAAATGAAAATTCTTTATGATTCAACAACTTTTAGAGAGCTACTAAAAATTAGCTCACTATATGACCAGTATCTTTCTGAACCTCCAAGATATTTAACTGCCTTTTTTAGAGCTGACTATTAAATCATGAAAACAAAATATCGTGCGCGAATGCGCAGATGAAATATTTCATACAACTACTAATATTTAATTAAATATTTAATATATTTACATTCCAATAGTACTATATATTTCTACTACTTTTTGTCAACTACTACGAGGGCCGTTTTTTTTTCAACCTCCGATTGCACAGCATCAACGTTAGACGAGCGGCAGGGAGTCGGTATGCGCATAGAGCGACGGCGCATGTTCCCCACATCACCCTCTTTGACCAGCGCCCCCTAGATTAATCAAGCCGGAGTGGGGCAATAAAATTTTCTCGTGACGTCATCATAAGAGTCAAGTTTTTGCGTAGCTTACCCATAGAAAAGCATTAAGAATAGGCTTGACTGCTATAAAAAATAATTATTTTAACAATGTTACAGGTCTCTAATCGGTATGTATTGCTTTTATTTATAATCTGTAGAATCTTATGATCATTTAGAGATATTATTTTATGGATTTCATGAATTTTATTATTAGTTAAATTTATTATTATTTTTTGGTCAGTCACCTTTGTGCTACAGCTTCGTATTTGTGCTTAAGCCTAACGATAAATTGTTATATACTTTCATAAATAACTTGTTTAGTGGCTTTTGTCAGTGCTACAGATCATTTAATTAATCAATCAATAGAGGTACGCTGTTTATTAATATTTTTTAATTGTGTATTCCATTAAAAATAGATCTGTATTAAATAATTTGTATACTTGCTTAGCACTTCAGCTTATGTTTACTTTTAAATTTCTTCCTTCGATATTTTTTAAGACAATCTTGAGAAGTTAAATTTATTTTAAAAAGTACTTTTAGTTTCGCATTTAAATGCTTAGTGGTTTTGTTTATTTTCCAATGCTTTAAAATCTTGACTTTCATTAATGATTTTTTGTTTAATTAAATTCAAAGCTTAAGATGGCTAGTGTTCTTCAGATGGTTATTTTAATAATAAAACATACACATTCTACAAGTTACGTATTTTTTTGAAATGGGTATGATTAGAGTTTTTTTACTTTAGCAATATGCAACCACCCTATTTTTAGTTCCTCTACGGCATAATCATAATCCTTCACATAAAACTCATATTTAATATATTTTATTAAACTTTTTTTTACTTTTTAAAACTGTCAGTTTTGCATCTTGCTGAAATATTACTATACAAACATAACTGCAACTGTTCCATTTCTTACAAATTAAATATATTATGAAAATAATAAAGTTTTACTTTAATGCAATGCTAGTACCAAATAAAAAACAAGACTTTTTTTTTAATTGTGTTTATGTAAGTTTGACATTATTTATAAAATAAATTTGGTGATTCAGTTTTAAACATTTATTTTCTTTTCAGAATCTTAACATTGTGGTTTTCACAAGCCATTGAGGATGTCTTCTCTTCGAACTGCTGATTCTTGGCCAAAAATGTGTCACAGGGTGAATGCCGAGTGTTTTTGACATCGGCATTCCCCAATGACACTTCTCCGGCCTACATTTCTTCAATAGAAAATCATCGTCGGTTGTTCAAGCTAAATTAGAGTTGTTTGAATCTTGCAGCACTTTGTGAGAATGTGTCTGATAGTTTAGGTATGTCTTAAAATGTTAATATATTTGTTATTTCTAATCTGATTTGTTTCAATAACTATTGTTGACATGGTTCATTGACATACATCAATGGATATAAATCATAATACTCATCTGTTATTTATTTTCAAAATATTACTGTAGGAGGTGATGTTTTATATTTTCAATCAAAGCAAGTGTAAATAAAATTTTCAACTGTTAATTGAACTGGAACATTCTAAAGATTTAAAAAAAAAAAAAAAAAAACTTCAGCAACAATTTTTTTAATCTAAAAAAAAATCATTTCTAAGTTTTATTTGAATTTTTTATTTTGATATGTAAAACTAATAATTATTATGAGAGATTGGGATGCACAGTGATTTTGGCCAAATGCCAATTATTCGGCCTACATGTGAACCAAATAATAATTTTTAAGCCAAATACCGAATATTCGTCCGTCCTGCCGATTAGTAATTATTTAGCCAAATACTGAATATATTTTTTATAAAGGTATTAAAATGTTACTTTTAAAAACAATTTTACATAATATTTAGTATAAGGAACTTTTGCAACGATTTTTTTTAATCTAAGGAAACAAATATCCTTTTTAAGTTTCATTTGAATCTTTTATTTTGATATGCAAAACTAATAATTATTATGAGAGATTGAGATGCATGAATAATGAGGATCAGTGAACCTAATAGTAATTTTTAAGCTGAATACCAAATGCTCGGCCTGCTGTTAGTAACTATTCGAATGAGTACCGAATATTCGGCTGAACAAATACTTTTTATTTTCAAAGTTTAAAGGTATTAAAATGGGTACTACTTTATCCTGTTGACACATTTTAGCCAAATTATACAAATCGCCAAACTAATAGCCAAATTATACATATTGACATAATTTTTATTTTAAATAACGAAAAAACAAATAATTAGTGGAATATTAACAAAAATACAAATAAAATGTCGAAATAAAAATCACTTAATGACATTTTAAACATATGAATCGTATTTAATGTTATTGAATGTGACATTCACAATTATTCATTACTGGCATTTAATCTTCTAGTTTGGCGATAATTTTTTGGTTGACGGGATAACCTAGTAGTACCTTTAAATGTTACTTTTTAAAACAATTTTACATGATATTTAATTTTAAAAAAAACTTACATTTTGATAAATGAGTTTTTATAAGTATATTTAGTATTGAAAAAAACTATCTTGAGTTATTTAAGGACAGTTATGTGACTACTTTAATCAGTGAAATTTTAAATTTAATGGTCTCTTTTATGAATTAAAACAAACATTATAAAATCAAAGATAAATAATGAAAAAATGGAAAGAAAACTTTACAGTCTCATAACTATCCTTTTTAAATAACTCAAGGCAGATTTTTTTTTCAATATGAAGTTTATTTATAAAAAAAACTTGTTTATCAAAATGTAAGTTTGTTTTATTACTGTTTGTTATGAAAAATCTAAAGTAAAATCAAATGGAGGCAATTCAAGAGAAAACTTTTCTACTTTTTTTGATTTAGCAAGTAAGTTTTTAAGCATCTCAAATCAATGTCTGGATCTGGAATAAGCAATCATTTTCAGGGATTGTAAACATTTAAGTTTTTCTTAAAACATACTTAAACAAGTTGAAATTGATGTCAAGCATGGAAAATGGGATGCATTCATACTATAACAAAGTTTTAAAAATATTTAAATCTTGGTGTAATAATATGCAGTACTTCAAATACAGTACTACCACACATTGTACAGAATTTATATTTCAGTATACATATCATAGATGCATATCAGTTTTATTATGTTCGAAAGATTGTAACATCATTAATGTGCACTTGAAGCTATTTTATCCCATTGCCATCAATGTAATGGATTACTTTTGTTTGTCCTTGTAATTAAATTATACATTTAATTTTTATGAAATTTGAAATGATTCAACCAAATTATGCAACAATTGTATATTTTTAATTTCAAACTATTCGAATGGACAGTTTTTGCTCTGTTATATGCAAACAAGTGCTTTGTATTTACATAAATTACAAACACACCTAAAAATGGAATGTATTATTATTATTTTATTTATTTATTTACCCCTTATTCAGTAATGTCTTTCAAACCCTTTAAAGCTGTACTTAAAACCAAAGCAGGTCCAGACTCAGATAAAATGTAAAACTGTCAGCAAACTCAAATAATTTCTTAAAATGTTCTGCAAAAAAAATGCCGCGTCCCTCCAGAGTCCTATAATTTCCGTCCTATATATATATATATATTTATGAAAGCATCCGCTTTGATGCTACACTGTTTATGCTAGTGGTCCTGACACGAGAAAAAAATAGCATATTACCCACCATACAATATTTTTAAGTTTCAAATTTGCACTGTGGCGCTTCTTCAAAAGAATACTGTACCATAGTACATGACAAATAATTTCTAGCAAACTTTTTTTTTTCTCCAGTTAAAATATAGTTTGCAGATCGTCTCAAGTATCGGTCGGTGCGACCTGCTTCGCACCAATTCTCTGCCCAGGATCTTGATATATCATATATACAGTAGACTCCCTAAAATCCGCACATATTTTGCAGATGTAAACAATGAAACATTCAGTTCAAATGTAGGAGCAAAAAATATTTTCTTTTTAATATAAATTCCATACATTTTTTAATTTATAATTTTTGTTAAGGTTATTGAATTCATGTTTTTTCATCAAGAATAATTTATTTCTGAAAAAATAAAGATATTGCTAATATCATTAGTAATCACAATCTTACCAAATATATTTATGTATTAATCAAGCTTTTTTAGTATTATATCAGGCTAAACCTGAAATAAAGTTTCATTATTTTATGATGCTGAAATAAATTAGTAATGTACCTTTATGAGGCAAGTTTCATTGAATAATTTAGGAAAAACATATTTCCTCTTTTATAATGAATATTTAATTGTACATTATTGATTATTAACTTGACTTTTCCTTTTAGTATTTTAATCATTTAAAAAAATATGTGAATTTTTATTATTTTAGTTTATTACTTATTTTAATGTTTTAGTATATTGTAAGCATTCATTATACTTTTGATTTCATTATTAATTACATTCAAATCATTTAAAAAAAATGTAAACAAAGAAATGACCAGAAATCTGCAAAACCTCTGGTCCCAAGCTGTGCAGATTTGAGGGAGTCTACTGTATATTTTTTTTAAGGGTACAGTGGACTTTCAAAATCGCAAAAAAATCATCAAATTGTCGAATTTTCATTTTTAGCATAATAATAATATATGAACTCTGCTATTGAAGACAAAAAGAATTTTTCAATTTCTTAGTATGTAATTGAATGTTAAAATGTGTAAATTTTTTATTTTTATGATTTTTTTTTTTTTTTTTTTTTTTTGTAATTTACAAATGAAAACGAATTTTCAAAAGTATCAGAAAATTAAGCTGCTTTCGATATGGATACAGCCTTTAGCCAGGCGCACAAATTTCCATCACATGAGAAGGCTCACACATTATAAAATGTACAACAGGAGGAAAACATTAAATAATTGCTGTTTTGTTTTAATTTTACAAATAATTTAACATACAAATATCATATAAGTTTTCTCTGCTCACAATTTATGAAAGTATCCTGCAATACACTTACATTTATTTTGTTATAACATATTAAACTAGGTGTGAATTTGTTTTGAAGAAAAAAGAAAGTGAATGTTGTACTTTTTACAATGGTGCACCCACCAGAAGTTTAATAGAAAATTTTCTTAAGTGATGTGACTGCCCCCCCCCCCCCCCAAAAAAAAAAAAAAAAAAAAAAAAAAAAAACTATGATCCACTCTAAATGGAGGGCTGGATCCACTTTTGATGGAGGAATGGGAGCAGGTAAACATATGAGTCAACCACTAAAATCAGATTTTTAGGTATTTTCCACCAAGATATGACTTGGCAGACTGATTGCATTTAAATATACAAATCAAGATTTAACTAATCCTAGGTTTTTGTTCATGAATTCAGTGAGATGATTGCCTGTGCTGCTGGAGAGAGGCAGAAGACTTCTTTTCCTTCTTTCTTTTAATGAAAATGTGATTAAAATAAAGAGAAGTAAGACACTGACTTTCTAAGAAACAAGTGAAGATGGAAGACAGGAATCAAAATTCCATTGTTATTCTTTTGAAAAGTACTACTCAAGCAAAGGGTGCAGATAGTAACAAGGCCATGAAGCTGTTTAAAAAAGTTTTGAATTTTTAATAACAATACACTTTTATGCGGCTATTTGAGCATTATTAAAGGACTCTCTCTCTTTTTTTTTTTTCAGAAATCAGAGTTTGGTAAGCCAAACAAAAGAACATGTTAAAAAAGACACTTGGATTAGAAAACCTTAAAAGTACTCCAGCTAAAAATTAAAAAAAAAAAAAAAAAAAAAAAAAAAAGAATAATCTAGTGGAATGTACTAAGGGACTGTGCAAATATAACGTTATCATTTTTGGGGGGAGGGGGGGGTTGTCTTTTGATATCGATATCATTATTGACTTTACTAAAATTTTCTCTTTTTATTTGTAACATAGTCTTTGATTCAAAATAGTACTTTATGTTTTTTAGTCTTATGTTTTTTATGAAAATAAAGTTAATATTAAAATCACTAAATTATTATACAATTATTTAATTCAAAAATATGGAATACTTTAACGTTTGACATCCCAATTCTCCTGTCACAAGTATATGCATATATAAGCACCGTTCCAAGAAATTATATGTGAAATATATTTGTATTGAAGTTTGAATTTACTTATAAATAAGAGAAAGATAAAGAGTGTTGTCCACTTATTTTGTTGATAAGAATTTATATCTCCCTCCCCCCCCCCCTTCTTCCTTCGTGAAGGGCAAGTGCAAAAAGCAGTAATATTCTTGAATGCATTATGTAACTAAAAACTATTATAAAATACTTTTAAGTAGTAACTGTTTCTTTAAAGTTTTATTTAATATAAATTGATATTTTATTGATTTCTTTTCATTTGAATCAATAAAGCATGCTAAAAATTAGGGATGGGACGAATATTTGGCCACTATTCGGTATTTGGCCCTTTTGCCGAATATTGAAGGCTTCTTGACCGAATACCTATAGCCAAATATTTAGAGATATCTCACCGAATATTGCCCAAATCTCGCCGAATAGTGAAAGATATCTTGCCAAATAAATTTAGGATTTGAAGAATTTTATTTCTTGCAATTTTTTTTCCTCTAATCCAAATTGGTTACTTCATTTATGAAGTCATTCTCATTCTTACTTGCAAAACATACAGCCTTTCTGTATTGCCTATAAAGGTTGGTGATATTTTAGAAAATGCTACCCAAGTTGGAGATTTAATTGTACAGGAAATGTTTTCATTAGAGAATGATATGTTACAATTCAAGATATAAAAACACTTATCGAAAAAAAAAAAAAAAAAAAAAAAAAAAAAGAAACACTACTTTATTTTAAAACACTCGAATATTTATTAATGTCTGCAAATTCCATGCACATGTAAAAAAGGCTCTTATGAAATTCATAACTTATTTTCTATGAAGTGAGAAATGAAAAAAATCATTCACTAGGTGTATTAACGAAGATTCATTTTCAAAATTAAATATCAAATATTACTATTCCAAATACAACGATACATCTGAAAACAGAACTGGTGTCAAACTAGATACACATTAGATGACACAACTTGCTTTATGAAGATGGTTTTATAAATATTTAAACATAAATTCTAAATAATTACTATTAATACTAAATAAATAAAAAATTCTAAATAACTCTAAACAAAATATTTTTTTTATTCTGTAGTTTTCACTTTTAAATAATTATTTGCATAATTACTGGCTTAAATATGTAACATTATTATGTACAGGGCTGGGGAATTACATCATTGTACTTATTATGTATATATATGTATAAATTTTTTTTCAGGGCGAGTGAAGTTTTTCAAAACTGTTTATTTTTTCAAACTGTAAAGATGCCAGAATATTTATTTATTTTTATTAATTCCCTATATTTTGCAACTTTTGAAATATAAATATTATACTAAATTCTACGCTATAGTACTAATATTTTTTTTCTTGTATATATTTATTTTTATCGAACAAAAATATGAAAATGCATTGTAGTAATAGTAATTAACTGTTTTTTCAGTTGTTTAAATTTTGCCTTAATTATTTTCAACTGTATATTGTAGTTTGTTGGCTAGTAAAATAAATCCCTGGCTGGTGAAATTTTTCGAAAATTCCCCACCCCTGATTATGTATACATTTTTAATTTACATCTTCCTTCATTCATGTTGTTATCAATTTCTGTTTATCCTTTAAATGCTTCTTGAATAAGTGGAATACTGTATGCGCCGATTCAAATGTCAAAGATTTTGTTAACATATGCATTTTACTTTAAGCAAAACCTTTTGCTTTAACGTAATTTGTAATTTAAAGATTGACAACTGATTTCCAAACAATCTCATTCTTACGAATTTGCTTATTATTAGGGACAATGACTCTTAATGATCAAATATAGTTCATTAAAGGTTAATTCAGAAAATATTTCCTTGTGAATTCTGAGAAAGAGAGATTAAGAATATTATTAATTTTGGATGCAAGAAAAGATAAAAGTATCATTTGATAGTAAAAGTGAAATACAATGTTCATATTTTAATGGAAATATTTTACCATCCTGACTTAATGAAAATCAATTTGATGTACATTAAGATAAAAGAATATAATGCAATTTCATAAATTTTTTGTGTTAAAATAAGTGTTTCAAATTTAAGAATACATTTAAAAACACATTTAAGAGTAATAATTATATTATTAATGAGTGCCTATTTTTTAAATTATATATAATCAAAATTTTTCTTCTTTATTGGGAAAAAAATTTAGTCGAATATTCGGTATTCGGCCAAATCACTATTCATCCCATCCCTACTAAAAATAAATGTAATCAGTTTTGTATATCATTCTAAACAAAGAAAGTAGCTTCTAAAGTGAAAAGAAAAAAAAAAAAAAAAATCGACATTGATAACAATATTTTTAATGGGGGGAGGGGTTGATAAATTATAACGAATAATATCGGAAGAGGAGGTCCCAAAGCCAAATTATCAAAAAGTTGATAACGTTATATACGCACAGCCCCTAAAACGTGAATTTGTCAGAAATATACACAGAAAATGTTCTTAATTTGATTTAAAACACACTGAAAACTTTCCCAACAGGTCAAATTTGTAAATTTAAATGAAATGATTTTTCATTTACTTTTAAATTCATTAAATATACCAAGCATTTAAACAAGCAATTCCTAAGAACAACAAGAACAGCAATTTTAGAACTTTTTTTACTCCTGTTCCTTTTTAACATTTCAAATTTTTTTTTAAACTGTCCTGTGCACATTTATCTTAAAAGAAACAGCCACACCAAAATTTCAAATTTTTATCCCTAATAATTGCATTATAAATTTTTCAAAATATCATTTCTCATTTGATTTCAAATTTTGAATATATTTTAAAAACCATTTTTCAATGAGCGATTACATCTAGATAGTAATTAACATGCTTAACTTAAATTTCCAACCCTAGCATATTAAATATTATTTTTAAGATTGAAAATGCCATAAGAAAAGTATTTTAAGTAATAAAATATTACAAAGAATTTTAGATAAAAAATATCTAAATTATTAAATCCATTCCATAAACAATCTGCACTTCATTAAAACAAAAGTAAAAATAAATAAAACTTCTCTTCTCAAACCTAATAAAATGGCATACCATTAATGATTAGGTATATTTCAACTTAAAATGAATTTTGATTAGACAAATTGATACATTAAACAGCAGGAAACAATACTTGCTAATTTTTCTCTTAGTAACTGGGATAATAAATATATGATGAAAGTAATATTGTACTTGATTTACAGTAAATTAAAAACAACAAATAAATGATGACTAATATAAGTGTTAAACTAGAATAATCTTCTAAGATTTGTTTTTCCCTCACCTCTAAAAAGAATGAATTAAATAACTAAAATGAATTATTAAGTTTTAGAAAAACGTCTGCCTTGAGTTACTTAAAAAGGATAGTTATGAGACTGTAAAGTTTTTTTCCCCTTTTTTCATTATATATCTTTAATTTTAAAAATGTTTGTTTTAATTTGTAAAAGAGACCACGAAATTTAAAATTTTATTAATTAAAAAAAATCTCACAACTGTCCTTAAGTAACAAGAGTTTTTTTTTTTTTCAATACTAAATCTACTTATAAAAACTCATTTATCAAAATGTAAGTTTCTTTTATTAAATATTATGTAAAATTGTTTTAAAAAGTAACATTTTAATACCTTTAAATTTGAAATATAAAAAGCATATTCAATATTCAGCCGAATAGTTACCAATCGGCATGCCAAGTATTCGATATTCCGCCCAAATCACTATTCGTGCATCCCAATCTCATTAGTTTTACATATCAAAATAAAAGATTCAAATGAAACTTGGAAATGATATTTGTTTGTTAAGATTAAAAAAAAGTGTTGCTAAAGTTTTTTTTTCTTAAATCTACAGAATGTTACAGTTAATTAACAGTTGAAAATTTTATTTACACTTGCTTTAACTGAAAATATAAAACATCACCTCCTACAATGATGTTTTGAAAATAAATAACAGATGTGTATTATGATTTATATCCATTTGATGTATGTCAATGAACTATGTCTACAATAGTTATGGAAACAAATCAGATTAGAAATAACAAATATATTAACATTTTAAGACATACCTAAACTATCAGACACATTCTCACAAAGTGCTGCAAGATTCAAACAACTCTAATTTAGCTCGAACAACCAACGATGATTTTCTATTGAAGAAATGTAGGCCGGAGAAGTGTCATTGGGGAATGCCGATGTCAAAAACACTCGGCATTCACCCTGTGACACATTTTTGGCCAAGAAGCAGCAGTTCGAAGAGAAGACATCCTCAATGGCTTGTGAAAACCATAATGTGAAGATTCTGAAAAGAAAATAAATGTTTAAAACTCAATCACCAATTTTAAATAATTATTTATAAATAGATACAAGCTAGGTTTAATTTTACAAATAATGTCTTAAACTTAAACACAAAAAATTAAAAAAAAAAGGTCTTGTTTTATATTTGATACTAGCATTGCATTAAAGTAAAACATTTTTTTTTTTTCATAATATATTAGAAATGGAAAAGTTGGCAGTTATGTTTGTATAATATTTCAACAAAATGCAAAATTGTCAGTTTTAAAAAGTAAAAAAAAGTTTAATAAAATGTATTAAATATGAGTTTTATGTGAAGGATTATGATTATGTCTTAGAGGAACTAATAATAGGGTGTTTGCATATTGCTAAAATAAAAAAATACTCTAATCATACCCATTTCAAAAATATACTAACATATAGAATATGTATGTTTTTCTATTAAAATAGTCATCTGAAGAACACTAGCCATTTTAAGCTTTAAATTTAACTAAAACATAAAAAATCATTAATGAAAGTCAAGATAAACATTGGAAAATAAACAAAACCACTAAACTTAATTAAATGCTAAATTAAAAATATTTTTTAGAATAAATTTAATTTCGCAAGATTGTCTTAGAAAACATCGAAGGGAGAAATTTAAAAGTAAACATAAGCTACGTGCTAAGCAAGTATACAAATTATTTAATACAGATCTATTTTTAATTGAATACACAATTAAAAAAAGTTAATAAACAGCGTGTCAGATCTATTGATTGATTAAATAATTAATCTGTAGCACTGACAAAAGCCACTAAACAAATTATTTATGAAAACATGAAAGTATATGGCAATTTATCGTTAGGCTTAAGCACGCATACAAAGCTGTAGCACAAACGTGACTGACCAAAAAATAATAATAAATTTAACTAGTATAAAATTCATGAAATCCATAAAATAATATCTCTAAATGATCATAAGATTCTACAGATTATAAATAAAAGCAATACATACCGATTAGAGACCTGTAACTTAGTTAAAAAAATTATTTTTTATAGTAGTCAAGTCTTTTCATAATACTTTTCTATGGGTAAGCTGAGCAAAATCGTGACTCTTACGGTGACGTCACAACTCCAGTACTCCGGCTTGATTAATCTAGGGGGCGCTGCTTTGACTGCCTTTTCATTGACGCCATTGCGAGGCGAGCTGTAGCCACGTAAACATGGCTGCCTTAATTGATTCTCCCGCCAAGTGCGAATTGCGAAGTGTTATTCGATTCCTGCAAGCTGAAGGGAATAGTGCAGCTGAAATTCATCGAAGAATGAGCCGAGTGTATGGAGAAAGCTTTATAAGCGATGGTGTTGTGCGTGAATGGTGCCGAAAATTTAAAGATGGCCGAACCGATGTGCATGATGAAGGAGGTCAAGGACGCAAGTCTGTAGCCACAGACAACCTTGTTCAACGAGTGGACGAAGAAGTTAGAGGAAACCGAAGGTTCACTATAAATGATTTGTCCATAAAATTTCCAGAAGTCTCGAGGTCTTCTCTGTACACTATTGTGACGGAACATTTAGGCTACAGAAAAATTTGTGCTCGCTGAGTCGCAAAGATGTTGACGGACAACCACAAAACACGACGAATGGGCTCAGCCTTGACATTCCTCACCCGTTATGACGCTGAAGGAGAAGACTTTTTGAAATCAATTGTGACAGGTGATGAGACCTGGGTTCAGTATGACACACCTGAAACAAAACGTCAATCTCAACAGTGGATGCATACGAACACGCCAAACAGACCAAAAAAGTTCAAACAAACCTTCAACAACAGAAAGATTATGGCTACAGTGTTCTGGGATCAAAAAGGTGTGTTGCTTGTTGAGTTCATGCAGCCAGGGACGACGATTACTTCAGCTGTTTATTGTGAAACTTTACGACGGTTACGCAGAGCCATTCAGAACAAAAGAAGAGGCATGCTGACTTCTGGAATTGTTCTGATCCATGACAACGCCCGTCCTCACACTGCTGCTGTAACCCAACGTCTACTTCAGCATTTTCAGTGGGAAATTTTCGATCACCCGGCATACAGTCCCGACCTAGCTCCGAGTGACTACCATCTTTTCCCTGAACTTAAAAAGTGGCTAGGAGGGAAGCGTTTTCAAAGTAACGTGGAGCTTCAAGACAGCGTCAAGAATCATTTGAATTCATTGGCGGACACTTTTTATGAAGAGGGTATTGGAAAGCTTGTCCACAGGTACGACAAGTGCCTCAATTTACAAGGTGATTATGTTGAAAAATAACCATAAGTGTACATAACTTTTAGTAATAAAATGATCTTTCTATATATGCTTGTCTTTTTTTTATGGCCCATCGGAGGATGAAAAAAAACCGGCCCTCGTACTTTTTCTACTACGTTTTCTAAAACTGCCATTAAATTTTGTAAAAAGCCTTGCATAATGTAAAAAAAAAATATGCAATTTTTTTTTTAATTTTCAAAATAAATAAATAAATAAATAAAATAAAATAAAATAAAAAATAAAAAATAAAATAAAATAAAATAAAATAAAATAAAAATAAAATAAAATAAAATAAAATAAAGTAAATAAATAAATAAAAATTGATATATCTCTATGAATATACGTTTTAATCTTCCACAAATGAATACATATACTGTACAATATCCTCATATATGTAATCTATAGCCACAAATTATTTCGAGCACTTTCTTTTAGAGGGTGATCTCAAACATTATTGCTTTTCTTTGACTTTTAACTTGGCCTCCTAATTATCCTTTTGATCAAATTGCCGACGATGAATATGAAGTGGAACATATTTTTCTTGAAAAATATGACAAATATATCTGTTAATATTCGGCAAAATGTTTAAAATTGAAGGTGTCCGGTGATTAATGTTCATATAGTGTGTAAGCCTTGGAGAATTTAAAGAGAATTTAGCATGAAGAATTTACAAAGAATTTAATATGAAATTTAAAGAAATTTTATAAATTAATTTAAAATTAAAAGTAGTACATACCATGTCATTCAGGAAATTTTTTAAATAGAGAATTAAAAAAAAAAGAAAAAAGAGTCGAGAGAATTTATAGAGAATTTAACATAGATAATTTATAGAAAAAAATTAAAATTCATTTTTAAGGGTAGTATTTAACATTTAAATCCAAGGATATTTACGCAGGGAATTCAAGATTTTGAAAAGAGTAGGGCATTTTAAGAGAATTTAATACAAATACACAGAATTAAACAGAATTTAAAATAAAAAGTAATTTTAAAACTGATTTGGCAAATAATATTTCGACAGCATATTTTTTAAATAGAGGATTGAAATTTCAAGAAAAAAAACCCCGTAAATTTAACACAGAGAATTTGCAGTGGTTTAAAAATTAAAGCCAACTTTAGTAAAAGCCATGCTTTGCTTGGATTCGCGAAGCATTATTTCATAAGATAAATATTTGAAAGTAACAATATTTTTTACATTATTTTTGTACCTTTATTAAACAAAAACATTACTTTATGTTTTGGCGCATTAGAAATGTAAATTCAGCCAAATAACTAAGATGTTCCTTAGAATTTTTTATTTATGATAAAAGTTAATTTTATTTGTTTACAATTATTTTCATGCCAGTTTACCGAAAAAAAAAATATCATAAAATAATTTTTCTAAAATGCGTAAGTATCGTCTGCCCAAATGATATGTATTTGAATTCTTATCACTGAAAAATACTTTTATAATTGAATGCAAATAATTTAATTTTAACAAATGTAATGTTTTTAAACAAATTTAATGTTTACGTATTTTATTTTTTCGATTTAGATTTCAAATTTTTTGTATAATTATGCTTTCCTTTGTGAAACCAGTTACGACAATTAAAGAATCTTCATTAAAAATTCCTGTAAACAAAATCGAAAAAGTAAGAAATGACCTTTGTAGGGATCGACTTCAATCATCCAATGAAAAAAAATATATAAATATAAATAAATAAATATATTGAAATGCAAGCGAGATCATCTTTATAAATTTCTTCTATGATTAGCATCAGCAAGTGAGTCTTTTCCCTTGACTGACGTAGCTTCTTAATTAAATTAAGAAAACAAAATGCGAACTGCTTTGAATATTTAACAATCACAAAGATATATTTGGATATATAAAATAATTATAATAATAAAGTGTCATTAACTGTTTTTCCCGCATTTACTTCCTTTTTCAGGGAATTCCATATGACGCCAGAGTTATCATATTATTACAAACTTTTCGACAATGAAATTGTCCAATTCAGATTCATTACGATAAGAAGTTTCCGTAAAGTTCGATTCACGAACAGACTTTACGGTCTTAATTTATCACGCAAACAGAATTTTAAGTTTTCACTAAAGCTACAATTATTTCTAACTCTAATTTGTTTTGTTAAAGTTTTTCTACGTACATCATGGTATACGAGTGTTCAAAATTTTATGATTCCGTTGTAAGGTAAGCGTAGACGTCAGCTGTTTATAATTTCAGTATTATTTTTAAGCTATTCATAGACTCTTAAAAAATATAAATGTGAATGAAACTGAAAAAAAAAATCTGACAGAAGTGGAATTGGTGTGTACAAATACTTTAATAAGTCTACTGCATATAATCTCAAAGAGAATCATTTCTCTTTCGCATAGTAATCATGGTGTCAGAAGCATTGACATGAATTCACGAAATGTATCAATTGTCATCCCATAAAGCTATATAATTGTGACTTTAACACTTGTGAACAATTGTGGCAATTCATTCTAATTACGTAAAGCATGAGTCTAAAGGCAAACAAAAATAAAGCAAGTGTCTCAAAAATGATGGATTTATTTAAAAATTAATACTGTTTTTTTTATATTATTCTTATATTAAATTAATATTGCTTAAATGTTGCCTCTGTTACAAAATTTTCTGTTTTCTTTTTTCTTTCTTTTTTTTAAATACATTGTGGAAAACGACTTATTTCTATCGCTTGACATTAAAAAGAAAATATCTAAATAAACCTGTCATTTTTTGGACTAGCTGGTCAACAATTACAACATTCATCTTTTATTCTGATTCAAACTTGGTCAAATATTTTCTACCAAGCTAAATATTATGTGGTGGTGGTGTTGTTTCTACTCTATTAAAAATTTATTTAAACATTTCAATAAAACATGGGGTCTAAAAGTTGTCAACAATATGGCAAAACTTTGTTTAAAAATTTACCCACCCCCCACCCAACAAAATAATAAACTTGTGCAGGTTGAAGTATTAATTTACAAAATAATGATCCATAAAATGAAATGCTTATGTTTTGAAATAAGAGCTAATTAGAAAGTAAGCTTTGTCTAAAATGAAATTAAATACACCATGAGCAGCTAAACACTAATCAGGATTCGAATCACACTTTTCTAGACTTTCAACCACATTTAATGCACAAGATTAAAAGGCGGATATCTAAAATCTGTAAATACCTCATACATGCATGCACAGTATTTGAAGTAAGAGGCTTTGATGCGCCTGAAGCACTTGCCTCAGGGTTCTTTGAAATCTCACCTGTCCATGGTATTTGCTCATTTTTTTGGTCATAACTGTCATATTTTATAATTACAATTTCTATAAAATTAAATAAAGTTTAATTACAGTTTTATATTAAAACTTAATTGAAAATTGATATATTTTATTAATGCAGCATTATAAATAGTGCATTGTAGCCGCTCCAAAACTTTTCCTTATGATGTTCTAATATTAATTTATAATAGCATCAATGAATGTGAATATAAATCATAACACATTTCTTCGAATTTAACACAAAGTTATGGTGATCAGGGAATTAGAAGAAGAACAGTGGTCATTCCTGATATTAAAATTAAAAACTAAAACAACGTATATGCATTTTTACTCAATAAACTTAACTATAAAATTTGGTGCATTTCTACATAACAGAAAAAAATGCACTGTTACACTATATGGCAAAAAGTGACCATCCACTTGCGATTTTAGATGTTTTGTTAAATATCTAGAAAAATACAGGAGGAATTATTTTTAAACTCCAAGGGTATAAACATTATAGTACAGGTCATATATTACCGTGAATATTTTTTTCCGAAACCCCTGTAGGGGATCGTCAATAAATTGAAAAATAACAAATATCTTTTTGAAAATCCTGTCAAAACTAATGTAGCAAAAGCGTTCAAACTGTAGATTATCATTAAATGGATTATTGAAATAAACTGTGTTCAATTGTATGTGGACAGCTTGTATACTAGTAGAGAAATTAAGATAAAAAAAAAGGTCCAAATTTTTCCAAGTTTTTTGTTTATAATTTGTAGAGTTCTTAATACATAAATATGTTCTTTTCAGAAAATATGACAAACAATATTGTACATAATATCTTGTAATCAGAATTAAAAAATAATAAAAATTGTATGAAAAATGAGTAGATTTACTAAATAATTTTTCATTGCACATAAGCGAATGTTATCAATATTTCATTTTCACATTATATTAGCTAAATTTATAGAGCAACATTAGTGAAAATCTCAAAATTAAAACATGAAAAATCTGAAAATTATCTTCGATGGAATAAGCTCAAATTCCGTTGTTCCCAAAATGAAGCAAAAAATGAAGACCTGTTTCCAAATATTGTAATACGTGCAGTATTGTGCACTCTATATTGTCACTAATCAATAGATATATGGATACAGCCAGTCATCTTTTTGCTTCATTTTGGAAACAAAGGATTTTGACCTTATTCTATCGACGGTAATTTTCAAAATTTTCAGGCTATGTTTTTGGGACATTCACAAAAGTTGTAAATTATATTTTGGAATTTATATTTTGATAGAATTCACGAATGCGCAGTGAAATATTATTTTGTAAACTTGCTCATTCTTTATAAAATTTTTATTTTTTTAAAATTCTGATTACAGGATATTATGTACAATGTTGTTTGTCACGTTTTCTTAAAAGAATATTGTTTTTATTCAGAATTCTGCAAATTATAAGCAAAAAAGTGGCAAAATTTGGGTCTGTTTCAATAAAAACTTTAATTGCTCTACGAGAACTTTTCTGCATCATCATCTACGATTATGCTATCCACATAAAAATGAACACAGTTTATTAGAATAAGCCACTTAATCATAATCTATAATTTAAACGCTTTTGTTACTTAGTTTTGACGGGATTATCCAAAAGATCTTCATTCTTTATAAATTTGTTGACTGTCCCCTATGAGATTTTGGGAACAAAAATCTTCGTGGAAATATATGACATTTACTATTATGTTTACACATCTAGAGTTTCACGATAAACTCCCATACATGTTTCTAAATATTTAACAAAAAGTCTAATATCGCAAGTGGCCGATCACCTTTGGCCATATAATGTATAATGTAAACCGCAAACAGTATATGGCTAAGTATTCCGCGATAAGAAGTATGGCCAAAAGTTGAAGTAAAAAATTCTGACAACAATGTAGATAAAAATGCAGGAGAATTACAAGAATGAAGTAATAATAATGCAAAACAAACTCGTTGAATTGCATCAAATGATTATGGTCACGATTAAGATTATTTCCCCAAACTTTTCTGCATCATCATCTGCAATTTGATCAAAATCAAAATTTAATGCTGATTTATTCAAATTAAGGTTAACAGAATATGCAGTTTGATGAAATTCCGTGCATTAGTTTTTGATGTGCGGAAATATATTACGGATATTATGAGAAACACAGACTAGTAGCGGCAATTCTTTGGTGGTATACACCCAAAACAAATAAACATCTATTTATGGCAAGATCTAACACAGCATATGAAATTTGATGAAATTTCTTGCATTAGCTTTCAGATATAGCATTAACAACAGTCATGAAAGATGGAGCTTAGTAGCAACAACTGTTGGGCGACATACACTACATGGCCATTAATCACCGGACATTTTATCAATGTCAGATATTTTATCGACTATTTAAAAATATTCTTGTCGGATTCTCCTGAAACTTCAGGATTATAAAGAATATTAAAAACATGTACTAAAATAAATACAGATTACTAATTGGTACACTTATAAAAAGAATATGTTCAAAATACACTTAAAAATTATCATCGTTTTATTCGCTTCTATGAATGTCGTCAAGATACAATAGAAAGATGTTAAAAAAATAATATAACATATTTCTATTGTATCCTGACGACGTTCGCAGAAGCGAATGAAACGTTGATAATTTTAAGTGTATTTTGAACATATTCTTTTTATAAGTGTACCATTTAGTAATCTGTTTTTATTTTAGTACATATTTTTAGTATAATTTATGGTGCAATTGTCCAATTCATAATTATAAAGAATATGTTTATCCTCATCGAGGAAGATCATGCTGCACGGTGGGTGTGTCGGGATAGGTGTGTCGGGCTGTCAAGTGAAGGGAAAAATAGCTGTCACCTTTGGATTAAACCGGATTAGCGCATTTGGTTAATTTGTAAGAAGTATGTAAGGGCATTCAAGGATGACAGTTAGGGGACCAAAATAAAATAAATAATAATAATAATATTTGGGACCACTCTATAAATTAAAATGCACGAAATCATATATCACTGCGAATACAAGTAAATGGATGCTGTACAATATGTTTACTAATTTGTGTAAAAATAGCACCTGTGTTTCATGTAGGTATAATATTTTTTTTTTTATTCAAAAAACTGTTGCATGATTTTAGCTTATACAATGGAGGGTTTTCAACCAAATCTATAACCAGTTTCAGAAAAAAATATTAAAATGCAGTAGAAATAATACAGCGAAATTGGAATATAAATATATTAAATATTTTATGAAATATGAAGAGTTGCATGAAACAGTTTTTATTTGCGCTTGTGCGAACAATGTAAGAGGTATTTTTATACATTTTAAAATCAACTGTATGTAGCAAGAGCAACTCATAAAAAAATAAAAAAAAATCCAGTGAGAAATCTTGAAAATTCAGAAAAATATCGGCGATAGAGTGAGCTAATTTTTAGTTGCTTTCAAAAATCAGCTCAACCATAAGGGATTTTTAACAAATATTGTCAATTTTAATTTAGTATTTTTTTCATTTTTTATTGATGCCTTATTTTTTTATTTTTTTTCTCTCTATCCACCAGAATGAGCCTATTCAATGATAAAAAGAAGTTTCAAAATCAAGACATTGTCCTAAATCTATTTGTTGGTATTCACTAAAAGTATTCACTAAAATGTTTTTCAGTGCCAGCCAATAAAAAATGATAATTTATACAGAATGTATTATCATTGAGCAACTTTTAGAGCAACTAAAAATTAGTTCACTCTATCGCCGATATTTTTCTGAATTTACATGATATTTGACCAGATTTCTTTTATGAGTTGCTTCAGAGAAAAAATATTAAGTTATGCAAAAAAATCTATGTTATTGTTTACGCATGTGCAGATAGAAATTATTTCACACAACTGTTCATGCTTCATAAAATATTTAATATGTTTAAATTCCAATTGCACTATATTGTTACTACTGAATTTTACTGTTTTTCTGAAACTGACGTTAAATTTGTTTAAAAACTCTTGTGATATAAAATAAAAACGTGCAAGATTTTTTTTTTTTAATTTCGTTAAAAATAGGTGTATTTCCGTGAATATACGTGCTATTCTTACTCAAATCAGTAGACGTGTTGTACAATGACCACATAATTGTATTCTGCAACGACAAATTATTTCGTGCATTTTTATTTACAGAGTGATCCTAAATAATATTATTTTTCTTTTCTTTTATTTATCTATTGTTTTTGTTTTTGTTGACCCCCTAACTTATCAAATCGTCGCTGATGAATATGAGGTCAAGTATATTCTTTACAATCTTAAAGTTCCAGAAAAATTCTAAAATCCGCGACAAAATGTCTAAAATTGAAAGTGTCCGGCGATCAATGATCGTATAGTGTACTTCCAAATCTAATCAACACGGTATTATGTCAGGTGTCTAACTGAATCTGAATTTTTATTAAATTCCAAACTCTTGAGATACTGCACTTACATAGAGATTTAGTTAGCATTAGTTCTTGAGATAGAGTTGCCACAATATTTGTGTCACACATAAATTAACAGACTGACAGACAGAAATTTTCCAAAAAATAATAGAATCGTCTTCGGAATATCCTAAAATGTATAAATCTATAAAAAAATGGAAGTTAAAGACACTCACGGTTCCAATATTTTCTAGTTATTATTTAGAAGGTAACTTGTAATAAACCTCAGCAACATATACCAATTTCATAAAATATGAAACAGTGTAATATAACTAAAACAATGTCTCCCTCCCTGTACCATTATATAATGAAATACTTTTGTGTATTTCTGTGAATTAATAACAAATTTTCTTTGCACTACAGATTGTACACATTGTTTATTTTAGTATATATTTCATAGATGCATATCAATTTTATTATGTTCGAAAGAGTAATCATCATTGATATGCTCTTGAAATTATTTTTCCTATTGCCCGTAATGTAACGGAATACTTTTGATTGTCTCTGTGATTAAACTATACATCCTTTTTTCATAAAATTTGAACTGATCAAAGTTATGATCATTTCAAATGATCAAAATTATGCAAAATTTATATATTTTAAATTTCAAACTATTCACTTATGTAGATTTTGCTCTGTTATTTGCGGACCGACGGACTGAACGACGACTATAAATGCTACGTATTTAAATAATTATGAACAACTCACCTAAAAATGAAAGACTTAGTGCATTTTCACAAAAATCAAATGTTAACCTTGATCAGTTAATTCAGCATTTTAAAGATAAACATATATATATATATCTATACATCAATAAATCCAAAAAGCATTTTATATTAACTAAATAAAGATTCACTCGGGAAGCGTTTGACCTTTATTTCGAGAGATCTTAAAATTACCTGTTTTGAGTTGTTAAGAAAAAATATAACTTTAGATAAAACTTGTTGAAACTGCACTGGGCGATGTTTTATGTGTTAGAAAAACTTGCTGACCTGGTAGATAAGTCTGCGAGACCCAGAGGCACCATTTAGGGTGATTTTAGGTCATGCTTCAAGAGCATTTAATTGAAGTTCCAAAGCATTAATTGAATTGTTGATCTTTTCCCCCCATAGAAATGCGTTTTATGTCTCTTTGCTAATATGGGTGCTAACAGAGCCAAATCCCCCTCCAAATTAAGGGGGGGGGGGGGTGAGGTATGTGGAACAAATGTGCAGGTGCACTGAAAAAAAAAGAATTATTCAAAAATGAATAAATTGATATACTCATATTGAATTGGGTGTTTTTGGATCAAAAACGTTCGTAGGTTTTCTCAATTTTAAAACATTACCTGTCATCAAATCCAAACAAGGGGATAATTTTGCACTCTTTAATGGTTAATTTCCTTCATGGGGCATGCATGATGTTAATTAATGCAACATATAAATCATTCACAGTATCTCAAAATAATTTAAAAACGCTTTCAAATAATATTCTTGCTATAAGAAATTCAATTTGGGGGTCTTGATAATAATTTTGCTATTTTACTTAGTAAAAAAACAATTAAACGTTTCTTGTTAATATTTTTTTTGTGCGGGAAACAAATTTCAATACATATTTACTTTAATTTGTAGGTTCAGGGGGAGGGGGGGAGGTGGTACATAACGATTTATATTTGAACACAATCATAAAATCAAAAACGAGTACATGTGTATCTCAGTTTTGAACATATTTGGATTGGAGCTATTTTGAGTATGTAGCGTATTTAAAATTGAGTACATTTTACTCAATTTTAAGACCCCATTTTTCTTCAGAGTTGTTCGTTTCCAAGATTGACGATTTAAATTGAGAATCTAAGCTTTAAATAAGCTAAATAAAGATGTCCCCCCCCCCTCAGAACAGACCGCGCAAGATATTTTTTAAAAATCTATCAACAAACAAATCAGTAAGAAATTTTCAATTAAAAAATATGAAGCATTAAAAAAATAATAAATAAAAATATTATTAAATAAATAAATATAAATATAAATATAAATATAAATATAAATATAAATATAAATATAAATATAAATATAAATAAATAAATAAATAAATAAATAAAATAAAAATATCTTTCAGCCTTTTTCAGAATGAAGATATGAAACATTTATTATTATTATTATTATTATTATCATTATTATTATTATTATTTTAAGCAGAGCTCTGCCTCTCTGAACAACAAGTTTAACTTTTTATGTCCTAAATTATAAATCAAAAAATTTTCCCATCTCAATAATTATCTTCATTCATATATGAAGATATCCAAAACAACTTATTTAATAATAATTTGATTTTAAATACACTTTAAAAATAAAATTGATAAAAAAAATCCTTTAACAAAATCTTTATAAGAATAATTAGATTAATTTTTCAAAAAATATTTTAATGGAAACCTCACAATTCATATAATAACAACGTAAATAAATGTGTTGCGATTTTATTTGCAACTGAGAAGTGTTTTGTTGTTGGAAATTTTTCGCATAACATTTTTAATAGGGGAAAAGCTATTGCTACGTAAATGTTTGAGAAAATACCACATTAAGAAAAAAAAATAACAAAACTGTAATTTAACAAATTACAACGACTCTTTCAAAAATGATAGTTTCAAAGACTAAAATTTTAAAGACTTATAAATAAATTTTACATTTAAATTAATAATAATAATAAACTTCATTTTTAGGATGATCATAACGAGTCCTACATTACGTACGCCATGCATTAAACATTAACGTTCATAGACCAATAGTATAAAAAAAAAAACAGTAGTTTATAGATATACAACTTTAACTGTTTAAAATATGCATTTTTATGTTAATCAGATTTCTGAACGCCTCTTATTACGTACGACATGGATTAAACATTAATATTCCTGAATCCGTCATGAACAAAATTTAAATGAAATTTTAGTTTTACAATTTTCGGAACTGCAAATTTTTAAACTTCTAAACATTGCATGTTTTGAATTTTTACACCGTTGCTTAGAGAAAAAAATGCGCTTTTAAATGGAATTTGTTTAAATTTTTTATCACAGTTTTTTTTGAAATTATTACTTTTTAAAAAGTTTTTATTACTGTTTTGTCGTTGTGGCAACAGAAGTGTTCCATTTTTGGACATAAAACATGGACCAATCAAAAACGAATAAAACAAAAAAAACAGAAGTTTCCCATTTTTGGACATTAAACATGGACCAAACAGAAAAGGAATAAAATAAAATAAGTTTCGGAATTCAACCAATAAAAAGATTCAGATATACTTCAGATTTTCCAGTTCTCTACCGAGGACAACAACTATTTTCCAAATACAGTAAACTCCCGATTATCCGCGAGCAGATTATCCGCGAGTCTAATTTTTTTTTTGTTTTCTTTTTTCTTTTTCCTTTCATATCCTTGAGAAGAAACTTATTTCTGCGATGTAGGATGAGTTTTAGATCATTTTTGATAAATGTAAATTCTATTTGAAAACGCTGAAGTTAGGAAGCATCTAGTGTCTTAAAATTTACCCCAGAAAGCTGTATTGGCAATTGACAACGCCCCATCTCACTCTGAAGAACTACTTCTGAAATCGGAAGATGGAGATATTTTTGAAAAATTTTTGCCTCCCAGTATTACAGCTCTTATTCAGCCTATAGAAAAGTTCGTAATCTCTTCAGTTAACTCCTTGGGGACGAGCAACACGAAAACGTGCCGCAAAAATGCTTAAGAATCCTAGTTTATCCCCACCAGTAAGATTTTACTGTAAAATTTGCTTTCTTTAATCATAACATTTTCTCGATTTAATAAGGCACATATTTCTGTTTTTAAAAACCGGTGACAAACCATTAAAAATTTCGTAAAATGCTTCCATTGCGAAATTACTGAAAAAAAAATTGAATAGAGAGATGATCTTAAAATCTTTTTCAAAGATTACACGATTCTCGATAGCATTTATGATGTACAAAATGTTTGGGAGTCGGTACAGAAATCCACATTAATAAAATCCTGGTGGAAGATTTTGCCGAGTATAGAAAAAGCTCCAGTAGAAGCTGAAAAGGAAGAGGAAGGTTCATGAATCTAGAAATTAGCAAAATCCGTTGCTGGTGGAGAAAATGTCGATGAAGATAATATCATTGAGTGGATTAATTGTGATGCTAACGATCCAGGCTTCGAGCATGCAACTGATGATCAAATTACAGAAGAAGCGTTAGGTGTGAATTTGGAAGAGAGTGATGTAGATGATAAGGTACAAAAGAATATGAGCAACAACGCAGCTTTAGCTCACGTTGAAGGCCTTATCCAATATCTAGAGGAAGAGGATGACGCGTCACTTTGTGATAAAATAGTGCTTAAAAAACTGCAATCGAAAATAAAGAAAAAGTGTTTCAGTAGAAAAAACAAAAAGTTTTGACGGATTTTCTTAAGAAATAAGCCTACAAATCTGTAAGTAATAAATAATTTTATTATTCCTCAAGTAATAAGTATCTTTATGTAATCAATTGTGCGTATAAATGATTCAAATGCATGATTATGTTATTTATTGTGTATGTAAATTGTTTAAGTACATATTTGTGTTGATTTGTTCGTTTTTTAAAATTTTGTGGATTATCTGCGAAATTAATTATCCGCGATAGTCGCGCCACTCAATTCCGCGGATAATCGAGAGTTTACTGTAGTTAAAAAATATTTAGATTCGACTTTTCTCTGTGCTTTCTAATCGTGATGAGCAAAGTATTTTGCATTAAAAATACAATCTACTTTTATTAGTAGATGAATTAAATAAATTTTATATTACATTTTATTTAATGATACTTAAAAGTACAAAAGTATTTCTCGTCAACAGTTAGAGTTACAATCGATTTATTTATAACATATTCTTGTTTCTGCCTAATATGGCCAATGGACAATTTTGCCTAGGCGCACTTGTTTTTGGTGAAATAAATTGAGTAGGCCTTCTATGCTTTTTCTGTTAAATGCTTTTCTTCTACGCGACCTTTACCTTTTTTACTAGTTTTGCACTTTGTTTCAACTTTATAGAGGGAGATATCCCTAAATCACTCTATAGCAGTCCTGTCCAACCTTTTTCTAAGCAGGAGCGCATCGCAGCCCTGACTGAACAACTGAGGGCGCCATTATGAACATGACTTCTTAAAGCATGCAAAAAAATTATCTCACAGTAGTAGGTCCGAACACACGTGCAAATACATCTAGCAGTAGAAAACATAAGGATCCTACGAATTTAAAATTAGAAAAAAACTTTTAAATAGTAGTAAATTTTGAAAAGTGGAAGGAGCTAAATATTTAAATCTTAGTTATAATTAAAACAAAATGACAATCAGAGATATTGTTGGATTTCTTTTAAAACGCATAAATATTTCTGGATTTATTTTGGTAACGCAAATTTGTCAGTATAAAAAGTGCAGAAACAAAGATAGGCATGATATAGTGACCAATCCATGGATAGTTCCAAAGAGATAGCATGAAAGAGCTTCAATTGATGGAAATCATTTCGAACAATTTTATGGATTTTTTAAAAACAAAATGGGTGAAATTTCCTAACATTTCAGTGGTCTGAGGAGAAAATGGTACCATTTTTCTCGTCTTATCAAATAATATGGGCCGTTGAAACAATACAACAACAATAATAAAATAGTTGAATTTCCATGCATGATGGTAGGATGCTTATTTTTCTACGTTTTATTTCTGTATATATTTAAAAAGTTATTGCTAATTTTTATAAATTCTCATCGTCATAATTTTTATAAAATGTTTTATAAGGAATAATAATAAAATAAAGAACAAACACAATAACAATGTAAAGTACGTTTTCCTTTTTTAAGGTTTTAAAAATATTTCAAGGAAATATTAATGATTAAATAAAGCATCCTTTAAAATGGAATTTTGTTTTTTAAAAATGCAAATGACAGGAAACCTTCAAAAGGGCGCCAAGAAAAGCTTCAAAGGGCGCCATGGCGCCCGCGGGCGCCGCGTTGGACAGCTCTGCTCTATAACAATTAAATAATGTAAAAACAGACTAATTTTTCCCTTTTTAAATAATTGTGCTCTTCCGGAAGAAATTCAACTTGTAACAATAAGAAGAAAATTCTATATTTTGCTATTTCGAAATTTTAAAAAATCCACGGAAAGCATGGTGCGTTGTTGCAGACCTGCAACAAACAAAACTTTAAATTTATTATGTGCATAATATAAATTTCCTAGCTCAAAAATGGTTTTTAATTAAAGAATTTAAATTTACCTTTCTAAACAATGTACTTGTAGACGTTGCAGACCTTTTTTAACTCCAGTATTTCAAAGCTTAATTCAGCAAAAATCACATGCAGCTGATCAAGAGATAAATCAAACTTTAGTGGAAAAAAAAGTATCTCCATATGTTGCAGATTGAATGAAATAATTATATTAATAGCATTATAATAGAATAACTACAATCAACAAAATCGTCTTTTGAAGATTATTATCGAAATAACATTGACTTTTTGGGTTTTTGGGTATTTTGCAGATCTGCAACACGGTGATACAAAGGGTACATAATTTTTTAACTCATAAATGTAAAAAAAAAAAAAAAAAAAAAAATGTAAATAAATAAATCAAAATTCACTTCCTTCGGTGGAGGGAGAAAGGAGCAGAGCTTCCTGATGAAAATGTTTTAGATACTTTCTCGCATCGTTTTTAATTATTTAAACTCTTTTGGAAGGAATAATTTTTCTGCTCCTTTTCAAAATCACCAAAGAAAAAGAAAATTTAGTTAATTAAACTTCGCTATTCAGAAGAGTAATAGTACGCTTTTAAAGTTTTTTAATTATATTATAGACTCACACATATATATTATTTTCAATAGTTCTGTACAAATTAGATGAAAATTTGAACTTAAAAATTCAAACATAGTGAACTCTTAAACTCAAACAAGACTGAATCACAAACAATTACATGTATAGAAAGACTGTAACTTTAACAATACCTATAAATTCAACAATATGAATAAGGAACTTGCACATAAATTAGAAATTTGAATGAGAAATAGGCACATAGAATGCCACATGCAAACTGGGTTAAACATGTTGTATGCTTTAAACACTTTCTAGACCTAAATCATAACCATTAAAAGAAACAAATGAACTCAAAGGCGTTAATAAACAACGAAAAGTAAAAAAAAATCAATGTCACTTTCTTCTCAATCCTTCGTGGACAATCATATACTCGATTCAAAATTATCCTAATTCTCTTCAATAATTCTTTTCGTAAATCACAGAGGAAATTATTGAAAAAGAGAATACCTGATATCCTCCAAATAACACGGTCTCGAAGCTGCATTATTATATACATGAAAAATGCACGTTAATTTATCTAAGGTATCTTAACGTAGTTTATCAGTAAGTTTAACACCATTCAAAACTGTATGTCTGAAGATTGAAACATGAATGAATATTAGAACTAAAATTTAAAGTCTTTTTAATTTTAAAACTGAAATTATCCCTTTTATGATAAACTTTGCTAACCAGAATATCTATTTTGACTCTCATATTAAAAAACAAACTAGTTGGATGTGTCAATCCCAAAACTTTCTTCTACCTCATAAGTACATTTTAATATTAAAAAAAAAAAAAAAAAAAAAAAAAACGTGGTGACCTTAAAGTTACCCACCATCGAATTTCCTCGAACATTGGACCTAGCCTAATGAGATTCTGGTATACGAAAAGCCTAAAACGCAAAATTTAATTATTATTCTGAGAAAATGAGCTTAGTAGTGCCTCATAATGGGTAATTTATACTAAAACCTAATAAGCATCTATTTATGTCAAGACCTAACAGAATCTGAAATTTGATGGAATTTCGTCCATTAGTTTTTGAGATATAGTTATAACAAAAAATTTGCAAAACGTAGCACAGCAACACCATATCTTGGATAATTTATGCCAAAACGTAAAAAGCGTCTAATTATGTTACGGTGTAAAAGAATCTTAAGTTTGATGAAATTCTGTGCATTAGTTCTTGAGATATAGCTAGTTAAAAAAAAAAAAAACGTGTAAAATATAGCACAGCAGCACTATCAGTTGTAGAATTTATAACAAAACGTAATCATGGTGTAATTATGTTATATGTCATTTTGTAACAAAATCTGAAGTTTGATGAAATTCTGTGCGTTGGTTGTTGAGATATAGCTATCGAAAAAATCGTGCAAAGTGCAGCATAGCTGCACCACCTGTTGCAAGGTTAATGCCAAAATGTAATCAGCGTCTAATTATGTTATATATTCTAGTGTAACAGAATCTAAAATTTGATGAAGTTCTATGCATTAGTTCTTGAGATATAGCTATCGCAAAAATCGTGCAAAATGTAGCATAGCAGCGCCACCTATAGGGCAATTCACACCATAACCTTATCAGCGGCTATGTATCTCAAGGTATCGCGGAATCTGAAGTTTGGTTAAATTCTGTGCATTAATTCTTGAGATATAGCTATCATGAAAATCATGAAAAACGTGGCATAGCAGCGCCACCTGCTGGACAATTTACACCAAAACTTAATCAGCGTCTGTGTATATCAAGGGGTCACAGAATCTGAAGTTTGGTGAAATTCTGTGCATTAGTTCTTGAGATATAGCAATCTTGAAAATCATGAAAAACGTAGTATAGCAGCGCCACCTGCAGGCCAATTTTCACCAAAAACCAATAGGCACTAATTCATATCAAGGTCTAACTGAATATCAAATTTTATTAAATTTCCAGCATTAGTTCTCGAGATAGAGCGCCCACAAATTTTTTGTCACATACAGACAGACAGACTCACAGACAGACACACAGACTCACAGACAGACGGACAGACTCACAGACAGACATTTTCTAAAAATAGTCAAAACGTGTTCAGGACCTTCTAAAACGTATAAATCCGTCGAAAACCGGAAGTCGAAAATTTTCATGAATCCAATACTTTCTTCTTGTAAAGATAGAAGAAAGTAATAATAAACATTTTAATATCGATTTTTGGATAAAAACTTTCATTTTAATCGATCTGAATAACAACTGAAGTTAAAATTAGCATCTGAATCATTAATATGTATCAAAAATACTCTCTTTCTCTCTCCCTATGTATAATATATAACATCTTTATATACGTATTGTTTTTCTACATGCATATATAAATAAATATCAGCCGAAATTGATACGCAGTTCCCCTTTCCAGTGTTCTCGCTGACATTTGACCGATGTTAGTAATTTGGCTAATTAAAAATAAAAAACATTCGCCAAATGTGAAAATTATTAGCAAAATTAAATCGCCGTGTAGTACAAAAAAAAAAAAAAAAAAAAAAAAAAAATTAATGCATTTTTTTTCAATATGTTCTAAAATAACCTAAGTTTTTATAACTGTGACAGCGATTGTTAATAATCTAATTTCAACTTTCCGCTACAAATATAAAAAAATACGTATATATTAAATATGTATGCATATGTATGAAAAACGAAAAAGAGAAAAAGGAAAAGCAAAAATTGAGCACTAGCAATTTGGCAAATCTAATCGCTTGTTTACTCGCCAAATGAAGAATTAATCGCAATCTGGTGCATTGGCGAGCGACAGCGAGAACACAAACAAACGTACACGTACCAACTGAAATTTTAGGTATCTGTTTACATATATCGCTCACCCACAAGAAAAGTGACGCATCTCGCAAAAATTCATTTTGCATTTTATTCATCAAATTGGTCTGTCATAGGTGTGTCTTGATACATAAAAAATTTCATATGTGTAGGAAACGGAAAAGCACTTTATTACACCATTTGTCTATTCGTCACCACAGAAGAGGGATGGATTGTGTGGAGAGGTAAATTTATTCAATCCTCCAAAACCTCATCGTATGTCTTTATTTTTAAGGATTTTATTTTTTTTTATTCATGTTTTTATTCCTAAAGGCAGAGCTAATATACAGCAATTTTAACATTTCATGTCACAGTAAAATCATGCAATTTTTTTTTTTATGCCTCTCCAGTGAAATTTACTTTTGTCAAGATGTGTCATTTTACTTGCGGGTGAGCGATATTTTCTACCTTTACTCAAGTAATTCTCTTGTATTGTAAAATAAAACAAATTCATTGGACATTTTTCTTTGTTAGTGTGTCAATGTCTCATTGAACTTGTTTGATTTATAGAATGTAAAAAAAAAAAAAAAAAAAAAAAAAACCAAAAAAATTATATCCTTTATTATCCTTTATACAATAAAACTTGCTGGAAAAAAAAAAAAAATCCAAGAAACAAGAAAAAATTACCAATTTAAGTAGTTTTTTTTTAATTAGCAGATGTTCATCTTATTACTTTCTTCTATCTTTACAAGAAGAAAGTATTGGATTCATGAAAATTTTCGACTTCTGGTTTTCGACGGATTTATACGTTTTAGAAGGTCCTGAACACATTTTGACTATTTTTAGAAAATGTCTGTCTGTGAGTCTGTCCGTCTGTCTGTGAGTCTGTCCGTCTGTGAGTCTGTCTGTATGTGACAAAAAATTTGTGGGCGCTCTATCTCAAGAACTAATGCTCAAAATTTAATAAAATTTTATATTCAGTTAGACCTTGATATGAATTAGTGCCTATTGGTTTTTGGTGAAAATTGGCCTGCAGGTGGCGCTGCTATACTACGTTTTTCATGATTTTCAAGATTGCTATATCTCAAAAACTAATGCACAGAATTTCACCAAACTTCAGATTCTGTGACCCCTTGATATACATAGACGCTGATTAAGTTTTGGTCTAAATTGGCCAGCAGGTGGCGCTGTTATGCAACGTTTTTCATGATTTTCATGATAGCTATATCTCAAGAACTAATGCACAGAATATCACCAAACTTCAGATTCCGCGATACCTTGAGATACATAGCCAGCGATAAGGTTTTGGTGTGAACTGCTCTATAGGTGGCGCTGCTATGCTACATTCTGCACGATTTTTGCGATAGCTATATCTCAAGAATTAATGCAGAGAACTTCATCAAATTTTAGTTTCTTTTACACTAGAATATATAACATAATTAGACGCTGATTACATTTTGGTACTAACCTTGCAACAGGTGGTGCAGCTATGCTGCATTTTCACGATTTTTCCGATAGCTATATCTCAACAACCAACGCACAGAATTTCATGAAACTTCAGATTTTGTTACAAAATGACATATAACATAATTACACGATGATTACGTTTTGTTATAAATCCTTCAAGTGATGGTGCTGCTGTGCTATATTTTACACGGTTTTTTTTAAACTAGCTATACCTCAAGAACTAATGCACAGAATTTCATCAAACTTCAGATTCTTTTACACCATAACATAATTAGACGCTTTTTTACGTTTTGACATAAATTGTCCAAGATATGGTGTTGCTGTGCTACGTTTTGCAAATTTTTTGTTATAACTATATCTCAAGAACTAATGGACGAAATTCCATCAAATTTCAGATTCTGTTAGGTCTTGACATCAATAGATGCTTATTAGGTTTTAGTATAAATTACCCAACATGAGGCACTACTAAGCTCATTTTCTCAGAATATTAATTAAATTTTGCGTGTTAGGCTTTTCGGATACCAGAAACTCATTAGGCTTGGTCAAATGTTCGAGGAAATTCGATAGTGGGTAACTTTGGGGTCACCACGTTTTTTGTTTAAATATTAAAATGTACTTATGAGATAGAAGAAAGTTTTAGGATTGACACATCCAACTAGTTTTTTGCTAGGAACAATTTTTTTAAATGTAGGATTGTTCTTAAGGCAGTAATAAAATATATATATATATATATAAAAGTAATATTATTGATATTTTACAAAAGCTGTCGACTTTTATACAATATGAATTTCAACATAATATTAATAGACGAAAGTTTTAAATTTTTTATAACTGATTTGAAATTAAAAAATAAAAAACCAAGAAAAATTTGATCTGTGATGCATTTTATCATCTTTATCAGAAATTTTCTTTTGCGCGATTTTTTCATTCGAGGCTATCAGGACAAAATCTGCATTCATACCGGTTATGTCCCATTATAGTGCAACAACATTGTCGAAACAAAATTAGTGTTCCTAATAATATATATATAGTGACAAAAACTGAAAAGCAAAACGGTAATTATGCGAAACAGGTAATTCATATTCTGAAAAACAAAAGCAAAATATATCCCACACCCATTTCCCCCTCTGTCATCAATTTCTTTTGCTTTCGTCTTTACCCTCAGGCTGCATAAAGTTATCAGCTGATGCCACACAAAAAGTGTCCCACGCTGAAGGCACGAAAGAGAAGTCGCCTACTAATTGAACTGGTTTCATGAACTAGAAATCATGGTTTTAAGCGTTTGATTCACAAAACCACATGCAGGTCTCAGTGAAGTTAAAAAGGTAAGAAAATCTTTGTTTATGAATGAAAATGTATTGCATTCAGGATGTTAGCCGGCAAAGTCAGAGATGATTTCGTAATTTTTTTGACAGCTAAATCCTATCTTGACTTTTGATTATCAGGGTCAGTGTAAATCCTCTCTGTTATAAAACTTTTGATAACAAAGTTTTAAAAATTTAAATGTAATATACACTGTCAAAAATTTCTGAAAAAAAGGGAAAAAGCGAGATACTCTGTAAATTTACTTTAGTTCTTGGTTAAATGCATTCGATAGAGTTTCTCGGTCATTATTTTACCGACATTACTTTTATGTTAAAATTATTTTTAATTGCTATAAGTGATTTATTAAAATAACATTATATGGCAAATAATACCTTTTAGTTTTATTTTAATAAATCACTTGTAGCAATTAAAAATAATTTGATTTTTTAAAGTGATGTTTTATATTATATGTACCTCTATGTTATATCCAATTCACTGTCGGGATCTCGTCCTTATTTAAAGATATTTTTTATCTTTGTTAAAACTTATAATTCAAAATACATATTTATAAAATTATTTATCTATTTTATAAAAAATATTTTTAAAAAAATTCTAGGTCTTTTTTTTTTTTTTTTGTAAGTTAGAATAACTTAGAAAGCAAAAAATCATCTCCTCGATGTTAGTGGGGATTTTTATCAATCCCCCTCCCCCTCGTTGAATCATAAAAAACATATTTTGAACAAAATAGCCCATTGTCAAAAGATCTCGGGATCGAACCCCAAGGCGGCTAGAAACAAATGTATAAAAAAGTAAATGATATAACAGTTCAAAATTAGTCGAAAAATTCAAATCCTTTCAGGCTCACTGAAGATTGAACGATTTTATGATTTTAAAAATTAAATTATTATGATTAAAAACAAATTTACAGAGTCTTGTGTATTTTTAACAATGTTTATTTAGAGAGTCTATTGTAAATTTACCAAGTAACCTCTCCGTTATTTAACAGAATTTGGGTTTTTTGTAATCTCTGCAATTTTACATAAGACTCGTAGATTCTTCGTAATCTCACAGAAAAATTTTAACAGTATAGACGACATTAGTATGGAAAATTCTGGAGTCTAGATGGGACTGAGAAATTTCTATGGTCAGGCGGAGTGTTCCTCTCCGCGCCTCCATCTGATTACGGCCTTGGTAATATATAATTATGATTGATTAGTTATCGTTTCTTTTATTCACATTATAGATCGATTATAAGCATTTAAAAATGGAAACAAGTTTATTTTAACCAATATAATCAAAAATGTATTTAAAATAAATATTTATTTACTTGATGAAAGCGTGTTAATTAAATTAATCAAAATACTTTAAAAATTAGTATATTTTTCTTTTGTCTTTAGTGTAACTGATGAAATGTATTGAATTTCTTTCATAAATGGTAGAAAATTTTCAAAACAAAGAAAAAGTATAGTTTTACTTATAGTTCATATAGTATTTATGCTGTAGTTAGGACTAATGTTAAATATTTTTTCACTTAATAGATATCTTTGTTTAACCTGGGAGAACTCGCTACATGAGATTTTCTCTCACCATCGTACATTTTTAAGACTCTTATTTAATCCCCTTTTCTTTTTAATTAAAGTTTCAAAATGTTATAATATTAAACAAAAGTAAAGTAAAAGAAAAGCAATTGAGCACTGCGAGAGAAATTCTCACTAGCCAGTTTTCCCGAGTTAAAATTTTCTCGAACATTTCCATCATTCATGTTTTATATTTTCGTTCCTTACATCTCTTTTACAATTTGTGAATATTATATATATACTGCAAATTCCATTTGTATTCATCCCCCCCCCCCCCATGTGTCAATGAGGTAATTTTCTATTAAATTCAATGGTTCTTATATTGTGCTACAATTAATGGATTTACTTGTATAGTATATACATACATAAACTTGTGTACTGTATTTCGATTTTCAAAGGTATTATATGTATGGATCTAAAAAGAAATCACTTTAAAATAATTAAAACCAAAAATTCTCTGACTCTTAAATTAATTGCATCGTATTCTTGTAGCTCAATACTGCTGTATTTTCATATGCTTTGTGCACTTATATGTACTTTATTTACTCGTGTGTAATATTCAAATCGTAGAAATTTTAGCCCCTTTGAATTTTTACATGTGGCGAGAATTATACAGGGTATATCTAAACTACTGGGCAAAATTTTAAGGGGTGATAGTACACATCAAGACAAATAATATTAAATGGGAAACTAAGGGTCCCAAACGTCTTCCAAAGGAGATAGGCGCCATCAAAGTTTAGGATCCAAAATTTGAAATGATTATAAAAAACGAAAAAATTGGTCGATTCGTTTGCGGTTTTCACTAAAATTATTCTTTATGTCAGTATTGTCTTGAAAACAAATTATACAGATCAATTTCAAAAAATGTCGATAGAGGGCGCTTTAGACTTTGGAGTAACGTACAACTATTTTTTACCGTTATTTTTTGCATCTCAATAAATTTTTTTAGAAGCTTAGACATAAACTTAAATTTTGAGCTGAATATCTGAATCGTTGAGAGTGATTAAGTAGCGGAAATTGAACTTTGTTCAATGGGGATGGGGAAGTTCAAATTTCAAATGATTATAAAAAATGGAAAAATTGGTCGATTCGTTTGCGGTTTTCTCTAAAACCATTCTTTATGTCAATATTTCCTTAAAAATAAATTTTAAAGATAAATTTTTAAAAAATTCCGTTAGAGGGCGCCTTAAACTTTAGAGTAATCAAAAACTATTTTTAATCGTTTTTTTTTTTTAAATCTAAATAAATGTTTTAAAAGCTTAGACTAAATTTTGAGCTCAAGATATGAATCGTTGTGAGTAATTAAGTAGCGAAAAATTGAACTGTGCTCGTAGGGTGGGCACGGTAACATTTCAACTCCTGAACACAGTTCAGTTTGCGCTTTTTAACCCCTCCCAACGATTCAGAATTTGAGCTCAAAATTTAAGTCTAGCTTTTGCAAGCATTGGATACAAAAAATAACAGTTAAAAATTGTTGTTGGTTACTCTAAAGTTTAAGGCTCCCTCTAACGGAATTTTTTGAAATTTATTTTTAAAATTTATTTTCAAGGAAATAATGACATAAAGAATGGTTTTAGAGAAAACCGCAAACGAATCGAGCAATTTTTCCATTTTGTATAATCATTTGAAGTTTGAACCTTCCCACCCCCATTGAACACAGTTTGGTTAGCGCTACTTAACCACTCTCAACGATTCAGATTTTCAGCACAAAATTTAAGTTTATGTCTAAGCTTCAAAAAAAGTTAATGAGATGCAAAAAATAACGATAAATAATTGTTGTGCGTTACTCCGTTATAATTTATTTATTCTCCGTTACGTTATAATTTATTTTTAAGACAATACTGACATAAAGAATAATTTTAGGGAAAATTTCAAATCAATTGACCAATTTTTCTGTTTTTTATAATCATTTGAAATTTGAACCTACCTACTCCCATTGAACACAGTTCAATTTGCGGTCCTTAACCACAGAGTTTGAGCTCAAAATTTAAGTTTATGTCTAAACTTCTAAAAACATTTAATGAGATGCAAAAAATAACGGTAAAAAATAGCTGTTCGTTACTCCAAAGTCTAAAGCGCCCTCTATAGGCATTTTTTGAAATTTATCTTTATAATTTATTTTCAAGACAATACTGGCATAAAGAATAGTTTTCGTGAAAACCGCAAATGAATCGACCAATTTTTCGTTTTTTATAATCATTTCAAATTTTGAACCCTAAACTTTGATGGCGCCTATCTCCTTCGGAAGACGTTTTGGACCCTTAGTTTCTCATTTAATATTATTTGTCTTGATGTGTACTATCACCCCTTAAAGTTTTGCCCAGTAGTTTAGATACACCCTGTATATCGAACATTTCCGACATCTGTATTAAAACATATACTTTTACTAATACTAAATACAATATCTGAATATTGCAATAAAATTATGAGAAAACAGAAGTAGCATGTGGAAATAAGGGAAATAGTTGTCCTTACTTGCTTTTGTTTGTGTATTATGAATAAAATTAGGCATTGCTTGCAATCAGCGGTGAATTAATACATGAGTAGATATGATAATTTCGAGAAGAAAATAATGCATGTTGGACTTTAAACAAATAATTAATAAAATTTATTAATTTTTTGCAGTTAAAACAACATGATGCGAGTTATACAATATATATATATGTAATAAATATAATTCGAAGCAATAAGTATGTTGCATAAACTCTAGGAATTCGTAGCAGCACGGGCAGAGTAGTCGCTCCGACAGTTGGCGAGCAGTGGAAGAATTTCATTTGGGTATTTCCCCATTATAAAAACAAACACCATCAGTCTTCAAGTTCTTTATTTATGAACTTATAAGATAGGTAATCTCTTCCCCGCAATCACCTTAGCACACATCGACACTACAACTTTAGTTATCCAGTCCACATCATCAGAGATTCTAATTCAGCGGGGAAATGAAACGGGCGTCTTGATAGTTTAAAAGGCAATTGCATTCTAACGCTCCTCAAAAACCAAATGAAAAAAAAATTTTTTTTTTCACGACAAAACTAGCTTCCTCCTACTCCGCGTCAATCATTTTAAAAATCCACTTAGGATTAACTCGAGTCTCACGCAAAAAAATGATCAGTTCTGATTGGTCTTAGCAGGCGTGTCCTCGGCAGGATCTATATTTTTCCTCGCAAATAACAAGCCCTTTAACAATGCGCATTAACACCAGTCATGCGATGTTAAATAAAAAAATAAAATTAAAATCCCGGGAATATTCCGGAAAGTAAAAAGGTTACGAAATACCTACCGCCTTTTTTGAGAAGCAAGCAATAATTTATTAATAAATAAAATAAGAAAAAGAATTTTAGCTGTTACAAGTTGATACATTACGAAACTAAGATTGAAATAAGTTCCACAAATTTAGAATTGAAGCTGAGAGAACAAAATGGCGCAATTTTTTTTTTTAATTATTACATATATATACTTTTTTTATTTTTATCTATCAAAAACATTTAGTGCTATTATATAAGAGTAAATAAACGTATAGAGTAAAGCAAAAATTCAAAGCAATGTCAGCCAAGTCTTTATTTCTAAATTCGAATCTACCAGGATGTTTTAAACTATTACTAAGTTTTCAACCATTCGTCATCTCTTATAAATAACGACACCGTGACTTGAATATTAACTAAACATTATTACTAGAAGTGGTAATTTTTAGCACAGGTGAGTAGAGCCAGACAGTCTGTGCAAAACATATGACTGATATCTTTTACAGCTATGCTATTACGTAAATACTCTCTTTTAAAATAACATTTTAGTTCTGATACAAGAAAATTCGAAAACAAAACGAGGTAACTAACTATAAAGGAAGTGAAAAATTTTTTAATTGCAAATGAACGAGTTTTTTTCTTTTTTTAATTTACAAATTTTAGTTAAAATTATTCTCTCTATTTTTTTTTTAAATATTAGCTTATTAGTTGACTAAAGAATGTTCCAAAAGTTTATGCGCATTTTAAAAAATCACACACAAAAATGTTATAACCGACACCTAAGACTTGTCAAAAAATCGAAATTGTTGTGAAAAAAAATTCTCAAATACCAGTGGCGCAGCGAGGGGGGGGGGGTTAGGGGTTAAACTCCTCCCCCCAGAGCCACGACAAAAATACAGAAATTTCCATTTTTATGAACTGAATCATAAAAAACAAAACTAAAGTTAGAATTTTATTTGTTTTGTTCTCGAAATCTGCCGCTTTATTGAATCAAATTTTATTTAAAAATTTGACTCGTTTAAGCGGCAGTAATGTATTTTCGTTTAAAAATGGGGAAAGTACATGGTAACGGTATCAGTATCGAAAACTGGTCACTCATTTCGGAAAAGGCCGGCATTCATTTATACTATTGGAAATCAGCCGAAGGCTAAAAGGAATGGGCATTTCCTGTCACTGCCAATGCTGTCTCGGGTTTTTCGATACTGCACCATTGGGGGGGGGGGGATCTTAATAATTTACATCTGTTTCTTGCTGTTTTTTTTGGAAACGGAACTGGACACTCCAATTCCAGGAAAAACACAAAAACGCATGCTTTGAAGGATAGGTTTAATTTCATAAACATTGTGTTGTTAATTGCTGTAATGCTAAGGTTTCCTTTATTGTGCGTTTCGCTATGGATATTAAGTCCTATTAAGAGAAAAAATTATGAAAAAGATGGATATAAGAGATCATTTTTTTAAATCTTTCGAATTCTTTCAAGCATTCTTAAAATCCAGGTATGTTTGGAAAGTATATAATTCGTTTATATTTATGTCTCTGGAAAGATATTAACAGCGCCGTGCGAAATTAGGGGGGGGGGGGTAGAGGGCGGTCGCAGGGATTTAGGGGGTGCCATATTTCTAACTACTTTCTACTTACTACTATTTTAAAGGGATTACTTTCAGACAATTTTTTTAATTAATATTAATTCATATTTAAAAAACGCCCTAAATAGGCAAGTAGGTAAACGGAAAAAAAGTTACCGGAAAAACAGTTATCGGAAAAAAAGTGATATAAACTACAAAAGCGGAAAAGAAGTTACCGAAAAAAAAAAAGGGAGACAAGGAATTGATTTTGGGAATTCATTACTGATTTTGAGGATTCATTTGTTAAGTATTTAGGGGGTATCAGGGGGAGGTTCTTAATTTAAGTAAATGGGTTTTTCGTGCTGAATTAACTGTTTTGGTTCAGTCTTTGGACATATGATAACCCCCCCCCCCCCTATCCATAACTTCTCAAATTAAATTAATAGTTTTTTTACGCTGATTTACCCGATTCAGTTGGAATTTCGGGCATAAGATCATTATGATAAGACGTATCTCTGATTAGCTATAGAGTTCTTTTGCTTATTATAAAGGGAGGATGGTCAAATAACCTCCCCCCCACAAATTAGATAGATCGGTTTTTAAGATCGGATCAAAATTATCCAATGTATTTCAAATTTAAGATATAGATTCTTTCTGATAAGGTGAATCCCTGAATAGTTTTAAGAGTTCAATGACTAAGTATAAAGGGGAGGGGGATGGGGGATAATCCCTCTTAAATTAAGTAAAATGGCTTTTTACGCAGAATTATCCGATTTGCTCCGAATTTTGGACATAGGTTCATTATGATAAAACGTATCTCTGATTGGTTACGGGGTTCTTTTCCTTATTATAAAGGGGGGACAAGCAATTATTTCCCCCTCAAATTAGATAAATCGGTTTTTATGCAGAATTATCTGATGTATTTCAAATTTTAAATATAGGTTTTATCTGAAAAGGTGAATCCCTAAATAGTTTTAAGGGTTTAATGGCTAAGTATAAAGGCGAAAACAGAGGATACCCCCCCCCCCCTTCCTTTAAATTAAATAAATAGCTTTTTATGCAAAATTATCCGATTTAAAGAATTACTATTTAAATTTTGGATGTAGGTTCTTTATGATAAGGTGTATTAGTTATGAGGTTCTTTTGCTAAGTATAAATAGGGAAACGGACGATTATCCCCATCCCTCCTTAAATTAGATAAATTGTTTATGCATAATTATCCGATGTATTTCAAATTTTTGATATAGGTTTTTTCTCATAAAGTGGATCTCTAAATAATTTTAAGGGCTTAATGGCTAAGTATAGAGGGGGGAACTGGGGATAACCCCACTTAAATTACATAAATGGCTTTTTACGCAGAATTATCCGATTTGCTTCAAATTTTAGATGTAGTTTCATTATGGTAAGGCGTATAAGCTAATGAATATAATTAAAATAGGGAGGGATGCAGCAGTCCATTCAGGAAACCTTTTCGGGGAAAGAAGCTTGCTTTTCCCATTCGACGGAGGGGGATGTCCGGTAGATATCGTGAGCGGCTAGTTTCTTAGGAAATTTGTCGATCAGGGGATTTCCCGGTAAAGGTTTGCCGCAAAAATACTCAAGTAACATAAAAAACGAGTTGAATGCAACTGAACGCAAATAACAAATAAAAACAATTTTTCTTTATTTTTTAATTTAATGATTGAAAACTATTATGTCAGAAAACATTATAACACATTTTACCTTTTTTCTGATAAAGATTAATTTCCATTCATTTTGCACTTAAAACTGGTTTATTTAATTTTTTTATTATTTGTGAAAAAAGTAATATACTAAATTATTTGTTGTAATTGTCATTTTAATTTACGCCAAATATTTATCATTTACTGGATTTTTACTAATTAATGTCCCATATTACACATCACAAAATGTAATATAAAACATTTTAAAAATATATGTTAGAAAATTTTAATGTACAAACTATGTTGTATGTCACGAACGAATGAACTAGTGAATTCATTAATTTGTAGTAATAAAAATAGTTTTTTATTACTAGCTTATATTAGTAATTAGAAAGTTAATTGTTTAAAAACCTGTAGTTCTTGATAGATCTTCAGGTTTGAACGCTTAAAAAAATAAACGGATTTAAATAAAAAAAACGATTTTAAGAAAAACAGGATATTTTTTTCTTTGTTACGATGTTTATAGAATACTGAAAAATGCTACGCAGAAACATAACTCACAGTTTTCAATTCAAACAGCTATTGAGGATATATAAACAAATCCTTAAAACTATTCAGGGATTCACTTTATGAGAAAGAAACTATAGCCAAAATTTGAAATACATCAGATAATTGTGCATAAAAAACAATTTATCTAATTTAAGGGGGGAATAATCGCGGCCCCCTTTTTATTAGCAAAAGAACCCCATAACTAATCAGGGATACCCCTTATCTTAATGACCCTACATTCAAAATTTGAAGCAAATCGGATAATTCTGCGTAAAAAGCCATTTATTTAATTTAAGAGAGGTTATCCCCCCATGCACCCTCTATACTTAACCATTAAACTCCCAAAATTCTTCAGGCATTATATACTCTGACGACTAACTGACA
This sequence comes from Maratus speculifer, assembly GCA_964019185.1. Taxonomy (NCBI): domain Eukaryota; kingdom Metazoa; phylum Arthropoda; class Arachnida; order Araneae; family Salticidae; genus Maratus; species Maratus speculifer. The sequence goes on from OZ025291.1 coordinate 281,891,721, forward strand.
ACATTAATCGTGGCAGAAGATAGATAGCGAAGTCTTATTGTGAAAAGAGATGCAGGGGTGAAAATATCTTCATTCAAAGGCTGAGAAGAATTATTAACCTCAAGGGACATACCTAGAAAATAATTGCACTGGTCTAGTGGCAATGAGCTGAGGGGGACACTGGGATTATTGAGTACCGAGAGGGAAGGAAGGTAGTTGGAAGAGAGACATGTGCTGGTAATGTACAAGAAAATACATTGATGTAAGATGGCTTAGACGTGCTAAAGCGAAATGTAATATTTGAGTGTGGCTCCTATGTAGTTGTAATGTCGTTTTATTTATTTTTTTAATAACTGATCTATTGTTTTAATAAAGAACTTGAGGAATTAAAAATGTGTTATTGATGAATAATAAACCAACTTAGTAAAGTGAAACTCAGGGCGCGACACCACAATACTATATATAAGCCTTATCAGAAAGAACCTATATCCAAAATTTGACACACGTTGGATAATTCTGCTTAAAAAACGATTCATCTTTTTTAGGGTGGAGGGGGGGGGAGGTAATAGTCTGTTCCCAAAACTAATCAGGCAAGCGTCTTTTCAGTATGAACGTATATCCAAAAATTGAACCAAAACAGTTAATTCAGCTTGAAAAAATCATTCAACCCCCCCCCCCCCCAATTTCATGCTTTGCCAATAAATCTCCAAAATCAAAAAAAAATCCCCAAAATCAATTCCTTGTCACTTTTTCCCCAGTAACATGTTTATCTTGTCCCTTTTTTCCGGTAATTTTTTTTCCGTGTCATTTTTTTCCGCTTTTGTAGTTTGTCACTTTTTTCCGATAACACTTTTTCCTAGATTCAGGCAAGTAGATATCATGATTAAAAAGCTATGTAACTGAGAAATGTTCTTCATTCTTTGATAAGATCTTTCAGAAGACGATTCTCACAGTGGATGATTTGAAACGAATTTACGAAGTAGTAGCAACAAAAAGGAGAAAAAATGGTTGACATGCGATCGAAATCGCTTATAACTCGTTAACTAATATACTTATTATAAAAAAGAAGAAAAAATGGCGTATTTGTTTCGTCAATGTTTTTGTTAACAAACTTTGTCAAAAGATCACCGAAAAACGCGAATTTCCTGTGCGGATCGCGGAGAAAACGGCAATTTCGCCAAATATCGCAGATAAAACACTGATTTCGCCTGAAGACCGCGGGAAAACGTCGATTTCGTCTAAAGATTTCTGATATAACGCCGATTTCGTTAAAAAATCGGAAAAAAACGCCTTTTCGATAAAAGATTGCTTAAAAATATTTTGTCAAAAGATCATTGAAAGAAAAAGTCGCTTTCATCAAAAGATCACGGAAAAACGCCGATTTCGTCGAAAAACCGCGAGGATAAAGCGCCGTTTCCAAGAAAAGATCGCATAAAATTGCAAAATTTGTCTAAAGATCGTCGAAAAAACGCCGATTTCATAAAAAAAACACCGATTTCGTGAAAATATTGCGAAAAAACAGCCGATTTCGACAAAAGATCGCAATAAATCACCGATTTTGCTAAAATATCGCAGATAAATTGCTGATTTCGTTTAGAGGTTGCAGAAAAATGCCGATTTCGTCAAAAGATCGCGGAAAAACGCCTATTTCGCCAAAAGATCGCGGAAAAACCGCCGATTTTGCTAAAATATCGCAAATAAATCGCTGATTTCGTCTGAAGGTCGCAAGAAAACGCCCATTTCACCTGAAAATCGCGGATAAACCCCCTTCGCGGGGGGGAGGAGTAACTCGCTGTCCCCCCCGCCGATTTCCAAAAAAAAAATTCAACCAGAATCATCCCTGAAGCAACTCTATCCCTCCCCAGAGCCGAATTCTGGCTGCGCCACTGCAAATACTAAAAAATTAGGTTAAAAAATCACAAAAATTTAATAAATTGTCGTAACGGAGTACGGTTTAAAACACAATGCCTCAAACGGTGTAATTTTATGCTATAAAGAAAAAACAATAGTTCAAAACGATCCAAAAGTAAGTTTAGATTTTCAAAAAATCATTAGACAAGACGTGTTGACAAGACTTGCAAAATGTGAAATGTTTTATGACAAAAAAAAAAAAAAAAAAAAAAAAAAAAAAGTAATAATAATTCAGCTATAAAAAATAGCTTCAGATTTTTAAAATTCAACAAATTGTGACAAAAAAAAAGAGATGCTGCTTATTTGTAGCTATTGCCTTTTCTTTTTTCTTTTCTTTCCGTTTTTTTTCTTTGTATGATAAAGCATAATGTAACATTAATTAAAAATAGCTCCTGATTTGATCTATTTAATGAACTTTATATTTTAATAATATTAATTGCTGCTTCTAATTGCTTTTTTTCAATAATTTATTGCAAAAAAGGTTTTTTGAATTGAACAATTGAACTCAATTTTAATAATTTCAGTTATTGTTTGTGTGCTTTCTGCGATTGATTTTTTTAGACCTCGACCTAACTACATTTATCAATCTACCTTAATAATAGGAAAATTTTGTTACAACTATAACGTTCGAAATAATAATCCAAATCCACCTAAATTGGAGCGATGTATTGAAATTTTCAAGATCGTAAATGCATTTTTCAACAAGTATGAAATCTGATAGTTTATTTATAAGAGATATAAAAGCAAAAAACATGCACAATTTGTCATCACGGTAAAGTCCAAAATTCTGAACCAATTCAAATTTAATGAAAGCTGTAGATCTAGTTTGCAGTATCTTGAAGGAATTGCTTAACAACTATTTAGTTCTTATAGTTTGTATCCTGCAAATATCTTTGAGTGGATTGATAAAATTTCTAACTCTTATAATTTGTTTACAGGGACACACAAAAGCAATGCATATATAGAATAAAAATAAATAAATAAAATTTGTCTTTAGATTTGCGTTAGAAATATCAAAGCAAATCAGATCTGATCGAGAAAGTTTATTGATCTTATAAGTATCTTGAACGACTTAGTTAAAGAGGTATTTAGTATAGTCCGTTTACAGAGACACACAAAAGATAAACACGCAAAATTGTCATTATGATAAAAGATGTCAGATGATGATGTCAGAAATGCTGAACCAATTTAAAGATAATTAGACAGTATAATGACTTTGAAAGTAACTTGAATTAATTTGTTAATCAAGTATTTTGCTCTTATAGTTTGTTTACAGGAACACACAAAAGCTTTTTATGCAATTGATTGAATGGCGTGGGTTAAATTACGACCTACGGTCCATAAACCTGGCTTGAAATTACATGGTTAATTGCCTATGTCGCCAAGTTATTGAACTTGGAAGAAGTTGTACTAATTTGTTTATAATTTCTATTAAATCTGACGTATGCTCTTTAAAATTAAAATTATAAAGAAATTAATCTACTCTTTCGACTGAGTCGGAAGGATTTTTTGTATTTTTTTATTATGAAGGAATTTCTTAATTGGTCTATTTAGTTTTTAGTAAATACAGTTTTTGTTTATGCATTTACTGCTTCCTCTTTTTTTGCAATAATTTATCCTAAAAATAGTTCACGAGTAGATTTAATTAAAAAATTCTCTGTTTTAAAATATAATTATCTAATAACTTAATAACTGTGAGTATTGCTTTATTTTTTGAAATAATTTATTCTATAAAAAAAAAAATCCCGATTTAATTATTCAAAGAATTTGATGTTTTAATGATTTCAAAGGTTTTTTTTAATTGTTTTTCCTATTAGTTTAATATTTCAAATATTTTTCGTATCAATTTAGATTTAGGGAATTTTATTTTTTAATGATTTTAATCGCTATTTGTATTTATTGTTTTTTGTTATTTATTTTAAAGAAAAAGTCCTGTTTTTATGAACATTTTTTTAAAGAATCATATTTCATATTTATTAATAATCGGAGCACCGTTTTACAATGTGTAATCATACATGCATGCATTAGAATTTTTTAAAAGCCCGTCAAGTCAATGTGTTTTTTTAATTTGTGGCGTCTGAACGGGGTTTTACGAGCGTAGCTCGTAGGGTGAAAAGACCCCTAGTATATTATATACACATATATACAACAAATATTTATAAAATGTGTGTATCTTTCAAGTCTATTATTTCCAATATCATTTATGGAGAACTTTCGAATAAATATGTGATTTTTGAAGTCAACGTCTCCATCGAAAACATTTTTACCTTAATTAATAACATATTATTTTCCTCCTTTAGTAATTTTAACTTTATATAACAGTTGTTTACTCTCACCTGCAAAAACGTATTAATACGTAAGAGGAAACTACGTTTTGGAAGTGTTTTTAAAAGCAATGAAGAATACTTAAAAAAAACCAGCCTTTTTTTCTCTTTTTCATTCATTTCAGATCGTTAAAGGTAATCAAAAGGATCAGTCTATGCATAGACTGATTTTAAATATGACTATTTTAAATATGGCGTAATTTTTTTTCTATTTACGGCGATTAACAAACTTTAATGAATTCGTTATTTTAATATTTTCTTTTTCTTTTAATATTCATATGTAAATAAAATTTTTTACGTAATTTCCAATATATATCGTTTTTAACTTGTAATTACTTAATTCTCATTTGAAAGGGTTTTTTTTTCTGTTTGCGAAAGTCGTGTGCAAAAGCATTTTTTTTATTTGAAGGAAATATTTTCTTTGATCATTTGGCTACAATTTAAAATAATAACCTTTTTTAAAATTTATATACAAAAATATATACAAAATGTTTATAAATTTTATTTATTTTTTAAAAATGTATTCAAGTCTGTCTTAATTTATATTATTCAGTCTTTTAATAGTTTTTTAAATTCAAACGTTAAATGTATGTGTATTGCATATTGTTAAATTTTTTATAAGTATTATTTGCAATTTTAACATTAAGAAGATTAATTCTGTAATATAAAAGATAAAAAAAAGACATCACTAAAATATGAAGATAAATTTAATGATAACAATACTCTATAATTCACATTAAGTTTTTTCTTTTTGATTGAAAAAAATGTATTTTCTAATGACGATCCAATTGAACAATTAAATTCATTTTCCAGATTAGATGTAGTGTGCTTAACCCTTTAAGCGTTCTGCAGAATTTTGCATGCAAGTTTAATGATACATGAAATAAGAGCTACCAAATTTATTGATATGGGAATTTGCATTTTATAAACTTAGATATTTATTTATCATATGCAATTCAAAAAATTAACATTAAATAAATTTTGAGTTAAATAAGCCTTTGAATCCAAAAAACTACATGACGGAAAAACCCGGTTAAGCTGCTTAAAGGGTTAATATAATTTATAGAAATATGCTGAGTACTGGAACTATTTTTACTTCGTTTCGTACGGTAGTTTTATTGTAAAAGCTTAATGATTTAAATTAGCATAAATACTGCAATAACGTTCAAGCTTATTAATGTTAGTATTGAAAAGGTTTGATGTTAAATATTTTTGAATTAAAACCATAAGTATATACAGAGTTGTGAGATTTGATATAAATAGAGTAATCATAGAGTAATCTATCATTAAGATTTTTGCGCGTATTTAATATCTAGTAGAAATAAATAGCAATAACATATTTTAAAACTCATGTGATATACTAATAAAGGTTTTTAACTTCCTAACCCCATAAAATTAAAAAATGTATAAGGGCTTTTGAAAGAATTTTACCTTTCTTTATCAAGAACAAAGAAGACGTACGATGTTATGCTAGTTCAAATATATTAAAGTTTATATGTGTTACGGCCAAAACCCCAACTGGACAAGCCTCGTGGCCAAAACCCGAAATACATGAAATGAATAGCGTATTTCAGGTTTTTGTCGACCAGTTCGCGAATTGGCCGGCCAAAACCCATAATACGGGAAGCCTTGGCCAACATCCGAACTGGAAATTTACACTCTTAAAACGAAAGAGCTGATTTGGCTTCTCATGAAAGAGCTGTAATCTTTTCGATCATAAAAGAGTTGTTTTTCAAACGATTAAATCTTCTTGATCTAAATTGGTTATTTAACTAGCTCAACTTCATTTAAATTGGTTAAAACTCGAGTTATTTCAACTCTTTTTTGAGAAGGTTCCTTTCAACATTGAGATGAGTGGATTTCAGCTCAACTTGAGCTATTTTGTGGCTCACTTTTTAAGAGAGTAAGGCTACCCTTTAGATGCGGGACCGTCATTAAACTTCTCTTAATAGTTGTTTCTTATTTAGAGAAGAAAATTGTTCTGTTTGTCGTTCCTCTTAATGATGCAAGGTACCAATTTTATTCTAATTAAAATAATGTAACAACATTAAAATGCACAGTAAAAGCGATTCCCATTGATTATATTGAAACAAAATATTTTTGTGTGCCCCAGTAAATTAACCAAAAATAGTACACAAATCCCTTTCCGTACCGAAATTAATCGATAAATCAAATAAGATAACAATTACAAGTTTACCCGAGTCTTTACTCGAGTTAGAGCATGAGCAGGCAGACGGCTGTCGACTATTTGAATTCATAGATATTTTCAACTATGTTAGAAGGGATTAAGCCAGTGCCTACATTTATTTCGCGAATTCGCCAATCGCATCCGGCCAGTTCGCGAATTTGCCAGCCATTTTTAAACATTGCTGGCCAGTTCGGAAATTTGCCGGCTAATTCTAGAATTGACCAATTTCGGGTTTTGGTCGTAACATATATAGCAGTGAAATGCATTACAAGATGCCTACTGTAGACTTACGCATGCATATAATTGATCATTCATTTCCAGAGAAACGTAAAAGAAAAAAAAAATGCATATAGTACAATGGAGGGGCAATAATTTCCGAAAGAGTTTAATTGTAGTATCCATTTTTAAATTAAAAATAAAAAATGAATATTGCTTTTTACGCTTAAATTCTATAAATCGTATACAGAGTTGCACGAAAAGATTCTATTGAGTTATAGTCCATAGAGGAACTTTGTTTGCAGAATATTTTACTGATGTTACGCTATTCAAATATAGTAGTATATGCAATATTGGGTATGCTATGTTGGCACAAATCAACGGATATATGGATACAGCTCATCATCTTTGCTTCATTTTGGGAACAACGGATTTTGAGCTTATTTTACCAACAATAATTTTTAGAATTTGCAAGCTATGGTTTTGAGACTTTCATAAAAGTTTATTTATGCATTTAGATAACACACTATGCACACTATATTTTGATTGCATTCGCGCATGCGCAGTGAAACACTTTGGTAAACCTACTCATTTTTTGTGCAATTTTTATTATTTTTAAATTTTTATTACAAGGTATTGTGTACAATATTGCTTTTCGTATTTTCTGAAAATATATTTTTTTTTATTAAGAACTCTACAAGTTATAAACAAAAATCTTCACAAAATTTGAAACTGTTTTTATGAAAATCTTAACTTTTCTACGAGTGTACATGCTATCTTCATAAAAATAAACACTGTTTATTACAACTCATAATCAACTGTTTGAACGCTTATGCTACATTAGGTTTGATAGAGTTATTTAAAAGATATTCGTTCTTTTTCAATTTGTTGATGGTCCTTTATTCAGTTAAAATTCCTTACTGAAATATATGACCTGTACTTCTATCCGGCTTACACATTTGAAGTTCCAAGATAATTCCTCATGTATTTTTCTAGGTATTTTAGAAAACGTCTAAAATCGCAAATTACCGTCATCTTTGGCCATAATTGTGTAAGTCTCAACAATACTTTTTTTGCCTTTTTCATCTCTTTTCTGTACAATATATAAAAACGAACAGCACAACTCACTCCGGCTTTCAGTTTTTACAAAAAATCTTTAAAACAAACAAACAAACAAAAAATCCCTGGTGAATGTTGGTAGTTACAGTGTACGTAAAGGGGATCTAGATTTTTTTAGAGTGTCAAGCAAGAACTGTAGTAAAATTAGGTGAAACTGGTAAACGTCTAAAAAAAAAAAAAAAAAAAAAAAAAAAAAACAATAATGTTCCATGTATTTAATTTGCGATTGCATCCTAAAAACGAAGAAAAAACAAATGTACAGTTTAGCCATTTGGAAGAGAATTTGACGTAATATTCGGAGACGAGAATTGCGTGTATTACAAAAAATCAACTCACCTAATTTATACTCCCCTTCTCCCTGCTCACGAAACTTTATAGCTGTTTGGCACTCATGTGTCTTGTTTATGATTCTTTTAGAAGATTTTTCTTAAAAAAAAAAAATTTAGAAATCGGATACTGACTAAAAAACAAACTTTATACTTGCTATGTGTGCGTAAATAATCACCATGGGTGCGAAAACTAGTGTTCCTTGATTTTGATACCCTAAAATTTTGTGTGCAATTTTTATAAAGTTGATATTTTTAGTCTACTTTGACCTTGTTCTGATTATAATCAATATTTTGAATTTAAGTTCTGAATAACACACAAAAAAGAAGATAAAAAAAGAACCAAATATGTATTTACATATTGATATCTATTTTAAAGTGCTGATAGCATAAATGTTTTTGCGACAGTATAGGAATTGGATCAGGTACCATGCTGTGACATCTTTTTTAGCTTCAGAGGGTTTTGCAGACTGATAAAGGGATTTAAAAAAATCTTGACAAAAGAAATTGCCATATCAAATATACGAAAGAAACAAAAATATCATAGAAACGTATAAAGTCGCAATTCCCTTTTCAATCAAAATTTCAGGCGTATCACTCCTAATTGACCCCGAATACTTATTCGTAACTTTAACCTTATTGCTGTAAAATGAAGCTTGTTATGAAATTTTGGCGCAAAGCTCTGCACATTGATAAAGGGATTTAAAAAAATCTTGACAAAAGGAATCGCAATATCAAGTATACGAAACAAACAAAAATATCATAGAAACGTATAAGGTCGAAAGTCCCTTATTCGATCAAAGACCCCCACGGAGTGCATCTCACCCCTTAGAGCCTATATCCACGGTATAGATAATTGGCCAACATAAATAACAATAACAACCTTTATTCGATCAAAATTATTGGCGTATTACTCCTAACTAATCCCGAATACTTATTTGTAACTTTAACCTTATTGCTGTAAAATGAAGCTTGTTATGAAATTTTGGCGTAAACAGTAAAATAACGCAATACTTTTGTTGTATAACTAAACTTACTTAAATTATTTCTACTATCGCAAAATTTACATAGTTTTTAATTTAAATTAACCTAATTACAATTGTATCAAAAACCCAAAGTGTAGTTGTAACAAAATTTTAAATTTTATCTAAAATTGAAATCTTGTTTGCTTTAATGAATAATATACATGAATATTTTTTTTTTCGAATTTTTTACGATCATGTCTTATCTGAAAGAACGATCTCAACGGGATCTAATCTCATTTTATCATAACATTGATGAAACGGCCTTGAAATTTCAGTAGATCTTTTTGATACTCCAAGCATTGTTTACATATTTTGATGTAGATTCAGTGATTATTTTTTTTAAATATTTCTGCAAAGCATTGTTCCTTTTCAATAGTATTTGAAATACATGCCTCAAATGAAAATATCTGTAACAGAATGCAGAGCTCTAAGATTACTTGTAAATACTTCATTATTAAATGGAGTGGATTAAAGCCATCTGCTATCTTAGAATCGGTTTTAAATGTAAACATATTTAATAATTGAAGATTTGTAAATCGAATCCTTAATAACAGTTCTGAGAGTGTAATTGGATTTATCCAAACCTGTTAGACAGTATATCGATTATTTTTTGTTCTATTTCATCATAGTTTTAAAATTACCATTTTCTCTGACAGACTTTAATACAATACATTCCTTCTAATATATTTTTAGTTACATCGAAAAAGAAATCATATTATTTTTCTTATACCATAGTGCCAAAGATATTAATTACAAATGAAGACATTCAGCGGTTTTTCATAATGTGTTTTGGGACAAATAGAATTTTAGATTGAAATGTAAACTAAAGGATTAAAATCAAACTAGTTAAAAAAAATGTTATTTTTTCTTTTTTTGCTAATTAAGGTTTAGTATTAAAATTTTTCTGTTTTCTTTAAATGCAAGAAGTATCTATTTATTTTCATCAAGTTGAATACGAAAATTGATGAATCAGAAAATAAACAGATTATAAACAGTTAGGATGTCAATTTCTCTGTGTAGCAGAATGAATTGTAAAAGTACCTTTTATTAACTCTGTTATAGGCGGACGTTTCAGGAAGATTACATTTCGCTGAAACTATTAGTTCTCTGTAGTATTTATTACCTGTCATTTTATATGATCGTTTTTCGCTATGTGATTGAGTTTTCTCTTTTGTGCGGCACTTCTGCCTTATTAAATCTGAATGGCACTGATTTCACCTGATTCAATTATATTCCACGTGTGTAACAGGTAGTTCCTGTGACGAAAATCTGACGTCATGACCTTGAAGGACTGTGTTTATTGGTGACAACCGTGTCTAACTTCCCTGAGGCAGCATGCTTGTTTACTGGGACAGTGTGAACACCATGGACCGTTGGACTTTGTCGGAATACTTGCTGGTAAGCCACATCTCTTTTTTAGTTCTTATTGTTTAATTAATGCTCCGTTACTAATGGTCTTGTCAAAGTAAGTTTTTTAAACAATAATATATATGTCGCTTGATTGTATATCCAAAAAGCTTGGACGTATGAATAAAATATTATTTTTTTTATATTTGTTTATAAAAACACTGGAAGGAAAATCATAGGGATAAGTTTAAAAAGTCTCATGTAAGTTGAATGATATTGTACTAACAACACGAGATTTCCAAAAAATCTTTATTTCGTCGTACCTGACATGTTATCAAAATATAGAATATATTTCTGAAAAAAATAAAATAAAATAAAATAAATGAGATTATAGGAAATGAGACATAAATTGGATTATGGAAAAGCTGATTTTATTTAAAGTACAAAAAAATTCTAGATAATTATATGATGTAATTAAAAGCGGTATGCACATTTTATATCTTTTTGAAGTTTTTTCTCATCAGTATTTGTTCAAAGAATGTGCACGATTTTATAAACCATTGAATTTTGTAAAAATGTTCAAAATCACAGATTTTGAACTCTTTATTTTAAAAACTTTCAAAGTTGAAATTTTTTGTACATAAATTTTAATTTAATTTCTATAGCCACATACAAATTACGACAGAAAAAAAAAAAAGATTGGCAACAAAAAAGAAAAAAAAAAAAAAAAAAAGAAAAGAAAAGAAAACCGAAATCGCGTGGAATAACCTTTAGTTGTTACTTTATTTTTTTTTACATTTGCTCATATCAAATAAAACCAAATCAATCCAAACTTTGATTTTTTAAAAAGCAATGTCCAAGTTTGATACTATAAATAATTCCATACTATTAAATTAGCTTAAATACAATTTTTCATGAAATTTGTACAGCAAAAAATAATCATAAGGCGAAAAGCAATATTTCAGTTATTATTGATTAAAAGATAATATATATTATATGAATAAGAAAAAAAAAATCCTTGTTTTCAATGAAAAGTGACAAAAATAATAAAAAAGATGTTCAAAGTTATACTAATATAAAATATTAATATTTAAAAAATTAATATGGATTTTTAAAAGTTCAAATTTTTTTAATTTTAAAAAATAAATAATTAATTATGCGGTTAAAAGTTTTTTTCTAAGGAAAATGTACTTTAATTTGAACATTAAGAGTTGAATAAATTCACTGTTTTAACCATATTTTTTAAGATAATCTTCCGGCATTGCCGAGGGCCGTCCAAAAAAAAAAAAAAAAAAAAAAAAAAAAAAAAAAAAACTCACGAAACGCGAAAAAACTTCAAAACTTGCATTAGAAAAAATGCATAATCACTGCGCCAATTCCGAATATTTGAAAAGAGGCGAACATTTACTTATTCTTGCCTAGAACATTGAAACCTTTTACGAATTCCTTTTCTTAATGTGAAAAAAAAAAAAAAATGCAGCAAAATTTTGAATTTTGAATGGACATGAGCCTATACATGAGCCTTTGAGGCCTATAGCTACTACGGCTGTCGCCTCGATTGATCCAGAATACACAGAAACAAATACAGAACACTTTATTATTACAAAAAATTCATTACATACATTTATTACACATCAAAGGGACTGGTTACCTTGCTTTTTTGGCGAGTTGCTGTGATATTTATCTTTGGTTTTGTGCGGGTGTGTGTTGTTGCAGTTTTCTGAGTTTTCTAGTGATCATTTGAGGTTATGCCGGCGGATAGCTGTAGCGCCTACCTCAAAGCCCAAATAACAAATAACAAAATCAAAGGGACAACACAGACACCCATGCCGCTTGCCGGACTCGAACCGGGAACCAGTGGTGTGGGAGCAGCTGCCGCTACCAACCACGCCACTGGGTCGGCCATGCAGCAAAACGCCAAATAAAAATAAATTTAAAAAATAACAGAGGATAAAATTTGGTAGTCAGCTAAATGATTAAACTAGGATTCCTTTTGCGAATGAAGAAAAAAAATGCCTGAAAAAAAAAACCCTTTCTTTCTTTCTTTTTTTTATTAAAAAACTGCTGTATGATTTTCAAATAAATTTTATAGAAAAGACTTTACTATATTGTAATAGAGATTAAAATAATGCAAAATTTGCAGAGGCGAAAAATACGAAAGCATACAATAATTTCTTCCCAGTTATCATTACTCAGGAAAGCGCTCTTTTAGAAATCGCAGAAACCTATCGAGGTTTAAAGAAACAGTTATTAAAACAAAATTTCTTTGGCTGTCAATGACACTCGGAAACTTTCCGAATACTTTTAATAGTGCATTACTTGGTTTTCTTAACCCATAATATAGGTTTTTAGGAAGTTGTCAATTCTCAATTATACATTTTCTGTTGCTAATTGAAATTATACTTTCAAGAGTAACAAAATAATGTTAATTTTAATATTTATGTTAATGCCGTTAATTCATCATGTTTGTCTATAACACATAGTTAGTAAACAAGAAAATGTTTACTTGAGAGCTTTATAGCATCTGAAAAACCTATTTTCCGGTTTAGAAATTGATCGATAAATTAAAAAAAATTCCTCGGGAACGTTTCTGAAAATATGTGACAGCAAAAGAAGCTTTATTTATTTATTATTATTATTATTTATTTTACAAAAATGTTTCTTTAAACCTAGAAAGTATCCCTGTGTTTGGTTGTTATTAAAAGAACGTTTTTCGGTACCGTAGATATTTTTCAAGAAGATGTTTTCTTTTTTCGTTTGTGGTTACCTTATATTTTCTGGCGTTGTTAAAATTTTTGTGATATGTTGAGCCAGTTTTTTAGTCCTCCAGTAGCTACAACTGTAAGATGGGGAATACTTTATGCAAAATTATGAGCTATGTTACAACCGGACCTCCAAATCTTGTAGTGTTTGCAGCTACTGCAGCACCAAATGTTGGTTCGACCTACTGCAAAAATTTTAATGTAGATTAAAAAACATTTACCTTATTTTACTACGCGTTATATTTAGCCGTCATCTCGTGCTGCTGTGCAAATTTGCAATGGCCATAAATTAAATTACTATTTTTTATTATGCTCCTAAAGGTGGATTTTAAAATTTTTCCAAAAGAATAAATGTGTGTTCTATTCTCAAAGTCATAATGTGGAAGATACATTTAACTCTCTCACTGACAAGTCCGTGTTAAAACGTTCACTAAGGTTCAGGTTTCACTGCAATACAAGCATTATTTAAAGTATTATAATTCTATTGTTGAAACACATCTTCAATGTATTGAACAATGATTACATTCACATTCATAATTAAGTTTTTTTTTTTTTTTTTTTTTTTTTTTTTTAATATAATGTTGAAATAATAATATTTCTTTAGCATTTAAAAGAAAATGCAGAGAAAACAACGTTACAATTTTGCACTTTTGAAAGAATGTCACAGGGTTTTAAGGAACAATAAAATGAGTTATCAAGACTGAAAATCCTAAAAAGAAAATGTCTATCCCAATGCTCAACACAGTTAAGATATATATATATATATATATATATATATTTTAAAGTGATAAATATCAGCCTTTTTTTAATATTCAGATGCTATAAATAATTAAATGGTTTTTGTAGAATGGTGTTATTTTTAAATTATTATTATTTATAATAGATAATTTTATTTTAATGATTGGTGATCAATTACTATTTCTCTCTATTTAAAATATAGTTTTTATTTATTCTCATTTTTATCATGCTAATTTAAAAGTGACGTGAAATAAAAAAGTTGAAAAAATACATCTTTAAAATAAGGGAACTTGGTATCCTTTACTTGGAAAAAAATGACGAAAATATCTATATCCTAATTTTTTGCTTAAGTTATACTTTACTATCCTTAGTATATTCTGATGAAGTTTCGTAAAGGTCCGAACATTATAAATACAGTTTAAAGAAATTTTATTACATGGTTGACTCTTTAAGTGCCACAATCCACTTTAATTTTTCTTAGTTTGTGTTTTTTCGATCAAAGGCACATGTTCGAAGTGTAAAATTTTTATGTATAGTGTACAACAACTGATTCGAATTTTATCTGGAGTGTTCCTTATAGTCTATTTTATAAAACTAAGTATCAAATTTACAAAAAAAAAAAAAAAAAGTTTTTTATTTTTATTTATTTATTTATTTATTTTGTATAAAAATGTAAAATATGTTCAGTTTTTATTGTAATTTTACACGTATTTGCAAAATTTTATTTTTTTTTTCTCCCAAACTTATGAACTTACGATAAATCCAATACTTAAATTTATACAGAACATTTCTACCGATAGTCAAAACATAAATTAGCTCAAAATGTTAAAAATTATTTTTTGCCAGGAACCTTGATCAAATTTTTGAAGAATCATTTTCTTTCACTGTGTGCTTTATTATTACGCTAAAAATGCACCTTAAAATTCTTAAATAAATAAAAAAAAATCATCCGAGTCCAATTTGATGAATTAACTTTTTCATAAAAAAGTCGTGAAGTTTTGAATTAAATAATCAATGGCTTGGGTTTTTACATAAGGAAACATGAGTTACATATTTGATTAAAATAAAGAATTCAATTTTTTTTTTAATGAGCGTAACATGTATAAATCTAATGTTGCATTTAATATATAGTTGTTTTAGTGATGTACACATAGTCCAAAAGCCGACAGCACAAAAATCTATGTTATAGAGCACAGGAAAAAAATCTTTATTTTATAAAAGAATAGTAATAGGGGAAGCTAATGATCCAACTCTGCCGGAAATGAAGTGGTGCATAAGCCAAAAATTAATGCCACTAACGGCTCACTCGTAAGTTTATCATTGTGTTTTCCTGCTCCCAGTTCTCCAGGTTTTCATACTTTTGATTGTAACGGCAAACACAATGTTAAATCTACGAGTAAACCACATGGATCAAACTGATATGCGATGCTTGTAGAAAATAAAATCTTTCATTCTCTCTTTTATGAAGAAACCTGACATTAAATTCCGTTTTATTCTTTACGAAAACCAGAATTAATGGTTGGGAAAGAGTATAGACTTGATAAATCATGCCTATTGGATTTGCAATCATCCAACAGTTGAAAGCAATTATCAATTTAGATTTGAAACTTCCTGTGGTATTCTTATAACTAGTGGTATTCCGAGTAAACCACTAGTGGCATCAATTTTTGGTTTATGCACCACTTCATATCCGGCAAACATGAATCATTAGATTCTTCTATTAGACTCTTCCATAAAATAAAGGTTTTTTTTTTCTTGTGCTCGATAAAATAAGTTTTTGTGTTGTCGGCTCTTGGACTAATAATGTAAAACGGTGAAATCTAACACATTTTCATATACTTATTTATTTATTTATTTTAATAATAAAATATCTTAAAGCAAATTCCATGGGCAGATTTCTCACATGCATAAGAAAAAACATGTACGAAAATAATTAAAATCTCTATTTAAATGCAAAATAGGCTTAGCATTTTTAAAACGTGAAAACAAAGGGAAAAAATACATTCTTGAATGAATAATGCATTTATAACACTCAAAAAATAAATGAAATTTTGTAATGGAATATATGAAGTGGATTACAAAATGGAAATATAGGGGAGAAAGAGGCATGTTTGAACCTTTAAAAAAAAAATCAATACATTTATTACTTGACTTATATTTATTGCGTTTCAAATATTATATCATGAAAACAATGCATTTCTTCAGCATATGAACCAGAAATCAAAAGTTTTCCATGTAAATTAAATATTTTGTGAGGATTTAAAAAGCTAAAAGATTCCTGTTTAAACTTGTCCCATATTTGAACACCATATTTGGTACATTTGAACAAGCAAGGGGCCTTTAATCAAATGAACAAAATATAAAAATGTTCAGAGCTTTTATAAACAGTTGATTATGTTTTAGAAATATACAAAAATATGAATACAATTAAATAAATTCATTTCATTGAAATAACTATTTTTTTAGTATTTAACCAAACTATAATCCATCAAATTTGATGTCTAAACTCATTGTTGAAACAGCATGAGTTGTTTCTCCGGTTGTGTTGGTTGTGAAATTTTTTTTACAATACCTTTGAAATCCATCAAACTGATATGTGATGCTTCTAGAAAATAAAATTTTTCATTCTCTCTTTTATGAAGAAACCTGACATTAAATTCCGTTTTATTCTTTACGAAAACGAGAAATAATGGTTGGAAAAGAGTATAGACTTGATAAATCATGCCTATTGGATTTGCAATCATCCAACAGTTGAAAGCAATTATCAATTTAGATTTGAAACTTCCTATAACTGATACATCCAAAGGTTGGTGTGCTGTAAGGGGGGATTGTTAAACACTGTAAGTTTATGCTCTTTTGCATTCTTAACTTCGTTTCACAGTTTTTTTCATATTAAAAACAATATTTAGATACATCTGCAACTTTTTACTTCATAGTTTTACAAGTTCAATGTTGCCCCAACTTTTCTGTTCAAAGGTACCTTATCACATGGAGTTTAGCATTGCAGCTATTTACTCAATTCCTATGAAAAATTCGAATAAAACAAAGCGTATAAACTAAAGCTAACATCTTTATATAAGTATTGAACAATAAATAGAAATTTTAGAAGAACACGATTGTCAACAAAATTATTACAACTCTATTTTCTTAAGTTCAGATTCAAGAAGAAAAAAAATACATTTCTTGCTTAGACAGTATTATGTATACAAAATTTTGCAGCTTTGCATACTTATTACAATGAAGAAATAGTAATGTACTGCCATATACATTTTTAAAAAACAATTTATTTGAAGGAAAATATTTTGAGTGTTCAAAGGTGCCTTCCAGTTCAAACAGGCCTTCCCTTCCCTACTTATTGCATTGAAGCAATAGTAATGTACTGCCATATACATTAAAAAAATATATTTGAAGGAAAATATTTAGAGTTTTCAAAGATGGTCCCAGTTCAAACCTGTCCCTTTCTCCCCTATCTAAAAATCCATGCGCAGTCTTGAGTAATACACTTTTAAAAATCTTTTTTTTTTTTTTTTTTTTTATTTGGCAAGAATATCAATTAAAAAAAAATAGTGGGGATTTTAAAAAATCATTTTCTACACTTTTTTTAAAATGTTAATTAAATATGTGACTATTTTCTTTCAAAATGTATTTTTAGTTAAACATTGAAATGTAACGAGTTCACAGTTTAAACTATGTTTTTTAAATTAAACAAAATTGTTGACAAAATAAACTGTTCCCTCAATTTTTGAAATTTTTTAGCCTCCGATGCTATTTCTTTCAGACAAGCTAAAAATGTCGTGTCATTAGCCCTGAACTTTCTACTCAACCGATTTTGATAATTATTTTTTTTTAAATGAAAGCTATTTATTTGTAGTTATGCCCATTTTAGCTATTTTTTAATCTATTTCCATTTTTATATTTTATTTTTAATTTTAAATGCTTTTTTACGATATTTCTTCAAAATGGTGGCAACTTAGTTTAGCTTTTCTCTGGATAATAAAAATTTATTTTCCATTATTACTTTCCACAAGTCAGAAACTTTATTTCATCAGTGAACATGTCCTCGCATTTAAAAGAAAAAAGTTAATTGTTTTCGTAAAATTTAACCACAATAAAATGATTGCATGTAATTATGCACTAATTGAGGTAAAAAAAATATATTTACTGAGAAATAATATTAATAATGTAAATAAAATAACAGAAAATAATTTATGATAAAATTAATGTCTAAAGCAAAGTAAGAAATATTTCAAATGAGGAAAATAATGTCATTCAGCAACCAGATAAATGGGATTTACAATATTATTACGGACGCTTTTTCCATATTACTAATAACAGTAACTTTTAAAAAAACATTTGAAGAGAAAATGACGTCACTATTTAAAACATCGCATTTTTAATCATAACGATATTACATTCCAATATTTCTTTTTATTATGGACACTGAGATTGAGAATTTAGTTTCAGATGACTTCAGTTAGGGAAAATAATGTCATAGTAAAAATGAATTTTTTTTTTTTTTTTTTTTTTTTTTTTTTTTTTATGAAATTATTTTTTTGTGAGTGCATATAAAATAAAATTTCTGGATTTCGCCGGCACCCAGGTTACAATTTTAACTGAAGATGTGCAAATATTTGCATGCAAAATTGTAACTGGCAAATTTGACATTAAGTTTGGAGATATATTTATTATATATTGATCCAATAATGTAATTACTTTTGCTTTTTTTTAAAACCAAATCGATCGGGTCTTTTAAACATTTCATTCATCGAATTCGACGGGATTCCACTCGTTTTATTGTTAAAATGCATTTCCTTTTTCTCAGAGTCTATAAAAAAGCGTTTAAACTGAAGAAAAAATCCGTTTTTGATGAATCTAGTCAATGAAGAAGTAGCAAGTCAAATTGTATCTCTTTATTATTCCGCAATTCCAAAGTCTTAGAGAGAAATTGCTTATCAATTGGGTATTTCACGCCGTTCTGTTTGCCATTATATTGATAAACACAAGACAAATGAAGTTAGTTCATTGCATTCTAAACGGGGTCGCCCTTCTAAAAAACCTCTATCGATTTTTTTTTCCTAATCGGAGGCGAAACTGAATTCTGCAATGGCAGTATCTACATTCAACTTGTTTTTTATTGAACTAGAAAAAGTCATGAACTTTGTGAAATTATATGGAAAGCAATTTCGATATTGTATCTATTTTAATTAAAAGCCAATTATTAAAGAAATTACAAAGTTTTACAGACGAGAATTGGTCATTAAAGGGACAGTGGACTTTTATTTGAGGAAAATTGTCGCCAAAAATGTCTATTTCTGTGGCATAATAGTATCAGAAATGTTTTTTTCTTATTAAAATGTCATTTATGAAGGTTTTAAGAAATAAATAATAAAGGTAAGTCTATTTATATACTTTAAATATGTGTTTCTCAAAACTAATTTTTCAGCTTTTTTAGATTTTTGAAATGTTTCTTGCGACGTAATTTTTGATCAATACTTATGAAATTGATAAGGAAGTATCCTGATATTGTTTAGAAAGAAACTGTGTAAGCTTTTTAAAATATTATAATATTTTAAAAGTGGTATCGTTGGAAATGTATCATCGTGAGGAGTAAAAACCTCAACGGTATTACCCATTGGAAATGAGGCGTTTTTGAGATATCCGATAATTTATGTGACGTTTTAGTGTACACTTACTTGCCAATTGCAAAATATTGTAGTCTCGATTTTGACGGAAATGCTACCGTTGGAAGAATATGTATGCTAATCCCAGGTTTTAATTCCTAACGCTTGGAAACGAGATCTTTCCAAGAATGTCACTTTCGTCAAAATCGAGATTAATTTTTTTTTATTTCATTAAAAAGTGTACACTGATTGGGTAAAATAAATTTCCAGACATCTCGAAAACGGACTATTTTCGATGGGTAACTCCATTGCGTTTTTTACTCCTTACGATGAGATCTTTCTAATGATTGTACTTTCGTCAAAATCGAGACTAATTTTTTTGCAATTTCCAGCAAGTATGCACTAGCTACGGGACGTAAGTTGTCGGATATCTCAAAAAAGACTTATTTCCGAAAAGTGTTCTATTAAGTTTTTTACTGCTCACGTTGAGATCTTTCCAACGATACCAAATTCGTTAAATTAGGCGACTTACACTTCTTGCAATTCCCCAGTAAGTGATTTTTTGTTGATATTTAGCTATTTTTATGAAGAATTATTTATACGTAAAATTAATGAAATTTGCCATGTACTTGTATATAATCAGCGTATCTCTTTTAGATTTCCGTATATTGACTAGTTTTAGTTCATTACACTCAGGAGTACCTAATATGCATATGTTGAAAAAACGATTTCAGTTTTATGCATTTTTTGTTTCTTTAGTTCCAGAGCCGTTTTCATTAAAGAATGCTAAAAAAGTGACCAAAATTGTTCAAAATATTAACGAGTTGCATAGGTATTATATATCTTTATTATTTTCTTTATTCTATGTTAGATTATGCTGAAAAAAACCAAAAAATTTATCAAAAGTAGAGTTAAAAGAAAAAAAAAAGTCCTGAACGTAGTCGGATACTTTAAAAGAAAAACACAATTTCGAAGGTAACATAAAATCCAGTAATGATAAGAATAGGATTTTGTCGCTAAAAATCAATCTGCCATCCTGCGTGTACTTTAAATACATACTATTGCTTTTTTTCCCTTATGATGCATCAACAATTTGCAGTTTTTCCCCATTGCTGTGCTCATAAAATTTTATGTTTCACAACAACATTGTTCTACAGAAATTGAAATGAGCTGCACGAGTACATTCGACTTCAATTCTAAAATAATCGTTTTAACCAGTCATATGAATAACAGATTTCACTGCCATTGTCTAAAGCACAATGTAAGAGAACTTAACATATAATAATAAAATCACGAATGACAATTTTTTTACACTTCTTTAGTTATAAATCTTGATATAATGTATGACCAATTTATTCAATACTAAACATATATTGAAAAATATAATTACATTTTAGAACAAATTTTCGTTGTTGCTGCATTTGATTTCATTATTAAATATTATAGTAAAAAAAAAAAAAAAAAAAAAAAAAAAAACTTACAAGTTTTGGTTTTCTAGTTTTATGCGTTTGCACTACATTTTTTCCTTCATCAAACGCTATGAAACAATGATACCATTTTATTTTATTGAATTGTACTGTATTTATTTATGGCGTTTTACTGTTGAATAAAAGGCTTGTATTTTAAATTAAATGAGTGAAAGTGCTATATATAAAAAATGATAACAATATGAATATGAAATAGGAACAATATTTGGTGATTTCTTATCTGCTCCCGATCAATATAAAAGTGCTATTTTATTTTGTTGAATTGTACTGATTTATTTGATTATGGAATTTTGATATCCTTATGGGAAATAACAGTGACAAATGGTAAACTATTTCTGTTGTTTTAAATGAAAAATATCTTTTTATTCTTCCGTAATGCGAAATGTACTCGTAGGAGATTCATATAAAAAACTCGTGCTTGAAAATTATTCTAAAAACTGCAATAAATGAGTAAGTTGAGATGTAGTTTTCTGACAAACTGCATTTGAAAATACTTTTCTCTCCCCTCTTTTCCTATATGACGGTGTAAAAACTGAAAATGTGCGATATTTAGAAGTTTGAAAATTACAGTAGCGAAAACTGTAAAACCGAAATTTTACCATCATGTGTTACCATGATTGATTGATGACCAAAAGGATTTCAACGTTACAGAGGAACACGTTTGTCCTTTATAATGTAGATAGGTAGCTTCTTTTTATATAAATAATCTTAAAAATTGAGTTTTTTCGGAGTTTTGTAAAGGCTGAACTGTTAGTTTTTTTCAGGTTTATAGACAGTTTTTTTGCTAAGAAGTCGCTAATCGTCGCTGTATACAAATAGTAATTAGGCTATTAACTATAGCATTAACTATAGAGCAGGAGATCCTTTTGCAAAGGAAGCGACCGGCATAAAAGCGATATAAACAGATCGGATTTCTAGTGATTATTTCCGATGGTAAATCAAATGGAGGAAATGTTTAAAAGGCTAATTTAGATTTTTAATTGTAGGTGATGAAATGTCACCCATCCAAATAGATTATATTCATGTTTTTAAAAACATTACTTAATAATGAATGAGTATAGTTCAGGAGGAGCAGAAAATGTTTCTACTCTCAACATTTCCCCCAATCCATATGAAAATTTCCCCAAAATTTTTACGGTAGTAATAGATAAATGCTGTATTACCATATGCATCGAAAATACATTTTTCTATTATTTCTCAACTTATGCGCAAGTATGTAAAACGAGTGATTCTGAGTAAAAAAAAAAAAAAAAACTGACAGTTACACAAAATTTTCTAAAAGGTTACAGCCAGGAAGGGGGGAGGGGGCATCCACTCTCAGCTCTTTTTTTTGCGGCCCTTTGACTAAATTTGTTATTTTTAGCGATCATTTGACGAAATTCGTGATCACGAATTGAATTCGTGATCTTTTAACTAAATTTACGATTGTTTCGTGATCCTTTGACGGAATTTGCGTTTATTTTGTGATCTTTTGACGATATTTGCGATATTTTAATGAAATTTGCAGGGTTTTTTTTTCTTGTTTTGAAGAAATGTGTGATCGTTTAGAGATTTTTTTTGACGAAATTTGTGGTGATTTTGTCAGTTTTAGGTAAAATTTGCGTTCTTTAGCCATCTTATACTGAAATTTGTGGTTGTTTCGCCATGCTTTAATAAGATTTCGCGATTTTTTGACGAAATTTGTGGTTGTTTTGCAATTTTTTTTTTATACTAAATCTGCTGTTTTTCGCGATTCTTTGAAGAAACAGACGGTCATTTTGCGGTCTTTTGACAAAATTTGTGTTCATTTCGTGATCTTTTGATGAAACTTGCAGTTCATTAGAAAAATTTGCGGTTATTTTGTAATCTCGTGAAAAAATTTGCGTTTTTTTCGCAATCCTTGGACAAAATTCACGGTATTTCTATATACGATTTTCAGATTGATGATTTTTTTTTAATTTTTCGGAAAATTTGTAACAGAATCACCCGTGAGATACGGTACACATCAATTTTGTGAAGGTCGCCGTACGGATCTTTTTGCTTGTAGTGAATTTTCTATCTCAGGGAATTATGGAATTCGTTGTTAAAATCGAAATCAATTGTATATGTTTCTGCAAAATTTCCCCGGTTGGTTAAAATTTCCCTCGATCCTAAATAGCCGGATCGGACATATTCTGCACCCCTGGTATAATTTTCACAAAGGAAATAAACTAACTTTCATATCTTAACAAAATATTATCCATTTTTGAAATTAAATTATCTAATAATTATATGACAGCCGAAAACATATGATTTTTTTCTTGCTGAAAAAGATTGAAATATCTGATTTTTGTTATAGATAGAACATAAAAGCATAATTAATTAAAATTTATTTTTTTTCCTTAGAGAACTATACTAAGCTTTTTTTTTTTTTAATTATTTCCACAACAATGTTGCTTCCCTTTTACCATCTCAAATTATTCATTTCCGTTTTATGCTAAACTATCAGCACTTCCTTTTCCTACAAAAAGCTGTTTCATTTCCCAATTCGTAGTTTTTAGATAAATATAACTTTTTTCTGGCACATACAAAAAACCTTTAAATTGCTGAAGTATTAATGCTTTAAGCTTTAGTCGTATATATTTTTCTTTAATCTATTTTAACATTACAACTAATTGTTTATGCTCTGTTATTATTAATTTTATGTATTCCAATAAACAAAATCTTGGTAATAAATGTAATTATCTACTTCAAATCCATATTTCAAAATGAATGGAGTAAAAAATTTGAGATAACATAATTTTGATTGTAATTAAAGTTACGATACTATGTTCTAAAAATTTAGGTTCTAAAGGAAAAGAGAATAGCGTCTAGCGCATAATCTGTACTGTAAGTTTGGAACTCGAGTCTCATCAAAATATATGTGAAGTAGTTCATTAATTGATTTTTACTGTATCACGATTTTTTTTTTTACTTTTGCGAATTGAAAGTATCTATTGTAGCCCTGAATTATTAGTGCATTTGCCACTTATGTGTGCTTACATACCTGCCCTCTATAAGATAAGCAAGAAGTACAAAAACATAGATTTCCTCCCAATTTGGTGAGTATTGAAATTAGAAGATTAGTCACTGAAAATACATTGTTTAAAATTGTGAAGTCATTTTGGTTACATTCAATACTATAATTTTATTCTTTACTTTTAAATTTAGGGCACAGCGACTCATTGCAAAATGCCTTGAATGCATAATCTGAAGGCTGTAGAACTGAAAATTTTTTTGGCCTTAGCTTTTTCCTACAAATATGTGGATTATACCCCCCCTCCCTTATTCAAATACTTTTCAGTTTTTACAGTTTCTTAAAAAATGTTCATCATTCAGTTTTTATAATTTCTTAAAAAATGTTTGTCATTGTTTGGGGTTGACATCCCCTCCCGGATTAATGAAATGTCCTCCTCGGAAAATTTGACATTTTACGTTTTCAATGGTCAAAAAGATTGTATAATGTCTCCCTCCGGAACTACTGAATTCCTCCAGGAAAATATGTCTGAATTCAACACTGGTAGAGATTTACTCCTTAAGTATGTCCTTCACTTTTCTAGTTGAATATGCCAATCATCTACTAGACCCAATATCATCATACACTAATTAATGACAGAGACTTGATTTTAGTCTACTTGTAATGCAGTTTAGAATAAGAGGAAAAAAATCTATAATATTCTAATAATATAATAGATTATTAGAATATATTTATCTTTAAAAATATTGTCTATATGACTATTATTATAAATAACAGAGAAGAGAAAGACGGATGGGAACACGGACAGGCAGACAGCGAATCTGAGATTTCATGATCTTTTTATGTTACGTAATAAAATTTAATTGATTTAAAAATACTTATTAATAAAATGTGTTAAGCTGCTAACAAACTGTATATTCCAAAGATAAAACAGTAATATATTAAATATATTTTGGATGGTTCTGTAAACTGTTTTAATACAA
Organism: Maratus speculifer; assembly: GCA_964019185.1. Lineage (NCBI taxonomy): Eukaryota > Metazoa > Arthropoda > Arachnida > Araneae > Salticidae > Maratus > Maratus speculifer. The sequence goes on from OZ025291.1 coordinate 281,916,721, forward strand.
TGACAATTTTCAATAACGAGCATACTGTAGTTGATTTCAGTGTTACCGATATAGGAATTATAAGAATACGGAAATTTTTATTAAAACGTTCGCTGCCGCTCACATGATAGCGCGTGATATGGCGCCAACGTTAAGGGGCCACTCACGCGCGTGATGTGGGATAATATCTAATAGACAGTCACGCGCTGGCGCGGGAGAATCTTTCACTGATTCTTTGTTATAAAAAGTAAATCGGCTTTTGGGAAAAACCCACTTCTACAGTGCGGCATTAACTATCATCACATCTTCATGTAAGTGACAGCGAACGTGTTAAAAACAGAACTAAACGGACATAGGCAGCGAGATAATCTGAAATGAAATGCTGAGTGAACTATGTTATAAAAATTTTAAAATACCAAATTTAACTCCATATCCCGTCATGCACAACATTCAATTATTTTTGTTCAAAAATTTTCTCAGATTTGGATTTTTTCTTTTTTTAACTATCCCACAAATAATAAATATACAAAATTTCTAGAATTCGCCTAAGTTTCTTTTTGTGTAATGAATACAAAAATTGCATTTTTATTACTGGAATTCTTTAAATTATTTCCATAATTCCCGTGCTCTGCAAATCACAAAGAATTTGATAAATAAAAAAACGGCATTATTTTTTTCATTTATTTCCAGAAATTCTTACAAGCTAATGTAATTTAAAATACACAGCATACTTCCGCCTGTTTTAAATTTCATTTGTAGAGTCAAGAATTATTATAAAAACATGACGAGACATCTATCATTAGGTAAAATACCTTACACTCTGTTTTAAAAAGTTAAATTATGTAATAACTTCTTTTTTTTACTTACATAACTAGTTTTACAATAAACGACCTTTAGATGATTAAGCACGTGCCAGACATTAAACGCGAGCGGATTCATTAAAAAATATATTTTCGTCTGCTGATGATTAAATTGATAATTGATATTGTATATTACCGATATTGATATTATCTGTAGATATAATGTATCATAAAAAGATTAAAATGCGTTACAATGAAAAATATGTTCGAGGTATCCAAATTATTTTTCACGCTTTGGAAAATAATGAATTTTAAGAAGTGAGATTTAAATATACATATCAATAAAATGCATTAAACTAGTAACAATCTTTATATTCCAAAGATAAAAGAGTAGTATACTATTAAATATAATTTGGATTGTTTTTTAAACTCTTTTAATGCAATAACAATTTTCAATAATGTGAGCAAACTGTAGTTAATTTCAGTGTTACCGATATAGGAATTAGAAGAATACTGGGATTTTTATTAAAGACAGAACTAGACAGACATAGGCACAGCGATAATCTGAAATGAAATGCTGAGTGAACTATATTATAAAAATCTTAAAAGTCCAAAATCTAATTCCATATGCCGTCATGCACAACATTCAAATATTTTTGTACAGAAATTTCCGCAGATTAGGTTTTTTCCCTAAGTTATCCCACATAAAATATAAAGAATACAAAACTTCTAGAATTCACCTAAGCTTATTTATGTGTAAAGAATACAAAAAAAAAAAAAAAAAAAAAAAAAAAGCATCTGTATTAATTTAATTTTTTAAATTATTTTTATAATTTCCTTGCTCTGAAAATCACAAAGAATTTCAAATAAATAAAAAAAGTACACATTTTTTTCATTTTTTTTCGAAACTCTAACAAGGTTATGTAATTTAAAAAACACAAAATACTTCCGCCTGTTTTAAATTTCATTTGTAGAATCAAGCATTATTATAAAAATATGACGAGACATCTGTCATTATTCAAAATGCCTTACACTCTATTTTAAAAAGTTTAATTATGCAATAGCTTCTTTTTCTTACTTATATTACTAGTTTTACAATAAATGGCCTTTAGATGATTAAACACGTGCCAGACATTAAACGCAAAACGGATTCATTAAAAAATATATTTTTGTCTGAGGATGATTAAATTGATAATTGATATTGTAATATTCCCAATATTGATATCATTTGTAGATATAATGTATCATAAAAAGATTAAAATGTGTTACAATGGAAAATATATTCAAGATTTGCAAATTATTTTTCACGCTTTGGAAAATAATGAATTTTGAGAGTCGAGATTTAAATATACATATCAATAAAATGCATTAAACTAGTAACAATCTTTATATTCCAAAGATAAAACAGTAATATACTATTAAATATAATTTGGATTGTTTTGTAAACTCTTTTAATACAATAACAATTTTCAATAATGTGAGCATACTGTAGTTGCAGTGTTACCGATATAGGAATTACAAGGAAACGGGATTTTTATTATTATTATTAAAGATAGAACTAGAGAGACATAGGCAGAAAGATAACCTGAAATGAAATACTGAGTGAACTACATTAGAAAAATTTGAAAAATAAGAAGTCCATATGCCGCCATTCCTCATCATTCTCTAATTTTTATCCAGACAATTTCTCATATTAGGAATTTTTTTTTTAAATTATCCCATGTAAAATATAAAGAATAAAAAAGTTGTAAAATTCACATAAGCTTATTTTTGTGCAATAAATATAAAAAAATGCATTTCTATTACCGAATTTATTTAAATTTTTTTTTATTTATGTTCGATTCATACTCTGCAAATCACAAAGAATTTAATAAATAAAAAAAGGAATTATTTTTTTTCACTTGTTTCCAGAAATTCTTACAAGCTAATGTAATTTAAAATACGCAACATACTTCCGCCTGTTTTAAATTTTGTTTGTAGAGTCAAGCATTATTATAAAAGTATGACGAGACATCTATCATTTAGATAAAATGCCCCAAACTCTATTTTAAAAAGTTAAATTATGCAATAACTTCTTTTTCTTACTTATATAACTAGTTTTCCAATAAACGACCTTAAAAAGATTAAAATGTGTTATAATGAAAAGTGTATTCAAGGAATGCAAATTATTTTTCACGCTTTGAAAAATAATGAATTTTTCACTTCATTTTCCGTTTATTTGATTGAGATTTAATCCCTTAGAACGTAATAACGTACACTTACATACATGATTGAAATAAGCAGATTTTATGTAATCTATTAATTTCAGCACCACTATTTCTGTATAGTAACAATTGAGTTATTAAGATTATGATTTTTGCTACATTTATATTTTGCTTATTAATTTAATATTAATCTCTTGACTACTCTAAGTACATTGCGTACACTGTTAAAAATCGTGTCTGAGTTTGAACTAAATTTTGGTATCTAATATCTGCCGCTGTTAGGTAGTGAAATCTTGAACCAATATTTGGAGCTCCTATTGAAGCATAATTCCAATAGTTGGAACGAGGTTGAAGTAGACAGCTCCAAATGTTGGTACGACATTTCACCATCTAATAGTGGCAGGTACTGATTTCCAAAATTTGGTTCAAACTAGGACAAGATTTTTAACAGTGCATACGGGGCTGAAACCACGCAAGCTTTATATATTTCTTAGGTGCGTTCGTAATTATATATAAATATGTACCATCCATACTTCTCTTGTAGTTTGTCCGTCTGTTCGCATATAACAGCGCAAAAATAACACAGCTAAATGGGAATTAAATTTAATATATATAAGTTGAAGAATTTTATCGAATCATTTCACATTTTAAGAAAAGCCAATCAAAACTTAAAAAAATACTATTAAAAGTTTTCTTATTTCTATTAAAGCCTATCTTACATAATCAACTTAATAATATCCCATGATAAATAATGATTTTAGGTTATAATGGTGATTATTCTATTAAATCGTATCATGCGTAATTAATGCAACGATAACCGAGGATACGGAACGCCATTATCTCTGTAAAGTAATATTTTATACATACATTTTTTAAGGATATAAATTCTGCGATTAAAGATCATTAAGCACACAAAGATCATTAAACTGAATTGCTGGATCAAAACGTAAAAAAATAAACGAAACCTGCTACATGAGTTTTGACATCGACAACACATACGAAATGAAGTTTGGAAATCTGATAATGTTAATCCTTTGTGTGTGTAAAGTAATAATTCTCATTTTTACAAAAATCTGTCTTTAAGTGAATAAAAATTGTAATATTGTAAAATTAAATTTCCTTAAATTATTGCATTTGTGTTGGTTTTATTTATAAAATATATAATTCAGTAATTAATCTACTTTTCTTTTTAAAAGTATATCTCAACATATGCTAATATTTTACTGTCAAACATTATAAAATCGGAGTGTGAGCAAATAATCATATATATATATATATATATATATATATATATATACATTTCTTTATATGAAATGCATATTTAGATGTATTAGTAGATATGTATATAGCCATAGAGTATGTGTATATACACTAGCGAATTACACTTCGCTTCTCACCAACGATCTCCGACCTCTGGGAACATGCTTTAAAAATAAATGTAAAATACAAAGAAAAAAAATTATAGATTAACGGTTTCTAACATTATAGGTACGCGAAATACATTTAACGGTGTCCAGGATACAATTTTTTTTTTAAGTTTTATTGCGTTAAAAATTTCTTCGGTTTCTTCTCTTTTCTTTTCTTTCTTTCTTTCTTTGTTTTGTTAAAAAAGACGTTTAAAACAAGCTTCTATTTTAATCAGAACAGGAAATATTAATTTTTATGTTTTGGTTTGTTTTCAAAATATAGCTTTTAAGGAATGGTTATTATGAAAACGACTTCTTGTGAAAATGCGTTTTTCATTATTTTTCCTATTTAAATTGTTAGAAATCAAGAACCATTAGAGATAAATGATTTAAATTTGGAACTTGTGTTTTTCAATTATTTTACTTTAATTTTGATTCAGCAAAATCTTAAAAATATTTACTTTCAAAAATATCATTTTTTTTACGTTGCATATTTTTTTCCGAATTTTGAATTTATGTACTTCTTATTTTAACTTAATATTTTTAAAAATGCTGAATCAAAATTAAAGCTTTGATATCTATGTTTATTTATACGGAAAATAAAATAAAGTCTACAAATAATATTTCCAGTATTAGCGATTTTGAATTACTTTTGTAAGGAAATCTTCTTAGAATAATTTTTTATACGTTCTTTTAAAACATCGTGTATTATCTTTTATTATTTCAGTAATAGTCGTTGAGCCAGAAGCCAAAATTAGGGTTTTTGGTTTCATCTCTGGGGACTTGGTGATATATACATTTTTGGATTCACAATGGTTCAAGGAGTTTTTTTTATGATGATACTATTAAATTTGTGGTAGATTATAGACGCCATATTGAAAAGATGAGCGCCATCTCTCGTACAAAGATACAAATGTTTTTACCATTACCACTTAATTAAATATTAATGAAAAATGCAGAGAACAAATATTATTGAAAATATAACGTTATACAAATTATATATTTGTAAAGATTTCATTTAAATATGATTAATAACATTTTCAATTGGATAAACCGATAAAAAGACATTTGCAATGAAAGAAAATCGAAATCTTGTTTTGCATTTTAATGCATATTATTTTCATGAGAATAAGACACGGCAATTCAAGGAAAAAGTAGTACTGGTGAAACTATTGTACTTAGTCTGTTAAGAATTAACCCTTTCGGGACCACGGGTGCATATATGCAATTTCAAAATGTGCTTCCATTGCTTGTTTTTAATAACATTAAAAAAGCAAAATCTTCCTTATTTAATTAAGATATTCTCTTGTTTGCTAAACTAAATTTAATTGTTTGATAAAAAGTGATGCCAATTGAATAAAACTTTTGTAAAAAAAAGGCTTGTAATGAACAAAAGTATAATAATTTACAGAAATCCCCGTCTTCTGCACTTCTATCATGATTGGTTCACGTTCCTGTATCCAAATAACTCTAATCTTCATAGAACATTTAGTTCTGTGTTCTGCATATGCTTGTACATGAAGTTATTAAATAAACACGCACAAAGTAGTGTGGAGCATGTTCTTGGTCAAGAATATGACACCAGTTTCAAAGTAGCTTCAGGAGCAAGATGACTGCCATTCCATTGGATCTCTAGATAGCCTTTTCCTTCACTATTTGTTCTAAAGTCCAACCATATTTATCTAGAGATGGAAGATTAAAATAACAATGTAGGCACTTCTGAACAAGATCTTAATAGTTGACTCGCATTACCTCTAGATAGAGTGCATTCCTACATGTCAGAAAGTAATGCGACTCCACAGTTTCTTTATTTTACAGAAAAATATATAGAATTTAGCCCAATTCCTTGATGTCTGATTATTTTTGCTTTCTATAATAGAGATGACAATGACAAACTTACGAGTCATTTCAAGCTGTTTCTTTATTTTCTCTGATAAATCAGCTTCAGTATCAAACGCCTTGGCGCATCTTGAAATTTTGTGATCTGATTCATCATTTTCCCTTGCCTGCAAAAGCACTTATTGTATCTCACCTGACACTGAATGTCTTTCAAGTGATGCATTACATATCTCTTTACCTAGAAGTCCATGCATTTCGCACAAATTGTAATACTTTTCTTTACCCTGTCTTTGGATCCAAATTTCACAAATATTAATCCTTCAGAGTTTTTCAAATCGTTTTCTAAAGTAAACAATGTAGAGATGATAATAATATTTCTAAATCCATATGCTAAAACGTGATGTGCTCGAAATATAAATTGTGTATCACCTCTTCTTGGAAGAAGGTCAATTTAGTAGATTCTTCTACTAGTTATTTAATGATTTTATAACATTTTTTTTTCGTAGATAACATACAACATTCGTGTATTCAACTATTTCAGATAATGTTCATTCTGTGATTCTTGAGAATTGAAATGCATAAATTATGTATTGTTCTTCTCATCAGATAAAATCTGCTTCCATTTTCGTACTGTTTGTCTAGGAGTATATAACTTTTATAACATCACCGGCAGTTCATATTTTTCATTAATTACTTTTTATTGACAACTGCTTGTATGTATCAAATACAACATATATCCTTTGATAGGATATATAATCTTGTATTATTTTATAAAACAAAATCTTTGAAAGTTGTTCAAATGATTGTATAGCTCCTATGGTAGCTTTAAACAAAGTACATTACCTCATTTATATTAACAACAACATCGCATTCTTTCAGCAATCACAATTTTGTAATAACATCCGCTAGTTTAATTTTTTAGTTTATCGTATTTAACCATCAAGTGCTGCTAAGGATCACAGAAGAAACCCTAAATTGTAGGAAAAGTTCTCATATCAGATTCCTTCGCTCAGCAATGATCGTCATCTGAGAAAGCAGATTTCCTTTTGTCTTGGAAACAAATTCTGATTTATTTAACTTTAAATTTTCTTTCTTCTTCACGTCAGAAAATGTGTTTAGCTTTTTTATCTTTGGAGGTTAAAAAAATCCTTCTGCCTTTGAACCTTCAGACAGATATTCTCTCTTGAAAATTTGGTAAACTTCCTCACTCATCTCATGAGCTTTGACCATTCTTCGACAATTTCTGGATTTGTAATTGCTCTAACTGACTCTGTTGCCCTGTCTTTATTTATCTATTCATTGATAACCATGTTCTGTAACATGAGATACTTCATTCGTCTTTCTGGATCTTGCTCAAAGACTGATCTGGATGAAGAACAGATTTTTTTGAGGAACTGATTTTGGTTCTTTCACGAATCCTATGAAAAAATTCTGCCTTGGTATAAAAAATATCTCTTAACTGCAGCAGGTCTTTGAACGAATTTTGTTGTAGCTTTTGACCTCTAAGTGCCTTTAGTTATTGCCTGTTTAATCGCCCTACTAATTTAGCAGCATTAAAATCAAAAAACTCTTCCCTATCACCTTGCTTATCGGCAGAATTTTCCAATATAGTGTCCATTACTTATTTCATTTTTGAAAATATCATGGATAAATGTCATGTTGCGGTAAATTTAAAAATGTATGGTTTAGCAAGTCCCCTGACATGAAAATACACGGTCCCCTGAATCAACTACGACGGCCATTTTCCAGAATGGTGCCCATAAGCTACCTTGGTTTTAAAAATATGGACGAATGTCATTCTGATGTTGTGGTGAATCCAAAAATGTATGTATAATTTTACAAGTCCTCTGACATGAAACCACACGAGTTCCTGGCTCAACGGCGGACGCCATTTTTCAGTATGGCATCCATTATCTACTCTGATTTTGAAAATATCGTGGATAAATGTCATTATGATGTTGTCGTGAATCCAAAATAGTGTGGTTTAAAAAGTTCACTTTCATAAAACTACAAGAGTCCCTGCCTCAACAACGGCAGCCATTTTCCAATATGACGCTTATAAACAACCCTAGTATTGAATATAACTTTGACAAATGAGATGCAGATGTTGTAATGAATCCAAAAATGTATTGTTTACCAAGTATGCTGACATAAAATCACATGACCACTTACCTCAACGACGGCGGCCATTTTCCAATATTGGCGGCCAAAAGCTACCCTCGTTTTGAAAGTATCAGGGATAAATGAGGTGTTTTCGTTGTGGTGAATCCAAAAATATATAGTTTACCAAGTCCCCAGAGATGAGACCACACAAGTCCCTGGCTCAACGACTATAACCATTCCTACATATATGAAACATTCAATAGTCTATGCAGTTTTTAAAATTTGTCGAATGTTACTATTTCTTCTTTTTTTCAAGGAAAGCCTTTATATTTGCTCAAAATTACTAACATATTCTTTTGTCATCGTTTCAAATTCACTAATATATATTTATTTTTAAAAACACAAAATTTTGAAAATTAAATCGAATTGTATTAGTTAAATTTGAATTTAATCATAAAAAGAAAACGAAATAAGTGACTGCCTCCCCCTTCACCTATAAATAATCTAAACTGAACTTCACGTCTCTAAAACGTATGTAGAATTACGATCTTAGGTGTCTAATTACGCTTGTTGTGCATAGCTTGTTGTGCTCCCTTCAAGCGCTTGGCTTGATGCGGAACTAGCAGAACTTCCAGAATTTATCGTAATATTAATAATACATATTCCACGACGAAAAACTAAGAATTTGTATTATTAATAAAGATTTTGCTTATAAGACGTTGCTGTATTATTAAAATCATTTAAAATACATTAAAAATTTTTATTTACATGTTTCAACTCTTTTTAATCGAGTCTTCTTCAGAATGTAAATAGAAAATTTTATTACAAACATAATGAACTTGAAAAATTGGAATAAATAATTATCAAAATTAAATTAAATACATCACGCGTTTATTAATTTGGGTAATCTAGCTATATTATCTAATTGTCCAATATTATTAAACGATTCGCTGTCTTTTCGCATCCCAAGTACATGGATTGAATGGTTGAACAATTTACAAGATAATTATTTAGCTATACCACGGATAATTTCCAAATTAAAAAGCGCGTGATATATTTAATTTAATTTCAATAATTCTTTATTCCAGTTTTTCACATTCATTATGCTTGTAATTTTATTTTCTATTCACATTCTGAAGAAGACTCGATTAAAAAGAGTTGAAACATGTAAATAAATTTTTTTTAATGTATTTTAAGTGTTTTTATTAATACAGCAACGTCTTATAAGCAAAACATTTATTTATAATATAAATTCTTATCTTTTCGTTGTGGAATACATATTATTAATATTACGATATAGTTATTAATGGACGTAATTAAGACTTACTACTGTTATTTTTCACTTTGATTCCAGAGTTTAGTTTCGCAAATGTGCATGATACTAATTTCATCGATCTTTAAGGGATAACTATTTTAAGTGCATCTTATGTAAATTCAGAGACAAACCTTGTAAATTGCAACACAATTCATGGACTACCGAACTGCTAAGTGTCATTCCCGTTGATCGTTCACTAAAATACCCATATGTGTTAAACTAGCTAAATGAAAGTATATTTCTATCATTTTCTGTATCAATCTGTATGAGATAATCGCTATAAATTTTATTTTTAAACTGCTCAGTGTATGTAATGTTTAGAATGAATGTGTAGAAAATTCTAAATCTGAGGTTTCATGTTATGCGATGTATTTTTAATTGGAGATAAATCAATTTTATCAATTAAATTAATCTCAATTAAAATTATTGTTATTATTTTTTAATTTAAACTTTGAGAACAATATTTTAATAAGTATTTTTTTAAATATAAAATATAAAATCGACTTTAAGAGATTACTTGGAACTTTCTTATTTCTGTGACAACCCTGTATTGTTATCCCGTCCCGTATATTAGACGCGTACACGGGTGGGTCTGTTTATACCAACCCAAACCCGAAAAATTTATTTGGAATTAACTTGGAACTCGCCACTAATCGGCTGCGCTTGCCACTTTAATGTAATAATCAATATTTTAATGCAATTATGGAAAAAATATACTCTGTAACTATATCGCTATTATTTCAATTTTATCTTTTATGTTTAAAAATGAACACACACACATACTTATATTTAATTACATGTTTTTTTTTTTTTTTTTTTTTTTTTTGTTTTTTTTTTACTTTAAACAACATTGTTTAAATTCTTTTGAAATGTTGGTTACAACCCAAGCTCAAACAATTAGAATCAACTTGTCCCGTATGAAAAAAATATTACTGTCAATCCGATTACATAAGTGGGATAGAAATTGAGTATATAGTTTTTACTTGTTAGTAGCAGAATATTTTAGTCTTTTGTATAATTTTGGAATGGTTCTAATACATAAGGCGAAAAACACAACATGAATCTACAGATATTAAAAATTAAAATATTATGAAAACATGTGGTTAAAGGAAGAAAGCATAACTAAAATCACATAGATAAAATCTAAGGTAAAAAGTCTTCATAAAATTTATATTTCGTATAATTTTTTTGTTATGATTAATTAAAATTTATTTTAAATTAATGATTTTTTTTTTTTTTTTTTTTTTTTTTTTTTTTTTTTTTTTTACTATTTTATTAAGCTACTTTTTTTACGATTTTACAAATTACAGTTTTAATCAAACATTGATTACTTATTGAATTCGCGTGAATTCATATTTTAGTGAACTTTTCGTATTTATTCGAAGCTTGGTTTCAGTCTTTGTAGAACGTTTTTACAGCTCCTTAGTTCATTTCTAACTTAAAATTCAGACTATTCCATGGATTAAAATTTTGATGATTTTTCCCAGTTTTACTCAAAATTAATTTAAATGTTTGTAAAAATATAAGCATAATATCAAAGTAAAATTTCAATCTTTGTAAAATTTTCTCTCCTAATGAGAAATGTAAAATGCGTCATACAAATTTAACTCTTTCGGGTTCCACTTTTTTTTTTCAATTTTTAGAAAAATGTACTTTTACGTTAATAAAATTAATAGTAGCTATCCAAATAGGTTAATTATAGTTTAATGAATATTTCGTTGTCTGGACATATCAAAAACACGGTGATGAATAAGGTATTTTTCGAAAAACTCAACAAGGGGCTTTCGACGTAGTACACTGTAAAAAAAAATCTGTAAGGTTACTAAGAATTTTCTAGGAAACTGGGATGCCTAGAACTTTTCATGTAACCGCAACAGAAGAAAATCATGTACAATTACAAAAGTTGCTTTAGTTACTGTTACTAAATATTGTTTAGTAAACATACTAACGGTTTTTTAGTGAGTTTCCTAAAGAATCGTCTGTGAATTTACTAAATATTATTTAGTAAACATACTAACGATTGTTTAGTGAGTTTCCTAAAGAATCGTCTGTAAACTTACTAAATGTTATTTAGTAAACTTACTAATAATTATTCAGGGAGTTTAGTAAGGAATTTTTTGTAAATTTACCAGTGATTATGTTGTATATGCAGTAACGATTTGTTAGGGAGTTTTCTAAAGAATTTTTTGTAAACTTACTACTGATTATTTTATAAATTTACTAATGATTTGTATGGGAGGTTCTCATATTAGTTTTTGTAAATGTACTAAACATTATTTAGTAAGCTTACTAGCGATATTTTAGAGTGATCACTATATATATTTTGGTAAATTTACTGAGGATTATTTAGTAAACGTACTTACGAATTTTTAGGGAGTTTTCTATACATTATTTTGCGAGTTTTCTAATGATTTTTAGTATTCTTACAAAACATTTTGTAGTATATTTATTGAGAATTTTGTTGTACATTTGCAAGGGACTTTAAGGCACATTTACTATGGATGTTTTATGCTTGCATCTTAAACCTTTTATGTACTTTATCAGAAAAAAGTAGCTTTAATAAGGTACCGTTCGAAGTATTACCAAAAATCTTTTAGTATTGTATTTTGTATTCTTGCCAGAAAGCTCTTTGCAACATTACAAGTGTTAACACAGTAAATTTGTTAATACTTTGTTAGTATTGTATTTAAAATAGTTTATTTGCATTTACCAAAATGTATTTTTACTGCACAGTTTTTTGCAGTTTTATTATTAATGTTTTTACAACAGTATTCCGAAAATATTTTACGTAATTGTTTTTTTACAGTAATACTTAAATTAATTGGAGTTATTATAGCATTTTTTCAATATGAAGTTAACTTTTTACAGTTTTAAATATCCAGAGTGGAGTTTTCCTCATATATCAAAATATTTCAATGTAAAATAAGCAATATGGCCTAAGATGTGTATCAGTATTATAAGAGCAACTGACATAAATGTTACGCATGAGAAAATTCACTGAACTTTCACTGTAGATATTTAAATAGGTGCAAAATCATTTTTTTAATAAATGAACATTATGACAATAGCACTAAATGAGGAGATAAGCTGAAGCAGATCTTACGGTCTTTAGTTAAACTAAAAAAAGCAAATAGATACAATAATGCAAATGAAGTATCATAGCAGATTTAAAATATGCCTAAAAGAAATATTATGGTTTTAGATGAAGCACAGTGCTTAATTTATATATATAAAGCACTGAGCCTCACCTAATCCAATACATGATTGGAAAATCTTTTTATCATGAAAAAACATTGTCCGTTCATTTTATCCGAATATGCTTCTAAATTGGAATGCTAGAAGTGAAAATATAGTACTCTTGTATTTAAGGTGTTTTATTCAGTTCTATGGTCATATGAATTTCATTAACAAGTGTCTTCTGCTACATATTTTTGAAACACTAGATAATAACTAATGCAATGGTTCAAAACAGATAAGAGATCTGAAAAGAATTTAATGTCTTTATCTCAATGTCACATTTAAGAATTTTTTTAAACCTTATTCTTATTTCAGGTGATATGCCGTACAATTCTTACTAATTACTAGAATCTTTTTCCCTTCAATTTTTTATTGTCTTTTTTCTCGACTTATTCCCCACAAATTTCTTTCACCACCGACCTTTAATACATTATGCATTTTTTAATACTTTATTTGCTTGAGAGTTTTTTTTTATTAAAATATTAAAGAGGAAAAATTTAATTATTGATAGGATCACAAATTTAAAACTCTAAACTGGCTGAAAGATCCGGAAGAATGGGTCAAACATGTATGAATTTAGTAGAGTTCTTCTGTGGCTAATATTGCTCTGGAATTAGAATCTTTAACTCAAATAGTTACATATAGGAGAGATAATATACACATCTTAACATATGTGCACAAAAATACATCTTTGACTTATCAACTGTAATTGTGGATAGGTTTCGCACTTTTTAATGTTTATCAGTATGTTATAATCAGAGTTTACTAAGCAATCTTTCTAAAAATAGAAAACTAGAATGGAAACAAAAAGAAATACATATTGATTTGGAAAATATTATGAGCTGTCGTCTTTGATATAAATGTAATATGGATACCTGTACTACCAATAAATGCAATATGATTAAATAACAAAATACAATGAAATATGAATAAATTTTATTAAATAACTATTTAATTTATTACAATAAAAAAAAAATTATTTTTAATGTGACTCCCATTTTGTAAATATTACATAAATAATACAAATGTCTATGAATTGCATACTTTTTAAAGATTATTTTTGGAGATAATATCAGAAAATGAATTTAAAGATGTCTTGCAATAAAATGTTTGGAAAATTTCAGTACTGCAAAATGAGGTTCTGAAGATTTTTCTCAGTCATAATAGTGCTTCTTTTTCCTACACTTTCGTCGTCAAGGAGGCTCGCATTGTTTATAAATTGAACTTCAGTTTCTTCCTGCATCTAAAATGATAAGTTAGATGTTAACATAAAAAAGAAAAAAATTAGTAAAATTTATAATGAATATAATATTATAGAAAAGCCAATATTCATCTTAGTATTGAATAATTGAATATTACAACTATATAAAAATTAACTAGATGATGAAAAACCATGCATTCTAAATTCAAGCTGATGATTGGCATTTTGGCAAAGTTAAAGTCGCATATGCAGTCATAGGATTTTCTCATCTGAGGTTTTTCCATTTACTGACATAGCATCAATAAATCGTAAATTGCTCTCATTATTCATTACTAATTTCATCTAAAAGTAACACGTAAAACCATATTGAAAAGGTCTTTTTTATAAAGGCTTGGCATTCTTGTAACTTATGAAATAAAAATACAAAAGTCCATTGATAGGTGGAATTGTAACACATAAAAAATATCGAATATGCTTTATAAATGTTAAATATGTATGAAAAAATCTGCTCAACTGTTTTTAAAATGATGTCCTGAAGACATCCATAATGTTGAAGTTGTGGATTGAAAAAAAAAAATTAGCATTGTATGTTGCCATTGTACTTTGACGGCATGTCTTGTAAGTAAATAATTCTGACACGCCATCCGCCTTCTTACCCAATAAATAATGCCAATAGGCATGCATTGTAATACAAAAGCTTAACATTCGAATATATGCAAACAGCCATCATTTGACAGGCCCATTTAATAGGGTATTTGGGTTTTTACAATTTTCGTTATTATAGAAGAAATTGGGGTGGGGTGCGACACTTTTTACAAAACTTAGAAAATCAACTTTGTTTAATTTTAAAATAAAAATTTCAATTTATAGAGTGCAAGGGGAATCACCTTTTAATGTTCTTGAACAATATAGAAACAAAACTTACAAAAGGTATTTTATAATTAAGGAAACTATAAGTTTCAAAATCTACCCTATAACTCACCACTAACAGAGATATATCGAATTGCAATAAAATAAAGCTATAAGGCACAAATAATCAAGTTTCGGCTAGATATATAATCTAATAAAGATTGTAGATTGATATAATGCATGTGGCACAATATAGAATTCCAGGATCTTCATAACGTAAATGGAAATTCAGGATTGTTAGTCATAGATAACATTAAAAAATTATCAATTCAAATTATTTACATTTTGAAGTTAATGTATATATTATCAATGTTATAATTAATATATTACCCTCTAAATATGTTTGCATGTTAGGAATTTACATTCATCTCATTAAAAAACGAAAGACATATCCCATTCCTTCCTTTACTGGCATGTCCCATTCCTCCCCACTTTTTTTTTGTGTTAAACTTCTTGTACAAACAAAAGTGCTGCTTTTAGACTTGTTTTAAATAACTAATTATATACATAATGTATAATGTTCCATAAATAATGAAACTATTACACCTATGAATAACAAATCCTTAATGTACAAAAAGCATAAAAAGTAAATTTACTTTTGATTCTTGAAATAATCTTTTATACAAGTGTAAGCTTATACAGACCAACATTTTTTTCAACTAAAGATTTGACTACCATTGCTTCATTTAGCGTGCGATTGATGAAATGTTTAAAATGATACATAAAGAGAAAAACCTACTGTCCCATTCCTCCCACTATCTCACACCACTCTCCCCTATATATTAACATTTTGTAAAAATTACGTAAAACCATATTAAATACCACTTATATTTACATGTATAAAAATTATTAATTGAATTTTAACAAAATTATTAATTGAATTTTAACACTTTGAAATACACTGGCGAAGGCAGATCATTTCACGCCACAAGGAAACTATATGTTTATTTACTATATGTACTTTTTTTCATCGTAAATGTAACTAAACTTCCGTAGAACATCTTTTTTGAGCACCTCAATAGACCATACTTGCATTACTTACGACAATTTCGAAAAATTCTGACAATTAATAAATATTTTTTAACAAAATAAAATGTGTGAAAATTTTGACAAAATTTGTTAAAACCTGAGAGTTTTATCGGGGGAAAAATCTTATTAAGCCCTTATTCATTAAATATCAATATTTTTTCACCCAGTTTACATACATCTTATTTTTAGCATTAAAAAATTCAAAGAGTTTGGATGATAATGTCAAGTTTTTAAGAATATAAAATACCGGAAGTACCTTGTCCACAACTCCTAATCCCATAACTTTCTTCTATATCATACATAATACTATTTTAAAATTTGTCAACGTACCAAAATTAAAAGACAATTTATGCCCATCATGGGGATTCTAACGATATGAAATTCCGTGCATTAGTTCTTAAGATATGAATATCGGTAAAATCATGAAAGAAATGCATCATAAAAGCGCTTCTTGTTTAGTGATGTAAACCTATACCTGCAACGGTGACACTATATTAGCTGGTGTCAACATATAACTGAATCTGAAGTTCGATGAAAATACTTGCGTTAGTTCTTAAGATTGGAATTTGCGGAAATTATGCAGATCCCCCCTCCCCTCTATTGTGCAAATTATGAAAAATGCAACACAGCAGCGCCATATGCTGGACGATTTACACCAAAATATAAAAAAAACACCAAATTATATTAAGGACAAATTAAATCTGAAATTTGATGAAAATCCGTCCATTAAGCATTCAGATAGAGTTATTGCAGAAATCTAAAAAAAAATGTAGAATAGAAGCACTATTTATTGAGCGATTTACGCCAAAAAATCGGAATCAATTTATAACAAGGACTATCAGAATATATTTTTTATGAAAAACTGTGCATTATTTCTAGAGACAGAGCCCCCGCAAAATTTAGGTCGCATATACATACAGCCATTTGGTAAAGTTTTTTGGTATATCTGACCCCTAAAACATGTAAATCCGTTGAAAACTAGAATTTACATAAAAAATTAATCATCGCCATTTTATATCAGAGACAGACTGGGCATAATCTCTACATTAAACATATATATTTTAAATATTAAACTCTGTACATTAGTTCTTGTGACAGAGTACCCACGAAATGTGTGTCACATGCAGACAGAGTAACAGACTCACATTTTGTAAAAACGGGATCTCCGGCCCCTAAAACGTCTAAATGTTTCGAAACTTTTTACGAATCCTATACTTTCTTTTCGTAATAACAGAAGAAATAAGAAATACAAAAATTATCTTTGAAAAAATAAATTGTTAAAAGTTTTTTTTCTGTGTATTTTACTGTACAATTCATATCTATACTAATAAAAGAACAAAACGCTCTGTCTGTGTGTGTGTCTGCGATGGCTAGCAAAATCTACGGGACGTACGAGGCTCAAAATTTTTATGCGAGTAGCCCAATACCTCTCCTGATTCACCTGAGGCTCAGAATTTTAATTTTTTGATTAGTTTCATAGATATTAATTATGAAGCGGAACTCACTCCCTTCAAAAAGTCACTTTTTAATGTTCCGGGAAATAAATCGTTTGCACATGCGCACAAACCCTTTTATCCATCTAAACGAAAGAAGAACCATTTATCGGCGTTTATTTCTGATTTTGGATCATTTTGTTTAAATCCAAATCAACCAAACTGCCCTATGCAGTTAATCTTAAGAGACATATTTCGAAAGATCATATTTTAGGTCTCAAATGCAATAATCATTTCGAATAAATGTTGCAGTTAACCCTTTGAAAACAAATATTCAAAAGTGGTCGTTTTTTCCAAAACTATTTTTCTCCCTTTTGTCAATGCCCCTCCAGGGCGTAATTTTTAAGATATAAACAAACCAAAAAAAAAAGATATCAAAATTGAAACTTTTTTCTAACCGATGGTGCAATTGATTTTAACATATTTGGATTTTAACCCTTTCAAATACACTGGCAAAAGAAGGTCATTTTGCGACTCGCAGAGAGGGTATTTTTTTCTATGCTAAAATTATCTTAACTTACATATTTCAACTCAATCTTTTGAAATCTTCTCAATAGAAAAAATTTATACTCCCTACAGAAAATTCGAAAAGTTCGGACCGATAGAAATATTTTTTACAAAATAAAATGTGCGAAAAATTTGATGAAATCAATAAAAACCGATCGTTTTCATTGCGGTTTTGCCTTAGCAAAGCGCAATCCTATAGGTACCGGCAAACAAAAAACATATTATTAAAGCTTAAAAACATCCTTATAATCTATGATGCAATCGGTTTTTAAAATATAAGATTTAACCCTTTCAAATACACCGGCAAAACAAGTTCACTTTGCAACTCACGGATAGAATATTTTTTTCTACGCTAAAAGTATCTAAGCGTACATATTTCAGCACAATCTTTTAAAAGCATCTCAATAGACCAAATTTACACCCTTTTAAAAAAATTTAAAACATACGGACGAGTAGAAATATTTTTTACAAAATAAAAAGTGAGAAAAATTTGACGAAATCAATAAAAACCAGATCGTTTCATTGCGGTTTTGCATTTACGTGGCGCAATTGTATACGTCTTGAAAAACCGAAAATATTTTCTTAAAGCTAAAACACTTTAATAATCTATGGTGCAATTTGTTTAAGTAAAATATGAGATTTAAACCGTTCAAAGACACCGCAAACACTAATCATATCCCGGCTCATGGAGAATACATTTTTCCTACGCTAAAAGTAACTAAATGTCTTTATTTTAGCACAATCTTTTTAGAGGCTTTCCATAAACCAGATTTACATTACTTGCAAAAAATTTGAAACTTTCGTATAAATATTTTTTTTTTTTTTTTTTACAAAATAAAATATGTGAATTTTTTTATGAATTCAGAAAAAACCTGAGTGTTCCGTCGCGGCTTCGTTCGCTTTCGGTAAGCATAGCTTCCAAAAAATCAAATTTCATAGAGAATAAAATGTTAAACAGCATGTGCTTTAAATTCAATAACTTTTCGCGATTTTTCCATTTAAAAATATAAATTTTGAGAAAATGGGTTTAAAGATATAAAACCATAGAAATTTGAGTTTAATTTAAAGGTCATTTAG
Organism: Maratus speculifer; assembly: GCA_964019185.1. Taxonomy (NCBI): domain Eukaryota; kingdom Metazoa; phylum Arthropoda; class Arachnida; order Araneae; family Salticidae; genus Maratus; species Maratus speculifer. Next base: position 281,935,820 of record OZ025291.1, read on the forward strand.
AAAACAAATAACACATTTGAAAACTAAATAACATCACGGGCCCGGGCAACGCCGGGCAGGTCAGCTAGTTACGTATATTTTAAATAAATACGTACACTTCATTTTATGCAATATAACTATAATTATAGTTGCATAGCCCCTTACTGATTGTCTAAGGTTTTAAAAACAATTTTGAAGCATGAAATATTTTTTAATTATTCCGCATCGCGTAGAGCTCGATTACGAAAGGGGCTGTGCAAATATAATTTTATCAACTTTTTGTTAATTTTGGACTTCTCCCCCCTTCCGATTCATACGTTAACTCTTGAACACCTCCCCCTCCCCCGTTAATGATATCGTTATCAAAGTTTAGAAAATTTTGATTTCTATAATTTATTTTACTCGAAAAGACATAAAAAAAAAACTTGTTTCATTTATTTTTCGCATACTTTTATGATTCAAATGATGAGAAGTTAATAAAATATCATTTTTCATATGAAAAAACTTTATATCACATAACAATTAAAAGAAATGCTATTTAAATGAATCTTAGGATACCTTTTTGTTACACAATGCATTCAACAATAATAAAGAATTATTGTACTTGCACCGAACGGAGAGGGGTGGGGAGCAGATAGAAATTCATATCAACAAAACGAAGACACAAATTCTTTCTCTTTTTCTTTATTAGTAAACATAAGCTTCATTTCAAATACACTTTACATAAGGTTTCTCGAACTGTGATTATATATGCATACACATATGAAGAAAAATAAGAATTTTAAACGTTGGAGTATATTATATTTTAGAGTTTAATAATTTTATAATAATTTAGCAATTTTAATAACTCTTCATTTTAAAAAAATAGGTAACAGGCTTTAAAAATAACGTAATATTTTGTACTAAAGACCATGTTACAAATAAAAAGAGAAACGATTGATGATTAAAAATGATATTTATATCAAAAGACAAACCTCCACCCTCCTGAAAGGATAACATATTTGCACAGCCCCTAATATAAATTTGTTTGTTCTTAAAACATCAAAGAGTTCATCCTTTTTTACGTCTAATTTTACATAAAAATAAAATCCTCTATGAATAATTAATATAAATAAAACAGTTTTAATAGACATGCAATTGAACTACTCATTTAAATCTCTGAAATTATTGGAATATAAAAGAAATTATGGGAGAAAAACATTTTCAGAAACGATTTTATAATTAAAGAAATTGTAACTAAGAGAAAAAAAAAGAGTGAAAAAAATTTGGAATTGTCACATTCCTTCCTTTGCTGGAATGTCCCATTCCTCCCTGTATTCTATGTTAAACTTCTTGTAGCGACATAAATGCTGCTTTTAGACATAGTTTAAATTATGGATGATATACAGTATAATGTTCTATAAATAGAGAAACAATTACGTATATACATAAATAAACAAGTCATTAACACACAGAAAGCATAAAAATATATAAAGCAAATTTACTTTTGGTTCTTTAAATGTTCTTTTCATTTTTACAATTGCAAGCTTATGTAAATCAGCTATTTTATTCAACTGAATATTGGAGATGCTTTTGTTTAATGGAATACGTGACTGATGATTTGTTTATTAATAAAATATAAAGAGAAAAATGTACTGTCTCATTCCACCCCACTCTCCCTTATTAAGTAACAAAATCTTGGGTTAAGGAATTTAGGAAAAATTTCAGGTGTTTAATTTTTATCATAATAAAGTAACAATACAACAAGAAGAAAAATAGACATTTAAAGATTTTTAATAAGTAAGAATAGAGACAAAGATAAACATATTTTCTTTTTTTATTGAAGGAAGGGAGGGGGATTTTTCAAACGATTGATAATATAACTTATTGAAGACTTACAATTAGCGAAAAAAAAAATGAAAATTAATTAGGGTGAATGACTAAATTTTGTATGCTTGTAAGACGAGGGAGGGGGTTATGATTATTTGGATTTTAAGGATATGACCTATTATTTATTCTTATAATAAAGCAACGGATCAGGAATTTTTTTTTAAGTATAACTTAAGATTTTAAACTTTATATATTGAGGGGGCAAAGAAAATAGCGATTTATTTTTCTTTTTAGAAATGGGGAGTATTAGATGACTTATCTACATTAATAAAAATTTACAAATAAGTAAAGTACTAATAGCCCAGTGATTATTTGGTAGAATTCGATATTAAGGGAAAATAGAAAATTCGTTTAATCCCTTTAGTTTAGATCTACAATGAATACATTAAGTTTTCTCCTCATATTAGTGGAGCGTTAGAAATATATTAGATGTACAGTTTAATACCATAATAATATCTCAAAAGAGCTAACTACCAAAAACATTGTCAATATAGGTGTTGTAGAGCTTAAAATTCCGAGTAAAATGAACACTTACATTTAATATTTATGCTGAACATTAATGCCACAATTTTATTTCAAAATTTAACCGCAGTGTTCAGGAGGTTTAACTTAAAATTAATTAGGGAAAAACTTGAAATTGAAGTAAAACTTAGAATTAATGTACTGACTTTTTACCCATGTTAGATGAATGTTAGAAAATATGTACATATAGTGAAACTATACTTTTTTTAAAATTATCTTAACAATATTCCAAAATAACTAATTCTATAGAAACCATTAGGAATACAAATGTGTTAGAGTTTGAAATTGAGTTGTCTCCATATAGTGAAACTATACTTTTTTTAAAATTATCTTAACAATATTCCAAAATAACTAATTCTATAGAAACCATTAGGAATACAAATGTGTTAGAGTTTGAAATTCACAATAAAATGAACATATTTTTGTCACAATTCTATATCAAAAATTTATCTTAATCGTTAATCCAAAGCTCTGAACTAGGAGAGATCAAGTTATCCATTCGCTCTGTCTCCATTTGTTACATACGTGTACATTTTTAACACATTCGCTGCCGATCACGCACCAGCGCGTGATATGGCGCCAATGATGATGAGCCACTCACGCGCTATAAATATGTTAGGATTTTATTTTACATATTTTGAGAATTATAATTTAGTATTTATTGAGAAAGTGGTGCATGAATGATAGCTGTTTTACATTTCATTTCGCAACTGACACCGCTAGTTAAACCATTGGTTTAAGTGAAAGATTTTTTATTTAAAGACTGATTTTTTTTTCAATATTTCTAAGGTTTTAAACTTTTATGAATTTAAATGAAGATTCTTGTATACTAGTCGAAAATCCTTTTATTAGAACAATCTTTGTCCTTTGCACAAAATATGGAAATTTAAAATCGCACTATTGATTGACCTTGAACTTCTCTAGGGGAAAGTCTTATGCACACTCATTTGATCGCTTTACCCTCCCCCCTCTCATCCTTGCACTTTATTTTCAATTTCCTTAATTCTAATAGATGCGCACTATTGTTCACTCTATATACATCATATTATTTGCTATACATATTTCATACTAGAAATAATAAAATATTTCCCATCATTTACAAATCACTTTTGAAATATTCTAAAAATTATGAAAATATGTACTTTTTAAACTAATTTGTTCGTAGCGGCAAAAGCTCACCTAGCAAAAGGAAGAAACATACTACATGAATTTCTAATCTATATTGATGGAATTAAAACAATTTGCGGATTTCGCGCAATTAAATCAGACTTCAGCCTGTCTTTCATACCCCACCACTGGGCTATAACCCGCAATGAAGAGGTTATGCCACAGTTCTCAAAATATCCATCCTAATTAATGCACAAATGACTAAAAATTACATGTACATAATAATAACAAGCACTGTAAACTCATAACCTCGTTTGTTAACAGTTCAAAGCTCTTGTTTAGCGATTTAGGCAATACTTTGAAGTAAAATTGTGAAAATTCAACAAAAATGTTAAATATTGGTTATCAATTTAATTATAATTTTAAGTTCTACAACATGTGCATTGACAATGTTTTTGATGAGTTTAATTTTTTTTAGTTTATTTTTATTCTAATTAAAAAAAAGTTTCTCAATTATAAATTTATAGATATTTTTTAACGCACACCTAACAAGAGTGGGAAAACTTAATACATTTATTCCCCTCCCTTCTAGACCTAAACTAATGAATTTAAATAATTTCCAGCTTTCTCTAACTAATTAAGAGTTCGGCTTTTTCCCCCTCCTCTACCACTGGACATGAAAGAGTTTTAAAGATTTTCTATGTGTAAAGTTGAAAAAGGGGTGGGGGAGGAACAAGAAAATGATATTTTTGGATGCAAGAAAAGTCTTGATAATTTATTATGACAATAAAATAACGCATAGAGCACAGATTGGATTTTATTTTATGTTATTTTAAATAAGGCACTTTTAAAGAGTTTTCAAATTTTGAGTACTGTTATTGTGTGAAGAAAATTCGGAAGCAAAATTTTAAGGGTGAAATTCATATCAAGTTATAATGAAATAAATGAGATGTAATGAATGGTTAATGCATTTTATTCACTCTAAAGAAACAAATAGTAACAAGAATTTTTTTTTAAAAATAAAGTTTTAAACACTTTAAATTTTAGTATTGTGGAAATGAGGGCAAAAAAGTAAAGTGAAATTTCTTAAAAAAGAGCAGGCAAATTTAATTCATTACATAAAACAATTGAAATTTCGTACTTATAATAAACTCAGACGTAAAAATAGTTATTTGACCAAAATATAAATATGTAATTAACAGAAAATAATAGGAATATTAGCTTGCTAATAACTAAAAATCAAAAAGTCCTTTTTGAATCTTTGATTTTTACTTATTAATCAAGTAGAATGGAAATATAATTCAACTCATAAAGAATAAAAATTTACTTACTCAGTAACTAGAAATTTTTATCAGTTTCCGGATTCAAAATGGATGCATTTCACGCTCTGTGGTTGTGTCAATAGTCATTACGTCACCACTAAAGCCCTTTCTGATTGGCTAACAGGTGAAACTAAGATATTTAATGTATTTGTACTATGCGAGTGGTAAATATTATACCCACTTACAGATAAAATTTTAGTAAACAAGCAGATTTCTGCAGCTTTACAAAAACTAGTTTTGTAGGTTTCCAGATTTTTTTTTACAGTGTATACAAGAATTAACAGCCCTAAAATATCGCCAAAGGTCGGTATTTACAATCAACCTTTTATAACTCATTCTAGCAGTTTCAGCACAAAATTCAATTACATATCTTAGATTCATGATTTTTATGTATTGATGTTTTTTTTAAAATTTCGTTATGGTATATTAATTGGAAAAATATGATGAGCTGTTTATATTAATTTAAGTGCAAACGGGTTTATCTTTCGTAATCATCTGCAGGCGACAGAAAAATACAATATATATATATATATGTATACACACACACACACATATATATATATATATATACACACACACACACATATATATATATGCATGGCAATTAATTTAAAACAATATAAATTACGTAAATTGCCATGTAGTTTTCAAACCAATTGCATTTGAAAGTACATTTTCATCCTTATTCTACTGTATAAAAATTAAAAATGTGTGGTACTTAAAAGTTTTAAAAATGCAATAAAAGTTAATGAAAGTTAAATTTAATCATCTACCGTTTCCATAATCAAAATGACGTCAACATTACGCACGGACACGTTCCCTTTATAGTATAGGGAAAATTTAATCTTAAATTATTAAAATTTTATTGTATTGAATGTTAAGAAAAATGAAATGTAACTTTATTGTATATATTGTTTTTCAAAAAGTTAAAATTATTATTACTTTAAAAATAATTGTATAAGGATGCTACTTTTGAGTTTTGGAGTAGTTTAATGAAAATGTAAAATAAAAATTGCATTTTCTTTTTCTTTTTAAGAATTTAGGTTATATTTCATTGTAAATCAGATTGTTAATATTACAGAAAATTTGCTTCTGTTTGATTAGTCCTTATTATTTTAATATATGATCTTTTATTTATTATTTATTTCTGCATTTGTGTAAGAAAATAAAAATATGTAAAATTCTGTTTTTCCAAGAAAATCTTAATAAGATTTTTTTCTCAAGAAGATCTTTAAAATATTTTTTCCCTTTATTAATTTAAAAATCTTTTCCTACACTGTAAAAAAGAATCTGTAATTTTTACATAAAATATTTGTATTTTTTACAGAATAAAAACCTGTTTTAGAGAAAAACAGATTTTTTCTCTACGAAACTAAATTTCGTAATTTTTAGTGAAAAAAGCTGTATTTTTTACAGAAAAAAATTGTTTAAATGAAAAATTACTGATATTTTTTGTAAATTAACCGGTTTGAAACTGGCGCCAAAATTGACAGTTTTTTTTTTTTTTTTTTTTTTTTTTTTTTTTGTCAATTTGAGAGAATTTTTTTTTTACAGTGTAACGTATATGGTTTTACAGCATAATTTTTGTAAATATATACGAGATTTATACAGTCGAACCTCGTTAACATGAATTTCAAGGGAAATCAAAATTTTGTTCATATTAATAGTAATTCATGTTATTAGTATCAGATCTTTATAGGAGATTGTGAAAACAATTCATATTAAAAGTAATTCACGTTAAGAGTGTTCATGTTAATGAGGTTTGACTGTATTACATTTCTGGAAATTTGATTAAAGAGACAAGAGGGGAATTTGCTTGCATTAAATTCATTCATTACATTTTAATATACATTTAATATTCATTTTAAGTTTAACTTGATGCATGAAATAAATATTCACATCTATGTGGAAACAAAGAAAGTTCCTTTTTCTCCCAAAGACCTAAATGATGTTTTATTCCTTCGACAAAACAAGCTAAAAAATTAATACTTGCGGTTTTTGTTTAAATACTACATTGTGTAGGTGAGAATGATTTAAGTAGGTGGTATAATAACTTTCTTTCTTTTTTAACTTTTTTTTTTTCTACCCAAACCAATTAAAGGTTGGAAAATTCCCGCCGTTTAAGCGACAGTTGTAAAATCAGGTTTTAATGTTAGTGGAACACGTGGTTAAATTAATTCAATCTGTGCATCCTTGTTTATTTTTCAGATGAATGTAAAAGTGTGAACGGAAATACCTAAAGAAGAGATTTAGTAAAATGGTATTTTTCAGTTTTTTCCAAACTTTATGGTTAAAAGGTTTTACATAAATATTAAAATTTGGACTGATAGGAGGCTGTGCATATATAATGTTATCATTTTAGGGGGGGGGCAGGGGTGTCATTTCAAATGATATATTAAGATATCTCCAGGGGGAGAGGGGTTGTCTGTTGATATAGATATCATTTTTGATACAAACAAAAATTTCCCTTTTTTATTTGTAATATGATCTTTAGTTCAAAATAGTATGTTGTCTACTTTTATGAAAAAACAATATTACAATTAAAATCACTATAAAATTATTCTAAAATGTGAAAAATTCCAACGTTTGAAATTCCCATTCTTCTTCACATGTATGCATACATAATTACGTATCGAGAAACCATATGTGAAGTATATTTGGAATGAAATTAGTGTCTGCTAATAAATAAAAGAGAAAGAGAAAGCATGTTGTGCACTTACTTTGTTATAAGAATTTCTATCGACTCTCCAGTTCTCCCCAGTTCGGTATAAATGCAACAAGAATTTATTACTGTTGAATGCATTATGTAACAAAAAGCTATAATAAATTAGTTTTAAATTGTAGCTATTTCTTTTAGGTGTTATTTGAAATAAAGTGGTATTTTATTGATTTCTCTTCATTTCAATCAATAAAGTAAGCGAAAAATAAATTTAACCAGTTATGTATCACTTTATACAAAAGAAATACATTATAAAAATATTAATAATAATAAAAAAAATACTTTGATAACGATATCATTAACTGGGGGGGGGGGAGGGATTCGAAGGATGATAAAGTATGATATCGAAAGGGGGTGGGGGTCCAAAATTACCAAAAAGTTGATAACGTTACATTTGCACTGCCCCTAAGTATAAGCAAAAAAGTTATAGCCTATTGCATTTTAAAATGTTAGAGATTTTACACACTATGAAGATACATATGTTTCGCAATATATAGGAAAATATAATGTAATCTCTTTCTGTAATCGCTTATAATGTTAGTACTCTGTTAGTTTTTTCGGTGAAATATTCTTCCTTTTTATTTATAATTTATTTCACATGCTTTCGTAGCATGCATATCTCAATTTGTCATTGTTTTGATTAAAAAAAAATAAATAAAAATTGTGTAAATGTAAATCCAGTTTTTATGAGAATGATTGTGACAGAAATAAAAGTAACAAGCAAAAAAAATCGACAATGAAATAGTAAAGTAGACATATAATTGTTAATTATATACAGGGTGTTTAAAAAATGACAGGTATATTTGAAAAATAAAAATTAAACGAGCAGCATTAGAAATACACCGTTTGTTGCTATATGTTTAGGACAATAGTAAATTTTCAGGCATACAATTTTCGAAATTAGTTAAAATTTTCAACAACAGATGGTGCTGCAAGAAATTTGAAAGCTATAGTAGAAAATGCAATCTGTGAGTTTGCCATTCTGTAAAGCCTCTGTCCCTGCCCTCGCAGACACTCGCGAGCTGATGCTACTCCTATGGGGAGGCATTTTTGTAATAACTCTTTCGCATTTTGACATTTTTAAATAATTTTTTTTTGCATTGCATAGCTGAGGTCCCTCTCAAGGTCGCTCCTTGATTATATATTTTTGATTTTGGTCGCAGGTATTTTCTATAAAGTTACTTTTACTTCCAAAACCGATTTCGAAAGTGAAAGTAACTTTATAAAAAAAATATCTGCGACCAAAATTGAAAATGTAATCAAGAAGCGATCTTGAGAGGGACCTCATCTGTGCAATGCAACAAAAATTATTTAAAAATGTCAAAATGCAAAAGAATTATTACAAAAATGCCTTCTTATAGGAATATAGCTTTAGCTCGCGAGTGTTTTCGCGGGCAGGGACAGAGGCTTTACAGAATGGCAAACTCACAGATTGTGTTTTCTACTATACCTTTCAATTTTCCTGCAGCGCTATCTGTTGTTGAAAAACTGAACTAAATTCGAAAGTTGTATGCCTGAAAATTTACTGTTGTCCTAAACATATTGTAACAAACGGTGTATTTTTAATGATGCCCGTTTAATTTTTATTGATTTTTCAAATATACCGGTCATTTTTGAAACATCCTGTAAGATGCCATTAAGACATTTGTTTACGTCTTCTGACATTCTTGATCAATTTTCATTTAATGCACTGCATAAAAGAATCTATAAATGTTATTAATTATAAACACGTTTTATAGAGTACCACCAAAGTAAAGTTGAATAACACATTATAACGAAAGCAAGAAGATGATTTTGGGGAAACGGTATTTAGTACTTATAAGATTTTTAACCCGTTCGGGTCTGATGTACTATTAATAGTGCATGTCTTTTTCATCAATTATTATTTTGTCTTAAAGAATACTTTTGTTATTTTTTACATAAAGAATTTCTTATTATGACTTTATTTATGTTTTATAATAATAATAGTTTACTTAATTCTCTTTGCACCACTGGGGATTCTTTTATTTCATACTTATATTTCACCTTGTAAATTTAAAATATAAGTTACTTTTCTGGATAAATCGTGTGTGATTAAATGCAAAAAATATTAGAAAGTTGTAATTCCCTCTCAAATTTTGATGTAATACGTTATTTTCCAAACGTCTTAAAAAATCTTCCTCAGCCTATTATCATAAAAATATGAATTGATAGCACACAAAATAACTGCTTTCATTAGATCTAAGACAATGAGATAATCTTTAAACGTCAATAAGTCTATCTGAATAGCTACGTTTAATGTTATTAAAATAAATATAATTGTATTCTCAAAATAAAAATTATTCGGACCCAAAAGGATTAAATTACAGAAAAATTCGATGAGCTAGGTCTTTTTTGTTTGTGTATATAAATCCGAATTTCATACTAGATTTTTTATACTTAGGGGGGACCTTCAAGTCAAAATTTTTTTAAATGATTGGAATGTGCTAATGTCTAACTTTCCTTTCAAAAAGAAGATGAGAAATGCCCTAAATATCGATTGTAAGATGAAATGAAATGAAATAGCTACACAGTGAAAAACTTTACATTTTGAGCATGATTGGCGATGGAAGGCTAAACTGAGGTTTGAATATTTTAATTAAATACTCCAGGAAATATAATAAGTTTTCCCTCATGAAAGAATGTGAATTTGATACGTTTAAATTCACTGCATTCCATTTTGTCATCTAATGAATGTTTACTTCTGAGTGAAAACTTTATGTGATGATTTAATAACAATTTTTTCTGTGATAAAAAGAAGGGTATAATCATGCTAATAATCTGATTAAAATATTTCGACGTATATTTCAAGTAAAATAAGCATTTTGCAAAAGATCTCTAAAAAAAAAAAAAAAAAAAAAAAAAAAAAAAAAAAAAAACTCTTTTTGAAATAAGATCTACCAGTAATTTTTGGAAAGAGGAATATGACACTATGCCCTTAATTATTAACAGATATAATAATATAAAAAAGTGTTTAATTTGCTTTTGATTTCAGGGTATTAATTTAAATCTGAACAATTTCAGTCACATTCGTGATCATCATCAGGGGCAGGTAACAGATATTCGATGTTTCACTCTTGTTCTCTGAGTCAAAATAAACTTTCAATGAAATAGCAACAAAGGAAAAAAAAAGGGGGGGGGGGTAATCCAAAGGGAGGAAAGAATTATAGACCATTGAAATGTATTTTGCAACTTAAAGCAGGTTGAACATTTTTGTTTATTGTTATATCTACCAGCAATTTTATTTGTTTTAGAATTCTTATGAGTTAAAAATAATCAATTAAGTGGTTTCTGTTGTCTTTCAAGTAACTTAAACTATATTCCATAAATGTAAGTATATATCCAAAGAAAATTCTTCAATAAATGTGCAGCGATAGCTAGAAAGGTTGTGAACTTTAAAACATAACGAACTTGATCTTATATCGGATTTATCGAATCTGCATGTAACTAACTGCATATGTCTTGTTTAATTTACATTTTATCAGGCGGAGTAATTTATCCTGAAAGACTGTTTAAATGATAACTTATATACGGTAAGCTGAGAAAAATGCGGACCCTCGAGGTAACTGGGCCATAGGCTGTTCTATAAAAAACCGTTGATGTTTTTTAAGTTTTAGCTTATATGAACAATGTCCCCTAATCTCTACTTCCTAAAACAACGTGTGTCAAATCAATCATAACACTGTCTTAGCTGCGATAGGTTGCCGAAAATTCCCGTTTCTTTTTTTAAATATAATATCAGTTTCGATGTGCTTCCTTGAAACATTTAAAATGCCTGACTTACACATCGATACATTAAAAATTTTTCTTGAACGGCTGTTCAAAAAATACCGGGAGGCAAAGACTGCGCGTATTTCTCTACTAGTGCTTAATCAAACATGTAAATAGACAATAGATGTTTCACAACAATTGATTCGATCCTGAAATTCCCCAATCAAAGGGAAATAAATGGAAACCCTTTTTCAGGAATATCTCCACTTTTTTTAAAAATTTTAATTTAATGTTTTGCAATCTTTTAAAAGTCGATAAAATTCGCGTATTTTTAGAGTTTGTGTTATCCCAACAGGGGTTGCGAGCATAGCTCGTAGGAAACAGCGTCCCTAATTGGGAATAAAACATACATTAAATTTTACAAAATAACTGAAGCTCATTTAACCTCAAAATTTTAATGCGATATATGTTCCTGTGTGTTTAAAATAAATTCATTGGTTTATAGTATCAACATAACTGATATAACTGGAACACAGAGAGCCGCTTTTATTTTAAGCTGAATCCGTATCGAGATTTAATTACTGGGACACAATCAAAATATTTGTTTCTTATAAATATGCATTTCAAAATTCAATCAAAATTTTCATTGTTTTTTTTTCAGTCAGTAATAAATATTCATATTTTAGACAAAGCCAAAATTAAAAAAAAATTCAATTTTAAGATAAATATGATAGATGCATATAATTTTATTTGAACGTATATTACTGACTTGTTACAATTTGTGTTTTACTTTTAGGTACTTTTGATTGTGGTGGGTGATTCCGTCAGAGTATTAACACAGCAAAATGTCAGAAACAAGACACAACGTCGACAAAATGAAAGGACAGTTATATTCCCAGTTTCTAACGAAACTGGTCATCAGTTACCAGTATTTGATCCCGTAGTAGACTATGTGGGAAGCAATCTTCCCTTAGCTCCTCCAGTGGATAATTATGGCAATCCTCTATGTGCATCTAAACCTGGAGATACGTTTTGTGAAAAAGTGGATTACTACCCCGAGTAAGACATCTATTGTTTTTGTTATAGTAAAAGTAACATTATTGTCTATTGCAAAACTAATGAATAGAATGAATGAATTGATAACAATAAACTTCCGAGTAAATTTTTTCAATTTAGTCTCGTATAAGTATACAGTCGGCTCTCGTCAATTTAAACTCGTCAGGACCACAAGAAATGTTCGAATTATGGAAAGTATGAAATGAGAGCATGCTTAATACGGTACTATTGCAAATGAATTAATGTTAAAGTGCTTTTTAGAATTTATTATGTCTGTTATCATCAGAATGTGACTTAAAATTAAATTAGAAAGTATAAAACATAAACTAAATAGAAGATTAGAAACAAGCACAATGGAATAAAAATCTAAAGCGTCATGCTGGACAGACAGGGCACTTAGAAAGTGGATATCAAATGCATGGGATTATATGTATGCTCGTTCCGAACAATTTCCATAAAAATCAAAGAAAGAAAGTTATTCAAATTATTTGAAATTCGTGAGAAAGAAAGGAAGAATGAAAAATCGGAATTCTCATTAATTCGAATTAAACGATGTCAAGAGAAAATGAGTTCGAATTAAAGAAAAAGATCAACGTTATTCTGCCATTGATAATTTCAGGACTTCATGTTTAGTTCGAATTAAGCGAAGATTCGAATTATCCGATTTCGAATTAACGAGAGTCGACTGTATCACGTTTAGACAATTTTATAAATTAAGTCCTTCGAAAGCTTACCTCACTGTAAAACATTTGTGTATCGTTACTTCATAGAATTGGTGGCAGCCTTGCTGCCTTCAATTTTATGTAGTACTTTAACCGATATAACCGGTTTAACATTGTGATATTACACCAGTAATATATATTTTAATTACACCATAATATAAGTGAAAAAATTACTCCATAAAATGGAGGTAGCAGCTACCACCGATTTTATGGAGTAACGTTACATGAATTTTTTACTATACTGTAAACATCTTTTCATCCATATGCATTTGATAATTTGTTTAAAATATCGTATGACAAAAAAAGAAAAAAAAAAGAATAAAGAATACTGCCCAGTTAAACTGAAGGCATTGAGCTCACAGGCTACAAATACTAATTGCACATTAAAGCTTTATATTTTCAAGGGTTAATTCCGTTCGAAAAAAAAAATTAAGAAGGGGAAACAGCTCTCCCCTTTTCTCTTTTTTTATACTTAATCATTGAACCTCCTATACTATCAAAGACATGCTTTATCATATAAAAAATCTATATCCAAAATTCAGAGCAAATTAGATAATTCTTAATAAAAACCCATTTAGCATTTATATAATTTAAAAAGAGTTATCCCCCTCTTTTATACTTAACCATTAAACTTCCAAAACTATTCAGAGATTTGAAAATTCTGCTTGAAAAACCCATTTATATAAATTAAGGGGGGGGGGACATTAGAACCCCTGTTCCCCTTATTTATACTTATTCAATGAACACCTAATAACAGTCACGGAATCGCCTCATCAGAATAATCCTAATCTAAATTTTGAACGAAAATTAATTCTGCATGAAAATCCCATTTATATCAACTAACGGGGGGGGGGGAATTAGAGCCCCTGTTCCCCCTATTTATACTTATTCAATGAACACCTAATAACAGTCACGGAATCGCCTCATCCGAATGATCCTAATCTAAATTTTGAACGAAAACTTAATTCTGCATGAAAATCCCATTTATATCAACTAACGGGGGGGGGGGGCATTAGAACCCCTGTTCCCCCTATTTATACTTATTCAATGAACACCTAATAACAGTCACGGAATCGCCTCATCAGAATGATCCTAATCTAAATCTTGAACGAAAACTTAATTCTGCATTAAAATCCCATTTATATCAACTAACGGGGGGGGGGCATTAGAACCCCTGTTCCCCCTATTTATACTTATTCAATGAACAACTAATAACAGTCACTGAATCGCCTCATCAGAATGATCCTAATCTAAATTTTGAACGAAAACTTAATTCTGCATGAAAATCCCATTTATATCAACTAACTGGGGGGGGGGGCATTAGAACCCCTGTTCCCCCTATTTATACTTATTCAATGAACACCTAATAACAGTCACGGAATCGCCTCATCAGAATGATCCTAATCTAAATTTTGAAAACTTAATTCTGCATGAAAATCCCATTTATATCAACTAACGGGGGGGGGGGGCATTAGAACCCCTGTTCCCCCTATTTATACTTAATCAATGAACACCTAATAACAGTCACGGAATCGCCTCATCAGAATGATCCTAATCTAAATTTTGAAAACTGAATTCTGCATGAAAATCCCATCTATATCAACTAACGGGGGGCATGAGCCCCCCGTTCCCCCTCTTATACATATCGAATGAACTCCAAAAACTAATCAGGGAAGCGCCTTGTCAGGCTATACCTACATACAAAATTTCAAGTGGATCGGATATTTTTATCATGAGTTATCGCGTTACGTACGAACATACATACAGAACGGACGGGCACATAAACTCTCAGGCTATGATAGCCTGTGAGCTAAAAAGGAAAACAATTTTGCTCGGCGAATAATGCGATGAAGAAATTTTTATACAAATATTTACCACAAAATCATTTAGAAAATAATTTTATTGACTAAAATATATTATTGTAAATTTACATTAATAAACTCAATTGAAACAAGAAGGCATCTCTTCAGTTCTTTAACACACTAAAAAATAAAAATGAAAAATCATCCTTTCTCAGTACTCTATGATAAGAAAAATAGCCTTTTTATCCCGTCTATTACGATGCAGCCGGTAAAGCTTTTGTAATGGAAAACTTTCTGATAAATAAAAAGAATTAATCTTCTTCTTCTTCTTCTTCAAAAAAAGCAAGATTGATATATAATTCATCTTAAACAAACGGTCCGTAGACTTTTATTTATTTTCCATACTTTTATTTATCTCGAGCAACGTTTCATTTACATTAAAAGTAAATACCGTTGTATTACTTCACTTCAGTTCCTCTTCCTTTCGCTATTTATTCTGTTTGATTGAAATCCTTTATTCCATTTATTTTCAGCGCTGAAATCCGCAAGGCTATTCAATATTCTTCAGAAGAATTCAAAGAATTGTTTGGATCTCAGACAATCAATCCCAGGAAGATACCCGGTGATGTATCCGAAGAAACGGTATGCCCACAGCAGTCAAGGCTATTTTATCCGAAAGCAGCGGTCAATGAAAATGACCAGTGGGCATTCGTTGTAAACGACGTAGACTACGTTCAAGCAGTGATGTCTGAAATGTGCGAGTGAGTAATGCATTTCTTCTTCTAAGGCTGCATTCATATTGCAATACTTTCAGTTAAACTGAATTTCTGGAAGATCCTTTTGTATAAGACCTATTTGCGGTTTCTTCATAATAGAACGGAGGGGAATTAACAAAAGAATCAGGAGATAAGCAATCCACCCTACTTGACGGAAAGATTTTTCTTTTGCCGGGTAACCGGTCCTTTCCTACAAAACTCATTAAAGATAAAAAACGCCGTGTCGACACCGAACCGCAAGATGTGGTCAGATCTGTTTGGGGCTTAATTCTGCTTGTTAAGTTCTTTGAAAGCGTAAATAGATAGAGGCTCTATTCTGTTCTAGAATTTCGTAGATAATGGAAAGTACATTTAATGCTGCTAAATCAGCCATACTCAACGTGCGGCTCGCGGGCCGCATCTGGCCCGGTGACCTTTTATATGTGGCTCGAGACACACAATCATTAACCCGTAATATTAATGAAGACGTGCGAGTAAATAGTAATGGCTTTCGTTGTTATTTTAACCCTTTATCTACCGCATTATGAATTAATAAAAATTTTTCATTCTAAAGCATTTTAAGCAAATTGTTTAAACTAAATTAAAAGATTTGCATAATCATTTAATAAATATCTAAAGGATTTTAGAAGGATTGAAGGATTTAGAAGGATTAATTAGATTTGAATTTACAGAGATTCTGTGTAATTTTTATAACCCCACTCAAATCTTTTATTTATAATTATTTTCTTAGTATTTTGTAGAATTATAAAATATACAATATAAATATAGAAATATTTCCGCATTGAAAAATCCCCATCCCCCTCGCTCAGTGTCAAGAAAGCTGAAAACATGCAAAGGCAAAATGAATCATCCCTTTAAAAATATTTTTGTTTTCTGTAACTAATAATGCTTTTGGAACAAAATAAAGTAATGTATCTGTAACTCATTCTAAACAAAATTACAACTAACTGACGTATAAAAAGAATTTTATAATAAGTAATTTTATTGGTATCTAAGTACAGCAGGTAAATAAAGGGTTATCTAATTTCATGCGAAGACAAAATCTCTTTTGTTATTTAAAATTATGTTAAAATATCTTAAATGATGTTTTCTTAGTCAAAAATTCTTTTTACATGTCTTTGTAGTCTTATTTGTGCCATAGATTTATATACATTTCTTAATCATTAACTCTAATCAAATATATTTCCAAATTAATTAAATTCCCGTTATATTTTTAGACAGAGACTCGAAAGAAAAAAAATATTTTGCATTGAGTGAAGACTTATAAGGAAAAAAAAATATTTATTTTTTTAGAAATCGAAAATTCTGCATTATGTATTCTTAATTTTAATTTATTATGCATTTTATGTTTTAAAGTTTGTTAGGGAAGAAAACTGATGCCAAAAATTCCCTACATCACTATTTCTAAACAACAAATTTTTCAGTACATTTCTATAAAATTTGCCATAGAAATTTACCATTAAGTTTATTGTTTTGAAATAATGGTGACTGAACTGGTGAATTTGAATATTTTGGTAACATTTCTTCGATGAGAAATATTTACCTTACTGATAATATTGACTTTGATGTATTACTTATACGTTATCTTACTACAGTAAAACCTCGGTTTATGCGAAAAACATAAAACCGAAGCATTTTCGGTCAACCGGGATTCCATAGGAATTTTCGGGTAATGAGCTCCATAGGAGTTTTTGAATAACCGGGAGAATTGTAGAAAAAACTTGTTTGATGAAAAGCTGTGATCGCAATTTAGAACATCGTTGTAAAAAAAAAAAAAAAAAAAAAAAAAAAAAAAAAAAAAATGTGTTGGTACTGTATTCAAAGCACTCTGAATGACAAATTTACAAAAATTGACAAAAATTGACAAAATTACATGTTGCTCCAACTGGAAGGCAATAAATTGTTTTTTTTTAGAAGGTGGCGTGATAAAACAGCATTAAAATGATGCAAAATTAAATAAAAAAAAATTGCGAAAAAAAAGTGCCATACGTATCTAGCTAATAAAGAATTAAACATACGCAATAAACCAAATCAGTAAGTTGTCTGTTTATTTATTTCATAAAGAACACGTTTTTTTACACTATATCTACCAGTGTCCAATAACATCTTTCAAAGTTTTGATTTTTACGTATTTCCTTTCTAATTTTTAAAGCTAATAAGCATTAAAACAACTCTTCAATGTACTTAAAATGATTTTAAATAGTTTTGATCTAAAGTTTACAAATAAAATAGTAATCATAAATCAAAATATAATGGAAGGTGTCGTTTGACGTCGTTAAAAATACTGTTGACAATAAAAATTTTCAAATATAAAGAGGATTTCGGTTAAGCCGATTTTTGGAAAACCGGGATTAGGTTAACCGGAGTTTTGCTGTATTTAAATTATTCTTTTTAAAAATTTTTTATGCATGTGTAGCGGGCCACATCACGTCGCAATATAATGTTTGTAGCCCGCCTAACATCACAACATTATGTTTGCGGCCCACAAGAAAAAAAAATTGAGTATGGCTGTAATGTAGCTAAGTGGTTTATTTAGACTTACGTTCTGATTGCAGCATATTTGGATGATTCATGTTACTTATTAAACGGAATAAATACATTGCTCGATCTTGTGTTCAATCTATGATAAGCAAAATATTAAGCAAAACTTTTTACCATACCCAAACTATCTACATACTATAAATGAGGGTTAAGAAAAATACATTCTACGTTGGTTTAAATTCCTAATTAATCTAGTAATTAGTGCTTACATCTAAGATTAGGATGAAAATTTTGAATTTCATTAAATATTTTGTTTTAAAAATCTAATTGACTTTAAATTTATAGGCATCAAATTCGTATATACATAAATTCAGCAAAGTCTTATCTGTGCTATCATATACTTTTTCAAAATTTGTGAATATAAATGAAATTTTATGACTGAAAAAAGTATTCGAAAAATAATATGTATGTGTGTATTAAACTTATGCATCTATATTTCATGCACTGGAGACTAAAAATCAGAAAAACGCTGTACAGTAACATTTTCTAAGATGGAATTTTGTAGGAAAGAAAAACAAATGCATTAAAGACAAGTTTCCTTTTTAGCAGGTGTTATTGCAATATATATTTATTTATCACGTATTAGTAAATTCATTTTGCATGGATCAATCCATTTTTCAGTTTAAGATGATTCTGTCATAGACAGTTTTTTTTCACATGTTTTACTATATTTTAATTTAACTATACTTTAAAAAACCTAGAAATCTATTTTTTAAAGAATAAAGTTAAATTTTTAAATTATGATGTCGATATTTTTTAATTTTACTATCGATAATTATTTTTATGATATCGATTTAAAAATATAGTATGCATTTTATGCAATAGTTTTGACCAGGCCAAATTTTACTGATCTCTAAAAGAACCAGACTATACCGGGACAATGATTTTCATACGGGCTGGGTCAAAAGTCGGTCTGAAAATTTTGTCCTGTGAGAACTAGGAAGTATGAAACTAGTCATGGAAAAAATGAGCTAGGCCAGGCCCGAGGCTTCAGAAAAAAGAAAGAACCGGGAAGAGTAAAGAGAAGGCCCATACTGGCTCATAAGCTGCAAATGCAAATAGGTCCGAGCTCGCTCGTGAAATTTCTGAATATTCACAATATTTATTGTGTTCAGCTTCGACATTGGCATTTCTGTGTATGTTTACTGATATGGAATATTAAATATTCAGCAACAGTTATAAAGGCAATTGCTATCACATAGAAGCACGGAATTATTTAATCCGTTCGGAATCTAACATCCTACTAACAAGGGCACCACCAAACATGGTGCACACAGATTTTGATGATTTCTAAGTATGTTGTAGGGGTCATACCACTAATTATTCAGCTGAAAGGATTCTTTCAAATGGGCCTTGGTTTTTGAGAAATTGGGGGTCAAAGTTCAGCGTATATTTCAAATACTTATTAGTAAGAGCGCCGTATGTGAATCCGTGGCGTCGTGGTATCGTACGATCCTACAAGTCGAAAGGTTGCGGGTTCGAGTCAGTCATCGGCTTTTATTTATTTATTTTTGTATTTTTACACGTTACAAATTTTAAGTATTTTTATTACAAAATTGCTACAGCTTTTGATATTTTCTTAATAAATTACATTTACATTTTTAAATTTTTTCATGAAAATTTATTTTTTTTCTGCAATTTTTAAACGAATATTTTTATTGACAAAACTACAAAACTAGTTTACGCCTAGAACTTTTTTTTATTAATTATTATTCGCGTTTTTTATTTTAAGCACAATCCTGAAATAATTATTTTTTTTCCTATCGCTTTTTTATTTTATAGCATTCTAAATGAAAACTTGCCTTTTTTTTTGTATATGTATAAATAATACAAAATAATTTTCGGGTGCAATTTTTTAAACGTCTTTAGGATTAGATTATTCAAGTAATGCGTATCTTCGAAAAAATAATAAAATATTAATGCAGTAATGTTAAAATGCAAGTTGTTACCAGTTATCCAAGTTTTCAATTTTCCAATTTTCTGTAAATACATTTATCTCCAAAGTTCAACATGAACATAAGTTATCGTTTGCACAAATAATAAATGACAGATTACATTTATTTTTATAACAAATCAAAACACTCTTTCCGTAATTCAACTGAAGTACGAAAATCGTCTGTTTAATGAGATAAAATTTATAATACATATAAAAATACTTTTTTTAATCGTCTGCTTTCCTCCGTAATTATCAGAATAAATGAAGATTTCTTTTTATTGGTCTTATTTTTCAACTTTTACAAATGATGATTAAACTTTTTTTTTTTTTTTTTTTTTTTTTTTTTTACTTTTAATATATTTTTAAACATATTTATCACGAATTAAGTATTTTAGTAATATAAATTATATTGAATGCAGTATTAAATTATCTAAAAATCCAAGCACAATATTGTGTAATACACATTTGAAAAGAAAAAAAGTGACTGATTAATCTAAAAATATTAATATTTAAAGTAGTGGAGATTTTAAAATATTGAAATTTTCTTATACTTTTTCAAAATTTTAATGAAATAGAAATTTTTACTTATTTATTTGTTGCAAAATGTACTTTTAGTTGAACCCTGAAGTGCAGTCAGTTCACCATATTTTGAAAAATAATAATAAAAAAATGTTGACAAAGTAAACTGTCCTCTTCAGAAAATATCAAAAGGTTCAAAGCTGTAGAATTTTCAATTCTGCTTATAACTTGCGAAGTGTAAAAAGAACATAAAAATAAGTAAAAGGCTAAGGACTGATTCGAACCTGCAACCTTTCGACTTGCAGGCTCGTACGTTACCACGACGCCACGAATTCACATGCGGCGCTCGTACTAATAAGTATTTGAAATATACGCTGAACTTTGACCCCCAATTTCTCAAAAATTAAGGCCCATTTGAAAGAATCCTTTCAGCTGAATAATTAGTGGTATGACCCCTACAACATACTTTGAAATCATCAAAATCTGTGTGCACCATGTTTGGTGGTGCTCTTGTAAGAGCACATGTCTAAATATTATTCTGTTTTAACAATAAGGTTTTTTATGATCTCCATGTAATAACGAAAGTATCCATATCTAATAATACTATAGGATTCGTTGGGATAAGTAAGCCATTGGAGTAAGTAGATCAGAATCCTCAAACTAAAATATGTACAGTTTATTTAAGACTTATTTGTATTGATCATGTCACATTTCGTCACATTGATGGGTTTTCCATATACCGAGCTTTTTTTTCATTTATGTTTGAGAGTTTAGAACTAATATTAAATAGGCGCCCATAAATAGCTTGTTTAAAGAGTTCAAGCGATATTTTCCCAAAAAATGTTTCTAGGTTAATTTGTATTATCTTTCAATGCTTATTAAATTGTTGTGCAAAGTTTAGCGTAAAATACAAACTGCAATTTTATCTTTTACAAAAATTGTTATTAAAAAGTATTTAAGTGGAGGGGTCCTACATAGCCCGCAATTTTAGTCTACAAGGTGTAAGTGGGACCCCTTGTTATGGGGTAAATGACTCCCCTCGTTATGAGATAAGTGGCCGTAGAGTGTACCCCTTATCCAACTAACAAGGAAGGTCTCCATACGGGAATACTCCGAAAAATCTGAAAAAATTACAGAATGTTCTTCTCAAGAAGATATATACGTTTAAAAAAAATTTCGGCGGAACCTCCGTTCCCTGTCCGTAAATAAATAATGAAAATTTCTTTATTTGGCGATTTATCATCGGTTGGCGATGAAAAGCAATTTCAAAAAATGCTTTTTATGTCAATTATATTTTAAATGAAAAAAAGTTTCATGTTCAACTTATTTAGATAAATTAAATATCTTTGGTTTTGTCAGTTTTAGTTTGTTTTAAGCATAATTTCGTTACATCGATATTTATGTGTATTTATATTCAAATTTAACCATCAAAATTTGAGATTTTTTTGAAACGAAACTCAAATTTAAACTAATTAAAATTGTTTCAAGTTCAAAGTCCTGTTAAGCATTATCAATTTGATTTTGTTGCTTTGGAAATATCTCGCATTTGTTTTTAATACGTTTAAATGTATGAAAACAATTTTTCTGAATAAAATTTTTTTATAATTGAAACTAATTTTTCCAGAGATAAATAAAATAACTACAGCAATAAATAATATATATATGCAATACAATATATATATATATATATATATAATATATTAAACTCTCTAATTGTTTATGTTTAAATTCATTAAATGCCATTTACACACATTCTAATAATCCAAAAGTTTTCAGTTGCATTAAAATCGTTTGCTTTTGGCGAGGAAAAGTGCTGCTCGCCAAATTGCGTGACACTTTCGTTTTTTCACGCCAAATATTCGAAAGCTTTTTATTTTTTACAGGTTTTCTTATGTAATTCCGCCGCTAATTTTGACTGATCCTTTATTACATACATGAGTAGCTTAATTTATATTTTTTTCAAAAAATTCTGAGTATGCCCAGTATGAAGACCTTCCTTGTAAGAAAATTTAATTGAATTTGTGCATTGAAGTTTAAACAAGTTACTGTTTTCATTTTTTTCAACATACACAATTTGCTAATGTGCCAAAATTAATTTTTATAAACCTATTATATTTCTTCAACATTTCTTTTACGTTAAGGTAAAATATATGGCTTTACGCTTTAAAAAAACTCCATAGATATACTAGTTTTGTTTTCTATTCTACAATTATCTGCCATACTGATTTTAATATGCGTAGATATTTCGTACATGGATACATTTACAATAAAATATTTTATTTTGGAAAATTTCTATATCATGTAACACTTTTTCTTCAATTATTTTTGCTTTAAAGTTAAACAAAGAGCGATGGGCCCACTTACCCTTACTTATGGGCTAAAGCGGGAAAACCAGTCTTCGATCCTGGGTCTTCTAAGGCCCTCATACCTCCGATCTAGAAGACAATTTGACGGAAACCCTCTCGGCAAATCCTTTCGGACTACTTATCAAGACTTATGCATCCATACCGCCCTTCACAGACAGCTCCGGTCTTAAGCCGTGCACTGCCCCACGCAAGTCACACTGCTTTAACTCCGGAATAAAAAACGAACTAGCCGATTGCGACAGTAATCATCACCAACACCAAAAGTATGATTCCTTCACTTGGTGCCCTCTCCGAGTCATCCCTAGACCTGCAAGAATTGGACATCTATAAAGCCGTCAGAGCCATGAATCAATGCCGAGGATCCCCGAAGAGGAGTTACTTTGCGGTAAGCCCCAAGATCAACTCCTATTATGAGGAAAGATGTTTATGAGGACTAGCCGTAAAGTACAGACTCCTTCAGCGGAACTCTCGGAAGGACAGGGAAAGTCCTCACAGACCGCATAGACATGCTCAAAGACATGCTCTTTTGCAAGACTCCGTATAGAAAGACGTGGAGCCCAGTTTAAAAGCCTGTAGCTGAATTCAGAGGGTTCAGAGGGACCAGGAAAATACTTCCTGGCGGCACAGACAGCGCCTAGCCGAGATTTTCCCGCCCGATATTCCTTCATCATCCATGGAAACCCTCGCGTCTCAACACAGGGAGTCCAGAGGCCAAAATAGATGCCTTTAGCGACACAAGGTGGGAACAGAAAGCTCATCTAGATGGCGTAGACACCGCCTAGTTAAAGTGTTAGAGCATACGATATCCTGCGCGCTTCACTCAGTCCCCTAAACCTTTGCCTAGGAAACCGAGCGAGGCCATACGAGAACCTGCTACACTCTATCTTACGCCATAGCTCCCGAGGTTCCTGGGCAACGAGTGCCTCTTCTCTATGTAATGGAGGTTACTACTCGGAAGTACAAATGGTACCTCTTGCCATCTATCCCTGGAGAACGAGGAAAATCCCTCCACAATAGACGAAAGCGACTCCCTGCTCGGGAATTAGTAGCACGAAATTTAGTTTTGAGAATCTGCTAGGCCTTCATCAATAGGTACAGAAAACTTCAATAGCACACAGAAACGCAAGACCCAGATCAGACCGATGTTCGATGCGCCACTGTATTAGGCGGTGAGCGTCTGGTTCTGATCTCTACGGCGGTGGATCCTGAAAGCGTACCTGTCGGCCGATTTCTTCTAACAGAAACAGCATGCGTCAAGCAACTAGCACAACTCTGGTCTCCCGATTTGACTGCTCTCTGGTCGACGGGGGCATTTCCAGTTACCACCCAGCTAAGAATCAGCTCACTACTCCTCCAGCCGCATCGAACACTAGGGATGAGCCGCATGACGAAGAGAGAACACAAGCCGCTGCTCAAACTCTCTCCCAATAGTAACTCCGTGAGTTTCTGCATACCGACCTCGCGAGTTTTATAGACACTAGAGATGCCCTGCTCTTTCATCTATAACGTCTGCACTTTTCTTTCAGTATCCCTCGACAGTCAAGATAATTAAGGTCCAATCACTTTAAATTATCTTTTGCCCAGAGTCACCATGTAACTTCCAGGGATCGAAGTCCCTAGGGCCACCTCTAGGATCAGTCTATGAAATCCACTTTCTAACTTATCACGAGAACCGTGTCGCTGGTGGGGTCCCGAACTCGCTGGTCCACGAACGGGCTACGGCCCAGAATGTCACGCTTGTATATCCGTTGCCGCCGTACTCGCAATGATTCACAGTTGGGGGTAGTGAATTGTCCACACAAGCCGAGCTCCAGGTAACTCCCAGTCAAGGGTTTGGTTCCAGACCACCAGAGGAAGGGGACATTCACCTGATTAAAAAAATGCGGTTAAAAATATTTTAAACTTTATTTTAGAAACTAATGATAGAATTTTGTTTAATTATAAAGTCTTAAATAAAATAAGTTGATAATTTTAAATAAAAATCTTTCAAAATTTTTGTATAAGGCTTTAAAAACGAAGTGTTTTAAAAAGAGGTTTCACTTACCTAACCTGCCCTACATGAAAATCTGAAACTATTTGGCTGAAATCTGTATCAAAATTTATAATTTTTTTGGAACCATCTTATTAAATAACTAATATAACAACCCCGTCAAAAATGACGGAATTTTCATTTGCATTTTATTTTCATAATAATACAAACAGAATGAAGATTTTAGTATTGAAGAGTTTGTATTGTAGAAAAGCACATTTTAAAAATAACAATAGATTTCTACAAATACAAATGATAAAGTTTTTTTTTTTAACTTGATATTTAGTTTTTGAACAAATTTTAATTTCAAAACAAAGAGCAGTATTTATTACAATAACGATAATAATAATTAGCAAAATGAAACTCAATTTCTGAAGATTTCACAAAGCATTAAAATTAAATATTGAAGTATTTTAAATTTTAAAATACATTATTTTTATTAAAAGTATGATTCGGCAGTGGCTTTAATCATGGGCATATGATACTTTTAGTTCGATGTATTTTAGGCATGAATTAAGAAGCTTTGTGTTTTGTTTTTTAAATTTGGATTTGGCGCTATCTATACGCAGTTAATATAAACAAAACAACTTTTTTTAAAAAATAGCAGTTTTATTTTGAAAATAGCAAGTTTTTCAAGAAAATTCGCATATTTTCGACTATCTTTCGAGAAAATTCGTTTATTTCCCTTGATTTTTCGAGAAAATTTGTTTATTTCCCTTGATTTTTCGAGAAAATCGCATATTTTCTGCGATTTTTTGACAAAATTTGCGTATTTTCCGCGATTTTTCGACCAATTTCGCGTATTTTCCCCGATTTTTCGACAAAATTCTCGTATTTTCCGCGATTTTTTGACAGAATTCGCGTATTTTCCTTGATCTTTCGTCAAAATTCTCGTATTTCTCACGATCTTTCGTTAAGATTCGCCTATTTTTCGCTATTTTTGACAAAATTTGCGTATTTTCCGCGATTTTTCGACAAATTTCGCGTAATTTCCCCGATTTTTCGACAAAATTCTCGTATTTTCCGCGATTTTTTGACAGAATTCGCGTATTTTCCTTGATCTTTCGTCAAAATTCTCGTATTTCTCACGATCTTTCGTTAAAATTCGCCTATTTTTTGACAAAATGTGCGTATTTTCCCCGATTTTCTACAAAATTCGCGTATTTTCGGACGATTTTTCTGCAAAATTTGAGTATATTACACGATTTTTCGATAAAATTCGAGTATTTTTCGAGTATTGCCATCTCGATTTTCTTTCGCGAGCTAATCGCCGTCTACGTTCAATCGGCGTTTCGTTATTTTCATCAGGCATTGCTAAAATTATCGTTAAATTACAGAAACAACGATTTACTTGAAAAAATATATAAACCATTGACTTTCTCATATACGTAGACGCCATATCCCATTGTTATCTCGGCATGGTTTCGAATCCAACATCTTTGGCGAAAAGATGCTGTTTTTTGGCGGTGATCGCTTTATTGGCAACTTTCAGATTTCACAAAGAGAAAAGAAGAAGTGCGGTCCAATTCAAGACAAAGATAGCAATATGAGTTTCGGCGGGAGAAAAACCGGTTAGGCGTGCTAAATCTGCCCTCCGTCAAGTGACGGAAGGCAGACATGTCGGCCTACGAAAAGGTTGCCATTTTGGTGTCTATGTAGGTATTCAAAAAGATCAACAAACACACGTGCATTCTCAAGTACAAATAATTTTGATTGAACGATTCTCAAACGTGATTGATTCACTACATTTTTTGCGAGAAGAATACCACGATCCAAGCTACTTTCGCTGATAGCGAAACGTGACTAACCAATCAGAATTCTGCATTTTAAGAAACAGTGAAAAGTTCTTAAAAATGCATGCTTCTGATTTAGATCTCTATTAATTATTAGCAAAGTGAAATGTAATTTTCGAAAATATCACATTAACTTTTTGATATGCCGAACATTAACTCGTGTTTATTACAAAGTTCGATTCTTTATATTATTTGCCAATAGATGATTGCAAAAAGAGTTTTTGACAGTTTTAAACAAAATCAAATTATTAAAAGAGTTTAATATGATTTTATAAATATTTTAAGAACAGAATTAGATAATTGACGTGTATTCTTTTTTTTTTTTTTTTTTTTTTTTTTTTTTAATAATGCGTTCAAAGAGTCATTCATTTGTTTCAAGATTTGGAAAATCTGAATGGCAACAGAGTTCGTTTGTTTATATTGTAATCTGATGTTTACAATTACTTATTTTTAATTTGGAGCCTAATACATTATAATTGGATATGATATGCATGTTTTATAGAAAAATATGCTGTTTAAACGTTATTTTAAGTAAAAGAAATTATCTTTTAGCTGTCATATGTCTGCATTTGTTTTCCATTAAGCCTAACGTGGCGTATTGCTAGGGTCCATTCACAGATAGGAGTGGCGAATCCTGGAACCGTTCCACACACCTCGTCCAGAACGCATTTTATTATAAGTAGATGGAAATTAAAGTCGCTAATTAAAATTATTTCAAGCTAAGCAAACAGTATCACATAATGAACATATTTCGCAATTTCACATTGTTATTTTACAATGCCACAAAAGACTGTAGTTATGTTTTTATTTATAACTAGCCGCACTGGCGACCAGTTTGGTCTCCAGGTCTTAGGATTTGGTCATTAACTTTTTCTGAAAAAGGCCTTCAATGATGCATACGATTACATTAAACCAAAATATCGTTCATTTAATGCCAACCATTTAATTGTATATTAAATATTATGTGAATTGGCTAATTTACATTTCACTTTGTGACGAAAACGTTTTGAAAGTTGAGTTGTATAGTACTTCACCTTGCAGAATGAAATTGAAGTTTGATTGGATTACACGCTCGAATTATTTTTGCATGGCAAGATTGATGGTTGGAGAACTTGCTATCTGAATTATTATCTCCCTAATTTTTTTTCAATCATTGGAGAATGAATCTTTTTTTGTTTACTTTGGTGGAAACAGATTTTGGGAAGTTAATTTAAATTCCACCGAAGTAATCTCAAAATATACATGTACTTCAATCAAAGCTATTGAATACTTATATATTCAATGGCTGTGACTTCAATGTAATTCATCTCCCAAATATTAGTTTTTTTCAAGCGATCTCTATAAAAGTACAACTTTTATGCAGCTTTATCCGGAAAAATAATTTTGATTAAAACTGGCCGCTTGGCCTATGAAAAGCGAAGTGGTCATCACCACAAGCAATTGATGACAGCCAAATGCGCTTATAATAGCAATAATCTGTACAATAATTTAGCGACTTATCACTTGCGCTGGCTAACATGAAATTGGCTGCATAGCATACAAAGAGTGAAGTGGGTGAGCCCGGAAGTGTTGATGACAGTCACATGACTTAGGCTTTTATTATATAGATGATTACGTACTTACATATTAAAAATCAACCATAAAAAATATTGATAATATTGACATGAAGTGTTATCGAGACAATTGAAGTGTTTACAGTATGACAATTTTGCACAGACATTAACAAGAAAATCTGACTATTTTGTTGTAAATATTTCCAATGTAAAGCAAATATATACAAAGCAAAATTGTAAAGGAAATAAATACAGTAAAACCCCGATAATTCGGATTAATTGGGACCAGACCCAATTCGAATTATCGAAAATCCGAATTATCCGGAGAATGAGAAAAAATTAAAACAAAATGAAACATACTGTTACGAATTTTGTAAATAGTTAGTGTTTGTACTGTAAAATAATGTAAATAATCTTATTAAGCTCCATTCCTTTACTTATATTAGTTTTTGTTACATTGTCTCTGTTATCAAGCAAACTTGTCCATTATTTTCAGTGTATGTCTACGGCAGATTGGCGAAATAATGAAGATATCGCCAAGTTGGCGTCACTTTTGGCGACTAATTTTGGTCGCCAAATTTGGCGATATATCGCCAAGTTGGCGACAAACTTGGCGATTGTTGGCGATGGTAACCCTTTCCTCTCTGGTAACCCCCCTTAGATATACTGATACATTGTTTGTTGTTCCGTGGATTTTTTCGAGTAGGTTCTAGAAATTTCTAGCACATGCTCCGAACCTATATAAGAAGAGAAGCGATGCGAGCTTTTGTTGTTATTTACCAGTCAGTCATAGAGTGAACTTCTAGGTTTAAGCAAGTTTGCTTGATGTATTGAGTTTTATCTACGTTGTTTTGAATGTGATATAGTGTTGAGACATTGTATAAAGAGTCTCTGCGACCTATATTTGTACTTGTTCGATAGATTTAAACAGTTATTTTGGAATATCTTGTAATATTTGTGAGTTTCGAAGACTCTGTTGTTCTGAAGTTCTGTAAATAAATTATTTTCTACTTTTCTATAAGCAAGAGTTTGAAGTTGTCTAACCATAAGATCAAAAGAACCCAATATACGCTACAATTTTTGGTGTCAGAAGTGGGATCTTATGGCGAAAACACGAACAATGGATGTACAACTAAAAGAACTGTTAGAAGCTATTAACGGATTAAGAACAGAGCTGACCAATAAAATTGATAAAGACCAAGAAGAGTTGGCGGATAAAATGAATAAAGGCCAAGAAGAGTTGGCGGACAAAATGAATAAAAACGAAGAAAGAATGGAACAGTTGACAAATAAAATTGATAAAGGCCAAGAAGAGTTGGCGGAAAAGATGAATAAAGGCCAAGAAGAGTTGGTGGATAAAATGAATAAAGGCCAAGAAGAGTTGGCGGATAAAATGAATAAAAACGAAGAAAGAATGGAACAGTTGACAAACAAAATTGACAAATGCCAAGAAGAAGTGACCGAAAAGATTAATATAGGCCAAGAAGAAATGAAGAAAACTTTAGAAGAAAAGTTCTCGTCGGTAGAGAGACGAATAGAGGAAGTAGAAGAGAAAATTCAGAAAGAAGTTAGTAATGTAGAAGAGAAAATGGAAAGGAAAATAGAGGAAGTAGAAGAGAAAATTCAGAATGATGTTAAAAATGTTGAAGAGAAAATGGAAGGAAAAATAGTTGAAATAGATGAAAAGCTAAATAAAAGAGTACAAGATCTCGAGAAGAAGCTTTCAGCGTCCAGTGGTAATTATGAAGAATTTAGGAATCCGCCTGCTTCTCCCGTGCACATCAAACTGTCGACATATGACGGAAAGAGTTCCTGGCAAGTTTATAAGACCCAATTCACCATTGTAGCCGAAGCGAACAAATGGAGTGACGAGGTGAAAGCTTGTCAGCTGGCAGCATCTTTAAGAGGAGAAGCCGCCGACGTGCTGCAAACATTGCCCGATATGACGCAACTCAATTTTGAGACTTTAAGTTGTGCACTTGAAATGAGATTCGGCGAAAAATTCTTCAAGGATTATACGAGAATACAAATGAAGAGCCGCCATCAAAAATCGAGTGAAACCCTTCAAGAGTTTGCCTCGGAAATTGAACGGCTTGCAAATTTAGCCTTCATCGACTGTCCAACAAATGTACGGGAAATGCTTTCACTGCAATATTTCGTAGACGGAATAAAAGATCCAGAAGTGCAGAGAGCGGTACGAATGGCAGATGTACAGGATTTAAAAGCTGCATTACTATATGCCTTAAAGTTGGAAGCAGCTACACAAGCCAGCCGAAGAGATCGTCATTCAGTCCGAGGGTCAACGGTGAACAAAAGCTCAGACACTGAGAGCGACGTCTTGAAAGAAATTAGGAAAATAAATCAAGAGCTGGAAGCTTTAAAATATGGAAGAACAAGCTCAAGAAGACAGAATCTCAGGTGCTGGGGATGCGGTGATACAGGACATCTCCGAAGAAACTGCCCCAAAGTCCACGAACGTGAGATGAATTCAAGACCAGAGAATAAAAAGCCCTACCTGAAGATCCTTCAAATATCGAAAATGAGTGGCGGCGATAATGAATTATATGTGATAGGCTTTATTAACGGAATTCAATGCCGTATGGTTGTCGATACAGGAGCCAATGTGACAATAATCAGAGAAGATTTGGCTCGAAAATTGAAATCTAAACTCATCTGGACTCCACCCTGCGTTACCCTGCAAACTGTGACGGGCGACAAGATTGGCATATATGGAAAGGTCAATTTAACTATCAACTTTGGAGGAACGAAATATTACCATACGGCATATGTGGCTGACATAACAGATCCTTGCTTAATCGGACTAGATTTTCTGAAGAAGTTTGACTTCAGACTTGATTTCAAAAATAACAAAATGATCTCAAAATTTGAAGAAATAAGTCTTTTTGGATTAAATAACGAAATTGAATGTAAACAAATAGTAATAGCCAAAGAAGACATTAATCTAGATCCAAGAACAGAATTTTTAGTTCCAGCTGAAATTAAAAATGAAACTAATTACCGATTTGGCCATATAGATTATCCAGTAGACAATAGTACACAAGCAGGAGTATTGGTGGCTTCTTCTGTAGTAGACCTCTCGAAAAAGACCATTCCAGTCAGAATTGCTAACATCAGTGATAAGACGAGGACTATCAAGAAAGGAGAGGTGATAGCATCATGTGCTCCTGTGACGTGCGTAAGTCAAAATTCCAATCACTCTCAGAAATCTTCAGATAATTTAGTCAAGGATTTGTTACAAAATACGGACTTAGATCCAAACCAGAGAGATGCTGCTGAAAGTTTAATTAGAGAATTCCAAAGTTTATTTTCCCAAACATCTGAAGACTTTGGACGAACTAAAATGGCACAACACCGAATTGACACGGGAGATCACTCTCCTATTAAACAGCACCCTAGACGATTACCTTTTGCCAAGCAAGAAGAGGTGCAGAATTTAATTAAAGATATGGAAGAAAATGACGTCATCGAACCATCGACAAGTCCATGGGCGTCTCCCATTGTATTAGTAAGAAAGAAGGATGGTTCAACAAGATTTTGTGTAGACTACCGCCGACTGAATGACGTCACTAAAAAGGATAGTTACCCTCTACCAAGGATCGACGACACTCTCGACACACTTGCGGGCAACACTTGGTTCTCGACTCTGGATCTGAAGAGTGGTTACTGGCAGGTAGAGATCCATCCCGACGACCGCGAGAAGACTGCCTTCACAACGGGACAAGGATTATGGCAATTCAAGGTAATGCCTTTTGGTCTATGTAACGCACCTGCAACTTTCGAACGGCTTATGGAAACGGTTCTCCGGGGGCTGTCGTATGAAGCATGTCTTGTTTATTTAGATGACATCATAATCATAGGAAAATCTTTTGATGAACATCTGAACAACCTCAGGCGGGTGTTACAAAAATTAAAGGAAGCTAATTTGAAGTTAAGCCCTTCGAAGTGCAGTTTGTTTCGCAATGAAGTCGCCTACCTTGGACACATCATTTCGGCGGAAGGAGTTAGGACTGATCCGGAGAAGATATCGGCCGTGAAAAATTGGAGTCGTCCAGCAGATGTTCACCAGCTTCGAAGTTTTCTAGGATTATGCACCTATTACAGAAAATTCGTCAAAGGCTTCTCGATGATTGCAAGACCACTTCATAAATTAACAGAAGCCAATCAAAAATTTATGTGGACACAGGAATGTGACGCTGCTTTCGAAAAGCTTAAGGAGACCTTGACATCCACTCCAATTCTGTCGTATCCTCAAATCGATAAACAGTTTATACTTGATACGGATGCAAGCAACGAAAGCATTGGCGCTGTACTGTCCCAGGAAATCGACGGCCAGGAGCGTGTTATCGCCTATTTCAGCAAGTGCTTGTCAAAGGCCGAGCGAAACTACTGCGTAACAAGAAAAGAGCTTCTTGCTGCAGTGAAAGCCATAGACCACTTTCATCACTATCTTTACGGTCGAAAGTTCCTGATCCGAACTGATCATGCTTCTCTAACTTGGCTATTGAATTTTAAGAACCCTGAAGGCCAGATAGCCAGGTGGATACAAAAGCTTCAAGAGTACGATATGGAGATACGCCATCGAAAAGGCTCATCACATGGAAATGCAGATGCTCTCTCAAGAAGACCCTGCTCAGAGAATTGTAGATACTGCGACCGGGCTGAGAAGAAATTTAATGTCAAAGGTCCTATAGTAAGACAAGTTACAACTGGGTCTAGATCATCGCAAGATCCGTGGAGTGACGAGAGCCTGCGTAAAGATCAACTTGCTGATCCTGAAATTAAGCCAATTCTAGAGCTGAAAGAGGAGTCCAACAGGAAGCCCAGCTGGCAAGACATGGCCCATTACCATCCTACGACTAAACGTTATTGGGCTCTCTGGGATTCCTTACATTTGAAGAACGGCATCTTGTACCGAAAATGGGAGTCTGACGATGGAAAGACATGTAGATGGCAACTACTACTCCCTAAGTCGAGAATTTCTATGGTCCTTCAAGAACTGCATGGTAGTCCCACAGGAGGTCATTTTGGTGTAATGAAGACCCTGCAAAAGGTTCGAGAGCGTTTCTACTGGAATAATGTTCGCAGTGACGTGGAGAAGTGGTGTCGAGCTTGTGACACCTGTGTAGCACGTAAAGGTCCTAAGAGGCGCACCCGTGGACGATTGCAACGTTATAATGTAGGAGCTCCTTTCGAACGAATTGCCCTAGACATCCTGGGTCCACTTCCTAGAACATCTGATGGCAATAAGTACATCCTCGTTGTCATGGACTACTTCACTAAGTGGCCTGAAGCCTATGCCATTCCTAATCAAGAGGCGGTAACCGTAGCAGACATACTGATTCAACACTGGGTTTCCAGATACGGAGTTCCTCTTCAAATCCATTCCGATCAAGGAAGAAATTTTGATTTGGCTGTGTTCAAGGAAATGTGTGAACTACTCGGCATGGACAAAACCCGAACAACACCTCTACACCCTCAATCGGACGGCATGGTAGAGCGGTTCAATCGTACCATCCTAAATAGCCTCTCTCTCCTGGTGTCTAGAGATCAACAGGACTGGGACAAGAAATTGCCTCTTTTCCTGCTTGCTTACAGGAGTGCCACTCATGAGGCCACTGGTTACTCCCCTTCTCAAATGCTCTTTGGTCGTGATCTTCGTCTACCTGCGGATCTTTTGTTTGGCCGTCCTCCTGATGCTCCTTCATCGCCTGAGGAATATGTCGATGAACTCCAGGCGCGGATTGAGGAGATTCATTGCCTAGCGAGGAACCGAATCGGACTGGCATCGGAAAAGATGAAGACACGGTACGACACAAAGGCAACAGGACATGAGTTCAACGAAGGTGACAAAGTTTGGTTGTGGAATCCGATACGTCGTAAGGGACTGTCGCCAAAATTACAAAGAAACTGGGACGGTCCTTACACAGTCGTCAACAGGCTGAATGACGTCGTCGTACGCATACGAAAATCGCCACACGCCAAACCCAAGGTCGTACACTATAACCGGCTAGCCCCTTATTTTGGCCAAAGTGATTAGAAATTCAAAACTAGAATTTTAGACCATGGTCATGAAAGTCACTTTTTGTAAATATGTAAATAGTAATTAGTTCTTATTTATGTAAATTTTATTATTATTGTTATTATTTATTTATTTATTTATTTGTTTATTTATTTTAAGTGTTCTCCTCTAACTCAAGGATTGCACTGCCCGGGACGTGCAGTCTTTGAGGAGGGGGTAGTGTTACGAATTTTGTAAATAGTTAGTGTTTGTACTGTAAAATAATGTAAATAATCTTATTAAGCTCCATTCCTTTACTTATATTAGTTTTTGTTACATTGTCGCTGTTATCAAGCAAACTTGTCCATTATTTTCAGTGTATGTCTACGGCAGATTGGCGAAATAATGAAGATATCGCCAAGTTGGCGTCACTTTTGGCGACTAATTTTGGTCGCCAAATTTGGCGATATATCGCCAAGTTGGCGACAAACTTGGCGATTGTTGGCGATGGTAACCCTTTCCTCTCTGGTAACCCCCCTTAGATATACTGATACATTGTTTGTTGTTCCGTGGATTTTTTCGAGTAGGTTCTAGAAATTTCTAGCACATGCTCCGAACCTATATAAGAAGAGAAGCGATGCGAGCTTTTGTTGTTATTTACCAGTCAGTCATAGAGTGAACTTCTAGGTTTAAGCAAGTTTGCTTGATGTATTGAGTTTTATCTACGTTGTTTTGAATGTGATATAGTGTTGAGACATTGTATAAAGAGTCTCTGCGACCTATATTTGTACTTGTTCGATAGATTTAAACAGTTATTTTGGAATATCTTGTAATATTTGTGAGTTTCGAAGACTCTGTTGTTCTGAAGTTCTGTAAATAAATTATTTTCTACTTTTCTATAAGCAAGAGTTTGAAGTTGTCTAACCATAAGATCAAAAGAACCCAATATACGCTACAATACTTACAGAAAATCTCCCATATATTAAACATTGAGGGTAAACTGAGTTTTAACCCACTTCTGGCGGCGTTTTTTCTGACGCGCGATGACTGCGCCAAGCCTTGCTTTCTATTACTTTCAGGTGTCGCTTCTCCTAGCAACCCCGCCCCAAACTTTATCTCATATCACAAATGCACCCAAGAAAATCCCCATGCTGCGATTTAATAGTTTGATATCTGCGTTAACAACAACAATTCTGAATTGCTTATTTTAGAAATTTCTTCCAGGCGACTTTCGTGCATATAGAGATTAATTTTTCGGTTTTAATGTCGTTAGTTAACGCGGGTTTGGCGAGTTTTGTACATTTTAGTGATTCCTGCACCGCGAGTTTCGAGAATCCAGTGTTATTTTTCTTTTTTTTCGTTTTTTTTTTTTTTGCTTGTTTAAATGGGGGCGCAACACTCATACACGCGTTAGTGATTCCGGTGTTGATGAGTTTCGTACATTTTAGTGATTCCTGCACAGCGAGTTTCGTGGATCCAGTGATTTTTTTTCTGGTTTAAATGGGCGCGCAGCGCTCATACACAAGTTTGTGATTGCGGCGTTGGCGAGTTTCGTGCATTTTAGTGTTTCCTGCACAGCGAGTTTCAGGGATCCAGTGATGTTTGTCTGTCTCTCTTTCTGTTTGTTTGTCTGTCTATCGGTTTGTTCTTCTGTCTGTTTGTTTGTTTGTTTGTCTGTATGTTTGTCTG
Organism: Maratus speculifer; assembly: GCA_964019185.1. Lineage (NCBI taxonomy): Eukaryota > Metazoa > Arthropoda > Arachnida > Araneae > Salticidae > Maratus > Maratus speculifer. Next base: position 281,971,868 of record OZ025291.1, read on the forward strand.
TCTATTTGTCTGTTTGTTCGTCTGTCTGTTTGTTTGTTTGTTTTTGTTTGTTTGTTTGTTTGTTTCTCTATTTGTTCGTTTGTCGGTTTGTTTCTTTGTTTGTTTTTACGTCTGTTTGTTTTTTGTCGGTTTTTTTGTCTGTTTGTCGGTTTGTTTGTTTTACGTCTGTTTGTTTGTTTGTCTTTTAGTTTGTTTGTCAGTTTGTTTTTTTATTTGTCTGTTTGTTTGTTTGTTTATTTCTTTGGCTTTTTGTCGGTTTGTTTGTTTGTTTTCTGTCTGCTTGTTTGTCTGTTTGTCTCTCTGTCTGTTTCTTTGTTTTGTAGTATCGTCAAGAAACGGCAAAAAACCATATTTTCCGTATGAAAAAGGGAAAGCAAGAAACCATATTTTCAGTTTAAAACCATATTTTCAGGGAAAATATCGGCAGCTTGGGGATTTTCATGGAGGTTGCATGGGGATTTTTTTTTAATATGCCGTATTTACAATTTTTGGATTTTCAATATTTTAAAATGTGTATTTCTTTTGTATTTTCAGTCATTTTCTTTAAAATGATAGCATTTTGTATCTTTTAAAATGTGTATTTCTATTGTATTTTCATTATTGCCTTTTTAAATTGTGCGCTTTTGCGTGATATCTCCTGGTAATCACATCCGGGAGATAAAACGCAAAAACGCGCCAATATGGCTATTTTTTGAAAACGCGCCAAGAAGGGGGTTAAAACTCAGTCGCGCCAACATTGAATATTTGCGGACAGTAAAAAATGTTTATTTTGTTATTATAAAGTTTGTAACCTTCTGCTGCGCTAGTTTCGTATACCTTTTGCGGCCGTACAGTCACGCATCCATTTAAGCATAAGTAGTTCGTTGGGTAAAACCTCCACCTGAAAACAAACCATTAATTGAAGTGAGAAATTGCATTATTATGGCTAATAGTTTTTGGTTGATCATCATTGATAATGGTGTTTTCGTCTGTATTACCTTTTTTCAGTTGTGCACAAAGCGATTTTTTTGCCATTTGTAAGTGAGGCGCAACCGTCATTATTTTCTGCTTCCTACCGATTGCTAATATCGCTGCTATTAACTTTTGAGAAAACATCTTTTTTTTTTAAATGCTCACAAAATCTTCAAGTGTAATTTCTTTTTTATTTTCGTTTATTCCTCCTACTGTTTCAAGCTTATTATCAGAGAAATCGCAATTTGCAGGCCTGGAGAAGTCTTCCAGGACTTTCTGAGAGTATTCTCAGCTACTTGATCCCAAGATACAACAATCATATAAATTGCTTTCTTGATATTGTTTAATTTGAGAATCTCTAATGAAAGGAATTAAATTAATGTCATGAATATTCGTCAATCGCTTGAAGAAAAAAATTGACCAGAACGATCCAAATTATCCGGAGATCCGGATTAACGGGGTCCAAATTTGTGGGGTTCTATAATGGCACTTTATTACACACATATATACAATATAAGGCAAATATTTAAACAACACTGTTGATTAATCGGGAATATTTCTCGTTAATCAATATTACCTCGGTATTGTGCTCCAATAACCAACATTAGTTTGTTAGGCAAGAGTATGTAGTTCTGAAGATGAAGTATGTTATATAAAGTAGTATCATTAAGCATAAAAATGGTTTAACAACCGGAAATTTCTTACATTCTTTACCATTCTTTTCTAGAAAGGAAGACAAGCCTTGTTCCTACTTAGATGGAGCTTTGCCTTCAGGTGTAACGTCACACTGTCGCCAAAAGTATGCTTATAAGAGACTGCTCGCTCTCCATCCAAATCAAAAGAAGACTTACACTGATGCTTTCAGATTTCCATCTTGTTGTGTCTGTTATGTTAAGCAACCTTTTGTCATTTCAAGGACTCGAATGATCAACGTAGAGGATAGAAAACGAGGGGATACATCATAATCAACCTTTTTATGACGATAAACGGTTTTTGAAAAATAAGGTTAAGAAACTGTTCAACGGACAATTTTTATAGCGTCGATTATTGGGTTCGATTGTATGTAAAGTGAAGGATGTAATGTATATGTTTTCAATCTACTATTAGTTTTAGTTCATATAATAAAAAAATTGTATTTATTTAAAAATGTTTTTTGTGTTTCTGACCATTCTTTGCATAAAAGTTAAGACGACACACATACATAAAACTTGGCAATGTTACAGAAAGCTTTTTAAAGGAAATTTAAATTTCTGCAGGGGTTTTTAAGAGTATTTTAGGATCACATTTGTAAATCAGATTTATCATCAAGAAATCTCATCATAAGCAGCCTGTGTTATAAGAGTTTTTCATATGTATTAAAATATGGCATACACGCACTCTTTCAAATTGCCATCTTCCTGTATTTCTTTAAGTTATCTTTTTTCATTTTACAGTAATAGATTATTTACGACAAACTAACATTGCATCCAATATAACTAATGTAATAAATATTGATTTGCTAATATTGTAACAATATGTAATTCTAAAGATAAAATATATTGTGTAAACTATCTTTACGCATGAAAATTACTTGATAATCAGAAATATTTTTTCATTCTTTGACCATTTTTTTTTCTAGAAAAGAAGGCAAGCCTTGTTCCTACTTAGATGGAGCTTTGTCGTCAGGTGTAACATCACAATGTCGCCAAAAGTATGCTTACAAAAGACTGCTCGCTCTTCATTCAACTCACAAGAAGATGTACACGGACGCTTTCAGATTCCCTTCCTGCTGCGTGTGTTTTGTTAAAAGGCCTTTTTCTCTTTTCAGGACTCGAATGATCAATGTAGAGGATAAAAAACACGAAAATACATCCTGATCTCCTGATCTTCAACGATTAACAGTTTTGGAAAAATTTTGTTCAGAAATTGTAGACGAAAAACCTTTATAGTAGCCATAATGTAATATGTATGCAGTGGCATTTTATGTGTATATGTTTTGTGTTAAGTTACGAATCTTCAAATAGTTTTAGATTATATAATTACCATATATAATTGCCATATATAGTTGCCATATATAATAAAAAAATTAATAGTATTTATCTGGAAATGTTTATCTTTTAAAATTCTGTACATAGATTCAGAATAAACTGGCAGATACTATTTTCTATATTCCTAGCAATATTACATAAAGAATTGCAAGAGTAATATTATAATACGTTATGAGATTCCTAGAGCATTTTTTGCATATCACGATCTTTTCGATGATTTGAAGCGATGTGAAAACCGCCTAATCTGCGTTTTTCCAAGAGAAATGCAGCATGTTTTCATATGATGAATCAGAGAGAAAGATAATTAGTTTAAGTTTCAGTCAATGTTTTTCTTTTACTTGTCCTGTTTTATCTCAATAAATCTAACAAGGAAGGTCTCCATACTGGGCATACTCAGATTTTTTTGAAAAAAAAAATACTAATTAAGCTACTCATGTATGTAATCAGTGAAAATTAGCGGCGGAAATGCAGAAGGAAACATGTAAAAAAATAAAATACTTTCGAATATTTGGCGTGAAAAGACAAAAGTGTCACACGATTTGGCGAACAGCTCTTTTTGTCGCCAAAAGCCAACGATTTTAATGCAACTGAAAACTTTTGAATTTTTAGAATCCGCGTAAATGGTGTTTGATGAATTTAAGCATAAAAAATGAGAGAGTTTAATATATTTTATACATATATATATTAAATTGCCTATATATATATTATTTGTTGCTGTAGTTATTTAATTTACCTCTGGAAAAATATTTTCATATGTATAAAATCCTTATTCTGTAAAATTATTTTCATACATTTAAGCGTGTTCAAATATAAAGGCTAGATGTTTCCATAGCAACAGAATCGAATTGACAATGCTCAACTGGACTTTGAACTTGAAACAATTTTAATTAATTTAAATTTGAATTTCGTTTCAAATCTCAAATTTTGATGGTTAAATTTGAATTAAATACATATAAATATCAATATAACGAAATTATACTTAAAACAAACTAAAACTGACAAAAACTAAGATATTTAATTTATCTAAACACGTTGAACATGAAACTTTTTTCTTTTAAAATGCATTTGACCTTAAAAAGAAAAAAGCGTTTTTTGAAATTGCTTTTCATCGCCAACCGATGATAAATTGCCAAATAATGAAATTTTCATTATTTTTTTTACGGACGGGGTAAGGAGGTTCCGCCGAAATTTTTTTTATAAACGTATATATCCTCATGAGAAGAACATTCTGTAATTTTTTCAGATTTTTCGGAGTATGCCCGTATGGAGACCTTCCTTGTAAGATAACTGTCTACAGTTGGTGTATTTTATCTGAGGTGGAGTGTCACCCCATATCTAAGCAGCAATGAGATATTAATAAAAATTTGCTGTATTTCCCTGTATTTCTTTTCTTGACAGTTAAATTTTATCTCCTTTAATGAAAGTGTTTAACTGTTTCAGCTTTAATAATACCTAATCTTTTAGCCCCGCTATGCTATTTCTTTCTCCCAGCTATTAAAGTGTCGTCTCAATAACGTTCCGTGCCAGCGGCAAAATAAAGCTGATGTATAGTACGGTTAAATACTCAACAGCAATTTTTTTAACTTTTAAACATTCTGCAAATTTTTAATTTTTATACAATCGCATTGAGAAAAAAAAGTACTTTTAAATGCATTTTGTTTGAAAATTGTATCTAAATTTATTTTTGAATTAATTATTTTTTTGTAGTTTTTAGCGCCATTTGTTTAATGTTGGCAAAAAGAGGAGTACGCGTACGCCGTTTCTGTACAAAGTAAAAGAAAACCGAAAAAACTAGTGGAAAAATAGTAATTGTATCTTTTTGTTGCCATTTTTCCATAACAACTGAAAAAATATGCACTAATTTGAAAAAAAATATAAATGAATTAATTCTGATTAAACATGGAGTTATTATGAACTATATTTAATTTTAAATATCTATTGTTCGGTCGTATTTATGCTTCGTAATTTTGGCAAAGACTTTTATCGTCTGCATTTGTTTATATGCAAGTTAATAGAATATTTTGTAATAAACGTAGTCATGAGCGGCAGAGTTGTGACTTAGGTAAATTTACAATTCTTTAGAGTTTTATTCTATGTTTTATTGAGTTTATATGAGTGTTAAAATATGAGCTATCACTATAAGAGATCCGCCGAGCACGCAGGATCCGTCTAGGATTAAATGCAATGTGTTTATATCTTTAAATTCATCGAATTTAAGCAGAGTAAAAAGCCAATAGTTTTGTGTACTGGAATTCATGAAAAGATTATTCCAAAAGTAAGTGAATGCGATTTTATCTTCTAGTTACTGTTATAGAAAAATTAAAACTATGTTTAAAGGTGCAATGAAAGATGATTTAAGGCATATAGCCTCTGAAATAAATCTAAATATTAATGATAAAATTACTATCGCAGATTTAAACGATGTTATTGATATATAACATCGAGATATATAAAAATAAACCAGCTTTTATGCATTATATAGTATAACTATATTTGAAAATCATAAAAAAAAGAGCAAAGGCAATTTGATCGTGAAAAAATTAAGATTGAACAATCAAAAAATTTATTAGATTGAGAATAAGTATAACTGTTGAACATAAATATTTGTGCATTAATAAGTTCCATAAACAAAATATTTCTACTGTGTTTTTTCTAGTACATATTTTCAAAGTCGTGTACAATAAATAACAATAACTCATATATCTTCAAAGTTGTTGTTCTTTATTAGTCAATAAGAAAAACGCATATCATTTATTTTTCATATTTATATTTTTTATTCGTTTATTTTTCAGATTCAAGAAGAAATAAATGATTTATTGTTTCACACAGTATCTTTTGACAGGCGTCTTAAGCGACCGCATAGTTAGCGCACACTTAGGTCTAGAAATTTACTGCACCCTGCATAGTAATTAAATTTTTTAGCTGTTGGAGAGGAGACAATTGAAATCATTTTAGCCGATGAAAAGCTATTTAAACTTACTGCAATGTGTTTATCTATATTCTATAGAATTCTTTAAATAATCACATTTTCATGTATATATCACATACTAATTATCGTATGCATCTTGTGCATCGTATAAATTAATGCATCATATGTTTAAACGTCAGTAACAAAATTCTAACGGCTTTTTAAATTCATCTTGCATTATTAATTCATAGACTGGATTTAATTATAAAATGCCATTATTTTTAACATAAATTGCTTTTTAAATACTAGCTGTGTAATTGTGCGCCAACTGGTAATTGTGTACCAATTTTTAATACGGGAAATTATACTGTTAAAGATAATTCAAAAATTGCTACTTAAGCAACAGTTCGAATAACATCCTTCTAATAGTGGATTAGTTGCACGCAAGACTTAAATTAATGTGAACTAAACTTAATTCTAAATAAACGCTAACGTATTTTGGTGGTTTTGCGCTTATATCAATTTTCATTTGAATATTCGAATTTTTAAAAACGATTTTTAGAGAGTATCTTAAAAGTAACTACCATGCCAAATTCAAAGTTTTTACTTATGCAATAGGGTGGGTCTAAAAAAACTTTTTTTTGATTTTCGATGATGGCGGGTGCGGAAAAGTGGTCACTGGTGGCACTCAGTTCACACAAAAAATTTGACATTTTTTGGACTTTTCCTAACCCTGCAGCAAATGGCTTGAAAATTTGCAAAAATGCTGATTTTTGAACTTTTTTAGCTAAAAAACTAAAAATGTTAAATTGAATTAATTTTCGATGTATTTACTTGAAAAGGCATCTTTAACGTACCAGATGCTTAAATAAGTTTTGATAATGCATTATGTAATTGCTACGTGTATTTTAAATAAGCCGATGTTCATAGCTTTTTCACGTATAACAGGCAAAAATTGTATTGGTTTGAATCGTTCGTTAATTTCTCTTTTATTCATGTTCCTTGGTCTTTAAATTTTTTCTATGCGTCAAAGGTCATATATTTGGGCAACGGACAACAATATAACTCAAAAACAAATCTGGAAGGTGAGAAATGAGTGAAGCAGGACTCTAAGCGTGCGCAGTGCCTCATCGTAATATTGAGGGAGTGAAGGAAGAAATAAAAGAGAAGAGAAAATTGCGATAAGGGATTTTTATCATTTTACCATGCTCTAAACCTGCGACATTTGTTCAGTGTGGACGTGAAACCTTTTCCTAGAAAGATTTAGTACTTTTTGGATCGTTTGACGTACCATTACAGTGTTTTGTGCGTTTTATTACGACGAGCTTAGAAATGGCTAGTATGAAGGTCCATGGCAATGTAAAAGACACGCGGCAGCATGAAAGTATCCTTCTTGGGGCACCATGCTTATTGAAAGACTTGCAATCGCCAACTTTTACTGATATCATGCGACACTACTACTGGTTGCGATGCGATATGGAAGGAAAAATCAAAAAATCCAATATTAGTCAATAGATGATGTTATTAAAATGGTAGGTGAAAAAGTTACCGAAATCTGAATAAAAGCTTCCCACCAGTGTTTACCCAACTATCAACTTAAAAAAGATTAAAAACTATTAAAAGAAGTGTAGATATTGGAGAAATCCTGTAATCGTATGGTTTTGAAGTAAAGACAGCCCGCGAAGAATTCGTACGAAATGGGGAAACTTCTCTGTTTGATATTGCATCTTGTAAGTGTAAAGACTTGAACAATCGTAGCTGCGACATCAGGCGTAAAGTACCGCAACAACAGGTGGACTTCTTGAAAGACAACTATCTCTCGTTAAAATTGTATCCCTTTTCATTTTCCGCGATATTTTCTTCTCAAGAGTTTTGCTTGGTTTTAAATCAACATTTCCGATAAACATTGTTCGATCAGCTCTTTGATCATTCAAGAAGTTCAGCTCTCCGTACGGATGTCGCAGCTACAATTGTTTAAGTCTTACAAGCTGCAATGTCAAAGTAGAGGTTTCACCATTTCGTACGAATTCTTCTCGGGTTGTCTTTACTTTCAAGCCCATACGATTACAGGATTTCTCCAATGATCTGCTCTTCTTTAAAAGTTTTTAATCTTTTTGTAAATTGATTGTTGGGAAAACACTGGTCTGGAAACTTTTATTCAGATTTCGGTAACTTTTTCACCTACCATTTTAATAACATCATCTATTGACTAATATTGGATTTCTCGATTTTCTTCCATATCGCATCGCAACCAGTAGTAGTGTCGCATGATATCAGTAAAAGTTGGCGATTGCAAGTCTTTCAATAAGCATGGTGCCCCAAGAAGAATACTTTCATGCTGCCGCGTGTCTTTTACATTGCCATGGACCTTCATACTAGCCATTTCTAAGCTCGTCGTAATAAAATGACTAAAACACTGTAATGGTACGTCACACGATCCAAAAAGTACTGAATCTCTCTAGGAAAAGGTGGTAAAATAACAAAAATCCCTTATCGCAATTTTCTCTTCTCTTTTATTTTCTCCTTCACTGCCTCAACATTACGATGAGGCATTGTGCACGCTTAGGGTCCAGTTTCACCCCTTCTCACCTTCCAGATTTGTTTTTGCGTTATATTGCTGTCCGTTGCCCAAATATATGACCTTTGACGCATAGAAAAAATTTAAAGACCAAGGAACATAAATAAGAGAGAAATTAACGAACGATTCAAACCAATACAATTTTTGCCTGTTATACGTGAAAAAGCTATGAAAATAGGCTTATTTAAAATACAGTTAGCATTTAAATAATGCATTATCAGAACTTATTTAAGCATTTGGTACGATAAAGATGCCTTTTCAAGTAAATACATCGAAAATAAATTCAATTTAACATTTTAAACTTTTTAGCTAAAAAAGTTAAAAAATCAGCATTTTTGCAAATTTTCAAGCCATTTGCGGCAGGGTAAGGAAAAGTAAAAAAAAAAAAAAAAATCTCAAATTTTTTGCGTGAACTGAGTGCCACCAGGGGCCACTTTTCCGCACCCGCCATCATCGAAAATCGAAAAAAAAAAAAAAAAAAATCGGCCCACGCTATTATGCAAGTTTCTGTAATATTTATATTACAAAAATCGATGTTTTAGAACGTTTTTTGTTCCTGCGCTCTTTAGAAAAATTTAAAAAAATGTTCTGTGGGTGTGTTTTATGTGTCTAAAAGAAATATATATGTCAAAATTCAACTTTTGTCTCCAAGATCTATAAATAAATCATAGTTTAAAAGCTTTTAAAACGTATCGCGGTCGTTTCATCCTTTTAAACTTCGATAAAAATAAGAAAAAAAAGGTACTACTCTGTTATCCCGTCGACCAATTTCGCCAAATTATACAAATCGCCAAACTAATAGCCAAATTACACATATTGACAAAATTTTTATATTTAATAACAAAAATAAATAAATAAATAAATAGTAGAATATTAATAAAAATACAAATAAAAAGTCGAAATAAAAATCACTTAATGGCATTTTAAACATGTGAATCGTATTTAATGTCATTGAATGTGACATTCATGATCAACCATTATTGGCATTTAATCTTATAGTTTGGCGATAATTTTTTGGTCGATGGATTAACCCAGTAGTACAAAAAAAAAAAAAAAAAAAAAAAAAAAAAAAAAAAAAAAAATGTTCTTATTGAGCAGTTAAACCTTAGAAATTACCACTTTGTTAAATTTCCTGTTTCTAGTCTAACAGCATCTGATGACACTGCTCATTTCTAGAGAACAGTTTTTAATCCTAGAAGATTCGAGCTATATAAGTTCGTGTTTTCTTTCTTTAAAATAATATTCCACTTGGCACTTTTTCATTTTATTTCCACGACACACACATATATAGTTGAACAGACACTAACACTAATATTTACATAAAAATATACATATTTTTTACGGGGAAGTAAAATATTCTTCCTTTCATCGAGAATTCGTAATAACTTCTACCTTTTTAAACAAAACATTGCGCCACAGGTGGCTTTCCCTTTGGCGACCGCACGGCGCCTCTGGGTTGCTTCACACGTGATTTGAAACATCTTCCCCCCCCATGAACCTATGGGGTTCATCACAATACATGTTGCAATACGATACATTAAATCAAATACAAATTTCAAAATATAATAAGAATATACATACTTTAAACACTTTAAGACTTCTGGACATACACTTCAACTAGAATAATAAAAGAAAAGATTACAATGCAAATTTCACTAAAAACAGTCAATTTTCATTGAGTTCCAAATTATAGAGTAATTGCAATGGTCTTCTCAAAACAGATTTTTGAGTTTTTATTTTGCAGGCCCTCACCTTGCCATCTCTTCCAGGAAAAGTTTCTATAATTTTACCTAAACTCCAGAAATTTCTGGGTAAACTATCGTCTTTTATTAAGACAGTATCGTTTATTTTAAATTGGGGAATATTAGTTTTGTTTATACTTTGGTGGGCTGATCTCAAATTTAATAAATACTCTCCCTTCCATCGGGACCAAAACAATCTCATCAATTTTTCTCGATAATTATAAGTTTTAAGCAATTCTTTCCTGGAAGAGAGATTCGAGTCAAGGTGCAGGCGTGCTAGAGGGAGAGAAGTTATTCTTCTCCCTATCAAAAAATGTGCTGGGCACAATGGTACGGGGTCCTGGCTTTCATCACTCATGTAAGTGATGGGTCTAGAATTTATTGTGCCTTCTATTTCAGCTACTATGGTGGACAGTTCGTTATAATTTAATGATGCCTAGCGTTTTTCGTAGGGTTGTTTTAACACTTCGCACCATCCTTTCATAAAAGCCACCCCACCAGGCGGCTTTTTCTACTATATATTTCCACTTTATTTTATGGGAAGCAAAAAATTCTTTCACCTCTGGATGAGCTACTAAGCTCCAAAGTTTCTTAAATTCTAGTTCAGCACGTTTAAATGTACGTGCATTGTCGGAATAAATTACGGAGCATAAACCCCGTCTAGCGATGAACCTTCTAAATGCGAGTAAGAAGGCTTGCGTAGATAAACTGTCTACCAGTTCCAAATGAACATTTCTTGTTACAGCGCAGGTAAGAAGTAAAATGTATTGTTTATTTGCCTTATCTTTTACGAATAAGGGACCTGCGAAGTCACATCCTAGAATATTAAATGGTGGAGACTGTTCAATACGATAAGGTGGCAACGGAGCTACTGTCTGGTCTCCTGGATTCGCAGAAAATCGTTTGCAGACAACACATTTTTTGAGTAGATCCTTTATTGTTTTTCTGGCTTTTAGAAGCCAGAACCTTTCTCTGATTTCAACAAGCGTATGTGTCACTGAAGAATGATACACTTTCTCATGTGCATTCCAAATAATTAACTCGGCTAATTTAGTTTTGGGCGGCAAAATAATCGGATACTTTTCATTTTCTAGTAAGATGTTAGATTTTGATAGTCGCCCGGAAACACGTAAGATGCCCTCAGCATCCAGAAAAGGATTTAATTTCATGAGATTAGAATCTCTAGGAAGGGGTTTTGCCTTTTCCAAACATTTAATTTCTACAAAGTGTTTTTCATTTTGAATTTCTCTTATCCAATAATTTTCCGCTTCCTGGAGTTCTTCCAGTGTTAAACTGTCTCGATTATCTTGTTTATGCCTAGTCAAATTTATGAAACGCAATACATAGGCTGTTATTCTCAACAGTTTATTTAAATTAGAATATTTATTAATGTCGATGATTCTTTCACGAGTAATTACCGAGTTCACGACGATTTTATCTCTGGATTCCATTTCAATGTTAGAAGAAGAATATTTTACGTTATCAAGTTTTGGCCAAAAATTTTCGGATTTACTTAGCCAATCCGGGCCATGCCACCAGTGCTTATTACTGGCTAATTCTCTGGAGGAGAGTCCTCTAGTGAGCATATCAGCTGGATTATCATTACTGCTGACATGCCTCCATGCACTGGGATCAGAATTTTCTTGTATTTCTGCCACCCTATTCGCAACAAAAGGCTTCCATTTGGCAGCAGAATTTTTGATCCAATAAAGAGTTATAGTGGAGTCCGTCCAGAATACTACTCTTTGAATATTATTGAAAACATTTTTTAGATGTCTGGCTATTCTGGCAGCTATTAATGCACCTAGAAGCTCTAATCTCGGCAAAGTGATTCTTTTTAAAGGGGCCACACGAGCTTTAGAAATTACAAAACAAGTTTTAGAAAAGCCCTCGGAAGTCTGGTATCTGAAGTAGCCCACTGCCCCGTAAGATTTTAACGAAGCATCAGAAAAAAGATGAAGTTGAACTTTATCATCTAAAATATTATCTGTATTAAAATAATACCTGGGTATCTGAATCTTTTCTAACAGTTTTATTTCGCTATGCCATTTTTCGTATTTTTCTTTAAATTCTTTAGGAAGTGTGTCGTCCCATTCTAAACCGCGTTCCCATAGCTCTTGAAGAAGTAATTTAATTCTAATTAAGAATGGCGATATGAATCCGATAGGATCGAATATTTTGGCAGCGCTGTGCAAAACATGTCTTTTGGTGTATTCCAAATTATCACCATCTGACATAAATGCCTTAAAATCTATTGACAGGACGTCGTTTATATTATCCCAATTAAGTCCCAGAATTTTTAATTTTGAATGACTTTCGTCTGTTTCTATAACTGGGTTACCATTCTTCCATAATTCCCTTAATTCTAAAGAATTTGTATTAAACTTTCTCAAGTTCATATTCGCATCCTTAAGTATTGAGACAGCAGAAGCTGATAAATTGAAAGCTTCTTGGACTGTCGGAGCCCCATATGCCAAATCGTCCACGTATTAAAAATTATCTAACATATTATAAGCAATAGGATTAATTTCTTTGTACTTTCTAATATGTTTCTTAATTGTCGAAGCCAACACGTACGGGGAGCTCGTGACTACAAAACAATGTCGGTTAAAATGATATAAAGTCACAGGCTTATCCATGTCACAATCATCAAAGTATAAAAAACACAAATAATTCCTGTCCTCTTTAGACACTTCTATTTGCAAGAATGCTCTAGCAATATCGCCCAAAAAAGCAATTTTATGAGACCTGAAATTTAATATTATGTCAATTAAATTAGGATTTAAATTTTCTTCAGCGAAAAGACAATCATTTGGACTTTTTTCATTATTTCTTTTACTGCTAGCATCATAAACAATTCTTGATTCCAGTACTAGAAGAATCTGGTCTAAAAATGATTTGGTGTGGCATTACGTAACCAATAAAGCAATTAGTATCGCACTTTTGAATAATACCTTCACTTAATTGTTCTTTCATAATTTCGTTATATTTCTGAAATAAAGATTTATTACCCCTTAATCTCTTTTCCAGACCCACAAATCTCTGTTTCGCAATTTCGTAATTATTTGATAAACTTTGTTTATTTTAGAAGACCATAAAAGTGGCGCGATATACCTTTGATTCTCGAAAGTTATTTCCCTCTGAAATTGCGTAACCACCTCATATTTTTCGTCGTTTTGAATATCAGTAGGAAAGGATAAAAAATTATCCACATCCCACAATTTTCTTAAATCATTGTCTGTTGATGTACAAATGACCTTAAAACAAGAAGCTCCATTTACATTATTGCTATGCATTCGTCCAATTAAAGTTTTTCCAAATATTGTTGGTTGAATAAATAAATACTTATTGATTTTCTCTACCCCTCCCGTGATTGTCGCAAACATATAATCACATCCCAATAATATTTGTACAGTCTTTTCATTAATAAATCTGTCAGCACTCATTTTCATCTAAACGGAATTTATTTATGAGCTGTGAATCAATATGCGATTTTACTTGCGTCGCACTAATTATGTCTGATACGAGCGCCTGAACTTTAATCCTTTCATGTGGAGGATGGCGACTAATTATAGTAATATCCACTAAATCATACTCTTGTTCTACAGCTCATATTCAAAATATTAAAATAATTACCTTTTTTTTAGAAATTGAAAATATCGTTTGGTAATTTAATGTCTTTTAATGAAAATATGCAAACGATATTTTTATTAAGAACTTATTGTTGATTAAACTTACTTGTTATCTTAAATTTAATATCATTTTTGAAAAGATTAATTGCAAAAAAAAATATTTTGAAAAGTCAAAATATTAGAATATTTATTCAAGTGGTTCAAAATATTAGAATATTTCACATTAATTCTCCTTTAATTATTACCAATTCTTAACTGGTGGCATCATTGATTAAATTCAGACTATTTTATTTAAAATCAGTATTCTTTTTTGCAGTTTGTTTCTTTTTCGTCTTAAAATGGGCCGTGTGAGTGATATTCCTGAATCTACTAAACTTCGTATGGTTGATTTGTATCGGCACGGTAAAAATCAATGTTTTATAGCGAATTATTTACATTGTTCGCAATCGAGCGTTAGTAAAATACTAACACAATATTCAAAAATTGGAAAATTTCAAAATAATCGCCGAAATGGTGGCCGAAAACCAAAAACATCTGCTAGAGATGACAGGAAACTGAAGCGTATAGTTAAGAAAAACCGTTTTAAAAGTGTGCGATTCTTGCACCGAAAATGGAAAGAAGAAGGAGTTGAAGTTTCTACATCGACAACATTAAGACGTCTCCATAAATTTAAATTTGAATCTCGTGTACCGAAAACAAAACCTCTCATGACTGCAAGAAAAAAGCGTATAAGATTGAATTGCTGTAAATCAAGACGTTTATGGAGCAATGAAGATTGGAAAAATATATTGTTTAGTGATGAAAGTATGTTTTGTGTTTCATATGGTAATCAAGATAGTCGAGTTTGGAGAATGAAGCAAGAAGCATTTGATAAAGAATGCCTTAAACGTTCCGTAAAATTTGCTGCTAGTGTCATGGTTTGGGGTTGTATGAGTGCAGAAGGACCTGGAAAGTTATGCATCGTCTACGAAAAGGTTAACTCTCTGATATATCAAGAAATTTTAGAATATTACATGATTCCATCATCAGAAGATTTATTTGAAGATGATTTCATCTTTCAACAAGATTTAGCGTCCCCGCATACCTCGGCGTCAACTAAGAATTGGTTCCGCCAACGCAACATTAAGGTACTTCCTTGGCCACCAAATTCACCAGATCTTAATCCCATCGAAAACTTATGGTGTATAATGAAGAAAAAACTTCAAGAAAATCCTCCTTCAAGTAAAACTGAGTTAGTGGCACGTATAAAGTCTATTTGGGCTAATATTGATAGAAATGTTTGTAAACACCTTGTATATAGTATGCAAGATCGATTGTACGCTGTTATGAAAGCTAAAGGGGATGCTACAAAATATTAACTACCATTTACTTCATATTCATAAGGTAATATTGTTGCGTAAAATAAAATATTCTAATATTTTGAACCAATCTAAATTTTATTCTAATATTCTGGTGTGTTTAAGGAAGCTGTATACCTAATTTATTGTGCTGTATTTTATATTTTATAAATGTTAAAATCTTATCTAAACATTCCAGATTTAATTTATAAGAAATTTAATTGCATTTACTTAGTATAAAAAATAAATAAATGACAAATAATTTTTTCTTATTACTTTTTCTCAATTATTCTAACATTTTGAATATGAGCTGTATGGCATTACGATTCGCGAAAGTATAAAATAGCAATTTCTCTCTTTTTACTGTCTTTAGTTTTAAAGCAGTTGCTAAATTCTTTGCAATAAATGTGCGCGAAGATGCAGAATCATATAATAGCCTTGTACTTAATTTCTTGGAATCTCCCATTACCTGTACGCACGCCGTTTGCAAAATTGTCGAATATTTTTCTGGAAAATTTTGAGTTTTAATAACAGATGATACAACCGTTTGATTTTCTTGATTTTGTACAATTTCTGATTTTTTAGTATTCTCAACGGGACTAATTTCAGAGGATTTCTTAACGGGGCAAAACAAATAATTATGTTGAAAACTCTTGCATAACTCACACGGTTGTATTTTAGCTTTACATAGAGATAATAGGTGGTTCTTATAAAAACATCGGTAACATCTTCCTTCTTTTTTTAACTTATAACGCTTTTGTTCATCCGTCATTTCCTTACATTTTAAACTATTATGATTCGAATTACAGAATACACAAACATTTTTTACGACCGTGTTCAGCGCAACTGAAGTGGGAAAATTACCCTTTGTTCTAGTAGGAGCATTTTTTTCCCATCGAGATTTTTCTGGACTTTTTAAGGAATTTCCTGATATAACAGTTGCCGCTTCCCTTGAATCAATCTCAAATTTTATAAATTTCATTAATTCATTAACATCCCCTGGCTTTTCGTTATCCTTTTTCCTTTGAAATTCAATTACCAAATTATGAGGTAATTGCCTTAAAATGATAGGGATTAGTAAATACCCAAAATTGTCGGTAGCTACTCCCATCGCCTGCAAATTTCTAATGCTTATTTC
Organism: Maratus speculifer; assembly: GCA_964019185.1. Lineage (NCBI taxonomy): Eukaryota > Metazoa > Arthropoda > Arachnida > Araneae > Salticidae > Maratus > Maratus speculifer. Next base: position 281,988,181 of record OZ025291.1, read on the forward strand.
GCATTCATCATAGAAATCTCTCAACATTTTCGTATTCGAGCACGACGTGATCGGTTCGATTTCTAATAATTTATTTATAAAACCGCTAACTAAAATTTCCGTTTTACCATATCTTTTTTCTAGTAAATCCAGCGAGTGATCATAATTACTTTCTGTTAGGGCTAATCCAGATACCGTTTTATAGGCTTCACCAGACAAAAATGATTTCAAATATATTAATTTTTCAATTTTTGTCAAATTATCATTAACATCAATAGTATTTTTAAAACTATTGATAAATTCAAGAAATGTATTAGGATCGCCTTTAAAATTCGGAATATTTAATTTTGGCAAATTTACAGTAGGCAATCGTGTACTATCATAAGGAACCGTACTAGCGTTTGACAACGAACTAGCGTTTCTCGATTCAACATCATTTTTAAATTTCTTCAAATTTGTTTTTATTTTAAATTTCGTTTCATTAATAGTATCATTATAATCGATACTATTTTGAACTTCCGTTTCTAAATTCGTATTGTCAGTGATCAATTCTTCGATTTTCAAATTAATTTCCTTTAATTCTAATTGTTTTTCCTCCAAATTTATCAAAAATTCCGAAAACTTATCAATATTATCTTTATTTTCAAAATCAATATCTTCAATAAACGACTCTACCTTTGTTATTAGTTTAGTTAATGACGTTTTCATAACTTTACGCTCAGCCTTTAATTTTTCAAGATTCATGCTTAGAAATAAAAATTACAGTACCTTTTTTATGCCGAGATTCGAGCTTCGTTTCGGTAATCTTGAAATCACACTTCCGGATCGGGAAATCTATGTTTAATCCATATTAATGTTCCATTTGCCGGGTATCGGCGCCATGATGACACTGCTCATTTCTAGAGAACAGTTTTTAATCCTAGAAGATTCGAGCTATATAAGTTCGTGTTTTCTTTCTTTAAAATAATATTCCACTTGGAATTTTTTCATTTTATTTCCACGACACACACATATATAGTTGAACAGACACTAACACTAATATTTACATAAAAATATACATATTTTTTACGGGGAAGTAAAATATTCTTCCTCGCATCGAGAATTCGTAATAACTTCTACCTTTTTAAACAAAACATTGCGCCACAGGTGGCTTTCCCTTTGGCGACCGCACGGCGCCTCTGGGTTGCTTCACACGCGATATGAAACAGCATCATAAAAATCCCAAATTTTAGAGCGTTTTCTGCTTTTGCATTTTTAAAAATTTGAATTTTTTAAAAACTGTTCTATGCGGATATTTACATCTTAAAAAGTAACCGACATGAACATTTTAAGTTTCTGTAGCTAACAATTTTAAATAAGCTTTATTTTAGAAAAAAAAAAATTCATTTTTTTTCACACCTTTAAATTTGGAATTTTAAATTAACTGTTTATACTGTGCATTTGCATCTTAAAAGTAATCACCATATTCAATTTCAAATTTCTAACCTGAACAAAATAGTCTAAATCGTAATTTAGAACGTTTTTAGCTCATTCACCTTTTTAAATTTCGATTTTTTAAATCCATGTACATCTTAAAAGAAGTTACTAAATCTAATTCCAAGCTATAAAAAACTATATTATCACATAAATCATAATTTTAGAACGTTTTTGTTCTTTCGAAATTTAAAAATTTCGAAATTTAATAAAATTGTTCTAGGCGAGCACTTACGTTTTTATAGCAGCCGCCATAACAAATTTCAAGTTTCCACTGTTAACATTTTCAAAGAACTTTTTTAGAATTTGTTCCGTTCAGTTCACCTTTTAAAAATTTAAAGTTTTTAGAAACTGCTGTTATCGAGTATTTTTCTTACCTATCTTAAAAATAAACCAACACCATGCTAAATTTCAGGCTTTTATACGAGCAAGCTTTTATTGAACATTTTCTGTTTCTCCATCCTTACAAACTTCAATTTTTTGGAAAACTATTCTGGTTGAGCATTTACGTCTATAAAATAACAGTCATAAAAAATTTAAAGTTTCTAGCCCTAATAATTCCAAATAAACGTCCATTTAGAACATTTTAAAAACATGTTTTGCTTGTTTCCCGATTTTAAATTTCGACTTTTAATGAACCGTTTATAGCATATATTTATATCATAAGTAATACTTCCAAATGAAATTTCCCATTTCTAGCCCAACAATATCATAGAAATCGTAATTTTAGAATGTTTTTTAGCGTCTGTAACGATGCTTACAGCTATCACCGTTAGATGGCGACTCCAACACAAGATGATTCTTCACAAGCAGACCCAATACTCTCTAACAATGATCCAGATGATGATTTACCACCGCCTCCTTTTAAACATTCAGTATTGTGTAATGCAGGCATTTTGAAATAGTGTAACTTCACTAAAATGTTATGTATGCGAGATAACAGGTTTCTTACGTCATAACATTAGTGGGGTGATATATGCGAGATCACAAGATGATTAAGTAAATATAGCTGTAAAATAAAAAGTCAGGTCCAATTTTTCGTGTTTTTAGATTTGTAATCAGCAAGCTGAGTACTGGTTCTGTGTTGAATGCAAGCATATTTTAACAAGTTAAAAAAATTAATAAATTAAAACAGAACGAAAATTTAAATTTATTAATAAATTTAAAACGTGATTTCTAAAAAATCACTTTATATGTAAAAAAAATTATTAGTTAATTTTTAATGAATGTCAGTCGATTAGGTGCTTCAGTGACATGTGACTGAAGTATTCGCTGAGGCCTACAGTATGATTTGATATGGAACCAAACTCCACGAATACATGGTCTTCCTTGATCACACGAGCGTAAAATTCGCTTGAGTAGAAGACTATGTCGAAAACTGCTTCGGCATACCATGCATTACACGCAGAAACATCTTGTAATTCGTTAAATATTACAAGGCCTTATAAAATAGCAAGCGTCAGTTTCTATGTATAATCATAAGAGTACAACAAGTACTCATGTAGCCGAAACTAATGATTTCGTCCAGCTTTCAAACCATTATATATACCCTGTATTTATCAAACCACTCAGTCTAACATTACGCAGGCGCTCAGCAGTTTTTATGCTAGCGAATCAAACATACGATAAACACAGGTTCTATTGCACCTGAATAAGCAGAACTTGTTTCCAGAAACACTCGAAACAAGCACTATCAGCTTTTTACAAGTGCGAGATCAATTGCACTCTAGTCAGGACTTAGCACTCTATAACACTACAAGGAAATAAGCAGAAAGAAAAACATACTTCAAGCATAGAATATGAAACACTTTCAAACATTTTCATATTACTTTAACGAAACTTTAAATAAGGTACAGAAGATACACAAGAAAACATTTTAGAAAACGTATCACATATTTAAAAACCAGATTTCAAGATAATTACCTCTCATAACCGTTAAAATACCCAAAGTCTTTTGTGAAGATCTGTATTGAAGAACTTAAAACAGAAATTTACAGAAATCACCCACTCATGGACAACCAACCGCGAGGTATACGAACAGGTTTCACGTTGTTAGGGCCATCTAATGCGAGAAACTAAAATATTTTCCATTTTTAACACTTTCCAACAAAGTTGAAAAGGTTTTATGCATTCGGTTTGTCTGTCCGTCTGGTCGGATGGCCGGATGGCCGTCTGTCCGCGCTCTAACTCACGTAAATATACTCGGATTGCCATGAAATTTTAGAACGTTATTGACATTTATCCTAGCACGAACCCTATTGAAAATGAAGTTTCTACCATGATTAGTTTATCTACAGAGAGAATCAAAAGTTTCCCATTACATTACGGCCTATGGGGAAAAATCGTTAATATACTCGGATTGCCATGAAATTTTAGGACGTTATTGACGTGTACCCTAGCACATGCCCTATCGAAAATGAAGTTTCTACCATGATTAGTTTATCTACAGGGCGAATCAAAAGTTTCCTATTACTTTACGGCCAAAATGGGGAAAAATCGTTAATGTACTCGATTGCCATGAAGTTTTAGGACGTTATTAACACTTTCCAACAAAGTTGAAAAGTGTTTATGCATTCGGTTTGTCTGGCCGTCTGCCCGCGCTTTAACTCCCGTAAATATTCTCGGATTGCTATGAAATTTTTATATGTTATTGATGTTTACCCTAGCACGAACCCTATTGAAAATGAAGTTTCTACTATCATTAGCTCATTTACAGCGATAGTCAAAAGCTTTCCGATACATTACGGCCAATGGGAAAAAATCGCTTCAAATGAATTTAAAGGTGTTGCACCCTGTTAAACTTATTCAAATTTACATGGATTCACAAAGCGCATAAAAATACGCATTCTATAAAATATGCTGTCAAAATAATAATTATTATTCATATTCAGGGCCACTCAAAAGAATTCCATTACACAATAATAAAGGAGGGAAAAGTTTGCGACATATTTTAATAATGTTAAACGGTTTCAAGTATCATAAAATTGATATACGTCGTTGAGACTTAATATTGAACGCATAATATGAAGTGCATAGCTTTTATAGGGACACACAAAATATTTCAAACCTTATATTTTTATCTGAAATACTGTGTATTATCGATGATAGCTGATGGATGGTTGAAATCCTTTAAGTTTTACAAAATGTTTGCAAATTATATGGAGTATATAAATGTTATAGTTGATATACAGGGTTACTCAAAAGAGCTCATAAAAGTTACTGAATATGACAATAATTAACTTAAAGGTGGTAGTTATGCATTTTTACGTTGAACTGCTTTCAGTTTACTAAGAAATTTTTGTAGAATATGGATAAAATGATATATAGGGTCATGCAAAGAATTAACAACATGGTCATCCATATGTGATAATTTCTGGAAATGTGATTTAAGTAGCTTTAAGAATGTGTTTGTTTGAACTAAATTTTAACTAAATACTGGCGTATAGTAAAGATACTTGATAAATTACAAGTATCTGAACAAAATTATTGAAGTATTTTCCATCTATTAGAATAAAATGCTGCAAGAGAAATTTCAGCCAGTTAGACATTTTCTTGCTAAACTAAATTTCCCCCATTATATTGTATATATATATATCTATATCAACCGACGGATCAAATACAGGGCTGTTCAAAAGTATTTCAATACATATTTGGCTATGGACAATAGCATCTTATTTCCCTAAATAACAAAATTTTGTTGAAGATTTTAGGAAGCGTTGGAAAGTGTTTCATAATCTATGCTATAACGATTATTTCGTTATATATTGGTTATTTTATTAAATTATTCCTTCCCCCCTGTCTCTGTTCAATTCAAAATCAGTTTTAAATGTCCTTCATTCACTTTCCATTTTTTTTCCCTCGGCTAGCTTTTCTCTAACCGAAAAATCGGCAGCTGCTTAACTTTGTGAGAAATACACTCACATATTAATCAACCGTTTAAAGCTATTTCCAGATGTCTGCTATTTCCGATCGAAGCAATTCTGCATTACCTTATTTGGACATCATCTCTGTTTCGCGGTTAAAATTTATGCTTACGCTTCTTTTTCCTTTCTCAACAAAAACCTAAAAAGAATTTAACATCTGCGCAGTAAAAATCTCATGTCCCTTTGGTGTGCCTCTTTATTAGACAAAACAACACGTGTAACATTCTATCGTTTGGCAACCTTTTCTTTCCCATCCTAGCTAGGAATCCAAATTGAATTCTTATCTTGCCGGCTGCATTTTAACTGTTATTTGGCATATACTATCCATTGTGCAAGGGCGAACTTGTGTGTGTTGGCGATTTTCTATCATGCCAAAAGTGGCAATTTGTTGCTATGTACGACGACACTCGTCTCTCTGCTCTCGTCTGGTAAACTTGCTAATCGCTGTTCGGAGATTTTCTCCGAGTACTGTATGCGTACCCCCCTAGTATCATATGTATGAATAAAAAATAACTTAGCAATCATTGTGGGGTTTTTTCGTACATCTGAACCTGGATACATGATCATTTCGTTCTTCTAAATGCCTTAACAAATATTTTCAACTGCCAATCTCCCTTACAAAACTTCTGGTGCCTGACAGTTTCGTTTTTCCCCACATAAAAAAAAAAAAATATGGAGGGGGGTACAATCAACTCCGACTTTACGGCGAATGTGATAATTTTGGTTCTTCTCTCTTCTCTCCATCCCCGGTAAAAAAAAACGCAACTGCTAGTAGTCTTGCCTGCTAAAAGTCAACAGATGTGGAAGTGATTTCCCCCACTTCATCTGCGATCGGCGTCGACAAGTGGTGTTCCCGTCCTGAGATTCCTTTCCTGGACACCCCCTTTCGCTCCCCTGTGATCTCCATCCAAAGGGCTGCGGAGCGTCTCCCCTTATAATTCCATCTTCAAAAGAAATATGCGGCCAAGTATCACCTGAGCGCTGGGGCGCCCACCCTTCTTTCTTCCACTAGCACCGTTTTGTGTTTGATCATCGCCGCCAGATATCGAGGGCTGTATGTGCGCATTGTGTGCTTCTATACCAGAGTGTTTTGTGTGTTTTCAGTGAATGTAATCTACAGAAAGTTCATATAATCTCATAGAAAATTTAGTGAATAACAGTATACATGTGGTGTGATGCATCGTAAAATCGTTCATCGTGCAAAAAAAATAGTGATTGTCTTCAATTCTGAGAAAATCCATCAGAAATAATTCATCGTAGATATCAGTTATCAGTGCACAAAGTAATAAATAAATAAATAAGAGAATTACAAAAATTCTCTAAATGAGGTGTCACCATCTTAGACAAGTGAATAACCAATTACCTGGTTACAATATAAGTTTACTACTAGTCTTCAGTGATAAAAAAAAGTGTAAAACAACGAAAAGCAATTTCGAAATAATCTATACGTTGAATGTGGGAGCAGATCGTGCCCCAGTTCCCTAAGTTCTTGTCTTATTAAATTAGTAATCAGTTATTTATTTTTAAAACTAAATCTGTAAGTTACCCCAAGTATTTTGTTTATTTTATGTTCTGCTTCCACAGTCAGTACACCATAGTCAATATTGCAGTTTGGTGTTTTAAATCATATTTAATTCAATATCACTATTTTTAATCCTGCTATTGTGTTTTTGCAAAATTTTTTTAAATTGCGAAAGCACGGTAACTGTTGTCATTTCTAGTTATTATTTTTATGACATTTTATGCAGTTTTTACCAGTTATTACATTTATGTGCTAGTGTTTCATATTTTACGTCCCACCCCTTTTGTTTGTTTTTTTAATTTGTATTTAGATTCTCTAATATGCTTAAATGTGTTTAACCAGTTTTGAACTTTAATTACAAGGTTAAAATAAGAACATTCCTTTTTCATCAAAAAATTATAAATAAATCAGAAGGTTTTAAGTTACAAAAAAAGGAATTTTTTTTCATAGTGTAAAGAAGTTAAAGGATTTTTTTTTCTTGCTTGCTAACAGTTTTGCGGTTTTCTATAGAGTATTCTTTGCTTTATTACCTAAAGTAAGTACTTTGTTAAAGTGAAGGAATATATAGATATATGTTTCAAAGTGTAATTATTTTGCCATTTTATTTAATTTATTTTCTAAATGTGTTAATTTTGTATGTGCTCTCTTTGCTTTACTGTTATAAAAGGTTTAAATAAGATATCTTTAAAGTGAGGTATATTTTAAGATCTATTTATTTTGCTAGTTTACGTAGTTTACTTGCTAGGAAATTTTCTTGTTTTCAATGTGCTTTAGGGTATAAGTTCGGTCTGTGTAACAATTTCTCTAAAACTTGTGAGCGTAAACAAATAAAAAAAAAAACTAATCATGGCGGCAAAACAAATTCCGATAAATATCATTCAATTTGATGGAGATCCAGATTTACTTAAATTTTTCTTTGATCAAATTCGCGTCTGTGCAGAAATTAATAAATACAACCCACAAACAACAATTGCAATCTTAAAGGGAAAGTTAGTTGGGCCTGCACAAAAATTTCTAGCCCAAAATCCCGACCTGCAAAAGATAACAGACCTTGATTTGTTGGAAAAGGAATTTGCGTCATTTTTCGCCCCCCCTAGTAAATGTGTTGCTTCTGTTGAATTGTCCAGTTTAGCACTTATGCCTTCTGAGACGATAAAAAACTTAGCTCATAGACTAAATGTTCTTGCGGCGACTGTTTATGCAGATATCAACGACGAAAGTGCACGCAACACTATTAAACTTATGAAATTTCTAGAAGCCCTTCCTTCAAATATTAGAATAAAATTACAGGAAGAAGGCATTAATGATTATAAAACAGCAGTAGAAAGAGCACAAACCCTTCATGAAATTTTAAGGAATGAAAAAATCTTACATTCCTTACCTTCGGTACACAGACCAGAAAATCTCATCGAATCGCAACTGAAAGAAATTTCCGAGAAAATAAATGCATTATCGTTTGCCCCTCCTGATACTAAAACCGAAACTGAGCAAAAAAATCTCCAGACTAGACCTAAACATTTCGCAGGTGTTTCACGCTTCAAAAAAAATTACAAAAATCGAAACTACACTAGACGTTATTCCCCACACAAGTTTTCACAAAGAAAACCAGTTGTTTGTCAGTTATGTGGACGAAACAATCATGATGCTCTCTCTTGTTTTAAATGGAAAAGAGCAAATACTCAAAGAAAAAACAATTACACAAATTCCACGCCACAATTTCAGGAAAACTGAAACAGAGATACAATTTCTATGCTGATGGTCTTGTGTCTCAGTCTAATACTTCTACATCAGCAACTATTCTTTTTGACCCTGTATTACCTAAAATTTCAAGTTCGAGACTAGTTAATTCAGTAGCTTCCCAAACTTTTGACTCTATTAAGATAGCAAATAACATCAGTACACAAACAGAAAGTGATAATGTTCAGATAATTTGTAGTGTAAACACTATGTCACCATCCCTCCCTCTTGTTGAAGCCACTATAGCAAACCATGATATTACTTTATTGGCTGATTCTGGTAGTAGTATATCTTTACTTTCACAAAAATTATTCAACCAACTTAAACCTGTCTTAAAATATAAAAGACTGTCCACCGACGTCAATATTAAAACTGTCAATTCTGACGTCTCATTTTCCGCCTGCATCAGAACATCCATTAAGCTAAAACAAAAAGCGTTTTCACATCACTTTTATATTGTTGACATACCCGAGTCTTCCAGTTTTGAAGGCATTTTAGGTTTTGATTTCATAACTAGATACAATGTTGTCATCGATACTTTTAACAAGTGTCTCCATGTCAACAATAATTTCTCTGTTCCTTTAAAAACCAGTAAAGAATCTTCTGGAGAGAAACAATCAAAATCATGCAATTCTTTGAGTGATGTTGTATTGAATCAAGCGGTGTTCTTAACTCGAAAAATTATAGTAGAACCTCAACAACAAATATGGTGCTCTGTTTACACCTCCAATAACATTAACAATGACAGAAATTATCTATTTGAATATTTGGCACAAACAAAAGAATTAATAGGAAATGATGCCATTATTCAAATGAACAAATTATCCAATAAAAGAAAGAAAACTTCACAAATACATCATTTCTTCTCAATAACACTTAAAAACACTTCTGAAAAGACCATTCATCTCCCTAAACACACAAAAATAGGTCAATTATCTGAGATTGAGGAAATTCGCGACTATACTTCTGAAATGTCTGACAAGCAAAATAACTCAGAACTGCACTTTGTAAATTATATTCAGGCGTCTAATGAAATCTTACAAAAAAGAAAGCAGGAGTTATCGGCTAATGATTTTAAACTTTCTCACTTAAAATCTGATGAAGCAAGGAACCTAACTAAATTGCTACTTAATTATTATCCTGCCTTTTCCAAATCATTAGACACACTTGGTCATACTGATAAAATTGTACCTGATTTAAAATTCATTAATGATTACCCCATAAAGACTCTCCCTTTCCCTCTCCCCCAAGCTGTGCAAAAGGATGTTTTAAATCAAATCAAACAGTTACTTGATGCCAAAATCATTGAGCGTCATTGTTCCGAATGGGCCTGTCCCATGCTCCTTGTTAAAAAGAAACCAGACGGTACAGGTATACAGAAATATAGACTCGCATTAGATCTCAGAATGGTTAATACTATAATTCAAGGTTCGTCATATCCACTTCCTAAAATTCAAACCATTATTTCAAATCTTTCACAATATCGTTTTTTTTCTTCTCTTGACTTTCATCAGGCATATCATCAGATTGATTTGCCTGCAAAATTTCAAAATCAGCTCACATTTACTACAATGTTTGGTTCTTTTCGGTATAAGAGATTAGTATTCGGCTTAAAAACGAGCGCCTCAGTGTTCCAAGCTTTAATGGACTCGTTACTTGATGAATTACAGTTAGAAGGTGTCTATACCTACCAAGATGATCTTATTGTTGGTGCCAATTCATATCAAGAAATGTGTGAGAAGTTGGATAAAATTCTTGCAATATTAGTAAAATATAACTTAACGCTGTCCCCTAACAAATGCACTTTTCACAAAACCAGTTTAGATTATCTTGGATTTCACATAGAAAATCAAACTATTTCTCCTGTTCAGTCGAACATTGTAAAAATAACATCTTTTCCAACACCTACAACTAAACGTCAATTAAAAGCACTCATAGGCGTCATTACATTTTACAAATCTCTGGTTCCATCCTTTTCTGAACTTGTACAACCTCTCATAAACTTAACTACTCCAAAAGCTAAATTTAAGTGGACATGTAAACATCAAAAAATTATGGACACCATACAGAAGATATTCTTTAATCCACCCATGGTTAGATTACCTGACTGGAACAAAAAAGTTCTATTTAAATACTGATGCGTCAAATATTGCCATTTCTGGCGTCTTACTACAAGAACATGATAAACAACTATTACCTGTTGCATACTTTTCAAAATCTTTAAAAGCATCAGAAAAAAAATATCCTGCACTTAAATTAGAACTCATGGCAATTCATAAATCAGTTACTGCTTTCAAATATTATTTATACAACAGAGAATTTGTAATACTTTCAGATAGTAAACCATTAGAAAAGTACAACAAAACTACAAACCCGGCTGATATTATCTCTCGTTGGCTCATGGATCTCTCAGAATACACATACAAATTTCAACATATTCCAGGTAAAAAGAATGTACTCGCTGACTATTTATCTCGCTGTAACTTTGAAAATAATCAACAGACTTTAGCTACAAACCCTGAACTTATTCATGACACTCAACCCTTACCTATTGTAGAATGTGATACTCCACACTCCAGCTCGACTGATTCTAATATGCATGTTAACTGCCTTATTTCTGGTACACAAACAAATCCTGACCCTTTATTAGAAATTTCGAATGAAACATTTGCTACTGAACAACAAAATGACCCTACTTTGTCTGTTGTTTATAAAGAAATCTTAAAGAATGGATCTTCTCAAAAATTTCCTAACTACTTCATTCATCCTGATTCGAAAGTATTAATGTTAAAGAAGGAAAATATTTTTAATAACACTTTTTCGTATCACATTATTGTTCCAAATTCACTTAAAAGCAAAGTCTTAACAATTTCACATTTATCTCACTTTGGCTTTAATAAAACTTATGAATTCTTGTCAGGTAGATATTTTTGGAAGGGTATGTATGTAGACACTTTAAACTTTGTTGCATCCTGTATCAAATGTCTTCAAACTAAACATCACCAAACTCCACCTGCACCCTTACAGCCCACATACACTCCCAGGTACCCTGGTCACACTATCAGTACAGATCTCCTTGGACCGTTTGCTAATGGAAAATATGTTTTAACTATCACTGATCATTTTTCAAGACATATTGAACTCTTTCCACTTAATGACATATCTGCGAGTAAGGTTGTTAAATGCTTATTCTCTTACATAACCACCTTTGGGAGACCTTCGGTTGTCTTATCAGACTTAGGACCCCAGTACACTTCTCAGGTATATAACATTTTTAATGATACAATGGGCATTAAGGTATTACACAGTTCTGCCTCGAGACCACAATCAAATGCGATTGCAGAACGAATCAATAAATCAATCAAATATTCAGTTAATATTCTTTTACAAGAAGGTCATTCATTCGAAAATGCAGTATTTATACACAAATCACTTTATAATGGTTCGAAACATGCAACTACATTATATTCTCCTAATTTTCTTCATTTTGGACGTGAACTTTCTCTAATTTTTGACACTTTTGATCAGTCGTGCAACCAACCCTTTCTTGATAAACATATTGAAGTACACAAATTACTTGATGATTTGAGTAAGATATATCACAAAGCCTATAACAACATTATATCTGCTCAAGATAAAAGATATAAATATTACGGTCAGAAAGCTAAATTAAGATCCATTTTCTTAAAAGATATTGTATATCTAAAATCAAATGACAAGTTTAAAGCTAGGTATACTGGTCCATATATTGTCACTTGTAAACATTCCCCTGTGTCATTCTCAATTAAAAGGTTGTATACTCCTGATAACACAGCATTTCGGGTACATATTGATAGACTTTTACTTGCACCTCCTCGTTATGGACATTTATTTGATGCGTCAAGTCATATAAACAACACTAACTTTAATACGTTTTATCAACCTCACACATACAATCTAAGAAACAGAAGCTAATGTAAATCACTATTTATTATTTTTTATGTCTTGTTTTATGATACCACATATCCAACCAAAGAGCTCATGGTTGTGTGTATGTTGTTTTTGACTGATCTTTAACAATATCATGGCTGGTCCATCATTGTTGCTCTGAAGATCTCTTAGGAACAATATTAGGTATCAATGTTATCCTTTAACACTTGGATATGTCTTCAAACTCACTAAAATTTTATTTACTTTTATTTTGTTTTCTTTTTGCAGTACACTTAAAATTTCTTTGACAATACTCATTAATTCAGTATTTTTCCACTAACTAACCTTCCACTTAACATTTCTTGTACAGTAAGTCAAACATATTATAGTTAGATAAACAGGTACTGTAGTTTGGAAATGTAAACAAAAGATTCATGTAATTAAACTAAACACAGTTTTTATATATGACTTGTTCATCACCCCACTCGATTGTGACACATTTTTCGTCTCTCTTCACTCTAGGATTGTCTGCCCATATTAGTTATTATATGATATACATTTTTTTTTGTTTTTTTTTCTTTTTGAATTCTTCCCTTTGAAGTCTTGTTCCCGTTCAAAATTAAGGCCCTAAGGGTTCAAGCTTCATTGTGTTGAGAGACAAAATTTTGGAATTGGAGTTTCGATTCAAATTTTTGAATTGTGATTCCAATTCACATCAATTCAAATTTTTTTTTCATGTAATTCGACGTGGGCTCCTTCTGAAGACCGCTAGTGCCTTCGGGGGAGCATCACAATTCCCTCCTCATCTAAGGCTAGGCCCTAAGCCGATGCCATAATACTTGTGTTGTACACAAGATTCAGGGTGACGCATATTTTTTATGGGCGTGCTTGGAGCACCTCTTTTTTTGTCATCCTATGCTTCGGCATGAAACACTTTTTACAAAAACATTTTTATTTTTTAATATACATCATATTACTCTTTTTAATTTTTTTGAAAAATATAGTGTTATTATGTTATTTTGTGTATTGCCATTTTATATTCATTTAGTATTAGTTTCATGTTTTGTGTATATGTTTCAAAATTTTATTTATGTCATGATAACAATCAAAGCTGCAGTAAGATTTTTGTACTGTCTGAGTCGACTCAACCTATGCATATAAATACAGTACTACCTTGGATCCATGAAATACAAATATAAAAAATATAGAGACTTTAGAACTGCTGACTGTTTTTGAATACAAAAGTCTCCATTATCATGACGTTAAATTTCTACATATATAGATAAAAAAAAAAAAAAACTTTTGCATTTATGTATGTTTTTATGTTATAATATTTTATGCTAGCCTATGCACATTGGACAGCAAAAGTTTTTTTTTTGTGGTGCACCGGGTGATATATATAACGATTATTTCGTTATATATTGGTTATTTTATTAAATTATTCCTTCCCCCCTGTCTCTGTTCAATTCAAAATCAGTTTTAAATGTCCTTCATTCACTTTCCATTTTTTTTCCCTCGGCTAGCTTTTCTCTAACCGAAAAATCGGCAGCTGCTTAACTTTGTGAGAAATACACTCACATATTAATCAACCGTTTAAAGCTATTTCCAGATGTCTGCTATTTCCGATCGAAGCAATTCTGCATTACCTTATTTGGACATCATCTCTGTTTCGCGGTTAAAATTTATGCTTACGCTTCTTTTTCCTTTCTCAACAAAAACCTAAAAAGAATTTAACATCTGCGCAGTAAAAATCTCATGTCCCTTTGGTGTGCCTCTTTATTAGACAAAACAACACGTGTAACATTCTATCGTTTGGCAACCTTTTCTTTCCCATCCTAGCTAGGAATCCAAATTGAATTCTTATCTTGCCGGCTGCATTTTAACTGTTATTTGGCATATACTATCCATTGTGCATGGGCGAACTTGTGTGTGTTGGCGATTTTCTATCATGCCAAAAGTGGCAATTTGTTGCTATGTACGACGACACTCGTCTCTCTGCTCTCGTCTGGTAAACTTGCTAATCGCTGTTCGGAGATTTTCTCCGAGTACTGTATGCGTACCCCCCTAGTATCATATGTATGAATAAAAAATAACTTAGCAATCATTGTGGGGTTTTTTCGTACATCTGAACCTGGATACATGATCATTTCGTTCTTCTAAATGCCTTAACAAATATTTTCAACTGCCAATCTCCCTTACATATGCTTAACGCATGATTTTTATTACTTGTTAACTATGAATTTGTGTATGAAGTATTACCAGTAGTATGCACCAGGCGGCGTTACTTTTGGAACAAAGTCAAATAATAATAAGTTGACAACCATAAGGACATTTTTACCCATAGTCTCTTGAATGCGAGGCCTGTTATTATGATAAGCAGGCCTTGGCTATCATTAGTAGATTTGATTCCTGCGAATTGTTATAGAGCAAGATCCCAGGGCCCCCAGACGTTACTTATTTTCTCACAAGTAAAATATATTGGATAAAGTAGTGTTAGTACGTGCTATGAGAGTAGTGATACCTCCTAGCTTGGACCAACGGTCAATTTACGGTACCAAAGGTAGGTAAAAAACTACGAACTTTTCTTATTTTCTCAGTCTTGATTTTTATATATGATGCTCAGAGAACTATTTCAATACTTTATGTAAGCTCCCAGACCAATTGCATGGGCCAAACATCTTCCCAGACATACAAAAGAAACGCGTTCAGCTCAACTTACCGAAGTAATCCATTTTAAGATGATAAAGCAAATGAACTGAAAAAAGAATACTAGTCCGGGTGCTACGCATCAGAAAACTGCAAATCGTGATAAGAATATACCGCTTGGTGAGTATGTACTTTATGATAATACAATGCATATTGGAGGGGGAGGCATCTCGCAAAGTCGTCGGAATTCAAGATGGCGGCTGTTATTCAAAATGGCGTCATTTTCTGAATATATTTAATATAAATGTGCATTTCATGTTGATTTCGATGTTTTTAAAGTCAAGTTTTCGTTTTTAACACTATTCAACATTATTTAAAAGAGTGTATGAATTCGGTATATCTGTCTGTTTGTCTGTCTGTCCGCCTGTCCTACCATGCTCTAGCTCGCTTAAATGTACTCATATTACCATGTATATTTTATATGTTTTATGAATTTCATAATAACATGTTCGGAGTAAAAAGTAAAGTGTATAGCTTTTATAGTCCATTTACAGGGCACTCAAAGTATTTGCGAATTTTCTGACCTTGCTCTTTTTTGCTTAAATTTATTCAGATATCCATGTAGTTTATGTATGTGTTATCTCTATGTGTAATTTAAAGACGTGGTATATTGCAAAATGTTCTACATCGAAAATTAAGTGTTTAGCATTTATAGTTCGTTTACAGGCACACTCAAAATAAATCCCTTTACATTATGGTTCATTTGCAAAAATCCTTTTTAGTGTGTTTTAAAGATGTTAAATTATTTGAAACATATTGAAATTAACATACATCAGTGAAGTGTAGTACAAGATACTTACTGTACAATATGATGAGCATAGAATTTATAGTTCATTTACAAGATCTAAAAAAGAATACGTTTACAGTTCTGTCTATAAACAGAATGTTGTCTATGTGCTTTTAAATTATAGTATGCTTTTTTAAACTTTACCAGGTAGGAACGAATTGCAAAATGTTATATGATTATTTTCTTTGGTTGGAATGCAGCTTACAACATGTAATGCTTTAATGTATGATGGGCCATTTCTTACTAACATTTTAAAGCCTCAACAGACTTTAAAGACATTTAATGATTACTACATTGAAACGTTTTATCCTTACTTACGTAAAGACATTGAGAGTTTTAAATGTCAAAGAATAGATTTGATTTGGGTTAGATATATTATACTAAGCTTTAAAGGAGAAACTTGACAGAAGAGCGGTTCAAGCGGCGAGATGACAAGTGCAACCACATGTTAGATTATCTATAAATTGGCACGATTTCTTAAAAAATTCAAATAACAAAGAAGAGCTTTTTAATCTCCTTGAAGCACTAGCACCTTACAAAAACACAAAAGTTATAACCACTCCAGGAGAAGAAGTTAAAGGCAGTCTTACTGCCGTAAGTTCCTTAACTACAACGACTTACCCTGGTCACGAAAAAACAAGATTAAAGAATAGTACTACATCTCAAAGACATGGTTGAAAAAGGACTGAAAAATAATATTGTACGCTCTGTAGACACTGATGTATTAGTTTTGGTGATTCCATATTTTTTTATCCTTTCAAATAGAGGCTTAGAAACTGTTCGGATTGCATTTGGAACAGGGAAGAAATACAGATTTATTCTTGTTCATACCATAGCAGCAATTGGAAGAGAAAAGTCAGCGACTTTACTAGGATTTAATGCTTTCACAGGATGCGACAGCAATATGGATTTCACAGGGAAAACTAAAAAGTCAAATTGGAAAACGCTCATTCTCTTTCAAGAAGCTACTGCTGTCTTTTCATACCTATCAAAACCACAAACTTCTATTCTTGAAAGTATTTTAAATGTTTTAGAAAAGTTCGTAGTATTGTTGTGTTGTTCAACAAGCAATACCATAAGTATCAATAATGCAAGAGAAGAATTGTTTCTGACAATTTTCCACCAACCAATGTAGTGCACTTCAAAAATATATTTTACGCAGTGCTTTCCAAGCTGGAGACATTTGGGGAAAAGTGGATCATCGGGAAATACATGCAATCTCTCCAAACAAATGGGAATGGTGCTTGGATATTTTATCATAGAAAAATAGATGGTCGGAGTTCCAGTGATTTTATACTCTTGTGAAGATTTAATAAAGTGTATGTGTAAAATCTTTAAGGTAAATGTGGCTGTAGAAAGATTGGACTTTCTTGCATTATTTTGCAATTGCAAACACGAATGTGAGAAACATGATGACACCGAGTGAAATTTCTATATTCTACAGTTTTATATGTAACATTCATTTTTTAATATATTGTATAAGTAATCTATTAATAAAAGAGTATTTTTATTATATATTCATTCTTTTAAATTTACTGTAAATGAAAAAATACTTTAATAAATGATCTATTTTCATTTTAGGTATATTTCTAGTATTAGAAAGATTATTGAGTTATAAAATGTGGAAATTAATATAATAAATAGCCTTGTAAGATGCAGAGGAATAAAACTGCAAAAGATTTTAAATAATAGTCGCCATTTTGAATTCCTATAAATTTATGTGATACCTCTATTTCTTACATGTATTTTATTAATATAAGATAGATACTGACTATTCGGGATATCCTTATTACAAACGTTTTATCCCACCTAACACTTTCATTAATAACACTTGAATTATACGGTGATCGTTATAAGATTTATATGCAAATTACAAACGTATATTTTCTTGTTTTGGTGTGTCACAGGAAATAAGCGATAAATACTATGTACACCTTATTATATAATAAGTATTTGGTAGCTCATTGTAGTATTAACATTGATGTATATGAATTTTAATGTGTTTTAAAGAATATAACATCATTAAGAAACATTGGAAACGATTTGGCCACTACACAATATTGTAATGTATTTTTTTAGCGCCCTGTAAATAAACTATAAAAGCTATACACTTTTATACACTTACTACGAACATGTTATTATAAACTTCATAAAATATATAAAATAAACATGGCAATCTGGGAAAATTTAAGCGAGCTAGAGCATGGAAGGACAGGCGGACAGACAGACAAACAGACAGATAAACAGAATTCATACTCTCTTTTAAATAATGTTGAATAGTGTTAAAAACAAAAACTTGACTTTAAAAACATCGAAATCTCCATGAAATGCACATTTATATTAAGCATCTTTAGAAAATGACGCCATTTTGAATAACAGCCGCCATCTTGAATTCAGACGACTTTACGAGATGCCTCCCCCTCTAATATGCATTGTATTATCATAAAGTACATACTCACCAAGCGGTATGTTCTTATCACGATTTGCAGTTTTCACCTTATTTTTGTCGCGTAGCACTCGGACTATACTGATTTTAAATAAAATCGTCTGAATTTAATCAATGTTATTTATTGAATGTCAGTTATGAATTGGTAATACTTAAAGGGGAATTAATTTGAAATATTCCAATATTTTGAATTACTTAAATAAATATTCTAATATTTCCACTTTTCAAAATATATATTTTTTAATTAATCTTTTAAAAATGATATTAATATTAAAATATTGCTTAATTATTAGTAAAGACATCCATTAGACCATTAATAACATAAGTTTTATGAAGCTATGTTATAAAACTATCTTATTATCATGCTCGCGCTCATACTCATACACTGTAAAAAAAAGAACTTTAGTGATCCTTGTAAGCACTAAAAAATTTTTAGTAATCTTAGTCGGTTACTAGAAAATCTGTAAGAATTACTAGAAAAAAGTTAGCAATGAATAGAGTTAATAGTTTTATATTTTTAATAGCTATTACTAAAACTCACCTGGTGTGGCCTTGATAGCATAGTGGTTACAGTAACGGACTCCAGGCTGAAAGGTCCCGGGTTCGATGCTGGACACAGCCAAATACACCCCGAATGTATGTAGTGTAAGTACTCGTTAATAAAGGGATTATGAAAATCCTGTCGGAGAAGGTAGCAATGTTTGGTGCTGCCATCTATTGCGGTTTTGCCGAAAATCTATCGTTTCAGAAGTCTGGATGCAGCTCGAAGGAAGCTCCTGCCATTCGGGCGCACGTAAAGGTTATTAAAAATCATTTTGGAGCTATTACTAAATTTTGCTTGATGGTTCAAGCTAAAAATTTTTAAGTTAGTTATACAAAAAATTCTTTTGTTCAGTATACAAAAGAAATGCTTGTTTCACTTGCAAAAAAAAGTTTGTAGTGGTTACTCAAAAATTCTGTGGAATACAAATTTATTAAAAAAATTTTAGTAACCTCTTGAATTTTTTTTGCAGTGTACCGTCACTTTATGTATGTCTGGCTGGATGTTTGGCCCATGCAACTGATCTGGCTGCTTACATAAAGTATTGAAATAGCTCCCTCAGCATCATATATAAAAATCAAGACTGAGAAAATAAGAAAAGTTCGTAGTGTTTTTACCTACCTTTGGTACCTGGTACCCGTAAATTGGCCGTCGGTCCAAGCGAGCAGGTATCACTACGCTCATAAGCACGTACTAACACTACTTTATCAAATACATTTTACTTGTGAGAAAATAAGAAATGTCTGAGGGATCTTGGACTATTAAGGAAAATACGAAATACGATATTACATGCACTTACATTAAACGAATTTTTACTTTTTTGTGAATTCTTTAAAACAATTTTCAGTCTGGGTAAAATTTCAAAAAGGTTTTGAAATTTTAAATTTCCGAAGTAAAACAGCAAAACTAATTAAAAAGCAAGTCGGAAATTGCACGTCAGACGTAGCAAATGAGGTGCGTTTGTACTATAACAAAGTTTTTAAGATATAGAATACTTCGGATACAAAATAATATTCGTAATCTTCTGTGTGTCCCTGTAAATACTAAATACTTTCAATTATACAGAATTAACTTGCAGTAATACTCAACAATGTGTATCAGTTTCATAAAATGTGAAATAGTTTAATATCAGTAAAACGCGCCCCAAAATTTTTTCTAGATATACCATTATGTAATAGAATAATTTTGTGTGGCCCTGTATATTAATAAAAAATATTCTTTGCACCACAGATTGTGCAGAATGTATATTATTTAATATATATTTAATAGATGCATATGGATTTTATTATGTTCGAAAGAGTGTAACATCATTAAAATGCACCTGAAACAAATTTTCCCCATAGACCGTAATGCAACGGAATATTTTTGATTGTCCCTGTAATTGAATTATGCATTCAATTTTCATAAAATTTTAATTGAATCGACAAAATTATGTAATAATTATATATTTTAAATTTTAAACGATTCGGTCCTGTAGTTTGTGCGTTGTTATATGCGGACAGACGGACGAATTGAACGACGACTGTAGGTGCTACGTATTTACATAATTAAGAACGCACCTAAAAAAAAGGCATATTTTAGTACGAAGGATACAATAAACATGGACTGACAAAAGAAAGGATTGATAATCCAAACATGTGTAAGTAGAATAAGAATAATGATTTTAAAAAAACGTATTAAGTACAAAGACAATTAAAAATACGTTTTATTATTGCCAATATATAATTTTACTAGGACTTCCCTCAGGGGGATTAGTCTGAGTGATATTGCTGAGAATGCACATTTAATAACTTGCGATAAGTAAAGAAAATGAGATGTTACCTTTAATTGGTCATTCATTGTGATAAAATATGATGAAAATAAGCATATTGAATCATAGTATTTCAAAATCTTATATATAAAGTTGCATATACTATTTTTATAAAAGAAAAGCAAACCATGCATGGATATAAAATTGAAAATATGCAAAATGTTAAAAGTAATACAGAAAATAAAACACCAAATTTTCCTATATTGGAAATATAACTCTTTGAAATGATGTCATGAGCATAAGCAGAAGCTTCGCACCGATTTGAGAAACTATAAATGATATAAACTATTATGTTTGAAGAGAATGGAGTGTATTTTATACTGATTATGTACTGATTCGGTTATCTACGAAAATTTCCAGCCGGTGGAAATCACGCGCAACAAATTTCTGTGACGTATGCAAATAAATTGTGCTTTTTTATCAGTTTTTTTAATATAACTTTTAAACTATTTGGAATTAATTTTTAAAAATAGGTGCATTCACCAGATTACCTTCATAGGTACCTTCTGGTACAAACAGAATCAAAATACGACAAGTACTTTTTGAGATTTGCTTGGTGAAAGAATTTTTTTGAATTTTAATATCGTTACGTATCTCTGAGTATAAAGACTTCGCTTCGCTCAGACAATAATCAATGAGATTTTTGGCACTGCTGTTTGCTGAAGAAGGCGTCTATATTATGGCAGAAACTGATTAATTTTAGCCTTAAATCCCTATGAGGAGCAAAGCACTTCTACTCTTAAAATGCAGGAATGATTGAATTACACTAGAATTTAAAAAGAAATTTATTTCATAATACAGTCGAACTCGCATATAAGGAGCCCAGATTTAACGAGAACACCGATTTAGCGAGGAAATAAAAAAATGCTTGGTTGGTACAATGTTAAGACTTTGGGAGCATAACTCTGTTTTAATGAGCAAACCTCGGTTATAGCGAGCAATATTTTTGCTATGCATAAAATTTCTATTGGCAAATACTTTCTTGTAAGAAAAGTTTTAACATTCCGAAGTCAACCGAAAGTTAGTGATGAGTCGTAAGTCCTGAGAAGAAATGATGGCGGCGTTTTTCATCATGTACAGTGCACGTGTAAGGACGATGATAACGAAGAAGAATTTCAAGCAGAAAAACTGTGCAGAAAAACTTCCAACTTTTTTTTTGAAGGTAGGGGTGCAAATGACGAGGTTTTTTGGGATATGAGTCTTCCCGAAAGAACAAAGGAAACTAACCAATTTCTTTACTACTGTGAAAAAAAAAATTGTAATTTAACCAATTACAACGACTATTTAGAAAATGATATTTTCAAAGAATAAAATTTTTAAACTTATAAATAAATTATATATTTAAATTAATAATCTCTATAAATAAAAGGAATTCCGAGGATAATTAATTAATTGAGGCACAGGGGAAAGCAAATCTTGGCAATGCGCCAACTCGGTCCAGAGGAAGCAAATCTTGGCAATGCGCCAACTCGGTCCAGAGGAATATCATTAAGAAATATAAAACAGATAATGTATTTATCACAAAAAATCGTCTGCTAAGAAAATATCAACACTTTAACACGAAACTAACGCAATCGTTGGATACATGTTCCCTCCCGTGTTTCTCATTGCTCATTTTAAGTATTTTTAGAGTTTAATATTAGTTGTTGTTTTTAAAACTGATTTTTCACAAAGTCAGCTGCGACGTATTTCAGACAATGCATTTCTGCATGCTTCCAGTTATTGATAAAATCATACAAATTTCAAGTTCGTTTAATATTGCTAATACGGACCCGGGCAACGCCGGGCGGGTGAGCTAGTAATAATAAACATCATTTTTAGGATTATCATAACGAGTCATTATGTTACGTACGCTATTCATTAAACATTAGTAATAATCTCTATAAATAAAAGGAATTCTGAGGATAATTAATTAATTGATTGAGGCACAGGGGAAAGCAAATCTTGGCAATGCGCCAACTCGGTCCAGAGGAAGCAAATCTTGGCAATGCGCCAACTCGGTCCAGAGGAAGCAAATCTTGGCAATGCGCCAACTCGGTCCAGAGGTATAAAAGCAAGATAGAAAAAAACGCGCAGGTCTGTGCATTCAAGTACAACCACCCATATGTATATGCTGAAAGTTTGTTCTGACGCTCACCCGACGCACGTGGAGTGCCGATGGTCCGGGGAGAGTCACCGGGGGATCCGTCGCCAGCTGAGAGAGAAGCGTAGAGTCACCGGGGGATCCGTCGCCAGCTGAGAGAGAAGCGTACCATACACATAAATTATTAAATAAACTTTCAAATTAAGCCCGGCGAAGCGGGCTGCGTATGCTAGTAATAATAATCATTTTTATGATGATCATAACGAGTCATATACTACGTACGCTATGCATTAAACATTAATATTCCTAGACTAATGATTTAAAAAAAAAAAAAAAAAAAAAAAAAAAAAAAAAACAGTAGTTTATAGATATACAACTTTAACTGTTTAAAAAGTGCATTTTTATTTGATGGAGTTAATCAGACTGACTTCTGATCGCCTTATATTACGTACGACATGGATTAAACATTAGTATTCCTGGACCCAGCATAAACACATTTTAGATGAAATTTCAGTTTTACAATTTTCGGAACTGCAAATTTTTAAACTTCTAAACATTGCACATTTTAAATTTTTGCAGCGTTGCGTAGTGAAAAAATGCACTTTTATATGAAATTTGTTTGAAAACTTTATCACAATTTGTTTTCAAATTATTATTTTTTAAAAAATTTTATTACTTTTTTTGTCATCATGGCAACAGAAGTATTCCATTTTTGGACATTAAATATGGACCAATCAGAAAACGAATAAAAAAAATAAGTTGCGGAATTCAACCAATAAAAAGTTTCATATAGGTTTCAGATTTTCCAGTTCTCTACCGAGAACAACAACTATTTTCTAAATAGTTAATAAAATATAGAATGTATGAAATTTTATAATTTATTAAGAACCCGTTTTTTAGGAGATCCCGGTAATAACGAGCAAATCTCGCGGACCTTTCGCGCTCGCTAGAAGCGAGTTCAACTTTAGATAAAATATTTCCTTCATGTACTTGATAAAATTAAATTTTTTAATTCTAAATTCTGATGTCAGTGTGACATTTAGCATTTAAATATAAATGGGATACATTTTATCCCACGTCCTTCAAAGGGTTAAATCACTTTCTACACGCAGTTTGTCTTTACACTTGCTTTTCAACAACATCAAAATAGAGAAGACAAGTTCACACATGTATGTCTTGTTTAACTCCTTCAAGGAATTCAAAGCCGAATTAGATATTTCTGAATATTCTGTTCCTATATTCATCCAGAATAAAATTAAGAAATTTCGCTGTAAATATTATTTTCTATTGAAATTTTTTATATTTGTAAATAGATGAAATAAAAGGTATATTTTTGTGACAAACCTTGATTGTTCCACGATCCACTAAAATACTCGTCGCGACCCACAGACTGGGAACCGCAGATATAGTTAATAGTGAATAAATACATGATTACTAGTTAAACACTTTCTTACCTTCACAAGAAGAAAGTATTGGAATGGGACAAATTTTCAAATTGCTCTTTTCTGTGGATTTACACGTTTTAGGGGTCAGAGATTCCAAAAAATATGTTTTTATAAAATGTTTGTCTGTGAGTCTGTGTTTTTGTGACTCTGTCTGTATGTGACATAAATTTGTTGGGCTCTTTATCTCAAGAACTAATGCACTGAATTTAATAAAAAATTATTTTTAGTTAGCCTTTGATATAAATTGGTGATGAATTTTTGGTGAAAATCTATCAACAGGTGGCGCTGCTATGTTGACTTTTGTGCGATTTTCATATAACCCCTATCTCCAGAATTAATCCACGGAATTTCATCAAACTTCAGATTAGTTAGTTCTTCAGATGAATTGACGTTTGTTATGTTTTGTGTGTAAATCTCTCTATAGATGGCGCTTCTATACTGCATTTTTAAAGATTCTGCAACATAATAATTGTGCAACAGCTCTGTCTCAAGATCGACTGCAGGGATTTCCATCAAACTTCAGATTTAGTTAATCCTTGAAATGAACTGATGTTTGTTTTTATTTTGATGTAAATTTTGGTGTTTCCATAGTTGGCATCGCTATGCAACATTATTTAAGATTTCAGCTATCACTTAATCTCTATAACTAATGCCCGAATGTTTATGAATCTTCAGATTCGGTTAGTCTTTGACATGAAATGACGTTCTTTTAAAATATTTTGATACAAATCGCTCGACAGGTGGTGCTACTATGCTGCATTTTGTGCGATTTTCGCAACAGCTCTATCTCCAGAATTAATGCACAGAATTTCATGAAATTTCAAATTCAGTTAGTTCATGACTGGGCCCGGCCTGATCCTTAGAAAAAAAAAATCAGCTCAGCCCGATCCCGGACAAGCCCGTACAAAAAATTGGCTTGGTTATGCCCGGTTTAAAAGTTAAAATCTCGGCTCAGACCCGACACTTCTCGAGTGAATATTTGCAGAACATCAGTGTTCTGTAGGATACATCGTAGAATATGTGGTAGAACGGTAGATTTGCTTAAAAATTTATCTCGTACGAGGAGTTTTGAACAAAAATACTTAGTTTTTTTTTTTTTTTTTTTTTTTTAATAATGGCGTTTTTTAGATGTATGCATTTTTTGCAAAAGTTTTTGAGCTAGAACAAATTTTATTGATCTTGAACGCTCCAAGCAATGCCTTGACGTGACAATGATTTTCATATGGGCTAAGTCGAAACCGGGTCCGAAATTTTTGACTCTGCTCAGAACAAAACAATAAGTTAGGCGCGGCTGGGTTCAGCCGGCCCAAATGCAGTATAGGCCTGCTTGTCCCGTGCAGTGTAGTGCAGATCTCTGCTTCCAACAGTTGTTTGAAGTTAATAATAAAACTCTGTAGTGCTGCCATCTAGTGACTTAGTTAAAAACTGTTTAGTTCAAAATAAAACAGAATCGTAATAATCAGGCCAATGTGTATATCTTCTGTATCAACAGAGATAGCAATTAATTTAAATTAAATCATCAAAAATTGCTGCGAACATTTCGGAAGTTTATATGATAACTAACTCATAAAACAGGTGGTTATCAAAATTTATTTATCCAGAAGATATTCAAATTAGTAGCATTATAAAAATGCGTATAAATCATAAGCACACATCCGTGTATTTACGTATAGATAAATGTGTTTAAATGTTTTTTCAGATTATTTTTATGAAATTTATAAATATCTGCGTATTTTTTAAACATTAAAATATATTTTAACAATAAAAATATTCTGAAATTTCGATATTGCGTTTAAATTTCAGAAAGACACACACTGAGACACACGCCCCTCCCCCTCCTCAAAAACAACACCATGTCTGCATCTTTTTATTTAAATTTGTACAGGAAGAAAACTGATAAAAAAAGTTAGGAACAGCATTGAATTCTGGAAAATTAAAGCTAGAAATTAAAATACATATACATATTTATTTATTTTTAATCATTTTTATCAGTCCAGATGTCAAGGAATCAGTGTCTTATAAAGTTTTTTTTGGAAAAAAACTCCTGGATATTTTGATGGTAGATTCCATTTTGTCTGTATTAGTATAATACTCTGAGTTTGCGAAAATGTATCCCACTTATAATATTAGTTACTTGTAATATTAATTGAGGATTTTTTGCTGGGCTCCTGTGATAGCCATTCCAGCAAAGAGTTCTTATTTAAGTTACCTCTTAAATGCGTAGTGTAACTCAGGAGTTACGGGATCTTTACTTTAGTTTTTGGTGCTTTCTATTGGTCTTTTTATGAACTGCTCCACCAATGGCCGAGAGGTTCTGCCTCCGAAACTGGTAGACGGTAGGTGCTGGGTTCGAATCCAATCGCGACCGTCGGCCTAATCGTTCGGTGTTTTCCGCGGTTTTCTTCGAGCCTTGGATTTCCTTGCGTAAATACGGGTTAAGTTCCCTTAGAAAGACCCCAACGGTTCGGAACTCCTTCCTTAGGGTCTATATCCCTCGTGTTGATAATCGGCTGTCATAAAAAACAAATCAAACTTTTTTTGAACTATTGTGTGTTACTTACGAGTGATAATTAAAGATTGACCGAAATAGCTTTTTAAGACAGAAAAGAGAACCAAATCCGAATTTCAGATTTCAGTCTTCTCATTTTCGTTCATGTTGACACAATTTTTATTTTAAATAACGAAAAAACAAATGATTAATAGAATATTAATAAAAATACAAATCATATTTAATATCATTGAATGTGACATTCACGATCATCTATTTTTGGTACTTAATCTTTTAGTTTGGCGATAGTTTTTTGATCGACGGGATAACCAAGTAGTACCTATTCTTAAACCAATAGAATAAAAAAACAAAACAAAAATAACGATATTTTGAAGCTCCATAATTGCAACGAAAAAACAAACGTAAATAAACTCAACTTACCCCGGCACAAGATGAGTTTCATTTGAACATTGCCATTAAACAATTAACACATAACCGTGATTTTTGTGCCACATACGTTAGCGTAATATATACACTATATTGCCATTGATTATGGGACACTTGCGATTTTAGACATTTTACTAAATATCTAGAAAAATACATGAGGAATCATCTCGAAACTCTTAGTGTATAAATATAATAGTATACGTCATACATCCCCGTGAAGATTTTTTACTAAAACTCCATAGGGGACCGTCAACAAATTAAAAAAGAATGAATATCTTTTGAATAACCCTGTCAAAACTAATGTAGCAAAAGCGCTCAAACTCTAGATTATGATTGAATGCCTTATTGTAATACTCTGTGTTCATTTTTATGCAAATAGCATGCATACTCGCAGAGTAATTAAGGTTTTTATAAAAATGGTCCCAAATTTTTCCAAGTTTTTTCCTTATAATTTTCAGAGTTCTTAATATAAAATAATATTTTTTTCAGAAAATATAAAAAACAACATTGCACACAGTACCTTGTAATCAGAATTAAAAAATAATGAAAATTGTATACAAAATAAGTTGGTTTACTAAATAATGTTTTACTGCGCATGCGTCAACGATATCAAAATTTCATTTGCATATTATGTTAGTTAAATGTATAGAGCAACTTTTGTGAAAGTCACAAAATCATAAATTGAAAATTCTGAAAATAATCGTCAATTGAATAAGTTGAAAATCCGTTATTCTCAAAATGAAGCAAAAACAAGAGGGGTTGTATTCATATATTCATTGATTAGTGTCAATATAGAATACACAATACGGGATGTTACGACTACTTTTGGATAAAATCCCTCATTTTTTTGCTTCATTTTGGAAACAACGGATTTTGTCCTTTTTCTATAGACGATTACTTTCAGAATTTTCAAGCTATAATTTTGAGACTTTTACAAAAGTTGCTCTATACATTTAGCTAACATAATATGCAAATGAAATTTTGATATCGTTGACGCATGCGCAGTAAAAAATTATTTAGTAAACCTACTCATTTTTCATACAATTTTTATTATTTTTTAATTCTGATTACAAGGTACTGTGTGCAATGTTGTTTGTCATATTTTCTGAAAAAAATATTATTTTATATTAAGAACTCTGAAAATTATAAGGGAAAAACTTGGAAAAATTTGGGGCCATTTTTATAAAACCCTTAATTACTCTGCGAGTATGCATGCTATTTGCATAAAAATGAACACAGTGTATTACAATAAGGCATTCAATCATAATCTAGAGTTTGAGCGCTTTTGCTACATTAGTTTTGACAGGGTTATTCAAAAGATATTCATTCTTTTTTAATTTGTTGACGGTCCCCTATGGAGTTTCGGTAAAAAATCTTCACGGAGATGTATGACGTATACTATTATATTTATACACTAAGAGTTTCGAGATGATTCCTCATGTATTTTTCTAGATATTTAGTAAAATGTCTAAAATCGCAAGTGTCCCATAATCAATGGCAATATAGTGTATATAGATAGATTTTCTGCTAAGTTATAATTCAATAGAAAATTAAAGGCATTTTACAAGAAATTAAAAAAATATTCATACCAAATGATTATCTTTATACAGTACGTAACTTCTTTTTAAGTGAAGAAAACATAATATCAATAACATTAAGAAATTTGAAGTTTAAATATTCTCTTCCAGAATTTAAACTAGACTATGCAAACTAACTACTCTTTCATTATACCAAATACTGTTCAAATTATGGTCATTAAGTGTGAAAGTCCAGAAAGAGAAGGAAAAGCAACTTTTAAACTCATTAGCTTATTTTATCGAAATCTAGAGAGAAAACAAGCGACAGCAAGAACTAAACTGCCAATAATTTAAAAAAAAAAAAAAAAAAAAAAAAACCTAAAGTATAAATGAAGACTCATTTCACTAATACTTCTAGTAATTTTTGAAAAAATCTTAAAAAGACATTTCAACTGAAAATCAAAAACGGACGATTTTACGGAAATTCTTCTGGTAATCAGACAACAGTATAATTTACTATCTTTAAAGAAAAAAAATTCCATAAATTCCACAAACTTTTCCGTTTTTTTCGGGAATTTACAGAAATTTTTCCGGTATAAAACAGTAAATTGTATTGGCGTCCTGATTACTAGTACAATTTCCCTAAAATCGACCTTTTTATTTACCTATCATACGTAGTATAGGGTCTTGCAATCGTTTTGAAAATCGAAAAAATTTCTTAAACGGATTTTCACGTTTCAAATACTGGAGATTCCGGAAAACGTATTTTTAGGAAATAAAATTGCCGTCCGTCTGACTGTCTATAAACGCTCTATCTCCCGAACAAAAATTAAAGACTTATAAATATAATAAATTAATTATATAATAAATTAAGACTCATTTCGCTAACATTTCTGTAATTTTTGAAAAAAATGTATTAAAACGACATTTCAAATGAAAATCAAATTTCAAATTTTTAATTGCTTAAGAAGAGCAAATGCCAACATAGTGAAAAAGTTTCCATACCGGGACTCAAACCCGCCATCAGTACTCTGTAAAAAAAAAAAAAAAAACAAAAAAAAAAAAAAAAAAAAAAAAAAAAAAAAAAACGGACGATGTTACGGAAATTCTCCTGGTAATCGGAACGCCAGTACAATTTACTGTTTTTTAACGAAAAAATTTCCGTTAATTTTAGAATTTTTTCGGGAATTTACAGAAAAATTTTCTGTTATAAAACAATAAATTGTACTGGCGTCCAGATTAGGAGTACAATTTTCCTAAAATCGTCCGTTTTTTTTTTTTTTTTTTAACCATGTAGCGCATTGATTATACTGATTGCCCAGGTGGTACGAGTCACGGCATGGAAACTTTTTCACTAGGTTGGTATTTGCAACTGTTAAGCAATTAAAAATTTGAATTTTGATTTTGATTTGAAATACTGTATGAAAGGCGAATTTTTTCGCTGGAAAAAATCCCAGTATTAATGTATTAATACTGGTATTTAGTATTAATGTATTCAAACGCAATTACTTGCTCTTCTACCCTTCAAATGTTTTAGCATATTACACGATTATTAAAACTAGCATACGCAGCCCGCTTCGCCGGGCTTAATTTGAAAGTTTATTTAATAATTTATGTGTATGGTACGCTTCTCTCTCAGCTGGCGACGGATCCCCCGGTGACTCTACGCTTCTCTCTCAGCTGGCGACGGATCCCCCGGTGACTCTCCCCGGACCATCGGCACTCCACGTGCGTCGGGTGAGCGTCAGAACAAACTTTCAGCATATACATATGGGTGGTTGTACTTGAATGCACAGACCTGCGCGTTTTTTTCTATCTTGCTTTTATACCTCTGGACCGAGTTGGCGCATTGCCAAGATTTGCTTCCTCTGGACCGAGTTGGCGCATTGCCAAGATTTGCTTCCTCTGGACCGAGTTGGCGCATTGCCAAGATTTGCTTTCCCCTGTGCCTCAATTAATTAATTAATTAATTATCCTCGGAATTCCTTTTATTTATAGAGATTAAACATAGAACGAAAGAGGCTTTTAAGACTGTAACAAATCATAACCCAATTTGAGGTAATCTTGCCAAAAGAAAGGTTAATTTTTATTTAAATGAATAATACATTCTAAGTACTAGACTATGCGAACTAAGTACTCTTTAATTATTCTTGACACTGTTCAAATTATGGTCATTAAAGTATGAAAGCTAGAAGGAGGGGAAAAGGAGACTTTTAAATTCATAAGCTTATTTCACCGAAATGCAGAGAGAAAACATTAAGAAAAATTGAAAATCATTTTAAATCGTCGATATTTTTACGAAATAAAGTTTTATGGAACTCGATTAAAAAAACCGAGAAAAATTTAATAAGAAAAAAAAAAAAAAAAAAAAAAAAAGAGTTTTGCTAAACGACAGCAAGGATTCAATTGCCAATAATTTATAAAAATAAACTAAAATATGAAATAATTCCGTGAATTCCAGGAATTTTGCCGTGTTTTGGGGGATTTTCTGCGGAATTTACAGAAAAATTTCCGTTATAAAACAGTAAACTCTACTGGCGTCCCGACTGCAAGTACAATTTCGTAAAATCTTCCTTTTTTTTTTACAGTGTAGAGCACTGACTATATTGATGGCCCGAGTTCGAGTCCCGGCACGGAATCTTTTTCTCTGTATTGGTATTTGCGCCTCTTAAGCAATTAAAAATTTGAAATTTGATTTTAATTTGAAATATTGTATGCAAGACGATTTTTTTTCTGGAAAAATTCAAAAGTATTAATGTATTAAAACGCAATTACCCGCTCTTTTACCCTTCAAATGTTTTAGCATATTACACGGTTATTAAAATTAAACATAGAACGAAACAGGTTTTTAAAACTGATAGAAGTCATAACCCAATTTCGGTAATCTTGCCGAAAAAGAAAACGTTAATTTTTATTTAAATGAATAATACATTCTAAGTACTAGACTATGCAAACTAACTACTCTTTCATTATTCCAGGTACTGTTCAAATTAGGGTCATTAAAGTGTGAAAGTTAGAAGTAGGAGAAGAAAGCGACTTTTAAACTCATAAGCATTTATTCGCCGAAATCTAGAGAGAAAACATTAAGAGAAAGTGAAAATCATTTAAATTCATCGACATTTTTACGAAATACAGTTTTATGGAAACTCAACGAAAAAAACTGAGAAAAATTTAATGAGAATTTAACAAAACACTAAAGAAGAGTTTTGCTAAATGACAGCAAAAATTGAACTGCCAATAATTTATAAAAGAAACTAAAGTATGAATTAAGAACCATTTCACTAATTCTTCTGTAAATTTAGGAAAAAAAAATGTATTTAAACGACATTTTAAATGAAAATCAAATTTCAAGCTTTTAATTGCTTTTAAACTCATAAGCATTTATTCGCCGAAATCTAGAGAGAACACATTAAGAGAAAGTGAAAATCATTTAAATTCATCGACATTTTTACGAAATACAGTTTTATGGAAACTCAACGAAAAAAACTGAGAAAAATTTAATGAGAATTTAACAAAACACTAAAGAAGAGTTTTGCTAAATGACAGCAAAAATTGAACTGCCAATAATTTATAAAAGAAACTAAAGTATGAATTAAGAACCATTTCACTAATTCTTCTGTAAATTTAGGAAAAAAAATGTATTTAAACGACATTTTAAATGAAAATCAAATTTCAAGCTTTTAATTGCTTTAAATAATGAAAAAAAGGACGGTTTTTGGAAATTGTATTAGTAATCAGGACGCCAGTACAATTTACTGTTTTTTAACGAAAAAAATTCCGTAAATTCCAGAAAATTCTCCAATTTTTTCCGGTTTTTTTTTCTGGAATTTACAGAAAATTTTCCGTTATAAAACAATAAATTGTACCTGCGTCCCGATTACCAGCACAATTTTCCTAAAATCGTCCGTGTTTTTACAGTGTACTGTATTGATGGCCCGAGTTTAAGTTCCGGTATGGAAACTTTTTTTCTTTGTTGGCAATTGCGCCTCTTAAGCAATTTAAAATTTCATTTTCATTTGAAATATGGTATACGGGGAGAATTTTCTCTCTGGAAACATTCCCAAGTACAGTCGATTCTCGTGAATTCGAAATCGGATAATTCGAATCGTCGCTTAATTCGAACTAAATATGAAGTCCCGAAATTTTCAATGGCAGAATAACGTTAGAAATTTTCATTAATTCGAACTCATTTTCTCTTGACTTCCTTTAATTCGAACTAACGGGAAGTCCGATTTTTCATTTTTCTCTTCTTTCTCACGGATTTCAGATCATTTGAATAACTTTCTTTCTTTCATTTTTGAGAAAATTGTTCTGAACAAGTATACATACAATGCAATGCATTTGATATCCACTTTCTTAGGGCCCCGTCTGTCCATCAGTCACGCTTTAAATTTTTCTTCCATTGCGCTTGTTTCTAATCTTTCAATTAGTTTATGTATTTAGAAATTCCAATTTAATATTAAGTCATATTCTAATGATAACAGACGAAATAAATAAATAAAAAAAAACATTATAACATTAATTCCTTTGTAATAGCACCATATTAAACATGTTTTCATTTCATATTTTCCATAATTCGAACTTCGGATAATTCGAACATTTCTTGTGGTCCAGACGAGTTCGAATAAACGAGAGCCGACTGTATTAATGTATTAAAACGCAACTATCCGCTCTTCTACCCCTCAAGTGCTTCAGCATATTACACGGTTATTAAAATTAAAGATAGAACAAAACAGGTTTTTAAGACCGATAGAAATCATAACCCAATTTCGGTAATCTTATAGAAAAAACTTTAATTTTTATTTAAATGAATAATACATTCTAAGTGCTAGACTAGGCAAACTAACTACGCTTTCATTATTCCAGATGCTGTTCAAATTACGGTGATTAAAGTGTGAAAGTCTGAATAAGGAGAAAAAAGCGACTTTTAAACTCATAAGTTTATTTTCACCGAAATATAGAGAGAAAACATTAAGTGAAATTGAAAATCATTTAAAATCATCGATATTTTTACGAAACAAAGTTTTTATGAAATCTCAATGAAAAAACTGAGAAAAATTTAATACGAAGTTACAATGAAACAAAAGAGATGTTTTGCTAAATGACAGAAAGAATTCAACTGCCAATAACTTATAAGAGAAACTAAAGTATGACTAACACTGATCATTTCACTAACACTTCTGTAATTTTTGAAAAAAAAATGTATTTAAACGATATTTCAAATGAAAATCTAATTTCAAACTTTTAATTGCTTTGCCCCTTTCGGGTCCGATTTTTTTTCGATTTTTAGAAAAAATTACTTTTACGTTAATAACATTAAAACTAGTATCCAAATAGATTTATTAGTGTTTAACGAATATTTTATTGTTCTGAATAGACTGATAGTTGTCTCAGATAATGATTAAAGAGAAATGTTGTTGTTTTGCGTAGTGTTCAATTAATATACATATGACAGTACGCTAAGGAAGATTTTTTGGAGATGTTACAAAATATTGATTTACAATCTATATATTTAAAACACCTGGCTGTTTTTTTGGACATCAGCCCTGAGCTTTCTACTGGCCCGATTTTGATAATTATTTTTTTAAATGAAAGCTGTTTACGTGTAGATGTGCCCATTCTGGCTAATTTTTAATTTATTTCAATTTTTATATTTTATTTTTAATTTTAAAAGCTTTTTCATGACATTTCTTCAAAACAGTGGCAACAGGTTAAGCTTTTCTCAAAATTTATTTTGTTTCATTATTTTCCACCAATCAGGAGCTTGATCTCATCGGTGAATGTATAATCGCATTTCAAACAAACAAACAAAAGAAAAATAAATAAATAAATAAATAAAGGTTTTCGTTAAATTTAATCATAATAAAATGATTGCACATACCTGAAATACACAGTTTATTTACTGAGTAATATTATTAAATATTATGTAAGTAAAATAACAGAAGATAAACTTTAATAAAATATAATATCTAAAGTGAAATTTTGTCGATGGAGAAAATGTCGTCATAAAGAAACCAGATAAATTTATTCCATGACTATAATATACATTGTTATTGCTGTGTCAGTAATGATGTCATATTCACTGACTTTAATTCCTGCATCTAAATAAAGTGAACTTCTATTAATTTAAAGGTCCATGGTGTGCACAAATGAAAATATTTCTATAAACTGCGCCATTTCTATTTAATTATAATGAATATTTTATGAAACTAAAGAATTCTTGAATAACTGCATAAATCACGCTTTTATTTAAGAAAAGATGAGTATTTCTGAAGGTGTAAATGATGTAATGTTAGAAAAAAAAAAGAATAAAACCTGTGATATGCCAGTATTACTATATTTCTATCTTACATAATATCAAAAAATAATTAAAATCATTTCATTGTATTAAGTTATTGTTTAAAATTTAAAAAAATCTGCATTTCAGCAACAAATACAAAAATTTTATTCTTTTTAATAACAGAGATATATTTTTTTTTTCGTTGCCATAGCAATAAAATTAATTTTTACAAGTTCATGGAGGATACAAACCAATAAATAAATTAAATTTATTGCAAGTGCTATAAATGTGTAGTGGGTTGGTTAGGCATTTTAGTAAGTTCCTGTTTCTATTATAATTAAAATGTTTCATTGATATTATAATTATTGTATGGTTATCAAGCGATATTTAAACGGAGAAAAAATAAACTATGCAGATATTTTTGAATTCATCTTACGGGGTATAATATTAATTTCCTAAGTAATTTGGCATTTAAATAATATTTAAGGTTTAGAAACCGCATTAAAAAAAGATTTGTAGCTGATGTTAAGTACAACATAATAATTTATGAATTGTTTTCCTTATTTTTGTTATTTTCTGAAGTTTGTGTATCGTCATCATGAAAAGTATGTTATCCCTATTTTAAGAGGTGGCAATTGTTTATTTCACTCAGTATTTTCCTGTCTATATAAGATTGATACATATCACACCTAATATATATTCTTTTCCGTCGAGTTTCGACGGGTGCAGCTAGTAAGATTTAATTTATATTACAAATTTCTAGAACTTTTTACACTTTATTAAACACGATGCTTTCAGGAAAGTAACATTTATTTTAAATTTAAAGAGCGAAATGTGTGTTTAAAATAAAAGAATCGCAAAAGGCGCAAAGAGAATTAAGCAAATAATAATAATAATCATTATTACTAAATGCCTAAACATAAATGAAGTCATATAGTAAATGCATAGATAGACATGTATTAACATTACTACGTGTAAACTGTAGCCAAAGTATTTTTTAAAATAAAATAATATTTCATTAAAGACATGTACTATTAATAGTACTCCAGACCCAAAAGGATTAAGAGGAGCAAATGCCAACCTAGTGAAAAAATTTCCATGCCGGGATTCAAAGCCGGACCATCAATATAGCTCACTGACTACACTGATCGAAAAAAGAAGTGGGGTAGTGATGGGCGATTCTGGAAATTTTGAGAATCGATTAAAATCGATATCGTATAAAGCAACATCGATCATAATAAGAATCGATTTCTCAGTTCTAGAATCGATACTAGAATCGATATTTCGATATTTAGGTTCACACAGAGAAGATCCAAATTACTAATTCCAAAACTTAGACAATCAGCAGGACCGTAATTACCGCCTCCCCCCCATCCCCATTTAGGGAGGCATAGAATTAAGCTATTGCAGATTTTAGAGTCGGATAATAAGAATTTTAAAATTTAAAATGATTGTCACTTATGGTTTTCAGTTACGCAAAAACTTTGACAAATTTAAGAGACATAACTCAACTAATGACAACACTGAGTAACTTGGCATTAAACCGAGTATAAAGAGTGCCAAGAGCGTGTAGCTAGGATGGGGAACAAGGAGTATAGACAAAAAAAAAAAAAAACATTTTTTTTTTTTCTAATGCCAACCAAATGTTACACGAGATAGTTTGGAAGAACATAAAATATGCCCATTCCCAAGGGGTCAGGTAACCCCCATTCTTGACGGAAAGACGACCATAGCCCAAATGTATCTTTTGTCGAAGTTTCAAAATGAGGATTTACAATAAAACAGAACGAGAATTGGACATTTTAAAAATTGCATGCATACTTTGAACGGCCCATTTAGTAAAGATTAGCGAGGAAGGGGAGGGGGGCGAGGGATTAGAACGGACGAACTTGAAAAAAAAATAATTAACTAATAACCCAAATAACTGAGCTTCTAAACAAAAATATAGTGTTTAACTTAGTGTTGAATTCATGGGGTGGACCGCGGGGAACATGCACTCTTTGAAACTATAAAAAGTGCCAAGAGCATGTAACTAGGTGGAGAGAGGGGTAGTAACAGAAAAAAACGAGGAGATAAAAGCTTTATAACGATATGTTACATGAGATGATGTGGAAGAAACAAAAAATATGCCCCCCACCCAGGGGGGTAAGGTGAATCCCAAACGGACAGAAGGGCGACCCCGGCCCAAATGTATCTTTTGTTGAGGTTTCAAAATATGGATTTATAACAAAATAAAACGAGGATTAGACTTTTTTTTAAATCGCAGTCATAATTTGAACGAACCTGTAAGTTAACATTGGTGAGGAAGGGGGGGGGGGGGAGTAGAACGGGCGAACACGAAAAAAAAAAAAATAGTGGCACTCTGACAGTGCCGATAGAAGTGAAACCTTGAACAATTACGTGTGTATTTTTGAATCGTTAGGATGTATAATTTTGAATCGCCAGGAAATACTTTTAAATGAATAAAAAAAGGTTCTATAATATTAAAAAATATATTAATGTATATAAAAAAAAAAAAAAAAAAAAAAAAAAAAAAAAAAAAAGCGCGATACCATATGTCCAGCTATTGTAGTTAACTCACTATAACTACTTTCCTACATTTTAAAACGCGATAAATACACCAACCAAATTTAGACCATACTATCGATACCTTAATCCTTATCCAAATAAATCATTTTGTATTAATGCCTGTTACAATATCTGTAGATTACTTTTTGAATTATTCAAATCGGACATTCCATTCAAAAGATATTACGAATTTAAAGATGACAATCTAAAGAAATAACAGCGCTGCTGAGTACTCGGTGGCCAAAAAGCTTAGGGATTATGTGTACAATCAAACGATTGCGGGTTCGTACCCCAGTTTCGCTAATATGTATCAATGTTTTTTTTTTTTTTTGAAGAAGAAGAAGAAGTTTGAAAAATAAAAATTTTAATACATTATGGGTCCGTAATGTGACCTGAAATGATGGGAGAAAATTTCTTTTGCTAGATTTGTAATGTATGAAGCATAAGCTTTCAATAGACATATTGTATCAACAAAAACCCCCTCTGCCCCCCCCCCCCCAAAAAAAAAAGGTCCTATAGGGAAAACCGGGAAACTGGAAAAGCAAAAAGAACAGCGAGAAATGGTTAGCTATACTAGAATTTTTCTCATCACTGTAATTCCTATATAAGCAAAGTTATAGCCTTTTAAAGATTGAAATGAAGTGAAGAAATAAGCAAAATTAGGTGAGTGATCGACAGGGGGGGGGAGAATCCACAGCTCTAGGGGTGCCATGTAGCTTAAACTTTTAAGTTAAAAATGGTAGAAAATTAAATGAGCGAATTTTTAAGGTGTATATTGAGGGAGGGTGCAAGCCCATCCCCCTCAAATTTTTTTTGTTTCTTTTGAAGAAACAAAAAAATATGCCCCCCGGTGGGGCGCAGATAAACCCCAAACGGGCGGAAGGGCGACTTTTTATTTATCTTTTGTCAAGGATTTAAAATGTGGATCTAAAATAAAATAGACCGAGAATTGGACATTTTTAAAACTATGCATATTTCGAACGGCCCTGTAAGTTAAAACTGACGTGAAAGGGGGGATTAGAAGAGACGAACGTAAAAAAAAAAAACATAATAAACTAATACTTCAAATAACTGGACTTCTAAACAAAAATATAACGATTTAACCTAGTGTCGAATTAATGGGGTGACCCGCAGGGGATTATCCCCCCCCCCAGAAGTTATGAGATTTTATGCTTTTTAAATGCACAAATTGCGATTCCTCAGTGGTGACCATCCCCCTCCAAACCTAATGACGCAAATCCCCCCCCCGCAAAAAAACCCTTCATACTTTAACATCCCCCCCCCCCAAACATAATACAAATTGTAAATTATATTCTACCTATAATCTACTGCACATTCAAGAGATAGCGAAATGAGAATAGCAGAATGAGCTAATATTGCCCTTATCTAGAATTTAAAGAAAGAAAACATAGGAACATTTCTGGAATTAAGTTTTGAAATATTAAAAAATTAAAAATCTCCCCCCCCCAAAAAATGTACTTTTTCTCAAATTCCCCCCCCCCCCCAAAAAAAAAAAAGAACTAAATTGTATGACGCATCTTGCGCCACCAAACCCCTCTCTGGGCACCCATGCACAAATTGCGATTTCCCCTCTCTTACAGAGCTCTAAAACATGATGCCTTTCTCCGGAGTCGCAGAAAAATACTTGCATTCAACATTGATTTAGCCTAGAAAGAAAAAAAAAAATCGAAATCGAATCTAAAGATCGAAATCGAATCTAAAGATCGACATCGAATCTAAGATCGACATCGAATCTAAAGATCGAAATCGAATCTAAAGATCGACATCGAATCTAAGATCGACATCGAATCTAAAGATCGACATCGAATCTAAAGATCGACATCGAATCTAAAGACCGATCTTACGGGCAGAATCGATTTTACAGTTTTACTTTCTTTTGTAACTTTACAAGAAGAGAGTATTAGATTCGTGAAAAATTTTGACTTCCCGTTTTTGATGGATTTATATATTTTAGAAGGTTTTTAACACGATTTCATGTATTTTAAGAAATATCTGTCTGTGTGTGTGTCTGTCACTCTGTGCGTCTGTATACGACAAAAATTTCTGACCGTTCTATCTGAAGAACAAATGCACGGAATTCCACAAAACTTTAGATTTAGTTTGACCTTGATATAAACTGTATCTAATTAATTTTTGGTGCATATAGCCTAACAGGTGGCGCTGCTATACTGCATTTTTTGCGATTTGCGCAACAGCTATATCTGATAAACGAATGAACGGATTTTCATCACATTTTAGATCCTGTTAGTCCTTGACATGAATTGATGTTTTCTGCATTTTGATGTGTATAGCTTCTCAGATGGCGCTGCTATACTGAATTTTTCACAATTTCCACTCAGCGCCATGTGAAAGGGGGGGGGAGGCGAAAGGAAGCGGTCGTTCCGAGCACGGAAATTTAGGGGGCGCTAAATTTTTACTACTAACATCACTTCTAGCCTATCACAAGAAAAAGTTAATGGGGGGGGGGCTAAATTGGAACTTTGAACCGGGCGCAGTTCTCTTTTCGCACGCCCCTGTTTCCATTTTAGCTTTATCTCAAGAACTAATGCACGGACTTTCATAAAAATTTAGATTCAATTAGTCCTTGATATTATTTGATGCTAATTACATTTTGGTGGAAATCGCTTAAGAGATGGCGCTGCTATACTGCATTATTCATGATTAACGCAATAGCGCTATCTCAAGAACGAATTTTCATCAAAATTCAGATTCAGTAAATCTCTGAGATAGATTAGTGTTATTTAGTTCTTGGTGTAAATTGCCCAGCAGGTGACGCTGATATGCTGCATTTTTTAGCTCACAGGCTATCATAGCCTGAGAGCTTATGTGCCCGTCCGTTCTGTATGTTCGTGCGTAACGCGATAACTCATGATAAAAATACGGATCCACTTGAAATGTTGTATATAGGTATATCCTGATAAGGCGCTTCCCTGATTAGTTTTTGGAGCTCATTCGATATGTATAAGGGGGAACGGGGGCTCATGCCCCTCCCCTTAATGGATATAAATGGGTTTTTCATGCAGAATTAACAGTTTTTGTCCAAAATTTAAATATAGGATCATTCTGATGAGGTGATTCCGTGACTATTATTATGTGTTCATTGAATAAGTATAAACAGGGGGGAACGGGGGGCTCATGCCCCCCCCCCTTTAATTGATATAAACGGGATTTTCATGCAGAATTAACAGTTTTCGTTCAAAATTTAGATATAAGATCATTCGGATGAGGCGATACCGTGGCTGTTATTAGGTGTTCATTGAATAAGTATAAACAGGGGGAACGGGGGGCTCATGCCCCTCCCCTTAATTGATATAAACGGGTTTCTCATGCAGAATTAACAGTTTTTGTCCAAAATTTAGATATATTATCATTCTGATGAGGCGATTCCGTGACTGTTATTATGTGTTCATTGAATAAGTATAAATAGGGGGAACGGGGGGCTCATGCCCCCCCCCCCTTAATTGATATAAACGGGATTTTCATGCAGAATTAACAGTTTTCGTTCAAAATTTAGCTATAGGATCATTCGGATGAGGCGATACCGTGGCTGTTATTAGGTGTTCATTGAATAAGTATAAACAGGGGGAACGGGGGGCTCATGCCCCTCCCCTTAATTGATATAAACGGGATTTTCATGCAGAATTAACAGTTTTCGTTCAAAATTTAGATATAGGATCATTCTGATGAGGCGAGTCCGTGGCTGTTATTAGGTGTTCATTGAATAAGTATAAACAGGGGGAACGGGGGTTCTAATGCCCCTCCCCTTAACTTGCATAAATGGATTTTTCGATCAGAATTGTCAGATTTCGTTCAAATCTCTGAATAGTTTTGGAAGTTTAATGGTTAAGTATAAAAGAGAGGAATAACTCCTCTTAAATTATATAAATGCTAAATGGGTTTTTATTAAGAATTATCCGATTTGCTCTGAATTTTGGATATAGATTTTTTAATATGATAAAGCATGTACTTGATAGTTTAGGAAGTTCAATGATTAAGTATAAAAAAGGAGAAAGATGAGAGCTGTTTCCCCTTCTTAATTTTTTTTTTCGAACGGAATTAACGAAAATACAAGGCTGTAATGTACAATTAGTATGCGTAGCCTGTGAGCTCAATGCCATCAGTTTAACTGGGCAATATTCTTTTTATTATGATTTCGCAATAGCTGTATCTCGCGCTTTCATGGATTTTAATCAAAATTCAGATTCAGCTGGTACTTAATAAAAATTGATCCTGATCAATTTTTGGTGTACATCACTCAAAAAAAAAAAAAAAAAAAAAAAAAAAAAAAAAAACGCTATTTTGCAAGGGGGGGGGGGAGGGCGGGTTCTGAGATTTCTTTAATTCTTCTATCTTAGAAACTAATACACTGAAATTTTGGAATTGGCACATTCGTCTATTTTATCTTCGACTTTTGACGGAAAATGAAAATTATATTACCTTCAGAGAAATCGATTAAAAATTTTAAAGTATCGATTAAATCGAGTTGGCCGTAGTATCGATTAAATCGATTTAAAAAATCGAAATCGCCCATCACTAAAGTGGGGTTTCGTGATAATTTTAGATGAAAACATGACAAAAATTACAAGAAGAGCAATGTCTACGATCACATTTTTCCCTTAAGAAAAAATGAAACATCCAAATTCTCTTTCGTTTTTCAATGATTTTTACTTATGAGTAAATGAAATATCTCTTTTTTGTCGCCTCTTCTAAAAGAGAAACGGGATGTTTCATTTTCTTTTAGGGAAAAAATATGATGATAGACATTGCTTTTTTTTATAAATTTTGTCATTTTTTTACTAAACAATATCACGAGGCCCTACTTCTTTTTCTTTTCCATGTTTTTGTACATATGTTAAACTATTGCGTGACATATTTTTTTTTTATTCAACTGTGGCGCTTTTTTGAAATAAACTACTTTAAATATTGCAGATTTTGGAAATTTTGAATATTTAGCAGGTTATAGCTACTAACAACAACGATATCTCCGTGCAGTACTATATTATTTAGCTTGTCCTAGTAATGCACTTTCATATTATATAAGAAAAACTTTGGGGGTATTATAGCTTAAATAAGATATTAAGAGAGGAAAATGGACAAAAGCGTCATTTTGACTGTACTTTGTGACGACATAACAATGTAAAATAACAATGCCCTATGGACACAAATAAATTTTAATAAGCAGGTAATGTTATACTAAAAGTTTATATATAAAAAAATTTGGGATGTTGTTGCTATACTAGTGATCGTACAAACTACCCAGGCAGAGAGATCGAGAGCGCAGAGAAATAAACTCCAACATAATTGCAGACAGAATATTTATTTGGTGTAGAGGAGCAAGGCTTACAATAAGTTGCTGGAAATACGGGGAGCACCATTTGCCCGAAGGCAAGGCATAGCGAAGCGGGGCACAGCGCCCCTTTTTGCGTGGTGTTACATGGCCAATGGTCTGAGCAGAACTGAGAGACTGCAGCAGGGAAGATGTACAGCGTCAAGGTTATCAGAAACCGTTAAAATGCTTAGTAACAGAAAAAAATGCTATCGTTGGTGTAATACTGAAGTCCTGTGGTTTTTAAGGAGTGTCGATTGCATACGCACGTGTGCTTCCAGATACTGAAAGAATTACATGCCGAATGATTCATGACATCTGGGAGATTTTAAAGATTAGCTGAGTGCATGAGAATGTTAACGGATAAACTTATTATAAACCACAGCTGGATCTATTTAACATGGGAAAAATGCAGAAATGTGCAGATCTAAGGAAGACTGACATTCGGTTAACTTTTATTGTGACGAGAAAAGAATTAACAGATCTTTTTCAAAGTGATGAAAATCCAAAACAAAGAGTGGGAATGAAATGGTGTTTTTTTTATCATATGAAAGAGGGTTTGTAAAGGAATTAATTTCACCTACAAAGTTATAAAAGGGAAAATAACAAAGTACTGCATTATAACCTTAAATGTAAGAATATTAACTTTAAGTATTTATTTAAGGGGGGCAATTTCCAGTTAAAATTTTGAAGTTTCGATTTTTATTGTTTAGTTTCTAAAATGGGAGA
This sequence comes from Maratus speculifer, assembly GCA_964019185.1. Lineage (NCBI taxonomy): Eukaryota > Metazoa > Arthropoda > Arachnida > Araneae > Salticidae > Maratus > Maratus speculifer. The sequence continues at coordinate 282,031,918 of OZ025291.1, forward strand.
AGACAAGATAATATGTGACAGAAACGCTGTCACATATCTCACTCCCAGCATCGGGGAAAAAAAAAGGTAATGTTTCCAATAAAGTCTTTTTTTTTTTTTTTTTTTTTTTTTTTTTTTTAGCAACAAGCGCCGCACATCTTCTCTACTCCAAATACATAATCATAACACTAAGTACATAAAACTGAAAGTAAAAAAAATACATTTAAACATAAAACTGTATACATATAGTATATTGCTTGCTTTTTGAAAAAATTGTTTGGATTATGCAAACTTCTTTTTTTTTTTTTTTTTTTTTTTTACTCAATTTATAAACGTCATGACTTTAAGCACTTTTCAACATCATCGTGTCTTGGTGATCATTAGTCCTTTCAGTCCCAAGACAAATAATTAAAATAAATTTTTTTTTATGTGCATCCGGATGACTTAAAAAAAATATTTTAGTTTAAAAGTGCTGGTACCAGCTTTTGTCATGACTAAAAATGTGAAGTTTAAATATAATAATAGCTTTTTAATACTTCACAGTGAATGCAAGCAAAAATTGAATTATATTTAGCACACAAATAAAAGATACACTAAAATATCTATATGATATAATAAGTACTGGATATATAAAATAAACATTGATAAACGAAAAGTAAAAAAAATTTGTGCACACAGCACAGGACCTAAAAAAAAAGGGATGAAAAGCAAGCCCATAGACAGGTGGGGCCCTAAATCTTTTTTTTTTTTTTTTTTTTAATTTGATAAAACAAGTATTATGGCGTCAGTTTAAGACTTCAGCCCTAGAGGAGGAGGGAATTGTGAGACTCACATAGCACGAAGGTATATGAGTCCCTGCTTCCCCCAAGATCATAATGATCTTCCAAGGAGCACACGTCAAGTAATCGAAAAAAACTTTATTTGTAAATTGAATTGAAAAACAATTCAAGAGTTTTCGATAACATAATGAAGTTGGAAACCTAAGGGCACTAATTTTGAACGGAAACCAGCTTCAGGAAAGGGGATAATTGAAAAAAACAAAAAAAAAGGCAATTCAGAGTGACACAGGAAAACTTCTCATTATTTCTAAACTACAACTGCAGCTAAATCAGAAGGTAAAAGTAATTTATGTTGTTACTAACTGTACCTATCAGCATTATACTAACCAGTTTGAAGTAAAAATGTAACTCATTATCTATTCAAAAGAAATGACTAATCTTTTATATGTGTGACTGGGGTGTGTTTACTATTATTACAAACAAAACTGCCTCTGACAAGATGCTTTCAGTTTTCAATTCAGGAAAAGACCTGTGTATGAAATGAGTTGAGAAAAACAACTTACTCAACAACAAACAGAAGTGAAAAATGTAACTGAAGAAAATGAAATAATTTTGAAAAAAAATACAACCTTAATGTGAAACGAAAAGAAGTTATGTGAAGAAGTTGTTACTTAAATTAATTATCTGTTTTTTTTTTTTTTTTGATAAAGTGAAAATGACTTGAAGAATCATGCCATTACCAACAATGAGATGTAGAATTTAAATTAGATGATGAAATACTTGTAAAAAAATCTTCATGCTGAGAACTTATGTGTATGAAAAGAATATTACTGGAATGAAATTAAAACAGAAATGAATTTTATCAGCCTGATTCGAAGAAAAGAATGCAAATGAAAGATTCAATGCATAATTTTGATAGGACAAAATGGCTATAGGTTTGAAAGGATAACTCTATGTATAAATGTATAACTCGATAAGCAAAGACAAGAACGCAGCTGCCAAAGCCCCAGAATGTGTGAATTAAATCCAATGACAAGTGTTTAACAAAAAAAAAAGTGTGATGATTTTTTTTAAACCATGCTATAAGAAACATGTAAAATGTGGTTTACTTTCTATGAACTAGTGTGTTACATATTCTATGAACAAAGATGTGTATTTTCAATGAACTAATGTGTAAACAATCTATGAACAAATAATTAAACTTCAACGAACTAAAGTGTACTTCTCTATGAACTACAATGTAAAACAATGACTGAAAACATGTATAACATCACTATGAACTAATGTGTAAAAACATCGATGAACTAACGTGTAAAATTCTGTAAACAAACATGTCAATATTCCATGAACGAATGTGAAGAAAAAATCGATGAACTAATGTGTAAAATTTCTATAAGTAAACGTGTAAATATGCAATGAACTAAGTTGTTTATTTGGTGAACTAAAATGACCAGGAAGAAAGTGGTTTTTTTTTGTTTTGTTTTAACAACAATGAATGTAACTTAGTTCCCCATGTACAACACGAATGGAAAGTAAAGCGATGAACTAGTGTAACATCAATGAACTAAGAATGTACGATGAACTCCTGTGTTTTTTTTTCTATGAACAAAATTCTCATGTGTACCAGGAACTAATACATTCTATGCCATAACAAAAAAAAAAAAAAAAAAAAAAAAAAAAACAGATCTTTAAAATAATTGATGTAAATAATGTGTATATATAACAATTTAAACTTCCAAAGAGAAAAAAATGCATGTTCCTATCAGCATACAAACCAGCATGAATGAGTGTAAAATTATGTAAAACAAAAACAGGTTTTGTCCGCAGAGTAAAATAAAAGAAAAAGGAATGTGATGTTAACGTGTACACCTTCAACAAAAAACAACCGTGTGAACACAATCTAATGACCCGCATCAGAAATTTTCAACCATACATCCAAACCTTACTCAGGTAACTGCTTGCCGGCTAAACAGTCAAATGAAAAAGGAATCCTCACCAACCGTACACTCACGTGTCGAGCAATTTTTATTTATTTTTTTTTTTAAACATGAAATGAATGGTGTAACAAAAATGTAAATTGACTCGTGTATAAAAACTAATAGTGTACAACTACAAAAATAACAAATAGATTGTTGAGGTAAAAGTAACTTCTTCACACTAATGTGACTTATTGGAAAAATAACTAAAGGCTGTAAATTATGTAAGTTATTTTTTTTATTTTATTTATTTTTTTTTTTTTGAGCAAACCCTCATTATTGAAATAGATGCAGTTGTATATTTTTTCTTTCCTGTTTAATAAATCTTTTAAGAGAGGGGCAAGATTGTGCAAATGCTGGATGAAAAATATTAAAATTGGTATTGTTATCTTGATTATTTCTGATACAGTTTATGCATTTTGGTGAATTTGTACATTGAGTGTCACAATGTGGGAGAGCACATACAGGACAAAAGATATTATTAGGACATAGTCTAGCAACATGTTTGTACATTTGGCACGAAAAGCATCGCTTGACATTAATGTATACATGTACAGAATATTCATTACCCTTAATGTTTATTTTTTGTTGCATTATTAATTTTTTAGCTGTCTGCGAAGATGTCTCAAAAACCCAATTGTATGAATCGACATGTTGCAATTTATATTTCTTAGAAAATTGAACATCAGGTTCATTAATATGCAAAAGCTCACCCACTCCCAATAAAATATCTGGTATACCACACTCTTCTGGCAAATTGAAAATAATAATTCGAACAGGTTTTTATTTTTTTTACATTCAGACGCTGAAAAAGATTTTGATTAGAATCGCTGAATTTTGTAAGTGTCTCTAGTTCATCATTTATGTCATTTTGCAAATTATCCTTGTATCTTTTTATGATTACCTGTTTGTGTCGCTTTGTCTCTTGTTATTGTGGATAGACTATCACTATTGCTCTTAATTTCTCACCCTGCTTAGTCTCGATTGAAATTGTAGAAGTTTGTTTACTAGTTAAGTTATGTAACCTTTCAATAAGTTTTTTATTAACAATTTGTAAGTTATCTTTGTCGCGTTTTAAGTTAGAAAATTCCACTTTTAGGATACTGAACGATTCATTAAGCGTGTTAAGATTCCACTTCATTTGCATAGTGATGTCTGCAAAATCTTCTAAGAAAGGGGAGTTGTTAGCTAAAATTTTATTTTGAAATGCAGCTGCCTCTTTACACATGCTTTCTGTGTATTTATTTAGGGTGTCTTGAAAGAAATCTAGCCAAGGAGAAGTATAGCTAGGTTCATTTAGTTCAAGTGGGGTTTTTTTTATCTTTAGTTGCCATATTACACAGCTGCTAGAATTTAAAAAAAAAAAAAAAAAAAAAAAACTAGTATAACAGGATAAAAACTTTGAAAACAAAAAAAACTTAAGTTAAAAAAAATCAAAACAAAAAATCAAAAGCAAAAATTTAAGAGTGTAATTAGAAAAAGGGGAAAAAAATGAATTTTGCCCAGACAAGTCCAGCTAGAAATGACTGTTTCAAAATAATAGCACATGAGAAACCTATAATTTTACTTTATGTAACATCTACATTTATGTGCATAACTATTTTAAGAAAAACCAACTGGGCTTTCACTTGCGAAGGGGGGGGGGGGGGGGAACGGTGTCTAACTTTTATTATCTACGATGTGTAAAATGTGAAAGCGAGAAGCTCCCATTTTTTTTAACAAGTGAAAAAAAATCAAGTATAAGTAAATTAATTTTGTCTTACTATACACACACTTGCCTGTTAAGAAAATGGATTTACATTTACATTTACATTCTTTGAGGTAGACGCTACAGCTATTCGCCGGCATAACCTCCAATGATCACAAGAAACCATATGGAACACTTTATTACAGAATATCCGGTACATACATTATCACAGGGACAACACAAGACACCCATGCCGCTAGCTGGACTCGAACCAGGGTCCAGCGGTGTGGGAGGAGCTGACGCTACCAACCAAGCCGCTGACTCGGCAAGAAAATGGATCACTGAAAAATGATTCTCGAAAATTTTAAGCACAAAAAATTAAAGTATGCAGAACTCTAAAAGGATAGGGGATAATGGAAAGAGGCAAAAAAACTCCATACATATTAAAAGTACCCCAAAACTCAGAACGATTTCAACATGGACATAAAGTTTATAATTCTGACCCATTTAAATTAATACCAACTTTAACCCAGAAAATAAATGCATTAAAATTGCATTTTCTCTTATTTATTTATTTTTGAAATCCCCCATTTTGTTATTTCACGCAAAATTTAAGTAATTGTGGAAAAGCCAAAAAAAAATGTTAGCAGAAGGGTTGCCCCCTTTTTTAGTAGAATAGGAATATTACCTAAAAACACAAAAAAGTAACTAACTGCAGAATCATAATTGTGAAAATCTACATGCATATCACTAACACAAAAATTATAAAATAAAGCGTGAAAAGAGAAGATTGTAAAATTTATGCAATGATAACTAAAATTTTTAACTTTTAATTATTTTAGATTTATAAAACAAATCTTCTCTGTTCATGCTGACACACAAAAATATTTAAAGTAACTTTGCAATAATAATAATTTGAGTATGGCATCAGACAAATAAATATGAAAACTAAATTTATCACACCTGAAACATGAGGTAAGAATTATTGTGCAATCTATGTACTATCTATATATAATTTTTTTTTAACTCAAACGGCGTGATATTGTAAACTATTAGTTCTTTTTAGGTGCGTTCGTAATTATGTAAATACGTAGCACCTATTGTTGTCGCTCAGTCCGTCCGTCTGTCTGTCTGTCCGTCTGTCTGTCTGTCCGTCTGTCTGTCTGTCTGTCTGTCTGTCCGTCCGCATATAACAACGCAAAAACTACCCAACCGAATCGTTTGAAATTTAAAATACATAATTATTACATAATTTTGTCGAGTCATTTCAAATTTTATGAAAATCGGGTGGATAGATCAATTACAGGGACAATCAAAAGGATTCCGTTACATTACGGTCAATGGGGGAAAAAGTTTCAAATGCATTTTAATCGTTTGAAATTTAAAACGTATATTTATTGCATAATTTTGTCGAGTTATTTCAAATTTTATGAAAATCGTATGGATAGATCAATTACAGGGACAATCAAAAGGATTCCGTTACATTACGGTCAATGGGGAAAAAAGTTTCAAATGCATTTTAATCGTTTGAAATTTAAAACGTATATTTATTACATAATTTTGTCGAGTCATTTCAAATTTTATGAAAATCGTATGGATAGATCAATTACAGGGACAGTCAAAAGGATTCCGTTACATTACGGTCAATGGGGAAAAAAGTTTCAAATGCATTTTAATCTTTTGAAATTTAAAATGTATATTTATTACATAATTTTGTCGAGTCATTTCAAATTTTATGAAAATCGGATGCATTGATCAATTACAGGGACAATCAAAAGTATTCCGTTACATTACGGTCAATGGGGAAAACAGTTTCAAATGCATTTTAATGGTGTTACACTCATTTGAATATAATAGAATCGACATGAATCTATGAAATATGTACTAAAAATACATTTTGTGTAATCTGTGATGCAAAGAATATTTATTATTAAATTAAAGGGCCACAAAATTTTTTCCACTAAATAATGTTATACGGGGAAACATTGTTTGGGGGGTGTTTTAATTATATTAAACTACTTCACATTTTATGAATAAGATATACGTTAATGAAGTATAATAAGAATTACTCCCTGCATATTTACAGGAACACAAAGATTTCGACCACTATACTGTATCCAAAGTACGCTCTACTATATCAGCAAGATCAGAATATTTTAAAACTTCGTTATCAACGAATGCACCTCATTTGCTACGCTTTACGTGCAATTTCCAACTTGTTTGTTACTGTAGAAACCTGTATTTACTATAATTTTTAATAGTTGCACAGAATCTTGACTTATTTTTATCTTTTTATGACAGAAGTTGCCGTTTATCATATTTCACTCCAAAATATTTTTGAAGCACCACATTACACATTAATAACACATCAAGGACACATTGGTAACACATTAAGAAGAAAACTGGCAGCATAATAAAGATTTTGAAGGCTAAACACCACAGGCTGAAAAATGTTTGTTAAAACATTAGACTTGATGATAATTTTGATTTCTTGTTTCAGTTGCACCTACATATTTCACAAAAAAAATTTAACGATCTGTTTTCATCAATTTCAGAATTGTATTTGAAACGTAAACGAAACGCACAGAAAAGTAACCACTTGTCACACACCAATGTTAAAGTGGGAAGAAAAATTTTAAGAATATTTATTAGCACCAACTGAAACTACTAACAAGGAAGGTCTCCATACGGGCATACTCAGAAAAATCTGAAAAAATTACAGAATGTTCTTCTCATATAGTTATATATGTTTATAAAAAAAATTTCGGCGGAACTTCATTGCAGTGTCCGTAAAAAATTAATGAAAATTTCGTTTATTTGGCGATTTATCTCCGGTTGGCGAAAAAACGAAATTTTGAAAAATACGCTTTTACGCTTCGAACACTGTTAAAAATCTGCTGCATTTTGTTGCAACGCACTCCACCGCTTGTATATAATATCTCTATCCCAACCAATGAGAAAGCTCCATTTCACGGCCAAGTAACCGTTTTCTATACAAGCAAGGGAATGCGTTGCAGCAAAATGCAACAGATTTTTATCAGTGAATACCTTTTAAAGAAAAAATATCTATGTTCAATTTATTTAAATAAGTTTAGTTTAAATAATTTTAGTTTTGCATTTTTATTTTACTTTAAGTTTAATTTTGTCATATACGTTTATATGTACTTATAACAAAATGAAATTAATATATTTTATCATTTAAAACGCAATTTAAATTGATTAAAGTTGTTCCAAATTGAAAAATACACTGATAAAAATCTGTTGCATTTTGCTGCAACGCACTCCCTTGCTTGTATAGAAAACGGTTACTTGGCCGTGAAATGGAGCTTTCTCATTGGTTGGGATAGAGATATTATATACAAGCGGTGGAGTGCGTTGCAACAAAATGCAGCAGATTTTTAACAGTGTATGACACAGACGATTAGACATTGTTGCTATGGAAACCTCTTTTTCGGATTAGAAATGTACGAAGACAGTTCCCGTAAAGGTAATTTTTTTATAACCGGTAAAGATTGTTAAATAATAAAAAAATAGTGAATTGGAGCATCGCCGTGCAAAAGGGGCGGCCGCCCCGGGCGCGGAGATTTAGGGGGCGCCAAATTTATATTACCAACGTTAATTTGGGTCTGTTACAAGAAAAAGTTGGGGAAGGGGGTACCAAACTAACACTTGTCCAGGGCGCAGTTTTCTCTTCGCACGCCCCTGAATTGGAGAATAAAACAATGGGAAAATTTCATTCAAATCGGTAACATAAAGAAAAGAAGAAGATGAAATATTCATTTAACCTACTTTATAGAACAAATGTTCAGAAAGTTGAATATGTTGTACAAAAAATGGAAATTATTCTAAATAGCAGGAATTATGACTAATAGCAAATAAATTTTTGCAAAAAATCATATTTTACAAAAATCTCATTGGCAGATTGGAAATTTAAGCACCCAAATATTTAGATTTAACCCATTTTAGCCATTTTTAATCTTATTTCACTTCGTTTCCTCTGCATTGGATGTGAGAGTGCTTTTCGCCCTATGAGTGAAAAGGATTAAAAAGAAATATGCGGAACTTTTTTACTTTTTTAGAAATACGTATTAATATTAAAAAATCGAGAGAAATAAGAGTAGGAATCATACTTTAAGATCTCCAAGGATACCCTATTATTTTTTCTTAACAGATGAATCAACTACACAATATACATTTTTCTTGTATATATTTGTGAATTTTTAATAATCTGTAAATATGCGAGTCCACAATCTTTATTACTTTTCCCAATTTGAACGTTCTACGTTCCATAGCTTAAGAGTAAAATCACAGTGACAGACAGATGCAGAAGTGATCTTATAATGGTTCCATTTTTACTTTGTAAGTACGGAACACTAAAAATGAGTATATGTAACAATTCGGCATAGAATTATAAATTAATGATCTTTGTTTGTTTCTTTTCCTCAATAGGTTTTACTAATGCCTTTCTTTCTTTAAATTTCACGGTTCCGGGTCAAGCGATACTATTAAAAGTATTATGTACTAATATTATGTACTCTTAAAAGATATGCGGTACTTTCTGTTTTACCTACAACCTTGATATTTGGCATAAAGGGAATCCTTTTTTCTCATGTAAAGGAAAAAATGCGAAAGCTAACATTTTATCAATGTATGGCGCTTTATTACGTGTCAGAGTCATGAATTTCTTTAATTTGAAAATCCGATCATATAATTTTCTGATTTTTCCCATTGCATTTACTACAGAACTTCTCTTCGTATCGACTTTCAAAGTATTGTGCCAATCACTGAAAGTAACCTGTAAATGTCTCTCTAAAAAGTAAAGGATAGTTAGTTTGACCTAAAACCTTGAAATTTGATGCGAATCTTGGAGCAGATGCACAGCCGAAATTCCGAAATCCATTGATGTATAATTGTATGTCGATTTATTACGTGGTTTTTCACAATCAGAAATTCATATGCGACATCGTAAGGTTTTACTTTTTCTCTTTTCAAGTACTCGGGCCTAAAAGTGTCCTTGTGCAATCGTTTACATTTTATTTCTATAATCGGATAAAATTTACCAAATATAATATTTCCCTTTCCATGCTGAACTACCCCACCAGTGGCCGAGAAGTTCTGACCTCTCAACTGGTAGACGGTAAGTGCTGGGCTCGAACCAAATCGCAGCCGTCGGCCTAACCATTCGGGGTTTTCGTGGTTGTCTTCGAAACTTGCGTAAATACGGGTTAGGTTCCCTCAGAAAGACCCCCCCCCCCACAAAGGGCACTCCTTCTCCTGGGCCAATATCCCTAAAGTAGATAATTGGCCGACACAAAATAAACCAAACCAAACCATGCTGAACTAGTTGAAAGAATTTTAATTTTAAAATATTTTATAACTGAAGTTATGTAAAATACATTATTAATTTATCCAAATGTATTTTATTGTACGATTTATGACATATTTTATATTGAAATAGAAAATATGTGAAAATGGAACACAAAATTACTTTTAAAGGCATCTCTAAAATTTATTTAATTCCCAGTACTATAAAATTTTCGGAATAAAACAACACTAAAAATCTCATCATGAAAAGAAAAAGAAAATAAACTTTATGCTAAATAAAATTGTTTATTTAAACTAATTAGAAAAACATTTTAAACTCATTTTTATGGAAAATTAAGGATTAAAATTATCAAGCCTAAAATTAATTTGCATCATAATCATAGTATGATTGTTATCAATCTTTGAATTCACATATAATACACATAAATAAATTTGACTGCATGGGCAGACATAAAGATATTGTACGGTTATGGTTTTAATCTAGTAAAGATTTGGATTAACAAATAATACGCACAAAAAAGTCTGCCTGCAAGGGTATATACACAATGATATTGAATGGTTTTGGTTTTAATCTAATAAAGTTTTGGATTAACAAATAATACATACAAATAATTGTGCCTGTATGGGGATATACAATGATACTGAACAGTTTTGATTTTTATCTTGTAAAGATTTTTTTTAGCCATATTACTTCAATTTTCGTTAAAATTTCCTACAAATGTTTTATAGAATGTACGTATCACACAGATGAGGATCGGTAAAAAAATGATTGAAACAGAAAAATAATTTACACCAACTACACCTGGCAAAATTATTTAAAGTACAAACTGAAAAGTTACAAGTGTTCGTAGTTTCAGTTCCAAACACAAAATCATTAGGATTTTCGAAATACCCTGGGTGTACTATAGTATACCCACTGGCATACCAAGAATATTTCCACATATTGATGTAACGAGGGGAGGACAGCTGATTATGAATAACTGCTTGTATCTTGAGGATATTGTTTCTTTGGTACATTTGATATTGGGCATTTTCAATTTGTATTTTGTCCGAAATCTTTCGAGTGAAATTTTTCCATTGTCTAAAGCCGTATGCATCAAGAGGTTGAATAACAGATGTAGTTTCAGGAGGAATATTTAAAAGTTGAAAAGTTTTATCTGGCGGCGTAACAGTATCAATAAAAGAATGATTTTTAAATGCTGACCAACTGTCAACAAGAAGCAACGAAGTATTCGGGGTAATCTTGAAATATACCTCGGATAGCCATATTTTTAATTCTTTTTTACTCATTTTGCCTGATTTAGTTGGAACAACAAAAATATTTTCTGCCTTAAATAATTTATTTTGTGTAATAGGCCCGAATTTTCCAGTTATTTCTGGAAAAACGATAAATAATGGTGATAGAAGTTTTCCACTTTTACTTATCGTTGGCATAATCGTATACGAATGTGTTACTGAACTCTTGGATTGAGTGACACTTTCAATCTGTTTTGTTCCAATGTAATCCAAAGTTCTTTGAGAATGTATCTCCTTGTTAAAACTGGATTGATCAGCATTGAACACCTGATCATCAAAAAGTTGACAGTCTCTTATAAAATTGTCTACGTCATTTAAAAAAGCACGGGCACATTTATCAACTGTGATATTCTCTTCTGTTTGATAATGCGAAATAGTTTTTGTTATTTTTCTGCTGACAATGTTAAAATCCTTTTTGAAATTTGCTAACCACCTTTTAGAAGCATGAAACCGTATATTAAATTCAGTAGCTTTAATGCGAGCCTAGCGCTGCAGGTCGCAGTCGTGTACATTTATTTTACGTTTTCTTGCTTCTTGAAATTGTTCAAATACATATTTTTTTTATTTCCTTCCAATTTTTCTTACTACCTGTTACGTTTCGAATTTGCTTTTCCCATTTGTATAGTTCTCGTAAACTTTTTACATATTTAAACTTCGTTTGGACACTTTTGAAGTTACTATTTGATTTTCTAACGTTCTCATTACGCCAGAAATTTACGGCCTGTCTTTTATAATCTAACGATACTGGTTTTATATTTGTGCTCTTTAATTCATCACAAGATAATACGTCAGAGAGTTCACTTTCATCGGAAATTTTCAATACTTCGTTCGATGAGAGATATGCATTAACAATAGATTCGTGATTTACATTAACATGTCTTTCACATTCATATTCTTTTAAAATTTCGAGTATGCGATTTTTCAATTGTATTTCTTCTTTTGTTACATATGTCTGCCTTAAATTTCTTTCCATATATTCTTTGAATAGCATCCAAACAACATTATATGTGTTCATTCTCAAAACAAACTAAAAAAAACTATCTTAAACAAAAACAGAAAACGATTCAATGAATTCCATATACTAAAACAAAATCTTAAAAGTTAAGTGAAAGTAAATTTTTGTAACTTTCAAAATATAAAAGAAATAAATTAAATAATTGAAAAGAAATGTCAAGTTCCCCATAACTTAAAATATATATTTACAAAACATAATACAAAGAAATATTTTTGCAATTATAAAATTAAACAGATGTAGCAACTAGCAACATGTATAATACAAAATAATAATAAATTCTTCTATGGTTTAAATTTAAATTAATTAAATATTGCACAAACTAACACATCGCTAAAAATCTGTACCATTTTCTGCAGCGTAGAAAACGGTCAATTCACCGTGCTATGGAGCATTCTCATTGGTCAGAAGAGAGATATTCTATAAAAGTAGTGGAGTGACGTTGCAGTAATTCTCATTCAGCATTCTCATTGGTCACAAGAGAGATATTCTATAAAAGTAGTGGAGTGACGTTGGAGTAAATGCTGCAGATTTTTAACAGTGAAGTCAATTAAAATCAATTTTAAGATTAGTTAAAATCGTCTACTTTTGGCGAGGAAATTCATTGCTCGCCAAATCCCGCGTCTCTTTCAGCTTTTCACGCCAATTATTCCAAACTATTTTATTTTTTTACATACCTAATAATGTAATTCCGCCGCTAATTTTCACTGATCCTTTATTACCTACATGAGTAGTTTAATTCGTATTTTTTTCAAAAAATTCTGAGTATGCCCCCAATGGAGACCTTCCTTGTAAGTTTCTTTTAATTCACTTTCGCCTCTAACTATTACACATATTTCACAATCACGGAACACTAGCACTGTGCACCACAATACTTTTTGAAGAATTTCACAAAGGCTGGCCACACAAAAAATTAAATTTTGCATGATTTCACAGGATATGAACAAACGCACAATAAACATCAAAACACCATTTGTAGCAGCGGGGAGGAGAGCCGACAATTTTTTTCAGGAGAAGAAATTTACCGATGAAAGCTTCACGGGCAACCGGGGGTGAACGACCGATAAAACATAACTCCGCGCTGAACACTTCTTATCAAGGGAAAGGTTTTTCGATGTCCGTATGCAGCGGCGAGTCCATCCGGAAAGAACAGGCGATTTACGATTGTTTCCCATCACACAACGGCATGGGGGGTGACACTGTAGAATCATTTGAAGTTTCTTTAACGACATAATTTAGGAGGGGGTAGTCCAATAAAGTTCCGCACTCCATTGTGCGCTCTCTTTTTTTATTTATGTTGGAGCAATGGGCATTGGCACCAGTAATTCATATACTAGTGATCGCACAAACTACCCAGGCAGAGAGATCGAGAGCGCAGAGAAATAAACTCCAACATAATTGCAGACAGAATATTTATTTGGTGTAGAGGAGCAAGGCTTACAATAAGTTGCTGGAAATACGGGGAGCACCCTTTGCCCGAAGGCAAGGCATAGCGAAGCGGGGCACAGCGCCCCTTTTTGCGTGGTGTTACATGGCCAATGGTCTGAGCAGAACTGAGAGACTGCAGCAGGGAAGATGTACAGCGTCAAGGTTATCAGAAACCGTTAAAATGCTTAGTAACAGAAAAAAATGCTATCGTTGGTGTAATACTGAAGTCCTGTGGTTTTTAAGGAGTGTCGATTGCATACGCACGTGTGCTTCCAGATACTGAAAGAATTACATGCCGAATGATTCATGACATCTGGGAGATTTTAAAGATTAGCTGAGTGCATGAGAATGTTAACGGATAAACTTATTATAAACCACAGCTGGATCTATTTAACATGGGAAAAATGCAGAAATGTGCAGATCTAAGGAAGACTGACATTCGGTTAACTTTTATTGTGACGAGAAAAGAATTAACAGATCTTTTTCAAAGTGATGAAAATCCAAAACAAAGAGTGGGAATGAAATGGTGTTTTTTTTATCATATGAAAGAGGGTTTGTAAAGGAATTAATTTCACCTACAAAGTTATAAAAGGGAAAATAACAAAGTACTGCATTATAACCTTAAATGTAAGAATATTAACTTTAAGTATTTATTTAAGGGGGGCAATTTCCAGTTAAAATTTTGAAGTTTCGATTTTTATTGTTTAGTTTCTAAAATGGGAGAAGACAAGATAATATGTGACAGAAACGCTGTCACAGTTGCTTGCCAGAGATATACCACTCCAAAAATATTGAAACTTCATTTTTCATAGAAATGACATTCGCAAACGTGAACTTTGATATTTTCTATAGGGAAGAGAAAAATTTTTCAGGCCTTGGAAATTGCAGATTAATTATTAAATATGATTTACTTCAACATAAAAGAAATATCAAGGCAATTAAAAAAATGCAACTATCAAAACATCACTTTTTTGTCTGAATTTCAAAATAAGGGCTCTTAAACGACATTTTAAATGAAAATCAAATTTCAAACTTTTAATTGAAATGACCACTTTCGGGTCCGATTTTTTTTTTCAATTTTTAGAAAAAATTACTTTTATGGTTATAACATTAAAGCTAGTATCCAAATAGATTAATTAGTGTTTAACGAATATTTCATTGTCTGAAAGATAACGAATGTTGTTGTTTTGCGTAGTATTCAATTAATATACATGTGACAATAGGCTAAGGAAGAATTTTTGGAGATGTTTAGAAAATATTGTATTACAATAAGATTTAGTTTACATTACGCTTTTCTAATACTTCTTGCACTTTATTACACATGATGCTTTCAGGAAAGTAACTTTTATTTTAATTTTAAAGAGCGTTCAAAACAGGTTTTGGAAGTGAAAGTAACTTTATAGAAAATACTTTCTACCAAAATCGAAAAAGTAGTCAAGGAGTGATCTTGAGAGGGGTCTCAGCTATCCAGTGCAAAAAAATTATTTAAAAATGTCAAAATGCGAAAGAGTTATTAGAAAAATGCCTTCCAATAGGAATAACATTAGCTCGCGATTGTCTTCGCGGGCAGAGACAGGGGTCTTAAGAGGACCAAATGCCAACCTAGTGAAAAAATTTCCATACCGAGACTCGAACCCGGGCCATTAGTATAGCTCATTGACTATACTGACCTCCCGGGTTCGAGTCCCAGCATGGAAACTTTTTACTAGCTTGGCATTTGCGCCTCTTAATCAATTGAAAAAAAATTGAAATTTGATTTTCATTTAAAATATTATATGCAAGGCGAATTGTTTCGCTGAAAAAAATTCCAAGTATTAATAAAAACATTGTTGCTAGTTTTGTGGCAGCAAAAAAGTCGAGTCGCTTCCTTAAAAACTGTCTTATAGCTCAACTTGAATTTTCAGGAGCCCTTTTGTCTGCTGACTTTACAATAAAATTTCTAAAGCATTAGCTTTTCCCGCATTTTGCTATTTTTGGACTGATTCAACAATTACTTTCTGTTGGATTAGAGGCAGAGACGTCCTTAGGGGTGTGCGACAGGTGCGGCCGCACAGGACCTCGCGTCTAGAAAGTCCTTGCTCTCGGGTAAAAAATAAAAAAAATCAGTTCAATTTAAAAAACATCTAAGCATTTTTTAAATTGCTGAAAGTTATTAATTTCACGATTAAATTTAGATATTTAAAAGGGTTATTTATAAAATGTAAAACTTTTATCAATAAAAAGGTAATCGCGGATATTCGACAGCAAAAAATATTCTCCGTAGTCGTCTAGCCTCCATAGTTTAGTTTTGTGAACTTGTTGCGATATTGTTGCAGAATATGTGGAATAAAATTGTCTTAACAGAAAAACAAAATAAGCCTTGATAAGGTAGCAGTTCTGAGCTTCCCCTCCAAGCATCACCCCCTTCCCCTCATTGTAGACATTTTGAAGTCTATTTAGTAATCAGTGCTGATGCAACAACAAATGATTAATTTGATTTTAGAAACATTTGAATAAAACGCATTCAATATTCTGGATGCTGTTATTTCACGAGCTCATGTATTTATTTAGATCTTTCAATTATTACTGAAAGATGTGAGAGTATTTGTTAGATTCCTTTTAGCATAAATAATCGTATTTAGAAAGGTGGAAATATTGTATTTTTACATGTTACATAATTAATATGAAAATTATAATCACCAGTCATATTGAATAATTAATCGCTCCGTATTTCGTCATAAGAATTCGTATAATGTATATAAATCAGTGTTGAATTGAGAGAAGGAACGAGGGGGGGGGGAGGAAATTTCTTTCCGAAGCAACGAGATGTCCTCCAGAACCCAAGGAATCCCTTCCGAAAAGCCTGAATTTAAACTGCGACCGAAGAGAGTTGGAAGCTACTACGACCAAGTCGTCTTTCTTAAATAACGCTTAAAATAATGAATTCATTTTGAATTTAAACATTAATTGCCTAAGTTTAGCATAAATAAATAAAAATAACTAACTTAAACTTAATTTAAATTGAAAAAAAAAAAATCAAGAATTTAGTGGATTTTAAAGCAAAATTTCAAATTTTCTCAAAGTAAAACAATTTGTAAAAACCGAAATTTTTAAAATTCCAAAATTTCAAAAATTTAACCCCTTTTACAAAAGCTCTTTGCTTAATTTTTTTTTATCTTTTACTACTTTTTTTTTCTTTAACAGAAAATTTTTTGTAATTGCGAAAATGCTTTAGTTAAATAAGGTAAACTTTGCAATTAAAAATAACTGGTGGGAATAACGAAGGAATTTGAGCAGCTTAAACGGGACATATACATTGGTCGCTCGTCCCCTAGGAGTCAAACCTTTAGCGAAAGTTTAATCAAATTTTGGATTTTCGCAATTTTTCAAAAAAAGAATTTTTGAATTAAAAAGAATACAATATAGCACCAATTATCCGAACAAGTTGGGTCGGACCCCAGTTCCCATAACAAAATAGACAGGCAATTTAAGGCATGTTCCTGGCTACACTAAAAAGTAAAAACTTATACGTTATCTTAACTTAAGACTGATAACACCAGTTATTTTTGGCGTGGTTAAAAATTGTTTTGTCTTTTTAATATTTTAATTTATATTTTTATCATTAATTTTTTTCTCTCTTTTTACCATTTTCTGAACTCCAGAGATTTAAAAAAAAAAAAAAAAAAAAAACTACTGCAACGTGAAAAATAACTTTTGTACATAATAGTAATAAGAAATTAAATTAAGAACGTCGAAATTACCATGCGTATTATTAAATTTATGTCCATTAATTTGATTTTTTGGAGTCGGTGCCAGCCAAGCAAAGTTACATGTATTTTTCCAATAGACACACATTCAAGTATTTACGAGTTTTGTACTATTTAGTTTTTGTTAAAAATGTAATTTTATTCGTTTACGATTTGCATCGGATATTTAATTTTAATTTTGAAATTGGCTTGGCTGGCACCGACTCCAAAAAATCAAATTAATGTACATAAATATAATAATACGCCTGGTAAATTCCACGCTCTTAATTTAATTTCTTATTACTATTATGTACACAAATTATTTTTCACTTTGCAGTAGTTTTTGAAGTTGGTTCAATTTTTGGTAGAAAAGTTTATTTTTCTCTTTTTAGTTAAATATTAACGATTATTTGAAGTCGGTTAATAAAAATTATAATACGGAAAAAATATTGTAAATTATACATGGATGTAAATTTTGTCAGGAGTGGGGTTCGAATGCACGTTCTTTTCCAGAACCAGAGCTTAAATCTGGTTCCATAGACCGCTCGGTTATCCTGACTGAGCACCAGTCGGCGAGTTTATTCAAAGCCCATGTTACTTTTAATTTGCGAAAAATCACCAATTTTATTAGTTTTTACCTAATTATTAAAAATGTACAGAACCAATTTCAATGAAATGAAAGTGGTACCAATTAGAGAGTAGCCTCTTTTATTAACACAAAAATCAAACTAATCGGTTGAATAGTTTCGGAATAATCGGTGAACATACATAGAAAAAATACATACTCGTCGAATTGATAACTTCCTCTTCCTTTTCTGAAGTCAGTTAATAATAAAAATTATAATACGGAAAAAATATTATAAATTATACATGGATGTAAATTTTGTCAGGAGTGGGGTTCGAATGCACGTTCTTTTCCAGAACCAGAGCTTAAATCTGGTTCCATAGACCGCTCGGGCATCCTGACTGAGCACCAGTCGGCGAGCTTATTCAAAGCCCATGTTACTTTTAATTTGCGAAAAATCACCAATTTTATTAGTTTTTACCTAATTATTAAAAATGTACTGAACCAATTTCAATGAAATGAAAGTGGTACCAATTAGAGAGTAGCCTCTTTTATTAACACAAAAATCAAACTAATCGGTTGAATAGTTTCGGAATAATCGGTGAACATACATAGAAAAAATACATACTCGTCGAACTGATAACTTCCTCTTCCTTTTCTGAAGTCGGTTAATAATAAAAATTATAATACGGAAAAAATATTATAAATTATACATGGATGTAAATTACGTCAGGAATGGGGTTCGAACCCACGCTCTCTGTCGAGAATCAGAGCTTAAATGTGGAGCCTTAGACCGCTCGGCCATCCTGACTGCGCACCAGTCGGCGAGCTTATTCAAAGTCCATGTTACTTTTAATTTGCGAAAAATCACCAATTTTATTAGTTTTTGCCTAATTACTAAAAATGTACAGAACCGATTTCAATGAAGTGGTGGTGGTACCAATTCGAGAGTAGCCTCTTTTATTTAACTCAAAAACCAAAATAATAGGTTGGATAGTTTCGGAGCAATCGGTGAACATACATAGAAAAAAATACATACGCGTCGAATTGATAGCTTCCTCTTCCTTTTCGGAAGCGGGTTAATAGTAAAAATTGTAATACGGAAAAAATTACTGTAAATTTCACAATGATGCAAATTATGGGAGGTGTGAGGTTCGAACCCATACTCTCATATTCCAAAACCAAAGTTTAAATCTGGCGCCTTAGATCGCTCGGTCATTCTGTCTGCACTCCGCTCGGTGAACTTATTCAGCACTTTTAATTAGCGAAAAATCACTAATTTCGTTAGTTTTTGCCTAATTAATAAAAAAGTACGAACAAATTTCGATGAAACGGAAGTGGTACTGATTCGAGAAAATTCTCTTTCACTTAAAACAAAAATATCAGAAATCGGTTGCATAGTTTCGGAGTAATCGGTGATCATACATAAAAAAAATACGCGTTGAATTGATAACCTTCTTTCCTTTTTTGAAGTCGGTTAATAAAGAAGCATTTGATTGCTGCTTGTTTCAAAGACGTTGTTATTTTCAACACTGCCATATCTCTAATCCTTCTTACGTTAATTGAATAGTATCAACGATCTTCTGCCATTCGAGCCATTCCATAGCTATTTCCAAACGTTAGAAAAGACTTCGTTATGTGATAGACCTGCATTGATTACAGAGCATTTGTTTTCCTTTTCTTCAAATTCTATTTCATCAACAATTTCATCATCATTTAAAATCTAATGTCTAGGGTCATGTACTTCATTATTATCCACTCGTTAGTTTCCTTTTCTTCATAGCTCAGGATTCTCCCCATTTCTCTTATTGTTTTATATTCCTCATTTTCTGATTCATTATCACTGTAGTTTTTTTTCTATTTTTTTAAAATTCTATTCTAAGTCAATGGATAATTGGGAGTTCGGTTAAAATCTTATTTTCTGAGAAATGGGCTGTTCGGAAAGCTGGGAATTCGGTTAATTTTTTTTGCGAGAAATAGGCTGTTAGGATAATTGGAATATTCCGATAATAGGCTCTGTACTTATTAATTACTAAGATGTTTTTCATCAAAGCAAATGTACTACCACTGAACCACCTAATCTACTAGAAAAAAAAAAAAAGAAACTAAGGCTTTGTTTTAAAATCTAAGTCGAAGAAATGGTCGGATGGGATTAAACTAATCCATTTAATTAAGATTATGTAAGAGTTTTTCAAAATTTTATGATTTGCATGTGATTGGAGGTATTCAGCTAGAAGTATGCAAAATGTCAAATCTCTAATTTACACAGTTCCTGAAATTCTGAGATTCTTAAAACAAGATATAAAAAATTCTGAGAGACAAACAGAGGAGTGCTTCTAATAGGGTTTTCTCAGAAGAATGAAACCCTAAAAATTAATGTCAATCTGGTCCGATTCGATACAAGGATGTAGCCAGAAGTGGGGGGGGGGGGGACTTGACCCCCCCAAATAGGGGGGGGGGGTCAAGAAAATGTAAAAGGATTGACTCATATTTTCTCTCTCTCTCAATGCACACACATAAACACGTTTTAGGCTGTATGTTTCTTATTAACTGTTTGTAATAACTTTATTTTATGCTAAAAAAAGAATAGGATGCAGAATGAGAAATTCGAGTGTATAATTAGTGCAAAATTATGCATTCTATTAGTTTCATATGTAGAAATAGGGTAGAGAATGTTGAAACACTTATTTGAACTTTTTGTACAAATGCTACAATTTTGTACTTCTGCAAAACGTGGGCCTCAAAATTACATTTCATCGTTTAACAGAATTTTATTTGTATTTTCGGAACAGAATTTGCTTTAATAACTTTGGAATCTTTTCCAAGGGAGGCTCAAAATGTTTTAGTTGAGCTTGACCCCCCACCCCTGGCACCCACCCCCTAGTTTTGGCCCTGATTCGATATGAAGGAAAAGGCCTCGCAAAAGTTCTCGCACCCGGCTTCACCTTTACTAGGGACGGGTCTGATTAGAAGAGAGTTAGAAAGATTCGAAATATTTTCAGAAACAGGATAAAGGAAATCAGAAACTTTTGTAATGCATTAAATTAGTTTCACTCTCCTAGAAAAGATAATCCTCCCGATCTAGTTACTACACTGTAAAAAAAGTCCGTTAAAATTACGGCAAAAACTACTGGTCGCAATGTTGCCAGCAGTTTTTACCGTAAAAATTGCTGTAAAATTAGATGTAAATATTTTTTATTAAATCTAATTTTACAGCAATTTATAAGGCAAAAACTGCTGGCAACTTTGCTGCCAACAATTTTTGCCGTAAATTTAAAGAGTTTGTTTTTCTTATACAGTGTAGACGTAGAGGTTTGAAAGTTTTAGAGTTAAAAAGTAATCATCTTTGGTGGGAAGGTCTCCAATGATTAAAGCCAGATCTCTTTGGCCAAAAATGGATAATGCATTCGATAGATTAGATACTTCTGAAGTTAACCCTTTGCTTACGGGGTTGGGATATATGTCGTCCCAGAGACTATTTCTTTATTGTTTTCGCACCAATTTTTGAAAACTAGTCCCTATCATAAACTAATACTAGTGTAATTTCACGAGATAGCTAATACGAAGAATTTTTCTTCTAAATTGTGGTACGAATGAATATAAAAATAGTTGCCAGTTCTACTCCGTAATCTAAAGGTTAAAGATTAATTAGATCTAAAGAAAATCACTATTCTAAATTCAACTATTATAAATGAAAAATCAGTTAAACATTCATTTGATTAATTGTGATTGTTCTTTTGTGAATTTAATAAGAATTGCTGCATGGTGTCAAAGACTTCTGAAAAACTATAAATTTAAATCAAGATTTAGAAAATATGATTATTTAGATACATATGAGTTACAGAATGCGACAAAGAAGCTGATAAAGATTGTTCAAAATTCTGCATTTCAAACGGAAATTCGATGTTTGAAAGAAAAACGTCCTCTGCCAAATGATAGTAAGATCTTGAATTTAAATGTATTTGTAGATACAGATGAACTGTTAAGGGTCGAAGGAAGACTATAATTTTCTAATTTATCAGAATCTCAGAAACACCAAACTCTTAACTGAATATTAACATCAAAAACTTCTTCATTAGGGTACTCAGATAATTTTATCTTAATTAAGATAATTTTATTGGATACCATGTGGTCAACGTCAAATAAGGAAAATTATAAACTAGTCGCTGGGGGCCACCGTATTACTTACCCATCATGGATATGTATATGAAAATAAAACATGTGAAAACTATTTATACAATGCATTGTAATTCATAAACAAAATTTAAATATTGTTAATATACATAGTAATGCTATATTAAAGAACTGCTGATGTACCAATTTCGACAAATTATATAAAACGCCAAACTACTCAAGTAGTACCGAACTGCGTAAAAGAAACATCCTTATAACTCCAAAAATAATAATTCTATTAACTAACAATTAACTGTGTCGGATTAAGCGTCTCATTTCCAATTAAAATATACCTCTGAATTGAAATTTGAATGAAATACAGGGTCATGAAAAATCGAAGAATGTGGAAAACAGGATTACAAATATCTCGACAACTAATAATCCGATCGACTTTGTTCTATATGCAAAATGTGTGTTATTTTATTGTCTTTTACGTCCATTCCTTCAAACAAAAAATTTCGAAAAATTTTATATACCTTTCATCAGAACGAATTTTTCGAGGGTCCGAAAAAAATAGTTCCGGATAATCGAGGTTGCTGATATTAAATAGGCTTCGTCCCATTCTTACATGCTAAC
Organism: Maratus speculifer; assembly: GCA_964019185.1. Lineage (NCBI taxonomy): Eukaryota > Metazoa > Arthropoda > Arachnida > Araneae > Salticidae > Maratus > Maratus speculifer. The sequence goes on from OZ025291.1 coordinate 282,054,439, forward strand.
TACATACAAAATTTCAAGTCTCTATCTCAATTTGTTCGGGAGATAGAGCGTTTACAGACAGACAGACAGACAGACAGACAGACGGACGGCAAATTTTTTTTCTAAAAATATGTTTTTCGGAATCTCCACTATCTAAAACGTGTAAATCTGTCAAAAAAAAATTTCGATTTTCAAAACGATTGCAAGACTTACCCTATACCACGTATGATGGGTAAGTAAAAGGTGTGTGACTTGTATTCAAACGAAACATCGAACTCTTCTAAAATTGATGGGTGACTTGCCGCGTGATATAATTGTACGATCTAGACCGTTTGAAAAAACAGGCGTAAATCTAACAGGCTCCATTATTACAAAACCTAACTTAAAATGATCAAAGATAACACTAAAACATTCATTGCTGTTTTTGTTTTGCTATCAAAGCCGTTCATTTAGATTTTATTGCTCGACTACAGAAGCCTTTTTAACTTGTTTGAGAAGATCTGCTGCTAGACTATCTAAACCCTGTATAATAAGAGTGATAATGCCATATATTTTAAAATTACTTCTGCTCTTTTGAAATTTTTTTAAATAAATTTGTGCTTTGGAAGAAATTAAGCGATTTAATACTGAAGAACGAATACAATGGAATTTCAAACTCCTGCATCTCCACATTTCTCTAGATTATGGGAATGAAATATAAAAGACACGAAGCGCGCGAATCCTCTTAAAGAATACTAAATCCTCTATCTTAAATTTTGTAGAAATAACTTTGGTACTGTGACGCAAATTGCAGCAGTTATGAATTCAAGCTAGTTGACACCTTTATCTGTAATGACCTACATACAACCATTGATTCCTCGTCACTTCTTTATTAGGGGTCTTCTTTTGAATGTTCCTGAAAATAATGCTATTTTAGATTCTTTACTTTTTTTTCCTGTTAAAGTTCAAAGATTAAAAATTCAGTTTTGGCAACACTTGAGCCGAGAATATCTAAATCAGCAGCAAAATTTCAATAAATGGAATAAGTCCTCACAAAATCTTCAAGTTGAACAATTTATAATATTGAAGAACGAAATGACCAATTTAAAGACTGGAAACTTGCTAGAATTATGAAAACTTATAAAGGTGATGATGAAATGTCTATGTAATAAATCTTAAGACATCTACGGGTATGTTACGTAGAAATATTACTCTACCATTTTATGAGGATATTGGACAGTTGTCCAGCGCCGGGCGAGATTATCTGGCTAATTCTTTGAACAGCTACTGAATCAACGCATGCTCTATTTGAACTGCCCACTTCTGAACTGAAACGAAGTAATCAATTGTTGATGTTAGTATGTATCATGTCTTTTAGATGTATCATGTCGAATCGCTCTTAATTTTTGTTTATATTGTATTTTGTAACTAGATATTTGTTTGTGCCATTAACATGTTGATTATTTTCCGAAATTTATCCACGGAACTTATTACATATACTTGATTATATTTGAATTGATTATTTAGAATAAAACATAAACTATACATTAAAAATATCATCATCAACAAAAAAAAAAAAAAAACCTTAGCTGTTGATATTAGCAAGGTTATTTTACTTTGAGAGTATATTGACATTGTTAATACAAGTAACATTAAAAAAAGCTATACCATAAGTGACATGATATGACTCAAAATGTTTGTACCATAAAATTTTGACATTCTGTATTTCATCTCTTACAAAGGAGGTGGGCTAATAAGGGCTATTTTTCGCCCATCATATACCCGAAAAAAAGTTTTAAATACCGATAATTGTTCAGTGGCTTTGCATAATCAAAGATATGTATATTTGTTTAGTATAAGCTTTACATGATAAATAAAATGGTAAGTCATAGAAATTATAGCCCAAAAATAGAGTGTTTTGGCTTTTTTCTACATTTTTGACGTTTTTTGCGTCTTCGAGTTAATTTTTTTTAAGAAGCGCTCGATGAACCCAATTAATTTTGACATGCAATGATACTACTCCTAATAAGCTTTCATAGGAGCGTTATTTTATTTGGATCCAATGTGTACTTCTTCCTTTTAAAGAAAAAAATGTATCATCTGCGAGAATCAAATTCACTGTTATCGGAGCGCGTTCAGTATTGTTTTTCCGTACTCAAAAAATATTTATGTTGTTGAGAGGTCATTGTTGTTTTCTGAAATTATTTTTGTAAATATTTATTAAAGAAATTACCAATAAATAATGCTTGGATGTCAGTGTCATTGTTGTATAGAATGACGAAAAAGTTTTCGTACCTGTTCTAACAAAAAAATTATATCCATACTTAGATGTTCGAAACACTGCGATCTACAGAGTGGTTCTATGTAATGCTCTAAATGTAGATTGTATGTATTTTGTGATCTTGAATCTCGAAATACTTCTATTTCTTCTTCTAGTGTAAAAGTAAGAGATTATGCGTCAATGATTACTGCTGACGAGACCACAAATAAGAAGATTATACATTTATCAGTACCTCATTGTGAGTACTCTAACACTTGTTGTATATTGTATAATATGCAAAGTTAAGAACTGCCTCGTTATTGCAGCAAAAGCAATTGAAATTCAAGCCTTAGAAATAGAATTTACATTTTGTCGGGAAAACGATACTGTAAAACTCATATTTCTTGACCGGTCTTCAGTGAATTATCTCTGAAAGATTTACGCTCTATAAGTGAGAATACATCAATGTATGAAATATACATTGAAAGTATTAAAAAAAAATCAGAAATGTACAAAGCAGAAGGCCTCGATTTTGATACACCTGGACACTTTTCTAAAATCGATTATTATATTCTCATGGGTATATTTATGTATCATTTTAGCTATATCTTTAAACTCGTAAAGTGCAAAATACGTTCCTCAAAAAAAGAGGTCATTTCGTATTTGCTTTTCAGTGTTATTTGTAAAACTTAGAACTGGTATCTCTAATGGTGTTCTGTCCACATTATTCACTATAAGAAAAAAAAAATAACTCTTTAAATATGCAAAACAGACACTGATTAAGAGTTTTGTCTGACAACACCTTGGAGTGGAACACATCACCAGAACGCAGGTTCTTGAAAAATATACGAGGCCTTTAGCAGGAAGATTATTTATTCCGGATGACGACAAGATACTGTAATGATTATTTTCGATAGCACGTACATTTATATCCAGAAGAGTACGAACTAATCATTTCAGAGAAATTCATTATGGTTATACAAATGAAGACCTTTCGTAAGCGTACGGTATTCACCAATACTTCAAATTACATTTTGGATGTCTTCGGCCCTTACTTCGCGGATTCAAAGAACAATTAAACTTACATACTAACACATATATTAGAAAAAGATTCACATAATAACAGACAATTGCTAGAGCTAAATTATGTTGAGAGAACTGATAGATTTTTACGGGATTTTTTGGAACTTCTGCAAGAAATGAATATCGAACATGACACGCCAAGATTCCTAAATAAACAGCAACATTTTCCAACAGAGAATGCTAAGGGACACCTCTCGTAATCAAAGTTTGATTGTTCGACACAAAAGTGTTAAAAACTATATCTATAATACTTCGATAAAAAAATAGAGAAGCAACATCACACATTGGCACTATGAATGTAAAGTGGGCGCAAGTGTTGTTCGGTCGTATTTATTCTGTATTTTTGGCAACGATTTTTATCGTCTGCATTTGTTTTTATGAGTTTAGAGTTTTTAAGAGAACGCAGCCATGAGCGGCTGAGTTGTGAGCTAGTTAAATAAATATACATTTCATAGAGTTTTTCTTAAATATGAGTTTTATTGAGTATTTTAATTTTTTAAATGAGTTATCGACATAATTTGTGGTCCGCCGACCACGAAGGATCAGCGATAATAAAGTGCAACGCGTAAATTTCTGAATTATTCGAGTTCAAGAAGAAACGATATAGTTTCGTGCAGTGGAATTTTTAAAGTAAGTGAATGTGATTTTTCTAATCTGTACTGTTATATATAAATTTAAAACAATGTTTAAAGGAGCAAAAAAGGAAGATTTAAGGCAAATAGCCACTGAAATAAATTTAAATATTAATGATAAAATGACTATAGCTGATTTAAACAATATTATTGAAAATAGCGAAATATATAAAAATAAACCAGATTTTGTAACAGAAATAGCTAACACCATAATTGAGAGTCGTAAACATGAAGAACAAAGGCAATTTGATCTTGAAAAATTTAAACTTGAACGATCAAAAAACGAATTTGAACGATCAAAAAATGAATTGGAATTAGCTAAAATTAAATCTGAAACTAAATCTTTTATTACTGAAAGTGAAGTAAAAATGGAATCGTTAGATCAAATAATAAAAAGTATTAAAACTTTGACTGTAAAAGTTCCAACTAAGCCTGAAGGATGGGGTTTTTTCTTTTCTTCTTTAGAACGGGCTTTCAAAACTAAAAATGTTTCGGAAAAAAATAAAGCAGAAATTCTGCTGAATTTATTAGGTGACAAAGCGTCTAACATTTTAACTTATTTACACGATACAGATATCGAGAATTATGAAAAATTAAAAGAAATAGTCTTAAAAGAATTTCAACCAACACCTTATTTTTGCCTAGAACAATTTAGAAAAGCTTTTAAACTACCAAATGAGACTCATGTACAATTCGCTTCACGACTGATGACCAATTGGAATTATTATCTAAATTTAAGAAATGTGTCCGATTTCGAGAGTCTAAAACAATTGATTGTGTCAGATAAATTATATGAAACATTAGATAAGGAGACTGCTTCTCACATTAGTGTGAGACAAGGAGATAAATGGTTTTTACCAGAAGAATTAGGCCGTGAGATTGATTTATATTTTACATCACGCGGAAAATCTCTTACTGAGAATTTTAGTGTTAATCGAAAGTATAATCCCAAAAGTGTAAATAAAGTATTTTTAACTGATGTTAAAACATTAAACTGTATTTTGTGCCACAAACAGCACCATCTTTCAAAGTGTCCAGATTATTTAAAGTTATCTGTTAATGAGAGAGTAAATGTAATAAAATGTAACAAGTTATGTTTCAATTGTTTGAATTTACACCCAGTAGCCAATTGTACATCAAAGAACATTTGTTTCTGCAAGAAACGACATCATAAAACTATTCATTTTCCCAAAACAAATAATACATATATGAAAGAATATGTTTCTTCAGAACATAATATACAAGGTAAAATAAATGTAGGAGAATGTTCAGATTCAAGACTAGCAAATTATGGCACGTCAATGCTAAACGCTAATGCAGAAGAGTTCGTTCAGAAAACTTTTATTAGTAACTATTCGAATAAAAAGAATAAAGTTTTACTTTCAACGGTTATGTGTTTTCTAATTGATGAATCAGGATCTAAATATAGAGTAAAGTGTTTGTTAGATGTAGGCAGCGAGTCTAATTTTCTATCCCACCATTTAATAGACATGATGAATTTGAAAAAAGAGAGAACAAACATTTTAGTGTCAGGTCTAAATGATGCCACCTTAGTAATAAATCATAAAGTTAATGCATCAATAAGCAATAGAGATGGAAGTTTTATAAAAAATTTAGATTTCTTGATAGTTCCAAAAATAACTGCAGATTTAACCCCTTCGCGTCCAATTGAAATTTCAGCACAGGATTTCCCTAACGTAATATTAGCAGATGAGAGATTTAATATCCCAGAACATGTAGATATGCTTCTCGGAGCAGGAATTTTCTATGAACTTTTAAAACCGGGCCAGATTCGTATTAATAATTCTGATCTTATTCTGCAAGACACAGTTTTCGGTTTTGTAGTATCTGGAAGTTTTCCAATAGAAAATGAAAATAAAGTTCATTGTGGTTTAATAAAGAAAGAAACTAACTTAGATAAAACACTTCGAAAATTCTGGGAAATAGAAAATATCGAGATAGAAAAACCAAAAAGCAAAGAGACTTTAATTTGTGAAAAACATTTCGTTGAAAATTATACCCGAGAAAAAAGCGGCAGATATGTTGTTAAAATGCCCCTAAAACAAGATCCAACTACATTAGGAAGTTCTAAACAGATAGCAATTAAAAAATTGAATTCTTTATGGAATCGCTTAGCAAGAGATCCCGAGTATTTAAGATTATATTCCGATTTTTTGAAAGAATACCAACAGTTAGGCCACATGGTCGAAGTTAACGAAAGCGAGGAAGAAAATGGATCCTATTACATTCCCCACCTTGGAGTGTATAGAGGAATAGAAAAAAGTATGTCAACACCTTTGAGAGTAGTTTTTAACGCCTCTTCTTTAACGACAAAAGGAAACTCACTTAATTCTATTCAGTATAATGGGGGTGTAATACAAGATGATTTATTCTCAATTATGCTGAGATTTAGAAAATATATTATCGCTTTCACTGCAGATATTCAAAAAATGTATAGAGCAATTTCTATTCATCCAGATCAAAGGAAACTACAAAAAATTTTATGGAAAGAAGGTATAAACGAACCAATAAAGAATTTTGAACTAACTACTGTTACTTATGGTACTGTTAGTGCACCCTTTTTGGCCATGAGAACACTACTTCAATTGTCTAGGGATGAAGAAAGCAAGTTTCCTTTAGCAGCACCCGTGCTGAGAGAAGACATGTATATGGATGACATCTTATCTGGATCTGATTCTTTAAGTTCTGCATTAGAGCTCCAAAATCAATTAATAGAAATTTTAAAAAGCGGAGGAATGTTATTACATAAATGGTGCAGTAATGCTCCACAACTTTACCAAACAAATGACAAGATATATCCTTTTGGTGATTCAGAAGAATCCAAAACATTAGGTGTCTTGTGGAAATCGAGAAAAGATTGTTTAAGTTTCGATGTAAAAATTCATAATGAGGTAAATGTCACTAAAAGACAAGTGTTATCAATTATATCAAGTTTGTTTGATCCTCTTGGATTAGTTTCTCCTATTATAATTAAAGCGAAAATATTTATGCAAAAATTATGGTTATTGCAATTAAATTGGGATGACTTGTTACCGGAAAAAGAAGCTAAGGAATGGGGAGAGTTTTCAGATAATCTACAGTTAATTAACAAAATTGAAATTAGTAGGTGTATTTTATTGAAAAATGCTATTATAATCGAGTTACATGGTTTCAGCGATGCTTCCGAAGCAGCCTATGGAGCAGTAATTTACTGCAAATCAGTATCAGAATCTGGAGAATTGTCAGTGAAATTAGTGACAAGTAAATCAAGAGTTTCCCCCTTAAAGCAATTAACTGTTCCCAAACTTGAGCTGTGTGCAGCTGTTTTATTATCAAAACTAATTAAACGTGTGATTTCTGCTCTCAAGATCAATATAAACAAAATCTTCTTATGGTCAGATTCTATGATAGTATTGTCATGGATTAAAAAAGAACCGTACATACTAAAAACATTTGTTGCGAACAGAATTTCATCGATACAAGAGCTAACTGGAGGGATGCAGTGGCGACATGTTTCTTCTCAATATAACCCAGCAGACCTTCTAACAAGAGGAATTAATCCTGATAAGCTAATCTCAAATGAGTTGTGGTGGAGTGGCCCAATGTTCCTAAAAGGAAAAGACTATCCAAATACAACCATACCTGAAGCAGTTGATTCCAATGACTTTTCAAAAGAACTGAAAAACTTTAAAACTAATGACTTTAAAAATATGTCTTTTTTTTCAGTTTCTAATAATACCTTTGTGCATGATATAATTGATTTAAGTAATAATTATTGTAAGATAATTCGTATTTTAGGATTTATTTTCAGGTTTCTTAGCATTTGTAAAAAAGAAAGAAAAGAGGGTCCTTTAGACCTCGAGGAGCTCAAAAAGGCAGAAACTTTTTTGTTAAAAAGTGTTCAACGAGAATTTTTTGACAAGGAAATAAAATCCTTGCAAAAATCAGGTGAGGTAAATAATAATAGTCAGATAAGAAATCTTCACCCATTTCTTGATAAAGCAGGTCTTCTTAGAGTAGGAGGTAGGTTAGCAAACAGTAACTTAAATGATAACCAAAAATTTCCAATTTTACTACATAATAAAAGTAAACTTACTCAGATGATAGTAGAATATTTTCATAAACGATATTTATTTTTAAGTATACAAGTTTTATTTTTGAGTTTAGGCAGCAGTTTAGCCTTTAAATGGTCGTGCAACATTAGAGAATCAATTTATAATTGTTGCTTACTTTATGTTATAATTTTTGTAAAAACTTTTTATACATATTTTTTAATGCAGTGTGTATTGTAAGATATTTTGAGTTTCATATAGTTAATATATAATTATTTTGAGTGTACATATGTAAAATTGAGATAATTCTGATTGATTGAATATATTATGTGTCATCAAGAAGTAGAATGTGTATCGAGAGTGCATATATGCCGTTTGAGTTATTTAAATGACATCCATTTTGTTCAGAATGTTAGAGTTTTGATTTGATAAAATCGAGTTTCTTATTTTTAAATACTTTTAAAATAAAGTATTTCTGAGTTATTTTTTGAGTATAAATATGAGAAAAGAGGTAAAATTCTTGCATCATTCAGAGTAAATTTAATTTGAGTTAGATGTCATGAGTGTACATCTCTACAAAATGATTGCAGAATTTTAGATGTTTGAAAAACAAAATGTAAAAATAAATGATTTAGTAATTATAAAGGAGGACAATGTTGCTATTTGCAATTGGCCTCTAGGTAGAATTGTAGAGTTGTTTCCAGGTAATGATGGAATTATTAGAGTAGTAAAAGTGAAAACACAAAGAGGGTTTTTTAAGAGACCAGTGTCAAAAATATGTTTATTACCCTTGGAAAAGTAATTGTTATTCATTTAATTTGCTATTTATTGTTTATTAGTATGTGTTGTATTATTTATTTAAAAATTTCATGTAATAATGTATTATAATTGTGGTTGAATGAAAATCATTCAACGGGGGCCGGTATGTTCGGTCGTATTTATTCTGTATTTTTGGCAACGATTTTTATCGTCTGCATTTGTTTTTATGAGTTTAGAGTTTTTAAGAGAACGCAGCCATGAGCGGCTGAGTTGTGAGCTAGTTAAATAAATATACATTTCATAGAGTTTTTCTTAAATATGAGTTTTATTGAGTATTTTAATTTTTTAAATGAGTTATCGACAAGTGTCTAAAAGTACTAGTAGCATGTTGCTTCTGCATTATGGTTTGTGGTTCACTTGTGCCATAACTCAACCAAAATTTAAAAAACATGTATTAAATATGCTCATGTAATACAAGACGCGGTCACTGGATGATCCAGTAGTGATTCTGGTGAACCAACCAAAGAGGAAAATAATCTGAAACATATTGCCAAAAGTGTTTGCAACTGTATGATTATAATTTCTGTTATTGATTATTTCTGATATTTCATATATTGAAATAAAAGTCTTAATAAGCTCCAAACTAATAACAACAGTGTTTATGCTCATTAATATATATCATAATTACTTAAATATATATTTTATTTTCCTATGAATTATTAAACTTTCATCCAAGATATTATTATTTTCTTACTTGTTATGAGGTATACTAATGGAAAAATGTATGTCACATCTACGCGCTGATGGGTGAAAAATGGCCGTTATTAGCCCACCTCCTTTAATAAATAAAATAAACAAAAATGTATAGATTGACTGTAAACAGATATTTCCAGAGTTTTATATGAGCATAATTTTTTATGAAAATAACTGAACATATTTTTTAAAGATTTTTTTTGTGGAGTAAAAACGTTTCTTTTAACGATTTACATCAACAAAAGAAATCTCACGTTTTCGGATATTCTCAGATGTATTTATGTATTTATTTATTGTATGCTTCTCTTTTTAAACTGTCCGAGAAACAGAACAAACTTTCAATGATATGGAAAATTATTTTTATATCGCATTTTTATATTATTTTTTCTTGCCTGTTTCGCAGTTGGAAGTTAAAAACTTTGGCAATAAAGTTTTTTGTTCCTTTTACCCATCATTCCAGTGTAATATGAATAGAGCAAGAGCCCGTGACTGGCAGACCTTCGTTATTTTATAAAAGCTGAAACTTTCTCAGCGCAGTCTTCCAACAAAGATAGGAACGATGGGTAATTATGAAATTTGGATCATGGTGGCTTTGGCAGTGACCATGGAGCAAAGGTGTAAAAAATACCAACTTACTTTCGTCATTTTATAAAGCGTAATTTTTTGATATTTCCTTTGGAATGATGCTAGAAATCACGTCCTCCATTGGCAGACACTTCCTGTGGTTCCAACCCCCGGCCGACAACCACTAAACTTCAATAATAGGAAATTCTACTTTCGTCATTTTATAAAAGCTGAATTTTATATATGTTACTTGGGTAACTACCAGAAGATATTTCCTGAGTTGGCAGACAGTTTTGGTGGTTCCAACCCCCGGCCGACAGACATATACAGCGGCTTCTCAATACACTAGAGTCTGCGCGAAACAGACATTTTCCCCGTTTTCCCTTGGGTCGGAAATTGGCGACAGTTATTTCAGGTTGCTGCATTGAAGAGAAAACGAAGAAGGGAAATCCCATACATTTCACTATTTTAAAAAATATATGTGCAGATATTTTTAGTTAAAACTATGTACATCTAATGCATGCGCGCTCGCGCCAAAGAATGACGTTAAGACGCCGCTGAAGAACTCGTTATTGCATCGTTGTAGCTACTGGTATTTTTTGTATGATTTTCATGCATTCTGTTCGCGAATAATTTGACATGTATTTGATGTATACTTTGTTTTTCAATTTTTCTCGTAAATTATCAATCGTACAGTTGGAGTTCTTTGGGCTTCTTTTATGAATTCCCAATGAGGAATCTGGCTGCGCAGAGTTTGGGTGCCATTTTTGGGACACCACGTATAGAATTTTTTAACACTATGTATGAATAAGCAGTAAAACTCTAATTTTGTATTGAAGTAGATATTGAAAATAAAGTTCATAAAATACCTAAATATTATTTTCTAACGTATTTCATTTATTTTTAAAACAAGTATCAAAATGGAAATCATAATCAATAACATTATAAACATGCAATTTTTTTATTGATAAATAAGTACATAATAAAACAGCAATTTCGGCATGTGCCAGGGGGAGGATATAGATTTCATATTCGTTGTTTTTGTTAAATATAGCTTTTTTGCGACTCGATTAGATGAGTTAATAAAAATTCTTTAATGCTTGATTATTATCTCATTGAAAATTTTACTGGAATTTTAAGAAGATCAAACGCTACGAACCCTATAAAAAGAAATTTCGTAAATACTGAATTTGAATAATAATTGTGCCAAATTAGTAATCTATAGCCAAATCGGCAATATTTATGATTTCTTAATTTTTGTCTTCAAATTTGGCGATAAGTGTTTCCAAGCTTGGAGAGAATTCGAAGCTAACGTTCATTAATACTCATAAATAAATAACTAATTTTTAGTAATTTGGAAAATAGTTGTTATCCTCGGTAGAGAATTGGGAAATCCGAAGTATATCTGAATGTTTTTATTGGTTGAATTCTGTATTTTATTCATTTTCTGACTGGTGCATGTTAAATGTCCAAAAAGGGTTTACTTCTGTTGCCACAATGACAAAAAAGTAATAAAAACTTTAAATAATAATAATAATTTGAAAAAAAATTGTCATAAAAATTTCAAACGAATTTCATTCAAAAGTGCATTTTTTTTTCTATGCAACGGTATAAAAATTAAAAATGTGTAATGTTTAGAAGTTTAAAAATTTGCAGTTCAAAAAAATTGTAAAACTGAAATTTCATTTAAAATTTTTATAAGATGGGTCCAGGAATATTAATGTTTAATCATGTCATACGTAATAAGAGGCAGTCAGCTTGATTAACTCTATCAAATAAAATGCACATTTTAAACAGTTAAAGTTATATAACAATAAATTACTGTTTTTTTTTATTTATGGTCTAGGGATATTAATGTTTAATGCATGGCGTACGTAATATATGACTCGTTATGGTCATCCTAAAAATGATGTTTATTATTATTATTAAGTATAGAATTCCTTTATAAGTCTTTAAAATTTTAGTCTTTGAAATTATCATTTTCCAAATAGTAGTTTTAATTTGTTAAACTAGGGGGCCCCGCCCCCCTGCTCGCTGTGCTAGCCAACCCCCCGCGTAATCGCTTCGCGATTCCAAATTATTCGCTACCCCTGTTTGCTGCGCTCGCCATTACCCCATGGTATGAATAAGCAGTTGCAGACCTTTCAAATGATGTGTCACACGACTGGGGTTGTAAAGAAATTAAAAATGTGCCCCCCTAGGGGGCAGAGTGGGAGGCGACACAAAAGACATCCATAATATGAATAAGCAGCTGCAGACCTCTCAAATGATATGTCACACGACTGGTGTTGTAAAGAAATTAAAAATGTACCCCCCTAAGGGGCAGAGTGGGGGTGACACACAAGACATCCATAAAATGAATAAACAGTTGCAGACCTTTCAAATGATGTGTCACAAATTGGTATTGTAAAGAAATTACAAAATGCGCCCCTCTGAGGGCTGAGGGGGGGGGGGGGTTACACACAAGATATCCATAATATGAATAAGCAGTTGCAGACCTCTCAAATGATGTGTCACACAATTGGTGTTGTAAAGAAATTAAAAATGTGCCCCCCTGTGGGTCAGAGTGGGAGATGACACACAACACATCCATAATATGAATAAGCAGTTGCAGACCTTTCAAATGATGTGTCACACAACTGGTGTTGTAAAGGAATTAAAAATGTCACGCCCCCCTGGGGAGAGCAGAGTGTGGGAATGACACACAAGACATCCATAATATGAATAAGCAGTTGCAGACCTTTCAAATCTTGTGTAACACGACTGGTGTTGTAAAGAAATTAAAAATGTGTCCCCCCCTGGGAAACAGAATGGGAGATAACACACAAGACATCCATTATATGAATAAGCAGTTGCAAACCTCTCAAATGATGTATCAAACGACTGGTGTTGTAAAGAAATTAAAAATTTGGCGAAATATTACAGTTATCGCCAAGTTGGCGTCACTTTTGACAACTAATTTTGGTCGCCAAATTTGGCGATATATCGCCAAGTTGGCGACAAACTTGGCGATTGTTGGCGATGGTAACCTTTGCTCTCTTTATGGTAACCCATACGGCGATGCATAGACGGAGCACTTTCCTGATTGGTCTATTCGACTCATGGAAGGAGTGGACAACCCGGATTCGTTAGTTCCGGAAATCTTCCACATCAGCATCATTCCAGGAGTCATTCCTTTTAAGGCTAGTTTTTTTTTACTATAGAAGGATTACATTTTTTTTCTTTCATTGTGGTCTTTTTTCAAAATGTCAACAACCGTAGAATTACATGCAACAACCTCAAATAACTGTCGCCTATTTCCGACCCAAGGGAAAACGGGGAAAATGTCTGTTTCACGCAGACTCTAGTGTATTGAGAAGCCGCTGTATATGTCTGTCGGCCGGGGGTTGGAACCACCAAAACTGTCTGCCAACTCAGGAAATATCTTCTGGTAGTTACCCAAGTAACATATATAAAATTCAGCTTTTATAAAATGACGAAAGTAGAATTTCCTATTATTGAAGTTTAGTGGTTGTCGGCCGGGGGTTGGAACCACAGGAAGTGTCTGCCAATGGAGGACGTGATTTCTAACATCATTCCAAAGGAAATATAAAAAAATTACGCTTTATAAAATGACGAAAGTAAGTTGGTATTTTTTACACCTTTGCTCCATGGTCACTGCCAAAGCCACCATGATCCAAATTTCATAATTACCCATCGTTCCCATCTTTGTTGGAAGACTGCGCTGAGAAAGTTTCAGCTTTTATAAAATAACGAAGTTCTGCCAGTCACGGGCTCTTAGACTAAAAGACTTAAAGCAAAAGTTTTATTTTTAAAGGCCGATAATAAAACAACAGGGAGCACGTTGCGTTATAAATGGTGAAATAAATGATAAAAAATAGATGCTGAAAATATCTCTCAGTTTGGTAGGAATGTAATGGAGTTATGAAACAAAATATGTTTTTAAATGATTTTACTGACAATTTATATTATTATTATTTTTTAATTTAGGAGAAAATTTAATATTTTTGGTGGAAATGAAACATGTTTTGAAGGGATATTCTAAATATTACTATTATTAGGTGCGTTCGTAACTACATAAGTATGTAGCACCTATAGTCGTCGTTCAGTCCGTCCGTCTGTTCGCATATAACAGAGCAAAAACTACTCAACAGAATCGTTTGAAATCTAAAATACATAATTGTTGCATAATTTTGTCGAATTATTTCAAATTTTATGAAAATCGGATGTATAGTTTAATTACAGGGACATTCAAAAGAACTGCATTATATTATGGTCAATAGGACAAAAAAAAAAAAAAAAAAACTTTAAAGTGAAATTTACATTGCGTTATACTCTTTCGAACATAATAAAATTGATATCATTAAATAAAGAATATGCTTAAAAATATTTACGGTCAAATAAAGTTTTAAAGTAATTTGGGCGTTAACGGGTTAACTTATGAATTGTTAGGTTTAGGTTTTAATTTGAGGAGAAAATGACAATGTTAAAACAGTAACATTGAAAAAAGCTATTCCATAAGTGACATGGCATGACATGGCATAACTCTAAATGTTTGTACTATAAAATGTGTGCATCCTGTGTATTACTTCTCACAAATTTAATAAATAATACAGAAATAAATAGATTGACTGAAAACAGATACTTTCAATGTTTTATATGTACATAACTATTTATGACAGAAACTGAACGTATTTTTTATGCATTAAAAAAAACAAAAAACTTTAGCTTTTCATATTAGCAAGGTTGTTTCAATTTGAATGTATAATAATATTAAAACAGTAACATGAAAAAAAAAAAAAATTCCATAAGTGACATGGTAGGACTCCAAAAATTTGAACCATAAAATTCGGACATTCTTCTCACTTTACCACTTCTCAAAAATTTAATAAATAAGGCAGAAATAAATAGATGGACTGTAAACAGACATTTTCAGGGTTTTATATGTGCATAACTTTTTATGACAGCAACTGAACATATTTTTTAAAGATTTTTTTGTAGAATAAAAACATTTCTTTTAAGGATTTACATCAACAAAAGAAATCCCATGTTTTCGGATATTCTCAGATGTATTTATGTGTTTATTTATCGTGTGCTTCTCTTTTTAAATTGTCCGAGGGACGGAGGAAACTCTCAATGGCATGGAAAATTATTTTTATATCGCATTTTTATATTCTCTTTTTCTTCTTTGTTTCACACATGGAAGCTAAAATCTTTGACAATAAACTTTTTTTTTTTCCTTTTACCGATCATTCAGTATAGTATGAAAGACTTAAAAGCAAAAGTTTTGTTTTTAAAGGCCGATAATAAAACAACAGAGAGCATGTTGCGTTATAAATGCTGAAATAAATGATAAAAAATAGATGCTGAAAACATCTCCCAGTTTGGTAGGAATAAAATAGAGTTATTTAACAAAATATGTTTTAAGCTGTTTTACTGATAATCTATATCATTATTTTTTTTATTTAGAATAAAATGTAATATTTTTAGTTAAAATAAAACATGTTTTGGATGGATTTTTTAATTATTACTAGATGCGTTCGTAATTATATAAATATGTAGCACCTACACTCGTCGTTCAGTCCGTCCGTCTGTTTGAATATAACAAAGCAAAAACTACCCAAACGAATCGTTTCAAATTTAAATTATATATTGTTTGTAAAATTTTGAAGGTCATTTCAAATTTTATGAAAATTGGATGCATAGTTTAATTACAGGAACAATCAAAAGCATTGCTCTACATTATGGTCAATGGGAAAAAAACTTTCAAGTGAATTTTATATTACGTTATACTCTTTCAAACATGATAGAATTGATATGAATCTATGAAGTATATACTTAAAAATATGTTTTGCAAAATCTGTGGTGCAAATAATATTTGTTATTAATTTACAGAGCCATAAAAAGTCTTCCACTATACAATGGTATAGGAAGAAAAACTATTTGGAGCTAGTTTTAATACTGTTAAACTATTTTATATTTTATGAAATTGATATACGTTGTTGAGAGAAATTACTTCTTGTTTAATAGAAAGCAGATAGTTTTTACAGAGACATTCAAAAGATTTTGGCCATTATATTGTATCTAATGTACTATTACACCAAAATCTGAATATTTTAAAACTTTGATAAAATACGAACGCACCTCATTTGCTATGTTTAACGTGCAATTTTCAGCTTGTTTTTAAAAAAGACAAAATATATTTCAGAGATTTTCGCACGATATATATTGAAGATCAAAAGCTACACAAGTACTTTCCATGGCAAATATTCTACACTTTGCCTCACGAATTTATATGCTTTTTTTACGTACTGATTCTGGCTTTTGTATCTTATTAAATTCAGCTGTTACATTTTTTTTCCGGTGGTACCTCGATAGTCATTACTGTGTATGGAAATTATTCTGGTGGACTCTTAAATTTTTCCGACTTGCCGTGCCGGCCGCTACACGGTACAGGTGGATTCGTCAGTAACAAGTTCCATCATGGAATATTCCATCAGCATGTTTCATATGAAAAACAGATTGTGATAATCGGATGACTCATATCGTTTTATCAAAATTTTCATATGGAAACGAAAGATTATTATATTCTCTGGAGCTGTTACCAATATTTAATTTAGAAAACTAATAACTAACAAAATGGTGGTTATTTGAAAAGGTTTTTTGTAGAGTTTAAGCTAAGTGCTATATGAAATATAATTTTGAGCACAGGTATCATCTCGACGGGTAAAATGAAGGAATTTTAACGCAATGTTTAAAAATATGCATTTCATCAAGTAAAATTTTGAAATTTAAAATTTTGCATACATGGAAAATTATTTGCGTATGCTCATTATAACCCTAACTTCCACTTACAGTTGATTTATTTTCACAATGTGCACATATGATATACTTTGCACATAAACTACAAAATCTATAATTTTCGAAATTTTTTATGATTATTAGAAACTTATTTCATAGCAATAGCAAAATAACAAACGCCAAGAAAATAATGTGGAAATCATAAAAGAATATGTTATGTTTTTTGCATTATTTTCAAAATATTTTGCAATAAATAAGTATTTGATTATTTAAATAAATAAATAAATTAATAAAATGTTTCATACTATTATTAGCCAGAATGTTTATAAACAGTGAGTAGTCGAAGATGCCTGTCCCAAAATTTTCTTCTTCCTCATGTAATATTTCAAAATTTTTCATGTAATATTTCAAAATGTTGTTACACATGTAAATACTTCAGTGCTGCTACATTAATATTAAATCAACTTTGATTCCAAACTTAATTTTCAGCTTTATTTTACTAATTGGAGTGAAAACGAATTAATCTTAAATATAATATATAGTAAATTCAATATTTTTCGCTATTGTGTTCTCCATCAGTTGCTTGAGGTTAGCTGGATGTGAATCACCCGCCCCTTCATAAACAACAGATGACTATAGAAATATTAAAAAATGAGAAAAATTGCTATTACAGCGCACCTTCCAGAGGATTCAAACCGAATTTACATGGTACTTACAGGCCATAGAAAAAACCTGTACAGTGCCAAAAAATAGATAAATATACAATAATAATAATAATAATAATAATAATAATAATAATAATAATAATAATAATAATAATAATAATAATAATCTTGAGACTCACTGAAAAATGGGAATTTTGTGACAGATAGTCCTCTAACGGATTTTTTAAAATTTATCTTTAAATTTTATTTTCAAGGAAATATTGACATAAAGAATAATTTTAGCGAAAACCAACCAATTTTTCCGTGTTTTATAATCATTTCAAATTTGAACCTCCACACCCCCATTGAACACATTTCAGTTTGCGCAATTTAACCACTTCCAACGATTTAGATTTTGAGCTCAAAATTTAAGTTTATGTCTAAGCTTCTAAAAAAATTTAATGAGATAAAAAAAATAATGGTAAAAACTAATTTATCGTTACTCCAAAGTTTAAGGCGCCCTCTATCGACATTTTTTGAAATTTATCTTTATAATTTATTTTCAAGAAAATACTGACATAAAGAATAGTTTTAGTGAAAACCGCAAACGAATCGACCAATTTTTCTGTTTTTTATAATAATTTGAATTTTTGGACCCTAAACTTTAATGGCGCATATCTCCTTTGGAAGACGTTTGGGACCCTTAGTTTCCTATTTAATATTGTTCATCATGATATGACAGATCAGCATGTTAAGTTTGTAAACGACCTTTTGGGACACCCTGTATATTGAGACATTGTTTTGTATGCATTTAATATTATTAAAGTATTTAAAACTAACAATTAAACTACTTAATGCCCGTAATTAATAAACTATTAAACTATTTAATGCCCGTTTGTCCATCTAAACCGGCCAGCGTAGCGGACGAAGGTCGCTAGCATATACTTAATAGGTTCATGTCAATTTTACTAACAAGGAAGGTCTCCATTGGGGGCATACTCAGAATTTTTTGAAAAAAAAAATACGAATTAAACTACTCATGTAGGTAATAAATGATCAGTGAAAATTAGCGGCGGAATTACATTATTAGATATGTAAAAAAATAAAATAGTTTGGAATAATTGGCGTGAAAAGCTGAAAGCGACGCGGGATTTGGCGAGCAGTGCATTTCCTCGCCAAAAGCAGACGATTTTAACAAATCTGTGATTGACTTCACTGTTAAAAATCTGCAGCATTTACTGCAACGTCACTCTACTACTTTTATAGAATATCTCTCTTCTGACCAATGAGAATGCTCCATAGCACGGTGAATTGACCGTGTCATACACTGTTAAAAATCTGCTGCATTTTATTGCAACGCACTCCACCGCTTGTATATAATATCTCTATTCCAACCAATGAGAAAGCTCCATTTCACGGCCAAGTAACCGTTTTCTATACAAGCAAGGAAATGCGTTGCAACAAAATGCAACATATTTTTAACAGCGTATTTTTCAATTTGGAACAATTTTAATCAATTTAAATTTTGTTTTAAATGATAAAATATATTAATTTCATTTTGTTATAAGTACATATAAACGTATATGACAAAATTACACTTAAAGTAAAGTAAAAATGCAAAACTAAAATTACTTAAACTAAACTTATTTAAATAAATTGACCATAGAAAGTTTTTTCTTTAAAAAGTAATCGAAGCGTAAAAGCGTATTTTTCAAAATTTCGTTTTTTCGCCAACCGGAGATAAATCGCCATATAAATGAAATTTTTATTATTTTTTTACGGTCTTTATAAGGAGGTTCCGCCGAATTTTTTTTTATAAACATATATAACTATATGAGAAGAACATTCTGTATTTTTTTCAGATTTTTCTGAGTATGCCCGTATGGAGACCTTCCTTGTAAGTTCTAATGAGTGTAACACCATTAAAATGCATTTGATACTTTTTTTCCCATTGACCGTAATGTAACGGAACATTATTGATTGTCCTTGTAATTGATCTATGCATCCGATTTTCATAAAATTTGAAAAGACTCGACAAAATTGTGTATTAATTATATGTTTTAAATTTCAAACGATTAAAATACATTTGAAACTTTTTTCCCCATTGATCGTAATGTAACGGAATCGTTCCGATTGTCCCGGTAATTGATCTATGCATCCGATTTTCATAAAGTTTGAAAAGATTCGACAAAATTATGTAATAATTATGTATTTTAAATTTCAAACGATTCAGTTGGGTAGTTTCTGCGTTGTTATATGCGAACAGACAGACAAACGGATGGACGGACTGAACGACAACTATAGGTGCTACGTATTTACATAATTACGAACGCACGTAAAAATGGAACAAAAATCACTATTATTGCGTCCCTTTCCAGGGAAGTATTTCAAAATTCAAGAAACATCTACATACCGTAGCCAAAAACATACACAGAAAATTTGTTTCAATTGTATGAATAAATTCACACATTTTTTGATGATAAGGGATTGAAAATGGCATAAAAATCACTATTACCGTGTATCCTGCTTGTGGAATATTTCCTAATTCCAGTAGTACTTGCTAGCCGTAGTCAGACACATACCCATAAAATTCGTTTAATTTTATGCGTAACTTCATTCATTTTTCAAAGGTAAAAAGAGGTTATACGAACACACAAACAAACAGATGAACATTTTGCGATAGCTTTTTCGGGATCTCTGACCCTCTGAACCATGTAAATGGGTCGGAAATTGGATGTAAAAAAAATAGTTTCTTTATAAAAAGACACAAAAAATGAAAATCAGTACATCATAGCTAAATAGAAGCTAAGCAATTGTAATAAATAAATAAATGTAAATAATTAAGTTATATAAATATACTATATATATATATAAGGTATATAATACAACATTTTCATTTGAGAGGTAAAAGTTTAAAGTTTACATACTTTTATTAAGTATTATTTTCTTAAATATTGCTTTAAAATAGTTTCATCTTACTGATAAAGCTGTCATATGTGTTTCTTATGCATATTGTTAGCATAAGTGGCAGAAAGTATGATAATATTTCTGAATCTCAAAAATTGTTGTTAGATGATCAGGTAGGGTGAAAAATAATCGTCCGTTTGGAGGTATAAGTTTTTCTGCCATAAGAAGCAAAGACTCAAACATTTGTTACTGAAAATATTCATCAAGTATGTCTAATATTGAGTAAATATAATATAAAAACATCTAATGGGAATATCTATATTAGTTGTAGAAAAAAAAATATTCGCCCAAGAAAACAAACATTTTTTGACAAATAAAGTAAACCTTAAAAAAAAGTAAGGATTGGATTAGAATTCATGGAAATTTACAAGAAACAATTAACAATAGTTCTATACAATCCCTAAGGTCGAATGACACTACACATATTTCTGAAGAATTACGAAAAAAAAATTACCAAGTAAAAATAAAAAAAATCCTCTTTTATATATATACATGAACAAGAGAGAAAATGGACATTTTTTATTTCTTGGTTCTATTTATAGACAGCCGTTTTTATTTATTACGGTTTGGTTTACTTTTTTAGTTATCTCAGATGTACAACAGAAAAAATAGGTATCGAAAACTATAGTTATTTTTCAGTTTTTCATTCTCTTCTCTTTTTCACGCTCGCCCGTTAAAAACACAGCTGTCCAGCAATAAAAAATTCTTTTACTTTTCTATTGATCATTCTCGAATAGCATCAATGATGTAAAAAGAAAATTTTATTAAATAAAATAGATCATAAAACACGTGGAATGCGTTACATAATGTACAAGTTATTGATTCTGAAAAGTAAAAAAGTAACAAGAACCATTCCGTGTATAATGTAATAAATAAAGTAGACTTAATAAGTAAAATATAAAGCGGATGATATAAAGATACACTGCTAAAAATCTTGTTCTAGTTTGAACCGAAAAAGTTTGTTTTTTGGTGCTCAATATCTGCCACCGTAAGATGGTGAAATTTTGAACAAAAATTTGGAGCTCCCAATGAAGCATAGTTCCAATACTTGGAACGAGGTTGAACTAGGAAGCTCCAAATGTTGGTACGAGTTTTCACCACCTTATGGTGGCAGCTATTGAGCACCAAAAAACAAACTTTTTTGGTTCAAACTAGAACAAGATTTTTAACAGTGTAGATGTATGAACTTGTTGACATCAAAAAGAGTTAAATAATTATTTGTCAATTTACTTTTTATTAATACTTTCCAACAAAGTTGAAAAGTGTTTGTGCATTCGGTTTTTCTGGCCGTCTGGCCATCTGTCCGCGCTCTAACTCCCGTAAATATATTCGGATTTCTATGAAATTTTTATATGTTACTGATGTTTACTCTAGCACAAAGCCTATTGAAAATGAAGTTTCTAATATGATAAGTTTATTTACAGGGATAGTCAAAAGTTTTCCGATACATTACGGCCTATCTGAAAAATTCGTTTCAAATGAATTTTAAAGATGTTACACCCTGTCAAACATATTCAAATTTATTAACACTTTCCAACAAAGTTGAAAAGTGTTTATCCGTTCGGTTTGTCTGTCCGTGCTCTAACTCCCATAAATATACTCAGATTGCTATGAAATTTTTATATCTTATTGATGTTTACCCTAGCACGAACCCTATTGAAAATGAAGTTTCTACTATCATTAGTTTATTTACAAGGATAGTCAAAAGTTTTCCGATAATGACGGCCTATGACAAAAAATCATTTCAAATGGATTTTAAAGGTGTTACACCCTGACAAACATTCAAATTTTTAACACTTTTCAACAAAATTGAAAAGTGTTTATGCATTCGGTTTGTCTGTCCGTCTGTCGTGTGGCCGGATGGCCGTCTATCCGCTCTCTAACTCCCGTAAATATCAGGGTTGGCAAGTTTTTGACGGTGTGACGGTTTTAGCCAGATTTAACCGTAGTTTTAACCGTCATGTCAGAACCCCTTTTTGACATAGTTTTTGATAGTAACTGTCAAAAACCTAAAATGGAGTCCAAAAACTGTTTAATATTATTTTTAGAACAACATTAAATTTACAATTTTTCATAATTTTTAGTTTTAGACACTTGAATAAATTTTTTGACAGTTTTAATACAAGTTGCTTAGAAAATAGAAATTAACTGTAAGCTATAAATATAGCATAAAGAATAATCAGAAGTATTATTAGTAGTTACATTAGAAATATAAACTAATAAAACTACTAAATACTTTAATTTTTAAAAATGAAAGTACATGGTGAAAGTATTTATAATTTAATTTCGTAATTTGGAGTGGATAAATCCAAAATTTGAAAATATTCGCTCAATTGAGGCTGAGCTGCATGGACTGAAATACAAACGCACCATGAGCTGTATGAATTCACTTGGTATATTGTTTTTCTTCAAGCCTTTCCACCATACTGCTGCTGGAACATCTTGAGCTGAGATAAAACTTTTAGGGTATGGCGGAGATTCAGCTTCAAAAGCAATGATAAATCTTAGAAAATCGGTCTCTTTCAAGCAGCCATGTCCGAGCTGCTTTTCTCTGTTCATCGTTTAATAATGCACCTTTGTATGCTGGATGCACATTTGGAGCATTAAAGGCTAGATATACAGCTTCTGAAATAATATACTCAAAAAAAAAAAAAAAAAAAAAAAAAAAAAAGAAAAAAGGAGGGGTTGGTAGGCTATTTTATAATGCATAAAAGAAAAATTTAACATAAACAAATTGTTCTAAAGCATTAAACTGAAACTGACATAGTAAAATCAAGATATATATGGGTAACTGAAAATAAAACACCTTTTAACATATTTATTTAAAGAATATTTAATTATATTGATTTCATATTATAATTAAATTACTGTTAGAACATTTGTGTTGCAATTGTAGTTTATATCTATGTATGAAACAAACATTTAGAATCAATAAAAATAGAAGGAACTTATAACCAGTCATTGAATAGCAATCATTTTAGATTTACACAAGCTTTTTTTTTTTTTTTTTTTTTTTTTTTTTAAGCATAAATTAGATTTAAAATTATTTACATCAAACTGAACACTTAATAGTAATAAAGATACAAACATAAATAGTACTTTGAAAAATGTACAGTAGCTTCAATGTTTTTAGCTATTTTCCTATACATGACAATTGACGTATAATTTAAATTGTAATACATAATTTTATTACAACTCATAGTATAACTAAATAAAAATTATTTACTTAATATATAAATTATTATTTAACCAGTTTTTAGCTTTATTTAATATAAAATATCACTAATGATTGATAAAAAAAGAGTGTATGAGGTTTTTGACAGTTTTCGACGCTTTTTGACAGTTTTTGACACTTTTAGACAGGTTTTCAACATGTCATGTCAAAAACCACTTTTTGACGTCAAAAACCCAACCCTGGTAAATATACTCGGATGGCTATGAAATTTTTATATGTTATTAAGCTATTGCATAGCTTTTATCGCGGGCTTTGAGCGCGGCTACCGAATATAGAAATTCCGTAACGAGAAAAAAAACCTAACACTCCAGCTAACGTCGTTTCAGTTCGGCAGACTTCTCATTTATTCAATAAAAGAAAAAAAATTGTTTTCTTATCGGTCATCACACTCAAAAAGTGTAACTTGAATTAATATCAAAGAAACAGAGAGAAAAAAAAAACTGCATAAATAAAAATAAATAAATAACTATAATTGCATAAGTTGATAAAAAATGCTTTACCGCGGGCATTTTCAGAAAGAATCACGTTTTGAGCACCAGCCTTGGCGAGTTGGCGAAAGCGAGAACGTTCAGCTAGCTGCTGAGGTGTGCATAGCATTGACTTATCTCCGCGCCAATCGTTGTTCTGGCGATAAGGTGCTCAAAACGTGATTCTTTCTGAAAATGCTTACCGCGGCAGTCCCCGAGTGCCACACCTATTTTTTTTATGTTTACTCTAGCACGAGCCCTATTGAAAATGAAGTTTCTACTATCATTAGTTTATTTACAGGGATAGTCAAAAGTTTTCCGATACATTGCGGCCTATGATAAAAATCGTTTCAAACGAGTTTTAAAAAGTGTTACACACTGTCAAACATATTTAAATTTACATGGTGCACTAAAATATCACAAAGTGCACTAAAATATGCATTCTGTAAAATATGCAATGAAAATAATAGTTACTATACGTTTACAGGGAAACCCAAAAGAATTCCATCACACACTAATAAAGGGAGGAATTGTTTGCGACATAATTCAATTAAACAAAGCGATTTCAAGTATCATAAAACTGATATACGGCGCTGAGACTTAATATTTAATGCATAATATGAAGTGCATAGCATTTACAGGGACACACAAAATATTTCAAATCTTATCTTTTGTATATTATCGACGATCGCTGATGGATGGATGAAATGCAGTTTCAATTATGATATGGGTTTTTAAGTTTTACTAAATGTCTGCAAATTATATCGAGCGTATAAATGTTATTATATATGTAAAATCCTTCCGTGTATAACAATTCCGGGGTCAACCCATCCACGAGAAAAAACACTTATTGTGACCAATGACAAATTTATAGTTATATTATAACTATATATCTGTTCTTATATAGTTATATTTTAACTATATAAGAAATTGAATGAATTTAGAAAGGAAGAAACACTATCATCTATTTATTTTGTTTTTTAAATAATAATAAATCCTTTAGGAGGAAAATAGCTGTATAAATGATAATATCTTTAAGTTATTTTCCCTTTATTTAATTTTAACTACAAAATAAACATGTATTGTTTACAAAAAGTGAGAATAAATATATTTTTAAAAATAGAATTTATTTATAAGTTTTAAATTTTAATCTTTGAAAAAAATCATTTTCCAAAGGGTTATTGTAATTTGTTAAATTACATTATTTATATCCATATACTACATTGATTAGCATCTGATGATTTTATTTTCTTTTAGATGTACAAAATTTCTTATGGCAGAATAAACTAAAGGTATTTTTAACAATTTCCGAAATGACTAAAACAATCATTTTGAGCGTTTACATAAAGAACAGCAAAAGTTACCATTTTCAGAGTTTCTTACATATTTATTTATTACGTGCCACATTTTTTAAATTGCTCAAAATAAGGAACAATTTTCATTGTCAAGAAGAATTATCTTTGTAACATTCTTTTCCCTCTTTCACATTTGGAAGTTACAAACTTTAATATCTGGCAATAAAATATCTTTGTTACGTATTGATCATTCAGAAATATTATCAATGTCTTTAATATCTTTACGCCCTTGTTCATATGTACAGGGTGTCCAGCAAATAACACCCTGATTTCAAAATTAAATTTCTCAAAATGAAAGATCAATAGAATTATACAGTAAACGGTTTGTTTATCAGCGGTAAGCTATAAAAATCTTATACAAAAATTTCGAACGGTAAATATTTTGAAAAGATTGTGTTCTGATTGCAAAGAATGCTTTGATTTGACATTTTTCTTGCTTTAGATTGCTGCCAGAGAAAGTGTTTTTCAGCTTAAAGTTCCATATTTCATAGTTTTTTTTAATTACATTTTTGAAATTTCGAAATTCTAAAAATTTACTTCGAAAAATCTTTAAAATATTGCACTGTAAGCTGAAAAATTATTTCTCTGGAGGCAATCTAAAACAAGAAAAATGTCAAATCAAAACATTCTATGCAATCAGAACGCAATTTTTTCAAAATATTCACTGTTTGAAATTTCTGTATAAGATTTTTACAGCTTACCTAATGAAAAAAACGTTTACCGCATATTACTATCGATCTTTGTTTTTGAGAAATTTAATTTTGAAATCAGGGTGTTATTTGCTGGACACCCTGCATGTGAACGTTTATTTTTTAGCACTTTCTAAAAAAGTTGAAGCCCCACCAGTGGCCGAGAGGTTCTGACCTCTCAACTGGTAGACGGCAGGTGCTGGGTTCGAACCCAATCGCGACTGGAGTTTTCGTGGTTTTCTTCGAACCTTGCTTAAATACGGGTTAGGTTCCCTTAGAAAGACCCCTACGAAGGGCACCCCCCCTGGTCCTATATCCCTAGCGTAGATAATCGGACGACAAAAATAAACCAAACCAAACCAAAAAAATCGAAAAGTGTTTATGCATTCGGTTTGTGTGTCTACGTTCTAACACCCGTAAATGTACTCTGATTTTCAAGCAATTGATAAAGCTTATTTAGGTCTACCAAAGCATGTTTGGTATTGCCTATGAAGTATGTACGAATAATGGTACATTTAAAGGGACTCTCAAAATAATTCGATTACATTATAGTATATGGGGAAAATCGCTTGGAGAGTATTTTAATGACATTATGCTATTTCAAATCCATTGACACAGATATAAATCACTGAATTTCACTATGATCATGTTAAAACAGAGCATTCATAGCATTTTTATAAATTTACAGGGACACACAAAAAAAAAATCGATTACAATACTCTCTTTGCATAATTGCTGGGGAGTACATTTTAAAATTTGGTATGCGCTTTTAAATTCAATTAGTTTTTTGTATGGTATTCTTTATACTTAAATTCTATACCTCAAATACATGGTTGCACAAAAGCCTTCGCATACCATTCTCCTTATTAGAGGAAATTGTTGAAGGGGAATTTTCAATTTAAATATATGTATCTCTTAAATGAAAAAAATTTTGGAATGCATGTTGTTAACAGATAGAAATTTCTATATCATATACAAGACAGATAAAAAAATCGGATAATTTTACAATTGTAAATTAGAACAGCTGAAATTCAGTTTTAAAATGCATTATATATTTCCATATGGTAAAATGAGACGCGATATTTTAATTTTTTAAACAGTAGAATTTTGTTACATTATTCTGAATGTGTTGGAAAGTGCATCATAATAATGGTTGACGCATGATTTTTTCTTTCTTGTTTATAAATTTTGTCAATAACAAAAATAACAAAAATTTGATAGCTTATTCATTGGAAAATTCCCCAACAAGAAGTAAAAAAGTTATGGTTTCATAGCTCTGATAATGCTATTTCTGTTGTATAATTATAGTGTTATAGTAATTTTTCGTCAGCCATTGTCGCTGGAGTTCTTGAAATCATTAACATTTAATATAGTTAATATCAGAACATTAAATATATCAAGTTTTAATAATTTTAAAAAATGTAAGAAAAAAATTTAAAGTTAGTTTTTTTTAATTTTATAACAAATCATTTACTCATAAATTATCATTAACGCTCAGCGGCGACAAACGTGAACGTTTTTTTTTTTTTTTTTTTGCATGAATATTTATTATTATTATTTTTTTAAAATTCCTATTAAATATGAAATGAATAAAACGTAAGAAAAGGTAAAATCTCCCCCCCCTTTTAAAAAAAATCGTCCGTGAAGAAGTTAAATGAAAGTCTTTTTAAAGAACACATAGAACGACGCAGGATAATTTATAGATGCTGAATTATAAAAGATAACAGAAACTGTAGAATAGAGATGCAAAACCTGTGGCCCACGATGGGTTAATATGTGGCCCGCGAGTTTCCTCAATTTACAACTGAAGAAAATTGCAATTTTTGTGCATATATCGCAGAAAAAATTGTAATTTTTGTCAATTTACCGCGGAAAAATATAAAATTTCGTCATTTAAGAATCACAAATTTGGTTTATCGGCACGGAAAAATCGCGAATTTCATTGATCAAATGCGGAAAAAAGTGAATTTTATCGATGAGGTTCGGAAAAATAGTCAATTTCACTCATCAGATAGAGAAAAATTGCGAATTTCGCCCATGAGACTCGGAAAAAAAAGTAGCAAGTTTCTCCGATTGGGCACGAAAAAATCGCGAGTTTTTTCTACCAGACATGGAAAAATCGCAGATTTTGTCGGACGTTCGCGAAAAATCGCACATTTCGTTGATCGAGCAAGAAAAAAATCGTAAATTTTGTTGATCCTCGAAAAAATTGCAAGTTTAAATTCATTGGATGGAAAAAGTAGCATATTTTCTCGGTTTATCGCGTGAAAAAAAAACGCGAATTTCGTCGATATGGCACAAAAAAATCATAAATTTTGTCGATCAGAGACAAAAAAAAAAGGCAAATTTTGTTGATAAGACACAGGAAAATCGCGGATTAAGTGATGACTCATGTAAATATTGAAAATTTCGTTGATCAGCTGTGGAAAAGTCGTGTTTTTGTCAGTTTATAAAGAGAAAAAAAATCGCGAGTTTCATCTTGCCGCATAGAAAAATGCAGATTTCGTCAATGTTAGTACAAAAATCGCGAATATCGATACTCGGTCGAAGAAAAATGTGTTTCGTCAATTAACAGCGAAAAAAACGCACATTTCGTCGATAGAAGACCGAACAATTGCGAGTTTTATTGATCGCATTCCGAAAAATAGCAATTTCTTTGGTCGGAGATGGCAATATTGCGAATTTTGTTGGTCACACGCGGAAAACTTGCTATTTACATCGATCAGACTCGAATAAAATCGCGAATTTCATCGATCACGCGAAGTAATTTCGTGATTTTCGTCAATCATGCGAAGGAAAATCGTGAATTTCGTCTATCAGCTTTATAAAAATCGTGAATTTTGTCGATAGGCCTCATGAAAATCGTGAATTTTATCTATCGGCTTTGTAAAAATCGCAAATTTCGTCGATCAGGCGTGGAAAATTTGGGAATTCCGTCGATCGGCTTTGTAAGAATCACAAATTTTGTCGATCAAGCGCGGAAATATCGTGAATTTCGTCAATTGTGCAAAGGAAAATAGCGTATTTTATCTATCGACTTTGTAAAAATCGCGAATTTTATTAATTGGCTTCGTAAAAACGTGAATTTCGTTGATCGGCTTCAGAAAAACGCGAATTTCTTCGATCAGGCGCGATAAAATTGCAAATTTCGTCTGTCAGGTGCGAAAAATTGCAAATATCGTCGATCATGTGCGGAAAAATTGCGAATCTCGTCGATCATGTGCGGAAAAATTGCGAATCTCGTCGATCGTGCGCAGAAAAATCGCAAATCTCGTCGATCGTGCGCAGAAAAATCGCGAATCTTGTCGATCATGCGCAGAAAAATCGCGAATCTCGTCGATCATGCGCAGAAAAATCGCGAATTTTATCGATCATGCGAAGGAAAATCGTGAACTTTGTCGATCGGCTTCGTAAAAATCGCGAATTTCGCCGTTCCTACGAAGGAAAGTAGCGAATTTCATCGATCGACTTTGTAAAAATCGCGAATTTTATCGATCGCTTTGTAAAAATCGAGAATTTTGTCAATTGTAAAAATTGCGAATTTCGTAGATCGGCTTGGTAAAAATCGAAAATTTTATCGATCAGGCGCGGAAATATTGAAAATATCGTAGAGAAAAAAAATCTTGTTGACCGTCTCCTTCTCTCTCCTTCGTTCATAAGGTTCACATTTTTTTGGCACCAGCCATTTATGCTCTATTTTTAGCACTTTTAATAAAACAAAACATAATCTCCTGAATTATGTCAAGGAATATCTTTCAATCTAGAAAATAATCCTTGCTATAACTGTTATATATAAAAATGTAAAAACCTTTGATATATCCTTACCAACTGAATTGGGTATTTTTACTGGGTAAGTGAACTTAAATGGGTACCCCCCCCCCGAAACGCACGCACACTCTCCTCCGAAACCATATTTTTTTATCAGATTGTAGGCCACAGATCACCTCCTCTAACTCGAATTCTCTCCATGTTATTGATGTGGCCCTCGATCAGCCAGATATATTTGAAAGTGACCCTTTTCTTCAAAAGGTTGTGCACCCCCTACTGTAGGTAATACCACTTTTTATATTAAGAATGTAACAGAGCTAAAGACTAGATTAATCTAAAAAAATAAAAGGAGATTTAAAGCAAAATAATAACAAATACTGCACACCAATTTCAGTATCTTTCAGTTTACCGTCATTAATGGGCCTATATCCCTCGAGTAGATAATCGACCGACACAAAATAAACCAAACCGTCATTAGTGCAATAAATAATGAATTTTTTCTCACTCATATACAGAGGTGTGAAAATTATTAGAATAATTGTGAAATTTATAATAAAATTTTGTTATAATAAAGAAATAATACCTTATTTAAAAATATTGATATATTTACTATTTACTGTGCATTCTTTTGTTTTTTATTAAAGATTCGATAAATTGTAATGCAATTTTTATGAGTTCTTGACAATTAATTTGTATTTTGTTGTCATACTGCCAAATTCAGATGAGTCTTTCTCTCATGTCGTTCTTGTTTGTGACGCTGCATTTCTTTATAATTTTTATTTTTTCTTTACAATGGCTGAAAGATTCTCTAATGGGATTCATATCAGGACTGTTGGCAGGCGGAAGGGCTTTTATATTTTTTTTACCCAAAATTTTGGTTACAGATAAAGCTTTATGGTACGGAGCTCCATTATGCATCCAATATGCAATCTTTATTTGTAAACCAGCCATTCAATTTTGGAATTAGTCTTTTTCAAGTACGTTTTTATACTGATACTAGTCCATCATGCCTTCTACAATGTATAAATATCCAGTATCATGAGAAGACATCACGTTCCAAACCATTACTTTAGTAGGATATTGACCATTTGTGCTATGCAGTTTGGGAGAAATTCCTCAATGGTCTTTCTCTCGACATATTGACTGCTTTCTTCTGATATCGTAAGCATTGATTCATCAGAAAAACATACCTAATAGATAAAATATTCCTTAGGGTATGTAATTTGTATAAAAATATTCTTATAAAGGAAATCTAATCAAATTTATAAACAGTTCTGTATCTTTAGTCAGTACGCAAAAAAACAAGAAAGATTTCAAGAAAAGTAGTAACAACTTAAGTTCAACTGATTAATTAAGAGAAAAGTCATGTTTCTCACTTTACTCCAGTCATTTTCAAATTGTTTTTGTATAACTTTTGCCTAAGCAAGTCTCTTCTTTACCATATCAGATATGATTTTAGCCTTTTTTCGAGAACGATGAGCACCGAGTCCAACTGAAAAAAGTTTTTTACTCATAGAAGAATTATATACATTTACTCCATACGCTTGCAAAGAGATTTTTAGCCCTAGTTTAGTTGCTGTATTGTTAGTTTTAACAATTTGAAATAATTTTCTTTTTGTTGTTGTTGTCAATTTACTTTTCCTTTCACATTTTCCTACTCTAGAATTTTCATATTTACATTTGGAGTCCAAAGATCTTTTTAATCTACACACAGATGCTTGCGAAATTTTTGCTTTTTTAGCAATTTCGTGCTGTGTACAGTTATTTTCTTGGATGAGACACTACACAGCAATTTTTCTAGGAGAAATATCACTTGCTTTATCCATAATCACATAATAATCCTTTGACAAATGGAAAAAGTTACAATTTAGTATAAACTAATCAAAACAGCAAAAATATTTGTTTTGAGAATAAGATAATACTGATGCTAACTCAAGAGAAGTAAGAAAATACTAGCACAGCAAGCAGATCATTTTAAAATTTTATTTAAAATTTGTTTGTTAATCAAACAAATTCTTTATGCATTTTTTAATTTGATTACTTTGGATCAAATAGTTTTCTTTTTAAAAAATAAAAACATTTAACAAAATTATATCCCCAAAACTGTTCTAAAAGAGTGAAAAATTCACTAGATCAATAAAACAAACTGTAAGAAGTCGTCTTACAAATGTAGAAGAGAAGAAAGAAGTGATAACTTATCTTAATAAATATCTCGGGGTTGCATTCTTCTTTATAACTTTTTATTACTTGAAAAGACGACACTTACAAATATAACATTAACGTACACACATTATATACAAATAAAGCTTTTACATAATTCTGGCGCACGCCACCATCACAAGATATAAACCACAGTTTACAACCAACATTCGAATATCACTAAAAAAAGAACATTTTTTTTAATAGAACTAGTGTTGCCAGATTTCTTTTAAACGCGAAATATTACAACTATATTTTTTTTTAATTTAGCAAAACTCAGGTCACGTGACGCGTGAGTCTGTTTTTTTTTCTTTTATTCCTTTGGAAAGCGCGTGTTACATCCTCCCCCTCTGTTTCCGATCTACGTCTCGGAGAGGAAACAGGATGCTTTTTTGGTCTTCCTCTTTTTCTCAAGGGTGCAACTGGAATAGTTTCAGATTCTTGGAAAGGCAACAAGGCAGAAACGTGGTAAGATCCAATTCGTTCAGTAGGATTTTCTAGACTAGCAATGTCATATGTCACTAGTGACTTTTGAGTCAAAATTATGTATGGCTCATCTCTCTTAGGCATAAATTTTGCTGTTTTATTTTTACTTGCCTTGCTAACTGGGTGTAGTTTAATCCATACCTTTTCACCAGGCTTGAAACATATTCGCCTATGATTTTTATCATAATATTTCTTCCTCTGATCTTGTTTCATTTCAACACGTTCTTTCACACTTTTTGAAACATTAACAAAACGTTTAAGATTTGGGGTTGTCTCTCCCCCTGGTCGAAAACATTTTTGAAACCTTTTTGGAATATCTTTAAGTTTTTTCCTTTCATTGGAATTTAAATTTTTACGTTCATCTTCAGGTAAGGCATACGGACAGATTTCGACCGCATGAGCAGACGTACTTATTTCTTCTTCGTATACATCCACAAAATAGAACTTTTTCTGTGGTTTATCACTAAAATGCCAGCTTTTGTTAGCTATGTCTAACACTATGTTAGCTTTGCGCAGGAAGTCCATTCCTAAAAGTGTTCTATTACCTTTGGCATTTGGTAATACAATAAATTCTGTTTTGAAAACTCGATCTTCAATCTTTACACGCACAGTGGCAGAAAGAGTTTTACTAGTCATCCTTGTTCCATCAGCTAAGGTTACTTCATGAGTATGAGGATTCATTGCAACACCAGCTTTCAAAAATAATTTATACATACGTTCTCCTGCAATAGAACGATTCGCTCCTATATCTGCACACACTAATACCTTCTTATTGCAGATCGTAATAGGTACATTTAGAGCTGAAATTGTTGATGTATTTAAACTATACAGCTTGAGACGTTGAGCTTGCACTGTTTGTTTTTCAATCGTAGGGGAACAATCTGGGCATTTCTTCTTTATAAATCCTATTTTGCCACAACCATAGCAGAATATCTCGGATTCTGAGCGACGATTATCAAACGTGGGGGAAGATCTGTCTTCTTTTGGAGGCTTACTCTGCTTCCATGTATTTTCTCGAAGAGAATAATCTTTTTTCTTCTGGGGTACAACCGGGTCTTCGTTAGGGAACGTAGATCTTATGGTATCATACGCATCTAATTTTCCGGCAAGGTCGACTGGCGAATTTAAATGTTCCCAAACATCTAACATATGTTGTTTGCATTCGACAGACATGCGCCTTTTCATCTGATCCGCTATGATCAGATCCTGAAGAGCTTCAAAAGACGTTACATTTAACTCTTTAAGCCAGTTTTCAAAGTAAGCACGTAACTCGAAGTAATAATCTTTCCAAGTAATTTCTTTATCTTTGCAATGCGTGAAAAACAGCTGCCTAAACCTTTCAGCGCTAATTTTAAACCTTTTTAGAAGTAGACCTTTAACATGTGAAAAATCTGAAGCGTTTTCTTCTTTTTCACGAGCAATAAGCGTAGATATAGAAGAGGGTACAACACTTAGTAAATAAGAAACCCAGAGGTGTTCTGGTACCTTCGAAAGCTTTAACTGTCGTTCCAGGAGCACCAGAAACAATGTTACATCATCTGTCTCTGGCTTAAATGTAGGCAACAGCTTCTGGATATCTATTTTACTCTCTGGATGAGACATTATCCCTGCCGCATTACCACCTACCGCTCCACTGGAAACACTGTGGCTCTGAGCCTGTAACTTAAGCTTCTCAAGCTCAAAATTCATCTCAAACTTTTTTAATTCCAGTTCTTCCGAACGACGCTTCTCTTCTAATTTACGCTGTTCTAACTCAGCTGCTTTTTGTTTTTCCTCTAAGTCTCGTCTACGTTGTTCTTCCTCGCGAGTCGCAATTTGGTTTCTGACTAACGAATTTACGAAATCAACTTCGTACGAGGGAGAGGATTTAATCTTATCACGCAATGTGACAACAGTCATAGAGGGTTGTACATCTAAATTCATTTCTAAAGCGACCTGAAATAGGTCTTCTTTTCGTGCTTTGTTGAGGTCGGACATTTGTAAATTTAGCAAACAACAAGATATATACCCACTAATGCTAAAAATTCGTTTAAATAAATTGTTCCCCGGACGTGAGCTTTGCTTTACAACTCATATAAACAAGACATTAATAAAACAAAACAGTGAACTTTAACTTTAGCAAAATATACTTTTAAAATAATCAAACTTCATAAAACTTCATAAAAGCATCTTTAAAATTTAAACTTTATTATTTTTTTTTTTTAAGAAAATATACTTTAAATTACGTGTCATTTAATCAAAACATTATTTTAACTGATATAAAACTAGTACTGAATTGTTGGCAACATTCATAAACAATGTTCTAAATAAGTCAAAACATATCTGAATAATTAAAATGTCAAGCAATATTATTATCATATTATCAAGACAAGACTACGTAATGTAGTTTTTTTCAATATAACGTTAAAAGAAATGAAAGTTTTAATCCATAAAAAAATAAAATAAATAAATGCAAAAACTTACTCAATCTGTTTTAAAAATCGTATTCAATGCTATTTCACAATATATCAAGAACTGTAAATTAAATGCTTAAAACAACTAACAATAGAACACTCAAATAAAATTTCTAATTAAATTCTGTTACCTTGCGAAACCAACAACAAAACAAACAAAAAAATAATTAATAAACACATACCGTATGACACTTGTATTGATGGTATCAATGTATTTTAATATATTTTTTTCATTCTCAACTTATTTCCCTTTTTGTAAAAAGAAAAGAAAAATAATATCAACACAAATAATTACTTATTTCATTATTTCTCAATTTTTTTTTTTTTAATTCGAAGTAAGAAAATTTGTTAGTTTATCAAGATAAAAATTAAACATGCATGCAGAGAATGAAAATAAACAAAAGAATAAAAAATATAAGCATGGGGAGGGAAGGGGAATTACACAATATATAAATGAGCTGTAAAATAAATCAATAAATTAAAACTAAAAATATGAAAAATTTTACAAATAGAAAACAAAATATAGACACTTGTGGAAAGAATGCATTCTTTTGATAAAAATATGGATCCATTTTAAGAAAGTAACTTGAAGATTAAATAAATATTGTGAAGTTACACCTGCAGGCACACGAACTGAAAGTTTTTATAAGAACAGAAAAACGTAAAATTCGCCATAATTCACAAACAAATATAAATGGCGTTATCCAAGCAAGATTAAATTCGAGAACATATATCGCAAACAAATAAAAATGGTGCTTGGCATATGATTATTCCGTGGAAATTTTTTCACAGTATTAAAGAACACATTTCACAAACAAACGAGCAACGACTGCTCGTGCCATTTTCTTGCATTAAACATGCATGCATTTTTATTTCGTGCATATTTCACAATTTAAAAAATATATATATCAAGCTTTAGAAGATTCACAAAGATGTAGAACACCTTGGAAAGACTTCGCGCCATTTCCTTTTTCCTCTTTCTTACTTGTAGATAACATATCGCAATTAAAAGCATCAAACATTTGTAGAATTAAGAAGATGTCAGAACAAATCAAACTATTTCCAGGTAAGGGCTCCAGGTTGGGCAGCCATTTTTGTAAGAAGTCGTCTTACAAATGTAGAAGAGAAGAAAGAAGTGATAACTTATCTTAATAAATATCTCGGGGTTGCATTCTTCTTTATAACTTTTTATTACTTGAAAAGACGACACTTACAAATATAACACTAACGTACACACATTATATACAAATAAAGCTTTTACATAATTCTGGCGCACGCCACCATCACAAGATATAAACCACAGTTTACAACCAACATTCGAATATCACTAAAAAAAGAACATTTTTTTTAAATAGAACTAGTGTTGCCAGATTTCTTTTAAACGCGAAATATTACAACTATATTTTTTTTTAATTTAGCAAAACTCAGGTCACGTGACGCGTGAGTCTATTTTTTTTTCTTTTATTCCTTTGGAAAGCGCGTGTTACAAAACTACATTTCATGAAAAAATGCAAGTATATACAATATTAATCAAGAAAAACTAAAAAAATCACAATTATTCTAATAATTTTCACACCTCTGTAGTTAAAGGGAAATGAAGCCATAATTCTGATGGTTTCTATAGGCACTTTTAATAGTTTCTATTTCATAATTTTTCTTTTTAAGCAATTTTATTCGTCAATTAAAATTAAAAATTATATCCTATTTCTACAATATACAGAAAAAAAAATTCATTCGTATTCTATAATGATGACGGTGCGCAAGGGGCGAAACCCCAAGGGCCCAATTTTTTTAAATCATTGTATCAATCCTTCTATAGTAAAAAAAAACTAGCCTTAAAAGGAATGACTCCTGGAATGATGCTGATGTGGAAGATTTCCGGAACTAACGAATCCGGGTTGTCCACTCCTTCCATGAGCCGAATAGACCAATCAGGAAAGGGCTCCGTCTATGCATCGCCGTATGGGTCACCATAAAGAGAATAAAGGTTACCATCGCCAACAATCGCCAAGTTTGTCGCCAACTTGGCGATATATCGCCAAATTTGGCGACCAAAATTAGTTGTCAAAAGTGACGCCAACTTGGCGATAACTGTAATATTTCGCCAAATTTTTAATTTCTTTACAACACCAGTCGTTTGATACATCATTTGAGAGGTTTGCAACTGCTTATTCATATAATGGATGTCTTGTGTGTTATCCCCCACTCTGCTCCCCAGGGGGGACCCATTTTTAATTTCTTTACAACACCAGTCGTGTTACACAAGATTTGAAAGGTCTGCAACTGCTTATTCATATTATGGATGTCTTGTGTGTCACCCCCACACTCTGCTCTCTCCAGGGGGGGTCACATTTTTAATTTCTTTACAACACCAGTTGTGTGACACATCATTTGAAAGGTCTGCAACTGTTTATTCATTTTATGGATGTCTTGTGTGTCACCCCCACTCTGCCCCCCAGGGGGGCACATTTTCAATTTTTTACAACACCAGTTGTGTGACATATCATTTGAGAGGTCTGCAATTGCTTATTCATATTATGGATGTCTTTTGTGTTGCTTCCCACTCTGCCCCTCAGGGGGGCACATTTTTAATTTCTTTACAACACCAGTCGTGTGACACATCAGTTGAAAGGTCTGCAACTGCTTATTCATACCATGGGGTATTGGCGAGCGCAGCAAGCAGGGGTAGCCAATAATTTGAAATCGCGAAGCGATTACGCGGGGGGTTGGCGAGCATAGCGAGCAGGGGGGGCGGCGCCCCCCTAGTCCTTCTATAGTAAAAAAAAACTAGCCTTAAAAGGAATGACTCCTGGAATGATGCTGATGTGGAAGATTTCCGGAACTAACGAATCCGGGTTGTCCACTCCTTCCATGAGTCGAATAGACCAATCAGGAAAGGGCTCCGTCTATGCATCACCGTATGGGTTACCATAAAGAGAGGAAAGGCTACCATCGCCAACAATCGCCAAGTTTGTCGCCAACTTGGCGATATATCGCCAAATTTGGCGACCAAAATTAGTAGTCAAAAGTGACGCCAACTTGGCGATAACTGTAATATTTCGCCAAATTTTTAATTTCTTTACAACACCAGTCGTTTGATACATCATTTGAGAGGTTTACAACTGCTTATTCATATAATGGATGTCTTGTGTGTTATCCCCCACTCTGCTCCCCATGGGGGACACATTTTTAATTTCTTTACAACACCAGTCGTGTTACAGAAGATTTGAAAGGTCTGCAACTGCTTATTCATATTATGGATGTCTTGTGTGTCACCCCCCACACTCTGCTCTCCCCAGGGGGGGGTCACATTTTTAGTTTCTTTACAACACCAATTGTGTGACACATCATTTGAAAGATCTGCAACTGCTTATTCATATTATGGATGTGTTGTGGGTCATCCCCCACTCTGCCACCCAGGGGGGTACATTTTTAATTTCTTTACAACACCAATTGTGTGACACATCATTTGAGGGGTCTGCAACTGCTTATTCATATTATGGATATCTTGTGTGTAACCCCCCTCCTCTGCCCTCAGAGGGGGCGCATTTTGTAATTTCTTTACAACACCAATTGTGTGACACATCATTTGAAAGGTCTGCAACTGTTTATTCATTTTATGGATGTCTTGTGTGTCATCCCCACTCTGCCCCCCAGGGGGGCACATTTTTAATTTCTTTACAACACCAGTCGTGTGACATATCATTTGAGAGGTCTGCAGCTGCTTATTCATATTATGGATGTCTTTTGTGTCGCCTCCCACTCTGCGCCCCAGGGGGGCACATTTTTAATTTCTTTACAACACCAGTCGTGTGGCACATCATTTGAAAGGTCTGCAATTGCTTATTCATACCATGGGGTATTGGCGAGCGCAGCAAGCAGGGGTAGCCAATAATTTGGAATCGCGAAGCGATTACGCGTGGGGGTTGGCGAGCATAGCGAGCAGGGGGGCGGGGCCCCCCTAGTATTAAAAAAAAAATAAATGCTGTGACAGATCTCTTTTGTGCATGTTGATGAAGCATATGGCAATGCTTGTTTCGAAAAAGTAATAAGAAACTTGTCGGATGTGGAAATCCCAAATCTTTCTTCTTTTTCATACATGTTAACCCCCTTCGGGACGAGAGTCTTTTACAGAATTCTTAATCTTTTATCACCGTCTTTTTAAAATAGAATATTTTTACCAATTGAATAGAAAAATTGCTCGGATTAAATAAGACAAAAATTACAATAAAAATTTATTGGTGAGGATAATCAAGAATTCTAAGCACCTTATGCGGCATGTATACCGGTCGCATGTCCCCTAGGGTTTATTGCTTAAAACTTCGCTATCACAATGCCAAAATTAAATGGTAATTTATACTCATCATGAGGATTCTAAAGATATGAAATTCTGTGCATTAGTTCTTGAAATGCAACTGTCTCTAAAATCATATAAATCCTACAAAATGCAGCATTACGGCGCTACGTATTGGGCGATTAACACCAAAACCTAATCGGAAAAACTTGTGTCAACGTCTAACTGAATCCCAAGTTAGATGAAAACTCATGCATTATTTCTTGAGATCAAGCTATTGCGCAAATCATGCAGTCATGCAGCATAGCAGCACCACATGTCGCACGATTTACATCAAAACATAACCAATACTTATCAAGGTACAGCTGAATCTGAAATTTGATGAAAATCCCTGTATTAATTCCCAAAATATACTCTGGAAATTGCAAAAAATGCAGCATAGCACCGCCATCGGTTGAGCTATATCAAAATGTAAAAAACATCAATTCATGTCAAGTACCCACAGAAAAAAAATTGAAGAAAATCTTAAATATGTGTAAAAAATTTGTAGGCAAATGGTCCACTAAAAAAAAAAAAGAAATTTGCAGATATTTTTAAGGATATTTTAATAAAAATCTGCGAATAGTTAATTGTCATTACATCTGTAAAATATCTTCAGATTTTTGAAGAAAGTGGGGATTTCTCCAGATAATCTTAAGATTATTTTTAATGGGGTACTAATAGAATCTCAAATCTGATGAAAATGCGCGTTAATTCTGAAGAATGAGCTGCATAGCAGCACCACCTGTTTATACCAAAATCTAATCAGCACCAATTTATATCAGAAACTGGATGTAAATTTTTATTTAATTACGTGAATTATTCGTGAGATACTGCGCCCACAAAATTTTTATCATACATACAGACAAACATTTTCTAAAAACATGTTATTTATAACTCTGGCTCCTAAAATGTGTAAATCTGTCGAAAACAGAGATTAAAATTTTTACGAATCTAATACTTTTTTCTAGTAAAGGTAGAAAAGAAAAAAAAAAAGCTCGCCAGTGGCAGCTGTGTGGTCCTTTGGATGCTATCAAATCTTATATGCAATATTTGGTAAATTGATATTTTAAATGTTCTTTTATTTACTTACAAAAGTTATTTTATCAGTGTCGGAGGAGATGTCAAATTTTCAGACTTTGATAATATATTAACACAATATTGGAGATTGCTTCTTTTTTATTCACTATTAAGGGTGTATTCGAAAAAATGCTTTTCCACCTTCAATAGCTCGAAACTCTCTAATACAATTTCAGACTCATTTTTGAAAGTAGAAATATGAAACTTGCTGAGATGATTTCTGAAGAGATGCATAAGGTGCCGTGAGGTGTCATTTTGTGCTCAATTCATTAGAATTTGATTTATGAACAATTACTTTCTCGGTATGATCCTTTTTTTTCGTTCCCAGATCTCCCACTTTGGAAAAATTGGTTCAAAAAGCCAACTTTGATTGCATTTTTTGCAATAATTTCTACATTTATCCAAAAATCGATAATCATGGCATCTTATGTACTTTCTACACTGGTTTCCAAAAATTAAGGAAAAATCACAAAAATAGCGATAACTCAATGTTAAAACTGTTGTTAGCTTTCGTATTTTTCAAAACTAAAACAAAATCACTTCACCTTTATTCATTCACGTATAATAAAAACATTTCATATTTATTTACTTAGAACAGGTGTCACAAATAAAAATTAAATTAAAAAGTTGACATATTTCGGTTCATTCATAAGAACCGTATTCATAACACATAAAATCAGTAGAAAAACAAATGACACTGGATATAAATATAATTAAAAAACCCAAAACACAAAACATTGCGCCCCCTATGATCGTGAATAGCCACTGCCACCGCGGCATATAAATATAATATATTTTAATCATATACTAAATTTAATATGTATAAAATTAATATTAATAAAAGTAGAAAAACTAAATGACTCTGGATATAAAGCTAATTTAAAAACCAAAACACAAAATATTGCGCCCTCTATGATCGTGAATAGTCAAAGCCACCGCGGCTCCCCCTATTAGACTCACCCTTTAAATATTTATTAAGTAATTCTAACCACAAACTCGGAATGTCATAAGAATAAGAATCATTACAAACCCTATCCCTCCTAGAATATATCTCTATGGATTCAAGGATGATAAATTAAAGGAATAAACATGAAATGAACACTAATCTACTATCTTTAAACCAAATTTTAACCCCCCTCTTTAAAAACAATCTTGATAACGCAGTCTTATCCCTACCAAATTTTATGTCACATTCACGCTCTTTCTTTCTAACCCCAAACTTTCTACCTGTCATACCGATATAAAAATTAATATTCCCCCCTTCATTCTCATATGGAATTTCATACACCCCTGCTAGATCATCCTGTGGAACCGGATCAAAAGCTCTGTATAGAAGATGTTTTAACTTAGGAGGTGGCTTAGCAACCAATTCCAATTCCAACTGATTCCATTTTCTGCGTATTCACCCTTTGGGTATAAGTTTTCTATATTCCGGTTCATGGTTGATCGTGCGTTTATTATTTGTTCTGATGAATTCTTGTATGAGGACTTGAATTATATTTTTAATATTGCTAAGTTGAATGGTTACAAAAAGGATAAAATTAATAAATTGGTTAAAAATTATAGGGATAAAAATAATTCTCAGGTTAATTGTAATTTGGTTGATAATGCATGTGAGCAGGGGGAAGAGATTGGGGTTAAAAGACTATCGTTTCCTTATATAAAGGGTAATTTTGAGAGGCTTAAAGCTAAATTAAAAATGTTTAAAATAGAATTAGTTGCTAAGCCACCTCCTAAGTTAAAACATCTTCTATACAGAGCTTTTGATCCGGTTCCACAGGATGATCTAGCAGGGGTGTATGAAATTCCATATGAGAATGAAGGGGGGGATATTAATTTTTATATCGGTATGACAGGTAGAAAGTTTGGGGTTAGAAAGAAAGAGCATGAATGTGACATAAAATTTGGTAGGGATAAGACTGCGTTATCAAGATTGTTTTTAAAGAGGGGGGTTAAAATTTGTTTTAAAGATAGTAGATTAGTGTTCATTTCAAGTTTATTCCTAAAATTAATCATCCGTGAATCCATAGAGATATATTCTAGGAGGGAAAGGGTTTGTAATGATTTTTATTCTTATGACATTCCGAGTTTGTGGTTAGAATTACTTAATAAATATTTAAAGGGTGAGTCTAATAGGGGGAGCCGCGGTGGCATTGGCTATTCACGATCATAGAGGGCGCAATATTTTGTGTTTTGGTTTTTAAATTACCTTTATATTCAGAGTCATTTAGTTTTTCTACTTTTATTAATTTTATACATATTAAATTTAATATATGATCAAAATTTATTACATTTATATGCCGCGGTGGCAATGGCTATTCACGATCATAGGGAGCGCAATGTTTTGTGTTTTGGGTTTTTAAATTATATTTATATCCAGTGTCATTTGTTTTTCTACTGATTTTATGTGTTATGAATACGGCTCTTATGAATGAACCGAAACATGTCAACTTTTTAAT
This sequence comes from Maratus speculifer, assembly GCA_964019185.1. NCBI lineage: Eukaryota > Metazoa > Arthropoda > Arachnida > Araneae > Salticidae > Maratus > Maratus speculifer. The sequence goes on from OZ025291.1 coordinate 282,097,436, forward strand.
TTAATTTTTATTTGTGACACCTGTTCTAAGTAAATAAATATGAAATGTTTTTTTATAGCGATAACTCATTCAAAATGAAAGCAACCCGTATGAAATTTGCATATGTTGTTAAATAAAAGATGCTGAATAAAAATACCAAATGCAAATTAGTGGCGTTGCAATAGCATTGCGTCATCCGTGAGGCACATAAAAATGCAAGTTAGAGAGTAAGGCTGCAGTTATCGCTGTGATAGTGATATTATAAATCTAGGATAGCCAATTCATTATAATGACCTCGATGCATCATTTGCCCGCAGAACTGCGATTTAGAGCCATTGGGAGATTGGAGGCAGGACAAAGTCAGACAGAGGTGGCTAGATGGCTAAATGTGAGTCCTTCGGTAGTTCATAGGCTTTGGCAACAATTTCAAACCACTGGTTCGGGTTCAAGAAAGTTCAGCCAAGGACGGCCAAGGGTTTAGACAAGCGCCGATGACCGATATCTGCAGTTATGTGTAAGAAGGAATAGAACCGCAACCCCATCTCACCTTAGATCCTGCCTTGCTGCAGCCACTGGAAGGTTGGTGTCAATGTCTACTGTACGTAGAAGGCTTCACGAAGGTGGGCTTTACGCGAGGCGACCAGCAATTTGTGTGCCACTCACCTCACGTCACCGGAGGGAACGTTTGATGTGGGCACGTTTGATGTGGAGGAGGCAGTGTCTGCGTCTGGGGTGGTATCTCTTTGGGTGGACGCACAGACCTCCATGTCTTTCCACATGGAACCGTGAATGCTCACGTCTATAGAGATGACATCCTTGATGCTTATGTGCGACCTTATGCCGGTGCAATAGGTAATGATTTCCTGTTACAGGACGACAACGCTAGACCGCACAGGGATCGCATCGTGGAAGATTATCTTCAGCACCAGACAATTCAGCGCATGGAATGGTCAGCTCGATCACCGGACTTGAATCCCATCGAGCATGTTTGGGATGCTTTAGGGAGACGTGTCGCTGCTCTCAATCCCCCTCCTCTGACCCTTGCCACGACCCTTACAACTGCTTTGGAAGAGCAATGGCTCTTACTTCCCAGCGAACTCATCGATCGCATAATTGACAGTATGACACATCGCTGTATGTGCTGTATTGCTACTAGAGGTGATCATACGGCATATTAAAGGTATTTTTCCTATACCAAACTGGCAAAACTGATTTTGTTATTTTATAATTATGCTATTTTTTGAAACACCATAATTGTCTGGAAATTTCTTTTCATGTTATTTCATACCTTACTATGCGTTGTATATTATGGCTGAGTTTCATTAAAATCTACATGTAATATTTTGAATTATCGCTATTTTTGCGATTTTTCCTTAATTTTTGGAAACCAGTGTATGTAAGACAATTTGCCAGTTTGATGCATTTGAGAGCAAAAATTAATTAAAAAATAAATCGGAAAATAAGCAATTTGAATCGAAATACACCCTTAAGGTATCAGTCTCCATAAAAGCATAGTTATTTTAACTTTACCAATTAATTCTGAAAGGAATTTCAACCAAATAGAAACCAGTTAATGTTTAGTCAGATATGTACTTATTGAATACTAAATTAAAATTTCACATGTTTCATATTTATAAAAAACAATTTCATAAGTGTATTAAAAATTAGAAAATATTTGCAAATTTCACTAAATAAAACAAATTAGTAAAACAGCCATTTTCAAGACTTTAATGATAAGTTTCAACAATTAATGTGTATGATTAAAATGCAAAACAAAATTTTATTAAAGTTAAGAGCACAAAAGTTTATTTTCACAATACAAAATTCAATACTTAGAAATGTTTGAACAAAATGGACAAACAATTGAAGCAAACAATAAAAGTAAATGCTACAAAATATTATATGTAATAATATAATGTTCATATATAAGGATAACATATACTCAGATACGAAAAAGTACATTTTAATACATAAAAAAATCCTGTAACTACAAATATAACTATAAATGACTTTTAATGAAATTATACAACAGGCTATATTCATTTACATCAAAACAACCTCCAAAAATGTGCTCGCTAACTTTGAGCACTCTATTTTAACGATATTGTTGTTTTCGTAAGTTAAACTGCAAAATCATTTTCGTCATGGAAGTTAAAAATTTAACGTCAGCGCATTTTTAACCCTTCACTGCACCATGTGATAAATTTGGCACATACCTAAAAATACTATAATGATCACTATATGCATGAATTTGGCCAACATGATCTCAATCCGTGATCAAGAAACAATCCTAAGAATGGAAATATTTATTTTATTCCTCTCAGATGGCTGCATTTGACAAAAAATTAGAATTTGTTCTTCGGAAACAAAAATCGATCAAGCCATTAAGGCAAAATTTTTACTGAATGTTTAAAAACATTAATTAATATAAAAAAACTGCAGCTAGTTAAGCAGGTCAAATTAAATAATTTAAGCTTATTTAGTTACAAAATTTAGCAACACAATATTTTGAAACTATTTGTGTACTTAGGTTACACGCTATAAAATATAAAAATTTAGTTGAAAATTTGAAATTTAATTTATTTTTACTATTTTTCCCATTGTTAGACAGCTATACAGATTTCAAAGTATTTTTTTCGTTAAAATAGGCATAATCATGCAGTGAAGGTTTAAAAAACCCTCAAAAGATTTAGACGAAATCTGGACTACGAGTGGCAACTATTATTTCTATCTCGTACCTCAAAACAAAAAACTTTCACATGCACTTTGTGAAAGAGAAATATATATATATATTAATAATGACTAAAAAAAATATAAAAATAGTCGCCGTGGCAGTCCAGCAAACAGTCGGAAAACTGAGATAATTGAAAGACACAAGGCTTATAAAAACATCAAGTTACTGAGAAAGAGAGGTAAGCTGGGAAGTATTTTGTACGTAAACAGAAAAAATTATGAAACAAAAATGTAGATAGTTTAGTGAAAACGAAATAACTTTTTTCTTTTTACATTTTTACGAAATGTAACAAAATGTTATTATTTTACAAATAAGAATCAATTTTTGCTTACTTCAAATCAACAATATAAAATACAGATATTTGCAACGAATTAAAAGCGAGTAAAAAAAATTTGGCGATATAATTTTTCTCCCTGAAATTTAAAAATGTTAAAAAATATTAAATGGAGGATTGTCTGAATATTCCTGCTTTTCATGTTGTTAATAGTTTTGAACAAAAAGAATTTACGTTAATCATTCTATTAATTTTTATAGATGTCCAATATGACTAGTTTTTGAAATTTTTTAAAAGTTTATGTAACTAGAATTACAAAACATCTTGTAAACCCCTATAAATTTAGATTAACAATCATTATATAGAAGTAACCTAATAAAAAAGGTTTAAATGTAAATAATTGTTTCCATTTTGTCTAAAAATTATCGTTGTGCAATTTGCATTTAGCTCTCTGTTTTATTTTTATGTTACAATTGATATTATAAAATGAAAAAAAATCGTTTAGCAATTATTCAGTCGAACAATCAATTATAAAAAGAGTAAAAAAAAAAAACTTTTTAATGTCAAATAATTTGCAAAAATACACTTTAATTATTGCAATTATCTATTGCAACAATTTAAATTAGATAGTAAAAAATTCTAGAATGTTGGTGATAATAACTTCTAACACATATTCTTTAATAAGAAGGAAAACGATTTTCATTAACACAAACTAAAGACTTTAAAAAAGAAGAAAAAAACCTTTGAAACGTATAAATCAATAGAAGCTTTAAAACTTTTAGTTTTACTGTTTCATGAAATATTGTTCTTGTTTTTGAATTTTTCAAAACAATTAGAAATCAACTGAATCTTTGAAAAGGTAAGTTTACATTACTCCTCTACTACTTTAACTTTTGGAACCATTCCTTTAAGGAGATCATTGGCCAAGTCGTAATCCTCTTTCAAAAGACATTCCCAAGGTTCCGAAAATATTATTTTTTGCACGTTCAGATTGAAAAAGCGTTGCGCATAAGCCAAAAGTTTCTTTTCGTTAAACTGATTACCAAACACAAATGTTTCGCAGATATTTTCGACAGATAGTTTGCGAATCATGAAATCAACGCAGACTGTCATGAGTTCTGGGACACGATATTTATCTGCAATTTTATACAAAAGAAATACATCACATCTTTGAAATTCTACTTCGCCAGAATATAAATAGAGCAAGAACGCGTTAAAAGCCTGCAAATCGCAGTCAATTATGTTTACTACTCCAGATTTTTTCTCTTCCATCTCATTTTCAAACATAGCAGCAAACACCGGAGAACGTGCTGACAAAATAGACTTATTAGCCAAAATTGTATCCTGGTCTATTTTTAAAGTCACATCCGAATCCTTTTTTTGGTCAAACATATCCCTGAAATCCCTAGCTAGCTTGTCAGGTCCTAAAAAATAAAGAAAAACAACAAGATTTAAAATGTTTCTATGTTTTATTTAATTATGAATAATTACACAGCTGGATGAATCAAAGGTCAGTATAGAACAGCCGTACTCAACGTTTTTTTACTCGTGGGCCACAAACATATTTCCAACATTAGGGTGGGGGGCGCAACACACTTATATAATACCCTTAAAAATGTAATTAAAATAATAAAGTAACAAAAATAGTACGACAAAGCAAAATAATAAAAATAATATAATTAGTTAAATTTAATGTTCATAGGGAAATAAATGTTACTAACTTTTTTTTTAAACCAACTATATTGCCAAACAGTATACTTTGACGTAGATTTCCATTAGAAATTATATATAAATATGAAGCGAATATTAATCTAATAACATTGAGATGTAACACATAGTTGTAGCTTTGACAATGGGTTGTTGTACCTGCGATAATACAATCAGATAACACAGCAATTAAGAAAAAAAATATTTTACTCGGTATCATTTTTTCTTGCGTTTAGGGTGTTGTTTTATCTTCAATAATCAGATTTCCAGAAGTATCATCCATGATACCAGATTTCCATTAACACCGACTCCTATTTGATATTTTCCTTGTTTGTACTTTTGGATGAGGTCTCACAATTTCATATGTAATGATAAATGGCGATAGATTTGAATTGCTACATTGTGATATTGTGAGTTGGAACTGCGACATTCATTGATGGTTCATCAAAATCAGTTTCATGCATCGGTCTGTCTGATATAGGCCCAAGGGGGGAGGGAGGAGGGGCGTGCCCTCCATGAGATCTTTTAAAGCAAAACTAAGCCATATTTAGACAAAGTTCGAAGAAAACCATGGTAAACTCCAAACAATTAAGCCGACGGGTGGGGGGGTGGTTTGGATTCAAAGCACCTTTTGTCGACCATCTTTGATCAGAAGAACTCTGCAGAATCTTTCAGCCACTGTCGAGTTGAATATAAATGAGTAACTATGATTACTTGATTTTTTGACGGATTATTTAATTTTTTATTTTAACTCGGTTTCATGGTGGATTGGGTGGAGGGGGTTAAACTAACTAATTGAATAAAGCAAAGGCTTATATTACTACTTTAATTTTGGTAAACCAATTTTCAGAAAATATGATTTTTGTGTAATTATTGAAATTTAATTATAGTAAAATTCGCAAAATTCGGGATGTGATCTGCATCAATGATTTGGACAACCAACTTGGAGTTTAAATTGTCCATCTTGAATGTATATTTGTGTTTTCTTAATCTGATTTTCAAACATGCAGCCAGTTTCACCAATGTAATTTTATACGCACTGTTTATAGAGTATATAATAAACAACACCCTTAAATTGAGAGATAAGGTAGTGATCTTAAAACCAGAGAAAAAATTATGCGATGGTATTTGAGGAATAAAAGCAATAAGAACTCCAATCGTTCTGAGCAAATATGATAATTTTTTAAGCAGATTCTTATAATGTTTAAGAGATACAAAACTTTTAACCCGGGAGAACTCGCTAGTGAGAACTTCTTACGTTGCCAATTGCTTTTCTTTTACTTTACATTCATTATATATTAACTTTTTTGTTTGGCTTAGTACTTATTCACAAAAGATGTAAAGTAATCGATGAAATTTTATTAAAATGAAAAATGTTTTAAATAACAGTTTTAAAAAAAGTGCGATGGAGGAAGAAAATCTCATACAGCGAGTTCTCCCGGGTTAATAGCTTCATATTGAAAGAGTGTGTGTGTGGAGTTGTTGCAATTGGAAATAAAGTTTCTGAGAAATTTTTTCTTACCCAACGTAGGGGACATCCATTGTTGCTCAGATAAAAAAAATTCTGATGATTAAAAGGCTTTTTATCACTGCAATACCTCAGAGCTCCGACAACAAGGGTTTTAACAACTGCAAACTTGTGAAAACAGGGCATTCGAAACTGAAATAAGATATTGGTTTGTAAAAGTTTCTTTATGGTAAATGGAAGTATTTAGTTTGAATTGTGATATTTTCACTGCGGTCGATGTAGATATCAAAAATGATAAATGGCGAATTAGATTCTTTTTCTACAGTGAATTGGATAGATGGACATACTGAATCAACTATTACTAGGATTTCTTCAAACTCTTCATCATTTGCTATTATAAATATGTCATCGACGTACCTCTTCCGTCGACGTCGATATAAACAGGGATGTAGTGAAGGGTATGCTCTGTTATACACCATATACCCTCTGGATTTTTAAGGAACATTCTATACGCTCTGTTTTCTGAGAAAGCTATAGTTTATATACTCTAGGGTACACTCCCTTTACTCTTGAGCGTATGCCGTCTGCTTAGAGCGTATACTCTGTTGTTTTTACGACTACATCACTGGATATAAATAGTCTAATTTCCATTATGGGCCTTTGTAATGGTAACGAATTCTTGCAAAGACCTCACTTACGGTATATAATTAAATTTACTGCAGTCATGTGACCATATGTTTCAGATGTAGCCTTTACAACGCCTAGTTTTATATTTTATGAAATGTTAAATTAATGCAAGCGTCCAGCCTTTCAATTTTACAATTAGTCAAAACAAATTCTAAACAAAAACCCTCAGAAAATTGCAAAATATATATTATGCAAAATATATACTAGTACTTATATCATATCTATAAGTACTAGTACTTACGATGATTTTTAATATCCGTTTTCTAAAGAATAATGAAAAGAACGTGTAACGAATATTTTCAATTGAGTAGCACATCTGAAAGCAACAAATACACACGTGCACTCATTCAGTCTTTACTTTTGCAGCCTTTATAAGTAGAGGTACACTGCAGCCTAATTTGCTACGATAGGCAAGACATACAAAAGATTTTTTACCAATTTCAAGAACTGCAGTTGATATTTTGCAAACTCATTGGTTAAAATATTACACATCTGTGTCTTTAGATACTTTTGTAGACATGTGGTGCAGATAATATATTTCTTTCTTTAATATAAAATAATGACTAATAGATATTTATAGATGGGTTTTTGTATTTAACTCTAAGTATTTTGAAATGCACAGATTTTGTACTTACTTGCAATAAAATCTTGCTCACACGTCTTTATTATTAAAGAGCAAATAATAGTCAAAGTACCGGAGGGAACATACTTTCCTTTGTAGGTCACCAGTTGATACCTGTCAATAAACTGAGCCCATCCTAATCCTTGATCAGTGAATGTGCAAGTTTTCTCTTTCTGATTTTCGAAAGCACCTGTCGATGTCTTGATGAAAAATGTCAAATGAACATTCTTCGGAGTTTTATTATTTATTTTACATAAGTATAATGAAACATAAGGTGCATTTCGCCAGCCCCCCCCACCAACTCAAATTTTTTCGACAATAATACCAGTCGTTTATACCTCGTTTGTACCCGTTTGTACCAGCAATCTTTTCGTTTGTACCTCATTTGTACTAGAGTAATAAAGAGTTTTTAGTGGTGGGGCTGGAGAAACGGCCAGCCCCCCCCACCTCAACATTTAAAAAAATGAATAGTGTCAATCGTTTATACCTCGTTTGTACCCGTTTGTACCAGCAATTTTTTCGTTTGTACCGCATTTGTACTAGAGTAATAAAGAGTTTTTAGTGGGGGGGCTGGAGAAATGCCAGCCCCCCCCCACCTCAACATTTAAAAAAATGAATAGTGCCAATCGTTTATACCTCGTTTATACCCGTTTGTACCAGCAATTTTTTCGTTTGTACCTCATTTGTACTAGAGTAATAAAGAGTTTTTAGTGGGGGGCTGGAGAAATGCCAGCCCCCCCACCTCAACATTTAAAAAAATGAATAGTGCCAATCGTTTATACCTCGTTTGTACCCGTTTGTACCAGCAATTTTTTCGTTTGTACCTCATTTGTACTAGAGTAATAAAGAGTTTTTGGTGGGGGGTGGGGGGGCTGGAGAAACGGCCAGCCCCCCACCTCAACATTTAAAAAAAATGAATAGTACCAATCGTTTATACCTCGTTTGTACCCGTTTGTACCAACAATATTTTCGTTTGTACCTCATTTGTACTAGAGTAATAAAGAGTTCTTAATGGGGGGCAGGAAAAACAGCCAGCCTCCCACCTTAATATTTTCAAAAATTAACAGTGCCAAACGTTTATACGTCGTTTGTAATAGTTTTACCCAAAAATCTTTTCGTTTGTACATCATTTGTACTAGAATAATAAAAGGTTTTTAGTGGGGGAGCTGGAGAAACGGTCAATCCTCCACCTCAATATTTTAAAAAATGAACAGTGGCAATCGTTTATACTTCATTTGTACCTGTTTGTACCAACAATCTTTTCGTTTGTATCTCATTTGTATTAGAATATTTAAGAGTTTTTATTGGGCGGAGGGGCTGAGAAACACCCATTTTAAAATTTAAAAAGATGAACAGTGTCAATCGTTTATATCTCATTTGTACCCGTTTGTACCAACCATTTTTTCGTTTGTACCTTATTTGTCCTAGAGTAATAAACAGTTTGTATTTGGGGGGCTGTAGAAACAGCCAACCTCCTGCCTTAATATTTAACAAGTAAGAAAAATCAAGCGCTAAGCATAGATTATGAAGCACTTTCCAGCAATTAAGGAAATTTTTAACAAAACTTTGTTATTAAGGGAAATAATAGTGTATAGCCAAATATACCCAAATATGTATTCCAGTACATTAGAACAGCCCTGTATTTCATATGTCAGTTCATATAATGGAAAAATTTAGCTTAGCAAGAAAATACCCAGTAGCTTGAAATTTCTTTTTCAGCAATTCATACTATTAGATGGAAACATACTTGAATACCTTTGTTCAGCCCTGTAGTTTACATTGTACCTTTATTACAAGTCAGCATTAGGCTAAAATTTATTGTAAACTAAAACACTTTTAAAACAACTGAAATCATATTCTCATAAATCATCATTCATAGGCGTCCATGTACCGAATACTTTGCGTGGCCCTGTATATCCCTTTATCTATATTCTGCAAACATTTTTCAGTAAATTGAATGCAGCTCAGCGTAAAAATGCATAGCTTATTTAAGAACCACGTTTAAATAATTTATGCTCATATTCAGTAACGTTGGTTAGCTCTTTTGGGTAGCCCTGTATATCAACTATAACATTTACACACACCATATAATGTGCATATATTTAACGAAATATAAACGCGAATATAATAATTAAAATGCATTTCATCCCTCCAACAGCCATCATCACACACATATACGGTACTTCGGAAAGAATATACTATTTGAAATCTTTTGTATGGCCCTGTAAATGCTATGTACTTCATATTATGCAAGACAGTAGCGTATAATTTATATTAAGCTTCAGTGACATATATCAATTTTATTATACATGAAAAAGCTTAAAATCTTTAAAATATGTCACACAATTCCCCCTTTTACCATTATCTAATGTAATTCTTTTGTGTGGCCCTGTAAATGAATAATAGCTACATTTTCACCTTATATTTTATAGAATGCATATTTTAATATGTTTGACAGGGTATAACATCTTTAAAATTCCTTTGAAACGATTTTTTTCCATAGGCCATAATGTAATAGGAAACTTTTGATTCGCCCTGTAGATAAACTAATCATGGTAGAAACTTCATTTTCGATAGGACTTGTGCTAGGGTAAACGTTAACAACGTCATAAAATTCCATGGCAATCCGAGTATATTAACGATTTTTCCCCATAGGCCATAATGCAATGGAAAACTTTTGATTCGCCCTGTAGACAAACTAATCATGGTAGAAACTTCATTTTTAGTAGGGTTCGTGCTAGGGTAAACCCCAATAACGTCCTAAAATTTCATGGCAATCCGCGTATATTAACGATTTTTCCCCATAGGCCGTAATGTAATGGGAAACTTTTGATTCGCCCTGTAAACAAACTAATCATGGTAGAAACTTCATTTTCAATAGGACTTGTGCTAGGGTAAACATCAAAAACGTCCTAAAATTTCATGGCAATTTGAGTATATTAACGATTTTTCCCCATAGGCCGTAATGTAATGGGAAACTTTTGATTCTCTCTGTAGATAAACTAATCATGGTAGATACTTCATTTTCAATAGGGTTCGTGCTAGGATAAACCTCAATGACGTATAAAAATTTCATAGCAATCCGAGTATATTTACGGGAGTTAGAGCACGGACAGACGGCCAGACAAACCGAATGCATAAGCACTTTTCAACTTTGTTGGAAAGTGCTAACGAATGCATAAGCACTTTTCAACTTTGTTGGAAAGTGCTAAAAAACTGAATAGCGCAAATGGTTTTTACCTCATTAGTGCCCGTTTGTGCATTTAATATTTTCATGTATACCTCATTTGTACTAGAATAATAATTTTTTTAGAGGAAAAGGGGGGGGGGGGTTCTGGTCAATCGACTAGCACTCACCTCAATATTAAAACAAGTAAGAAAAATCATGCGTTAAGCATAGATTATGAAGCACTTTCCAACACTTAATGAAATCTTTAACAAAACTTTGTTATTTAAGGAAATAATAGTGTATAGCCAAATATACCCAAATATGTATTCCAGTACATTAGAACAGCCCTGTATTTCATATGTTAGTATATACATTAGCTTAGCAAGAAAATACCCAGTAGCTTGAAATTTCTTTTTCAGCAATTCATACTATTAGATGGAAACATACTTGACTACTTTTGTTCAGCCCTGTAGTTTACATTGTGCCTTTATTACACGTCAGCATTAGGCTAAAATTTATTGTAAACTGAAACACTTTTAAAACAACTGAAATCACATTCTCATAAATCATCATTCGTAGGCGTCCATGTACCGAATTCTTTGCTTGGCCCTGTATATCCCTTTACCTATATTCTGCAAACATTTCTCAGTAAATTGAATGCAGCTCAGCGTAAAAATGCATAGCTTATTTAAGAACCACGTTTAAATAATTTACGCTCATATCCTGAATAAAATTTCATATAATTATTCAGGTGAGCTCTTTTGGGTAGCCCTGTATATCAACTATAACATTTATACACACCATATAATGTGCATATATTTAGCGAAATATAAACGCGAATATCATAATTAAAATGAATTTCATCCCTCCATCAGCCATATACGGTAGACATATACCATAGACATACACGGTACTTCGGAAAGAATATACTATTTGAAATCTTTTGTATGGCCCTGTAAATGCTATGTACTTCATATTATGAAAGACAGTAGCGTATAATTTATACTAAGCTTCAGTGACATATATCAATTTTATTATACATGAAAAAGCTTAATATATTTAAAATATGTCACACATAATTCCCCCTTTTACCATTATCTAATGGAATTCTTTTGTGTGACCCTGTAAATGAATAATAGCAACATTTTCACCTTATATTTTATAGGATGCATATTTTAATATGTTTGGCAGGGTATAACATCTTTAAAATTCCTTTGAAATGATTTTTCCCCATAGGCTGTAATGTAATAGGAAACTTTTGATTCGCCCTGTAGATAAACTAATCATGGTAGAAACTTCATTTTCGATAGGACTTGTGCTAGGGTAAACGTCAATAACGTCCTAAAATTTCATGGCAATCCGAGTATATTAACGATTTTTCCCCATGGGCCGTAATGTAATGGAAAACTTTTGATTCGCCCTGTAGATAAACTAATCATAATAGAAACTTCATTTTCAATAGGGTTCGTGCTAGGGTAAACGTCAATAACGTCCTAAAATTTCATGGCAATCCGAGTATATTAACGATTTTTCCCCATAGGCCGTAATGTAATGGGAAACTTTTGATTCGCCCTGTAGATAAACTAATGATGGTAGATACTTCATTTTCAGTAGAGTTCGTGCTAGGGTAAGCCTCAATAGCTTCCTAAAATTTCATGGCAATCTGAGTATATTAACGATTTTTCCCCATAGGACGTAATGTAATGGGAAACTTTTGATTCGCCCTGTAGATAAACTAATCATGGTAGATACTTCATTTTCAATAGGGTTCGTGCTAGGGTAAACCTCAATAACGTATAAAAATTTCATAGAAATCCGAGTATATTTACGGGAGTTAGAGCGCGGACAGACGGACAGACGGACAGACGGACAGACGGACAGACGGCCATCCGGCCAGACGGACAGACGGACAGACGGCCAGACAAACCGAATGCATAAGCACTTTTCAACTTTGTTGGAAAGTGCTAAAAATAGTACAGCCTATCGTTTATACTTCATTCTTTTAGTTAGTACATCAACATTACTAGAATAATAAAGAACTAATGAGATGGGGGTAGGGGAGGCTGGAGAAACGGGAAGCTCCAATTTTAGAATTTTACAAAATGAATTGCTGCAATCGTTTATATCTTAATTGTACTCGTTTGTAAAAACAGTGATTTCATTTCTATCTCATCTGTACTAGAATAATAAAAGTTTTTAGTAAGTTGAGGACACTGGAAGCGCACATTTCAATATTAAAATAGGAAAAAAAAACTATAGATAGCCCCAGTCTTTTATAACCCTTTTATATCTTATTTTTACCAGTGTAATAAGCGGTTTTTTGTGTGATGATGGAGAAACTCCAGACCCCTGTCTCAATATTTGAAATAATAAATAACGAAATCGCTTATTATTCCTTTGTATTCATTTGTACCAACAGTCTTTTTGTTTGTACGTCAGCTTTAGTAGAATATTGAAAAAAAAAAAAAATTAGGAATTTAGAAAAAAAAAATTGGGGAAAAGAGCTGGAGAAATGGGAAGTATCCTTTTCAAAACTGGTCGCTAATAGCAATCCCAAAACTTTCTTCCATCTCATACATGTTAAATTTTCGAAATTTTCCATTACAGTGCCAAAATTAAATTGTAACATATGCCCATCAAGAGAATTTTAAAGATATGAAGTTCCATGCATTAGTTTTTGAGTTATGAACATCGCTAAAATCGTGTAAATCCGACAAAATGCAGCATAGCAGCGTTACTTGTTAGGCGATTCACACCAAAATGTATACAAAACCAATTCATGTCAACGATTAACTGAATCTGAATTTGGATAGAAATTCGTGCATTAGTTCTTGAGAGTTGTTACAGATATCGTAACAAATGCTGTATAGCAGCGCGAACTGAAGAGCTATTTACAACAAAATATAAACAGCATAAATTCCTGTCAAGGACTTATCGAATCTGAAGTTTGATGGAAATCTGTGAATTAGTTCTTGAAATAGAGCTATTGAGGAATTCTTAAAAAAAAATACAGCATAGAAACGCCACCTATTAACCAATTTACACCAAAATATAGAAAATGTCAACTCATGTCACGGACTAACCAAATTTATGAAAATTTGTGCATTATACCTGAAGACTGAGCGATTGCAGAAATTTTTAAATAATGCTGCATAGCAGCGCCACCTATCGAGCGGTTTACACAAAAACGTACAAAACATCAATTCATGTCAAGGACTAACTTAATCTGAAGTCTGATGACATTCTGGATATAGTTATTACGGTAATCTCACAAAAGGCAGCATAGCAGCGTTACCTGTTGTGTGATTTACACCAAAATCTAATCAGCACCAATTTATATCAGACTAACTAAATATATATTTTTTATAAATTCCATGCATTAGTTCTTAAAATAGAGTGCTCACAAAATTTATGTCACATGCAGACAAATAGACTCACTGTTGGTTTTTGGAATTTCTGACTCCTAGAGCTTTTAAATCCGTCGAAAACCGGAATTCGAAAATTTTCCCGAAAACTATATTTTTTCTTACAAAGATAGAAAAAATAATTTTAAAAAAGGTAGTGTTAATTATTTATATCTTGTTTGTACCTCATTTGCTCAAGAGTAAATAAATGGCTTTTTGTGGGAGTTTGAGAGACGGTGAAAATCCCTCTCTCGATATTTAAAAAAATAAATGGCTCCAATCGTTTCACCTCCTTTGTATCCATTTATATTAACAATCTTTTCGTTTGGTTTTAAGCTGTACTAGAATGATTAAAAAGAAATCAGCATTTAAAAAGCATGCATTCAATATTAACTGTTGTTATAATTGGCACAGATAGTGCCAATTATTTATACTTCATTTTTACCTAGAGTAATAAAAGTTTTTCACTTTGCGTGGGGAAAAGGACCAGCTTCTACCTCAATGTTTTAAAAACTGTATATCGTACAAACGAGGTATAAACAATAAGAGTTTATGCATATTTTTAAATATTTATGGGCAAGGACTGTTTCTACAGCACCTCCACTAAAAACTTTTTATTAATCTAGTACAAATGAGGTACAAACGAAAAAATTGTTGGTACAAACGGGTACAAACGAGGTACAAACGATTGGCACTATTCATTTTTTTAAATGTTGAGGTGGGGGGGGCTGGCATTTCTCCAGCCCCCCCCCCCCACTAAAAACTTTTTATTACTCTAGTATAAATGAGGTACAAACGAAAAGATTGCTGCTACAAACGAGGTATAAACGATTGGCACTATTCATTTTTTTAAATGTTGAGGTGGGGGGGCTGGCATTTCTCCCGCCCCCCCCCCACTAAAAACTCTTTATTACTCTAGTACAAATGAGGTACAAACGAAAAAATTGCTGGTACAAACGAGGTACAAACGATTGGCACTATTCATTTTTTTAAATGTTGAGGTGGGGGGGGGGCTGGCATTTCTCCAGCCCCCCCCCACTAAAAACTTTTTATTACTCTAGTACAAATGAGGTACAAACGAAAAGATTGCTGCTACAAACGGGTACAAACGAGGTATAAACGATTGGCACTATTCATTTTTTTAAATGTTGAGGTGGGGGGGGGCTGGCATTTCTCCCCCCCCCCCACTAAAAACTCTTTATTACTCTAGTACAAATGAGGTACAAACGAAAAGATTGCTGCCACAAACGGGTACAAACGAGGTATAAACGAATGGCACTATTCATTTTTTAACTGTTGAGGTGGGGGGGCGCTGGCATTTCTCCAGCCCCCCCACAAAAAACTCTTTATTACTCTAGTACAAATGAGGTACAAACGAAAAAATTGCTGGTACAAACGGGTACAAACGAGGTACAAACGATTGGCACTATTCATTTTTTTAAATGTTGAGGTGGGGGGGCTGGCATTTCCCCAGCCCCCCCACTAAAAACTCTATATTACTCTAGTACAAATGAGGTACAAACGAAAAAATTGCTGGTACAAACGGGTACAAACGAGGTATAAACGATTGGCACTATTCATTTTTATAAATGTTGAGGTGGGGGGGGGCTGGCCGTTTCTCCAGCCCCCCCACTAAAAATTCTATATTACTCTAGTACAAATGAGGTACAAACGAAAAGATTGCTGGTACAAACGGGTACAAACGAGGTATAAACGATTGGTATTATTGTCGAAAAAATTTGAGTTGGTGGGGGGGCTGGCGAAATGCACCTTGAAACATAGCTAGTCGAACTATCGTTGCTTGCGAAATTTGGCCAGAACTCAATTTGCCAAGTAGAATCCAAAACCGGAAATGAGGGACTGTAATATCTGGAATTTTGTTCAGAATAAGAGAAAAAGTCTCGTATCTCCCATTCAAAATCCACTTTCCGATTAAATTCGGCTATTGTGCCAATTTCCTTCTTTTCAGACATAGTATGGAGTGCACTAAGAAATAAGAAACTAATTCAGCAGGATATCTTGAGCAACTATCCTGAAAAGAAACATGAAATTTTTTTTTAAAAGAATCATTTTAATAACTTCAAGTCTTCAAATTTTAAACATCGAAATAAACTTACAAGGAAGGTCTCCATTGGGGGCATACTCAGAATTTTTTGAAAAAAATACGAATTAAACTACTCATGTAGGTAATAAAGGATCAGTGAAAATTAGCGGCGGAATTACATTATTAGATATGTAAAAAAATAAAATAGTTTGGAATAATTGGCGTGAAAAGCTGAAAGCGACGCGGGATTTGGCAAGCAGTGCATTTCCTCGCCAAAAGCAGACGATTTTAACGAATCTGAAAATTGATTTTAATTGACTTCACTGTTGAAGATCTGCAGCATTTACTCCAACGTCAATCCACTACTTTTATAGAATATCTCTCTTCTGACCAATGAGAATGCTAAATGAGAATTACTGCAACGTCACTCCACCGCTTGTATATAATATCTCTATCCCAACCAATGAGAAAGCTCCATTTCACGGCCAAGTAACCGTTTTTTATACAAGCAAGGGCGGCAAAATGCAATAGATTTTTATCAGTGTATTTTTCAATTTGGAACAACTTTAATCAATTTAAATTGTGTTTTAAATGATAAAATATATTAATTTCATTTTGTTATAAGTACATATAAACGTATATGACAAAATTACACTTAAAGTAAAGTAAAAATGCAAAACTAAAATTATTTAAACTAAACTTATTTAAATAAATTGAACATAGAAAGTTTTTTCTTTAAAAGGTATTCATTGATAAAAATCTGTTGCATTTTGCTGCAACGCATTCCCTTGCTTGTATAGAAAACGGTTACTTGGCCGTGAAATGAAGCTTTCTCATTGGTTGGGATAGAGATATTATATACAAGCGGTGGAGTGCGTTGCAACAAAATGCAGCAGATTTTTAACAGTGTTCGAAGCGTAAAAGCGTATTTTTCAAAATTTCGTTTTTTCGCCAGCCGGAGATAAATCGCCAAATAAACGAAATTTTCATTAATTTTTTACGGACACTGCAATAAAGTTCCGCTGAAAATTTTTTTATAATTTCGGCGGAACCTCCTTATAACGTCCGTAAAAAAATAATAAAAATTTCGTTTATTTGGCAATTTATCTCCGGTTGGCGAAAAAACGAAATTTTGAAAAATACGCTTTTGCGCTTCGAATACTTTTTAAAGAAAAAACTTTCTATGTTCAATTTATTTAAATAAGTTTAGTTTAAGTAATTTTAGTTTTGCATTTTTACTTTACTTTAAGTGTAATTTTGTCATATACGTTTATATGTACTTATAACAAAATGAAATTAATATATTTTATCATTTAAAACAATTTAAATTGATTAAAATTGTTCCAAATTGAAAAATACACTGTTAAAAATCTGCTGCATTTTGTTGCAACGCACTCCCTTGCTTGTATAGAAAACGGTTACTTGGCCGTGAAATGGAGCTTTCTCATTGGTTGTAATAGAGATATTATATACAAGCAGTGGAGTGCGTTGCAACAAAATGCAGTAGATTTTTAACAGTGTATGACACTGTCAATTCACCGTGCTATGGAGCATTCTCATTGGTCAGAAGAGAGACATTCTATAAAAGTAGTGGAATGACGTTGCAGTAAATGCCGCATATTTTTAAACAGTGAAGTCAATTAAAATCAATTTTCAGATTCGTTAAAATCGTCTGCTTTTGGCGAGGAAATGCACTGCTCGCCAAATCCCGCGTCGCTTTCAGCTTTTCACGCCAATTATTCCAAACTATTTTATTTTTTTACATATCTAATAATCTAATTCCGCCGCTAATTTTCACTGATACTTTATACCTCTACATGAGTAGTTTAATTCGTATTTTTTTCAAAAAATTCTTAGTATGCCCCCAATGGAGATCTTCCTTGTTAGTATCAATATACAACTTTAACATCAATTTTGCGGCTTTCTAATTAAGATTTTTTTTTTTTAAGAATCATTTTAATAACTTCAAATCTTCAAATTTTAAACATCGAAATAAACTTAGTATCAATATACAACTTTAACATCAATTCTGCAGCTTTCTGATTAAAATTTTTTTGAAGTGATGTGTCTGTTCTCTTTTGTGAATTTTGCAAGCATCATTTTCGTATTTTTCAGGATTCAAAAATCTAAGAAGGGAGAAAAAACAAGAAAACAGGAATTTTGCTTTTTCAGACCAGTGCTGCCTCAGATGAAAAAAATATATATGCATATAAATACAGATAGTGAAAAACATATTTCAGTTTTAAAACTTAAAACTGAATTGCTTTTATTTTATACTAAATGACGTCATCTTCATCCGCTAAAAAATTCCATATGTACGATCCAGTCGTCTTAAACAACATCTGCAGAAAAAGTATGTATATGATGTCAATATCGCAGAATAATATACAAATCAGGCTTGTCAGGTTAACGAGTGGTCAAGGAAAAACATAGTAAAAAAATGATGTTAAACAAAAATATTTTGCATAAGAGAAATTAGCCTTCTTTAATCCTTTTATTTGATTATTTAAATTATTTTCTAAACGAAAATACTGGTAATTTGCTTCCTTTTTAACTACGATTTTCCCTGATCATTCACCACCCTGCTTTTGTTTCACCTAAGTTCTCGTTCAGGATTTTTCAGATCATATGATCTAGGAGCAGCGTGCGAAGTTACTGTTTCTGGCAACCAATTCCTTGTTTTTTTTTTACGTTGCTAAAAATCTGCTGCAATTTGTTGCTACGCAGTCCAACCCTTATAAAGAAAACTGTTACTTGACTGTATTATGGAACATTCTCATTGATACAACATCATGCAGATATCAATAAAGATAATAAATAAAGATTAATGCAGATATTATATATAAGGCGGAGTGGGTAGCAACAAAATGCAGCAGATTTTTAACACTGTTTTAGCATAATATTTTGATCTGGTTGTAACGGAATATTGGAAGATGCTTTTGCACGAAAATCATTGTAGAAATTTTGTTTTAACCCTATGAGCTCTGGGGTGTAAATAACTTCAAAATTCCAAATGTCACACTGGCACCAGTATTTTGCATAGAAAAAATCCGGTTAACGATAAACACGAAAAAATGCATTAAACCTTTTTCAAATAAATTTGGTAAAATTTTCTGGTGCCATTGTGACATTTTGGAATTAAAATTATGTGGTAGAAAATTCTACCATCAGAGCTCAAGGGGTTAATCTAACTTCCGTTAAATGTTCTGCTGTTTGGATCATACCTTTAGTCATCAATATTTTTTCAGCAGTTGGAATTGTGGTCTGCTGAAGAGACGTGAGATGGTGATACTAAGTTTTCTCTTCGCATTTTTCTAAAAGTCTGTAATGCTAAATCTATATCTTGTCCTGATAAGTTACTTTTTAAAACAAATCTTTGCTGTTTGTACAGCTCTCTCGGCCAATAATTTAATTTTCTTTCGGAGTCCACGCACAGAAAACATGTTTTTGAAGATCTCTCTTGCAGACTTGCTAGTCAAATCTTTTGCAAGTTTGAAATCAATGAAACTGAAATAACTATATGTAATAAGTAGATAATGAACACCTTGATAGATAAATATATTATATGCAAAAAAATCCCATTGTACTTTAGGGATCATCTTTGGAATTAACAATTCTGTTGGAGATGTCTTGTTGGCAAATTATACAAATCTCTATCATCGAAATTATGTCTTTGGACATAATAACATGAATTCTCAAGCTCTTTTGAGTATCCTTCATGGATATTCCTTAATGCTGTGAACTTGTATTTTTTGGGGGAGGGGAAAGAGATACTGATTCTTAGTTCAGTTAAAGATATCTTTTTGAACGGACAGTTTGAAGGCATTTATTGCATGAATTTGATATGCTATCTTTATTTGTAGACCTCCAGTTGAAATAAGTTACTGTAATAGCGTCAATTCTGGATCGGTATTTGTTAATTCTTCAAGAGCTTTAAAAGTTTTATAGGTAGGAAAAAAGGGTTAAGAGATTAATTTCTTCTTATAAATCATAGTAGAGGTAATCTCTGTTTAGCAAATCTGCTATATGTAATTGTTTACCACGTATATAATGAATTTTATGTCCATGCTGCTGAACTTCTAAGACCAGCAATTTAAGTCTCAGGGGAATTCCATCTTTATATCGATGAAAGATGAAGTTCAAAACTTTTTCTAAGACATTATAAATGTTCAATAATGTCCACCGTTTTCTGCACCGCAATACCTACCCGATAGCAAAACTCGTTCCTCACACGAGAAAGCTTATCTGCTGTTACTGAGTGCACGGCTTATTGACGGGTTACCGAGATTACACGGATTACTGAGTGCACAGTGATGGTTCCAAAAGCAGCCGGTAGAAATCGCGCGGCAATAGGCCGGGATTTAGTTTAACTGTCAGTAGTGAATGAGATGGCTACTGTGGTGCACAAGATGTGTGAAACGAGTTTGGCTATCACGTAGATGTTTGGTGTGCAGCAAACGGTGGACACATTGAACATTTATAAAGTCTTAAATAAATTTTGAAACTCCCTCTTTTCATCGGTATAATGATTGTTCATTTTGAATTTGTACTTTTATAAATTTAATTTTTTGAAAATGGGTCCATCATTTATAAAACACTGTACTATGTAAACTATTCCCCCTTCCCCCAAGGACCCTAATGTAATGGAATTCTTCTGGGTGCCCCTGTAAATGAACTATTAATCCCCCATACTTCATATACAATAACATACCTAGAGGAGGTTGACAAATTGCATGGAAATCCGAGTATATTTACAGGAGTTAGAGCGTGGACAGACAGATAGACAAACCGAATGCATAAACGTGTTTCAACTTTGTTGGAAAGTGTTCAAACGACTATACCAACTGCTTTACAATCAATTTTACTGCCTTCCTACTAATTTTTATATTATTATCGCTTTATAAAATTAAAAAGGATAATGGTTACTTAGTTAAATGTTTTATTAATTTTAAGAGCTATTAATATACAAGTTATTTTATTTCTCATGAATGTTTAAAATCCCACGTAGTCAAATAATAATAATAACAACATTTCACACCTTTCAAAACAATACCCTAGCAGCACAATTTTTTTCTGCAGTCTGCAACACAAGTATAAGCTTAAAAAACAGTCTGCAGACCATGTAATGCAGGTCCCTCGCATTGCATTACAAGCACTCAAACCTCCCAAGTATTTGTGATAGACATAAAAGAAAAGAATTACTTTTAAAAAGAAATTGCCTTTATCCTCAGAATTTTTAACACCGTACATTGTCTAAAGGAGGGAGAGGGGGGGGGGCTCCCCTTTGACAAAATTTGCGGAGTTTTCACGATATTTTGATAAAATTTGCATTTTTTTGCGCTTTTTTTTGACAAGATTTGACGTTTTTCCGATCTTTTGACAAAAACTAATGTTTTTTTTCTCAATTTTTTGAAAAAATTTGCCCTTTTTTCGCGACCTTTTGAAAAAATTTGACGATTTATCGCGATGTTTTGACGAAAGCAGCAATTTTGTCGCGATCTCTTAAAGAAATTTGCTGTTTTTTCGCGATCTCTTGAAGAAATTTGCCATTTTTTCGTGATTTTTTGAAGAAAAGTTCCGTTTTTTCGTGATTTTTTGAAGAAATGTTCTGTTTTTTTCGTGATTTTTTGAAGAAATGTTCTGTTTTTTCGTGATTTTTTGAAGAAATCTTCTGTTTTTTCGTGATTTTTTGAAGAATTTTGCCTTTTTTGTGGGTTTTTTTTAAAGAAATTTGCCGATGTTTCAAGATCTTTTTGCGAGAACTGCCGTTTTCTCACAATCTTTTCACAAAAGTTGCCATTTTTTGCAAGCTTTTGAAGAACTTTGCCGTTTTATCACGATTTCTTGAAGAAATTTATATTTTTTCATGATCTTTTGAAGAAATTTGTCGTTTTTGTGATTTTTTGACCAAATTTGCCATTTTTTAGTAATTTATTAAGAAAATTTACCGATTTTTCGTGGTTTTTTTTGACGAAAACTTCCTTTTTTTCGTGATTTTTTGAAGAAATTTCCCGTTTTTTGCGATGTTTTGAAGAAACTTGCCGTTTTTTTTCAGCGATCTTTTGAAGAAATTTGCCACTTTTTAATGATTTGACGAAAATTGCCGTTTATTCGCCATCTTTGGATGAAATTCACGTGTTTTTCGCAATCTATGACGAAATTCATTTCTTTTCGAAGACTATTTGTCGAAATTCACGATACATTTTGTGTGAATTTTTGGACTTAGGTCCGAAATTTAATTTTTGATAAATTTTTAACAGTTGAAAAATAGTATGCAGCCTTTCCAAGAATACCGACGTGCGTCGCAGCGTTGCGCCCATTCTGCTCCCGGGAACAATATTATCAGGGTTCTTACTTAATTCTGCTGAAAATATTTCCTCACCTTTCCCAGAGTTTCTTTGAACTTTTTTTTATTATTTCCCCGATTTTTCTGAATAAAAATTTGGCTTCCATATTCTTGTAAAACAATCCACAATCGATAACTGTAATCTAGTTAAGCACTAAAAAGTACACGTTGTACGAATTTTAGATTTTTAATTCTTTTTCAAAGTATGCAACTGCTATGTAGTTTTCATAAATTTTATATAAAATTTTAGGCTGGATGAATAATTAATTTAAAATTTCTTTATTTACAACAATAATCAGGATTCTGATGATAAATAAAATAAAAAATCCCCTGTCCACTTCAAACATTTAAAAATTTCCTTGAATTTCAGTCTAAATTTTCAAATTTGACTTTTCCCTGTTTTATGGGCTTTACCTGACTCGTAGGAACCATGTATTATAAATAGTATTTGCATGCATTTGCATCGCAAGATACTTTTAGAGAAACTAACTCGCGTAGAGGGCGAAGGCTGCTATAGTTGTTCTATAAAAATGTAGGCTCATGAAGTATATACACTAAACAAATTATCTAGTTATGTACACTATTTTTAGTATTAATCCTAGAAGTATATTATTTGTAAGCAAAAAAAATCCCTGTCGGTGGGCCTATAGGCGGAGGTAGATTTCGAAGAGTGCTCATTTAAAAAAAAAAAAAAAAAAAAAAAAAAAAAAAATATATATATATATATATATATATGATTAGAGATAAACCCAGTTTAATAACTTCATTTGGCCGTTTATGAAAAATTTTTAATTTCATTTTTCTGCAAAAACTGGTTTTATCAGAATCATCTTAAGAAAAATTCAGCTCAAATGCCCATTTTGACAACATATTTTGAAATAGATTCTGAATTTATTAAAAAATCGACCAAAACAGTACATTATACAGTTCCTAAATAACAAAAAACAGTCAGTTGAATGCATTTGAGAAAAAAATTGAATTTAAAAATGAGTCATAAAATAACCGATTTGTTGTTTGAATACATCCTTAATTTTTTAAACATTATTGCTTCGGAAAATTTTGTGCGAAATACTCACTTTGAGAGCATTTTTTAAAATATATTCTATCTTTATCAAAAAACTGGCCAATCCGTCACAGTATATAGTTCCTAAATAAGAGGATCTGTAAATTGGATGCGTTTGAGAGCGAAAATGGATTTTAAAACGAGTAATAAAAAACGCAATTTGCTATGTGAAAACTTCCTTAAATTTTTAAATCACGAAGATTTCGGGAAATTCTGTTCAAAATACCCTTTTTGGTAGCCTTTTTCAAAATATATTCTGTCTTTATCAAGAAACCGATCAATGCATCACATTATATAGTTCCTAAATAAGAGGATCTGTAAATTGGATGCATTTGAGAGCAAAAATGGATTTAAAAACGAGTAAGAAAAAAACGCAATTTCTTATTTGAACACTTCCTTAAATTTAGTCACGATTTCGGAAAATTCTGTTCAAAATACCCTTTTTGGTAGCCTTTTTTGAAATATATTCCGTCTTTATCAAAAAACTGACCAATGCATCATATTATATAGTTCCTAAATATGAGGATCTGTAAATTGGATGCGTTTGAGAACAAAAATGGATTTAAAAACAAGTCAGAAAAAAAACGCAATTTCTTATTTGAATACTTCCTTCAATTTTCAGTCCCGATGACTTTCGGAAATTCTGTTCAAAATACCCTTTTTGGTAGCCTTTTTTGAAATATATTCTGTCTTTATCAGAAAATTGGCCAATGCGTCACTTTATACAGTTTCTAAATAAGAGGATCTACCATTTCGATGCGTTTAAAATCAAAAATGAATTTAAAAATGAGTCAGAATATAAGCAGTTTGGATTTGAGGTTTTTTCTCCAACTCCTATTTTTGTTTAATTTCTTTTTGCTATACGAATTGGTCCTATGAAAAACTTGTCATTATAAAAGTTGTAGATATTTTTGAGAAGATGTAAAATAAATTTAATGAGATTTGATATCTTAAAAATTGACGGAGTTATGGATTTTTCTCTTTTTTCAGCGCCCCTTTTCTTTTCGTTTTTAATTTTTTTCGTCGGTAAAAGTTGGTCCGATCAAAATCTTGTAGCTACAAAAGTTTTAGATAATTTTAAGAACATTTACAAAAAATTTAGTTGGACTTGATATCTTAAAAATTGATGAAGTTATGATTTTTTTCTCTCAAAACCCCAGTTTTTTTTGGCCCCTTGAGCCCACTTCTAAATTTATCAAAAATCTGTTATGCATATACTTTCGGCCCATTTTTAAAAAGTAATATAAACTTTAAACCGATTCGATATCTACTTTAATTAAGAAGTTATGGCGTTTTTTCGGTTTTCACAAAAACGTCCCCTATTCCGACCCCCTTGGTCCGATTTTGCCCATTAACGAACTTAGCCAAGATTTTAACCCCTTTGATTTTATGTTCCAGTTTGGTGGAGATTGGTGAAGAATTATAGATGTTATCGTGTCCATAAAAAAGTGATATATATATATATATATATATATATATATATATATATATATAGATAGATAGATAGATAGATAGATAGATATATAAACTGGTGCGATTGCAATAGGTAGTATTTCTTACGAAATCTACCTAAAAAATATGATAAGTAAAGACATGTATCTCTTTTTCAATAGAAGCAGCTAATGGCCTTGTTCAGTTGATATCTGATAAAATATAAAATATACTAGCAGCCTTCGCCCGCTACGCTGGTCAGTTTTTTTAAAAGAAACTTTGAATGAAAAATGTTTTTTATATCATAGTAATTTTTAATTTTATATCATGTTTTAGTCTGTTTGTCATCGGTGAAAAGTCAGTTATCTAAACGGAAATATCAATGTTAGTCACCAATGAATGACGTAGCGGTCAACATGTTAACAGTTTTAATCAAATAAAAATTTATTCAGCGGAACTTTTCAAATAAAGCCAACCTTTTGTAATTGCGTTCATCTGATTTAAAACATCTCTATAAGTAGTCAATTAAACAACATAGAATGCTATATTTTATTTATTACAAAATTTCTGAAAAATTATACAATACAATGTAAGTTCCATTAAAATCTATCTAGTAGAACATAAGTTATAGGCGGCCGGAAAGAAATTTCACTTTGCGTTTTATATTTATATAAGAGATGATTAAATATAGCGTATATAATCATGTTAACCTGATTATAGATCTCTTTTACAAATTTGTAGGTTCAATAGATTTTTTTGTACGATGATTAATACGAAATCCAGACTTTTTTTTCTTCATAGATAGATTGAAATTTGCAGGTTTTAGCGACGAAGACCGCGCCAAATTTGGAAAATGTGAAGTATCTCACGAACTCATGGTTTTAAAAGAATTCGCATAGTACCATTCGATTCAGCATGAAAAAATACACTAAAATATGATATCAGTTGAAGAACAACTACAAAAACCGATTTTTAAGGATTTTTTTAAACGTTCTTTTTTTACTCCCCCCCCCCCCCCCTTAGAGGTGGAATTTTCGAAAATCCCTTCTTAGCGGCACTCTATGTTATAAGAGCATTTTTACCCCAATTTTCAACATTTTTGGTTCGGTAGATTTTTTTCTGCTGTGATTAATACGAAATCCAGACTTTCTTTTATATATATAGATAAGGATTGAAAATTTCAGGTTTTTGCGCCGAAGGCATCGCCAATTTAGGAAAATGTGAATTATCTCACGAACTACTGGATTTAAAAGAATTTGCTTGGTACCATTCTATTCAGCATGAAAAAATAAATTAGAATATGTTACCAGTTGAAAAATAACTACAAAAGCCGATTTTCAAGGAATTTTTTAATAGTTCGTTCTTTTTTTTTTTACCCCACTTAGGGGTGAAATTTTCGAAAATCCCTTCTTAGCGGCACTCGATGTTATAAGAAGTATTTTTACCACAATTTTCAAGATTTTTGGTTCGGTAGATTTTTTTCTACTGTGATTAATACGAAATCCAGACTTTCTTTCATAGATAAGGATTGAAAATTTCAGGTTTTTGCGCCGAAGGCGTCGCCAAATTAGGAAAATGTGAAGTATCTCACGAACTACTGGCTTTAAAAGAATTTGCTTGGTACCATTCGATTCAGCATGAAAAAATAAATTAGAATATGTTATTAGTTGAAAAATAACTACAAAAGCCGATTTTTAAGGATTTCTTTTTAAGTTCGTTCTTTTTTTTTTACCCCACTTAGAGGTGGAATTTTCGGAAATCTCTTCTTAGCGGCATTCGGTGTTATAAGAAGTATTTTTACCCCAATTTTCAAGATTTTTGGTTCGGTAGATTTTTTTCTACTGTGATTAATATACGAAATCCAGACTTTCTTTTATATATTAGACTAGGAGCCTTCGCCCGCTACGCTGGTCAGTTTTTTTAAAAGAAACTTTGAATGAAAAATGTTTTTTATATCATAGTAATTTTTAATTTTATATCATGTTTTAGTCTGTTTGTCATCGGTGAAAAGTCAGTCATCTAATCGGAAATATCAATGTTAGTCACCAATGAATGACGTAGCGGTCAACATCATAACAGTTTTAATCAAATAAAAATTTATTCAGCGGAACTTTTCAAATAAAACCAAGCTTTTGTAATTGCGTTCATCTGATTTAAAACATCTCTATAAGTAGTCAATTAAACAACATAGAATGCTATATTTTATTTATTACAAAATTTCTGAAAAATTATACAATACAATGTAAGTTCCATTAAAATCTATCTAGTAGAACATAAGTTATAGGCGGCCGGAAAGAAATTTCACTTTGCGTTTTATATTTATATAAGAGATGATTAAATATAGCGTATATAATCATGTTAACCTGATTATAGATCTCTTTTACAAATTTGTAGGTTCAATAGATTTTTTTGTACGATGATTAATACGAAATCCAGACTTTTTTTTTTTTCATAGATAGATTGAAATTTGCAGGTTTTAGCGACGAAGACCGCGCCAAATTTGGAAAATGTGAAGTATCTCACGAACTCATGGTTTTAAAAGAATTCGCATAGTACCATACGATTCAGCATGAAAAAATACACTAAAATATGATATCAGTTGAAGAACAACTACAAAAACAGATTTTTAAGGATTTTTTTAAACGTTCTTTTTTTACTCCCCCCCCCCCCCTTAGAGGTGGAATTTTCGAAAATCCCTTCTTAGCGGCACTATGTTATAAGAGCATTTTTACCCCAATTTTCAACATTTTTGGTTCGGTAGATTTTTTTCTGCTGTGATTAATACGAAATCCAGACTTTCTTTTATATATATAGATAAGGATTGAAAATTTCAGGTTTTTGCGCCGAAGGCATCACCAAATTAGGAAAATGTGAATTATCTCACGAACTACTGGATTTAAAAGAATTTGCTTGGTACCATTCGATTCAGCATGAAAAAATAAATTAGAATATGTTACCAGTTGAAAAATAACTACAAAAGCCGACTTTTAAGGAATTTTTTAATAGTTCGTTCTTTTTTTTACCCCACTTAGAGGGGGAATTTTCGAAAATCCTTTCTTAGCGGCATTCGGTGTTATAAGAAGTATTTTTACCCCAATTTTCAAGATTTTTGGTGTGGTAGATTTTTTTCTACTATGGTTAATACGAAATCCAGACTTTCTTTCATAGATAAGGATTGAAAATTTAAGGTTTTTGCGCCGAAGGCGTCGCCAAATTAGGAAAATGTGAAGTATCTCACGAACTACTGGCTTTAAAAGAATTTGCTTGGTACCATTCTATTCAGCATGAAAAAATAAATTAGAATATGTTACCAGTTGAAAAATAACTACAAAAGCCGATTTTCAAGGAATTTTTTAATAGTTTGTTCTTTTTTTTTACCCCACTTAGGAGTGGAATTTTCGAAAATCCCTTCTTAGCGGCACTCGATGTTATAAGAAGTATTTTTACCCTAATTTTCAAGATTTTTGGTTCGGTATATTTTTTTCTACTGTGATTAATACGAAATCCAGACTTTCTTATATATATATAGATAAGGATTGAAAATTTTAGGTTTCTGCGCCGAAGGCATTGCCAAATTAGGCAAATGTGAAGTATCTCACGAACTACTGGATTTAAAAGAATTTGCTTGGTACCATTCGATTCAGCACGAAAAAATACACTAAAATATGTTATCAGTTGAAAAATAACTGCAAAAGCCGATTTTTAAGGTTTTTTTTTTTTTTTAAAGTTCGTTCCTTTTTTTTTTTTTTTACCCCACTTAGAGGTGGAATTTTCGAAAATCCCTTCTTAGCGGCACTCGGTGTTATAAGAAGTATTTTTACCCCAATTTTCAAGATTTTTGGTTCGGTAGATTTTTTTCTACTGTGATTAATACGAAATCCAGACTTTCTTTTATATATATAGATAAGGATTGAAAATTTCAGGTTTTTGCGCCGAAGGCATCGCCAAATTAGGAAAATGTGAAGCATCTCACGAACAACTGGCTTTAAAAGAATTTGCTTGGTACCATTCGATTCAGCATGAAAAAATAAATTAGAATATGTAATCAGTTGAAAAATAACTACAAAAGCCGATTTTTAAGGAATTTTTTAATAGTTCGTTCTTTTTTTTACCCCACTTAGAGGCGGAATTTTCGAAAATCCCTTCTTAGCGGCACTCGGTGTTATAAGAAGTATTTTTACCCCGATTTTCAAAATTTTTGGTTCGGTAGTTTTTTTTCTACTGTGATTAATACGAAATCCAGACTTTCTTTTATATATATAGATTGGGGCCCGGAAAGTATAAAGTACTGTTCTACTGCATTTTTATATATACGTATATACAGTTTTCTTTAGCATGAAAATAATAAGAAACTCACCTAAAACGAAAATATTCTCTTTGCATTTAAACAACACATTTAGACAGGTCTAAATCTGATTCAGGGCTTTTTTTTTTTACACACACAAGCGTTTTAGCAAGGCAAAACTAGATACCGGGCTTGCTCGTTCCTTTCATGACGTCACAAAAGGTGGCTGAATGACGTCCAGCGATTGGTACAAAACGATGGGTGCGTCACTTTGAGCCCTGTTTTTACTAATCACAGATAGCGGCCAGCCACCTTTTGTGACGGCGTGATAAGGAATGAGCAAGCCCGGTATCTAATGTAGCCCTGGTTTTAGGCCGATCCCAAGCCGATAACCCAAGACGATCCTACAATTGTTACCGACAGTTTCGATATCGAAAAAATATTTTTGGTGTCTGAAGCAATTAAGAAAATGCTGTTGTCATGGAAACATATATTTTTTTTGGATATCGAATTTTAATGAAAACGTTCAGCTCCACTCAAATATCCATACAATGTTAAAAATATCGTGAAAAGTTAATTTTAAAGACTATCTATTTTCTCACAAATAAGAACGAAGTATAAACGACTATGTCGAGTGTTCTCATTGATCAGAAAATAGATAGTCCTTAAAAATATAGACAATTTTTTACCATGCTTTTAAAAATCTGCAGCTTTTGCTGCATAGTTACTCCAACGCTTTTACAGAAAAGATTACTTACAATGGGCATGTTCAGCGCAACTTACCGAAGTGACCAATTTACCGACCGATTGTAGGGCAGTACAAAAACGAATTGTGGCTACAATGAAAACTACACTGTAAAAAAAAAATTGACTCTTTTGCTGCATCGTCACTCCATCCCTTTGATAGAATATCTCTGTTTTGACCAATGAGAATGCTCCATAATACAGCGAAGTAATCGTTTCCTATAAAAGCGATGGAGTGACGATGCAGCAAAAGGGTAAAATTTTTTACAGTGTATCCTGCTAGAATTGTTCTGACGTCAGAATTCGCCTTGCTTTTTATTTCGTACTGCCCTACAAAAGGTCGGTAACATTTGTCACTTCGGTAAGTGACTGGTAAGTTGCGCTGAACATACTAGATTTTATGGAGCATTCTCACTGGTCAAAATAAAGATGTTCTGCAAAAACGGTGGAGCGACCGTAAAGTAAAAGCCGCAATAAGTAATTATTACAAAATGTTAGTACTTTATCTCACTGTGTCACAACAGCGCCTTTGACTGCATATAATAAAAAGAAAGAATAGAGTGGAAGTATAGTGGCTGGGGGGGGGGGGTGACGCCGAAAATGTAATCCTAAAATACGCTGCATTAAGCCCAAACAAAACCAATTGCTTTCTCAAAAAAGAAGAAAACTTTTAATAATACAGTTTTTATTTCATAGTACAATGATATGTTACTTTAGAATGCTTAAATATAAGCAGAAAAAATGCACGACTGATATAAAAAAATTCTATACCTATTCCGCATGACTGTTTATTTATTGAAAAACCTGCATTTGATTTGGGTGAACGACATGATGGCCTGCTTACATCATCATTACACAGGGACGAGATAGGACAAGGAAATTTTACAACACGAGAGAAGTAAAACCGGGAGCTCCACGCAAAGAGTGTGTGCAATGGAGCCAACGAGATTCGAACTCACAACCTCCTACGCACTCAAGTGATTAGCAGCGTGTTATTTTAACCACTCGGTCACGGAGGCCCCATTTGATAGTTTTGTTTGGGCAAAATGAGGGCATTTAAATTTGAATGATAACGCACGTAATATTACATGCCAATTTTAGGGCATTCTGCAACTCCATCTATCTTTTTCTCCATTGTTTGACCGTATACGACGAGGCTAACGAAAAAGAAAGACTACTGCAGTGTATCTCACGTGCACTGTAAAATATATGCCTATTTTGCTGCATCGTCACTCCACCGCTTTTATAGAATATCACTCTTTTGGCCAATGAGAATGCTCCATAATAGCCTGTAGTAGTCGTTTTCTATAAAAGCGGTGGAGTGACAATGCAGCAAAATAGTAAGATTTTTTACAGTATAGAGTGGCGTTTTGCTATTTTCGTACACCTTCAATGCTGCATTCGAATATCACATGACTTCAGCGGCCTGTAAAAAAAGATGCTTGTCATGTACTGCGGTAGCCTGTTTCTTTAGTTAGACGCGATATACGAGTAGTGACGCACGAGCAACACCATGAATGTAGGATGCCTCGAAATTAGATTGGCGATATATGGATATTAAATTTTATTGTTTCAGATGATTCTGAACAAAGCGAATCGCCAAGCATTTTGACGAGTCTGCATGCATTGCCAAGCTAATTCTAATAGATTTTTCATTGTTTAGTGAAACGACATTGACCAATAAAAACCCTGCTTTTTTGAAAACAGTGAAAATTTCACAAAAATGCAGATTTCTGATTGGTCAATCACGTTTCGCTAAAAAGCGGAAAACCTGTCAAGATCCAATTCATAAAGGTTTTTTTTTTTTTTTTTTTTTTTTTTTTTTTTTTTTTTCACAGCTAAAAATCTGCTGCATTTTTTTACTACGCACTCCGTCCCAAAACTGCATATATATCAAGCTTTCCAAGACAATGCTGGAATCTGTCGTAAATTAACATAGCTGCACTAGCTGGTGGCTGGGATGCTAATGAATGCGCGGGTTTGACGTCATATATGCGCAGATGTTTATTATCTCCGCATCTCTTGCGTATATTTTCTGAATTTTCACTTAATCATGACAGATTAATCAAGCCTACGAGATTTATTGCAAAATATTTTTGTTACAGTTTGTTTCGATAAAATCATGTACATTTAAGAAAGATAGTCACAATATCATTTTAATTTCGGTAGAAAAAATACTAATTAATACTCATAAGTACCATATAATGCTACGAAAAATATTGACTTTTATCCTAAAATTAAAATGACAATGCTACTTTTTTTTAATACACAGATTATTTTTAAATATGTGTATTTTAAAAAAGTCGCATTGTTGTTTGAATATTAGAGTGAAAGTTAATATTTTTCGTAGCATTATATGGTACTTATGAGTACTAATTAGTACTTTTTCTCCCGAAATTAAAATGATATTGTGACTATTTTTTTAAATGTACGTGATTTTATCGAAACAAACAAAACAAAAATATTTTGCAAAAAAAAAAAAAAAAACTCGTAGACTTGATTAATCTGTCATGATTGAGAGAAGAGCTTGAAATTAGTACAGATGTCATATACGCACCACATTTGCACGTGTTTTTCCCCCCGCCAATTTGGCATTACACATCTGTGCCTAATCTATATATATAAAAGAAAGTCTGGATTTCGTATTAATCACAGCATAAAAAAATCTGCCGAACCTATAAAATCTTGAAAAGTGGGGTAAAAATACTTCTGATCACATCGAGTGCCGCTAAGAAGGGATTTTCGAAAATTCCACCCCTGAAGGGGTTAAAAAAGGGAACGAACTTTTAAAAAATTCCTTAAAAATCGGCT
Source organism: Maratus speculifer (assembly GCA_964019185.1). NCBI lineage: Eukaryota > Metazoa > Arthropoda > Arachnida > Araneae > Salticidae > Maratus > Maratus speculifer. The sequence goes on from OZ025291.1 coordinate 282,130,204, forward strand.
TTTGTAATTATTTTTCAGCTGATAACATATTTTAGTGTATTTTTTCATGCTGAATCGAATGGTATACCAAGCAAATTCTTTTAAGTTCAGTAGTTCGCGAGATACTTCACATTTTCCTGATTTGGCGGTGTCTTCGGCTCAAAAACCTAAAATTTTCAATCCCTATCTATATATATAAAAGAAAGTCTGGATTTCGTATTAATCACAGCAGAAAAAAATCTGTCGAACCTAAAATCTTGAAAATTGGAGTAAAAATACTTCTGATAACATCGAGTGCCGCTAAGAAGGGATTTTCGAAAATTCCACCACTAAGGGTGTTAAAAAAAGGAACGAACTTTAAAAAAATCCTTAAAAATCGGCTTTTGTAGTTATTTTTCAACTGATAACATATTTCAGTGTATTTTTTCATGCTGAATCGAATGGTACCAAGCAAATTCTTTTATGTTCAGTAGTTCGCGACATACTTCACATTTTCCTGATTTGGCGGTGTCTTCGGCGCAAAAACCTAAAATTTTCAATCCTTATCTATATATATAAAAGAAAGTCTGGATTTCGTATTAATCCAGCAGAAAAAAATCTGCCGAACCTAAAATCTTGAAAATTGGGGTAAAAATACTTCTGATCACATCGAGTGCCGCTAAGAAGGGATTTTCGAAAATTCCACCCCTGAAGGGGTTAAAAAAGGGAACGAACTTTAAAAAAATTCCTTAAAAATCGGCTTTTGTACTTATTTTTCAATTGATAACATATTTTAGTGTATTTTTTCATGCTGAATCGAATGGTATACCAAGCAAATTCTTTTAAGTTCAGTAGTTCGCGAGATACTTTACATTTTCCTGATTTGGCAGTGTCTTCGGCGTAAAAAGCTGAAATTTTCAATCCTTATCTATATATATAAAAGAAAGTCTGGATTTCGTATTAATCACAGCACAAAAAATTCTGCCGAACCTAAAATCTTGAAAATTGGGGTAAAAATACTTCTGATAACATCGAGTGACGCTAAGAATTGATTTTCGAAAATTCCATCCTTAAGGGGGTTAAAAAAAGGAACGAACTTTTGAAAAATTTCCTAAAAATCGGCTTTTGTAGTTATTTTTCAACTGATAACATATTTTAGTGTATTTTTTCATGGTGAATCGAATGGTACCAAGCAAATTCTTTTAAGTTTTGTAGTTCGCGAGATACTTCACATTTTCCTGATTTGGCGGTGTCTTCGGCGCAAAAAGCTTAAATTTTCAATCATTATCTATATATATTACAGAAAGTCTGGTTTTCGTATTAATCACAGCAGAAAAAAATCTGCCCAACCTATAATCTTGAAAATTGGGGTAAAAATACTTCTGATAACATCGAGTGCCGCTAAGAAGGGATTTTCGAAAATTCCATCAATGAAGGAGTTAAAAAAGGGAACGAACTTAAAAAAATTCCTTAAAAATCGGCTTTTGTAGTTATTTTTTCAACTGTTAACATATTTTAGTGTATTTTTTCATGCTGAATCGAATGGTATACCAAGCAAATTCTTTTAAGTTCAGTAGTTCGCGAGATACTTCACATTTTCCTGATTTGGCGGTGTCTTCGGCGCAAAAACCAGAAATTTTTAATCCTTATTTACATATATAAAAGAAAGTCTGGATTTCGTATTAATCACAGCACAAAAAAATCTGCCGAACCTAAAATCTTGAAAATTGGGGTAAAAATACTTCTGATAACATCGAGTGCCGCTAAGAAGATATTTTCGAAAATTCCACCCCTAAGGGAGTTAAAAAAAAGGAACGAACTTTAAAAAAATCCTTAAAAATCGGCTTTTGTAGTTATTTTTCAACTGATAACATATTTTAATGTATTTTTTCATGCTGAATCGAATGGTACCAAGCAAATTCTTTTAAGTTTAGTAGTTCGCGATATACTTCACATTTTCCTGATTTGGTGGTGTCTTAGGCGTAAAAACCTAAAATTTTCAATCCTTATCTATATATATAAACGAAAGTCTGGATTTCGTATTAATCACAGCATAAAAATATCTATTGAACCTATAATTTTGAAAGAGAGTTCTATTGTCAGGTGAACATGATTATGTAAGCTATATTTAATTATCTCAATATATATATATATAACGCAAAGTGAAATTTCATTGCGGCCGCTTATAACTTAAGTTCTTCAAGATAGATTTTAATTCATTTTACATTGTTAGTTGGATAATTTTTCAGAAATTTTGTAACAAATGATATATAGCATTCTACGTTGCTTAATTGAGTACTAGGAAATGTTTTTTATCAGATTAACCCAATTACAAAAGTTTAGCTTTATTTTAAAAGTTCCGCTGAATGAATTTTTATGTGATTAAAATTGTTAACATGTTGAGCGCTACGTCATTCATTGGTGACTAACATTGAACTTTTCGTTTAGATGACTGATTTTTCACCGATGACAGACAGTCTAAAGTACGATATAAAACTAAAAATTACTATGATTCGTTTAGTTCAAAATTTCTTAAAAAAAAAAAAAAAAAAAAAAAAAAAAGCTGACCAGCGTAGCGGGCGAAGGCTGCTAGTAAGTTTATAACAGTTGTTAGGGAAATAAAATGGAAAAAATTAAAGATTTCAGTGAAATGTGCTGATTAAATGATAAAACTGCATGCATTTAATATGGCTATTAATATTTACTAGTAGATCGAACCCGGGCTTCCCGTGTTACACAGCAAAGATAAAAAACATTTTTTTTAAATGAAAACTTTAATGAATTTTCTATACATGTAACATGCGTTTTAGACTGCTAACTAACTCAAAAAAGCATTTTTAACCCTTTAACCCTATGAAAGGGGTGGGTTAAAATATATCCCACTTAATTTTTTTTGCAAAACGCCACATTGACGCCAGTAATTTGAAATAGCAATTTTATTTTTCTCAAATACGTGAAGAAACGCTTTTAAACATTTTGAAACAAATTTGTTTTTAAATTCTAGTGTCAATCAATCATTTCAGCTCTTTAAAAATTGAAGTGCTTTTTCCCTCAAAGGGTTAAGTGTCTTGCGTATTTTTTTCATTCATGTTTCATTCATAAAATAATAACTCTGAAAAGTATTGGTATGAAGATTTGTTATTGATAACTTTACATTTTTTTTATACAATTCAAAAAATTAACATTAATCTCAATATTATATTAAATCAATCCTTGAATTAAAATATTACATAGCGGAAAAACATGGTTAGGCTAAAGGGTTAAATGAAAAATAGTATTATGGAATCAAATAAAGCAATAAAGTTTATCAAAAGTGACGTTTCCGTATTAGACGCATGCCAGAAGTTATTAGCCAAAGATTTCGTTATGGCAGCATTTTTGTTTCTGGTCATTTCAGTGCTTTGAGCACGTATTTCAATTACATGTCTGTTAAATTTGTATTTATTTATTTATTTAATTTTATTACTTATAAAAGAAATTTTAATTTTGCTATAGTATATTAGTCAGAAACAAATCTCGAGCTCTATATTTTTCTAAGGACAAATAGAATAATCTATCGTAATCGAGTTTCACTCGGTAGAGATAAATTTAAAAATAACTCGGACCTGATTTTTTTAAAACCACAGCCAATCAGTAAATTGAAATACAGTTTTCAAACAAACTCAAAGTATTTTCAAAGTATTTTTTTTATTATTTAGTTGTGTAAAATTTTAAGTTGTTCGACTACATGTTGAATTTGTAAATTTTAATAATTTAATATGCGTTTTAAGCCATTCTCTTATTTTATTACTCATGCAATTTTAATTTTATAATGGAAAATTATCAGAAACAATATTTATAGATTTATGAGTAAATTGTGTGTCATTATTTCTTAATGGAGATACGTAATAGAGATTTAAAAATAATGCTTGAAAAATATAAGCTCGTAATATATGAGTCAAATGAAATACAGTTTCAATGAAATTGTATTTGAAAGTAGATTTCTTTTCCTGTATGACGAAATAAAAATTGAAAAAGTGCGACGTTTAGAAGATTAAAAAATTGCAGTAACAAAAGTTGCAAAAAGTCATTTTATCTTGAAATGTTGTCATTCGCAAAATAACGTCATTGCTTATGTGACACACGGACACATTTGTTCGTTACAATATAGATTTTTCGCATATGAAAAATCGGTACTACTTGATTATCCCGTCAACCATTTTCGTCAAATTAAAAAAATCGCCAAACTAATAGTCAAGTTATAAATGTTGACATAATTTTTAGCACTTTCCAACAAAGTTGAAAAGTGCTTATGCATTCGGTCTGTCCGTCTGTCCGTCTGTCCGTCTGTCCGCGCTCTAACTCCCGTAAATATACTCAGATTGCTATGAAATTTTTATACGTTATTGAGGTTTACCCTAGCACGAACCCTATTGAAAATGAAGTATCTACCATGATTAGTTTATCTACAGGGCGAATCAAAAGTTTCCCATTACATTACGGCCTATGGGGAAAAATCGTTAATAAACTCGGATTGCCATGAAATTTTAGCACGTTATTGACGTTTACCCTAGCACAAGTCCTATTGAAAATGAAGTTTCTACCATGATTAGTTTATCTACAGGGCGAATCAAAAGTTTCCCATTACATTACGGCCTATGGGAAAAAATCATTAATATACTCGGATTGCCATGAACTTTTAGGACGTTATTGTCGTTTACCCTAGCACGAACCCTATTGAAAATGAAGTTTCTATTATGATTAGTTTATCTACAGGGCGAATCAAAAGTTTTCCATTACATTACGGCCCATGGGGAAAAATCGTTAATATACTCGGATTGCCATGAAATTTTAGGACGTTATTGACGTTTATCCTAGCACAAGTCCTATCGAAAATGAAATTTCTACCATAATTAGTTTATCTACAGGGCGAATTAAAAGTTTCCTATTACATTACGGCCTATGGGGAAAATCGTTTCAAAGGAATTTTAAAGATGTTATACCCTGTCAAACATATTAAAATATGCATTCTATAAAATATAAGGTGAAAATGTAGCTATTATTCATTTACAGGGCCCCACAAAAGAATTCCATTAGATAATGATAAAAGGAGGAATTGTGTGTGACATATTTTAAATATATTAAGCTTTTTCATGTATAATAAAATTGATATATGTCGCTGAAGCTTAATATAAATCATACTCTACTGTCTTGCATAATATGAAGTACATTGCATTTACAGGGCCATACAAAAGATTTCAAATAGTATATTCTTTCCGAAGTACCGTATATGTGTCCGATGATGGCTGATGGAGGGATGAAATGCATTTTAATTATGATATTCGCGTTTATATTTCGCTAAATATATGCACATTATATGGTGTGTATAAATGTTATAGTTGATATACAGGGCTACCCAAAAGAGCTCACCAACGTTACTGAATATGAGCGTAAATTATTTAAACGTGGTTCTTAAATAAGCCATGCATTTTTACGCTGAGCTGCATTCAATTTACTGAGAAATGTTTGCAGAATATAGATAAAGGGATATACAGGGCCAAGCAAAGAATTCGGTACATGGACGCCTGAATGATGATTTATGAGAATGTGATTTCAGTTGTTTTAAAAGTGTTTTAGTTTACAATAAATTTTAGCCTAAAGCTGACGTGTAATAAAGATACAATGTAAAGTACAGGGCTGAACAAAAGTATCCAAGTATGTTTCCATCTAGTAGTATGAATTGCTGAAAAAGAAATTTCAAGCTACTGGGTATTTTCTTGCTAAGCTAAATTTTCCCATTATATGAACTGACATATGAAATACAGGGCTGTTCTAATGTATTGGAATACATATTTGGGTATATTTGACTATACACTATTATTTCCCTAAATAACAAAGTTTTGTTAAAGATTTCATTAAGTGTTGGAAAGTGCTTCATAATCTATGCTTAACGCATGATTTTTCTTACTTGTTATTTTAAATTACGGAAAAAAAATAAATTAGTAAAACATGAATAAAAATACAAATAAATAGTGGTATTAAAAACCACTTGATGACATTTCAAACATGTGTATCGTGTTTAATAATCATCCATTATTCGCATTTAATCTTATGATTTTGTGATAACTTTTTGGTCGACGGGATAACCACGAAGTACCGAAAAATCTTACGCGCATACTAAAATGTTAAAAGTAAAGAAATGACTGCATGTACATTTTTTCTAAAAAGCTTGCTTCAAAGTTAACTCTATGACAAATTTAAAATTCGCTTTATAAATTATAATACACAACACAAATTAAAAGAAAACATTAAAATACACAAATAATTGCACTCCGTCACTTCAACGTCAAAGAAGATGCCGTATTTTCCGTGAAATACGCAAATTTTCATTTTTACACATCATGCCAAAACAAATTTTCAATTACATTTTTAACATTGGATATTATCGAATTATGAAATCTGATTTCGTCATTTACATTGTTCCTTTTCTATTTCAGATCAATTTTCTATGTGAAAAATATACTTTTTTTCTGTTCTGAAAATATATTTCAAAAGTAAAAATGGTTCTAAAATTAAAGTAAAAAAGGAATAAAATAAAAATATATATATAATTATTCCAAAAAGAAAGAAAAATAATTACTACTCTGTTATCCTGTCGACCAAAATACTATCGCCAAATAATAAGATTAAAGACCAATAATGGATGATCGTGAACGTCAATTCAATGACATTAAAATACGGTACACGTGTTTGAAACGTCATTAAGAAATTTTTATTTTGACTTTTCATTTGCATTTTTATTAATATTCTACTAATTATTTGTTTTTTTATTATTTAAAATAAAAAATACGTCAATATGTATAATTTGGCTATTAGTTTGGCGAAATCGGTCGACGGAATAACAGAGTAGTACCGAAAAATTAAATAATTTTGTTTTGCATTTTCTTTCTGGTAAAATGACAGGTAACAAAAAGAACTAAAAAATCTTCTGCTCTAGAAAGCTTAACTTAAATTTTAAAAAAGTTACATTAAGCGAATAATGTTATTTTAATATAATTATAATTGAATGTCTCAAATAATTGGACAAAAATTTGGGGAACCGGACATTACTTTAAAGCTGGAATTATTGCCAAAATAATCTGTGTTTGCTTGTCTTACTCGACAAAAAAAATTCAACCCGGAGGGGAAAAAAAAAAAAAAGAATCTTATTGAACAGATATTAAATCCTTTGACATCAGCCGCGCATTTTTTCTCTAAATAAAAATGATCTACTTAAATTTAAGCATTCTAAAGTAGCATTTTATTATAAACTAAAAACTATAGTAGTAAGAGTTTCCACAGACTTGTCATTGAAAGTTTCCTTCTTTTTTGCAAAAACACGTGTTGTGTTTGGGTTTAATGTTACATTTTTTGCACCACTTCCAGCCACCATAAGTTCTCTCCATTTCTTCTTTTTACTTTATGGCTATTTTTCCTTTACTTTGGACAGAAATGGAGTACTCAAGTTGCCACCTCCGGAAAAATTAAATTAAAAACTACGAAAAAATTAATATCTCAAAAACAAATTAAGATACAGTTTTCAAACAAATTGTATTTGAAAGTACATATTTTTCCCTACACAACGGTGTAAAGATTGAAAATGTGCGATGTCTAGGAATTAAAAAAAATTGCAGTAATGAAAATTGCAAAAGCGAAATTTCATCAGAAAGTGTTGCCATTCGAAAAATGACGTATGCGTTACGCACAGATACGTTTGGCCTTTATTATATAGATGCTTACGATTTATTGTGAAAATTATATTAACTGTCTTGTTACTTATTAAGTTTATTATTTAAAACTGTTTATTTATTGTTTCCTTTTTTTTGTTAAATCCATGTTTATTTGTTGTTATTTTTATTTTAACTCTTTAAGTTCTTTTATTATATACTATATGAATAGTTATTTATTTATATCAAGCTATCATTTATTTATTTTTATTCCCTTTTTTAAAATACTAGAATCCAATTCATTTTTTTCCACGTTATTTTATTTTTTATATTGCAACAAAAAATGAATTGCTGTTATTGCATGCAATTTGTAACTTATATTCAAAAACAAAATTTTCGCCAAATTGGCGGGGGGAAAACACGTGCAATTGTGGTGCGTATATGACATCTGTGCCTTGAAATTTATGATTGAATTACGAAATACATTCTCGAAATAGCTTTGTTTGTTAAAAATAGAGAGAGAGAAAGTCTTATCTACGATTTTAGGAAAATTATTATCTAGAACCGTAAAATATTTAAACAAATAAATTAACAATATTTCTTTAATTAACAAAACAACATTTAATGGGGTTTCTAGGTTATCCCGTCGTCCAAAAATTATCGCCAAACTATAAGATTAAATGCCAATAATGGATGATCGTGAATGTCACATTCAATAACATTAAATGAGATTCACGTGTTTAAAATGTCATTAAGTGATTTTTATTTCGACTTTTTATTAATATTTTTATTGATATTCTACTAATTATTTGTTTTTTCGTTATTTAAAATAAAAATTATGTCAACATGTATAATTTGGCGAAATTAGTTGACGCGATAACCTAGAAGTATCAAGATATGTTATGATAACGTTATCAATTAAGGTTCTTATGCTAGTATTCCAAAATGATAAAAAGCAAAATTTATTCAACTTTGACTCAATCATACAATATTTTTTCCTGTGAAATTTAAACCCCGCATCATTTTCACCATATCAAAATTTACAAATGAACATTTCATGTCAACATGTATAATTTGGCTATTAGTTTGGCGATTTGTATAATTTGGCGAAATTGGTCGACGGGATTACCTAGAAGTACCCATTTAATTCATACATTTAAAATTAAAGTTAATCCGAATATACATATAATGAAATAGGCTTTTAAATTAAAAGAATGCAAGTTAAATAATACAAGTCGATACGACCTGGAAAACATTGAATTTTTATCGTCTGCAATTGGTTAATGAAAAATGGATCTAAAGTTGAATATTTTATTTAGTATTAAATTCTATACATTTCTAAACATTGATAAACATTATATTATCATAGAAAATACTACGGTGTATACCATTTTGTATAACTTAGCTCATCAAGAATTTAGTAAAATGTGACACTACTTCAAAATTCTGCATTTATATAATAACTACTTACTAAATTTAATGAGTCATCTTTCATTACATCAAAAACATAATTAAAATTGAACATATTTTAATCAGCGATATTTGTATCGCATAATTAAATGATATTTCATCTTAATATATTTTATGTTAATATTTAGCCGTACTACACTTATTTATTCTATATTTATTTACAATATTTCAAATCTAATACTTATTCTACGCAATATTTTAAAGTAACATTTTACCACTGAGCTCGACATATAACAGGAGATCCGGCTTCCTATTTCCCAACGTTAGCTCACGCGGTCAGCGCGGATGAATACAGTGACGGCACTTTTAGCTGAGTTTTGGTTCGTATACTGGGCAGAAAGCGCTGTTTCGCTCATCGCCTACTATGTGAGCAGTTTATTTATTTTCTAATTTCTTTTAATTTTCTTGATATAATTATTAACCATATATCATGGTGAGCAGTTGTTCTGCTTACGGCTGTAAAAACCGTTGGACAAAAGAGGGAAATTTGCAATTTCACAGGTAAAATGCCTTTTTTTTTTTTTACTCCTATGCACATGTTAACCAGCCACAAGTGTGATACAGTCGAACCTCGTTAATGTGAATCTCAAGTGGTATCGAAATTTTGTTCATATTAACAGTAATTCATGTTATTAGTATTAAACATTTGCATTCATTTTCGTAGGGGACTGTAAAAACAGTTTATGTTAAATGTAATCCACGTTAAATGTGTTTTTGTTAACGAGGTTTGACTATGTGCAAACTTTGTGAATGATAATTTTTTGTTTTGATTTATTTTAATTTCAAGTATCATTTTTACTTACCCATCATACGTAGTATAGGGTAAGTCTTGCAATCGTTTTGAAAATCGAAATTTTTTTTTGACGGATTTACACGTTTTAGATAGTAGAGATTCCGAAAAACATATTTTTAGAAAAAATTTTTTGCCGTCCGTCTGTCTGTCTGTCTGTCTGTAAACGCTCTATCTCCCGAACAAATTGAGATAGAGACTTGAAATTTTGTATGTAGTTAGTATGTAAGAATGGGACGAACGCTATTTAATATCAGCAACCTCGATTATCCTGAACTATTTTTTTCGGACCATCGAAAAATTCGTTCTGATGAAAGGTATATAAAAATTTTCGAATTTTTTTGTTTTAAGAAATGGACGTAAAAGGCAATAAAATAACACACATTTTGCATATAGAACGAAGTCGATCGGATTATTAGTTGTCGAGATATTTGTAATCCTATTTTCCACATTCTTCGATTTTTCATGACCCTGTATTTCATTCAAATTTCAATTCAGAGGTATATTTTAATTGTAAATGAGACGCTTAATCCGACGCAGTTAATTGTTAGTTAATAGATATATTATTTTTGGAGTTATAAGGATGTTTCTTTTACGCAGTTCATATTACTTGAGTAGTTTGGCGTTTTATATAATTTGTCGAAACTGGTACATCAGCAGTTCTTTAATAAAGCATTACTATGTATATTAACAATATTTAAATTTTGTTTATGAATTGCAATGCATTGTATAAATAGTTTTCACATGTTTTATTTTCATATACATATCCATGCTGGGTAAGTATTACGGTGGCCCCCAACGACTAGTTTGTCTAGTGTTTAATACAAAGATTACTAAAATACTTATTGGAAAATATTTTGAGAAAATGCTTTAACATATATATTGGATAAATATTTAATAAAAATACATAAATATTTAAATTAATATTTAGTTAGATAGTTGGTGTAAAACATTATTCCATTATTGTTATTATTATTATTATTATTATTTTAATGTATCATCGTAATTCTATAAATTCATTTATTGTAATAACTATTGTTATAATTTTTTAGATGCATTTTAAAATTTTCTGAAAAATAGTGTATAATTATCGTACAGCTTACTTTTTAATTTAATATTTTCACGTTAATAAATTTATCGTTTATCTATAAAAAATGGTATTATGTTTATATTTGCACCAAAACATTATCTGCCGATTTCGAATGGATGTGAAAGATGGGGTTTATAAACAATTTAATTTAAAATATTTCTGCTAAATAAGTACTAATCAGGTAGTTCCTGTTCTTATAGATCACTTACTCTCATTGTTTTTATAATTTACTTAATTAGTGAAGAATAAATTGGGATAATAATAAAGAGATTTCTCCTATGCCTAACATTGAAAAAGCGGACTATTTTTTCTCTCTTGCCTACTATGCTTCTCCGGGTTGTAATTCGGCTAGCAGACGACTGACTGCAGAGTCGGACCTCCTGTTATATGTCGAGCTCAGTGCATTTTAAAGAAACAAATCAGTTTTGTTGCCATTCACACAAAAGAAACTTCAATCTACTTAATAATCCTCTTGTTATGCACCCCTGTCGCTAGGTGGCGTATACCTTGTCCCCGCCTTTAATCTTGCGGACACCTCTTCCATAGGTCTTGGAACGCTTGATATATATGCAGTTTTGCTCCGGCCCTTCACTGTTAAAAATCTGCTGCATTTTGCTGCAACGCACTCCCCTGCTTGTATAGAAAACGGTTACTTGGCCGTGAAATGGCGCTTTCTCATTGTTTGGAATAGAGATATTATATACAAGTGGTGGAGGGCGTTGCAGCAAAATGCAGCAGATTTTTAATAGTGTTGTAAAGAAAACTGTTACTTGACTGTATTATGGAACATTCTCATTGGTCGGAATGAAGATATTGTATACAAGCAGCGGAGTGTGTAGCAACAAAAGCAGCAGATTTTTAAGTGTAACGCTTAACAGCGCATCTTTGATTACATCCTTGTTAAGAGATAGGACAGGATTTAGATAGTTTTTCGTTGTTACCAAAACGAGATTGGCCAATCAGAAGCCTGCAATGTTGCGAACTTTTTGTTGTTTGAAAAAATACAGGCATCGAATTGCCAAATCTCGTTTTCTAATAGTGAAAAATCCATCTGGATCGCGGCTATGGATCCACATACATGTTTAGTTATTTTAGAAATAAGATCAAAGAATTAGAACCTTGCATTAATCTAATTTACGAAAAGAGGGACAATTTCGTAAAAATGCGAGCATTAATAATTCAATTTTCGAAAATCTACCTAAATTCTTGCCTAAATTATAAGAAACATTTTGACTAAAAAAAAAAAAAAAAAAAAAGTAACATGATTCATTGGGGCCTCCGTGGCCGAGTGGCTAAGGCGCTGTTCTACTACGCTGGAGGTTGTGGAATCGATTCCCGCTGGCTCCATTGCACACACACTTTGTGTGGAGCTCCTGGTTGTATTTCTCTTGTGATGTAAATTTCCTTGTGCTATCTCGTCCTTGTATATTGACGATGGAGACTTTCACGTCGAGCACACAAGTCGGATGTATGTTGTTCAAATAAATAAAAATGATTCCATACTTTTAAAAATATACAACTGTTGCTGCATAGTCGCTCTGTTTGGGAAATATTTCCTTCTAGATATTTTTTTAAACCATAGATTATGTTCTGTTATTTTATTTACATAGAATACTTAATATTATTTCACAGTAAATAATGTTATTTTAACGCAATTAATGCATAATTACACCCAATCATTTTAGTATGGTTAAATTTTACGAAAACCATTAACTTTTTTCTTTTAAATGCAATGACGTATTCACTGATGAAATCAAGCTTCTGATTGGTGGAAAAGGATAATTTACATTTATTTACATTTATTTGCTTTGAGGTAGGCGCTACAGCTATTTGCCGGCATAACCTCCAATGATCACAAGAAACCATATAGAACACTTTATTATAGAATATCCGGTACATACATTATCACAGGCACAACACAAGACACCCATGCCGCTAGCTGGACTCGAACCAGGGTCCAGCGGCGTGGGAGGAGCTGACGCTACCAACCAAGCCGCTGGCTCGGCAAAAGGATAAAGCAAAATAAATTTTTATTACAAAGAGAAAAGTTGAACTGATTGCCACCATTTTGAAGAAATACTGTAAAAGACTTTTAAAATTAAAAATGGAAAAAAAGTTGTAATTTAACAAATTACAACTACTATTTGGAAAATTATATTTTCAAAGAATAAAATTTTAGACTTATAAATAAATTCTATATTTAAAATAATAATAATAAACAGCATTTTCATGATGATCAAAACGTGGTTTACGTAATAACAGAGTCCTATATTACGTGCGCCATGGATTAAAAATTAATATTCCTCTACCAGTCATATACAAATTTTAAATGAAATTTTAGTTTTACAATTTTCGGTACTCCAAATTTTTAAACTTCTAAACATCACACATTTTCAATTTTTACACAATAATAGATAGAGAAAAATGTATTTTTAAATGGAATTTGTTTGAAAGCTGTATCTCAATTTGTTTTTATATTATTAATTTTTTTGTAGTTTTTAATACTTTTTTGTCATTGTGGCAACAGAATATTTCATTTCTGGAGATTAAACATGAACCAATCAGAAAACGAATAAAATAAAAAATAGAAGTATTCCATTTTTGGACATTAATCATGGTTCAATCAGATAACGAATAAAATGAAATAAATTGCGGAATTCAACCAATAAAAAGATTCATATATGTTCAAATTTCCCAATTTTCTATTGAGGATAAAAACTATTTTCCGAGGCCTCCGTGGCCGAGTGGTCAACGCCGCTAATCACCTTCGAGCGTAGGAGGTTGGAAGTTCAAATCCCACTGGCTCCATTGCATGCACTCTTTGTGTGGAGCTCCCGGTTGTATATCTTTTGTATTGTAAAATTTCCTTGAGCTATCTCGTCCCTGTAATATTGACGATTTATAAACAGGCTTCATTTCGAACACACAAATCAGATGTATGTTGTTCAATAAACAACAACAAACAACTTTTTTCCCAAATAGTTAATAAATTAAAAAATAGGTAGAATAGACACAACTACAAAAGAACAGCTTTCGTTAAAACAAATAATTATCTAAATTGGTTCAGTAGAAAGCTCAGGGCTAATGACTTAAAAACAGCCATGTCTTTTAAATATATAGATTCTGTTGAATGGGGTAAAAGTACGCACAAGCAGGCACCGATCTACGAATTTGGGGGTCCTGGGCGCTATACTTATGTGGACTTCCTACACCGATTCTTACTGGGAGACTGAATAAAAAATATGTACATCGAAAAAGGTACTTACTATGATAACCACTATTGTAGGTGGGGCTTGTTGAGCTAAAGCCATTTGGTAGGCCTCCCCACCTAACTGAAACTGATAACCACTATTGGTTTTAATAACTACTTTCAAATATTCAGTTCAATAATAATTTATTTTTATATAATTATTTCACAGTTGTGAAATTTAAATGAGCTGACTTTTTATAGTAAATTGGGTTCTGCTGAAAAATCTTTTCATACGCGAGTCTAAACATTTGGAATGATAAAATATGCAACAACGAAAAATAAATTTTTCGCAATACTAAACTACAATTATTGAAGACTAAATATAAATGCAGACAAAATATATAATGCTAAAAAAAATTAAACTACAAACACAAGAAAATGTAGAATGAAATGTGAAATTCCATTAGATTTTAAAACTACCTCAAAGTTTGGGCAATAATCGAAAAATGTTCAGAAGCACTTAGAGAGGGGTGGGGGTGGGGCTAGGCTCGTACCCCGAATGCCCTGCTGTAAGTCAAACACTGCGCACAAGATGCGGGGCTTTGAATCATCATTTTAGTTAGATAGATACAAAACTTCCCACAACTACTTTTTGGAAAGTTTTATGTATTTTTTTAAGTTGACATTATATAAAATATAATAGCTACTTAATTAACATAACGTAGTTAACTATCTTTTCCTGTTTCTAGTTAAGTTTTTCAGTTAAGGGTTAGCTGCTGTATGCAGTTATACCGACCGCTGTTTTTTTTTTTTTTTTTCGAGGTTAATTCGTAGTTTTCTGTTCAACTATAAATACAAGTTAGAATTTGAAATAGATTTTAAGCTTATCCATTTTAATTTCTTCAGATGTCTAACACTAACGCTTGAGACTTCTGAATAGATGAATTTTAATTATAGTTGTCATGTACATGAAGAAATACAGAAACAGTATCTTATAAGATAGTTAGCTCTTTTATGAATTCTACGATCAAAAGGTGCCTGAAACCGCTCACTGTATCTATGTAACATTATTTGTCTCTGCAGTTAGGTGTTAACTGCTATTTTTGATCTCTAAGACCGAAGTTTTAAACTTCGGTCTTAGAGATCATATTTTCATAGATTTAGTATTTTTGGTTCAACTATAAGTACTAGTAAAAATTACAGAAACTTTTTTCGTTTTAGGGGAAATGGGCCAAAAACCAGCAGTGATGAGGTAAAAATACAAACTGCGTATCTTTGCCCCACCACTGCATACCCTACAATGTTTTTTAAGAATTGCAATTTATCACGGAATTATAATTTGACAGAATGCCGATTAAGGGTGGCGATTGTCTAAGTTTCTAACCTAACATTTTAATAAATCGTTACCTAAATATAGACCAATGTGTTCATACGAATAAAATATTTCCAGCTGAATGAAAAATTGCCCAGGCCCGGAATCGCACCGAAATACTTGGCATACAAGGCCAATGCTTTACCGTTTAAGATGACTAGGCACGACAACCAGTGAGCATTTTTCGCTCAGAAAACCATATGGGTCATAATATCTGGTCTGTCATCTAGAAAGTTCAACAGAATAGACCGCAGATTGAAGAAATCCATAGAACGATGGATACGTATACAATTTGCTATTTTAACACGATTAAACTGTTTGGTAAAGTTATTATACGAATTAAATATTTCCAACTGAGCGAAAAATTGCCCAGTGTGTTCGTTAAAAATCTAAACTGATAGAAAGTGCGTATCTTTACCCCCCGTCCTCCTAATCTACATGTGATTCAGAGGTGAGAACAACCAAACTGAAAAAAAAAAATATTTTGCTTTCCTCTCATATACATATTTAGAAAACCCCCTACCCCCTCATTTGGGAGAAAGGGTGTAGCAAAAATTTTAAAGAGGCTAAAGATTTTGGATGAATGAGACTTAGATGAGTTTATTAAGATGTGATTTTAGACAAATCAACTTGTTACAAAATAAGAAATGAGGAAATAAATTAATAAAAAACTAGCTGGATGTGTCAATCCCAAAACTTTCTTCTATCTCATAAGTACTTTTTAATAATAATAATAAAAAAAACATGGTGACTCCAAAGTTACCCACTATCGAATTTCCTCGAACATTTGACCTAGCCTAATGAGACTCTGGTATCCGAAAAGCCTAAAACGCAAAATTTAATTAATATTCTGAGAAAATGAGCTTGGTAGTGCCTCATGTTGGGTAATTTATACTAAAACCTAATAAGCATCTATTTATGTCAAGACCTAACAGAATCTGAAATTTGATAGAATTTCGTCCATTAGTTCTTGAGATACAGTTATAACAAAAAATTTGCAAAACGTAGCACAGCAACACCATATCTTGGACAATTTATGCCAAAACGTAAAAAAGCGTCTAATTATGTTATGGTGTAAAAGAATCTGAAGTTTGATGAAATTCTGTGCATTAGTTTTTGAGATATAGCTAGTTTTAAAAAAACAGTGTAAAATATAGCACAGCAGCATCATCAGTTGAAGAATTTATAACAAAACGTAATCAGCGTGTAATTATGTTATATGTCATTTTGTAACAAAATCTGAAGTTTGATGAAATTTTGTGCTTTGGTTGTTGAGATATAACTATCGGAAAAATCGTGCAAAATGCAGCACAGCTGCACCACCTGTTGCAAGGTTAATACCAAAATGTAATCAGCGTTTAACTATGTTATACATTCTAGTGTAACAGAATCTAAAATTTGATGAAGTTCTCTGCAATAGTTCTTGAGATATAGCTATCGCAAAAATCGTGCAAAATGTAGCATAGCAGCGCCCCCTATACGGAAGTTCACACCAAAGCCTTATCAGCGGCTATGTATCTCAAGGTATCACGGAATCTGAAGTTTGGTGAAATTCTGTGCATTAGTTCTTGAGATATAGCTATCATGAAAATCATGAAAAACAAGGCAAAGCAGCGCCACCTGCTGTCCAATTTACACCAAAACTTAATCAGCGTCTATTTATATCAATGGGTCACAGAATCTGAAGTTTAATGAAATTCTGTGCATTAGTTCTTGAGATATAGCAATCTTGAAAATCATGAAAAACGTAGTATAGCAGCGCCACCTGCTGGCCAATTTACACCAAAACGTAATCAGCGTCTATGTATATCATGGGGTCACAGAATACGAAATTCGGTGAAATTCTGTGCATTAGTTCTTGAGATATAGCAATCTTGAAAATCATGAAAAACGTAGAATAGCAGCGCCACCTGCAGGCCAATTTTCACCAAAAACCAATAGGCACTAATTCATAGCAAGGTCTAACTGAATATAAAATTTTATTAAATTTCGAGCATTAGTTCTTGAGATAGAGCGTCCACAAATTTTTTGTCACTTACAGACAGACTCACAGACAGACTGACCCACAGACAGACTGACTCACAAACAGACGGACAGACTCACAGACAGACATTTTCTAAAAATAGTCAAAACGTGTTCAGGACCTTCTAAAACGTATAAATCCGTCGAAAACCGGAAGTCGAAAATTTTCATGAATCCAATACTTTCTTCTTGTAAAGATAGAAGAAAGTAAAAATAAAGGTTTTACCATTGTTTGGTGGCAGTGAGACAGAAAAGGGGAACTTTTTGAAGAAATGAGTGTAATAACTGATTATTTATTTATTGTTACTAGCGAGCAAGGAATGGAACAAAAACAATAAGAAATAAAAATTTTATATTTTCAGAGGGGGGGGGGAAGTTATTACAATTATGCAAAAAAAAAAAAAAAAAAAAAAAAAACATTGAAATCCGCCAAAAAAGTATGAAGACACAAAAATTTTTCTCTTAGATTTTTAAATCAAAATTTTCCATCTAAGTTTTTTTTTTTTTTTTTTTTTTTCAGTATTAATGTGTTCATTATTGAGAAATTGGGTTACGTATTAAATTTGTTAATCAATTAAATGTCATTAAAACTAATTAAAAACACTTTAAAATGTGCAGTGTATTGCTCCATTATATTAAAGCCAATTATGGTCAAAAGGCCAATTTCGGCCAAAAAAATCCCTTAAATCTAATAAAAGCCACTGGCATGGCTTTAAAAAAAAAAACTTTTAGCCAGTTTTTTTTGCAATGATATTGAGTCAAAAAAGTTTTGTATCAACTTATTTTTGTGTTATAATCACTCAGAAATT
Organism: Maratus speculifer; assembly: GCA_964019185.1. Taxonomy (NCBI): domain Eukaryota; kingdom Metazoa; phylum Arthropoda; class Arachnida; order Araneae; family Salticidae; genus Maratus; species Maratus speculifer. The sequence continues at coordinate 282,148,590 of OZ025291.1, forward strand.
AGAGAAATACATAGTTTTCTTTTTGGTGAATGAACAGATAATGTAACTAATAATTATGACAACAAATACATAACAAAATAAAACAAGTTGGAAATTGCACGTGAACGTAGCAAATGAGGTGCGTTCGTACGATAACGAAGTTTTAAAAATATTCAGATCTTGCTGAAATAGTAGAGCGTACTCCGGATACAATATAGTAGTGAAAATCTTTACGTTTCTGTAAATATGCAGGACGTAATTTTTATTACACCTCAGCAACGTATAATCTTATTCATAAAATGTGAAATAGTTGAATATAATTAAAACACGTACCAAACCATATTTCCCCGTATAGCATTATATAGTGGAATACTTTTGTGTGGCCCTGTAATTTAATAATAAAAATTCTTTGCATCACAGATTGTACAGAATGCATATTTTAGTATATATTTCATAGATGCATGCCAATTCTATTATGTTCGAATGAGTGTAATATCATTAAAATGCATTTGAAACTTTTTCCCCATTGACCGTAATGTAACGGAATCCTTTTGATTGTCCCTGTAATTGATCTATGCATCCGATTTTCATAACATTTGAGAGGACTCGACAAAATTACGCAATAATTATATGTTTTAAATTTCAAACGATTAAAATGCATTTAAAACTTTTTTTCCTATTGACCGTAATGTAACGGAATCATTTTGAATGTCCCTCTAATTGATCTATCAATCCGATTTTCATAAAATTTGAAATGACTCGACAAAATTATGTTATAATTATGTATTTTAAATTTCAAACGATTTGGTTGGATAGTTTTTGCGTTGTTATATGCGGACAGACGGACGGACAGACAGACAGACGGACAGACGGACAGACAGACGGACGGACTGAGCGACAACAATAGGTGCTACGTATTTACATAATTACGAACGCATCTAAAAAGAGGGAATATAAGGATACTTTTTCCTTATGCTCATATTTGTACCGCCAAGTATGTGTGTTCACAACCACAGCGGTTGGCAAATGATAGCTATTTTTTGATCTCATGAACTTAAAAATCCCTCTCGGCTTGGCCTATAGGCGGAGGTAGATTTCAAAAAGTTTTCAAATCAACAACAAAAAAATAGAATATTACCGTATTTTCGGGTGTATAGCCCGCAACCTGTGTATAACCCGCACCCCTAAATCGAGCTGTGCAGTAAAAAAAGTTAGTGTATAACCCGCGGAGATGCATCGGTGTATAGTCCGCGGGCTATACACCATTTACGAACGTATACTTTAATCAGGGTTCGAAATTAGAAGCCATTAGTCATAATTTTTAACACAAATTTACCAAATTTTTTAGTGACGCATATCTACAGTAATTGGGCTAAAAAATTACGATTATCAGTACCGTAATTTTCGGAAGAAACGCCGCGGCGTTTACGTGTTTTAAGATAAAATTTCAAGCTATGCGGCGTTTACGCGCATTTTTTTTTTCCAAAGAAGCGTGATATTTTTAAAAAAAAATTCCGAAAATTAAAAAAAATCGGTGATAAATTCAAAATCTCGGACATAAAATGTATACGTATCTTAGGTCATTGGTTCCCAAAAGAATCGAATCCTCTGAATCGATCCGAAATGCACCAACTCCGAAAAGGAACGATTCCTCGGACTCTATCTAAACGACTCTGGAAAAGTTCGATTCCTAGAACTCGTTCCGAAATGAAACGACTCTGTAAAGGAACGATTCCTCGGAATCGTTTCGAAAAAGAACGACTTCTCTGAATCGTTCCGAAATGATATAAATCACGCACATTTTTTTGTTCTTTGCAACAGGGTCAGTAGATTATTTTTTTGAAAAATAAACTAAAAATGATCTTAAATTCAGAATTCTCGAGATTGGAAGGGTTCCAGATTTTGGATTTTGTACTCTACAAACACAATGGTTATTATACATCTATCAGTGCAATACTTGACGATAGTTGCGACAGTTCTTCCAAATCCAGAAATAACTGTATTTAAGCAGTAAAAAAAAAGCCTTTACAAACATGGGAGAACTCTCTAAATTTCAAGGCATAGCGAAAAAAATTTACAAATTTCGACAATTTTTTCAAATTTAAGGTTTAAAAATTGCAGAAAAAATATCACGATTTCCAATTTTCTAAAAAACAAATCTTTATATAACCCGCACCGTGTATAAGCCGCAGCGGCTTTTTAGAAGGTTTTTTCTTGTATAAGCCGCGGACTATACAGCCGAAAATACGGTATTAAAGATAAATCCGATTTAACTACGATATTCTGGGCTTTTGAAAAAATTTTAATTTCATTTTTCTGTAAGAAGTGGTTTTATCAAAATCAACTTAAGCAAAATTCGGCTCAAACGCCCATTTTGACAACATATTTTGAAATACATTCTGACTTTATTAAAAAATCGACCTATACGCACATTATATAGTTTCTAAATAACAAAAAATTGGCAATTGAATGCGTTTGAGAGTAAAATTGAATTTAAAAATGAGTCATAAAGTAACCAATATGTTATTTGAATGCATCCACAATTCTATAAGCAAGATCGCTTTGGGAAATTTTGTGCGAAGTGCCCACTTTGACAGCTTTTTAAAAATATATATTTAGCGTTTACAAAAAACTGACTAATACGACACATTACACAGTTCCTAAATAACAAATAACTGTCAATTGAATGCGTTTGAGAGCAAAATTGAATTTAAAAATGAGTCATAAAATGACCAATTTGTTATTTGAATATATTATCAATTCTTTTAGAATACTCGCTTTGGGAAATTTTGTGCGAAGTGCCCACTTTGACAGCTTTTTTAAAATACATATTTAGTCTTTATCAAAAAATTGACCAATACGGCTCATTACACAGTTCCTAAATAACAAAAACTGTCAACTGAATGCATTTGAGAGCAAAATTGGATTTAAAAATGAGTCATAAAATAACCAATTTTTTATTTGAATACATCCTCAATTCTTCAAACATGATCGCTGTGGGAAATTTTGTGCGAAGTGCCCACTTTGGCAGTCTTTTTTGAAATATATTCTACATTTATTAAAAAACTGGCCAATTCGTCACATTATATAGTTCCTAAATAGGAGAACCTATAAATTGGATGCGTTTGAGAACAAAAATGGATTTAAAAATGACTCAGAAAAATCGCAATTTGTTATACTTCCTCAATCACGACCACTTAGGGAAATTCTGTTCAAGTACCTTTTTTGACAGCCTTTTTTGAACTATATTCTGCCTTTATTAAAAAACTGGCCAATAAGTCACATTATACAGTTCCTAAATAAGAGGATTTGCTGTTTGGATGCGTTTAAAATCAAAAATGAATTTAAAAAATGAGTCACAATATAAGCAGTTTGGATTTGAGGTTTTTTCTCCAACTCCGACTTTTGTTTAATATATTTCTGCTACAAGAATTGGTCCTATGAAAAACTTGTTGGTATAAAAGCTGTAGATATTATTGAGAAAATGTAAAATAAATTTAATTAGATTTGATTACTTAAGAATTGAGTAAGTTATGATTTTTTTTTCTTTTTCCACCCCTTTTTCTTTTCGCTTTTAATTTGTTTCATCGGTAAAAGTTGATCCTATCAAAAACTTGTAAATACAAAAATTTTAGATAATGTTAAGAACATTTATACAAAATTTAGTTGGATTTGATATCTTGAGAATTGACGAAGTTATGATTTTTTTCTCCCAAAAATCATGTTTTTTTCGTCCCTTGACCCCATTTTTAATTTTATCAAAAATCTATCATACAGAAACTTTTAGCCCATTTTTTAGAAGTAATATAAACTTTAAACTGATTCAATATCTATTTTAATTAAGAAGTTATCGCGTTTTTTCTCTTTTCACAAAAACCCTCCCTATTTCCACCCCCTTGGTCCGATTTTGCCCATTAACCAGCTCGACCGAGATTTTATGACCCTTGATTTTATGAAAAAGTTTGAAGAAGATCTGAGCATAATTATTGAAGTTATCGTGTCTAGAAGGAAGTGATATATATATATATATATATATATATATATATATATATATATATATATATAGATAGATAGATAGATAGATAGATAGATAAACTTTTTTACTGATGGTAGTTTTAGGGTCTAGGAGTCATGATCGGTGTAGATCTGCAAAAAATTTTCAGAAATTCCAACATGGGAGAGAATGCAATAGGTAGTATTTCATACGAAATCTACCTAAAAAAATACCTTGCGTAAGTTTTGAATTTATGTACGTATAAGATACATACGCAAAAAATATATTTTCTTAGAAAATGTGAATTTTCTATTTGTTGAAAAGGATATTAATTTTACTTACCCTTTGGCAGTCTAGAAATAGCGTGATATCTCCGTCTTTATTTTTGAACAATCAAGAACAATTTGAATAAATATCTTTCAAAAATTTCTTAAAATTCTTATCTGCAGATTAATTTTATGCATTGTACAAACCTAAACTAAAACTTTTCCATGTGATGTCATGTTAACAGATTAGAAAGTTTCAGAGTCCAAGGTCAAATTCTGCTGATTACTGACAAAAGAAAACTTAAATGATAGGAAATATTTTGCTTATCAAGGGAACATTTTATTATTAGGTAGCTTTCATTACAAAAAGTAAAAAGCTACCTATTGCAGCCGTCCGGGGGTAAGCACTTCCAGAAAATTTTGGTATATTTTCACCGATCATGACCCCCAGACCCCAAAACCACTCTCCGTTCAATTGTTGACATATATATATATATATATATATATAACCATATATATATATATATATATATATATCTGATTTTTGTCATGCGATAACTAACGTATTTATGAACCGATTTGAATGAAACTTGGTATGTACATAGTACATACAAATATCTCGACCGAGTTCGTTGGCCAGCATCATCCGCCATTTTGTTTCAAAATGGCGGCCATTTAAAATTTTTTTAAAAATTTAAAATTAAAAATTTAATGTGAAAAAATTAAAAGTTGAAAATTATGTTTATTTTATGTGTTAGATCTTAAAACACCCATTCCAGAACACTTTTTATTTTGTCTATATCTTGAAAAATGATTGAGTTATAGCACTTTGAATTTTTCCTATGGCTGACATTTTGAAACGATCTAATTTTTGTCATACTATAACTCACGATTTTATGAACCGATTTGAATGAAACTTGGTATGTACATAGTACCTACAAATATCTCGACCGAGTTCGTTGGCCAGCATCATCCGCCATTTTGTTTCAAAATGGCGGCCATTTAAAAAAATTTTAAAAATTTAAAATTTAAAATTTAATGTGAAAAAATTAAAAGTTGAAAATTATGTTTATTTTATGTGTTAGATCTCAAAACACCAATTCCAGAACACTTTTTATTTTGTCTATATCTTGAAAAATGATTGAGTTATAGCACTTTGAATTTTTCCTATGGCCGACATTTTGAAACGATCTAATTTTTGTCATGCTATAACTAACGATTTTACGAACCGATTAGAATGAAACTTGGTATGTACATAGCACATACAAATATCTCGACCGAGTTCGTTGACCAGCATCATCCGGCATCTTGTTTCAAAATGGCGGCCATTTAAAAAATTTAAAAAAAATTAAATTTCAAAATAAATGCTAAAAAATTAAAAGTTAAAAAATATTTTTATTTTATGTGTTAGATCCTAAAACACCGATTCTAGAACACTTTTTACATTGTCTATATCTTAAAAAATGATTGAGTTATAGCACTTTGAATTTTTCTTATGGCTGACATTTTGAAACGATCTGATTTTGTCACGTAATGACACTCGTATTTATAAATCGATTTGGATGTAACTCTGTGTGTACATAGTACTTAATAAAGGCTGGACCGAGTTTGTTAACGAGTTCCATCCGCCATCTTGTTTAAAAATGGCGTCTATTTAAATTTTTTAAAGAAATTTAAAATTTGAAATTAGGTACAAAAAAGTGAGAAATTGAAAAAGATTTTTCTTTTATGCATTTGACCTTGATACAAAGATTCCAAAGCACTTTTTGTTTCGTTTGTATCTTAAAAAATGTCTGAGTTATAGTACTTTTAATTTTTAGTGTTGCTCACATTTTGAAATGATCTGGTTTTCGTCACGTGATAACACGCGTATTTATGCACAGATTTGGATGAAACTTGGTGCGTAGTAGGACATACTTATGCCTGGACCAAGTTCGTTGGCCAGTTCCAACCGCCGTCTTGTTTCAAAATGGTGGAATATTATTTTATTTTATTTAAATTTTAAAATTATGTGCAAAAAAGTAAGGAATTGAAAAAGATTTTTCTTTTCTGTTTTGACCTTGATACAAAGATTCCAGAGTATTTTTTGTTTCATTTGTATCTTGAAAAATGACTAAGTTTTAGCACTTTAAGTTTCCAGTGTGATTGACATTTTGAAACGGTCTGAAATTTGTCACGTGTTAGTACGCATGTTTATAAACTAATTTCGATATAACTCCGTGTGTTCATGCTACATACCAATGTCTTTACCGAGTTCACGGACAAACTTTATCCGCCATCTTGTTTCAAAATGGCGGCCACTTAAATTTGTCAAAAATCTTTTAAATGTATAATGATGTATAAACAAAAATTTAGAAATTGAAAAAAGGTTCTTTCTAAACTATTTATCTTAACAATGAATTCCGGAATATTTTTTGCTTTGTCTTTACCTTGAAAAACGCCTGGGATATAGCAGTTTGAATTTCTAATTTGGGTGACATTTTTTTAAAAAAGCGCAACAGCACTCGTATATATTCATCGATTTCAATGTGAGTGTTCATGTTCACATGAATTAACATTTCGGTCAAGCTCATTGGTTCTTTTTATCCATCATGCTGCTTTAAAATGGATATCATGGAATTTGGCGACCCCACAAATCGCTTAAAATAAAACCAGGTTGAATAAAAGATGACTAATTTCTAAAAATTCCTATTAATATTCAGTATTGACAAAAACTAGCATTCAATCTTACATAATCGTGTTCCACTATTTTGAGCTTCGTATATTTGATTTATATAACTTAATATAAAATAAATAAATAAGTATATGAAAGCTACCTCTTCCTCCCGGCATTGCCGGAAGGACTTTTAATACTTTTCATTTCAGTCTGGTAATTTAGAGGTGATTATAAATCGTTTCAGATATTGGATGTTATACATTATCAATTATTAACGAACTTATTTTCTAAATGAAACAGTAAGATTGTTTTTTGAAGAATAGTATAAACACGAAATTATCATTAACTAAGTTTTTTTTTTTTATATTCATGATTGATTATTATATATTTTGTTTTCAAGGGTAAACTTCAATCTTCGGATGACATATATCCCTAAATTTCGTTAACACTACAATATATTATACTCAAAATATGAAAATGCAGCTTTTTAAAATAACGAAAAAAAAAATGAAATTAAATTCCGAAATTTAGATTTAGGGCTTTTCAACGAGGTATTTTTACCTCTATATGAAATTCGAATCGTCCCATCTCTTCCTTATTATTATTATTATTTTTTATTTTTTAAGTGTTTTTTTCTAACAAAATTACCATTTCCAAAAAAAAAAAAAAAAAACACGCTTAACGATTTATATTTTATCACATTTAATTACATTTCAGCTATTGCATATTTCTGTACATAAGGCGGATCCGTGTATAAGGATGAATATACGCCTTTTCAGTGGAAAGTTGTCCAAAATCGGAAACAATAACGTAAGCCGAGGTTAAAAATTTGAATAGAAAAATTAGTACCTTTTAATGCATAAATAATAATTAAAATAATACTCTCTCCGAAATTATTAAACTTTTCTATTTAGTCCGAGTCACACTGCCAAATCTGTTCAATTAGCCCCTGCTCATTGATTCTGTTTTGACTTGCTAATTCATAAAAACCAAATATCCTATTTGATAAGTGACTATCACATTGCTGGTCAAATTTAGTGCCAATAGAGTGAAAAATGTCCAATTCAGGGATCGAACCCGGAAACCCTGGAATTGCGCTCCAACTGCTCTACCATTTTAGTAACAATTACGTTGCCCAGCTTGGCAATCTTCCTCATTTCTTGATAAGGCTCTAACTGCAGCACAATATGGAAACGTTCACATGAGCACACAAGCCAATGGCGTAACATTGAGACACAAATAGACCCAGTATCGGTGAATACATATTTAATTACAATTAATTTTTCAATTGATTATCAGCAGTGAAAATACACTTAAAATTATTGAATATTTAATAAGTGATTATCACAATGCTTGTTAAGCGTAGAACCCACAAAGTGAAATATTATAATTAAGTGTGTGTTCAAGATGCTAAGTCTTAGTTGTGAGTCTCGTAATGCTTACGGTTAATGTTACGCTACAGGTTTGTGTGCTTATGTCGGCGTTTTCCATCTTGTGCTGCAGTTGCAGCTTTGCCAACAAATGTAAGTGTGAAATAACAAACTCGGCATCAACATATTATCAAAGAATGCAAGCATATCCATTTTGAAATACTCTATTCTTTTTTACTCTGTAAAGCCCAAAACTTTTACTTATAAAATCTCAATACATCCAGAGTTTGTATTTGTTACCCCCCCCCCCCCCCTCCAAAGTATAAAAATGATCAGAGGAACTTTTAAAATAAAGCCCTTTATATTCAATGTTTATGTTATAAAATTCACCAACCGAGAAAATTTAATTGCTTGGTTCTGATAGGTCATGAAATATAGTTTTTGCTCCCTTTCTATAATTCGAAAGGGATGATCAAAGTGAAAAAAAATCAATACCCTTTGCCTATATTTTGGGAATCATCCATCCTGGAAATTTTTCATCTGACAGGCTCTGATAGATCTTGAGTTTTTCTTTAAGAGTGTGATTTCAGAAATTGTAGGGTGTGTGTCTGGAGGGAGGGTGTCAGGAAGCCTGATTTTGATGAAAAACTTTTCATATCATGCACTTATATTAGGTTTCAGCGTAAATCAAAATTCACCTGTAAGACTTACAACGAGAAGACCAACTCTGATAATCGCAGATTTTGATTATTTTAACATATGTTGCAGGACAGACCCCTTAGCCTCAGGTTCAATATATATTATACAATGCCCCTTAATTCTTGAGAAACAGGGGGTCAAATATAATGACACAACTGAAATACTTACTTTGAAAAATAGAAGATACGTGATCGTAGCGTAGTCGGACAAGTAGTAGGCAATCGCCCAGCGGGCGTGGTTTTGACTTCTTTGTTAAAGCAATATATAATTGTTGTTTCTTGTTGTTGTTTGCTCTGTTGTTTCACGAATTCACCCAATTGTTTAATATCAATGCATTATAAAGAATGTATGAAATACATTAAAAAATATATATATAGTTTTGCATCTATTTATGATGTTTTATACAACTATTTAGTTGCAAATAAAAGTAAATGAGTTGAAATTAGAATTGATATAAATTATAATTTGTAATTAACAATGTATTAAATTATAATTACAAATATATTTATAAAACAAAGAATGAGAAAAATAACCGTCCGGGCATCGAACCTGGGCCCGCTGGCCGATTGCCTACCACATATCCGACTGCGCTACGATCACGTACTTTTCTATTTTTCAAAGTAAGTATTTCAGTTGTGTCATTATATTTGACCCCCTTGTTTCTCAAGGATTAAGAGGCATTTTATAAAATCCATTCAACCTGAGTCTAAGGGGTCTCTGCCCTACAACGTATATTAAAAATGATCAAAATATGTGATTATCAAAGTTGGCCCTCTCCCTGTTAGATCATTTGCTGGAATGGTTTGCTTGAAATATTACAAACTCAGGTATTGTTTGAACTTTTTAAAAAACAAAATAGCATGAATAAGTGCTGAAAAAGTAGTTTTGCTGTCTGTTTAAAGACATCTAGTCTTAAATATAATACGATAGTAACTAAAAGTAGAAAAGTATTTGAAAAAAAATATCGATATTTCCGAGTAACAGAATCCAAATTAAAAAAATCCCAAAAGGTTTTATTGACTAAAAATTGTCAATTTCTTCTGAATGTAAATGCATTCGTGATATGTTATGCCAAATATTATTTATTTCTATCCCTCATACTTTTGAATTTCTAGATTTGTTATGAATAATAAATCCAACGAAAACCTTTTGTATCTTTGTTTTTTGTACAGGTCTGCATTCAATCCACGTCATTGTTATTTTATATTCAATCATGTTTCTGCTATAGAAATTCGAGATTTGTATTGAAATAAACTTGATTCTGAAATGTAATTTCAATACCATTGATTTAATACGAGATTTCAAAATAGTAAAGAACCACACAGAATAAATCTTCTTATCACTGTTGATGCTGAAATCATCAGATTTAAATATTTTAGATACTTTCGCTCATAATATTAAAATTCATTTACGTAAAAATAAGTATTTTTGTGAAAGCTACGTAATTAAAAGTTCTACACTGTCTCTGGATTTCATTGGATTATTTCGAAAAAGTTTCTTCATGATAGAAAGAGTAAAACAATTTCTTGTGTGACCAAAAATTACTGCATCATATTATTTTACATTTCAGGAAGTGTCAGCGTTTCCGGCAGTCAATTTTTATTGCTATATTTTAGTTTAGTTTGCAGTATTGTAAATGTTTTCTCTATTTATTACGATACGATAACTATCAACCAATTTATCCATCTATCTACCTATACTATTTATTTAACTACCTATCTATTTATCTACATATTTATGTATATATATGTGTGTGTGTGTATAATAATGTGTTCCTATTTCTATATTTTTCTCCATTTAATTTACATCATAGCACCTTAAAATACTTTTTCTTTACTTTCCAAAGTTCAAACTTTCATCATTTCTATACCTGGTATTTTAGCGTTTTCGTATTACGGATCATTGGATCATTCCATTTTAGGTTATTCTATTTCTGCCTTAAGGCTAACTTTTTTCATTCAAACAGACACGTTCCAGAATATTTTATGCAAATTCCAGTACCCTACTACCTCAAAATTTCCAATACGTCATTAAAGAGTTCCGGTATGAGTGATGATTTGTTGATTCCATCTGCAGTATTCTGATTGAGCATTTCTCTTTTTTTCCTGTATATGCGTTCTTAATGCCCTGAACGATAAAATGGGGTACATCTCAGAAAGAAAAAATTTGCTATATTTTCTTCTTGTTCCCATTCTCGCCACTGATCATTGACCTCTAGAATGTTTATTTATGTTAGTTATCGATAAAAGTAGGAGATAAATCGAATTTAAAATCCTTTAAGTAATGGAAAACTATGGAAAATTATTTAGAATTATAATGAAATTTGCAAGCCAAACCACTGAAGTAAAATTTCTTGTGACCCGTCTTCATGCTCAGCTTGTTAGATGTTACTACGATAATTAAAAATCATTAACTGAACTGCCCCTTATTTTTGTGATTCTGGGAAAATTTACTTGTAAATAAAACCCGGTCTTTCAACACAACCCATGACTTACTATTATTTTGTATTCTAAGAACACAATTTTCTTTATTAAATGAACTTAACTTAAAAATTCAAACTCTTTCATATTATCATTGCAATGTGTAACTAACTTATAGCAACCAATTAAAATCTTCCACTATGAGAAATCTGCTTTCTTCGAGTAACATAACGTAAAAAACTACATGGATCAGATAAAATCGTTAAAAAAGTAATGTTATAATTTGATTTTTAAATTCCTTGATCAGAATAAGGGCATTGATTTGTTTAAGAGCCTGTAAACCGCGCATCTAAAAGAAATCACAGTACGGTAGAAAAGAATATAAACATAAAAGTTTGATATTTACATGAATATCGAAATCTTCTAGCTCGGTACTTCTTTTCCACATGAAAGATTTCCTGTATTGAATAAGATTGATTTATCTTGGGCCATGCCAGATGAGATAAAAGGTCGAACCTTAGAACTTATAGGATGTGTAATTGACCGTGGCAAAAGTGCTTTAGCAGAACTTTTAATAAAGCTAACGAAAACGGTTGCCATATGTGATAATAAAAATCAGCTACACTATGCTATAGTACGTGCGAATTTTAGAGCGACTTAGAGCTAGCGAATTTTCTTAAAACAACTGATTTTACACTGTGGTATATTCGATCCATAGAGCCAATAAGAGTGCAGTAAAGTCATTCTACCAATGATTGACCACATTTTATGCTGCTTCAGTTTTCGTAATAATAGACATTCTACAGTAAGATTTTCAGTGATTCAGAAGTTTTTATTAATATTATTCATATATATCTCCTAAACTCTGTAAATTTACATGTGATGGGGGATATTGGGGCTAGCAGGTGCAGTTTTTAGTAATTGATTTTTATCAATTTTCTGTTTAATTTAAAAAAAAAAATCACTACACTTTTAAAGTACAAGCTTTTGGTTATAAATACCCAGAGTTCTATATTTGTAACTTTTGTAGTTTATGTTCAGAGGAAGCCTTATGTAAAACAAAAAAATGCGTGCCAACATACACCGTCTTGGGGATTCAAATAAGATACGTAGTTAAGAGAAAACTGACTTATTATTACAAGCAAGTTTAAACAAAGGAATTATCCCCGTTCAATATAAATTCCAAATTATACAGACATAAAAATAATGAATGAAACATTAAGATTGAGTAACCTTTACCCTTCTCGATATCATCATCAGAGTTACAGTTATCACAGTAAAATCTGGTGTCTCCTTTTTGTGCAGGCTTTATTTACCCAAAACTTGCACCGCAGCCACTTTTCTCTGAGATTTTAAAGAACCAACACACACCAGACAACAACATCTATCGTCATCTGATGAATTGTCAACATTTGTGCTTTTCGTATTTACAAGTTTTCTTATTTGTAGGTGAAAACAAAGTTTTATTTATTATCTCTTTAACTTTGGATATTTTTTTCTGTTGCCTTTATTTTCTTCTTTTTTATACTTCATCTTTTTTTTCTCTAAAGCTGCCTTTTCCTCTTATAATGAGTTTAAATTTGATAAATATGTCAATATTTATCAATATTACTTGTGGCACATTTTTTTCTATGCCAATTTCCCCCCATTTTTCATTATTCTTTCTTTTTACTTACCCATCATACGTAGCATAGGGTAAGTCTTGCAATCGTTTTAAAAATCAAAAATTTTTTTTGACTGATTTACACGTTTTAGATAGTGAAGATTCCAAAAAAACATATTTTTAGAAAAAAAAAATTGCCGTCCGTCTATCTGTCTGTGTGACTGTAAACGCTCTATCTCCCGAACGAATTGAGATAGAGAATTGAATTTTGTATGAACTTAGTGTGTAAAAATGGGACGAAGCCTATTTAATATCAATAACCTCTATTATCAGGAACTATTTTTTTCGGACTCTCGAAAAATTCGTTCTGATGAAAGGTACATAAAAATTTTCGAAATTTTTTATTTTACGGAGTGGACATAAACGACAATAAATGATACAAATTTTCCATAAAGAGCAAAGTCGATCGGATTATTAGTTGTCAAGATATTTATAATCCTGTTTTCCACATTCTTCGATTTTTCATGACCTTGTATTTCATTCAAATTTCAATTCAGAGATATATTTTAATTAGAAATTAGACGCTTAATCCGACGCAGTAAACTGTTAGTTAATATGAGTATTATTTTTTGAGTTATAATGATGTTTCTTTTACACAGTTCGGTACTACTTGAGTAGTTTGGCGTTTTATATAATTTGTCACAATTGGTTCAACAGCAATTCCTTAATAGAGCATTACTATATATATTAACAATATTTAAATATACATTTAAATTTTGTTTTGGAATTGCAATGCACTGTTTAAATAATTTTCATATGTTTTATTTTCATATATTATATTATGCATATCCATGAAGGGTAAGTATTACGTCGCCCCCAACGACCAGTTTAATTGCTTAACATGCTGAAAAATTAATGATCCAACATCCTAAGCCGAAGAAATTAGATGAGATTTAATGACTGATGAAAATAAAACCAACAACGTTGATACTGAATTTTTTGACCATCCAGCATCTCACCTGTCATCAGATGAGTATAACACCCTTACTTGGTTGAACTTCTTTCTTCATAATTAAGCTTTTGTTCAGACTTCAAGGAATGTAAATCTTTAGCAGTTTGCCCAATAAATCGTCCATTAATTAACACGACATCCATAGCAATTCTAACCCTTTAAGGCCCGATTTTTTTTCCATTTTTAGAGAAAAAATATTTTTACATAAATAATATTAATACAATTATCGAAATAGATTTACTGATATGTAACAAATAAAGTCATTGTCGTAAACATAAGGAATGAAGTTTGCCCCATAACAATTCATTTTCATATAAAAATATGCAAATGGAAACTTTTTGGAGCCATTTAGAAATATCGAATTACAACAACATTTTCTAATTTTTTTTTTAAATTTTATCATTATTCTTTCTGAAAGGTAACCAATATTTCTAATTTAAAGAGTGAAATATATGTTTAAAAAAAGAATTGCCAACGATGTAAGGAGAAATAAGCAAAATATTATTATTACTATTATTACAAAATGTCAAAACATGAATTAAATCATAATAAGAAATGCATAGATACATACTGTCATTACTACATGTAGATAGTAACAAAAGTAAATGATAAGGCAGAATAATACTCAGTGAAAATACATGCATTATTAATAATACGCGAGACCCGAATGGGCTAATAATATTCTTGGATGATTTAACCTGTTCAGGTTTTCTTTGATAATTACGCATGTTTTCTGTAAAAAAAGTAATTAATCCAACGGGATAAAATAGCAGAAAATATTACTAAACAGTGTTACGGGGTTAGTTGGCGCAGCGAGTCAACTTGCCTCGTGTTCAATGTGTCTGCTAGCCCTACAACAGTTTTTATCCCAAAATTAGAAATGTAACCTTTTTTTATAAACAATTCAAATGAATGAAATATGGAGTAGCAAGGATTAATCATTTACTATGAAAACTACACAAGTTAAATCGCTGTTGTAAGGATGAGTGTTTGAAATATAAAAGAGAATGAGGCAACAAAAAATTACTTATCAATGAAAAATGTGAATTATACGTGGGTAACTTTGAAAAACTGCAATAGCGATTGAGAAAAAAATGAAAGGTATTCTGAGGCTGTTTGCGCCATCTATCCAGAAAACGATGAATTACGGTGACTGCGCCTACTTACCCTCCGGTCTTCACTACCTACTTATATTTATTTATATTTTACTTTCAAAATATTCCATCAATGATGTAAGCAGTGGCGCAGCCAGAATTTGCCTCGGAGGGGGGAGGAGGAGGTTGAATTTCCGATAAAGTTGTTTGGCGGCTATTTGAATCTCCGGTTAACAGAATCAGTACTAATTTAGAATATTCGCTGCATAATACGTAAACACAAAGAGCATCTGTGTGGCAGGAAATTATCATTCCTTTAGCATAATACGCCTCAGAAAAGAGATTTAGTTCAAATAACCAATTTTTATTCAACTAATCTGTGTAATGTGCACCTCCATAATTTTAAATAAAATTTCTGCCATTTAACTGAATGATTTTACTAAATGAAATATGATTCAATAAAGCGACGGATTCCAAAGTACGCTAAAGCGTTCAAATATTAAATTTGGTTTTGATTCATATAAGCGGCAATTACAGCGATCTTTCTTAGCTCTGGGAGGGATTTTAACCCCAAAATACCCCCTTGGCTGCGCCACTGGATGTAAGAACTCTGCAGATCCCGCATAAACTGTCTTTGTATAGACAATATTCCTTCTACCCCAGATTTTTTTCCCCAAATTTTAACAAACTGATGATATAGCCCAGTCATTTTAGCAAAAATAGGGGAAAAAATTAGAACAAAGCTGGATTTTTGTGTAGGTGCTAGTTAGGTTATGTAGTTAAACATACTAAAAGTCCCCATCGATCCGATGTGAGCTTTCGCCACCAGGGGACGCTAATGAGCTTGAAAATCAGTTTTCTTTGAATATCTCTCTAACAATGGTATTTAGAGAAAAAAGTTCAACTACAAAGTTGTAGATAATTTAATTTCCTATAAAAAGTGTCTTTAACATTTGTTTGTCACACTAACCCTTCCCTGTCAAAAATGTAAAAAATTGAACATAAAAAAGTAAATTGAACATTTGAAAGTAAAATTATAAAAATTCAAAAAATCTGCTGCTGCTTTAAAAAAATTATGTAAATAGATCTATAATTCTCACTTTTGAATGGGGAAAGTGAATGTATAATATACATTTATACTTATTTCTACATTACCTTTAAGATAAAGCACTGAGTGCGTTTTTTTTTTTTTTTTTTTTTTTTTTTTTTTTTTTTTTTTTTTTTAAATTTTACTGTGGTTTTCTTCGTAGGCATATTCCACTTATAGTGATTGGCTTAATCCAATCTCAGCTTTAGTAGTTCTTTGCATAGCTTCAATTTCTACACTCGATTCAGATTCGTCATTATCTGTATTTATTTCTTCGTTGCTGTGCTGCTTTCAGCATTTTTTGTTTGCCTTTCGATATCATCGCTCTATTAAGAAGTAGCCCTTCCCTCCTCCCTTGCAGTGGGCAGAATACTTTCAATATCTTCCTCGTCTTCAAATTCAATTTTACTTGCATTATGAAATGAAACTCCGCAGCAATTTATGCAAATATCAGAAAATTTCAATCCAATTTTTCGGCATCCACATGCTTTTACACATCCTTTGGAGCAAGTACAAAAAATAGATATAATAATATTTTTTGGTGCAGGTGGTAACGTAGCTGGAATTGGAGACAAATTAGATGCATTTTGCCAACCCCAGTTCTCATGAAGTAGTTTATTGCTCAATAAGTATTGTGGTAGATACATAAACTGTGCAATCTAGCTGCATCTTCGGTAGGCGGCAACAATAAAAGGTTTATTTCTTTTTTACCAACAGCAACTTTTTTTAAAACATACATAACGGTTCTTGTTGAGAGAAATTTCTGCTTTACCACCATATAAAGCAAGTAAAATAGTTTTTCCTGCCTGGGAAACTTTAAATTAAGATACTTGATCACTTTTAAAAATGCTGGCAGGTTGTATGTTATGTTCTTCTTCCTTTTTAAAAAATTTTGCTAACGACATTTTACCTTTCCCAAACATTGCTGATGTCGAGTCACAAGCTGAAAAAGCGTGAAGGAATAATATATGATCTTTCAGAACAGCATCAATGTTAAGACAGTGCTATGAATACAGTGTGGTTAAAATTTGTCCTCTTCCAGGCTTAATAAAAAGTATCTCTATGTCTGGAGGTGCTAAAGTAATCAACATTAAGAGCAAGTCAACATCATCGCCAGCAACAGCAGTAAGCGCAGCAGACTTTGCTACTTCAATAGCTGTGTTAACAATTAGTGTATCTGCATCATCTTCTGCTTGTTTCGCTTCGAAACCATTCTCCACAAATTTCTCCATAAGCATGGATATGAGACGTGTCTTATTTTAATGATTAAATTAAAAAAAAATGTTTTTCGTGATACTTTAGAGCTTTTTTTCCCTTCTGTATAAAAGCTTTGCCTGATGTATCAGAACATAACAAACATTTTTCCTTAAATTCAAACAACGGACTATCATTTCTCAATTTTTCCTTCAATGGAGTAATTTGTGCGGACGTTGATCGTTCTTCTGCAATAGATTTATTGTATGATTTAATAGAATTCTTTCTATTATTCGAATAACTTTTTCTACTCTTTGAATGAACTGTAAATTCATTAAGGTTTTAGCCATTTCTTCATGTATTTTCCACTTATGGGCACCTCTTTCCGAACTTGCTGTCACAAGGGACTTCAGTCCCTTTCTTCCAATTTTTACAAAATCTTTCGAAACGCAGTCCTCACCTCATACAAGACAAACTATTTTGTCAATCTCCATTTTTCGCACAGAATCAGCAATTAGGAAAGATTCATTTTAAACTGTCATAACTATTTAAAACTTTTTACAACATGCGTTGAAATTAAAATTATTACTTCCTAAAATCTCACAAAGAATACTTCGTTCAATAAATTAGGGTGATTTCATACTAGCGAAAGAGCACCAAATGAAAATAAAACATTGGAAAGGTACGTTGTACATTTCGACAAATGCAAAGAGATAGGGTATTGGGCAATGACTATTCGTCACCTGAGAATAATAAGTTCTATCTGTCTTTTTGAAAATATTGACATATCTATATAGAAAGGCTCTATTTGTATCTATGAAGGCATTTTTGCATCAAAATGGTGTTATAGTATATAATTTACATATAACCTTACAATTGAATTATGACATTATTTTAATCCAGAAATGCCTTCATAGATACAAATAAAACATTTCTATATCGATAAATCGATAAAAAAAAAAAAAAAAGATAGAACCTTATTATTCTCAGGTGACGTAGTGCACAAGGGCGCGAAAAAAGCATACAGACAATGGGGGAGAGATGGGGGGGAAGGAATCGAAAGTTGTTTGGCAATTGTTCTGCCTCTTCGCCGCGTTATGATAGTGCTTGCGCATTTTTTTCAATAATGTTTACTTTATCTTAATTTTTGGCAGGGAAGGGTTGGTGTGACAAAAAAATGTTAATGACACTTTTTGTAGGAAATTAAATTATCTACATTTTTGTAATTGAACTTTTTTGTCTAGATGCCATTGTTCGTGGGATATTCACAGAAAACCGATTTTCAAGCTCATCAGCGTCCCCTGGAGGCGAAAGCTCACATCGGATCGATGGGGACTTTTAGTATGTTAAACTACATACCCTAACTAGCATCTATGCAAAAATCCAGCTTTGTTCTAATTTTTTCCGCTATTTGTAAAAAAAGGTGCTAAAATGACTGGACTAATATCAATATGAAAAAATGTGTTATGATACGCGGAATTTATGTAGTAAACACCTTTTCAATTATATATTATTCCCTTTTATTTGCACTTTTATCTAAATAACGCTATTTTACTACTTTTTCTGTTATTTTACTTCTTGTCATTTTAAGGCATACTTTCTTTTTTAAACCTAAAAATTATAAAAAATTAAACGTATAAAATTTAATTATAGACTTAACTGTTACTTCGTCTTTGATACTGAGCTCACCGTGCTTGTTTTAATATAGAAAGTTGAGATAAAAGAGGAAATGCAAACAAAACTTATGTAAGTTAAAATTTTATAGTTAAAGGAAAAACGCGCTTAGTTTCAGCTTGAATAAACTATGTCCTGTCTTTTTATTTGCTTTCGGCTCTTTTATAATCCCTTTGAGTAACATTTTATGTTTTGAAATATGAAGAAAGTCCTGAAAAAGATTAATAAGTATTCGCGTAAAAGAGTAGTAATATTTAACAAGATATATCTTACAAAAGTATAAAAAGTTAATTAAATGTAAAACTTTCTTTTTCACGAAAATCTTACCAAGAAAAGCGTTTGTTTTTATTTCTCTTATCGATTCTAATGAAAGCTTAAGAGACTTACGGTATCTTAATGAACTCAAGAAATTCATTCAAGATTAGAAAAAATAAATTGAAAAAGAAAGTTTTTTCATAGAACGGTTATTTTTGTTTACTCTGGGAAAATTTTATGTTAAATTAGTATGGGATGTTTCTTTTCTTTTCATTTTCCTGTGACCAAAGTTGGTACTTTTTTAAGAAAATGTTTACATACTTGAAAGCACGTATTTTTTTATTCTTTCTTTCTGTTAATTCAGATATCAGCTGTTATTCAACTGCATTTCAATTACCTTTACTTCGTGACACTAAAGGAGGCATATAATTACAAATATAACTTTTTATTCTGAAGTAATTCGGAGGCCAAACAGTAAGGAAAAATAGCATTTCAAATATAACAACGAGAATGAAACCAAGAGGAATTAATTTTTGAGAATAAAATTTTGTTTGAAATATGCAAAATATTTTTCTTATTTTTTTATTTACTTTATTATCTTTGTCTTAATTTTAAAACGTTAAACGCTATTTTTTACTCTTAACGATTGATTTTTAAAATTACAAATAACTTATTTCATTCTTCTACTGAATCATAAAACAATTTCACGAAATCAAAACTATTGACGTATATCATACCTCAAAACGCAGCTATTATAAAAACATCTTTAGACATTTCCGATTCCAAATATCTCTACATGATTGAAAATTTCCCTTAATGCTTCATTCCTATTTTTATAAAAATATAAATTTGTTATCGTTACTTTTTGTTAAATCTGAAAAAAAATGTAACTGTCTATTTCCTGGAAAACAAAAACAGTTTCCTGAAAGCTAACTCTTTACAGGTATATGAATGTTAACTTTGGATAGTAGAGAGATGACAGTGAAATCTTTTAATAAAAAGTAAATCTTCAAAAACATTTTACTTTATAAAATGTCTGTCATAAATTAATTTATGAATAAACTCCCATTCACCCTCAAATATATATGTATATTGAAGAGAGAACAAAACTTACTATGATAGGTTAAGAAAATGAATTCAGATTGCATTCCTAACTGACTCAGAATTCTTGAAAAATTTGGAAAATCGAAAAGAAAGAGAAAATGCTTAGAATATGAAAAACAAACAATAATAATAATAATAATAATAATAATAAAATCTAAGCGCTAGTTAAATCAAGGCTTTCTTTCGTCTCCTCGGAAAAAGATTTGCAGACTTTTATGTCCGATAAATCTTTCTGTCTGTCATTTATAAACAGACAAATAAGCAGAAGATGCTGCATTTAAATTATTAGGACACATTCGCTATTTGAGGACTTTTACATCGTTTTTACGCTGTAATATATTATAAATACAGTGCACACACACACACACACACAAATATAAATAGTTAATCAGGGAAAACAGTCTGAAATCATTGAATTGCAATTTCACAAACATATAATTATAACTAAAAACTTTTGTTATTTATATAGCAACAAAAAAATGGTATTTTTATAGAGAATAGTTAAAATCTTTATGATAGTAATATAAACGTTTAATTTATTTATGTCCCAGATAGCATTTTTTGCTTTTTAACAGCTTTTTTCAACCATACTATGTAAATGTCTGAATGCTTTTTAAAGGCTTTTCATGCAAAGTTTGTAAAGATTTTGAAAAGGGTTAGAACAGGTTGCTAGTTGACGCAATCAGAGCTTGTCCGTAAGTGTTTAAGAATAAGCATGCGAAAGGAAAGAATGAAAAGGATAGTTACAATCACAGATAGATAAAAGGTTTTTATAACAAGCATGCAGAAAAAAATGAAAATGAGGTTTTTTATTAATCTCAATACCTTATTTGATAGAAAAAGTAGATTTTCAGCAAAATTACTGAACTTTATGTATGCTTTTTTTTTTTTACTCATTTGTATCTGTTTTTACGGAAAACTAAATTTTTGTCTAATATTATCTATATATTGAAAAATAGTTTATTTTTTAGTCACGTATTTATAAATTCGATTATTATAATTAATATATTTATTAAATAAATGGTTAAATTTCAATATACTTTACTTTTTAAATTAAAATGAGGTGTTTTATAAATCATATGTAAATATTTGATAGAAAAATGGGATTTTAAGCAAAATAACTGAACTTACAATTTTTTGATTTGACTTGACTTTTTTTTTGCTCGTTTTGTGTGTTTTTACAGAAAACCAAGTTTTAGTCAAACACTATTTATTAATTAAAATTATTATAGTTTTTTGTTAGTCACATATTTATCAAATAGTTTATTTTAATACATATTTATTATATAACAGATAATATTTGAATTTGAATTATTTTTTAAATTATAAAAAATAGCCTGTTTTTAGGCCTTTTATTTATTTATTTTTTAATCAGATAACATTCCTATAATCTTTTATTATGTATGTATAAAATATCTATTGAATTTGTATCAATTCACAGCATTACTAGATTTAACTTTAATACTTAAAAAAATAAATAAATACATAATCCTAAATTATATTTTAAGGTTATATTACTCATGCAAAAACACCTGATTGCTAATGTTAATCCTCTGGGGATATTTTTTTAAAAACTTATTTGTATTTTTTTTTTCTTTTTCCATTGGATACCTGAGGTTGATCTCTACCAAGGCCTTTTTTTACTTTTTCAATGCAGTTTACAAGGTAATTATTATTTTTTTTTCTATTAAGATATTTTTATTTTCAAAATTTTGAAAGGAAAGGTTTATTCATTTGGGAAAAAAGAAGCTTGTAAACAAATTAGAAAACTTAGTCTTTGTACAGACTATCCACAGTTAACATCTAAAATATGGAAATGCAAATGAGATAGTCAAGAATTTTCTCTCATAGGATTAACAATAGCATACAAGTGTTTATGCATGAACAAAGTAATATCTTACTTAAAACTTTCTAGAGGGAAAAATTTTAACTATCAACTGTGAAATTACACCTAAAATTACTGAAATTTTTCACATTCATAACTAAGTGTGATTAAGAGTTCAATGGAGCATTTCTCACTCTGCTGATAACACACAGAATCACTCAGTTAGAAATGCGAAAATTTTCATGTATTTAACATTTGAAATTCATCCTTATACATATAGGCTTAGGGCCTATATCCCACAGTGTAGATAATTGGCCGACATACATACAACAACAACAACCTTATACATATAGGCTTGTAAATTATTGATTGAGCATTTGAAATAAAAATAAGCAGAGGGATTTTTTTCTGATGTCATATCTCTGTGGGGGGGGGGGGGGGAAACTTTTTTTAAATACGTAGGATAAAAAAGAATTTAAAAATTGCTGATGGGACTTAAGAATACACAACTCTATATCTATGCTCATACATAGTAAATTTGATTACACTAATTACTTACCTTTCGAATCCAGTTCAAAATTCAGGATCAGTTAATTATTTATTGTATATACAAATCTGTTTACTTACAATAAATATTGAATCGAATATGTGAAATTCCATTACAGCATACATTTTATGACAGTAGAAGATTGCAGATTTTTCATATTAGTACTTCATTAAATTCTTAATTATTTCATTTATTAAACTTAATTATTTCATTTATTAAACTTAATTATTTCTTTGAATTTTGATTATTATTCAGAGAATATTGGCAGATTTTTAAAAATCCTCCATAGAATTTAGTTTGATGCCTACAGCAGCTATTTGATTTTTTATAAGAAAATTGTTTAAGAAAGAAAGTTCCAAAAAGAAACTTTTTTATAAATTCAATTCCAGCTTTTTTACATTAAAGTATTTTATATTTCTTATTTATTTAACAACATAAATTTTACAAATTACAATAATTCAAACACTTCCTTCTATTTTTTATTATTTATTTATTTATTTATTTTTAAGCCAGAGAAATATTTTTCTATGAGTAACACAGTAAATACTAAACTTATCTTAATTTTTTAAAGTTATAATTTAACTGATTTAAATTATTATTCTTTTCCCTTTATAATTTTTAATAACTGAAGTCTGACTGAAGCAATGAAAAGTATTTCTCTGTACCAAGGAAATATTCTCGAAAACAAATGAAATATTCAGTTTATAAAATTCTATTTATTTACATACAAAGAATTGACATAATTTATCAATATAATTTTGTCAGGAACTTCAGGTAAGTCTCACCCTCTTCTTGATTCATTCTTTTTTTTTCTAGAAAACAAAAAGATAAATATAAACACACAAATCAAATATGCATAGCAAAAATAAAGTACTGTTGACTTAAAAAATTGTACATTCAGATAGCGTTAAAAATTTCAAGATTTCAAGCGATGTATTAGCAGACAGTGAGATTGCAGGCTCTATGCTAAATTGAATCCTTGATAGCTGGCTGCAGCTCAGAGGACGAGGTTGAGCAACTAACACTGTTTCAAAAATTTATAATAAATCTACAAAATTAGTTACAATAAAAAAAATTGGTACTTCTAGGTTATCCCGTCGACCAAAAAATTATATCGCCAAACAATAAGATTAAATGCCAATAATGGATGATCGTGAATGTCACATTCAATGACATTAAATGCGATTCACGTGTTTAAAATGTCATTAAGTGATTTTTATTTTGACTTTTTATTAATATTCTACTGATTATTTGTTTTTTCATTATTTAAAATAAAAATTATGTCAACATGTATAATTTGGCTATTAGTTTGACGATTTGTATAATTTGGCAAAATTGGTCGACAGGATAACCTAGAAATACCAAAAAATCTTATATTGGTTAGTTTAATTCTCAAACAAATATTATCATATCTTAACCTAGACAGTGTTTGAAATCCTTAGTGGTCTACTGGTATGAATCAGCCAAAAATTTAATCGAACAACTAATTGGAAAAACTTAGTGATCAGCAGGACTGGTAACATTTTTTGCCCTCTCCGACAGACAAATGTAAGTTTTCTTGGCCATGAGATACTAGAACAAATTTCAAATCATGAATTTATTCAATTTTTAATAATTTATAATTTTACGTTTTATTATCTAGAAAATTTTGGATAATTGCAAAGTAAGTTTAGTTTATATTTAGGAGGAGGGGTCGCTCAAAGAGTTAAAAGGATTTATTAAAATTTTATGCCGCAGACCAGTGACTTATTTTTTTTTAATCAATTCTGAGGCTGCTGAAGATCAGTGCTCTTCACTGAAGTTGCTCTGAATTTTCGTCAGAAATTAGGACTTTTTCTTGACTTTCTGAGTTCTGTCATAAAAATTATACAAAAGGATAATGATAAGAAATTGACAAAATAATAAAAGTGAAATAGCAGACATAAAAAAGAATCTCATGACTGATTTATGCAGTTTTTTTTTAAATATATATAGGTATATTAAGTTAAGGAAATTACTAATATTAAATATAATATTTACTGTTATTTAATCTTAATGTGCATTTCTTTTTAAAGACCAGGAGGTGTCAGCACAAACAATCACCTTATGAAGTTCATGGATGAAAATCCAGGATTAGTTGAATTATTGTTGAATCGAATTAGTTGCTCGATTTGCATATTACAATGCAATCAGTCTGCTATATCATATCCTGGTGGAAAACACCTAATAACCCGATTTTAGTGGTTGACTCATGGGTTAACCATTATGTTTTCCCATTCGCAATCCTCCATTATTTCATTTTTTTGGGTGCAGGAAAGAATAGTGGTAAACCAACAATTCAACTGTTAAAACCTGGTTTTTAAGTGTTTTCCACCAAGATATGACTTAAAAGACTGATTGCATTTTATAATACAAATCAAGATTTAACTAATCCTGGAATTTTAACCGTAAACTCGATGAGGTGATAGTTTGTTCTGCTGCCTCCCAGTCTATTTTTGTTATTCAAAGATATATCAAAATCATTCAAATAAGATCCTCAAAGAAAAATTATAATACAGTAAATCAGTTAATGTAGCAAGTAATATAGCACCCCCTCCCTCCCATTTTACAATACTACCTCTTTCTGGACAATAACATTCATCCTATTTAATTTGGAATTAAATATGGGGAATTCAATGATACAGCAGAGTTGTAAGATGAATTTAATTGAGGTATCTAATTGCAAATTAAATAAGGCAAATATTGCTATTTAATAATAGCTTAGCGCCTAGTTACAGAATACTGTAAGATAATACAAAAATCATTATGCTTTAATGCTAATTACAGAATACTGATAAGATAATACAAAAAACCTTATGCTTTAATACAAATAATTACATGACATATTTAAAAATATAAAAACTAAACCTTATTTTTACTTAGGGGCTATCCATAAATGATGTTGAATTTTTTTACCTTGTCATCCCCCCATTTGTCATAAAGTGTCACACTTGCCATACCCCCACCCCTCTAAAAATTGTCATATATCACGCTATATTACTTAAACATACTTTCAGTTCAAATACAAAGCATTATGTTATAGATCATATTTCAAATTTTATTTTTAAACTTTAACTATGTGTTTTAATGCCATTTGTAAGCATGACAGTACAAATGATTCATGTACTTATTTTGTACGAAACAAGATTAAGGTTTACAACAAGAAGCATAATTAATGAACAATAGTATTATACAAGGGTGGGAAATTTTCAAAAATCTTACCAGCCAAGTATTTATTTCATCAGCCAGCAAGATGCAAAACACACGCAATTGAAAATAGTTATGACAAAATCGCATGCAATTCCAGACAAACTTACTGTTACTACAATGCATTTTCATAATTCTTTTTTTCTATATTAAGAAATATATACAACAGAAATAAGCTTAATAAATGATAGAACTGAGTAGCACTTAAATTGTAATTGAAACTTAGTTATTTACACTGTAATAATTTGGAAAGTTAAAATATCTAGATTAAGAAAGAGTGTCTAATAATGTCTCTATTACCTACAGTTTTTCAGAAACTAAAAATGAACTCGCCTTGCCAGAAAATCCTTTGAAATTGGCGAGCAAAATGATGTATTTCTACATCCCTGGTACTAAAATATTCATATGTAAGAACAAGAGTTATAAAATAAATAATTTATAAATGAAAATTATTTTGAAATAAATTTTACTAATATTCAAATCGTTATTTCATGTATATTTATCTTTTATCATTCAATAAGATAAGATTAAAAAAAAAAAATTAAAAAATTTTATTTAGCTTTTAATAGAAACAAACTTGCCAATCGAAGGTGTAAAAATGAAAAATTTAGGAGTCAAGAAAAGTCCAACAAAAGAATTTATAACTAAGTAAACTAGTTAATATAGCTTTTCCCCACACTTATTTCACAATGCTACCTATTTCTGAACAATAACATTCATTTTATATAATTTACAATTAAATAATGTAAATGTTACAATTTGAAAACAACGTTACCATCCCAAGAACAGAAAAAAAAAAGAATGCCAGTACTAAAGATAATATATAAAAGTGTACACAAAATTTAATTGTGTATAATGCCCCTCCTCACCCCCCCCCCAAAAAAAAGGGATGCATTTTACAACAAGAACATGTCATTTAATTTGTATAAAATAATCCCGCACTTATTTCACAATGTTACCTATTTCTGAACAATAATATTTACTTTATATAATTTACAATTAAATAATATAAATGTTACAATTTGAAAACAGCATTATCCCTCCCCCCCCAAAAAAAATGCCAGTACTAAAGTTAATATATAAAAGTATATACAAAATTTAATTGTGTATAATGCCCCCCCCCCAAAAAAAAAAAAAAATAAATAAATAAAAAAGGGATGCATTTTACAACAAAAACATGTCATTTAATTTGTATAAAATAATCCTGCACTTATTTCACAATGTTATCTATTTCTGAACAATAATATTTACTTTATATAATTTACAATTAAATAATGTAAATGCTACAATTTGAAAACAGCGTTATCACCCTCCCCCCCCCCCCAAAAAAAAATGCCAGTACTAAAGTTAATATATAAAAGTATATACAAAATTTAATTGTGTATAATGCCCCTCCTCACCCCCCCCCCCCAAAAAAAAGGGATGCATTTTACAACAAGAACATGTCATTTAATTTGTATAAAATAATCCCGCACTTATTTCACAATGTTACCTATTTATGAACAATAATATTTACTTTATATAATTTACAATTAAATAATGTAAATGTTACAATTTGAAAACAGCTTTATCACCCTCCCCCCCCCCCAAAAAAATGCCAGTACTAAAGTTAATATATAAAAGTATATACAAAATTTAATTGTGTATAATGCCCCTCCTCACCCCCCCCCCAAAAAAAGGGATGCATTTTACAACAAGAATGTGTCATTTAATTTGTATAAAATAATCCCGCACTTATTTCACAATGTTACCTATTTATGAACAAAAATATTTACTTTATATAATTTACAATTAAATAATGTAAATGTTACAATTTGAAAACAGCATTATCACCCCCCCCCAAAAAATGCCAGTACTAAAGTTAATATATAAAAGTATATACAAAATTTAATTGTGTATAATGCCCCCCCCCCAAAAAAAAATAAATAAATAAAAAAGGGATGCATTTTACAACAAAAACATGTCATTTAATTTGTATAAAATAATCCTGCACTTATTTCACAATGTTATCTATTTCTGAACAATAATATTTACTTTATATAATTTACAATTAAATAATGTAAATGCTACAATTTGAAAACAGCGTTATCACCCTCCCCCCCCCCAAAAAAAAATGCCAGTACTAAAGTTAATATATAAAAGTATATACAAAATTTAATTGTGTATAATGCCCCTCCTCACCCCCCCCCCCAAAAAAAAAGGGATGCATTTTACAACAAGAACATGTCATTTAATTTGTATAAAATAATCCCGCACTTATTTCACAATGTTACCTATTTATGAACAATAATATTTACTTTATATAATTTACAATTAAATAATGTAAATGTTACAATTTGAAAACAGCTTTATCACCCTCCCCCCCCCCCAAAAAAAAGGGATGCATTTTACAACAAGAATATGTCATTTAATTTGTATAAAATAATCCCGCACTTATTTCACAATGTTACCTATTTATGAACAAAAATATTTACTTTATATAATTTACAATTAAATAATGTAAATGTTACAATTTGAAAACAGCATTATCACCCCCCCCCCCCAAAAAAAAATGCCAGTACTAAAGTTAATATATAAAAGTATATACAAAATTTAATTGTGTATAATGCCCCCCCCCCCCAAAAAAATAAATAAATAAATAAATAAATAAATAAAAAAGGGATGCATTTTACAACAAAAACATGTCATTTAATTTGTATAAAATAATCCTGCACTTATTTCACAATGTTATCTATTTCTGAACAATAATATTTACTTTATATAATTTACAATTAAATAATGTAAATGCTACAATTTGAAAACAGCGTTATAACCCTTCCCCCCCCCCCAAAAAAAATGCCAGTACTAAAGTTAATATATAAAAGTATATACAATATTTAATCAAGTATAATGCCTTCCCCCCACCCCCCCCAAAAAAGAGATGCATTTTACAACAAAAACATGTCATTTAATTTGTATAAAATAACTCTGCACTTATTTCTGAACAATAACATTCACTTTATATAATTTACAATTAAATAGTGTAAATGTTACAATTTGAAAACAGTGTTACCATCCCGAGAACAGAAAAAAAAATGCCAGTACTAAAGTTAATATATAAATGTATACACAATATTTAATTGTGTATAATGCCCCCCTCCTCCCCAAAAAAATAATAATAAAAGCGATGCATTTTACAACAAAAACATATTTAATTTGTATAAAATAATCAATCCCCCCCCCTCCAAAAATTGTATATAAACTTACAAAATTATACTAATGTTATTAAAATAGTATATAATAATAAATAAATCTCTACCAATTATTTTTCAGGTGACCTGGATCTTTAACTGCATCCCTCTTTTAAACATTGAATCATTTTTATCAACAAGCTGGAGACCATGGCTTTGGCATTTCTACCAGATGTCATTAGGATGTAACTGAAAAATACAAAATAAAATAATGACAATCAGAAAAAAAATTTAAACCTTTCATGACAAGTTCTCATGAATCACTATTTCCATAGTGTTATATATTAATATTGGTTTTAATTATCTACTAATTATTATTAAAACAATAATTATTGCATTTCATTTTTTTTCCAAATAAACAAGTTCAATTTTTGCGTCTATAAATATGATTTATTAATAGAAACCCGCTTTTGTAAAAAAAAAAAGACCCAGAATTTTTCAAGTTCAATTACTCTTAGTATAAGAACTTTTATGTTAGTTAGATTTGCTGTTTAAATAATATCGCCTGAAAATAATTACAAATACCTAGAAATTCATATGTAATTGACATGTAATGTTGATAAACAATAACAATTTGACAATGTTTGATAAAGAATACAATTAAATTTCTAAAAACGAAATTTATTATTATTATAGAAGACAAAATTTATGTTTTAGCAGTTAATTATAGAAGAATATAAGCTACAATACAAAAACTATGTCCTTTAATACAAATAACTATGACATATTTAAAAAATTACACACATGCACAAAATTAACTAATTCTTACTTAATTCATGTATTCTGGTGCGTAATTTTTCATTTTTAAGACTTATAAATCAGAAATTGTCCAAAATATAGCACAGATGTCCTATACACACCACATTAATGCAAATTTTTTTTTTCTAATGCCAATTTGGTGAGCCCTTCATTTATATTAGTTGTTTTCTATTATTTTAAAATGGAAATTAATAATAAATAAATAAAGTTTAATTAATAATTATAGAAGAAAACAATTTAATATCATTTAAAAAAAGAAAATAAATTTAAATCAACAATTTATTAATAAACGACAGTAGACGTGTTACCATTACCATGCAAGACATAAAATTGTGCCAAAGTGGTGCATATATGACATCTGTGCTCAAAATATGAATAAGAAAAGCACAAACAAATATTTAAAAAAATGATTTGTAATAAGGGAAAAGCATCAAATTCGACAAACGCTTGCAACCAAGCTGTATGAACCACTGTTTTACAGTACCTCATTTGTTTAAAACAAAATTACAAAAATTTTTTATCCTACTAGAACATAACATTTTAAATATTGCTCTGTATGTGTTGCTGAAATGTGACATTACACATTTTGGTTAAAATAAAAGCATTAAAATCCAGTAGATTAAATTATGACATATGAAATTATTTTAAAATTGAAATATTTTGTACTCATAAAGATAAGATTTAAAGCTAAATATGTTAAATTCCATAATACTCCAGTTTTTAATTGCTCTTTCAGATTAATATTTTATTACTATGTTATATAAATTATTATTATTAATTATTGTAAACCTTATTTCAAGCAAAATACGAATCATTTTTATCGTTCGGCTCACAAATGCCATTAAAACACACAGTTAAAATGTAAAAATAAAATTCTAAGTGTGATCTAAAACGTAGTAAAGAAAAAAAATTTCAGACTTAAAAATATTAAACGTAAAAGCAAACAAGTGCTTTTAATTACAAAAGAATCTCGATTATATTGTTGATAAAACATGTTTAACACTGTAATCCTAAAAACTCTAAATTGTTCAGAAACAATGCTTCGTAAAAAAATTTATGTATTTATAGAAATAATTGTAATTTAAAAATTTAGCGTGCACAACAAAGTGAAACAGCTTTGATAATGAACAAAAGCAACCAAAATATATGATACATTTATAAAAAAGATCGGAATCAATAATAGAAAAGGCAATACAGAAGAAACATTTAAATAATAATAATATACTAATAATGAACTTACGGAATGTTTTGTAAATACTTAATAAAGCGATTTCACATTAACAACAACAGAACCGCCATCTTTTCGGCATTACCAGCAGAAGCAGACTCTGCGCATGCGCTCAAGTCGATTCCTTTCGAATACTTATATCGATAATTTACGAAAAGTGGTTTCTACACGATTGTCATGCAAACCTAGTACTCAAAATATTCACTGGGCCCGTGGTATAAGGTAAGATAATGTACCCATACGGCCAAAACCATCCTCCGGACGTCCTATGCGGTCCTACACAGATCCGGGAGATCCTATAACCATCAAATCCTGTAAATGTCAGATTAAGACGTCCGGAGGACACCAGAATCCGGATGAACCATCCACACATGCTTATCGTGGATGGTTCTTCCGGATTCTGGTGTCCTCCGGTCGTCTTAATCTGACGTTTACAGGATTTGATGGTTACGTATCTTCGAAGCGGCGAAATTACCAGTGCGCATGCGCCAGAAATGTCAACTGTCGCGATGTTTATTAATGGATTCTTGGATGGAATTTCAATTAAAATTTTACTCTAAGGGATCTATCTGGATATATCTATATTAAAGGTAAGTAAATTTTCAAATATTAACCTTTTTAGAATGAATTCTTGAGATTTGTACCAAAATGTAAGGATTTTTTTTATAATCTAATACCATGAGGCCGGCATCATTCATAGAAAACACATAAAAAGTTAAAGGCATTTTTCATGTAAATATTCGTAAGATAAAATGTGTTGTAATCATAAAACAAACCTTTGTTCATTACATTTTACATAAATTAAAAGCAATAGTGTTATTTTTAAAGGTAGGTCATTTTGTGATTCACCAAAACATTACATTGCTTACGATTGTTTTTTTGGAAATTGCTGTGTTAGATATGAAAATATATTAAGCATTCATTTTGCGAAGGACAAGCAAGTAAAAATATTCACAAAGCTTTAAATACAATTTTTAAATCAATTTAACCATTAAATTTGTTTATCTTTTTTTTTTTTTAAGAATGTAATAAAAATATTCATAAAGTTTTATTTTATTTTAAGGACTTATAAAATTAATTTTGTAAAATAAGGATTTTCAAATTCTCCAACTAAGCTTACATGTAGCCCAATGGCAAAAGCTCCAGTTGCTGCCTCAGAGTAACACTTTAGCACCTTCAATTTGTCTTTATTTATACATAATCATTTTTACCTTTCTTTTTTTTGGGGGGGGGGGATATTCAGTGAAATACATACTCCTGAAGAAAAGGTAAAATACACTGTTATAATTCTTCATTTAAAAAACATATGTTGCAGTTACTGTTTTTGTTTTGATGTCTTTACTGTCTGTAAAAACTGTCTTGCATTTTCTAAGAAAAGATTTTTAGACTTGCCTATTTCATCTGCCTATTTCTTTGCATATTTTCCGTTTTAGATGACAGTAACCTTGGCTATGTTCTCTCTAAATCATTGTTTAAAAATGCAGAACCCTGCCTTTATTTTAATCAATTGAGTTGTACCCCTATTTGCATCGAAATATTCCATAAAACTCTTCAACAAATCGCAATATCTCAAAATTTGTGTGCCTTAGAGTTTGCAAAAAATTATAGAACTTTCTTATTTCTTTAGGAAAACAGGTTATTCAGTCACTGTAATCCAATTGCATTTTTTCAATTTTTAATCCATAAAATCATTTAATGTTTATCTTTCTTTATTTACCATCCGTAAAAAAAAAATCACATTTTTTACAATTGCTGCTAAGTGTGTTAGTGAAGCTTCTCTTGAAAAAAATAATTTTTTAATAAAATACAGAAAACTCTATATCTAAAGTTGAAGCCAAATATTTGTATCTGTTTAATAATAAATGGATACTTTTCAGTTAAACCAGGCATCAGTGTTACATATATATATGTATATACATATCTGTATATAAATATAACTCTTGGCGCTTGGTCTAAAAAGTACATTATTTTATTTAGAAACTTGCAGGAGTTTCTTTAAATACTATACTAAGTAATAGGCAAGTAAATATTCCTATATTTAGTATATTCGTGCTTAAACAGAAATTCCTTACTTTTGCAAAATTGACTTAAGGGTGTATTTCGATTCAAACTGCTTATTTTCCGATTTATTTTTGAATTCACTTTTGCTGTCAAACGCATCAAACCCTCAGATACTCTTATTTAGACACTACTCAAGGTGCCGTGATTGTCGATTCTTTGATAAGTGCACAAAATATTTCAAAAACGGCAATTTGAACTGATTTTTCTATAGTGGGAGATCTGGGAACGAAAAAAGGGTCTTCCTGAAAAGTTAATTGCTCATAAATCAAATTCTAATCAATTGAGCATAAAAAGACATCACATGACACCTTATACGTCTCTTCGAAAATCCCCTCAGCAAATTTCATGTTTCTACTTTAAAAAATATGTCTGAAATTGTATTGGAAAATTTCAAGCTGCTGAAGGTGGAAAAGCGTTTTTTCGGATACACTGTTGAAGAAATTTAAAGCCATTTTTTTCCCCTAAACTTTGTACATTATTGCTTAATAAAGATTAAATATTGTTTTTCTAAAAACTAATTGCTTATCTGTGTTATATAAATATATTAAAAAGCTTTAATATGTTTGTTTATATTTTCAATTTATTTAAAAATGATTTTTAAAAATCTGATTTAAATCAATGACTTAAAAAAATCCATTGATTTAAATTAGGAGTGCACAACTTGTGGCCCGCGGGCCAAACTGATACCACTAATTTTATGCAGAATAATTTTCCTTATAATAATGACAGAAACTGTGCTATGAAAGAAAACAAACGTCACTTTTTAAATATTCTGGTGTCAAACGATGTTCTGGCAAAAAGGTTGTGCATCACTAATTTAAATCATGAATTTTAATCATGATTAAAACCAATTATGTTGATTTAAAGCAACAAACCCTGTGGAATAATGGAGAAGGTACCTTAAGGTCCTTGTCCTCGCTCGAGGAAACGCTCGCGAGCTAATGCTATTCCTATGGGGAAGCATTTTTCTAATAACTCTTTCGCATTTTGACATTTTTGAATAATTTTTTTGCATTGGATAGCTGAGGGTCCCTCTCAAGTGCGCTCCTTGATTACTTTTTCAATTTTAGCTGCAGATATATTTTTTAAAAAGCACTTTCAATTTCAAAAGCGGTTTTGAAAGTGAAACTAACTTTGTGAAAAATATCTGTAACCAAAATTGAAAAAGTATAAAAGGTGCACTGTTGGCATACACCTCAGCTATCCAATGCAAAAAAAAAAAAAAAAATATTCAAAAATGTCAGAATGCGAAAGAGTTATTAGAAAAATGCTTCCCCATAGGAATAGCATTAGCTCGCGAGCGTTTCTTCGAGCGAGGACAGGGACCTTAACTTCTTTGAATTTACTTAGGTCAAATGTAAAAATAATGGAAGCTCTTCTTGATGCCACATGTGATCATTTATATTGATTTATGTAGCTTCATTTATTTTATTATTTTTTGTAGGCACAAATTGTAGAATCTGTAAAGTCCCAGCATGGATAAATGAACGTATGTATGGATAAATCCTGCAAATATTTGGCAGTCAAAGCTCAGTTCTAAATAAAATTTTGAAATTGGTAAGTTTTCTTTAAATATTTCTAAATAAGACATCATAATAAAATAAAAAATTCGGTACTACTAGGTTATCCCGTCGACCATTTTTGCTAAATTATAAAATTCGCCAAACTTATAGCCAAGTTATATTTGTTGGCATAATAATGGCTGGATAAATGGTTCCATACTGTATATATTATGCTTTCAGTCGTAGTGTCAGTTTGGTTAGAAACTGATTCCAGACAAACAATTGCTATTTTGTATTTTCAGTTTATTTTGTATATTATAGTTATATCTTAAAATTAAGTGTTTTAATTTTTTATATGTGGTGGTAACATTTTCTGTGATTTATATTTTATTCTCTTCAGACCTGAGCATAAAATAATTCTACAAATATATATTTAATTGCTTTTGCATAATCAAAATGACACCATAGATGACAGTCATTTTTGTGAAATCAGTACTTTAGGGGACTGGTAATTTAGATTTACAAAAATGGATATAAAAGTACTAATCCCCTTAAAACATCAGTTTAACTATCAGCAACATAAATTTACGCAATAACAAAATTAAGGTCTTTGAACAAGTAAATGTTCAGTAAATCCTCAATTTTTTTTTATTGTAAAGCATTTAAGTTAAATAATCCTGAATATTTCTTACTTTCTTGGCCACAATGTCTTGAAGGTATTTTCGAAACTCAGATGAAAATATTTATTTTATGAAGTAATATTCATCAGTACTGACATTTATTGGTTTTGTTTTAATGCAAAAAATATTCAGCTGTGTAGATGTAAAGTAAAATTGCAAAAAATTCGAAAAGTTTAGTTTTTATGATGAAAAAAATGAAGGTACACATTTGTGTACCTCAGGTCTGAAGCGGTTAAGAAAAAATGAAACACAGCAAATGTTGTTTGAAGTCAATTTCTAACCAAAATATTTATACTGACATTAGATTAAAAGAGTCTTTTATAAGGAGGAGGGAGAGAAAAGATAATGTAACTATTACCAATTTTTATAGAATGAAAGATTTATAAATAATATGTATAATAATGTATTCCTTTAAAATTGCATCATTTGTGAACAGTGACACCTCAATTATCCGAGCAATTTAGGACTGCCAATACCCCAGATATTAGAAATCTTGTTTAATAAGAAATTTTGCATTATTTAACATCTTGTAGAATAACAAATGAAAGAACATTTTTTTAATGATAACAATAAATATATATAGTTATGTTTCACAGCTCAACAAATTTAAAAAGGAAATCAATTACTAACAATAAATTTTAAAGGGCAAATTGAAAAAAAAGTTAACTATACTTATATTAAACATTAAAAGATGCATTTTCAAAAATGAGACAAAAATCTTAATATATATCCATATACAGTCGAGTCTCTATATAACGAAATCCACCGTTCCAGTAAAAAATTCTTTATATAGAGAAATTCGATGTAGAGAGAATGATGTTAAAAATCGTATTTAATGTGTGGAATTTGAACAAATATTATTTTTGATCTTTTGAATTAAGAATTTGAAATATTTAAAAGTAAATATTAACCTAACATTTTATTTCTTAATTATTTAAGCTGTTTCAAAAAAGAGAACAGACATTTATTTGAAAGCATAATGAAAATCAAATAAGGAAGACTTGCATTAATTTCAGACGAAAAAATCTGTAATTTTTTGTTATTTTGATTTTAAAATTGTTACACTCTAAAAAAATGTTCAAATTTTAGCAAGGAATGAAAAATTGTAGTTAACATTTTCCTCCATTTGAAAGCCTCTCTTATTGCCTCTCATTGATTCCTCTCTTACATGTGAATCAATCCAATTGACTCTGTTTTGTGAAGGATGTGGAAAGGTGTGTGGGAGATGTGATAAATTCGTTGGATTTAAGGGTGTTCTTAAATCAAAAAGGGCAACTTTGTGACACATGCTTTAATTTATTTTTATTCGGAAATGCAAGAAAATAGCAGGTGTTGTTATTCAGAAACTGTCTAATTGCACTCATTTTTTTGTTTTTTAAAAAACACAATAGATTTTTCATAACAATCCTTCAAAGTTGACACTTTTGAGCACATTCCCCGATGAAAGCAGAAAAACCGGTCAAAAAGCAAGAGAAAAACGGGTGATCAGGGTATCGAAATAGCTTAGAACTGGATAGGTAATTTAATTATCATAAAATGGAAAATTAAGTTCGATTCGAAATCGCTTCCATAGTCAGGCATTCCAATTTGATATCTTTCAGTTAAAAAATGGATTTGTAAATGTATCAGAATGTTTTGTGCTTGTTGAGCGGAGCAGTTGAGAACACCCTTAAAGAAGAAGGAGATAAGTAATATAAAAAAAACTCGGCACTGACGATAAAACAAAAATAAGTGATGTAAAATTGATTCCATATTACTTCGAAGCCTTTTAAAACTGAGTAAATTAAGACCAATTTATGAAAAAATTCGTTATATGGAGATTGATATTTCACTATATAGAGACTGTTTTTAATGTAATCATGTGAAAAGGGGGGCGTTCCTACTAAAAATTTGTTATATAGAGAAATTCAATGTATGGAGTTTCATTATAGAGAGACTCGACTGTATATACTTATTTAATTACATCATTTTGTTAAATTTGTATAATTTTTTTAAAAAGTTGTTTACCTTACATTAAAAAAGTCCAGGATTTTCTATCAGTGGCTGTCTGATCATCCCAATTTTTGAACAACAGAAGGCCTATCGGTGTAACATCGCTTATTTGCTCCGTCCAAATATTTTATGATGTTTGTTGGTGCTTAAGACTGTTTGTTCTCAACTGCTCTGCTCAACAAGCACAAAATTTTGTGCACATTTACAAATTCATTTTTCAACAGAAAAATATAAAATTGAAATACCTGATTATGGGAGCAATTTAGAATTGAAATGTGTTTTCTATTTTTTGATCAATAAATTATTTTTTGGTTTATAAGCATTTTTGATAATGTGACATGGTATTTTTCTGCTTTCGTCAGGAAATTCAATTCAAAATAATTTTGATAGTATTTCTTCAAACATCTATTGCATTTGCAAGAGGGAAAACGAGTGCAATTAGATAGTTTCTGAACAACACCACCTGCTAGTTTCATGCATTTTTGAGCAAAAATAAATTAAAACTTTTGTCATAAAATAGCCCTTTAAGATTTATTATCGTTCTTTAATAATTTGCCAACCAATTGTGTGTGATGTAATTATCAGATAACACATTGGGCCTGATGTTCAATAGGGCTACATGTCCACTGGAAACAAAACATTTTTCGCTTTTTACTTTAGACATTATTAATTTGTTTGTAAAATACAATTTTATTTAAATACAGATCTTTGATTTTAAACAAATTATAATTTGAAACAGTATAAAAAATTATTGAAGGTAAAAATCAAAATTAAAACAAAAGGATAGTACGAAACAATCCTTTTAACTTTACTGTGCCAAAACTATTATGTCTGTACTGTTTATTATGTCATATAATGTCGAAATTATGTCATATGACACTCATAATGAAATTTGTTGCAACAGTATAAAAGTATAAAATAGAGCCCCTTTTCATACATAATGAATAAAAATTCAAAGCCTGGTTGTTCCGATTGCAGGCATAGAAATAAACTATTTTCAATCAAGATTGGGAAAAAAAGAAAGAAAGAAAACAAAATATACGTCCTCTGGGAGACTAAGTGAAGCACAAGAAATTTGATTGTGTGATACATATCAATGCTATTTGAATTTTGCTATATATATTCACTTTTAAATATTTTTGCTATATATATTCACTTTTAAATATTTTTGCATATATTTATTTTAATTTATGTAGTGAGATTACTTACTTTTATTCTAGCCATGTGCAAATTTTGCTCACAACATTCTTTCTTGCCTTTTATTTTTCACATATTGATATTTATGTAAAAGAATGTAAGTGTTATATATTTTATACGAAATAAGTGAATGGCCATGGTTTTCGCTATCACTCGCCATTGTGCCAAATTGCTACTAAATTCTTCATTTGGCGAGTGAACAAGCGCTTAGATTTGCCAAATTCGTAGTACTCAATTTTTGCTTTTTCTTTCTTTTCTTTTTCATTTTTCATACACATGCATATACAAATATTTTTAATATATTTGTATTGAATACTTGAAATTAGATTAATAACAATCATTGTCGCAGTTATAAAAACTTAGGATATTTTAGAACGTATTGAAAAAAGGAAATACATTAAAGATAATTTTTTTTAGCGCTACACAGTGAATCTATTTTGCTAATACTTTTTTCATTTGGCGAATGTTTTTAATTTCTAATTAGCCAAATTATTAACGTTGGTCAAATGTCAGCAAGAACACTGTGAACGGCTATATTTAAAATAAATGAAATCAGAATATTTGGCAATTTATCATCTATGTCTGAGTACCATAAAACTACTAAAGATTGTTAAAAAATCATTAAATTTTGCATTTTCTTTTACTCAAAAATTGAAACTTTCCTTATTTCCTTTTATACATTTTGTTTTTTAAACTTTTGCAGTCATAATGATATTTTACTCTGAATTTTAATTAGGTTTATTTATTTATTTATTTTATTTATTTATTATTATTATTATTATTATTTTTCAGGTGCTGTCAAGGAAAAAAAGTACATATCAGGGGAGCATATTGAAGAAGTATTAAAGACATAATTATGCCATGTAAAAAAATGCAAATGTTATGTAAAAAAAAAAAAAAAAAAAAAAAAAAAAAAAAAAAAAAAAATCCGAAAATGTAAATTAAAGTTTATCAAATAATAAATGTATTTATTGTTATTTTATTTTGATGTTTTTCCCCTTAACATTGGTTCCAAATGCACATGTTTTAAAAATTCAATTTTTTAAAAATTTAAATTGATGCATTTTATAGCAACGAGTAAAGTATTTGTGTTATTATTTAGAAATATTACATCCATATTGGAATAAAAGATGTAAATAGATTCAGTTGCAGTTTTGTTATGGATTTTGAAAAAAAAAAACAAAAAAAAAACATTATTGGCATATTAAAAAAGGATTTTACTATATGTTTCATGTGCTTAATATCAAACTTTTCATACATTTACTATAAAAATTAAAGAATTCAATGGAATCGCATACATAGAAAAACTAAATTGAATAAATATATAACTTAATTGAAACAAAAACTTATTGCAATCTAAAATACAACTATGAAGAACAAAACAAGTTGTCAGGTAAGAAGTGTTAAATATCATGAAATCTGATAGAGTAAGTATTATCAAATTCTTATTATCCTGTGTTTTTATAATTGAAGCTATTAAAATTTAAAGAGAAGGGAAAATATTCTTAAATCTATCTAAAAATACAAGTTGGTTTAACGAACTTTAATAATTGATTGTGTAGTTGCTTTTGTATTTAAGAAATGATATCATGAATTTTTTTTTTTTTTTTTTCCTATCATGTATATTAAAAATTCCAAAATTTATGCTATCTTAGTGGCAATTGATCATCATAAGTTTCTTAAAGTATTAAGTTAAAGATTTTGGTTTAAGGTAAATAATATAAATAATTGATTGACAGAAATTTTTAGTAGCAAATATTCAGCAGAATGGTTACCTACATATTTTTTTTAAATGTATTTCTCAGAATTTCAATTTATAGAAGTGTAAGTAAGTTAAAAAAAAAATTCAAAGAATATTTGTTATTTGTGAATGAAGTATCTTCTTTCTGAGTTTTCATTTTTTTAGGCATATAGTAAAACATTACTTTTACCTTTTTTTTTTTTTTTTTTTTTTTTTTTTTTTTTATCTCTTTCATTTTTATAACATGTCTAATCAAGAAAAGAGAGAGAGAGAGAATTAATAAAACTACGGAAAATAAGTAAAAAAAAAAAAAAAAAAAAAAAAAAAAAAAAAAAAAAAAATCCAATAATTTTAGAATTTTGTTAACATTTGATTTAGTGCATACTCAATTTTTTCTTTTTAAGTAAAAACTTCTTGCATATTCACAATTTCATTTTTGAAATGAAATACAAAAATTTTCACATTGTACATTGTGTATTTACATAGAAAAAAAGAATGTTGAAATCTGAAATGTGTATGATATTAACCGAAAAGTATAAAGTAAATTCAATATGTTATATCAGATAATCAACAAAGAATCCTACCCAGTTATATCTCATTCATTATATACTACTTATTAGTTTTATATAAAGAATGTTTGAGAACAGAAATAATATATTTCACTTGAAATAGATTAGTATTTTTCTAGAGTTCATTTTTAATGCTTATTTTAAAATTAATATTTTTATTGTAATTTATTCATAAAGAATTATTATATGTTTGTGAAAAACAACAGCAAACAATTATATAAAAAGAAATCTAATAAAAAATGTTTTAATAAAAAAAAAGAATGATTTATAATTAAATAGAGGGGAAGCGCTGTTGCCCCATCCGTTCTTTCCAAAAGGTGCTCTGATTTTAATTAATTTTATCTTGCACAGTGGTGTTCTATTTACACATTGGTTATCTAAACATTTCTATTAAAAAATAGCCATTATCTGGGTAATTGTCCAGGCTACTAGTATCTTTTAATATGTTGCATTATACCCTCCTTATGAGATAAAATAAATAAAAATCAGAAAATCATGTAGAAATGAAACGTGGAACAATTTGCATCTTCCTCATTTTTTTTTTTTAAATCTTTATCGTATTATTTTATTATATTATTTTCTTAATGGTTATATTTGCTGTTGTTTTTACCAAACATAACTCCTAATGAATAAATCACAATCAAAATATTAATTTAAAAGTAAGCATTCAAAATGAATGCTAGAAAATTACTAATCTCCTTCAATTTTATGCCGGACAAGCAG
Organism: Maratus speculifer; assembly: GCA_964019185.1. Lineage (NCBI taxonomy): Eukaryota > Metazoa > Arthropoda > Arachnida > Araneae > Salticidae > Maratus > Maratus speculifer. Next base: position 282,190,276 of record OZ025291.1, read on the forward strand.
AGGGTGCATAATTCTATTCATTTTACCTAGTCCTATGAGCGTCCTACCGCATCCTATAAATGTCGAAAAATGACGTCCGGAGGACGGGAGTAGGTGTCGCTTTTTGCTCTCCTCCGGACGTCCGCCGGATAACTATTGGATATTATAGGACGTCCGCCGGACGAGGCTATATACTGAATAAGACGCTTATCGTATGTCCGCAGGACGAGTTTGTGCCGTATGGGTAGCTTTGCAGGATAATGGCAAGTAAAGAAAAAACGACTGTTTACGTAAGCTTGCATGCTATCTGGGTGCCTAATTTCCGTTCGTTAAATATCATAAATGCGGTAAATAACTGTTTATAATATTATTGTACACCTGAAATATATTTGTGATGTTATTTCGCTATGTGTGGATAAGATATACAAACTCACACAGACACGCTTTTTAGCCTGAAAGTGTGGAAAATTAAATTCAAATATATCGGTACTTTACGAGTTACAATCGGAATATATCATAGAAGGCGGCAGCCTTCAAGTGACGCAGCTTTAAACCTACCATCGTCATAAGGGTAGATGCGGAACTTCATATATACAGCTAACTCAACATCAAAGAAAATCGGAAAAGCCGCCTTCTAATAACTCAGCAAATATTGGTCAGAATGGTCCAATTTTTTTAATATAGTCTTATATTCCCAGTCTAATCCTACCCTATAATTTTTACATTTCTACGTGCTGTATATTTTTAGATCTCGATAACCATTTTAAAACTGAAATTGATGGTGTTTGTTCCTGATAATGAGATCTAGATAACGGGCTGGGAGATTTTATTAAAACTTATATATAATATGAATCTCTTTAAGATAGAGGTAATAAGACTTGCCTTGTTTCTAGGAAAACTCTTGTTTGTTATATATTGGTCTTGGAAAATTGGACTATATTAGCTCGCGGATTACATGTTATTCTATGGGTTAGCAGACGGAGCAGGAGTGAAAAACCTTATGTACTTATGGTCACAGTTAAAACACCCAAATCGAAGCAATAAATGTTTTTTAAACTACAAAAACATCTTATCATGTGCTTTAAAACATTCAATAAATATATACTAAATCAAATTTCTATTTATATTGCCTTTATTTTTCGTAAAAAGAAAATATTACGTTTCTTACATTGGATATTTTTGCATTTTGTGGAAAAAATATTTTGAATCCTTTTTTAAAATAGGAAAATATTTTTTAATTATACATATTCAATATACTTTCGACTTATGATTTTTTTTTAAGTTTTCAAACAAAAATTATTTTAAATTATTTGTTGTTGGAAAGTCATGTATTCATACGCCTAGGGGCGCCACTTGTCTAGTTTTGTTTTGAATCCGAACCCGAACGCGGCAAGTTACACGGAGCATTTTTCATTCAGGTAGTAATATTCTTACATAATGTCCATTAAATTGATATAGAAAATGCACGAATTAAAAAATATAAACCAGACAAGATAGAATCATTAAGTAATTTTCAGGTTTTAATAATCCACATGTTGTTTCTTGTTACGCCAATTGAATCTCGCAATGTCAATATACAACGAATAAGCTCTGCAATAAAGTTAACCGGAGAATCTTGCAATGGATTATTAATTAATACAGAATGTGTAACTTTGCAGTAAAGTTATTTGCTTGTATTTTTGAAGACTTATGGATTACAGTGTGGAGGCAGGATATATTCAAAATTTTACGAGAATGCCAGTTAAAAATCTGGACTGCATTTTGTTTTGTTTTGTTTTTTGTCAGTAATTTTGGGTGAAATGCAGTTTACTCTCCTTCGCCAAGGAACTTTTTATGTGTATTGTTTGATAAACAATTTTACCTCTATATATATTTTGTTTATTTTTTTAATTTTTTCGCTGCTTGAGCAAAGAATAGGTTTGCATTAATCATAATTAATAAACGGAAACTTACTGGCTTGCTTAAAGTATTGTTTTTAAATACAGGGTACAAAATACATGAATTTTCTTAAATCCCAGTTTATTTTATTAAAATTTGTCATTTCATGAAAATAAAATTATTGCATATCTTTTATCTTTGAGTTTAAGTGTTAAAACACTTTTCAATGTTTACATTTTAACATGTTTTGCAGATAATACATTTTGTGAATTTCACAGAGTTGACTGTATTATACTCTATTATAAGCATTCATTATGATTTCTAGTACATTATTACATTCAAATTACTCTTTTTAAAAATGTAAACAAAAGATGAGCACATTATATTTCTGCAATGTCTGGTTCCAAGTTACACACACTTGATGGACTTTACAATTTCTATATATTGCTTGTTTTAAACTTAAGTGAAATGTTGGCTAAAACATTTTCAGTTTCATAAATTATTTCAATTTGAAATATTTTAGTAATCGCTACTACTGTTATTCCGTCGACCAATTTCGCCAAATTATACATAATCACATATTTTTTTATTTTAAATAATGAAAAAACAAATAATTAGTAAAATATTAATAAAAAGTCGAAATAAAAATCAATGACATTTTAAATATACAAATTGTATTTAATGTCATTGAATGTGACATTCACAATCATCCATTATTGGAATTTAATCTTATAGTTTGGCGATAATTTTTTGGTCGACGGGATAACCTAGTAGTACCTAGTAATCTATAAAGCTAACAAGTAACATTTATACAACATTTCATTAACTCGATTCCTCTTAAGTAAATTTGAATAAGCGACGGCAAAAATCCATTGCAAGATTCTCTGGTTAACTTTATTGCAGACTTTATTCATTGTATATTAAGACATTGCAAGATTGTATTGGCATAACAAGAAACATCCATGTGGATTATTAAAACCATGAAATATACGTAATGATTCTATCATGTCTGTTCGATGGTTTTCAATTTGTGCATTTTCTTTATCAATTCTATTCTAAATAAATTCTACCTGAATGAAAAATGCTAATAACGCGTTCTGATTAAAAAAAAAAAAAAAAAAAAAAACTAGACAAGTGGCGCCTTCTTAATATGGAATATAATATAGAATGTATGAAAACTTATGAATTAGAGGGGGGAGGCAGGGTATATTCAAAATTTTATGAGAATGCCAGGTAAAAATCCTGTATTGTACTTTTTCTTGGTTTGTTGTCAAAAACTTTTTTCTCATGTCTATGAGTAAATTACTCCTTGCACCAACATAAGATTTTGTTGTCAGTGGCACAGCCAAGGGGGTGTTTTTGTGAACTACATCCATGAATAGCTAAAAAAAAGCAAATTGCATAAAAAATGGGAATTACGTCCACAAATTGCTTAATGTGAATTACGTCCATGAATCATGTAAAAAAGCGAGAATTATATTCATAAATTGTATGAAAAATGCAAATTACGTCTATGAATCGTGTAGTAAAACATAAATTATGTTCATAAATCGCTCAAAAAACACGAATTTTGGCAGCAAAAAGTTGAAACGGAAATTACCTATATAAAACGCATAAAAATAGCGACTTGCATTCATGAATTGCATAAAAAATGTGAATTGCGTTCATGAATCACTCAAAAAACGCAAATTACATCCATGAATTGCATAAAAACGTGAATTACGTTCATAAATCACTCAAAAAATGCGAATCACTTCCATGAATTGTGCAAAAAAACACGAATAACGTTCAGAAATTGCAAAAAATGCCAATTACGTCCAAGAATTGGTTAAAAAAAGCGAATTACATTCATAAATCCTATAAAAACACAAATAATGTCAATAAATCGATCAAAAAACGCAAATTTCGTCGATAAAAAGCTCAAAAGATGCATATTATGCCTATGAATCACATAAGTATAGCAAATTACGTCCATAAATCATGTAAAATGTAAATTACATTCATTAATCGCATAAAAATTGCGAATTATGTCCATGAATCGCTCAAAAAAAGCAAATTGCATAAAAAACATGAATTGGGTCCACAAATCGCTCAAAACGTGAATTACGTCCATGAATTGTTTAAAAAAGTGAGAATTACGTTCAGAAATTGTATGAAAAACACAAATTATGTCTATGAATCGTGTAGTAAAATGGGAATTATGTTCATAAATTGCTCAAAAAACACGAATTTTGGCAGCAGAAAGCTGAAACATAAATTAAGTTCATAAATCACTCAAAAAATGCGAATCACTTCCATGAATCGTGCAAAAAAATACTAATAACATTCATAAATTACAAAAAATGCGAATTAGGTCCAGCAATTGGTAAAAAAAGCGAATTACATTCATAAATCCTATAAAAACACAAATAACGTCAATAAATCGATCAAAGAACGCAAATTTCGTCGACAGAAAGCTCAAAAAATGCAAATTACATCTACGAATTGCATAAATATAGTAAATTACATCCATAAATCATGTAAAATGTAAATTACATTCATTAATCGCATAAAAATTGTGAATTATGTCCATGAATCGCTCAAAAAAAGCGAATTGCATAAAAAACATGAATTGGGTCCACAAATCGCTCAAAAGGTGAATTACGTCCATGAATTGTTTAAAAAAGTAAGAATTACGTTCAGAAATTGTATGAAAAACACAAATTATGTCTATGAATCGTGTAGTAAAATGGGAATTATGTTCATAAATTGCTCAAAAAACACGAATTTTGGCAGCAGAAAGCTGAAACGCAAATTACATCTATAAATCGCATAAAAATAGCAAATAGTGTTTTGCATTCATGAATTGCATAAAAAACGCGAATTATATTCATGAATCGCTTAAAAAACACATTACGTCCATGAAAACATGAATTACATTCATAAATCACTCAAAAAATGCGAATCACTTCCATGAATCGTGCAAAAAAACACTAAGGACGTTCATAAATTACAAAAAATGCGAATTACGTCCAAGAATTTGTGAAAAAAAGCAAATTACATTCATAAATCCTATAAAAACACAAATAACGTCAATAAATCGATCAAAAAACGCAAATTTCGTCGATAGAAAGCTCAAAAGATGCAAATTATGTCTATGAATCGCATAAGTATAACAAATTATGTCCATAAATCATGTAAAATGTAAATTACATTCATTAATTGCATAAAAATCGCGAATTATGTCCATGAATCGCTCAAAAAAAGCAAATTGCATAAAAAACATGAATTGGGTCCACAAATCGCTCAAAACGTGAATTACGTCCATGAATTGTTTAAAAAAGTGAGAATTACGTTCAGAAATTGTATGAAAAACACAAATTATGTCTATGAATAGTGTAGTAAAATGGGAATTATGTTCATAAATCGCTCAAAAGACACGAATTTTGGCAGCAGAAAGCTAAAATGCAGATTACGTCTATAAATCGCATAAAAATAGGGAATAGCATTTTGCATTCATGATTTGCATAAAAAACGCAAATTACATTCATGAATCGCTCAAAAAATGCAAATTACGTCCATGAATTGCATAAAAATATGAAATATGTTCATAAATCACTCAAAAAATGCGAATCACTTCCATGAATCATGCAAAAAAACACGAATAACATTCATAAATTGCAAAAAATGCGAATTACGTCCAAGTGTTGTGTAAAAAAAGCAAATTACATTCATAAATCCTATAAAAACAAAAATAACGTCAATAAATTGATCAAAAAACACAAATTTCGTCGACAGAAAGCTGAAAAAATGTAAATTATGTCTATGAATTGCATAAAAATAGCAAATTATGTCCATAAATCATGTAAAATGTAAATTACATTCATTAATCACATAAAAATTGCGAATTATGTTTATAAATTGCTCAAAAATGCAAATTACATTCATAAATCGCATAAAAAACACGAATGATGACCATGAATTGCCCAAAAAATGCGAATTACACCCAACATTAAATTAATTTGCAGAAAGTTTTTGGTTTTATACAAGTCTGCCAACAAGAACCTACAAGTTATCCTGAAACCCATTCTAAACCAACAAAAATTTAATGGAAAGATAAATTTGTCCAAGAAAGACAAAATAATTTCCATTGACATACATTGACCAGAATCGAAAAATTCCTATTGAAATCTATCCTATACACTCCAAAACCAGAAAGAAAAAAATCCCTCCAAGAGTAACTCAATCTATCTGCTGCAAAATAAAATACATTGAAATGCAACTGAACAAGAACCTGAAAATTACATTTGAAATCAAACCGAAACCAGATTCAACCCCCCCCCCCCCCCCAAAAAAAAAAAAAATCCACCCATATCTTGATTTGGGAAAGAAAACTTAATTTCCATAGATACGCGTGGTCAGAAATCTGAAAATTCCAATTAGTCTATGGGTTAGCAAACCTTAATTCGATCTGAAAAAAAAAAAAAAAAAAAAAAAAAAATTCTGACAATACACACTGACAAGCAGAGTTGTATAATATAGACGCACGCCATGTGCAGAAAATTTTATGAAGAAACAATTTTTATTTATTTATTTCGACAAAGAATTGCATAAAAAAAAAAAGTATCTCAACAAAGAATCATGTAAAAAAACCCAACATTTCGACAAAATACCACGCGAAAAACGTGAATTCCGTGCAAAGACCGCAATAAAAACATTAATTCAATCCATGAATCGCATAAAAAATACGAGTTCCATGCATGAATCGCATAAAAATGTGAATTACATGCATGAATCACATAAAAAATGTGAACTACATCCATGAATCGCTAAAAAAAAAAAAAGTAAATTGCATAAAAAATGGGAATTACGTGCAGAAATTGCTTAAAATGTGAATTACGTCCATGAATCATGTAAAAAAGCGAGAATTATATTCATAAATTGTATGAAAAACGCCAATTACGTCTATGAATCGTATAGTAAAACATGAATTATGTTCATAAATCGCTCAAAAAACACGAATTTTGGCGGCAGAAATCTGAAACGGAAATTACCTCTATAAAACGCATAAAAATACCGAATTGGATTCATAAATTGCATAAAAAATGTGAATTAAGTTCATGAATCGCTCAAAAAACGCAAATTACATCCATGAATTGCATAAAAACGTGAATTACGTTTATAAATCACTCAAAATATGCAAAAAAACATGAATAACGTTCATAAATCGCAAAAAATGCGAATTACGTCCAAGAATTGGTTAAAAAAGCAAATTACATTCATAAATCCTATAAAAACACAAATAATGTCAATAAATTGATCAAAAACACAAATTTCGTCGACAGAAAGCTCAAAAAATGCAAATTATATCTACGAATTGCATAAATATAGCAAATTACATCCATGAATCATGTAAAATGTAAATTACATTCATTAATCGCATAAAAATCGCGAATTATGCCCATGAATAGTTTAAAAAACGCGAATTGGGTCCACAAATCGTCAAAACGTTAATTACGTCCATGAATTGTTTTTTAAAAAGTGAGAATTACGTTCAGAAATTGTATGAGAAACACAAATTATGTCTATGAATTGTGTAGGAAATCGGGAATTATGTTCATAAATCGCTCAAAAAACACGAATTTTGGCAGCAGAAAGCTGAAACACAAATTATGTTCATAAATCACTCATAAATTGCGAATCACTTCCATGAATCATGCAAAAAAATACTAATAACATTCATAAATTACAAAAAATGCGAATTAAGTCCAACAATTGGTAAAAAAAGCGAATTACATTCATAAATCCTATAAAAACACAAATAACGTCAATAAATTGATCAAAAACACAAATTTTGTCGACAGAAAGCTCAAAAAATGCAAATTATATCTACGAATTGCATAAATATAGCAAATTACATCCATGAATCATGTAAAATGTAAATTACATTCATTAATCGCATAAAAATCGCGAATTATGCCCATGAATAGTTTAAAAAATGCGAATTGGGTCCACAAATCGTCAAAACGTTAATTACGTCCATGAATTGTTTAAAAAAGTGAGAATTATGTTCAGAAATTGTATAAGAAACACAAATTATGTCTATGAATTGTGTAGTAAAACGGGAATTATGTTCATAAATCGCTCAAAAAACACGAATTTTGGCAGCAGAAAGCTGAAACGCAAATTACGCCTATAAATCGCATAAAAATAGCGAATAGTGTTTTGCATTCATGAATTGCATAAAAAACGCAAATTACATTCATGAATCGCTCAAAAAACACAAATTACTTCTATGAAACGCATAAAAACGTGAATTACATTCATAAATCACTCAAAAAATGCGAATCACTTCCATGAATCGTGCAAAAAAACACTAATAACGTTCATAAATTACAAAAAATGCAAATTACGTCCAAGAATTGGTAAAAAAAGCAAATTACATTCATAAATCCTATAAAAACATAAATAATGTCAATAAATCGATTAAAAAACACAAATTTCGTCTACAGAAAGCTGAAAAAACGCAAATTCTGTCTATGAATTGCATAAAAATAGCAAATTACGTCCATAAATCATGTAAAATGTAAATTACATTCATTAATCGCATAAAAATTGCGAATTATGGTCATAAATTGCTCAAAAATGCAAATTAAATTCATAAATCGCATAAAAAACATGAATGATGACCATGAATTGCGCAAAAAATACGAATTACACCCAACATTAAATTAATTTGCATAAAGTTTTTGGTTTTATACAAGTCTGCCAACAAGAACCTACAAGTTATCCTGAAACCCATTCTAAACCAACAAAAATTTAATGGAAAGATAAATTTGTCCAAGAAAGACAAAATAATTTCCATTGACATACATTGACTAGAATCGAAAAATTCCTATTGAAATCTATCCTATACAATCCAAAACCGGAAAGAAAAAAATCCCTCCAAGAGTAACTCAATCTATCTGCTGCAAAATAAAATACATTGAAATGCAACTGAACAAGAGCCTGAAAATTACATTTGAAGTCAAACCGAAAGCAGATTCAAATCCCCCCCCCCCCCCAAAAAAAAAAATATCCAACCATATCTCGATTTGGGAAAGAAAACTTTATTTCCATAGATATGCGTGATCAGAAATCTGGAAATTCCAATTAGTCTATCTTAAACCTAATCTGAACCTGAAAAAGGAAATTCCATACAACCGGAGCCCAGTATCTATACAGGACAAAATATTTTCCATTAAAGCGCAACCTGACCAGAACTTGAAAATTCCATTTGAATTGAACCTGATTGAAACCTGAAAAAAATTTCCATCGAACCTTAACCTAATCCGGAAAAGAGAAAATTATTTCTGCCGATACACACTGACAAGAGTCTGAAAGTTAACATGAAACCTAATCCAAACCCGAAAAGGAAAAAACAATGGAAACACAAGTCTGTCCAAGAAAGACCAAATAATTTCTGTCCACATACACTGACAAGAATTTCAATTGAAATCTATCCTAAACCCAGTTCAAACACTACCCCCCCCCCAAAAAAAAAAAAAAAAAAAAAATTCCAATTGTAACCCAATTTATCTGCGACAAAATAATATACTTGAAATGCAACTCAACAAGAACCTGAAAATTCCAATTGAAGTCAATCCGAAACCAGATTCAATTCCTCCCCCCCCCCCAAAAAAAAAAAAATTTAATCAAATCGAGATTTTAGAAAAAAAAGAACAATTTATGTCGATATGTATTGACCAGATCATGGAAATTCCAATAGAAGTCTATCTCAAACCCGATCAGAATAACCTGAAACCCAATCTAATCCCCCCCCCCCAAAAAAAAAGTAAAATAAAAAAATTAGGAAATAAAAATCTGTTCAAGAAAGACAAAGTAATTTTTGTACCCATCCACTGACCAGAATTGAAAACTAGTATTTGAAATGCAACTCGGCAAGAACCTGAAAATTCCAATTCAAGTCAAACTGAATCGAAATTCAAACCCGAAAAAAAAAAAAAAAACAATTATCTAACCAAATCAAGATTTTTAGAAAAAAAAAATTATGTAAATACGTACAGACTAGAGCATGGAAATTTTAATAAAATCTTAAACCCGATACAAACTCCTCCCCCTCCCTTATATAACTAACAAGAAGCCTTGATGACCCCACAAAATATAACTAACAAGAACGAAGAGTCATGCATACTGCATCGATTATGATGCATTTTCTGACTCATTCTGAATATTGTAAACTTATTGTCATTCATGTACAATAATTTTACCATTCTGTGCAAAAAAACAAAGCATAATTAACGAGAGTAAAAAATTTTCCTTTAACATGTTTATATACAGTAGACTCCCTCAAATCCGCACAGCTTGGGACTAGAGGTTGTGCGGATTTTAGAATTTTGCAGATTTCTGGTCATTGCTTTGTTTACGTTTTTTAAACAGTAATTTGAGTGCAATTAATAGTGCATTCAGGACTATAATGAATACTTACAATATAATAAAATGTTAAAATAAGTAATAAATTAAAATAATAAAAATTTAGATAATTTTCAAAATGATTAAAATATTAAAAGCAAAGATCAAGTTAATGATCAATAGTGTATGATTAAATATTCATTATAAAAATTAAATATATTTTTCCAAAATTATTCAACAAAACTTGCCTCATAAAAGTACATTACTAATTCACATCAAAATCATAAAATAAGGATTTTTTTTTTTAAAGTTTAGCCAGGCTTAGTAACCAAAAAATCTTGATTAATGCATAAATATATTTGGTAAGAAAATTGTGATTACCAGTGATATCTGCAATATCTTGATTTTTTTTTTTTAATTTTTCTTCCTTCATGAAAAAAAAAAAAAAAACATAAATAGAGTATTATTGAGAAAATTAAAAATTAAAAAATATATGGAATTGATACAAAATTAAAAAAATCACATTTTGTCCAAATATCCAATCTGAAAGTTTCATTGTTTACATCCATAAAGTATGTGCGGATTTTAGAGAGTTGCGGATATCTGGTTTGCGGATTTGAGGGAGTCTACTGTACTTTCCATTTTATTCTGAATGCTTTAAACCTATCAGTTTCATCTTTGTACAGTAATCTTCCCATCCAAATCTCTCCCCCCACCCCCTGTTAGTTTATGTATGTTTTGTGCAAACAGCAAAAAATAAATAAACTAACAAGAATAAAAAGTTACACATACAGTATAGATTATGAAACACTTTCCAACACATTTTCATTATTGTAAACCTATCATTTTAATCCATTTGCAGTAATTTTACCACTCTATATAAAGAACAAATCATAATTAACAAGAAAGAAAAACCTGTGTGCACCATAGATTATTAAACACTTTCCAGCATATTCTGAATATTGTAACGGATATAGTCTTAATCAATCTGCAATATTACCAACCTATACAAAGGTTGAAACATAATTAACAAGAATCATGCACGCAGCATAGATTATGAAATACTTTCCAGCACATTCTGAATATTGTATTCCTGATCATTTTAATCCATCTGCAGTATATGTATCATCATGTGTAAAGAATAAACATAGTTAACTAGAATGAGAAATGATACAAACAGCATAGATTATGAAATCCTTTCTTAGAAATACACTGCTGAATGTACATTACTTTCTTATCTTATACTAACGTACTTTACTACAGAGTTGTTTTTAACGAAATCAAGTAGCACAGCATATATTAATAATAAAATATGAAATATCTTTTTTTAAGTGGGTGGGGGAGGGGTAATTAAAGGTGATCAGAAATCATGAAAATGAATTCTTTGCATTAGTCTTTAATTTTTTGTTTTTATCTTTTTATTATTAACCTAAAAAAAGCACTGATATCAGTACAAAAAACCCTGAACGGGTTAAAAGCTTGTGACGCAGCACTTTATCTTATATATCTAAGAATTTTAAATTTGGGACTTAAAACTAATGATATCAAAATTTATGTGACGCTATGCTATTAATTAATATATACATATATTAAAATTTATTCATTAAGATTTTATCAATTACATCTTTCATAAATTCAAAATATGAATCTTAAAAGATATGATATCAAAATTTAAGTGACGCCTTGACGAGGCTTTAAACAATGTTTTAAAATTCCATTTATTTATTTATTGTCTAAATACATTTTCATATCTAAACAATACTTTTCATTTTCCAATACACTGTTAAATACATCACTTTCACTGAATATATATAATACACTGAAATGTATTTATTTGAATAAATAGATTTATCTTTTGGGCTACGCTATCCAAAATCAAAAATAACATTTAAATAAATAGTTTTTGCGTCATTGTATCTATTTGCATCTATTTAACTTACTTTGGATACAATGACGCAAAAAATATTTATTTAAATGTTATTTTTGATTTTGGATAGCGTAGCCCAAAAGATAAATCTATTTATTCAAATAAATACATTTCAGTGCATTATATATATTCAGTGAAAGTGATGTATTTAACAGTGTATTGGAAAATGAAAAGTATTGTTTAGATATGAAAATGTATTTAGACAATAAATAAATAAATGGAATTTTAAAACATTGTTTAAAGCCTCGTCAAGGCGTCACTTAAATTTTGATATCATATCTTTTAAGATTCATATTTTGAATTTATGAAAGATGTAATTGATAAAATCTTAATGAATAAATTTTAATATATGTATATATTAATTAATAGCATAGCGTCACATAAATTTTGATATCATTAGTTTTAAGTCCCAAATTTAAAATTCTTAGATATATAAGATAAAGTGCTGCGTCACAAGCTTTTAACCCGTTCAGGGTTTTTTGTACTGATATATATACAGTTGAAGAAAAAGTCGAATAACGCATTGATGCTTCATTTACCAACTAAAATATTATTGTAGTCTTGTTTGTGGGTGAAATTTGCATTCTACCCACGTCATTGTTATTTTATATTCAATAATGTTTCTGCTATAAAAATTTGAGATTTGTATTAAAATAAATTTGATTCTGAAATGTAATTTCAATATCATAGATTTATTACGAGATTTCAAAATAGTAAAAAAAAAGAATATTGCCCAGTTATACTGACAGCATTGAGGTCACAGGCTACGCATACTAATTGTACATTACAGCCTTATATTTTCAAGGGTTAATTTCGTTGGAAAAAAAATTAAGAAAGGGAAACAGCTCTCTCCTTTCCTCTTTTTTATACTTAATCATTAAACCTCTTAAACTATCAAGAACATGCTTTATCATATAAAATATCTATATCCAAAATCCAGAGAAAATCGGATAATTCTTAATAAAAACCCATTTAACATTTATATAAATTAAGAGGAGCTATCCCCCTCTGTAACGAACTGTCGAATATTGCGAGTACATTTAATGCACTCATTAGGTCGCTGGTTCAATTAATACTACTAATAGTACTTAAAAATTCTTTATATACAAACTATTTACACATTATTTACATTTCGAATAACGAATACAGATCTAGCGAAACACACGATAGGTCCGCAAAAGATCGCCGAAAACAAAACAATAACAAACGATATTTCATTGTTGCCAAAACGGCAAACCTAAAGTACAGTAGAATGCGCCAAGGAGACGCACGGCATCCGAGGTTATGGTGAAGCCGTTACAAAAGAATGCGCCATGGAGACGCGATATACAAGACTGTGGTGAAGCCGTAACATACCGGCCCCCGTTGATATGTGCCAACATTCAACAATAATACTAAATGTAACAACAAACAATTGCAAATAATAGAAATTTCAATTCTACAATCAATAATACAGTATTTTCGATAAAATACAATATACTTCTTCAATATTATTACTTAATGTATTACTTAATATAAGTTTACCAAAATGCAAAATAGATAAGTTATAATACAAACAATAATTACACTTGAATAGTATGCAAGATAGTTATCAAATTAACACTCAATAAATGTAACAATCTAATAAATTTAGCAAGTTAATAATAGTTAATCAAGAATATATACAGACGAAGACACGTAAATTTACACTTATGTTATACAGTTAAGCTACACAAATTATGCAGCTAAGAATTAAAGCAAATTTTAAATCTCAAATGAAATTGCTATACATAATAAACAGTTCAATACAAATATACAATAATGGTAACTATAATATAATTATTTAAATCTTTCAAAATAACAGAATTCATCAATTCTCTAAAGGAAGTGGGCAAACTTTAGAGACACACCTCGTAACTATACCTGTTGATGTTTTTATATCTAAAACTTTTTTGTCAGATCCATATATTACTTTAATGACACGACCTAATGCCCATTTGTTACCCAATATTTTTGCCGGACATGATGTAACAATGATTGTGGCCCTAAATGGAAAAATTTGGAATGAAAATAATCAAAAATCATTTCACTTATTTTATGATCATGTGGTAACACTATAGGGTGTTTCCTCTCATAGGTCAGACTGGAATTATCTAAACGACCTCCAACTCTAATTAAATTATCGGAATCTATATAAGGATTTAGAAATTTGAGTTTACTGTTACCTGAAAGGCTCCTCTGGTTTTTCATATGCTTAAGCTCTTCAGAGAAGGCTGAATACTGTACCTGTTTAATCAGAAAAATTTCTCCAAATCTCAATTCACTTACAGATAAGGCACCACTTTTTTTCTCCTTACCCTTTCGACAATTATTTAGAAATCTAAAAATATAACTAGTAATACGAATTAATTTCAAAAAATTATTAGTTAAAGAGAATAAACAATTATAAAAACAATGTTCAGTTCTAAGTAAAAAGTTAGTGTTATTTTTTGTTCTAAATTCGGATTCATAGTCAGTGTTGTTTTCCAGTTTTACTGGATAATCTTCTGCATATTTAATTCTGTCCCGAAGAAAATTTGGTCCACTAAACCAAAATTTGCAGTTGGTCAGTTCTTTAGCATCTAGACCTCGAGATAGGACGTCAGCAGGATTATTTTCCGATGATACTTGTTGCCACTGATAAGAGTCCGTGAGGTCTTGTATAGCAGCCACTCTATTACTCACAAATGTTTTCAATTGGTGGGGAGATTTTCTAATCCATGCCAGTGATATTGTGGAATCACTCCAGAGAAGAACAGTTTCTATTGGAATGTCAAGTGACGGTACAACTTTATGCATTAATTTTGCTAAGAGAAGACATAAGCACAGTTCAAGACGAGGGATTGTCACTGTTTTTATGGGGGATACTCTAGACTTGCTACAGAGTAAATGTGCATCAGGAGAACCTTCAGTTGGTATATACTGGATGTATATGGCGGCTTCATATGCCAAAGAAGAGGCATCTGCGAAGCCATGTACGATTATGCGCTCTTCACGGAAAACAAATCTAGGAATTTTTAAATTTTCTAATTCTGAAAGAGTGGAAACAAATTCACTCCATTCTTTCGCTATGGAATCTGGTAATGGCTCATTCCAATCTATCTTAGCTAGCCAGGTTTTCTGCATGAAGATCTTAGCTCTTGTTACTACAGGGCCAATTAATCCGAGTGGATCGAAGATTTTTGAAATCAAAGAGAGAACATCTCGTTTGCTATACAATTCCTTGTTATGAATCTTTAATTTATACAGAAAACAGTCACTTAAAGGTTCCCAGAGAACACCCAAAGTTTTTACTGAACTACAATCTGTTTAATCATCGAAATTATATTCGGTGGCAGCCATAGTATTAGGTTCAAGTAATTCTCGGTGGTTTGCACACCATTTGTGCAATTTCATATTTCCACGGTTCAAAAGTTCAATCAATTGGGACTTTAAAATTTTCGCCTTTTCGAGAGTCGATTCTCCGGAAAGAAGGTCGTCTACATAAAAATCTTTTAAAACGACTGACGATGCTAGAGGTAAGTTTGGTTGTTCATCAAGAGCTAATTGTTTAAGAGCACGAGTTGCTAAATAAGGAGCATTAGATGTCCCATAAGTAACTGTATTAAGCTTATAAGTATTCACTGGCGCGTTCATACTGTCCTTCCACAAGATTCTAAGAAAGTCTCGTTGGGATGGATCAATTAATACCATTCTATACATTTTTTCTACATCCGCTGTGAATGCATATCGATGTTTTCGGAAACGTATCATAATTAAGAATAATTCTTGTTGAGGAATTTTTCCTTTTAAAAGAATGTCATTCAATGACAAACCAGATGTCGTGGGCGTTGAAGCGTTAAAAACGACTCGCAAGCGTGTTGTACTTTTTTCTGGCCTGTAGACCCCATGATGTGGTATATAATAAAGGTTCTTTACGGGTTTTGATTCTTCTACTAATTCCATATGATTTAAGTTTTTGTATTCTTCCATAAATTCCGAATAGAGAGGTTGTAAGTTCGAATCCCTATCTAATCGGTGCCAAACTTGATCGAGCCTTTTTTCGGCTAGTTTTTTGGATTCTCCTAAAAGTGTAGCATCCTCCATAGGCATGCTAACAACATACTGACCATTAGAAGTTCGATAATGAGTCATTTCAAAATGATTTTCGCAAAATTTCTCTTCATTACTAAGTGGAGAACTAGAATCATTAATATTTTCGATTTCCCAAAATTTTCTTAAGGATTCGTCTATTTTTTCATTGGTTAATAAACCACAATATTGCTAATCATCTGAGGAATTATTCACGACACCGCTAGCAACATATCCGAACACTGTTTCTTGAAATAACAAATTTTGAGATGAGCTGCGAATTTTACCAGATTTTAATAAATCGAAGAAACATTGCGCGCCGAGCAACAGGTCTATCCTCCCAGGGATATAAAATTCAGCATCTGCTAACTGGATATTTGTAGGAATATCAGCAATTTCTATACGAATAGGTGTAAGTGGGGTTATTTCTGTAATTTTTGGCACTACAAGAAATTCCAGTTCCCTTGTGAAATCTCTATTTTTATTTGAAATCACAGTTTTAATTTTATAATTTAATGTTGTGGTTGTGTTATTCAAACCCGATATTGGAGCAAAAACCTTTGATTTCTTTATACCCAATTTCTTTGCAAATTCAAGCGACACACAATTTATTTGGCTACAAGAATCTAAGAGAGTTCTTGCCTGAATAAAATTACCTTTATTTGTTTTTATGTCAATAACTGCAGTTGACAAGATAACAGTTTTATTTGAAGCGAATAAGCAATTAGAAAGATTTTGTGAGACTGAAGGCGTCGGACTTGATTCTGGGCGACGTACTGTCTGATCAGCACCTGGTTTTTGGAAATGAGTTTCATTACTGGAACCGATTTCTTTATCTCTATGTAATAAAGTGTTGTGAGGGGATTTGCAATGTTTACATAAATGTTTCGAAACACAGTTAGCTGCTAAATGTGATTTGTTAAAACATATGAGACAAAGTTTATTTTTTTTAACAATAGCAAATCTTTCACCAAAATTCATATTTAAGAATTTATTACATTTATATAGGGGATGAAATGAGTCACAAATAATACACTGTTTTTCAGAACTTGTATTTACTAAAAGGGATTTTGATTTTATTTCACTAGAAATTTTTGGTCTAGCTAAATTGCTTCTATTTATGCTTTCGAGCGATTGGCTTCTTTTTTCTAAAAAGTCCATTAAATTGTCAAAACTAGGAACTTCAGAGGTGTTTATTGACAATTCAAATTGTTTTCTCGTTTCCTTATCTAGTTTTTCTAAAATTATAGTTGTAAACAAAATGTCAGAAAGGTTATTTCTCTCGAATCCTAAATTATTTAGAGCCCTGATATTTTTGTTTATAACATCTAACAAACGCCTTAATTCTTTAGATGATTCATGTGTAATTTTTTCAAAATCTAGCACAGCCTTTAAATGTATATTGACAACTATTCGTTTATTTTCAAATCTATTTTCTAACGCTTTAAATAACGAATCAAATGTATCATCTGGAGTTTCTAATAATTTAGCCTCATTTCTTAGAGCGGAATGTAAATAATGTAATTTTTGAACATCAGTCAATTCTTCATTATTCGTAACAATATTATTAAACTCTATTTTAAACATATTCCAATCTTCATATCTTCCACTAAATAGCGGAAGAGGTATATCAGGAAGTTTTATTTTACAATTCCTTATCTTTAAATCTGAATTTTTAGTTTCTAATTTATTAGAATGTAATAATTGATTGAAACTTACCTCTAGCTGTTCTACTCGTTCTTCCATTTCGACGAATGAAGCATCAATTTCTGATAAATCATGATCTTCTGGTGCTGTTATATAATAATCACGACGAAGTACATCAATATTTGTAGACAGTTTTTGAAGATTCTTAATTTTTGTTTCAATTTGAATTCTAGACAGTTCATCAGTTTTTTCATTTACAGAATTTTCTAATCTTGTTAACTGGGCTTTTAAAGAGCCTCTAGTCCTATTCAAGCTAATTAACGAAGCCATTTTAATTCAAATAGAACAAGGAGAACAAGTTCGAATTAAAAACGAAAGTCCTACCGGCGAGCGGACCAATAATGTAACGAACTGTCGAATATTGCGAGTACATTTAATGCACTCATTAGGTCGCTGGTTCAATTAATACTACTAATAGTACTTAAAAATTCTTTATATACAAACTATTTACACATTATTTACATTTCGAATAACGAATACAGATCTAGCGAAACACACGATAGGTCCGCAAAAGATCGCCGAAAACAAAACAATAACAAACGATATTTCATTGTTGCCAAAACGGCAAACCTAAAGTACAGTAGAATGCGCCAAGGAGACGCACGGCATCCGAGGTTATGGTGAAGCCGTTACAAAAGAATGCGCCATGGAGACGCGATATACAAGACTGTGGTGAAGCCGTAACACCCTCTTTTATACTTAACCATTAAACTTCCAAAACTATTCAGAGATTTGAACGAAATCTGACAATTTTGCTTGAAAAACCCCTTTATATCAATTAAGGGGAGGGACATTAGAAACCCCCTTTCCCCCTGTTTATACTTATTCAATGAACACCTAGTAATAGTCACGAAATTGCATTATCAAAATGATCCTATATCTAAATTTTTGAACGAAAAATGTTAATTCTGCATGAAAAACCCATTAAATCAATCAAGGGGAGGGGCATGAGCCCCCCGTTACCCCTCTTATACATTTCGAATGAACACCAAAAACTAACCAAGGAAGCGTCTTATCCGGATATACCTATATACAAAATTTCAAGTGGATCCGATATTTTTATCATGAGTTATCGCGTTACGCACGAACGTACGAACATACATACAGAATGGGCGGGCACATAAGCTCTCAGGCTATGATAACCGGTGAGCTAAAAACCACACAGAGTAAATCTTCTTACCACTGTTGAATCTGAAATCGTCAGATTTAAATGTTTTAGATACTTTCACTCATTATATTAAAATTCATTTACGTAAAAAAAAAAGTATTTTTGTGAAAGCTATGTAATGTAAAGTTTTACACAGTCTCTGCATTTCATGGGATATTTAGAAAAATGTTCTTCATGCTATAAAAAAATAAAACACTTTCTTGTGAAACCAAAAATTACTGCATTATATTATTTTACATTTTTGGAAGTGTCAGCGTTTCCGGCACCCAATTTTTATTGCTATATTTTAGTTTAGTTTTCAGTATTGTAAATGTTTTTACTATTTATAACAATACAACAGGTATCAACCAATTTATCCATCTGTCTACCTATACTATTTATTTAACTATCTATTTATTTACATATTTATGTATATATATATAACCATTAATTGTATTGCAATATATGAACCATTTGAATTTAGTAAAAAATTACCACATTAAACATGGGGAAAAAAATAAATAAAATGAATACAAATGGAATTTGTAAAACCAAAGCAGAATTGTCAAGCCCCAAATACTTTGGAACTAGAAATGAAATGTGTGGTTTCATTTTAATATTAGCCATGAAAAAGCAAAATAATACGAATTTGGGGCTTACCAACACACATAAAATCAAAATTAAATGAAGAAATAACATGAAAAACAAGGCACATAAATTACTTAATTGGAAAGAAAAACGAAAAGGGAAAAAATATTAACATTATCGTACACATGATAATAATAAATTAATAGCAACCAATTAAAATCTTACACTATAAGAAAACTACTTTCTTCGAAAAAAAAAAACAAACAACAACAGCAACAACAACAACAACAAAAAAAAACACCATAACTCAAAACCTACATGAATCGGGTATAATCTCTCAAAATGTGATGTTAAAATCTGATTTTTAAATTTCTTGATCAAAATCAGGCCGTTGATTTGTTTAATGTCCTTTAAACAGCGCATTTAATAGAAACCACTGTTGTCTACAAAAAGAAAAGAAAATGAAAATTTCATATTTACCTAGATATAGAATTACCTAGATCATAATCTAGCTCAGTACGTCTTTCCCACATGCCAGATTTCTTGTATTGAATAAGATTGATTTAACCCTTTCCGGCGCACTACTCTTTAAAGTTGAAATTTAAAGAAAAAAAAAATTAGGCAATCTATTTAGGCCTAGAGGAGTACACAAATATAATTTTGTAAAGATTGCACAAACCATTTTAATTATACAGCTGTTGCCGAAGTGGTAACACCGTGCAAGTACAGCATTGATAAGCGCAGTGAGAAGAGCATTGCTGTGAAGCGCTTATTAGAATAAAATATTTTACCAATTATTTAAAAAAAGTAGAATTTGATGTCTGTGGTGCTGCCATCTAGAACTCATAAGAAAGATTTAAAGTAGCCATTAAAGTTGTTTTTGAAATATTCACGGAGTTTTTGTGTCTCTAAATAGGGGGAACTTTAGGTATTTCCGATCCGGCAATACTGAGCCGGAATAGTTAATTGGGGTTCCTTACAAACAAGTGCTATCTCTGTCGGTTGGGTCGGCCTTAAATCATGTGATATGATGTAATGAACTTCGTCTGAACAGCCAATAGCTTCCAATTCCTTTAATGAAGTTGCTGTGGTGTAACACCCACACTTGGTTGAACTTCTTTTTTCATAATTTGGCTTTAGGTCAGACTAAAAGAACATAAATATTTAACAGTTTGCCTAATAGATTGTCCGTTAATAACACGACATCCATAACACTTTAAAATCTTTTATGTCCGATTTTTTTTTTTCAATTTCCAGAAAAACATGACTTTTACGTTAGTAGTGTTAATACTAGCTATCAAAATAGATTCAATGATGTTTAACAAATACGTCAATGACTTAACCCTTTCCGACACGGGCAAAATCTGTTAACAGAATGAGAAATTAACGACTGACACCGTAATTCAAAAACGGATTTTTTAGATATTGTGAAATCCTTAATTTAAACTTTTATTGTAAAAGCAAAAATTTACCAAAATGTCATTGGTGCAGTTTACAAGTTTGAATTAAAGTTATGTATCCCAGACCGGGCACAGTGTGCCGGAAGGGGTTAAATATGAGGAATGTAGTTTACTCCATAAGAATCCATTTTCATATGAAAATAGACAAAATAAGACTTTTTGGAGATATTTGGATGTATCGAATTACAACAAAATTTTCTAATATTTTTGGAATTTTATCGCACATTATTCCTTCAGAAAAGTAACTGATATTTTTAATTTACAGAGTGAAAAATGAATTAATATAAAGAGTGAAAATATGTTTAAAATAAAAGAATTGCCAACGATGCAAAGAGAAATAAGCAAATTATTATTATTATTACTATTATATAAAGTCAAAACGTAAATGAAATCATAATAAAAAATGAATAGACATATACTGTCATTACTACATGTAGATAGTAACAAAAGTAAATGATAATACAGAATAATACTCAGTGAAAAGATATGTACTATTAATAGTCCGCCAGACCCGAATGGGCTAATAACATTCTTCGATGATTTAACCTCTTCAGATTTTCTTCAATAATTACGCATGTTTTCTGTAAAAAAATTTATTAATCAAATAGGATAAAATAGTAGAAATTATTACGGAACAATGTAAGAATTAGTTGGCGCCACGAGTCAATCTACCTCGTGTTCAAAGTGTCTACTAGTTTCATAACATACTTATTTTTAGAAAACGGAAAATATAATCTTCTAGTATAAACAATCTAAGTAAATCAAATAACGAGTAAGGAGGATTAATTATACATTAAAGAAAACTACTCAAGATAAATCGCTATTATAAGTATCAATACAAAAAACCCTTAACGGGTTAAAAGCTTGTGACGCAGCAGTTTATCTTACATCTCTAAGAATTTTAAATTTGGGACTTAAAACTAATGATATCAAAATTTATGTGACGCTATGCTATTAATATATATATATATATATATATATATATATATATATATATATATATATTAAAATTTATTCATTAATGCTTTATCATTTACATCTTTCTTAATTTCGAAACATGAATCTTAAAAGTTATGATATCAAAATTTAAGTGACACCTTGATGAGACTTTAAACGATGTTTTAAAATTCTATTTATTTATTTATTTATTATCTAAATACATTTACATATCTAAACAATACTTTTCATTTTCCAATACACTGTTAAATACATCACTTTCACTGAATATATATAATGCACTGAAATGTTTTATTTGAATAAATTGGCTTATCTTTTGTGCTACGCTATCCAAAATCAAAAGTAACATTTAAATAAATATTTTTCCACCATTGTATCTAAACTAAGTTAAATATATGCAAATAGATACAATGACGCAAAAATATTTATTTAAATGTTACTTTTGATTTTGGATAGCGTAGCACAAAAGATAAGCCAATTTATTCAAATAAAACATTTCAGTGCATTATATATATTCAGTGAATGTGATGTATTTAACAGTGTATTGGAAAATGAAAAGTATTGTTTAGATATGTAAATATATTTAGATAATAAATAAATAAATAAATAGAATTTTAAAACATCGTTTAAAGTCTCATCAAGGTGTCACTTAAATTTTGATATCATAACTTTTAAGATTCATATTTCGAAATTAAGAAAGATGTAAATGATAAAGCATTAATGAATAAATTTTAATATATATATATATTAATAGCATAGCGTCACATAAATTTTGATATCATTAGTTTTAAGTCCCAAATTTAAAATTCTTAGAGATGTAAGATAAACTGCTGCGTCACAAGCTTTTAACCCGTTAAGGGTTTTTTGTATTGATATCATTGCTTTTTTTAGGTTAATGATAAAAAATAAAAATAAATAAAAGACTAACGCAAAAAATTCATATTCATGATTCATTCGTCTTTAATTACCCCTCCCCCATCCACTTAAAAAAAAGATATTTCATATTTTATTAATGTGTGCTGTACTACTTGATTTTGTTAAAAACAACTCTGTAGTAAAATAAGTTAGTAAAAGATAAGAAGGTAATGTACATTCAGCACCAAACATCTCAGAAAGGGTTTTATAATCTATGCTGTATGTATCATTTCTCATTCTTGTTAACTATGTTTATTCTTTACACATGTTGATACATATACTGCAGATGGATTAAAATGATCAGGGATACAATATTCAGAATATGCTGGAAAGTATTTCATAATCTATGCTGCATGCATGATTCTTGTTAATTATGTTTCAACCTATGTATAGGTTGGTAATATTGCAGATTGATTAAGACTATATGCGTTACAATATTCAGAATATTCTGGAAATGTTTCATAATCTATGTTGCACACATGTTTTTCTTTCTTGTTAGTTATGATTTGTTCTTTATATAGATTGGTAAAATTACTGCAAATAGATTAAAATGATAGGTTTACAATATTGAACATGTATTGAAAAGTGTTTCATAATCTATACTTATGCGTAATTTTTCATTCTTGTTAGCTTATTTATGTTTTCCTGTTTGCATAGGGTGGGAAGATTACTGTACAAAGATGAAAACTATAGGTTTAAAGTATTCAGAATGAATTGGAAAGTATCTAAACATACTGTATGCAAAAATTTTTATTGTCGTTAATTATGCTTTGTTTTTTGCACAGAATGGTAAAATTCTTGTACATGAATGACAATAAGTTTACAGTATTCAGAATGTGTAGGAAAATGCATCATAATCGATGCAGTATGCATGATTCTTTGTTCTTGTTAGGTTTTTTTGTTCTTTGCACTGGGTGGAAAAATTACTGTATATGGATGAAAATAGTAGGTTAATAGTATTCAGAATATGTTGGAAGTTGCATCATATTCTATGTTGCACACATAACTTTTCGTTCTTTTTTTTTTTTTTTTTTTTTTTTTTTTTTTTTTTTTTTTCCTTTACACATTGATAAAATTATTGCAGATGGATGAAGGCATTTAATTAAATCAGGCTTATATTAAAATTGACAATATATATTCTAAATTAATCAATGTACCTATCATTTGTACAAGAATGTCCTGATTGGTAATTGCCCCGGTGTAATTGATAATTACAATGTTCCCAGGGTAGTTACCGAGAATCAAAAAATTTTAATTAAGCAAACTTTAAATAATATTTTAATCAAAGCCTATATTTTATTGAATAGAAACATGGTGAATCATTAACCATGCTAAATTTGGTCACATCTATTGTAAATATTAAAAAGATATTTAGATGTTAGTGTTTTTTGATCAGGAATTACCCCGGTCCACCCTATAAGTTTCATACTTCAATTAGGAAAATATTTAACTGACAAAGAAAGAAAATCAGGACTCTCTTATTTATTAAATATTTTCATTTCATATGAAACTTTCCATTCTTGGGCGACTTAACTTACAAATAAACTAACGACTATAACGACTATACTATAACGATATACTATAATGACTTAACTAATATATTTTTATTGAACATTTCAGTCACTAAGCATAAAACATGCAAAGTACATAAATTTAAACATTTCATGTTTTTTAGATTTAATTTTTTTTTTTTTAAACATAATTTTATGAAAAAAGCAGACAGCTATTAAAAAATATTCCATATTTTCTTAGGGTTTCTTGCAGTGCAATACATCAAAAGTCTTTTCTAGATTTTCAACATTGTACGTAATATTTTGACGACTTGAAATTTTTTTATTTTTTTCTCATAAATCATGTAAAATAACATTTATCCATTAAGAACCACATTTGATTTACTAAACTGCTATAAATACAAATTCCAATTGAAATCTACCCTAAACCCGAAAAATTTAAACCAGATTCAAATGGAATTTTCAGGTGGCATTTCAAAATATATTATTTTGTCACAGGTAAAAAGGTTCTAATTAGAAGTTTTTTTTTTTTTTTTTCTTGTGTTTTTTTCAATTGGGTTAAGGATAGATTTCAATAGGAATTTTCAGGTTCTGGGTAGTGCATGTTGACAGAAATTAATTCGTCTTTCTTAAACAGATTAATGTTTACACTGATTTTCATTTCAGTTCAAATTGGGTTCTTGTCAATGTGTATCAGCAGAAATTATTTTTCCTTTTTTGGATCAAGTTAAGATTTCATAGATTTTTTTTTTTTTTTTTGGGGGGGGGGGGGGAATGTTGGAGTGAGTTCAATTCAAATGTAATTTTCAAGTTCTGGTCAGATTGCATTTCCACAGAAAATATTTTGTTCTGTGCAGGGATTGGATTTAAAATAGACTTCAATCGGAATTTACAGCTTCTAGTCTGTCCGTATCAATGGAAATTACATTTTCTTTCTCGTTTCAGGATATGGTTGGATAAATTTTTTTTAAGGTTCAAATCTGGTTATGGGTTGACTTGAAAAGAAATTTTTAAGTTCTTGTTGAGTTACATTTCAATCTATAATATTTTGTTGCAAATAGATTGACTACTGGAGGGATTTTTTTTTTTTTTTTTTTTTTTTTTTTTTTTTTTAGTGTTTGGATTGTGTTTAGGATAGACTTCAATTGAAAATTTCCGGTTCTGGTCAATGTATGTTTTTTTTTTCGGGTTTGAATCTCGATTCAGTTTGACTTGAATTGAAATTTTCAGGTTCTTGTCAAGTTGCATTTCAAGTACTAGTTTTCAATTCTGGTCAGTGGATGGGGACGGAAATTTTTTTTGTCTTTCTTGAACAGATTTATATTTCCTAATTTTTTTATTTTACCTTTTTTTTGGGGGGGGGGGGGGTTGGATTGGGTTTCAGGTTAAGAGTTCGGATCGTGTTTGAGATAGACTTCTATTGGAATTTCCATGATCTGGTCAGTACATATCGACATAAATTGTTCTTTTTTTTTTTCTAAAATCTTGATTTGATTGGATATTTTTTTTGAGGGGGGGGGGGGAATTGGATCTGGTTTCGGATTGACCTCAAATGGAATTTTCAGGTTCTAGTTGAGTTGCATTGCAAGTATATTATTTTGTCGCAGATAGATTGGGTTACAATTGGAATTTTTTTTTTTTTTTTTTTGGGGGGGGGGGGGGTAGTATTTGAACTGGGTTTAGGATAGATTTCACAGGGATGAAAGTGCATTAAAGCTATTTTGGAGCAGCTTTGGAGCAGCAAAAATCGAATTTTGGAGCAGTAAAATCGATTTTTGTAGCAGCAGAAATCGGATTTTGTAGCAGCAAAATTTTAATTTTGCAACAACAAAAGCTGTTTAGGAGCAGATTGAAATATTCTAATGCTTAATAAACCCATAACAATTATAATAACTGCTATCTTGAAAAAAAATTGTTACATTTGAAAGAATAAATACTCAGATTAAATTTCTCACACATTTTAGACCTTTTGGTGCAATTTGCGGTTTTTCGCGATCTTTTAACATATTCACGCTTTTTCACAATCTTTTGACCCTGTTTGTTTGTTTTTTAACTAGATTTGTGAGTTTTTTTTATGACCTTTTGATGAAATTTGTAAGTTTTCTGATATCTTCTGACGAAACCTTTTTATGAAATTTTCGGGGTTTTTCACACGATATTTTAAAGAGATTAACGTTTTTTTTCCCCATGATCTTTTGGTCGTATTTTTTTTTTTTTTATGAAGTTCGATATCCTTTGACAAAATTCGCATGTTTTTTGTGATTTTTTGACGAAATACGCTTGTTTTTCGGAATCCTTTAGAGAAATTTGCGGGGTTTTTTTCGGCATCTTTTACAGAAATGAACGTTTTTTCATGATCTTTTGACTGTGTTTTATTCTCTTTTTTTCATGATATTAACGATTCTTTAGGAAAACTCACGTTTTTCTCGCGATCCTTTGATGAAATTCGAGTGTTTTTCGCGATTTTTCGATAAAATTTGCGTGTTTTTCGCGATCTATAGTCGAAATTTGCATTATCTATTGTCGAAATTCGCGTCTTTTTTACGTTCTATTGATGAAATTCGAGTGTTTTTCACGATCTATTGGTGAAATTCGAGTGTTTTACACGATATATTGACGAAATTCAAGTACTCTTCGCGATCTTTCGATGAAAATTTGCGTGTTCATCGCGATTTTTTGACAAAATTCGCGTGTTTTTCGGAATCCCTTGGAGAAATTTGCGGTTTTCTAGCGATCTTTTCCAGAAATTGTTTTTTTTCACGATCTTTTGGCTGTGATTTGTTCAATCTTTTTTGATATAATAACGATCCTTTAGCAAAACTCGTTTTTTTTTCTCGGGATCCTTTGTTGAAATTCGAGTGTTTTTCGTGATTTTTCGATAAAATGTGCATGCTTTTCGCGATCTATAGACAAATTTTTCATGATCTATTAATGAAATTAAAGTGTTTTTCACTATCTATTAGTGAAATTAGAGTGACGAAATTACTGATCCTTTGACAAAATTCACGTTTTATTATTTCGAGATCCTTTAACAAAATTCGCGTATGTTTTTTGAAATGCTTCGACAAAATTTGTGATTTTTCCGCGATTTTTTTGCCGAGATTTATGTTCTTTTCCTTCAGTGTTGAATTCAGATGTCCCCCCCCCCGGAACTCTATTATGTCCCCAGCGGAGCTACAGAAGTCCCTCCCGGAGAAAAGTGTCTGAATTCAACACTGTTTCCCCTTGCGTTCTGTTCATGTTTTGACAAAACAGCAATTTTTTTTGACAAAATTCTTTTTTTTTTTTTTTTTTTTTTTTTTTGTAATTGTTTTACAAACATGTAGCGGATATTCATATGCGCTTTCATTCTGTTTTCGGTTTTGCCGTCTATCGGCAGGATTCGTCGAGGAGCAAAATAATTCACCAATGACACAGGAAAGACACAGAACAGTAAGATAATTTACAGAAAATATGTACAATACATAAGACAAGGGCGATTCTGGGTGAAACTTTATTTTCGGAAATCGACATTGCATTTTCAGAAATCGGTGGCGAGAGTGCATTTTCAGAAATCGGTGGCGAGAGAAAGGGGGGGGGGATACCGCGGGTTATCCACCCCCCGGTAAAGGGGGATCTTCAGACGAAATCAGCGATTTATCTGCGATATTTGAGCAAAATCGGCGAATTATTGCGATTTTTGACGAAATTGGCGGTTTTTTTGCGACCTTTTGACGAAATCGGCGTTTTTCCGTGTTTTTTTTTTTAATGAAATCGGCGTTTTTCGATGATTTTCAGACAAAATTGGTATTTTTACGCGATCTTTTCTCGAAAATGGCGTTTTATCTCAGCGACCTTTTGACGAAATCGGCGTTTTTCCGTGTTTTTTACTGAAATCGGCGTTTTTTCGACGATTTTTAGACAAAATTGGCATTTTTACGCGTTCTTTTCTCGAAAACGGCGTTTTATCACCGCGATCTTTTGACAAAATCGGCGTTTTTTTCGTGATCTTTTGATGAAATCGGAATTTTTTTTTCAATATCTTTTGGCAAAATATTTTTAAGCGATCTTTTATCGATAACGGCGTTCTTTCCCGCGATCTTTTAACGAAATCGGCGTTATATCAGCAATCTTTAGACGAAATCGACGTTTTCCCGCAGTCTTCAGACGTAATGAGCTTTTTATCTACGATATTTGGTGAAATTGTCGTTTTTCGCGATCCGCAGAGAAAATTCGCATTTTTAAGCGATCTTTTGACAAAGTTCGTTGACAAAAACATTGACGAGATCGCCGTTTTTCCACGAAATATTAACGAAATGTGGGCTTTTTCAGCGATCCTTTCACGAAGTTTGCATTTCTCCGCAATTGTTTTTTCCGCGCGCAAAACCGCACAAGTTTGCAAATATGTGAAACTGATAACCCAATTTCAAATTTTCGTAAGAGGATGCCTTAAATTTTCGGAAATTTCGGACGAGTATCATCCCTGTCATAGGAGGCGAACTGCAATTAATTGGGAATAAACATATTATGGCAGCCAATATCTGCCATTCGTCTCTAGTCTCCCCTAAGGCTCCTATATACTCGGGCTGAATCACGCCTCCATTTAGTTTCCAAAACGGTTGCCTGATTTGGCGTCTTATCGCGTAGATGGCGAGGCAAGTAATTTTAGTTTCTCAATCTCTCTCACGGGAAAATATAAGGCATTTAAAATTGGATAAAATAATAACGTGTAGGTATGCTTTTGTATAATGCTATATTAGAATTAAAAAATTATTTCCATCAATTTATTTTTATTTATATGTTTTACATGCTTATTTAAGAAAGAAAATATAAATGGAACTAATTCTAAATTTGATTTAATGTGAGTATAAATATATATTCACATACATTAGACTGATTTTATTATTATTATTTTTTTTTCACAGTGAAATTATGATTAATATTTTTTTTTTTAATAAAAAAGCTTCAAATGCTAATATTTTTTGCTATAAATTAGTAAATTAAGGACACAGTTTTAACGAATTAGTCGTACGTAAAATAATTTCTAATTAAAAATTTAAAAAATGAAATAATTTAAAAAGGAAGAATGAAATCCTTCCATGTTTCCGGTTTCTTTTAATTTCATCTTAACTCGCCCCCCTTCCCCCTTAATCCCTAAAAGATTCAATCAAATGCTTAAGATTTGTAAAACTTTTTTCATTTACTATCTTGCCCTTTTATTACTTTATTGCAACAACAAATAATCAACTATTTAAATCTCCACCTTTCGAAATTACCGATTTCGCCCCCCCCCCAGAAACAAAGCACTCAAAATGTAAAATAATTAAACAATACTGTTTCATTTTTTTTTCTGTTCTATTTGGAATTTTATAGTAATTGTAGATAAATAATATATTGTTAAATGAAATGCCCCTCCTTTACGCCAAATAAATAAATAAATAAAATAATACTAATAATAAAACATGACACCTCCTCCATTTTTAGCTTAAAAATTATAAATCTTTTATATTTATAATTTTTCTAATGCTTTTGATATTTTTCTAAACAATAAATTTATAATCATAAAATCCCACCACTCTGAATTTTCGGCTTTTTCCTTTTTAACTCCCCCCCCCCACCCGCCTTTTCCTCCGCAAAAATATAATATCTTTTTCACTTTCGATTAAAAATATCTCTATTCTTTATTATTAATTATTTAAATCTCTACCTTTTTAAACTACCGCTTAATTACCCCTTCCCCCAAACTGAGAATTCAAAATATAAAACAATTAAATAATACTTTTTCATTTTTATTTTTCTATTCTATTTGGAATTATATTGTAATTGTTGATAAATAATAAATTGTTAAGTCAAACACCCCAACCCCACGCTAAAAGAATAAATAAATAAATAAAAATAATAAATAAATAATAATAAATAAATAAATAATAAAATATGCCACATCCCTCATTTTTATCTTACAAAATTTAAAATCTTTAAAACTCATGATTTTTTCTAATATTTTTGTTATTTTTTTAACAATAAATTTATAATTATAAAATCCAACCTCCCTCTGAACTTTTGGCTTTTTCTTTAACTATATCTCCCCCTCCCCTCCTTTTCTTACGCCGCAAAATATAATATCTTTTTCAATTTCGATTTAAAATATCTCTATTCTTTACTTCTTAAATATTAAATGAATCCAACCATTTAAATCAATACCTGACACTCTAAAAATAAAAAATAAATAAAAATAAATAAATGAATAAGCCGAAAGTTGCATAAATGAGGGAACGGGGAATTCTTGTCTTTTCTCACCCGTCTGGTATAAAATACGACATCAGCTTCGAAAAACCGGTTTGTTGTATACAAGCGATTAGGTTGGCGCGATATTTGGCGAAGTTCTCCAATCCAGATCTATTCTTTTAAGTATTTATACACAAATTACTCCCCTTTTTTTCATTTATATGGAAGTTAAATACTCTAAACCCATTCCTGAACAGGTCAGAATAATTTTCTGCTAAACAATCGTCCATTTTTAACGATTTTGAAGCCTTAAAGTCATTCAAACGTTTCTCGCTCCATAGGAATCAATGGGAAACAAACGGTAACTGGGAAACAAGATGCTTGACGATTCAGCCTGAGTTACAGGAGCCCTAGTCTCCCCCAACGCGCGCGGTGTACGTCACATGACGTCCCGCTCCGAACTCTGCAATCGGTTGCGATGAAAATGAACGTAGGATGACTCGAGGGAAAAACAACTTGCGGTCGTTTGCGGAGCCACGATAAAACTTCACAAAACATCACGTGTTTTTCGTGACCGAATACGCATGTTTTTCGCAATTTTTCGGCGAAATTTGCGCGTTTTTCGAGATCTTTTCAATGTGTCTTTGTTTTTTGACGAAATTAATAGTCTGAAAAAAGTTATTTGTTGTTGTTCCCTGGATCGACGAAATCGCGCTAAATTTCGTTTTGGCACCAAGTGCCTTTTGGCGCAGGTTTGGTGCAAAATTGAAAAAAATAGCTGTTTTGTAGCAGTTTGGCGCAGAAAAGCGGTTTCGGCGCAGTCTGGCGCAATTGGCGCAGATCTTACATCCCTGATTTCAATTGAAATTCTTGTCAATGTATGTGGACAGAAATTATTTGGTGTTTCTTGGACAGACTTGTGTTTCCATTGTTTTTTCCCTTTCGGGTTTGGATTAGGTTACATGTTAACTTTCAGACTCTTCTCGGTGTGTATCGGCAGAAATAATTTTCTCTTTTTCGGATTAGGTTAAGGTTCGATAGAAATTTTTTTCAGGTTTCGATCAGGTTCAATTCAAATGGAATTTTCAAGTTCCGGTCAGGTTGCGCTTTAATAGAAAATATTTTGTCCTGTATACAGGACATAGATATTGGGTTCTGGTTATATGGAATTTCCTTTTCCAGGTTCAGATTAGGTTTAAGATAGACTAATTGGAATTTTCAGATTTCTGATCACGCGTATCTATGGAAATTAAGTTTTCTTTCCCGAATCGAGATATGGTTGGATAATTTTTTTTCTTTTTTTTTGGGGGGGGGGGGGAGTTGAATCTGGTTTCGGTTTGACTTCAAATGTAATTTTCAGGTTCTTGTTCAGTTGCATTTCAATGTATTTTATTTTGCAGCAGATAGATTGAGTTACTCTTGGAGGGATTTTTTTCTTTCTGGTTTTGGATTGTATAAGATAGATTTCAATAGGAATTTTTCGATTCTGGTCAATGTATGTCAATGGAAATTATTTTGTCTTTCTTGGACAAATTTATCTTTCCATTAAATTTTTGTTGGTTTAGAATGGGTTTCAGGATTACTTTTAGGTTCTTGTTGGCAGAGTTGTATAAAACCAAAAACTTTCTGCAAATAAATTTAATGTTGGGTGTAATTCACATTTTTTGCGCAATTTATGGTCATCATTCATGATTTTTATGCGATTTATGAATGTAATTTGCATTTTTGAGCAATTTATGGACATAATTTGCAATTTTTATACGATTAATGAATGTAATTTACATTTTACATGATTTATGGACGTAATTTGTTATATTTATGCGATTCATAGACATAATTTGCGTTTTTTGAGCTTTCTATCAACGAAATTTGCGTTTTTTGATCGATTTATTGACGTTGTTTGTGTTTTTATAGGATTTATGAATGTAATTCGCTTTTTTTACCAATTCTTGGACGTAATTCACATTTTTTGCAATTTATGAATGTTATTCGTGTTTTTTTATTTTTTTATGCAATTTATGAATTCAAATACTTAAGATTGAATCTAGTTTCGGAATGACTTCAAATGGAATTTTCAGGTTCTTGTTGAGTTGCATTTCAAGTATATTATTTTGTCGCAGATAGATTGGGTTACAATTGGAATTTTTTTTTTTTTTTTTTTTTTTTTTTTTTTTTTGGAGGGGGGGTAGTATTTGAACTGGGTTTAGGATAGATTTCAACTGAAATTCTTGTCAGTGTATGTGGACAGAAATTATTTGGTCTTTCTTGGACACACTTGTGTTTCCATTGTTTTTTCCTTTTCGGGTTTGGATTAGGTTTCATGTTAACTTTCAGACTCTTGTCAGCGTGTATCGGCAGAAATAATTTTCTCTTTTTCGGATTAGGTAAAGGTTCGATGGAAATTTTTTTCAGGTTTCGATCAGGTTCAATTCAAATGGAATTTTCAAGTTCTGGTCAGGTTGCGCTTTAATGGGAAATATTTTGTTCTGTACAGATATTGGGTTCTTGTTATATGGAATTTCCTTTTCCAGGTTCAGATTAGGTTTAAGATAAATTTCCAGATTTCTGATCACGCGTATCTATGGAAATTAAGTTTTCTTTCCCGAATCGAGGTATGGTTGGATAAATTTTTTTCTTTTTTTTTTTGGGGGGGGGGGGGAGTTGAATCTGGTTTCGGTTTGACTTCAAATGTAATTTTCAGGTTCTTGTTCAGTTGCATTTCAATGTATTTTATTTTGCAGCAGATAGATTGAGTTACTCTTGGAGGGATTTTTTTCTTTCTGGTTTTGGATTGTATAAGATAGATTTCAATAGTAATTTTTCGATTCTGGTCAATGTATGTCAATGGAAATTATTTTGTCTTTCTTGGACAAATTTATCTTACCATTAAATTTTTGTTGGTTTAGAATGGGTTTCAGGATAACTTTTAGGTTCTTGTTTGCAGAGTTGTATAAAACCAAAAACTTTCTGCAAATTAATTTAATGTTGGGTGTAATTCGCATTTTTTGCACAATTTATGGTCATCATTCATGTTTTTTATGAGATTTATGAATGTAATTTGCATTTTTGAGCAATTTTTATACGATTAATAAATGTAATTTACATTTTACATAATTTATGGACGTAATTTGCTATTTTTATGCAATTCATAGACATAATTTGCGTTTTTTCAGCTTTCTGTCGACGAAATTTGTGTTTTTTGATCGATTTATTGACGTTATTTGTGTTTTTATAGGATTTATGAATGTAATTTGCTTTTTTTACACAATTCTTGGACGTAATTCGCATTTTATGCAATTTATGAATGTTATTCGTGTTTTTTTGCACGATTCATGGAAGTGATTTGCATT
The DNA here is from genome assembly GCA_964019185.1 of Maratus speculifer. Classification (NCBI taxonomy): domain Eukaryota; kingdom Metazoa; phylum Arthropoda; class Arachnida; order Araneae; family Salticidae; genus Maratus; species Maratus speculifer. The sequence goes on from OZ025291.1 coordinate 282,224,379, forward strand.
TTTTGAGTGATTTATGAACATAATTCACATTTTTATGCGCTTCATGGACGTAATTTGCATTTTTTGAGCGATTCATGAATGTAATTCACGTTTTTTATGCAAATCATGAATGCAAAACGCTATTCTTTATTTTTATGCGATTTATAGTCGTAATTTGCATTTTAGCTTTCTGCTGCCAAAATTCATGTTTTTTGAGCGGTTTATGAACATAATTCCCATTTTACTACACAATTCATAGACGTAATTTGCGTTTTTCATACAATTTATGAACGTAATTCTCACTTTTTTACCAATTCATCGACGCAATTCACGTTTTGAGCGATTTGTGGACGTAATTCGCATTTTTTTATGCAATTCGCTTTTTTTTGAGCGATTCATGGACAAAATTCGCGATTAATGAATGTAATTTACATTTTACATGATTTATGGACGCAATTTGCTATTATTTATGCGATTCGTAGACATAATTTACATTTTTTGAGCTTTCTCTCAACGAAATTTGCGTTTTTGGATCGATTTATTGACGTTATTTGGGTTATTCTCTGCAATAGTGCAAAAAGTTTTCCCCAGCCATATAAATGCTCTAAATTTCATTTTATTTTTATTTATTTATACTTTTATTAGAAGGTCTAAAGTTTGTTTATTAGGGGCAGGGCGTAAAATTTAAAAATAAACAAATTTAATATTTAAAAATGTAAGATATATCATGCAAATATCATTCCCTCACCTCTCCCCTACCCATACTACCATACTTTACTGCCTGATTTTTTCCATTCAGAAATAAAAATAATTAAAAACACCCAAAGCAAAATAAAGTTCTTAATTGGTACTTTACAAAAAATAATAAAAATATTATTTTTTACTATAATTATGTAGTCTACTCAATCAATTATATGTCTCCCCATGTTAGACCATCATTCCCTCACACCTTACTATTATCGCAAATATCCTATTACTAAAGATGAGCAGCAGTCTAGCATTCTTCACAGAGAGGAAGCTAATTTGAGTACTTGTCAATCCAGCAACATAAATTGGTGGTATAAGTTTTTGTTAATTTTCTAGAAATTTTTTTCAATCAGAAAATTGGGGAGTATTTTTATTAGCAGTCATTCCCTCACACAAAATGCTAAATTTTTAGCAATTTTCAAAATTTTTAATTTTATCATACATTATATATTATATGTTCTTCTTTAAGGAATCAGTTTGGTTTTTTCCATAATTTTGCATTTTTCATGACAATTAGTAAAAAATCTTAATTTCATCATTCCCTCACTCGTCATTCCCTCACATTTATTGTTATGAGTTAATGATAAAGTGAATGGGGAATATGACTTTTGTTTAAAATTTTATGACGATTTCTGCTGCTATTAAAATCTTCAATAATTGACCAATTACTAGCAATTTATCCAATTTTTATGAAAATTTACCTATGTAACATTCAAGTCAGATTGCTTGGTCAAATTTGCAGTATTGTAGAGAATAACCCATTTGTGTTTCTATAGGATTTATGAATGTAATTTGCTTTTTTTACCAATTCTTGGACGTAATTCGCATTTTTTGTAATTTATGAACATTATTAGTGTTTTTTTGCACGATTCATGGAAGTGATTCGCATTTTTTGAGTGATTTATGAACGTAATTCACGTTTTTAGGCAATTCATGGATGTAATTTGTGTTTTTTGAGCGATTCATGAATATAATTCGCCTTTTTTATGCAATTCATGAATACAAAACACTATTTGCTATTTTTATGCTATTTATAGATGTAATTTGCGTTTCAGCTTTCTGCTGCCAAAATTCGTATTTTTTGAGCGATTTATGAACATAATTCTCGTTTTACTACACAATTCATAGACATAATTTGTGTTTTTCATACAATTTCTGAACGTAATTCTCACTTTTTTAAACAATTCATGGACGTAATTCATGTTTTGAGCGATTTGTGGACCCAATTCACGTTTCTTATGCAATTTGCTTTCTTTTGAGCGATTCATGGACATAATTCGCGATTTTTATGCGATTAATGAATGTAATTTACATTTTACATGATTTATGGAGGTAATTTGCTATATTTATGCGATTCATAGACATAATTTACGTTTTTTGAGCTTTCTATCAACGAAATTTGCGTTTTTTGATCGATTTATTGACGTTGTTTGTGTTTTTATAGGATTTATGAATGTAATTCGCTTTTTTTACCAATTCTTGGACGTAATTCCCATTTTTTGCAATTTATGAATGTTATTCGTGTTTTTTTGCACAATTTTTTTATGCAATTAATGAATGCAAATACTTAAGATTGAATCCGGTTTCGGATTGACTTCAAATACAATTTTCAGGTTCTTGTTGAGTTGCATTTCAAGTATATTATTTTGTCGCAGATAGATTGGGTTACAATTGGAATTTTTTTTTTTTTTTTTTTTTTTTGGGGGGGGGGTAGTATTTGAACTGGGTTTAGGATAGATTTCAATTGAAATTCTTGTCAGTGTATGTGGACAGAAATTATTTAGTCTTTCTTGGACACACTTCTGTTTCCATTGTTTTTTCCTTTTCGGGTCTGGATTAGGTTTCATGTTAACTTTCAGACTCTTGTCGGTGTGTATCGGCAGAAATAATTTTCTCTTTTTCGGATTAGGTTAAGGTTCGATGGAAATTTTTTTTCAGGTTTCGATCAGGTTCAATTCAAATGGAATTTTCAAGTTCTGGTCAGGTTGCGCTTTAATGGGAAATATTTTGTCCTGTATAGATATTGGGTTCTGGTTATATGGAATTTCCATTTCCAGGTTCAGATTAGGTTTAATATAGACTAATTGGAATTTCCAGATTTCTGATCACGCGTATCTATGGAAATTAAGTTTTCTTTCCCGAATTGAGATATGGCTGGATAATTTTTTTTTTTTTTTGGGGGGGGGGGAGGAGTTGAATCTGGTTTCGGTTTGACTTCAAATGTAATTTTCAGGCTCTTGTTCAGTTGCATTTCAATGTATTTTATTTTGCAGCAGATAGATTGAGTTACTCTTGGAGGGATTTTTTTCTTTCTGGTTTTGGATCGTATAAGATAGATTTCAATAGGAATTTTTCGATTCTGGTCAATGTATGTCAATGGAAATTATTTTGTCTTTCTTGGACAAATTTATCTTTCCATTAAATTTTTGTTGGTTTAGAATGGGTTTCAGGATAAGTTTTAAATTCTTGTTGGCAGAGTTGTATAAAACCAAAAACTTTCTGCAAATTAATTTAATGTTGGGTGTAATTCGCATTTTTTGCGCAATTTATGGTCTCATTCATGTTTTTTATGAGATTTATGAATGTAATTTGCATTTTTGAGCAATTTATGGACATAATTCGCAATTTTTATGCAATTAATGAATGTAATTTACATTTTACATAATTTATGGACGTAATTTGCTATTTTTATGCAATTCATAGACATAATTTGCGTTTTTTCAGCTTTCTGTCGATGAAATTTGTGTTTTTTGATCGATTTATTGACGTTATTTGTGTTTTTATAGGATTTATGAATGTAATTTGCTTTTTTTACACAATTCTTGGACGTAATTCGCATTTTTTGCAATTTATGAATGTTATTCGTGTTTTTTTGCACGATTCATGGAAGTGATTTGCATTTTTTGAGTGATTTATGAACATAATTCACATTTTTATGCGATTCATGGACGTTATTTGCATTTTTTGAGCGATTCATGAATGTAATTTGCGTTTTTTATGCAAATCATGAATGCAAAACGCTATTCTTTATTTTTATGCGATTTATAAACGTAATTTGCATTTTAGCTTTCTGCTGCCAAAATTCGTGTTTTTTGAGCGATTTATGAACATAATTCCCATTTAACTACACAATTCATAGACGTAATTTGCGTTTTTCATACAATTTATGAATGTAATTCTCACTTTTTTACACAATTCATCGACGTAATTCACGTTTTGAGCGATTTGTGGACGTAATTCGCATTTTTTATGAAATTCGCTTTTTTTGAGCGATTCATGGACATAATTCGCGATTTTTATGCGATTAATGAATGTAATTTACATTTTACATGATTTATGGACGTAATTTGCTATATTTATGCGATTCATAGACATAATTTGCCTTTTTTGAGCTTTCTATCAACGAAATTTGCGTTTTTTGATCGATTTATTGACGTTATTTGTGTTTTTATAGGATTTATGAATGTAATTCGCTTTTTTTACCAATTCTTGGAAGTAATTCGCATTTTTTGCAATTTATGAATGTTATTTTTTTTTTTTCACAATTCATGGAAGTGATTCACATTTTTTGAGTGATTTATGAACTAATTCACGTTTTTATGCAATTCATGGATGTAATTTGCATTTTTTGAGCGAATCATGAACATATTTCACATTTTTTATGGAATTCATGAATGCAATTCGCTATTTTTATGCATTTTATAGAGGTAATTCCATTTCAGCTTTCTGCCGCCAAAATTCGTGTTTTTTGAGCGATTTATGAACATAATTCATGTTTCACTACACGATTCATAAACGTAATTTGCATTTTTCATACAATTAATGAATATAATTCTCGCTTTTTTACATGATTCATGGACGTAATTCACATTTTAAGCAATTTGTGGACGTAATTCCCATTTTTTATGCAATTTCCTTTTTTTTTAGCGATTCATGGATGTAGTTCACATTTTTTATGCGATTCATGCATGTAATTCATATTTTTTATGCGATTCATGCATGGAATTCATATTTTTTATGCGATTCATTGATTGAATTAACGTTTTTATTGAGGTCTTTGGACGAAATTCACATTTTTCGCGTAGTATTTTGTCGAAATGTTGGGTTTTTTTTACATGATTCTTTGTTGAGATATACTTTTTTTTTACGCAATTCTTTGTCGAAATAAGTAAATAAAAATTGTTTCTTCATAAAATTTTCTGCACATGGCGTGCGTGTATATTATACAACTCTGCTTGTCAGTGTGTATTGTCAGATTTTTTTTTTTTTTTTTTTTTTTTTTTTTTTTTTTTTTTTCAGATTGAATTAAGGTTTGATAGAATATTTTTTAGGGTTTGGATGAGGTTCAACTCAAATAGAATTTAAACCAGGGTTCGCCAAAGTGGGCCCAGCCCGAAAAAACCCATCAAAAACCCATTTGTGGGTTTTTTCAAATTTTCTCGTGTTTTCACAATTGTATCATTATTTAATCTAAGATATGAGAATGGAAAGATAAATGCCAATTTAAATATATTTCAAACTAACCATATTTAAAAGAATTTCTAAGTATTGATAAAATGACCATAAAATAAATTAGTTTGTAAATAAGGAAGATTTTCATGGCTATATATTTTAAAATGCATCCAAGTGCTTTTAAATCTTAATGCATACCTAATGATGGTGCTTGAAATGTGATCCCCATCCTGATTGCTTGTATTGTTATAGCTTTTAAGATTAATCGTAACATTTATTATCCTGCTTCAATGTTCAATGAAAGTTTATACAGTAATTTTCAACACAAAAATGGTGACAGATTATACAGGGTTCCCAGCATCATGAAAATCTCAAAATATACAGGAAAAGTCAGGGAATTTACAAATAATTTCTAAAAAAGTCATGGAAAACATTTGAGTGAAAAAATGAAAAATGACACAAAATTCATTAAACAGTTGGGGAAAAAAAAAAAAGATTGAAGTATGATTGCAGAAAAAAATTGCTAATTTTGGCAAAAGATTGTGAAAATAAGTATCAAATTTTGCTGTATGCTCGTTTGGTCAGAGAATTTTTCTAAAAAAAAAAAAAAAAGAGTGAAAAAGTTTTAGTATAGTACTTTAATAATTTCATTGTTAAAATTATTACTAATAATTAATTTTTGTAAAAGCAAATTATAATGTTTATTATTGTCATAACCTTTTAACCTTTAACCTCATAAACTTTTTGTAATCAATTAGTTATTTTAAATTGTATTTAGTAGTATAAGTACCTTGTTTTCAAACATTCTGAACCATATTTCTTTAACATAAATAACCTTGATAATATCCAAAAAACCCTAATAAAATCCAATCTAAAATGTATCCAGATACTTTAAAAGATTGCTTACAGATGGCATACAAAAGCAAAACTAAACTAGTAAAAGTGTATTGCATTTACGATCTAACTTTATAGATATGACTGACATTGACTTTTAGATAGATAATCCAATTTAATACTATTGCAATATAAATGTTGCTTAAATTGTAGTATATATATATATATATATATGTGTGTGTGTGTGTGAATTCTATTTTTTTCTTCACAAAAATAAAAATATTTACATAAATGTTGCTGCTTTAAACTGATTTCTATTGAAGTAAATGAAAGAAATTGCATAAATTAGACTGTTTAATTTAAGATTTATATAAAGAAATTAAGTTGCACTTGACTTAATATATCATTCTTCCAGTAATCTAGTTCTATGAGATACAAAATAATCTTTTTAACTATATTTATATTTTCTTTTTTATATATTTATTTTTATTGCTAATGTATACTTAATGCAAAATTATACCTTTGTTTCATTGATAAATGAAAAATTTAGGTACTATGCATGTGAAAATTAGAAATGTGAAGAGTTCTCTAAAAAATTTTGATAAAACCCGAAAAAACACGGGTTTTTTCAAAAAAGCCCGAAAAAACCCGGGTTTTAGACTACTGGGCCCAGTGGGTTGGGCTTTTTCAAAAAAACCCGGGTTTTTTCAAACCCTGATTTAAACAATTACATTTTAGAACTGACAAAACTAAAAAATTTAATTATTTATCGCCCATTATTAGCTGTTAGTATTTTAAAATATTTACTTGTTAGTGTGTTAGTAACAGTAACTTTACATTATTTGAATTAAAAATTTTTAATTTCTTGTATTAAATTGAATTTTAAACATGTTTTCTTCTTAGGTATGTTATGCAATTTATTTAAATAATGGATTCAAATTTATTTGAGGATTTTGTGTTCATAAGTAAAAACAAGGCCTTTTTTTTTTTTTTTTTTTTTTTTTTTTTTAAGATAAAAAAAGCCTTAAATTATCAAACATTTTTGTAAAAGAATGTTAGAAAGAAATACTTCAATTTCGAGACAATGAATATGAAATTAAAACATCTATAGAAAAAAAAAAGGGGGGTAAATTTATATTTTATGAAACTCATTATTAAAGCATAGAAGTTATTTCTTTTTAAACCAATGTTATCGTTAATATTTGGTTAAGAATTATTTGCTTAACCAACTTTAAATGCTTGTGAATTCTAACATTATAAAAATATATTAAGATTTTCCATTTTAGATGTCCAATTTATAAATGCAGTTAATTAATAATGCTATGTTCTAAGCTGTAAGGCTAATGCTTTTATATTTTGATTATTGGTTTCTATAACGTATTATTAACTATTATAATACTTTTGTATTCAGTTTGTGATCTGAGACAAAATTTTTCATGCTTGGATTTAAATAATCAGATTCTTAGGAAGAAAAAAAAAAAAAAAATTCTATTTTGAACAGCATCTAATGCAGACTACAATGATGCGCTGTAGTACCTTCGTGGCAACTGCTAAATAACATTTTAAAATATAAACATGGAATTTCGAAATTATTAATGAAATAATAGGATGCATGAAATATGTTAAAGCTACAGTAACTAATGGATAATGAGAGCTGAGTGCATGTCAAATTACTGGATGCAGCAAACTTATGCAATGGTCTCTAAAACACATGAAATTTCTCAAAGCCACAGTCAATAACAAATGTATGAACATTATGCCCATATGAAAACAAACAACAAAAATTAATAGATGCAGCAAACTATGCGGTAACATGCAGATTCCCAATATCTGGAAGATATGAGTGATACCTGAACTAAAGAAATCCAGTGACAATATTGTGAAACAAATACATTAAAACAACAACGTTTACATTAGAAAAAAAGGGCCTAAAACTCTCACTCGCTAAAATAAAACTCGTTAAAGCAGTCCAACTACTGCATGTATAACACTTAGAGCACATGAAAACAAAACAAAAACAAAACACTCAGGCTGCAGCAAAATTGCTGTGCAACAATCCGTAAAATACACAAAATTAATTAAAAATGCAATCACTAATGCATGTTGTACAAGCACTGTGTGTACATGAAGAAAAAAAACAATGAGTGCAACTAATTTGTTTTTAAATCTCTGAAATCTTTATAGCCACAGTCACTAATGCATGTAAGAACAAATTAACTTCATTACTTTCTTTTGAATTATCAAAATACTGCTGTAATTTGTTGATAAATACTAGTTTGTTCACAATTTCCAATAATAAGTGCACTTACTTATTTTAAAAATTGTTTAAAACCTGGATTTACTGGCCATTAAGCTAAGCTAAAAAGGCACAGTTTCAAAATGAAAATTAATAGCGACAAAAATGCATAAGAAAAAATAATATATGCATTTTGAATAACATATTCAAGCAATTTTAATCTAAAAATTAACATCCTGGGTTATTAATCACAGAAATTAATAAATGAAATAAAAAAGCACAATTTTTACAACACTTAAAACTTAGTATTGTTAATTAATTCATATAATTATTGTTAATTAATTCATATGATAAGGACATCTATAAACTTAAAAACAATCTATTTTGAGAATTTTAGAATTCACAAGCACTTGGTTTAACTGTTGGTCAATTATAAATATAGTTTGTTTACCAAAATTTAGCAATAGTTTACACATTCTGTGATAGTTTATGTTGGTTTGAAATCAAATCAACATGCTAACTAATGTATACACCACTTTTTAAATAATACTTTAATAATGAGTGTCAAAAAATATTTATTTACCTTTCTTTTTCATTATAGAGGGTTTAGCTTCACGTTCGTCTCCTGGAATTGAATATTTCGCAAATTACACAACATACATGCTAAAAACAACAACAAGTGCCAAGTACAAAGCTTACCGCCAGCGAATTCGATTACGATTCAAAAGAAAACTATCTAAACGCGTATGAATACATGGGATTCTAAAGCAAATTATTAAAAATAATTCTTGTTTGTAAACTTTAAAAAAAAATCATAAGTCGAAAGTATATTGAATATGTATAATTAAAAAATATTTTCCTATTTTAAAAAAGGATTCAAAATATTTTTTCCACAAAATGCAAAAATATCCAATGTAAGAAACGTAATATTTTCTTTTTACGAAAAATAAAGGCAATATAAATAGAAATTTGATTTAGTATAAATTTATTGAATGTTTTAAAGCACATGATAAGATGTTTTTGTAGTTTAAAAAACATTTATTGCTTCGATTTGGGTGTTTTAACTGTGACCATAAGTACATAAGGTTTTTCACTCCTGCTCTGTCTGCTAACCCATAGAATAACATGTAATCCGCGAGCTAATATAGTCCAATTTTCCAAGACCAATATATAACAAACAAGAGTTTTCCTAGAAACAAGGCAAGTCTTATTACCTCTATCTTAAAGAGATTCATATTACATATAAGTTTTAATAAAATCTCCCAGCCCATTTTTTAGATCTCATTATCAGGAACAAACACCATCAATTTCAGTTTTAAAATGGTTATTGAGATCTAAAAATATACGGCACGTACAAATGTAAAAATTATAGGATAGGATTAGACTGGGAATATAAGACTATATTAAAAAAATTGGACCATTTTGACCAATATTTGCTGAGTTATTAGAAGGCGGCTTTTCCGATTTTCTTTGATGTTGAGTTAGCTGTATATATGAAGTTCCGCATCTACCCTTATGACGATGGTAGGTTTTGACGATGGTAGGTTTAAAGCTGCGTCACTTGAAGGCTGCCGCCTTCTATGATGAGTATTAGAAATTAGAAAAAGAATGAGGCAACAAAAAATTAGTTATCGATGAAAAGAAAAATATCATAGTAAATGTCCATTATTTGTGGGTAACGTTGCAAAACTGCAATAGCCATTGAAAAAAAACGAAAGATATTTTATGTCTTTTTGCGCCATCTATCCAGAAACCGATGAATTATGGTGACTGCGCCTACTTACACTTGTTGAAAACTAGCTCCGGTATTCACTACCTACTTGAATTTATTTATATTTTACTTTCAAAATATTCTATCAATGATATAAGATCTCTGCAGATCCCGCATAAACTGTCTTTGTATAGACAGTATTCAATCTCCCCCAGCTTTTTTTTTTTTTTTTTTTTTTTTTTTTTTTTTTTGCCTAAATTTTAACAAACTCATGATATCAATATGAAATGTGTTATGATATGCGGAATTTATGCAGTAAATAACGTTTCAAATGTATTTTACTCCCTTTTATTTGCACTTTTTACTTAAATAACTCTATTTTACTACTTTTTTGTTATTTTAATTCTTACCAGTTTAAGGCCTACTTCCCCGTTTAAACCTGAAAATTAAAAAAAAAAAAATTAAGCGTATAAAATTTAATTATATACTTATCTATTACTTCTTTGATACTGAACACATTGTGCTTGTTTTACCATAGTAAGTTGAGATAAAAGAGGAAATGTAAGCAAAACTTATGTCAGTTAAAATTTAATACTTAAAGGAAAAACGCGCTTAGTTTCAGCTTAAATAAACTATATCTTGCCATTTTATTTGCTTTCGGCTCTTTTATAATCCCTTTTGAGTAACATTTTATGCTTTGAAATATGAAGAAAGTCCTGTAAAGATTAAGTATTCGCGTAAAAGTGTAGTGATATTTAACAAGATATATCTTACAAAAATAAGAAAAGTTAATTAAATTTAAAAGTTTCTTTTTCACGAAAATCTTATCAAGAAAAACGTTTGTTTTTATTTCTCTTATCGATTCTAATGAAAGCTTAAGAGACTTACGGTATCTTAATGAACTCAAGAAATTCATTCAAGATTAGAAAAAATAAATTGAAAGAGAAAGTTTTTTCATAGAATGTTTATTTTCGTTTACTCCGGGAAAATTTTATGTTAAATTAGTATCGGACGTTTCTTTTCTTTTTAGTTTCCTGTGACCGAAGTTGGTACTTTTTTAAGAAAATGTTTGCATACTTGAAAGCATGTATTTTTTTTTAATTCTTTCTTTTTGTTAATTCTGATATCAGCTGTTATTCAACTGCTGTATCAGCTGTTATTCAACTGTATTTTAATTACCATTACTTAGTGACGCTAAAGGAGGCATATAATTACAAATATAGCTTTTTATTTTGCATTAATTCGGATGCCAGACAATACGGAAAAAAATAGTATTTCAAATATAACAACAAGAATGAAACCAAAAAGATTTAATTTCTTAAAATAAAATTTTGTTTGAACTATGCAAATTCTTTTTCTTATTTTCTTTCTTATCTTTGTCTGTCTCGCCACTTTTTGCTCTTATTGATTGATTTTTAAGGTTACAAATAACGTATTTCATTCTTCTACTGAATCATAAATCAGTTTTACGAAATCAAAACCATTGACATAAATGATATCTCAGAACACAGCTATTATAAAGACAACTTCAGACTCTTCCGATTCCAAATATGTCTACAGGGTTGAAATTGTTCCTTAAGGCTTAATAGCGATTTTTTGAATAATAAATCTGTCATCGTTACTTTTTTCTTAAATATGTGAACAAGAAAAAAAAAGTTAATGTTAATTTTTTGGAAAAGAAACAGTTTCCTGAAAGCTATCTCCAGGTATGCGAATGCTAATTTTGGATGGTAAAGAGATGAAAGTGAAATATTTTAATAAAAAACAAATCTTCTTTTTTTGGAAAAAAGTTTTCTTTTATAAAATGTCTATCATAAACTAATTGATCAATAAACTCCTATTCACCACCCCCAAAAAATATTTATATGTTGAAGTGAGAACTAAATTTACTATAACAGGTTAAGAAAATGCATGCAGATTGCATTCCTAACTGACTCAAAATTCTTGATAAATTTGGGCAGTCGAAAAAAGGAGAAAATGCTTAGAACATAAAAAACAAAAACAACTTCATGAAAAAAAAAAAAAAAAAAAAAAAAAACCTGAGCGCTAGTTACATTCAGGCTTTTCTTCGTCTCCTCAGAAAAAATTTACATATTTCATATGTCCGATAAATCTTTCTAAATGTCATTGACAGATATACTGATAAGCAGATGACAAGAGTTATAAATGAACTAATAGAGATTTTATTTATCATAATGAGAACAGAGGTTTTTCCTGTAGAACATTCGTCGTTGACGGCATTCACAAGTATCCTTTTCGTTACTTCAGTGGCAGTCTTCGGTTTTATGAAGTATTGATTTCTCGAAATAACTATTTTATATTTTTGCTTGATGATTATAAACCTTTTTACTTAAGGTTATTCACAAAAATAAAGATAATTGGCTAGGATTTCAAGAGAGATTTAATATTAGATTTAATTTTAGATTTGAGATTTTTTAAAACATCCTTTGAATCAAAACATTTCGTTCTAACTAGTCCGCAGTCAACAATCTGCAGTAAATTATACAATCTAAAAATATGAATTACAGATGATTAAATGCAAAATATATACATGAAAACATATTAGGAATTTTAAATACAAATGAATTAGAAATAGTAAGAAATAATTAATTAAGTCAGTAACAGTCTCGTTTTCAGTATCAAAATGTTTGGTGCTGCCATCTACTGTCATTTTCCAGAAATAATATCTAGTGTCATGTTTCTCAAGACTTAACATCCTCCGCCCCCGGCAGTAGAGGGGACACTTTAGAATTTTGACGTTTGATGTCACCGTCGGCTGTTTTTATCAAAACGACACGAACGCGATTGTCTTGTCCTGGGAAAGTTTGCAAAATACGGCCCATTTTTCATCTCATGGGCAAGGATCGGTCATGAATTATTACCATGTCTTCTTCTCGGAGATCAACACTTGGAGTAGTCCATTTAGGACGCTGTTGTAGATGTTGTAGATATTCTCTTGACCATCTGTACCACAATTGGTTCTTGGCCTTTTCAGTAAGGCACCAACGAGCATTTAATGATAGAGCTCGTGAATTAGAAGCTTCTGGAAATCAAGGAGCGGTGCTCCGATAAGGAAATGACCCGACGTTAATGCGCGCGGATCTGATGGATCTGATGACATCGGCTTTACAGGTCTTGAATTCATACAACTTCCAATTTGACACAGCAAAGAAGATAAATCTTCAAAATTTAAAATATTTGATTTACATGCCTTTAACAAATGATTTTTTGTAAGCTTTACAGCTGCCTCCCATAGCCCACCAAAGTGAGGCGCATATGGAGGAATGAAATGTCAATTGATTTTTTGGCTCGAAAGAAAATCTTGAATTTCACTTTCCCTCAAATATTGGAATAGCTGCTTCAGTTGATTAGCTAGACCTACGAAATTTTTCCCGTTATCGGGATATATATCAGACGGTGGGCCTCTACGTGCAATAAATCTCTTTAAGGCTGCTAGCAAGGCTTGCACAAACAAGTTTGATACCATTTCCAGATGCACTGCCTTAATGCACATACAGACGAATATTGCTATGTAAGATTTTAATTTTATCTTACCTCTAGGCATATTTGGCTTAGTTAAGCAGGGACCGGCAAAATCTAAATCAGCCTTGGAAAATGGACGAATTGGGGTGATTCTGTCAACGGGAATGTCTCCCATCATTTGTTGACAAGCTTGGGTTTTTAGGCGTTTGCAAAGCACACACCTGTTGAGCTCTTGTCGCACAGTAGAACGACCATTAACAAACCAATACTGTTGACGTATAATAGAAAGTACTAGCTGTGTACCTGCGTGCATATGTTTCTCATGTACATGCTTTATTAATAGCTTTGTAAGAAAGTGATTCTTTGGGAGTAGCATTGGATATTTTCTATCAAAGCTTAATGATTGATGTAGTGACAAGCGACTACCTACTCGAATGATATCACTTGAATCTAAAAATACATTTAGTGATAATAATTTACTATTGCTCGGTAAGGGCTTTCTTTCTTTTAACAACTTAAGCTCTGTGTTGAATTCAGAACTTTGCACTAATTTTATGATACATTGGATTGAATTAGAGATTTCTTCTGAACTTAGATTTCTAAATTTTTTCGATGTACTATGTCTAGCATTATGGATAAATCTAAGACAACAGGCTGTGACTCTTTACAGCTTAGAGAATTTAGAAAACTTAAGAAGAAAGTCTGGAGGTGCACTTACCGGTGTTACATTACTGGCAGAGTCAATTACTTGATTTAACTCAGATATCGGAGCAGTGAACTTAGGTATTGGGATTTGCTCATTTGACAGCAGCCACGGAGGCCCATGCCACCACAGAGAATGATTAAGAAGCTTTCGTGGTGGGATTCCTCTAGAAGCTACGTCTGCCTGATTTAAAACACCTGGAATATGATTCCACTCATGGGAATGCATTAATTCTTGTATTTGACATACTCGATTGAGTACAAACTGATTTCCCTTTAAAGGCGGTGCCTTTAGCCAACTAAGAACTATCTGTGAATCTGACCACAAATAAATATTGTCAAAGTTTACTGGTAATGTGTCGATAATGACAGAACATAACTTTGCTAGTAAAAAAGCTGAACAAAGTTCAATCCTTGGCAATGTTTGAGGTTTTATAGGATTTACTTTTGTTTTAGCAGCAATCAAATTGACAAATACCTTTTCAGGTGCAACAACACGTAAATAAATAACAGCAGCATAAGATTTATTTCAGCCGTCACAAAACCCGTGCAGTTGAATTTGAACATCAGCTTGATTAAATAAATTCATGTATCTAGGACTTTCCAATGATTTTAATAAATGCATTTCAGATGAAAATTCATTCTAAACTTGTTATATGGAATCTGGGATTTCTTCATCCCAAGAAATCTTATCTCTCCAAAGATCTTGCATCATTTAATTAATTTCAATTAAACATCACAATTAATTTAGCAGGATAATTCCTCACACTCGCTATTAGATAAGAAAATTTTAACTGATCTGATAAATTTTCATTATTATGAATTGCAGTCAGAAATGTTTCCTTAAAGGTAATCCAATTACTAATATCTCCATAAAATATCGGTAATTCAAATTTAGGCAATTCTAAAGTGTTATCCTTAACAGACATTCCTGAATTATTACTCGTTTCATTTTTATTTCCTTGTATTTTTACACCTTCATTTACAAAGAATTCTTCAATTTTAACTAAATCGTCAACTACTATATCCTTTGCTTTGGTAAAAGAATCATATAACTCATTAATGGTTTCTTCGGCAATGCCAAAGTAAGATTTTTTAAAAATCAGCTTCTAAGCTAATTAATTCTGATTTGAGCTTCTCAATTAATTGAAGATTTTTATTTTCTACTGCTTCAACAACTTGAATATTATACCGATTAATTTCTTTAATAGTGAAATTAAATTTCGATTCATTGGCGATTTCTGCCTTTGTTTTCATAATGACGTAATTAATATATACATTTAAACTTGAAATATAGACTAGACGCTCCGGCTCGACGGACCAGAAACTTTTATTATGTTGAGATTTATAAATGAATTAATAGAGATTTTATTTATCATAATCAGAAGAGAGGTTTTACCTGTAGAACATTCGTCGTTGACGGCATTCACAAGTATCCTTTTCGTTTCTCCAGTGGCAGTCTTCGGTTTTATGAAGCATTGATTTCTTGAAATAACTATTTTATATTTTTGCTTGATGATTATAAACCTTTTTATTTAAGGTTATTCACACAAATAAAGATAATTGGTTGGGATTTTAAGAGAGATTTAATAGCATAATTAGATTTGAGATTTTTTAAAATATCCTTCGAATCAAAACATTTCGTTCTAACTAGTCCGCAGTGTCAACAATCTGCAGTAAAGAATACAATCTAAAAATATGAATTACAGATGATTAAATGCAAAAAATATATATGAAAACATATTAGGAATTTTAAATTACAAATGAATTAGAAATAGTAAGAAATAATTAATTAATTAAAGTCAATAACAGTCTCGTTTTCAGTATCAAAATGTTTGGTTCTGCCATCGAGTGTTATTTTCTAGAAATAATATCTAGTGTCATGTTTCTCAAGACTTAAGAGCAGAAGATACTATATTTAAATTATAAGGACACAATTGTTTTTTGAGGATTTGTACATATTTTTATGCTATAATATATTGTAAATACAGTGCATACATCCAGACACACAGAATATGATTAATAGTTAATCAGACAAAAACAGTCTGAAATGTATTGAATAGCAATTTCATAAGTATATAGTTATAACTGAAAACTTTTGTTATTTATACAGCAAAATAAATTGTCTTTTTATAGAGAGTAAGTAAAATCTTGATGATATTAATATAAACATTTAATTTATTTATAAGTCTTATTTCCGTTCATCAAGTACCATAAATGCAGTAAATAACTGTCTATAATATTATTGTATACCTGAAATATATTTGTGATGTTATTTCGCTATTGTGTGGATAAGATATACAAACTCACACAGACACGCTTTTTAGCCTGAAACTGTAAAAAATTACCTTCAAATATATCGGTGCTTTACGAGTTGCAATCGGAATATATATATACAGTTGAAGAAAAAGCCGAATAACTCATTGATGCTTCATATACCAACTAAAATATTATTATAGTTATGTTTGGGGATGAAATCGATTCTGTAATGACATCATATAATAGATGACAAATGTGAAGACCGTAAATATAAGTTTACCAGTGACACTTACACGGAAAAAACTGTGAAAAGGGACTTGGATAAGATACATATAGGGCTGTATCTTGGACAAAGAAGTGATATATGACTAGCTATCGGCCATATCCTTCTTTTGGTAATAATGAAAGATTTATGAGGTAACGGGAAAACGTGGTCTTTCATCGGCTTTTAGTCAATAGTTCAAATCCATCTATGTTATTCACGAATAACGCAGAAAAAAAGTTTCCCAATAAATGACGAATTTAGTTCTCAAAACTCTAACACCGAATTCATAAAACGCCAAATCAAATTAAATGAAATTTGAGGTGACTAAAAATGTAAAATCACCAAATAACAATAATAAAAAATGAATATAAATTGAATGCATTTACTTTTTCAGAACTATGTTATAATTACAGTATAGAAAATAAGATTTAACCCCTAAATGTAGTCTTTATTTTATGTTATTGAATACGCAGAATTTATTATCGATCCAATTACTTTACAAGTTAATCTTACTAACATTATGTTGCAACCTATGACCATTATTCAGTGTTAATTAGGATGTGAAGAACGTACATAAAAATAACATTGAAAAAAAAGTTAATTTGACAAATGCGAATAAAGGTGTGTAGCTGATCCACGCATTTGGAAGTATTGGAAGATTTAAGAACAAAATTCTGATTATAACATTAACATAAATCTATTATAATTTATAATGGCAAATGTGTTTTCTCAAGTTTTTTAACCGAAAATATTTCGGTCTTAAAAGGTTAAACACAGTGCATTTCGCACAATATATTTTAAAATGTTATAATTAACGCTTAGTTTTAACACTCTCAAACAATAAAAATGTTGGCAGCGCCATCTATTTAAATGTATCTTTTTTATACATTATAAAGCAATACCGATGTATATGATTTCCACACTATATATTTCTATACTCGGTAGCTATGCTTAGAAATTATACAATGTTTGTCAGAGATGAGCTGCTTCCATGTAGAAATACATTTGAAATTGAATGTGCATTTCAAAATTTTGTTTACAGAAAGTGACTTATACATATTAATGTAAAACACATTGGATTTCCTAATAGTGAAAATATTAAAATTAAATTAAATATCTTAAACTTATAACCCAGCGAAGAAATATTCTACTATGAAAATATTTATCTAATTTTCATAATTTATTGATTAATTAATCATTTATGATTCGCTCCAATATTTAACCAGCTGTTAGATGCCCTCTTTATCAATCATTTCTAGATCCTTGGGATTCTTAATCTTTCTTGCTAACAATTGTTTTTACTTTCTTTTATCATTGCAAGAAAAAAAGTACAGGATTCGGAAAAAAATTTCGAATTTTGGTTTTCACCGGATCTACACATTTTAGATATTAGAGAATCCGAAAAACATGTTTTTACAAAAGTCTGTCTGTAAATCTGTATTTCTGTATATCTGTATGAATGTAACAGAAATATTGTAGGCGCTCTCTCTGAAGAACTAATGAATGGAATTCAATTAAAACTTTAGAATCAGTTAATTTCCTGATATAAACTGGTGCTAATTATATTTTGGTGTAAATAATTTAACAAGTGGCACTGATATACTGCCTTGCAGATATTTGTTAGGACATTTAGAAGAACGAAATGATCAGTATAGTAGTCCAGGTTCAGATGTACGAAAAAACCCCTCAATGATTGCTAAGTTATTCTTTATTTAGACATCTATTACTAGGGGGGGGCACACATACAGTACTCGGAGAAAATCTCCAAACAGCGATTAGCAACTTCACAAGACGAGAGCAGTGAGTCAAGTGGCCTCGTACATAGCAACAAACCGCTACTTTTGGCATGATAGAAAATCGCCAACATACACAAGTTCGCCCATGCACAATGGATAGTATACGCCAAATAACAGTTAAAATGCAGCCAGCAAGATCAGAATTCAATTTGGTTTCCCAGCTGGGATGGGAAAGGAAGGTTGCCAAACTATAAATGTTACACGTGTTATTATGTCTAACAAAGAAGCACACCAAAGGGACATCAGATTTTACTGCGCAGATGTTAAATTCTTTTTAGGGTTTTGTCGAGAAAGGAAAAAGAAGCGTAAGCATAAATTTCAACTGCGAAACAGAGATGATCTCCTTATAAGGTAATGCAGAATTGCTTTGATCGGAAATAGCAGACATCTGGAAATAGTTTTAAACGGTTGATTAATATGTGAGTGTATTTCTCACAGATAAAGTTAAGCAGCTGCCAATTTTCGGTTAGAGAATTAATAAGCAAGAAAAATGGAAAAGGAATGAAGGACAACTTAAAACTAATTTTGAATTGAACAGAGACGGGGGGTGTAAAGGAATAATTCAAGAAAATAACCAATATATAACGAAATAATCGTTATATATATCACCCGGTGCACCACAAAAAAAAAACTTTTGCTGTCCAATGTGCATAGGCTAGCATACAATATTATAACATAAAAACATACATAAATGCAAAAGTTTTTTTTTTATATGTATCTGTAGAAATTTGACGTCATGATAATGGAGACATTTGTATTCAAAAACAGTCAGCAGTTCTAAAGTTTCTATATTTTTTTATATTTGTATTTTATGGATCCAAGCTAGTACTGTATTTTATATGTAGAAGTTGAGTCGACTCAGACAGTACAAAAACATTACTGCAGCTTTGATTGTTATCATGACACAAGTAAAAATTTTGAAACATATATACAAAACATGAAACTAATACTAAATGAATGTAAAATGGCAATACACAAAAATAACATAATAGCACTATACTTTTCAAAAATTAAAAAAAGAGTAATATGATGTATATTAAAATAAAAAATGTTTTTGTAAAAAGTGTTTCATGCCGAAGCATAGGATGACAAATAAAAAAGAGGTGCTCCAAGCACGCCCATAAAAAATATGCGTCACCCTGAATCTTGTGTACAACACAAGTATTATGGCATCGGCTTAGGGCCTAGCCTTAGATGAGGAGGGAATTGTGATGCTCCCCCGAAGGCACTAGCGGTCTTCTGAAGGAGCCCACGTCGAATTACATGAAAAATTTGAATTGTTGTGAATTGGAATCACAATTCAAAAATTTGATTCGAAACTCCAATTCCAAAACTTTGTCTCTCAACACAATGAAGCTTGAACCCTTAGGGCCTTAATTTTGAACGGGAACAAGACTTCAAAGGGAAGAATTCAAAAAGAAACAAAAAACAACAAAAAATGTATATCATATAATAACTAATATGGGCAGACAATCCTAGAGTGAAGAGAGACGAAAAATATGTCACAATCGAGTGGGGTGATGAACAAGTCATATATGAAAACTGTGTTTTATTTAATTACATGAATCATTTGTTTACTTTTCTAAACTACAGTACCTGTTTATCTAACTATGATATGTTTGACTTATAGTACAGGAATTGTTAAGTGGGAGGTTAGCTAGTGGAAAAAAATACTGAAATAATGAGTATTGTCAAAGAAATTTTAAGTGTACTGCAAAAAGAAACAAAATAAAAAGTAAATAAAATTTAAGTGAGTATGAAGACATATCTAAGTGTTAAAGGATAACAATGATACCTAATATTGTTCCTAAGAGATCTTCAGAGCAACAGTGATGGACCAGCCATGATATTGTTAAAGATCAGTCAAAAACAACATACACACAACCATGAGCTCTTTGGTTGGATATGTGGTATCATAAAACATGACATAAAAAATAATAAATAGTGTTTTTACATTAGCTTCTGTTTCTTAGATTGTATGTGTGAGGTTGATAAAACGTATTAAAGTTAGTGTTGTTTATATGACTTGATGCATCAAATAAATGTCCATAACGAGGAGGTGCTAATAAAAGTCTATCAATATGTACCCGAAATGCTGTGTTATCAGGAGTATACAATCTTTTAATTGAGAATGACACAGGGTAATGTTTACAAGTGACAATATATGGACCAGTATACTTTGTTTTAAACTTGTCATTTGATTTTAGATATACAATATCTTTTAAGAAAATGGATCTTAATTTAGCTTTCTGACCGTAATATTTATATCTTTTATCTTGAGCAGATTTAATGTTGTTATAGGCTTTGTGATATATCTTACTCAAATCATCAAGTAATTTGTGTACTTCATATATGTTTATCAAGAAAGGGTTGGTTGCACGACTGATCAAAAGTGTCAAAAATTAGAGAAAGTTCGCGTCCAAAATGAAGAAAATTAGGAGAGTACAATGTAGTTGCATGTTTGGAGCCGTTATAAAGTGACTTGTGTATAAATACAGCATTTTCGAATGAATGACCTTCTTGTAAAAGAATATTAACTGAATATTTGATTGACTTATTGATTCGCTCTGCAATCGCATTTGATTGTGGTCTCGAGGCAGAACTGTGTAATACCTTAATGCCCATTGTATCATTAAAAATGTTATATACCTGAGAAGTGTACTGGGGTCCTAAGTCTGATAAGACAACCGAAGGTCTCCCAAAGGTGGTTATGTAAGAGAATAAGCATTTAACAACCTTACTCGCAGATATGTCATTAAGTGGAAAGAGTTCAATATGTCTCGAAAAATGATCTATGATAGTTAAAACATATTTTCCATTAGTAAACGGTCCAAGGAGATCAGTACTGATAGTGTGACCAGGGTACCTGGGAGTGTATGTGGGCTGCAAAGGTGCGGGTGGAGTTTGGTGATGTTTAGTTTGAAGACATTTGATACATGATGCAACAAAGTTTAAAGTGTCTACATACATACCCTTCCAAAAATATCTACCTGACAAGAATTCATAAGTTTTATTAAAGCCAAAATGAGATAAATGTGAAATTGTTAAGACTTTGCTTTTAAGTGAATTTGGAACAATAATGTGATACGAAAAAGTGTCATTAAAAATATTTTCCTTCTTTAACATTAATACTTTTGAATCAGGATGAATGAAGTAGTTAGGAAATTTTTGAGAAGATCCTTTCTTTAAGATTTCTTTATAAACAACAGACAAAGTAGGGTCATTTTGTTATTCAGTAGCAAATGTTTCATTCGAAATTTCTAATAAAGGGTCAGGATTTGTTTGTGTACCAGAAATAAGGCAGTTAACATGCATATTAGAATCACTCGAGCTGGAGTGTGGAGTATCACATTCTACAATAGGTAAGGGTTGAGTATCATGAATAAGTTCAGGGTTTGTAGCTAAAGTCTGTTGATTATTTTCAAAGTTACAGCGAGATAAATAGTCAGCGAGTACATTCTTTTTACCTGGAATATGTTGAAATTTGTATGTGTATTCTGAGAGATTCATGAGCCAACGAGAGATAATATCAGCCGGGTTTGTAGTTTTGTTGTACTTTTCTAATGGTTTACTATCTGAAAGGATTACAAATTCTCTGTTGTATAAATAATATTTGAAAGCAGTAACTGATTTATGAATCGCCATGAGTTCTAATTTAGGGGCAGGATATTTTTTTTCTGATGCTTTTAAAGATTTTGAAAAGTACGCAACAGGTAATAGTTGTTTATCATGTTCTTGTAGTAAGACGCCAGAAATAGCAATATTTGACGCATCAGTATTTAAATAGAACTTTTTGTTCCAATCAGGTAATCTAACCATGGGTGGATTAAAGAATATCTTCTGTATGGTGTCCATAATTTTTTGATGTTTACTTGTCCACTTAAATTTGGCTTTTGGAGTAGTTAAGTTTATGAGAGGCTGCACAAGTTCAGAAAAGGATGGAACCAGAGATTTGTAGAATGTAATGACGCCTATGAGTGCTTTTAATTGACGTTTTGTTGTAGGTGTTGGAAAAGATGTTATTTTTACAATGTTCGACTGAACAGGAGAAATAGTTTGATTTTCTATGTGAAATCCAAGATAATCTAAACTGGTTTTGTGAAAAGTGCATTTGTTAGGGGACAGCGTTAAGTTATATTTTACTAATATTGCAAGAATTTTATCCAACTTATCACACATTTCTTGATATGAATTGGCACCAACAATAAGATCATCTTGGTAGGTATAGACACCTTCTAACTGTAATTCATCAAGTAACGAGTCCATTAAAGCTTGGAAAATTGAGGCGCTAGATTTTAATCCGAATACTAATCTCTTATACCGAAAAGAACCGAACATTGTAGTGAATGTGAGCTGATTTTGAAATTTTGCAGGCAAATCAATCTGATGATATGCCTGGTGAAAGTCGAGAGAAGAGAAAAAACGATATTGTGAAAGATTTGAAATAATAGTTTGAATTTTTGGAAGCGGATAGGACGAACCTTGAATTATAGTATTAACCATTCTGAGATCTAATGCAAGTCTATATTTCTGTATACCAGTACCGTCTGGTTTCTTTTTAACAAGGAGCATGGGGCAGGCCCATTCGGAACAATGACGTTCAATGATTTTGGCATCAAGCAACTGTTTGATTTGATTTAAAACATCCTTCTGCACAGCTTAGGGAAGAGGGAAAGGGAGAGTCTTTATGGGGTAATCATTAATGAATTTCAAATCAGGTACAATTTTATCAGTATGACCAAGTGTGTCTAATGATTTGGAAAAGGCAGGATAATAATTAAGTAACAATTTAGTTAGGTTCTTTGCTTCATCCGATTTTAAGTGAGTAAGATTAAAATCCTTAGCCGATAAATCCTGCTTTCTTTTTTGTAAGATTTCATTAGACGCCTGAATGAAATTTACAAAGTGCTGTTCTGAGTTATTTTGCTTGTCAGACATTTCAGAAGTATAGTCGCGAATTTCCTCAATCTCAGATAATTGACCTATTTTTGTGTGTTTAGGGAGATGAATGGTCTTTTCAGAAGTGTTTTTAAGTGTTATTGAGAAAAAATGATGTATTTGTGAAGTTTTCTTTCTTTTATTGGATAATTTATTCATTTGAATAATGGCATCATTTCCTATTAATTCTTTTGTTTGTGCCAAATATTCAAATAGATAATTTCTGTTATTGTTGATGTTATTGGACGTGTAAACAGAGCACCATATTTGTTGTTGGGGTTCTAATATAATTTTACGAGTTAAGAACACCGCTTGATTCATTACAACATCACTCAAAGAATTGCATGATTTTGATTGTTTCTCTCCAGAAGATTCTTTACTGGTTTTTAAAGGAACAGAGAAATTATTGTTGACATGGAGACACTTGTTAAAAGTATCGATGACAACATTGTATCTAGTTATGAAATCGAAACCTAAAATGCCTTCAAAACTGGAAGACTCGGGTATGTCAACAATATAAAAGTGGTGTGAAAACGCTTTTTGTTTTAGCTTAATGGATGTTCTGATGCACGCGGAAAATGAGACATCAGAATTGACAGTTTTAATATTGACGTCAGTGGACAGTCTTTTATATTTTAAGACAGGTTTAAGTTGATTAAATAATTTTTGTGAAAGTAAAGATATACTACTACCAGAATCAGCCAATAAAGTAATATCATGGTTTGCTATAGTGGCTTCAACAAGAGGGAGGGATGGTGACATAGTGTTTACACTACAAATTATTTGAACATTATCACTTTCTGTTTGTGTACTGATATTATTTGCTATTTTAATGGAGTCAAAAGTTTGAGAACCTACTGAATTAACTAGTCTCGAACTTGAAATTTTAGGTAAAACAGGGTCAAAAACAAAAGTTGCTGATGTAGAAGTATTAGACTGAGACACAACACCATCAGCATAAAAATTGTATCTCTGTTTCAGTTTTCCTGAAATTGTGGAGTGGAATTTGTGTAATTGTTTTTTCTTTGAGTATTTGCTCTTTTCCATTTAAAACAAGAGAGAGCGTCGTGATTGTTTCGGCCACATAACGGACAAACAACTGGTTTTTTATGTGAAAACTTGTGTGGGGAATAACGTCTAGTGTAGCTCCGATTTTTGTAATTTTTTTTGAAGCTTGAAACACCTGCAGAATGTTTTGGTCTAGTCTGCAGATTTTTTTGCTCAGTTTCGGTTTTAGTATCAGGAGGGGCAAAAGATAAAGCATTTATTTTTTCAGAGATTTCTTTTAATTGCGATTCGATGAGATTTTCTGGTCTGTGTACCGAAGGTAAGGAATGTAAAATTTTTTCATTCCTTAAAATTTCATGAAGGGTTTGCGCTCTTTCAACTGCTGTTTTATAATCATTAATGCCTTCTTCCTGTAATTTTATTCTAATATTTGAAGGAAGGGCTTCTAGAAATTTCATGAGTTTGATAGTGTTGCGTGCATTTTCGTCATTGATATCTGCATAAACAGTCGCCGCAAGAACATTTAGTCTATGAGCTAAATTTTTTATGGTCTCAGAAGGCATAAGTGCTAAACTGGACAATTCAACAGAGGCAACACATTTACTAGGGGGGGCGAAGAATGACGCAAATTCTTTTTCCAGCAAATCGAGGTCTGTTATCTTTTGCAGGTCTAGAAATTTTTGTGCAGGCCCAACTAACTTTCCCTTTAAGATTGCAATTGTTGTCTGTGGGTTATATTTATTAATTTCCGCACAGACTCTAATTTGGTCAAAGAAAAATTTAAGTAAATCTGGATCTCCATCAAATTGAATGATATTTATCGGAATTTGTTTTGCCGCCATGATTTTACAGTTTTTTTTGTTTTGTTTAAGCTCACAAGTTTTAGAGAAATTGTTACACAGACCGAACCTATACCCTAAAGCACATTGAAAACAAGTAAATTTCCTAGCTAGTAAAAATATGTAAACTAGCAAAATAAATAGATTTTAAAATATACCTCACTTTAAAGATATCTTATTTAAACCTTTTATGATAGTAAAGCAAGGAAGCACATACAACAGGTAAATCATTTAGAAAATAAAATAAATAAAATAAATAAAATAACAAAATAATTACACTTTGAAACATATATCTATATATTCCTTCACTTTAACAAAGAAGTTATTTCATCCTTAGCTAATAAAGCAAAGAAAACTATATATAAAAACACCAAAAACTGTTAGTAAGCAAGGAAAAAGAAATCCTTTAAGTTCTTTACACAAGGAAAGAAAATTCCTTTTTTTTGTAACTTAAAACCTTCTGATTTATTTATATTTTTTGGATGAAAAAGAGTGTTCTTATTTTAACCTTGTAATTAAAAGTTCAAAACTGGTTAAACACTCATTTAAGCATACTAGAGAATCTAAATACAAATTTAAAAAACGAAGGGGTATGGGACGTTAAATATGAAATAATAGCACATAAATGCTAATAACTGATAAAAACTGCATAAAATGTCAGCAAAAATAATAACTAGAAATGACAACAGTTACCAATGGAGTTATGAATAAAAAGGAGGAGACATCTAGTATATTGTCTATCACTTGCTAGTGAAGTAACTGAGATGGTTGTCACAAGATGACAGTTGTTTCTTTTAATTAGCATAATAGAGTCGTCCACCAGTAAACTTGAAAAGAAAATTTTGTCTAGTTTAAGCGCCTTTTTGATCAGAAATTTCTTTCACACTGATGGTAAGAAATTTCTATTTATTTTTACTGGCGTCAGTTTGACCAAGATTATAATTTTTCAACTGTCACAAACTTAAGGTTATCTTGGTTGTCACAACGTGGAGGAACTACTACCTCCGAATTAAACTGCCACCAGTAAAAATGATTATAATTATTTACCAACATTTTTTTGTTGAAATTTTCCATCAATGAGGCGTTTAAATAATAAAATATGTTCTGCTTACTTTTACTGGTGGGAATTTTCCGCGATGATAGTGAACCTCCTCGAAAGCGGTTACAGTTGAAGCTTCACTATTTAATGGATATGTCAATTCCTTTTACTTAATACTTCCATGCAGTTACCGTGCTTTCGCAAATTAAAAATCTTTGCAAAAACACAATAACAGGATTATATTAATGCTCTATACAGAACATAAATGTTGACCGTTGTGTCCTGAATGTGAAAGCAGAACATGAAATAAACAAAGTAGGTGGGTTGACTTACTGATTTAGTTTTAAAAAATAATTAAATGATTACTAATTTAATAACACAAAGACTTAGGGAAATGGGGCAAGATCTGCTCTCACGTTCAAAATGTAGATTATTTCGAAGTTGATTTTCGTTGTTGTGCACTTTTTTTCTTTTTTTTTATCACAGAAGACTAGAAGAAATTTTATATTGTAAACAGGTAATTGAATATTGACTTATCGAAGGTGGTGATTTTGTGCACTGTTAACTGATACATACGATGAATTATTTCTGATGGATTTTCTCAGAATTGAAGACTTATATTGCATGTGCAAATTTTTTTTACTTTCCCTTGCAGACACTCGTGACTGAATCACTATTTTTTTTGCACGATGAATCACTTTACGATGCATAACAACACTGGAATACTTGTTTCCATAAATTTTCTATGAGGCTATATGAACTTTCTGTAGATTACGTTCACTAAAGACACAAAAAAAACACTGGTATAGAAGCACAAAATGCGCACATGCAGCCCTCGATGATATCTGGCGGCGATGAACACGTCAATCACACAGACGATGCGAGGAGATGAAAAAGGGGGGGGCGCCCAGCGCTCAGGTGACAATCGGCCGAAGAGTAGACATTCCAAAGCAGTTGAGATGGAGCACACAGGGGAAGAAAAGGGGTGTCCAGCTAAGGAATTTCAGGACGGGAACAGCGCTGTACTTTTCGACGTCGACCGCAGGTGACGATGGGGACCTCAATTCCACATCGGTTGACACTTAGCAGGCAAGAGTCGTAGCAATTACAACTCGGGACGCAGAGAAGAAAAAGAAGAACCGAAATGCATCACATCCGCTGGAAAGTCGCAGTTGATTGTACCCCCCTCCATATATATATATTTTTTTTATGTGGGGAAAAACGAAAAAGTCAAACGGTACCAGTGATTTGTGAGGGAGTTTGGTGGTTGCAGATATTTGTTAGGACATTTAGAAGAACGAAATGATCAGTATAGTAGTCCAGGTTCAGATGTACGAAAAAACCCCACAATGATTGCTAAGTTATTCTTTATTTAGACATCTATTACTAGGGGGGGCACACATACAGTACTCGGAGAAAATCTCCGAACAGCGATTAGCAACTTCACAAGACGAGAGCAGTGAGTCAAGTGGCCTCGTACATAGCAACAAACCGCCACTTTTGGCATGATAGAAAATCGCCAACATACACAAGTTCGCCCATGCACAATGGATAGTATACGCCAAATAACAGTTAAAATGCAGCCAGCAAGATCAGAATTCAATTTGGTTTCCCAGCTGGGATGGGAAAGGAAGGTTGCCAAACTATAAATGTTACACGTGTTATTATGCCTAACAAAGAAGCACACCAAAGGGACATCAGATTTTACTGCGCAGATGTTAAATTCTTTTTAGGGTTTTGTCGAGAAAGGAAAAAGAAGCGTAAGCATAAATTTCAACTGCGAAACAGAGATGATCTCCTTATAAGGTAATGCAGAATTGCTTTGATCGGAAATAGCAGACATCTGGAAATAGTTTTAAACGGTTGATTAATATGTGAGTGTATTTCTCACAGATAAAGTTAAGCAGCTGCCAATTTTCGGTTAGAGAATTAATAAGCAAGAAAAATGGAAAAGGAATGAAGGACAACTTAAAACTAATTTTGAATTGAACAGAGACGGGGGGTGTAAAGGAATAATTCAAGAAAATAACCAATATATAACGAAATAATCGTTATAACTATATCTCAAGACCTAATGGGCAGATTTTTTTTTTCAAACTTCAGATTCCGTTAGTCCATGATACAATGTGATGGCGATTAATTTTTGGTATAAGTTGCCCAACAGGTGGCACTGATGTGCTGTATTATTCATGGCTATTGAAATAGCTCTATCTCAAGAACTAAGTCACGAATTTTCATCTAACTTCAGATTCAGTTAGATGCTGTTTAGTTTTTGGAGTAAATCGCTCAACAGGTGGCGCTTCTATCGAATTTTTTTAAAGATTTCTGCATTGGTTTAATCTCAAAAACTAACGCACGGAATTTCATCAAACTTCACATTCAGTTAGAATTTGACATAAGTTGTAACTGATTCGATTTTAGTGTAAATCACCTAACCGGTGGCCCTGCATTCTTTATTTTTCAGCAAGTATTAACATGTATGAAATAGAAGAAAGTTTTCGGATTGCTACATCCGACTAGTTTCCTGTTTGTGATCTCTAAAAAATGGTACTTTTTATTTTATTCTACTTAAAAAGGGAAAAAGTACTGGATTCTTGAAAATTTTTGAATTCTGGTTTTCGACGCATTTACATGTTTCAGAAGTTCCAAAAAACATGTTTTTACAAAATGTCTGTCTGTGAGTCTGTGATTCTGGCTATCTATCTGCATATGACACGAATTTTGTGGATATACTATCTCACGAACTAATGACCAGAATTTAATAAAACTTTAGATTCATTCGTCCATATGAAAATTGATGCTGATTATATTTTGTTGTAAATCGTTCTTTAAAAATTAATCAGCAAGTGGCGCTGGTATGAAATTTTTTTCAAAATTTTCTCGATAGCTATATCTTAAGAACTAATGCACGGATTTTCTTAAATTAGTCCTTGATATAATTTGGAGTTTAATACTTTTTTTGTACATTGCTCATCAGGTGGTGCTGCTATACTAAATTAATAATGATTATCATAATAACTGTATCTCAAGGACTAATGCACACATCTTTATGAACATTCAGATTCAGTTAGTTCCCGATGTAAATTAGTGTTTTTTTTAGTGAATATCGAACAAAAGTATGCAGTGTTTTTTTTGTTATATATACAGGGTGTATCTAAACTACTGGGCAAAACTTTAAGGGGTGATAGTACACATCAAGACAAATAATATTAAATGGGAAACTAAGGGTCCCAAACGGCTTTCGAAGGAGATAGGCGCCATCAAAGTTTAGAGTCCAAAATTTGAAATGATTATAAAAAACGGAAAAATTCGTTGATTCGTTTGCGGTTTTCACGAAAATTATTCTTTATGTCAGTATTGTCTTGAAAATAAATTATAAAGATAAATTTCAAAAAATGTTGATAGAGGGCGCTTTAGACTTTGGAGTAGCGAACAACTATTTATTATCGTTATTTTGTGCATCTCATTAAATTTTTTTAGAAGTTTAGACATAAACGTAAATTTTGAGCTCAAAATTTGCGGTTAAGTAGCGCAAACTGAACTGTGTTCAATGGGAGTGGGTAGGTTCAAATTTCAAAGGATTATACAAAACAGAAAAATTGGTCAATTGATTTGCGGTTTTCACTAAAATTATTCTTTATGTCAGTATTGTCTTGAAAATAAATTATACGGATAAATTAAAAAAATTGCCGATAGAGGGCGCTTTAGACTTTGGAGTAACGTACAACTATTTTTTACCGTTATTTTTTGTATCTCATTAAGTTTTTCAGAAGCTTAGACACAAACATAAATTTTGAGCTGAAAATCTGAATCGTTAAGAGTGGTTAAGTAGCGCAAACTGAACTGTGTTCAATGGGGGTGGGAAGATTCAAATTTTAAATGATTATAAAAAGCGGAAAAACTGGTCGATTCGTTTGCGGTTTTCTCTAAAACCATTCTTAAGTCAATATTTCCTTGAAAATAAATTTTAAAGATAAATTTCAAAAAATTCCGTTAGAGGGCGCCTTAAACTTTAGAGGAGTAACCAACAACTATTTTTAACTGTCATTTTTTTAAAATCTCAATAAATGTTTTAAAAGCTTAGGCTTAAATTTTGAACTCAAAATCTGATTTGTTGTGAGTAATTAAATAGCGAAAAATTGAACTGTGTTCATAGAGTGGGCAGGGTAATGTCTCAACTCCTGAACACAGTTCAGTTTGCGCTTCTTAACCCTTCCCAACGATTCAGAATTTGAATCAAAATTTAAGTCTAAGCTTTTCAAGCATTTAATTAGACACAAAAAATAACAGTTAAAAATTGTTGTTGGTTATTCAAAGTTTAAGGCGCCCTCTAACAGAATTTTTTGAAATTTATCTTTAAAATTTATTTTGAAGGAAATACTGACATAAAGAATAGTTGTAGAAAAAACCACAAACGAATCGATCAATTTTTCCGTTCTGTATAATCATTTGAAATTTGAACCTTCCCACCCCCATTGAACACAGTTCAGTTAGCGCTACTTAACCACTCTTAACGATTCAGATTTTCAGCACAAAATTTAAGTTTATGTCTAAGCTTTAAAAAAATTTAAAGAAATGCACAAAAATAACGGTAAAAAATAGTTGTACATAGTTGTCATTTGAAAGTTTGAATCCAAAGTCTAGAGCGCCCTCTATCGGCATTTTTTGAAATTTATCTGTATAATTTATTTTCAAGACAATACTGACATAAAGAATAATTTTAGTGAAAACCACAAATTTAATTGGCCAATTTTTCTGTTTTGTACAATCATTTGAAATTTGAACCTACCCACTCCCATTGAACACAGTTCAGTTTGAGCTACTTAACTGCATATTTTGAGCTCAAAATTTAAGTTTATGTCTAAACTTCTAAAAAAATTTAATGAGATGCACAAAATAGCGATAAAAAATAGTTGTTCGTTACTTCAAAGTCTAAAGCGTCCTCTATCGGCATTTTTTGAAATTTATCTTTATAATTTATTTTCAAGACAATACTGACATAAAGAATAATTTTCGTGAAAACCGCAAACGAATCAACGAATTTTTCCGCTTTTTATAATCATTTCAAATTTTGGACCCTAAACTTTGATGGCGCCTATCTCCTTCGGAAGACGTTTGGGACCCTTAGTTTCCCATTTAATATCATTTGTCTTTATGTGTACTATCACCCCGTAAACTTTTGCCCAATAGTTTAGATACACCCTGTATATATATATATATATATATATCGATAGCAGCTGACGCTGCTAAACTGGATTTATCATGATTTCTGCAAAAGCTGAATATCAAGAACTAATTCATGAAATTTCATCAAAATTCAAAATCAGTTAGCCTTTGATGTAAAATGATCCTGATCAGTTTTTAGTGTAAATCACCTGACCGGTATGTTCCGCATTTATCAGCTGAAGTATTAACATGTATGAGATAAAAGAACGTTTTTGGACGCCATCCGACTAGTTAAGAATAATTTTGATTATTTTGAAATATCTCTACGCAGCAACTTTTGCAATTCGTAATCAGAGAAAAAAACACCGAAGAGGTATTTATAAGTTTTTTTTTTACATCATATCTTAAAAATATATGTAAACATTTTTTTTCGATGGTTAGAAATATTAAAATGTAAATGAAAATTCTTTTTCAATCTATGCTCATTTGGAAAAAATTGAAAATTTTGAAAGTAAAATTTTTTGAACTAAAGAATATTTTTTGTTTATGAAAATATTAAATACTTTAAAAGAAATGATAAAACAAGGTTTTTCCAAAACTTTCTGTTGTATGAGCGAAAAAGCTTTCAACAACAGTACAATTTTTAATTCTGCCAGAATTTTTTTTCTGGCTTTTAAATTCTTGGGCGAATATATATTTAGCACTTTATCATTATGCTCACTAAATTTGTTTACAAAATAATCTTGAAAAATACTTGAGCTGCAAAAAACAGCTTATATGATATTTTGTTTAGCAAAGCATTTTCTTATTCAAAATTAAAATGTACAAAATATTCAAAAACTAACCAAAGCAAAATGTAAAATTCAATAATAAATTTTTGATATTCATAGATTAAAATCCGAAATAGAAAATATAGAACTTCAAAGAAAACGAAGCATTACTTTAGCGCAATTTTGCTTGTCTTGAATTTTTCGTTACAAGATATTTATTCGAATTGGATAAAAATATAAACTGCTTATTCAGAATTTGCTTTAAGCATATGAACAAAATCAGAAAAGTTACTTTATACCTGAATCAACTCATTTATACTTTTTTTAACCTTAAAAAATTCTTTATTTCATTTTACTTCTTTAGTATCAAAGGGGGCTTTTATTACAAAGCTTATATCCTCCTTTTTTCTCCTTTTTCTTTTTTATTTAGGAAAGCATATCTGTCTTAAATATTTGAATAAAAAATCGGTAAATTATACATCGTGATAAGTAGCCACATTTTTTCTTACAGAGTCATCCAGAATAAGTCTATTCTTATACTATAAAAAAATTTTTTTTGGAAAAGTTCTTAAATGTAAGAATTTTACTTAAAATTGACAAAAATAATTTTAATGTATAAAATGTTTATAATTATAGATAACACAAGTGCATTAATATATAATAAAGACATCTGAAGACACTATTTTAAATGTACCAACATGTGATAAGTTTTAAATACTAGGTTTTAAACAGACTCATACCCCACAGAAAAATATTGTGGAATCAACAAAAACTTGTTTGGTCCAACAAATCTTTCCTTTTAAATATGCGTCAGTGGAAATTTTGTTTGAATAAACAAAAAAATGTTGATTTTTTTTTCAATTTTCTGTCCACAATTTTCATTTGAAATGTATAATAACGTAATAACAACATCGGTAATCCTTTTCAATTTGAAAATTTTTTATTATTCAAAAATTATGTTAATCCTTTATAGTTACGTAAAATCAATTAAACGAAATTACGTGAGAGAGTTGTGGCTACAGTACACCAATTTAAACTTTGAAAAAACAACAAAATTTTGTTGGAATTACAAACTGAAAATACAAAACTTTAGTAACACTAAAAAAAAAAAAAAATTGATGAAATTTTGTTAAAATTTTATAAAAGTGTTAATATTTTTTTTGGCTGAGCAACAAAACCGATTTTTTACTTTAACTAAAAAATTCATTTAAAGCAACCACAATTATTCAAAAAAACATGTTTTGTAGTTTTAATCATTTCCTTTCTCTGAGTGTAACATATATGCAGCTAAAGTTAATAATAATATTTAAAAAATATTTATTTTTGTTCGCTGCTTCCATATAAAACCTACTACAAACTCTTACGATATAAGACAATTTTGTATTTTGAAAATTAGGAAATAAATAAAGATTTTTAATTAGTTTTTTAAATGTGTAAAATAGGATGTAAAATAATTATTCCAATCAGGTTTCAGTAAATTTGAACAATGTGATAAATTATCCAACAAATTTAAATAAGGTACCCTGTAGTAATAATGCCACGTTAAGTTCTACCAATTTTCACGGCTTAATTTTAGATTGTAATTTTCAAACAAATATAGCATTTGATGCAACAACTCACTGACTATACATATAAAAAATAATTTAACAGATATGTATTCATGTAAAATGTAATGGCGTGATTTCTTGACCAATGCTATTTGGCGTTATTACCCACCTGTGTGAATAATAACATCATGCATACAACAAAAAATAAAATGAAGTAATCCCATGTAGATAGCCGAATTATATAAATACAAATTTTAAAGCCCTAGAAACTGACAAATTGCATTCTAAGCGATAGAAAATGGTTATTTTTTTTTGTGAAAGTGTATGGAAAAGAAAGGAGGGGGGAGGCAAAACAATATCAGTCTCTGACCTTTTTTTTGCTGAAAAACTGAACACTTAAATAAAACTATTAGAAATATTTTCTGTTTTTAACTGTGTTCAACTAAGCCAGTATTTATGTTTCTACTACCTCTGACAATAAAGTTCGGTGAATGAATTCAGAACTACCGATCTGGCAACACTGGGGAAACAAAACGCAGCACTTTCATAGAGTTAAGTGTTGACCATCTTCTCCCACCGTTGTTCATTGGTTCATGGTGCACATACAACATCCACCATACTTGCCAGATCTCAATCCTCCAGACTTCTTCCTATTTTCATGACTCAAACTCTCTTTGAAAGAGATTTGATCATATTGCTGAGATCCAACGAAACTTGACGAAGCTTTTGAACCCCATCCCAAAAGAAAACTTCTTGCGAATTTCACAGGCCATGTATAGCAGATCTGAGGGGTGCATAGTTATGGGAGATGACTATTTCAAAGGATGGTATGGTAACTTTCGTTAATATTTCATCTATATTAATGTTACAGGACTATTCACCGAACTTTTATGTCAGAGGTAGTATATATGCATTCATTGTGATAGAAAATGTTCAGCTTTTTGCGAAAGTGAAAGAAAAAGTAAAGAAGGGGAGCTTCTACAGATTATAACACCTTGCGCTTCTGTTTGCTTAAAAAGTGCAGCTTAAATATAATCATAAGAAACATTGCACGGTTTTAACCATTTTTAATGTAATATTTTAATCGTGTGAAATTTTATAATAACTAGAGTTTTGTGTAATAATTATTTTTGTTATCACTGTTATAGAAGTCTTGAAAATATTTTTTAATCCGTAAACTCCACACCAATGCAGATTCAAGCAAACCTGAAGTTAAAATATCGGCGTTACATAAAATATGCTTTAATAAATTTTTATTTTAAATTAATTAAATCGGATTTCTGCAAAAAATAAATATCCATGTGAAATCGCTTATTAAATTTCATACATGATTCATATGATTATATTTCATTAGCACTAGCAACGAAATTAACTTTTAAAGCTGTTTTTTTTTTTAAATTTCAGAGTTTAACTTGTAATTTCCAGTTAAACTGTAGATACAGCTTAAATTCTCTTTCGTTTGGAGACCTCGTACTGTTGTTAGAAATATTTGAACAGATTAAATTTAATTAGAATTAATCCTGTACAAAAAGTTTAGTACAGAAATAGTTTATCAGAGTTTTAATCTAAGAGATTTAATCATTGATCGCCTTTTAATCTTTCACTAAATGTTACCGTTCTCACAGACGACTGCTTTTCTTACTTTTTATAGTTTAACTTATAATTTTTAATTTAACTGCAAACACTGCTGAAATTTTGTTTTCATTTGGAATTTCAATACTATCACCAGAGGACTTTTAAAAAAGTGAATGTTAATTATAATAGTCTTGTACAAAAAATTTAGTATAAAAACACCATCGTATAAGTTATTCACCCTTTTATTCTCTTTCGATCTCACAGACCACACCTAGCTAGGTTACAATTTCTGTCACACCAGGGTCATTCCATGTCAGTTCAACCAATTTTTTTATGGCTTGTAACCCGACAGACAGGGATTTGGTTGAAACTTTGTGTACATACTAATTCTATCTTGAAATGATTCGATCAGAAATTTTTCCTTCCCAGACTTCATAGTTTGTGAAATATTGGGGGTCCAATTCTTAGATTTTTCTTAAATCGCACATTTCTGAGTCTGTATTTTGAGACTGCAGTTTCATTTTCAAAAAATTGTTTCTCAGGATCTAAAATATGAATCATCTTTAAAATATCACTGTAAGAACATAAAAAATACAGATTTTAATAAAAAATATTAAAAAAATTAATTTGTAATATTTAGAGTAAAAAAATCAGCCAAAATTGAGAGTTATGGTTATTTTTCCAAATTTTTGTGCCTTTACGAAAAAATCTCCACACAAAAAGGCAAACTAAATTTCTAATTTCTTTTTGTTTTAAATAAAAGTTTATATTTTGGGCTTTCGATTTATGAAATAAAAATAATGTCTTTCATATGGCCTATGCAAAAATTTTGGGTATTTATTGATTAGCTGGGCACCAGTGTTATAGATACATATGTATGTATGTATACGCTATATGGATATATATATATATATATAATATGTATATGTATGTATGTATATATATATATACAGATATAAGCATAGATATAAATGTTTATATAGTAGACTCCCTAAAATCCGCACAACTTGGGACCAGAGGTTTGGCGGATTTTAGAATTTTGTGGATTTTTAGTCATTACTCTGTTTACATTTCTTAAACAGTAATTTGAATGTAATTAATAACGCAATTGAAACTGTAATTAATGTTTACAATATGATAGGATAATAAAATTACTAATAAACTAAAATAATAAAAATTTTGATAATTTTTAAAATGATTAAAATATTAAAAACAAAGTTCAAGTTAATAATAAATTAAGTATGATTAAATATTCATTATAAAGATGAAATTTATTTTTCCTAAATTATTCAATGAAATTTGCCTCATAAAGGTACATTACTAATTCACATCAAAATCATAAAATAAAGAAGTTTTATTTTAGGTTTAGCCAGACTTAATAACCAAAAAAGCTTGATTGACACGCAAAATAAGTTAAGAAGATTGTAATTCCCAGTGATATAAAAAATATCTTGAATTTTTCAGAAATAAATTTATTCTTCCTTCATGAAAAAACATGAATTCAGTAATTATAACTAAAATTACAAATTAAAATATCTATGAAATTGGTATAAACTAAAAAAGGTCCAATTTTGTCCCTATATCTGAACTGAATATTTAATTGTTTACATCTGTAAATTATGTACGGATTTTAGGGTTGCAGATTTGACAGAATCTACTGTATACAGATATATCTGTACCTAATACTGGTGCCTGGCCAATCAAAAAGTACCAAATTTCACCTTGTTTTCGAAAACTGTACCAACCAAGGGGAAAAAAGTCTAAGTTTAGTTGTGGTACCTAATAATTACTGGGGTTTTTATGAGTTACTGAATTTAATAAAATTTAATACGTATCTTTTAATTTGCAAAGTAAAGTTTATACAAAAAAAATCTGAATGCATTATGTTTTTCTATTAAATTTAGTTAATGCTCCATATGTTTCATTTATTTATTTATTTATAAGCATTTGTTTTTTCGAATTTAAAGAAATTTCTACTATTGTCTTCAATAATCTAATGAAAATCAATATAAAAAAATAATTTTTTCTCCTCACATTTTCAGTCTTTCTTTTGAATGCTCATATTTTATAATTATTTATATTTAAAAAATGTTCAAAGCCTTGTACTTAATATCCTTGTATAATTTTAATCAGTTTAAATATTTTTTGACAAGTTTAAATACACAAATGTTTAACAAAACTTAAATTTATTCCTGTAGTATAAAAAATTTGTCTGCACCTGCTTTGTATAAACACCTTCTAATAAAGGCAGGGTAAAGTTCTTTAGGGACAGCAGATGTTTTGAAATCTAATTACAATCTGTTTGTTGTTTCTTATTATAGAAGGGTGATGTAAATTTCCTTGTACTACAAAATGCATTCTGATTTTCACATATTTTATAGTTTATGTATATGTGTGTATTCCTCAAAAAACCATTGTTTTGTTAGACTTTAGTGAAAATTTTAATTTTGTTATTCAAGCTGAGATTCAAAATTACCATTGCATCATAGAAGAGTGCACTGTTCATTCTGCTGTTACAACTAGTCTGCCAATAATAAATTATCAGGGAGCACTCTTTGCATCTTATTTGATGATATGCAACATGATGTCACTTTTGAGTCTTTAACACAGAAAGAAGTCATATCATTCATAAAAAAAAGATTTCCTATACTGATGTTTTAAACTGTTAAAAATTTGAGACTTTTGCTGCATCGTCACCCTACTGCTTTTATAGAAAACAGTTTCGTGACTATATTACAGAAACTTTTCTTTGGTCAGAATAGGGATATTCTATAAAAACAGTGGAGTGACAATGAAAAAAAAAAAAAATTGAACAGTGTATTATGTTACTATGTTTGGTTAAAAGTAGATTATAAAAATAAATTCAAATAGATATTAGAATGGTCTCAATGTCACTTATTTACAATAAGCATATATTCAAACCTGAAGGAAGAATGAATCTTTAAAATTAAGTGAAACTACAAAAATATATTATTTATTAAATTTTCATATTTATATATTTCCCAGTTCTATTTTTGAATTTAAGTGTTCTAAAAGAAATCTTTATTCTGATTTTTATTATATATATATATATATATATATATATATATAATGTTAAAAGATAATTCCAATAATTATACTTTTTAAAGGTTAACGAGCAATTTTATTTAATGTGCTTGTTGACTTTTAATTAATGATTATTTCCATATTGCTGTATACTACTATTATGAAAGTTTTTATATAAATATATCATTGTTTTCAATGATGATATACTTTTATGTGACAAATCTATATGTTAAAATTGAAAACGGCACAATTTTAGATAATGGGTAAATATCTACTAATATTTAGCATTACAAATTTTCTACCGTAATAAAAATAAGTATAAATTTTAAAGGCACAGATGTATTAAGCAGTTCAAAACCATTAATAAATTTAATTAAAATTTAAAATGTGCAGCAATTATTTAGGTATCGTAAGCAAAGTGAGAGATTTTTACCTTTTGATTGGCACAGCATCCGAAAATGAGGGAAAATTTTGCACAAAGCATGAGAAAGACATCATTTTTATTTCGTAAATAGAAAGCCTAATAGGTAAACATTTATTTAAAACCAAAAGAAATTGAAAATTCCATTTGCCTTTTTGTGTAGAGCCTTTTTCGTAAAAAAACAAAAATTTGGAAAAATAACCATAACTTTAAACTTTGGCTTATTTTTTGACTATAAATATTATAAATTAATTTTTTAATATTTTTTATTAAAATTTGCATATTTTTATGTACTTACAGTGATATTTTTAAGATGATTCTTATTTTAGATCCGGAGAAACAATTTTTTGAAAATGGATCTACAGTTTCAAAATGCAGACTCAGAAATGTGCGATTAGAAAAAATTTCAAAAATTGGACCCCCCCCCATATCTCTCGAACTATGAGGTCCAGGGAGAGATTTTTTTAAAATATTTGTTTATTCCAATGTAGAGCTAGTATATATACAAAGTTTCATCCAAATCCCTGTCGGTCGGGTTACAAGGTCTGGTTGAATTGACATAGAATGACCCATCAGTTAAAGGCGAAACTCGGTGAATTCTGTCTTGTAGGACTGTAGTAGTTGGAAATTAAGAATTAATTTGTGGCTTCTTTGGGATCATTTTATTGCAATCGGCTTTTC
The DNA here is from genome assembly GCA_964019185.1 of Maratus speculifer. NCBI lineage: Eukaryota > Metazoa > Arthropoda > Arachnida > Araneae > Salticidae > Maratus > Maratus speculifer. Next base: position 282,263,872 of record OZ025291.1, read on the forward strand.
AAATAGTTGAAATGTTTCTGTGAGACCTTTTAAAGATCCTCCTATTTAGAAAAAATTGTGTAACTTCAAAGCTAAGAACTTTAGGAAAATTTATGGATTTCATATAGTATGAAATCTATGTGTGTGGTTAACCAGTTGGATGTGTCAAAATGGGTTCCATGAATCCATGCATTAATATGGCTTGAAACTATACCGAAAATCGTGAAAAATGCAGCATAGCATCGCAACCTTTTGAGTGATTTACACAAAAACTAATAGCACCAATTTATACTCGGGACTGACTGAATACAGATTTTTATTAAATATTTTGCATTAGTTCTTGAGATAGAGTGCCCACAAAATTTTTGTCACAGACAGACAGAGTCACAAAGTCACAGACTCACTGATGGATAAGTAAAAGCGTGTTTTTTAGGATTCTTGACATCTAAAACGTGAAAATCCGTCGAAAAACGGAAGGCGGAAATTTTTACGAATCCAATACTTTCTTCTTGTAAAGATAGAATAAAGGAAAAATCAAGACTGGTAATAACGTCATACGGAGTGTTCCGAAGCAAAATCAATAGTTGGTCTGATAAGTGTTACGAAATTTTATGAGGTACGTACTGACGGTGGCATTTCTCAGAGAATTTTGATATTCCTTTAATGGCTCGAACTTTAGAATTAGCTAACTAGTAAATGAAGACACTTGCTTACAATATTACTTCAGAACTGCAATTTTTTATAAATTTTGTATGCATTTTTTTTAAATGAAATATTTAAAAAAAGATATTTCTATATGGAAATGACAAAAATAATTCATTTTATTTAATTTATTAATTAATTTATTTTAATTTTATTTAAATTTTATACCACCTTCTTCTCTTCTAATATTTTCACATCACTTTCGTCTATCGCATGTATTTTTTCAACTAGCATCACCTGTCGCACTCCTTACAATCGCCACCATCTTTCTTTTTGTTCATCTTTGACATTTTTCCTTTATGGGCACGTGTTTGCTTCAGATGATGACGAGTTTTTATTATTTTAGCTCGAAATGCCTCCTGCATTGCCCATTTATCTCCATTTTATGGAGATTTTTTACAAAGTATATTATTTTAAATATTAATTATCGCCAGTTTTCCGTGTTTTTCAATGTAACATATAAAATTGCACCAGCGGTTTAAATATACTGTAAAGTTACCAGAAGTTTTCTAGGAAACTGGGATTCCTTGAACTTTTTATTTAACGGCAACAGCAAAAACTTGTGTAACAGATACAGATGATCACTAAAAATAAAAAAATCTATAAGGTTACTCAGAACTTTTTAGGAATTTTGGATTCCTGGAATTTTTTATGTAGCTACAATCCAGGTTACAGATAAAATTTTATTAATATAATTAATTAATTTTAGTAGATTCGTTTGTAAAGTTTCAGATTTCTGTAGCTTTACAAAAGCCAGTTTTGCAGATTTACATCTTCTCTTGTACAGTGTACACATAAAATATTAGTAAGCATACAGATTTCCGCAACTTTACATTTGTAACATTACATTATTTTTATTTTTATTTTTATTTTTTTTTTACAGTGTATAAGTTTAAAAATAGTAATAATAAGAAAATTCATCCTGCAAAATCAAAAAACTAGTTTTGGTCTCGGGAATGTATTTCCGAAATAAACTGCAAAACATGAAGTCTTTTAAATACATTGTATTATATGCTTCGTGAAGTGTATTATTCCGATTAACACATGTATATATATATATACATACATATATATAACAGATTAAAAAAAGTAATAAAGCAAGAAACTTTTTAATATAAAAGAATGTTAACCATTTTCGATTTGAAAAGACTTTGATAAGAAAAGTCGGTGAAAAGAAAATTGTTTCAAAGCGAAAGCAGGCATTTAAGATAATATGTTCAATTTTCATTATGTGTATTTTTTAAAAGTAACTGAGATTTTCTTTCTCGTCAAAAACAAAAATTGGTTTTAAAATTGCCTCTCACATTTTAATAAATTTAATTTTAAATGCTTTTTTCATCCCCATCTAAAATGCAACCTAGAAAATTCATGGCATATTTTAATGAAAGGAAATAAATAAGTATATTTCAATGAAAATAAAATTTTTATGATAAAAATGATTTTATGAGTGTTGTTTTCAAAGTAAAGCAAAAAAAAATATTTTAAAGCTAAATCTGATTATAAATTAACATAAAATTTATGCTTTTATTAAGACTGAAACAGGATTTTACGGATGAAACTGGAAACGAATTTCGGTAATCTTCATTTATTTTTTCGGTTGAAAACGAAAATGTAAAAAAAAACTTAAGGTAATTAAATTGCACATAATTAATTAATTATCTGTTTATTAAATATGCAGAATTATTAATTATTAGTCGTGTTTATGAAATATACATATATATTAACTAATTATATATGTGGCCCAAGTTGAGTATCTGTGCCTTAGACGTAAAACCTTTTTTTTTTCCTATAAAATAAAATGTAATTAATTCATCAACGACACAGAAAGATTTTTTAGTTATATGAATTTTATTTAATTAAAAATGTCATAGTTTCATGCATACACATTTCGATTTATCTTTTGTAAATAATCATCTGTTATAATAGAATTTTCTCAAAGAATATTCAAAGTATATCTGCAGTTTCAAACTGAGCATTTTCTATTACTGTTATTTCTGCAGCTTTTAAAGAGAATGTGAAAAAGTTCAGTTATATACGCATTGCTAGCTTTATAATTTGCATTCACGTCTTGAGACAGTCAAAACTGATAACTATAAACAAAGAAGTTCGTGGCAATAAAAAGTCTCATTTATGCCAATAAAGCTCAAATCGATGAGTAATGTTGAAAATTACCGAAGGAATAAAAGATATTTTTGGAATACTAATAGTTTCACTCCAGCCAAATTTTCTGTCGTATTTTCGACGAAAACAAATTTTTGGGTAAAACTCATGTTTTATAACAAAAATAAAACCAAATTTTTGGCCGACCTTTACTTTTAATCAATTCACAATATATCTATTTCAATATCTATACAATTTTCTTGCTAGTATTTCATTTGGTAAATGATATTTCAAATGCATTATTTTTAAGCCGAAGCCTGTCCACTTTGACTACAATTATTTTTTATAGCGCATAGTATTAACAAGTACAATCAGACTTTAGCAGTTCTATTAAAATGATGGTAAATACGCAATATCGCTAAATCATTGTTTTATCACAATTCAGGATTTTCCCATTCGACATGAACTTAAGAAAGATGTAATGCTAATGGACCGTGAGGTAGCAGTGTAGACAATTTCTTCATGGAATTCACGGCTAAAATTTTAGAATTAATTAAAACCCAATCCACATGTTAAAACTCAATCGGTCTGCCAAGTTATTTCTTGGTGGAAAACACCTGAAAATCCAATTTTAACGGTTGACTCGTTTGTTTAACATTGTGCTTTCCTGCTTCAAGTTATCCATGTTTGCAGGAAAGTATAATGCTTAACCTACGAGCCAACCGCTAAAAACGTGTTTTCATATTTTCCACCAAGATATGACTTGGCAGAGCGATTGCGTTTTCTAATTGAGTTTTAATTAATTTTTGAATTTCATTCGTGAAATCGATGAGGTGATTGTCTCTGCTGCCGCTTCCCGGTCTATAACTAACCTCGGAAAAATTGTGTTAGTATCTTTACATAAAACAATTAGCCCGATATTATTAAACAAAAATATAAAGAATGGATTTATTACTCTGAGTACAGTCATGGGAAAAAAAAGTAAACACTCCCTCTAACTCCGCAACAAATTACTGTAGTAGAAACTTACTGGTACCAAAGAATTGGAAATAAAATTGATTTTTAAATGATGTATATAAAATTTGATCATGGGGCAATTAAAGCGTCGATTTTTGTAACTTATAGATATATATACAAAAATTCACAGAAATTCAATTAATTCAATGAAATTCAAATAAATGCAATACCTGCTCCTCGGCCTAAATCTCTCGTGTAAGTAATCAGCTATTATACACATCCAGTCGTTCTCAGTAGCATTACATCTGAAATGTTAAGAATTAGTGCTAACATCTCTAAAACTTATTAAATTTTAATTTTAAAATATTAAAAAATATTAACCCTTGGCACTCCGTGATCTCCACTACGGAGACATCATCTTTCCTTCCAAAATTTGTTTTTGGCACCAGTAATAAAGGAAAATAAAATTTTCCTTATTTAATCAGAGAATTTTTGAAATTGTCTACTTCAAGGAAATTTCTCTTAAAAAAGTGGTGCTAATCGAATAAAATTTGTGTAAGAGGCACCGGAGTCCGAAAGGTTAATACTATTTAAATAACTAAATAAAAATATAAAAAAATATATAAAAAAATAATATCTGTTATCTTTAATAATAATTAGAATTTTACTATTTTATTTTAACCTTATGACACATCAATTTAAAATGGCTTCGTCGATATCATAAAATAAATTTATATAAAATGTGTCATTACATATTTTCCCACAATGCTGGCCAAATTTATGAACTAATAGCTCCCAACAATAAGAAATCAATACTAACGAAACAGTACTTCTTATATTGTTGAATAGAGAATGATAAAGCAAACAAGAAAAGAAACCGGATATTTTTCCTCTTGATTTCAGCCTAAATAAATATGCTTATTACAGTCGTTAAAAATTTATCGTACGAAAAACTATTTTCTGAAAAACACTAAATGCAAAAAGAAAAAAGTATGTTCTTTATGAACATTCAGCTTTGTAAAACTTTCTTTCTGAATCATTTAGTTCTTCAGAAAAAACGATCTTACCATATAAATGGCTCTTTTTCGTTGTAAATAAAAAGCAGAAATTTGAATAAAATCAATGCTTGTAACGGTTTGGATTGTTAGTTTGAATTTGTATTATAGAATTTAGTATATATTTTGTAATCAGAAAGGTTATTACTTCTATAAACTACATAGCAGAAAAAAATAAACTGGTTAAGTGGAACCTTTTAAGCAAAAGTTGTATCTCTTTTAGTGGTTTTCTCTGCTTTCGTCAAGTAAAAAAATACTAACGTAAAATAGTGAAATATGCATTTAATTGAAATGTTAACATGCAAACATTACTTGTTATATAGTTTTAAAAAAATCAGAGATGGAAAAAAAATCTGAAACATTCATGTACAATCTGTTTCTTCTGTTTTTTTTCTTTTAAACATAGAATGTTTGTAAAAATCGCACTTAAAAAAAAGCAAGATTTTTGAAATTTCTTATGAAGAAATGTGAATAGTTAATCAACAATTTAATCTTTAAACGCAGAACGCAGTCATCAACAATAGATTTTTATAGTGTCTGCTAAAAAATGAGCTTATTTTTTTTAAATGATATGTATATATTTAACAAATTTAGGATGAAGAATTTTAACTAAATGAGTTTCTGTAGATATTTTGTTAAAAGATTTGACTCACTACACAGTAAAAAAAAATCTGCAAAATTATGAAACTTATTCTAGGAAATGGATTCCTAGAACTTTTCATGTAAGGATAACAGCGAAAATTCATGCAAAAGACTACATGAGTTTTTGGTGTTACCGTTACATGAAAAAATCTGGGAATCCCAGTTTCCTAGAAAAAACTCAGTAACTTTACAGATTTTTTTTTACAGCATATGATGAATAGTGGGAAGTTTATAAATATGTTACTGAGTCAAATGTCTTGCTTGTAAAATGCTTTGTAAATTGGAAAACACCCTGACAGTTTTGTAGCTCCAATTTTATCTATTTATGTATCTATCCATCTATCTACAAAAAATATGTATATACCGTATTTACTCGTGTATAACGCTCACTTTTTTTGAAAAAAAGGCAAAACTTGTAGGTGCGCGTTATACACAGAATAATTTTTTACTGCTTGAAGTAATCACACGATATACATATGAATTAAGAAATGTATTCAAAGAAGACATTAAAAATAGGAAAATCTTACTTAATAGAAATATTGCTCCATCTTTCTTTCACACCTTGCACTTTTTCATAGAAAAACGCTAATGACGTTATTTAAACACTAATTAGCAATTCCCTACCCCGTTCCTCACTCCTATCTTCCGTCATTTATCCTCTGCCCGATGTCTAAAAATGTAATTTTGGCTTGTTTCCTGGCCTAACGCAATGTCTGTTTCGACATTCTTCTTTTAAAAGCCTTAGACCCTTCATTCATTTGCATATAAAATTTATGGTGCGTGTTATATACGGGATTTTAAAAAATCGTCAATTTTCCTACTAAAGTAAGGGGTGCGCGTTATACACGCGTGCGCGGTATACACGAGTAAATAGGTATATAATGAATATATATTTATTATTTTGACATAGTTTCTACCCTTATTTATTCAAAAAGTATTCTTATTTTTTCTAAAACATAAATAGTAAAGTATTTTGTAAATTGGGAAAACATGCTGACAGATTTGTATATCCAAATTTTTCTTATATTTCTCTAGCTACATGAAATATGTATAGGTATTACATAGGTATATATATTATTTTGACTTCGTTTTTATCCTCATTCATAAAAAAAATAAGTTCTTATTTTAACTAGAAAATTAGTAGTAAAGTATTTTGTAAGTATAAACTCTTTACATAAATGTAACTTTTAAAAAATATAAGATTATTTTAACTTCTTGAGGGGCGGTGGGATATACTATATCTTATCAATGATTAATTGAGATATACACCAGAAAAAGCACCAAATATGCACCTTTTTTTGTAGATTCCGGTGTGAATTCGACATTGCAGGAACTCAGATACAGTCGGCTCTTGTTAATTCGAAATCGAATAAGTTGAGCCTTCGCTCAATTCAAATCAAATACCAAGTCCCAAAAATTTTAAAGGCAGAATAGCATTATAAATTTTCATTTATTCGAATTCATTTTTTTGACTTTGTTTAGTTCGAATTAACGAAAAATTCAATTTTCCAGATCCTTGAATGATTCAACTTTTGAAATGCTTTTACTAATGCTAAAGCTATGGACATATAATGTATTCGTATATTTAAAATACATCACTTTGTACACTTCTTTAAGGTTATTTGTTTATTATTATTATTATTATTATTATTATTATTATTATTATTATTATTATTATTATTATTATTATTTAGTTCTCAAGATATTTTTGAAATCTAGGCTTAATTCAATATTTTATGGATTAAAATTTGACGAGATGTGACCAAGATTTTAACACTTAATATAAAATTAAGTATACATTTAAAAAATTTTTTGAGAACTAATTCTAAAAATTTTCCTTTAAAAAAGTACACATAAAAATAAGTTAAACATATTAATTTACCAAGGAGATACAGTGGAACCTGTTAAAGTGACCACCTTGGTAAAGTGTCCGCCTAGCTAAAGTGACCAATTTTGCAAAATTTTACTCGTACTCATGTCAAATAATAAGAGAATTGTTCAATAATGTGACCACCAGTCTATAGTATATAGTGACCACATAGCCTGTCATTGTCAATGTTATTTGAAAATGTAAAATATGACCATCCACTTTTTTTGCATACCGAAAAATTTTAAACTGAAACCTAAAGTGACCATTTTCCGCAATTTCTATTTTCATCTGAATCTAATTGTAATTTCATAGGAATTTATCTCCTATAATGACCTGCAAAATGATTAATTTGTCCTTTAATTTAAAGATGTTTGCACCTCACTGAGGTGACCTTCCCATTTTTTCCCTCAAAGTGAGAGAAGAATGAGGAATATATCTGCATTGTATATATGGACATATTGATGGATCCTAGGATAGGAATGCTTGAGCCTGCTACGGATCTTCTAAGTCGTGTTAGTACGTATTTTTAAATGAGGAAGTAAAATGACAATTGTTCGGGTTTGTTTTAAAAGGGTTTTTTTTTCACATACGTTCTCAGAAATTCTAAAAATAAAATTGTACATTCTCTTTCATTGCTCTGGTACTGCTTGCAAGATTTATAACATTTAACATTAATTTTTAGTTGTATATAAACTTGTAGTTTTCTTATTGCTTTGGAAGTTTTTTCTGACTTTTTTAAAAAATACAGTAATTTTTCTGCTTGAAATATGGAGAATAAGGAATCTAATATAAAATGTATAAACCGTAGTTCTTCATTTGAATTCAAAAAGAAATTAAAATATACTATATAGTATTCTATATAGTATATTTTAAATTAATAATTCAATAATTATATTTGTCAATTAATCAATTCATTACTCAATATTGTGCCCTTTTCCTATTTTTATTTTAATTTGTTTTATTTTTTGAAATCACAAAAAAATTTAATGTATCATTTTCAAAGACACTTCATAAAGTGACCACCTCTATATAGTGACCATTTTAGCTGGTCCCGAGGGGGGTCACTTTAAGCAGGTTCCACTGTATTTTAAATATACGTATGCATCAAACTACCATACACTTAAAATTAGTCAGAGAAATTTGAAAACTAAATGATTAGCAGCATTAAAATATATTTTTTAAAGAAGTATTAACTGACACACATCTGGATCGAAAAATATTTTATAATTTAGAAAAACTGACTGATAAGTAGATTTTCATTTTTCAAATTTTATCTGATTTTTTTTTCTTTTTGCCTTTTTTCTGTGTTTTAATTTTTACTTATTATTATTATTTTTTAAACTAAGTTCTTATTTTTACTAAAATATAACATTAATAATAATTATTTTTTAAACTCATTATGCTTTCTGCACTTTTCATTATGTAGATTTAATTTCACTCAAATTCTTAAAGCTATGATTTAAAAAGGATTATTATTCATGAAATGTTTTTTTTTTACATGGAAAACAGTTGTAAATCCGAAAAATCACAGTTCGAAAACAAATTTCTTTTACTCCAATTTCCATGCAGAAATTTGAATTTTGTTTTCTTTTCAGAAGAAGTTTGAGAAAGTTTCGTAAGAATATAACTTTTACTGGTAAAAAGGCAAAAATTTCTGAAGTGTCTTATGAGTGAAATTCAAGTAAGGAATAAACAATACAATTTTTAAGTGAATAATCCAGACGTAACAGATGTTTCTAGAATTTGTTAATTATTTAACGTTTTTAAATGAGATATTTATCCGAACCAAGTTTAAGGTGTGCATTTAAAAATAAAAAGGGAATAGTTTAAGCAACATTAAGAAAAAAATTTAGAGAATGAGTAATTGTATACTGCTTCTTATAATGACTATGCATGCGAATAAGAATATGTTTTGTAAACTTCAAGCATGTATGTACTAAGGCTTAAGCATGCTTTTAAGTTTTAATTAAATTAAAATTTTATAATGGACTTATTTCACAATGTAAATAAAAAATACTATAGTTAACATATTTTTTTATTGGAACCAGTATTAAATGACTTGTTTGAATTATACTAAACATCAGGAGAGAAAACGAATATTGATTGGCGGATCTTCAGTTTTATCGCGATAAAAAATAACTGCATAATTATTTTGAGATGTAATCTGTGTTATTATTTTGATTAAATTTATGTAGCAAAGTAGCTTATTATTTTTTTAATTTAATTTTGCTGTAAGAGTTGGTCTTATCAAAAACCTGTCAATATAAAAGTTGTAGATAATATTAAAATGTAGAATCAATCTCAGTGGATTAGATATCTTGTGAATTGACGAAATTATGAATTTATTTTTCTTCAGTTTTCCCCATTTTTTGTTAACTTTTAATATTTTTTGTGACGATAAAAGTTAGTCGTATCAAAAACTTGTCAATATAAAAGTTGTAGATAGTAAGGAAGATTTATAATAAATTTAAGTGAATTTGATATCTTAAGAATTGGCAAAGTTATGAATTTTTTCTCCCTAGAACCATATTTTTTCGCCCTTTGAGCTCATTTTGAATTTTATCAAAAATCTGTGATACATAAATGTTTGACACTTTTAATAGAAGTTACAATAATTTTGAACTGATTTTATACGCATTATAGTTAAAAGGTTATTTGGATTTTTCGGTTTTTACAACCCCGCCTTCCTATTTCCAATCCTTTCATTCTATTTTACCAATTGATGATTTTGACAAGAGATTTTCTGTTTCTTGATTTTATGTATCGGTTAGAAAGACATTTGTGAAGAATTATGGAAGTTATCGTGTTTATAAAAAAGTTATATACACACACACATGATATATATATATATTCAGTTAGGCATTAATATACACTGGAGAATATTATCTTTCGATGTGTATAGCCCAACAAGTAGCACTGCTATATTACCATTTTCAAGATTTCCGAAAATGCTACATCTCAAAAATTAATGGATGGATTTCATTAAACATCAGATTTTGTCAATATTTGATATAATATTGTGCTGATTAGTTTTTTTTGTGTAAATTGCTCAACAGCTGGAATTGTTATGTGGTATTATTCACGATTATCACAATAGCTCTATTTCAGAAACTATCGTAAAATGGGGTGAATCGGAACACTTTTCAAATTTAACGTTAAAAAAAGCAACAACTGATTTTTTAACTTTTTTATTTCTCTACTAGAAACTTCGGTCTTGTTTTGTTCTTTACTTTTTAGGCAAAAACGAAACATTTTTACTGTTTATATATATATTATTTAATTTTTTAATGATGTTCCGATTCACCCCGCAGATAGGGGTGAATCGGAACAAAGGTTATAAATTTTAATTATTCTGATTCACACTTTAATAAGGTTAGTAAAAACAGGTAATAATGATAAGGGAGGAATAGGAACACGTAGTTACTGTGAATCAAGCCTTTATTTTATATACCAAGTAAAGATATACCTTTTAAAAAATTAATAATCAACTTTGAAATCAAGAGAAATTAAAATTTCTTTTAAGAAATTGTATTCGAATTGGAGAAGTAGAATTTAATACAAATTCAGCCCTGTTCTGTGTTATCCTTTACTAGTAGTAATTGGGTAAGTGAAAATATTGAGTAGCCCCAATCGTTGCATGTATTAATGCGATCTACTAATACGCCCTCATCCCCAGCCCTTAGTACTGTTTGCATTCCTCCCTTTTTTAATTGGTTTTTCATTTTGAGATATTTGTGTAATTTTGTGGATGTCAGAGAATAATTTTGTACATTTTTTCTAACTAATTTGCTATTTTTAAATTCTTTTATTGTGTGTTCCATGTGTGTTGGATTATTCGTTGACTTTTTTGTTTAACCAAGTAATTTCTTGGCACCTTTAAACTCTTCAAGTAATTAGAACAAACAAAATATTGTTACAATACATATTCACACATATGTTTTCATATATTACATGAAACTATTACTGTATAGAAAAATAAACCATGAAAGAAAACCTGTTCCGATTCACCCCATAAATCTTAAACCTCTGATATTACAAGCCTTTTTTCATTATATAGTTCAGAAATAAGTAGAATTTAATACAGCATATCATTTACAGGTCTGTCATTAATTAAAAATCCCCTCTCTTAGATTTAGAATACGAAAAATACTGTAGTTACAGACAAAGTTTTAAAGACGCTGAAAAATTGAGGTTTTTGAGGATCCTCTTGAAGTTTCTTTATATACCCCAGCAGTGGTGCCAACATGTCGAAACTGAATTTCCCAACTCTTAATGTTATTACCTTCTTATAAAAAAATTGGCAACTAAATGCATCATCACATATATTTATAATGAATTTATTTGTATGACCGGGAAGTTTCGTTCCTATTCACCCCGCTGTTCCTATTCACCCCATTTTACGGTAGTGTACAAATTTTCATCAAGCTACAGATTTAGTTAGTCCCTGATATAAATTAGTATTCTATAAATTTTGGAATAAATTGCTGAACAGAATTTAAGTCAATCCAGATGTTTTTACAATTTCAGCACTGGCATTCATGGGATTATCGTAAAATTTCAATTACTGTCGAATATTTTTCACTCCCACTACTTTTTCAAAGCAAAAATCTTTTACACACGCTTTGAGAACATTTGCAAAATAAATAATTTACTATGGAATGTAATTTTTAGAAGGAGTGGTGCGAATAGAATATAAAAATAATCGCCTGTAATTTAAACTTTACGATACCCTCTGTCTCCTTCTTTCACAAACGCACACACATATTTAAACATTAAGTTTTTAAGTGAGAATGGTTTTGAGTTCTATGGTTCATGATCGATGTAGATCTGCAAAAATTTTTTTAGAAATGCCAACATAGGGGGAAATGTAATAGGTAGAATTTCTTAAAATATCTACCTAAAATTAACATAAGTCAAAACTTTTACAGCTTTAAACTCTCTACAATTATCTAATTGTATTACCATAAAAAATTAATTGTACAATACTTTGACATATGATTTTTTTATTTAATTTATGTAAAAAAAGGTAGATTTATTATTTTTGTTGGGAGAAAAAAATATCAAAATTTTTAATACTCGGCAGAATTATCTAATTTTATCACTGTAAAAATTGATTGTACAATTATTTTGGCGTGTGATCTGTTTTTTCCTTTTTATTTAATTTATGTAAAAAAAAGTAGATTCTTTTTTTGTTAGGATGAAAATTTCAAAATATTGCAACTTTAAACTCGCTATGATTATGTGATTTTAGATTTCCGAAAATATTTTGCCGATTTATGCCGATCTTGACCCCTAGAATCCAAAATCACCCTCAGTTCAGAACTTTATGCATATATATATAAAGTTTATACATGGTGTTTCAAAAAATAATGATCCATATCTATGAAAACACAAATTTATTGATTTGTTTCAGGTGTTTGAAGAAATACTTTCCTTAGAAGAAAGAACAGACATCGTTTCCTGGAAACTAGGTGATAAAAGAAGCTGTACCATCAAAAATACGGAAAAAAGCCACCAATTAATGTCAATATTAGGTTATTTGTGCACGTGGGCTCCTATCAACTGCCCTAAGAATTCTCTTGGCGGTTTCGTCAGAGGTTGATGGTTGTCCAGGACGTTTTTCATTCACCATGTTACCGGTTCGTCTGACTTTTTGACAAGTAGCCTAATAATTTCAAAAGCAAACACAAGTAGCCAGAAACCTCCAAGTTCAATTCATGCGGCGAATATCCTCTTCCGCAAGAAAATTATAAATAATGTGAGAACTTCGTGTGACATTCCAATAAACACGATTGGATCTTGTTTTGGTGGCTGTTGTTCGTATTTTCGATGGTTAAGTTGCTACACCTCTTGATATGTTTTATCGCCCAGTTTCTAAGAAACGATGTTCTGCATTTACTGAAACTTTTCATGAGTCAGCGGCTGTCTGGGAATGGGCATTGTCCTAAAGCAAAATCATTTCTCTGATTGGAAATGCATTTCTTTTCCGCTGATATGCAGATTTTCGTTGTCCAACCTCTTTAAGTAATAAGCAGCATCTTCGAGGATGTTCAGAGCGGCACCAATGTGCTTCTATCAAAGTTATTTGAGGGCGCTTGTGTGGGGGTACGTTTTCAACTTCTGCTCATCATTCCTCAAACTTCCTGTTCAAGTCATAAACTTATGTTTTTTTATGGCGTGTCTCCCCAAACTGTGTTTGAAGTCTTTATAAGATTTCCGCCGGTCTCATTTCTTCATTTGTAAGAAATTTAACGATAATGCGTTGCGTAACGTTGGCGTGAACCTCTCGCTCATTCATCGTGATACCGAAAGAGGAAAGGAGAGTATCTATGTGTAAAGAGTGTGGAGAGTACGACTATCTACGTGCACATACCGGCACATAGGTAGTCGTGTAACATCCCCACCTGCCATGCGCAAAGGTTTGAGCAACCTCGCGATGATCTTTAGGCCTCTCACCAGAAATACAGCTTCATATTTGATTCATTCTGCCAAACACGGAGGATTTCGCGTTGAGTAGAACACCTTGTCAGTCACGTATGCTAAGCATGTCATGACATATGGTGAAGGAAACGGTTTTGGGCATTTTAGGTTCTTAGTCCCTATGGATCATAACGCAACAGATTTAGTTATAGTTTTTAGGCGTTGTGTTTCAATTATTATAATGCAGATAATACTTTACTCATTTTGTGACGGAGTGTCCTTTGTGATAAAGGTACTCTAGCATTTTAGTGATATCGTGACGTTAATGTTTTAACATGTGTGGCGCGGAAGCGATATCTATCCTTTATTCAACTTTAACTTTCCAGAGAGTGTGTGGCGCCCTCGAGTCTACAGTTAGCTGCGGTTAGCAGTATTATGCAAATTTATAGCTCCGTCTTCATTTGCAATGGATAAAAGCTATGAGTTGGAGTGCTGTGGTGTGTGGTGAAGCGGCAGTAGCCCGCAAAGTGAAATAGATTGCGGTGTTGAAGAGATAGCAAGTGTGGTGAGGCGGCTGAAGCCAGCCAAGTGAAGTAGATTGTGTTACAAAGCAAAGCCAGGTGTTCTATAGCAAGATAGATCGCGTTCTGAAGTGAGATAGCTATTATTGTGAGCCGAGTTAGCTTGTGGTGAGCTGAGTTACCCAAGGAGGGAAGCCTGCGGGTAAGAAGTTATTTAATACGTTGAATATTTTTGAGAATAAAGAGTGTTTGCAGTCACGGGCTGTTTTATTATAGATTTAAACTAGCTTTTAGCCGCAATCTGAACGTGAAGCCGGAGTGAGTGCCCCGAACTGAGCTTAAGCCGTGGACGTGAGTATAGTTTGCAACTTAATCTCTTAGTATTGTGCTTAGTGACTGAAATCTCGAACTGAACTCCACTTTCCCATATTCCAGAGGTTTAAATAAACTGTTTGATTTTATCTTATACTGAAGATTATGTCTTTATTAAATCAGCATACCCCCAGACACGTCACAATTTCACGTGCAGTATCGCTTCAGAATATTATAACAAATCTATAGAAATTTTCATTTTATTACCGGAAAATACTTATACATAACTTTCAATACAAAAAAATACACAATTAATTTGGTTTAAAAAGTTATTTTAATATAAGCTGCTTAAGGAGATAGCTTAAATAGAGGTAGGACTAAAAACAACAAAAAGCTACATTTTTCAGATTGAGTTCCAATGCATACATTTTAGTAGGCAGGCATGTATAATATAAAGTATTGTCTTTTTTAATAATATATATATATATATATATATATATATATATATATATATATATATATATATATATATATATATATATATATATATATTATTAATATATATAATAAATATGAAATTTTAAAATTTTATTTTTATAATATATAAATAATAAATAAATTATATTATAAATAATAATTATATGTATATATATATATATATATAAATACTTTTTAAATAAATCCAATGCAACATACATATTTAGCAACATTTAAAATTCAGTGAGAACAATGTATAAACGGTCTGTATGTATATAATTATTAATAACCCTTACAAATTACAAAATTACCAACAAAGATTGTAAAAGTATAAATAATAAAGACTAAACCCTAAAAAAATTTCAACGTGGATTATAAAAAAAAGTACTGTAAAAGTGGGATAACAGGAATATAATGGATATTTGTAGAACTGAGGCAGATTCATCAGGCGATGAATGCCCTGATCACAACAAATAAATTGTGTGGTTTCTTCTTCGTATTAGCTATAAAAAAGCTGTATAATAGGAGTTTAGGACTACCACAACAATAAACCCAGAAATGGAATATTGGAAAACAATTCAGTTAAATATAAATTTGACGAAAATGGATTGAAAAAGAGGAGACATATTACCACTTTGAGAGTTTTTATTTCCTTCAATAATGCAGCAAGAAAAAAAAGTGGTGAGTTTATTTGCACATGTTACCAAAAAAGTTTTTTAAATGATGATGAACCAAGAAGTGCTAAGATCTTTTTATGACTAGAGTTTACCAATTTAATATTAATTTACAAAAAACAAAAACTAAACAAAACAAAACAACCCGCACACTAATGTTAATTACTTACTCTAACCAAATCTATTATAAAATAAATATTAATTTTTATATATTTAATATTATAATTTCTATAATTAATGATATAAATTATAAATTTTCTATTAATATATATATATAGAACATTCAAATATCCGATTTCTTCAGGAAGAAAGATATTTAACTATAATTCTTTTTCAAAAAATACTATTGCCACAAGTATTTTTTCATGTAACTATACCGAGCCTACTCTACAATAATACATTATTAAAGATCATGGTCATATAATCACTGGAAACTTTACATTAAGAAAATTAATGGCTTATGGCACTAAATATCGACTTCTATCCAAACTTAATATAAATTCAATTATAAAACAATTTACTTATGACATTGGCTTACTTATATATAAAATGTCCATTTTTTACTATAAACCTATATATATATAAAATAAGAGATGTCTGTCTGCCTGCCTGCCTGACCGCGGATAACGGAGGAAATTATAACACCAGGTTTCTGAAGTTTTTGTCGTGTGTGGACGCTAACACTGGAAAGTGCACTTCGCAGCCGGATTTTTAAATTTCAATTTAGATTTTAAAAAAATTTAAAACTTACTGCACTGTAAAAAATTTGACGCTTTTGCTGCATCGTCACTCCACCGCTTTTATAGAAAAATATTACTTCATCGTATTATGGAGCATTCTCATGGGTCAAAATAGAGATGTTCTATAAAAGCAGTGGAGCGACATTGCACCAAAAGGGTAAAATTTTTTACTGTGTGGATAAGAGGATGTTTGCATCTTTCCATCAATTTACGCCACGAAAGAGACAGATTAAAGGCAATCTGCACCTCGCCAGCAATCTTCGGCAACGAAGCAGCCAGCCAATTAGTCTTTTTATGTTTTCGTACGGTTTGTTCACGTTTGCAGCGAACGTCGTGCACGTGATCAGAAGATTTTGTATAGAGTAGATCTCACTAATGAAAGGAATTAAAAAAAAAAATCAATAATTGCATTATTTTTGAGATTCAATCAGCTGATTAAATTTCTTTCATCTTCCAAAACATATTTTTGTAACAGAAATACATACCTGGGTTCAGTTAGATAAAATTTAAAATATTCTTCAGATAAAATTCTATTTATTTTTTTCTATTTTAGTAGTATGAATAGAGATTTTAAATATTCGCAATTTGCTTGATAAGATATATGGTCCCGAACAACGCCGGACAGATCAGCTAGTACTTTCTATAAAACTAATGGTGATATACCAGTGAGCAATCGTAGAATTAAAACTACTAAATTTTACACCTATTAACATTAATTGTCCTCGTTTTGCGCTAATTCCTAAGTTTAACAAGAATTACATTAAATTTAGAACTCTTACAATAGACTGTAATACCTATAACAATTATGCTGACAATATATTACTGAAAGTCACAAAAATTACGATTAATTACTGAGAAAAAAATCAGATCAATGTCCTAATGCATAATTTTCTACCGTTGCCCGATTAATCGTAACCAAAAAATAATATAAATTATAAGTCAATAAACATGTACAACAATTTACAAACTGAATCATATAATGAAATTGATGAGAATAAAATGCTTTGACCATTAAAAACAGAAATTGAAGTGAGTAAAACTTACATTGTACTAAGCCGCTAACTTGTTGAAATAACACAATACTGCATACACATTTTACCAACAGTTAATGAACTTGCAGACGGTTAAGGAATATAAAATGGAAGGGAAAAATATTACAATTAAAAATAACTATTATTAAGAATATTATATTGATAAAATAACATTAAATAAAATGTATTTTATGTAAATTAAGGGAAATATAAGATAATTTCAATAAAATGAATTGAAAAAATGTACAGACAATATAAAAAACAAAGAAGCTTACATACGCAATTTTTTTTAAAGAAGAATATACATATATACATACACGCACAAAGAAGTACACTGAAAAAATGTGTCTTGAATATGCAATGTGTTTTTTTTTTTAAATTCTGAAATATGAAAAAGTTCATTTATATCTATGGGATATCTATATACACTTCAAATTACTACAGTCATGTCTTTTAGAACACATTTATTTTCTAAAAATTGCATTTTATTTTTAAACGCATCATAATATGTGGGGATTAAACGTTAGAAGCAAGTTTTCTTTTATTTTTCGTATCTGTAACCAATAAACAATAAAAACTAAAAATATATATGTTAATATTATTGATAATATACAGCTCTTGTTAATATGAATAGGTTTTGTTTAACATTTTCAAACTTTCTTGAAAAAAAATGGTAATTTATGCCAATTTTTTTTCAACATCAATATAATTAAAAATTTTAACTTAAAAAACACGCACTATTTAAAAAATATATTTTTCATTTTTATTAAGAAATTCAACAAGTATCAAATAATTGTTTTTATAACAAAAAGTATAAAAAGTTCTTCAGCTAAAGCTTAAACTATTTTACTGTGAAATATCTTTAAAATCACCATTGACTTCTTATAGACACAAGAAGCATTACATTTTAGCAAACTTCTGCATGTCTCAAGATCACGAGGCAGAGCCTTTGATAATTCGACCTTAAAGTGATTTTTGCTCTGTTCTTTTGAGTGCTTTTGAAAACCGTCTTTGATTTAGATTGAGTGTTTCAATTCAATAGATAAGAGAGGCTTATTCAATAGATGTGCTATCCATCAAATAATTCACGGAAGCGTAAAGAAAGAAGGAGTAAAATTTTAATGCAAACTCTTCTATGCAGCATTTCATCTAAACTTTAATGGAAATTTAAAAAAAATTAAAATATGAAGGCTTAAAATCTGAATAAAAATAAATTTTGATGAACATGGATTTAAAAAGAAAAGACATATTGCCCTTTTGAGAGTATTTCTTACCTGCAATAATGCAGCAAGAAAAAAAAAGTGGCGAGATTATTTTCATATTTTATCAAAAAAAAAAAAAATGTTTTAAATGATGATGGAACAAGAAGTACTAATATACTATATATATATATATACATATATATATACACACACAAAGGATTATGCTAAAAATGTTTGTCTAAAAAAGAATGTGCAATATATTTTTTTAAATTGTGAAACATGAAATAAAGTTCATTTACATCTCTGGGATTGCTATATACATTTCAAATAACTCCAGTCATGTCTTTTAGAATACACTGTTTTGCTAAATATTGCACTTTATTTTATAAGAACATAATCATTTGGCATAAAACATTAGAAGCATATTTTCATTTCTTTTTTTTATTTATAAATAATAAAAAATAAAAACTAAGAAATGTATGTGTTAATATTATTATTAATAATATAAGTAGGTTTTATTTAACATTTGCAAACTTTTTTGAATAGAAAATTGGTAATTTATGCCAGTTTTTTCAACAACAATATAATTAAAAATTTTAACTTAAAAAACACGCACTATTTAAAAAATATATTTTTCATTTTTATTAAGAAATTCAACAAGTATCAAATAATTGTTTTTATAACAAAAAGTATAAAAAGTTCTTCAGCTAAAGCTTAAACTATTTTACTGTGAAATATCTTTAAAATCATCATTGACTTCTTATAGACACAAGAAGCATTACTTTTTAGCAAACTTTTGCACATGTCTCAAATCCACGAGGCAGAGTCTTTGATAATTCGACCATAAAGTGATTTTTGCTCTTTTCTTTTAAGTTCTTTTGAAAAGCGTCTTTGATTTAGATCGAGTGTTTCAATTCAATAAATAAGAGAGGCTTATTCAGTAGGAATGTTATCTGTCAAATAATTCACCGAAACGTAAAAAAAGAAGGAAAATTTAATGCAAACTCTTCTCTGCAGTATTTCAACTAATCTTCAGAGGAAATTTTAGAAAAAGATTAAAATATGAAAGTTTAAATTCTGAATAAAAATACATTTTAATGAAAATAGATTTTAAAAGAAAAGACATATTGCCACTTTGAGAGTCTTTTTACCTGCAATAATGCATCAAGAAAAGGAAAATGGCGAGATTATTTACACATATTATCAAAAAATGTTTTAAACGGTGATGGAACAAGAAGTACTAATGTACTAAATATTTATATATATATATATATATATATATGCACACAAAGGATTATGTTAAAAAAATTTGTCTAAAAAACAATGTGTAATATTTTTTAAAATTGTTAAATATGAAATAAAGTTCATTTACATCTCTGGGATCACTATATACAAATGAAGTAACTCCAGTCATGTCTTTTAGAATACACTACTTTGCTAAATATTGCACTTTATTTTATAAGATCATAATCATTGGGGATCAAACGTTAGAAGCATGTTTTCGTTTCCTTTTTGTATTTATAAGCAATAAAAAATAAAAAATGTATGTGTTAATATTATCGATTATATGAATAAGTTTTATTCAACATATTCAAATTTCTTTAAATGAAAAAAAGGTAATTTATGCCACATTTTTTCAGCAACAATATAATTAAAAAATTCAACTTAAAAAACACGTACCATTTAAAAAAACATATTTTTAATTTTTCTTAAGAAATTCAACAAGTATCGAAGTTAACTGTTTTTACAACCAAAAATAGAAAAGTTCTTCAGTCAAAGCTTAAACTATTTTACTGTGAAATATCCTTAAAATTATCATTGACTTCTTATAGACACAAGAAGCATTACTTTTCAGCAAACTTCTGATGTCTCAAATTCACAAGGCAGAGCCTTTGATAATTCCACCATAAAGTGATTTTTGCTCTTTTCTTTTGAGTGCTTTTGAAAAGCGTCTTTGATTTTGATTGAGTGTTTCAATTCAATAAATAAGAGAGGCTTATTCAGTAGGAATGTTGTCCGTCAAATAAGTCACCGAAGCGTAAAGAAAGAAGGAAAAAATTTAATGCAAACTCTTCTGTAGCGCGTTTCAACTAATCTTCAATGGAAATTTAAAAAAAAGATTAAAATATGAAAGTTTTAAAACTGAATAAAAATAAATTTTGATGAAAAGATTTTAAAAGAAAATACATATTGCCATTTTGAGAGTATGTCTCACCTGAAATAACGCAAAGAAAAAAAAAGTGGTGAGATTATTTACACATGTTACCAAATAAATGTTTTAAATGATGATTGAAGAAGAAGTACTAATGTACTATATATATACATATAAATACACTCACACACTCAAAGGATTATGTTAAAAAAGTTTATCTTTGGGATCGCTGTATACAAATGAAATAACTCCAGTCATGTCTTTTAGAATACTCTGCTTTGCTAAATATTGCACTTTATTTTATAAGATCATAATCATTGGGGGATCAAACATTAGAAGCATGTTTTATTTTCTTTTTTGTATTTATAAATAATAAAGAATAAAAACTAAGAAATGTACGTGTTAATATCATTGATAATATATTTTTTGATAATATGAATAGGTTTTATTCAACATTTTCAAACTTCTTTGAATGAAAAAATGGTACTTATGCCACTTTTTTTCAACAACAATATAATTAAAAATTTCAACTTAAAAAACACGTACTATTTAAAAAATATATTTTTCATTTTTCTTAAGAAATTCAACAAGTATCAAATAATTGTTTTTATAACAAAAAGTATAAAAAGCTCTTCAGCTAAAGCTTAAACTATTTTACTGTGAAATATCCTTAAAATTGTCATTGACTTCTTATAGACAAAGAAGAAGCATTACTTTTTAGCAAACTTCTGCATATGTGTCAAATCCACGAGGCAGAGCCTTTGATAATTCGACCATAAAGTGATTTTTGCTCTTTTTTTTTTTTTGAATGCTTTTGAAAAGCGTCTTTGATTTAGATTGAGTGTTTCAATTCAATATATAAGAGAGACTTATTCAACAGAAGTGTTATCCGTCAAGTAATTCACCGAAGCGTAAAGAAAGAAGGAGAAAATTTAATGTAAACACTTCTCTGCAGAGTTTCAACTAATCTTCAATGGAAATTTAAAAAAAAAGATTGAAATATGAAAGTTTAAAATCTGAATAAAAATAAATTTTGATGAAAATAATTTAAAAAGAAAAGACATATTGCCACTTTGAGAGTCTTTCTTACCTGCAATAATGAAGCAAGAAAAAAAAGTGATTATATTATTTACACATGTTACCAAAGAAATGTTTTAAATATATATATATATATATATATATATATATATATATACACAAAGGATTATGTTAAAAAAAATTGTCTAAAAAAGAATGTGCAATATTTTTTTAAATTGTGAAATATGAAGTAAAGTTCATTTACATTTCTAGGATTGCTATATACAATTCAAATAACTCCAGTCATGTCTTTTAGAATACCCTGTTTTTCTAAATGTTGCATTTTATTTTATAAGTTCATAATCATTGGGGATAAAACGCTAGAAGCATGTTTTCATTTCTTTTTTTATTAAAAAAAAAAAAAAAAACTAAGAAATGTATGTGTTAATATTATTGATTTTATATTTAAATTTTATTTCTTAATTACACAGTTTTATTGTGTATTTTTTAAATTTTGTTTTACCAAGAAATCTTAATTTTGTTACAGTATGTTAGCCGTAAAGCCTTGTTTACCCGAAAGTATTGTAAATGTCTTTTAGAATACCCTGTTTTTCTAAATGTTGCATTTTATTTTATAAGTTCATAATCATTGGGGATAAAACGCTAGAAGCATGTTTTCATTTCTTTTTTTATTTAAAAAAAAAAAAAAACTAAGAAATGTATGTGTTAATATTATTGATTTTATATTTAAATTTTATTTCTTAATTACACAGTTTTATTGTGTATTTTTAAAATTTGTTTTACCATAGTTTGCTTACTGGAACATGAACTGGTTAAACTTTGCTCATTTAAACGCATATATATTGTCAATTATTTTTATCAGTTTTTTTTAAATTTATGTGAAAGACACAATTGTTACTCATCGTTCTAGGACGGGCATCTATACCAGCCCATAAATATTATTAATGACTACAAGATTTTGTGATTTATAGAAGTAATGGAGTTCATTACGCACCAAGACACATTCTTCAAATTATGACAAGACTGTGAAACAGAAAGAGTGAAATATTTTTGAAATTAAAAAGTAGAAAGTTTAAAAGTGCTATCAATTTTTTAAAACTAGATTTTAATAAATTAACAGTATGATATTAATTTATAAGTTTCGAAAACAATTTAGAAATACCAAATCGATAGCTTAAATATGTTCTTTTTTTTTCTTTTTCTATAAAGAAAAAAAAAGGTACAAAACTTATAATTTTCACTAAAATTATACGCTGCACAACTTAAATAATCGCAATGAATTTTTCATTATCTGGGCAACTTTTTCAGAAAGACTCACGTTTTCAGCACCACCGCCAGAGTAACAGTTGTCTTGGACATGAATTCAATGCTACGTACGCTTTCTTGTTTGTGATGACATAACGATCAGCAACCCTACTGCTTTGTTGAGATCAAAGATATAGTGCTTTTGTTCATTTTTTTTTTGTAAAAGTTATCTAGCAGAAAATATACTATGAAGAAATGTTATTTCATTATTGTATACAATTAAAACAATGATTAAAATACAGAACTTCTTTAGATTTATAGCACATAAATTTAAATTTTCGCGCATTCAGCAATCTGTTGACATACGCTGGACGCACGTATTGTTAAACCATTATAAAAGTAATGTTGATAACGATTTTCGAAAAAGATCGCCAGTAATTAGCCGAGATATTGACCCTGAAAAATACGAACTGTTTGGACATACATAATGATACATGCTGCGCAATCTATGTACCATCGGCTTTCAGTCAGGAAAACAACCTTTATTGATATACTGGGTGATCCAAAAGTTAGGACGAACTTTAAAAATGAATAATTCGAAAACGAATCAAGATAAAAAGATACGGTTTGTACCAAACGGATGCAAAAGAATCCGGGTTTTGTGTGGCAACGAAAAAATAGTTCTGTGGGCGACCAACAGATGAATCTATAGTGTTTTATTGCACCAAAAGATGATTTACAAATGAAAAAATGTTGACAACTTACAAGTCAGCTTAGTTACAGTTAATTAGTACTGCAATAAAAGTTCAATGTGATGTCCATAAATCAGAACTACATCAGTGAGACGAGGCACTACACTGTTCACAGCATTTAGTAGCATTTCTTGGGTTATGGCAGACAAATTTTGGCGGGTGGCATCTTTCAGTGATGCTGGTGATGCCGTTGGTCGCGGTATATTTTTGACTTCAAGTACCTCCACAGCCAAAAGTCACAAAGTGTGAAACCGGTCTGTGTGACTTCCTCGAAAAAAACTAGTCGTTGGGGGCCACCGTAATACTTACCCATCATGGATATGTATATGAAAATAAAACATGTGAAACTATTTATACAATGCATTGCAATTCATAAGCAAAATTTAAATATTGTCAATATATATAGTAATGCTATATTAAAGGACTGCTGATGCACCAATTTCAACAAATTATATAAAACGCCAAACTACTCAAGTAGTACCGAACTGCGTAAAAGAAACATCCTTATAACTCCAAAAATAATAATTCTATTAACTAACAATTAACTGCGTTGGATTAAGCGTCTCATTTCCAATTAAAATATACTTCTGAATTGAAATTTGAATGAAATACAGGGTCATGAAAAATCGAAGAATGTGGAAAACAAGATTACAAATATCTTGGCAACTAATAATCCGATTGACTTCGTTCTGTATGCAAAATGTGTATTATTTTATTGCCTTTTACGTTCATTCCTTAGAATAAAAAATTCGAAAATTTTTATGTACTTTTCATCAGAACGAATTTTTCGAGAGTCCGAAAAAATAGTTCCGGATAATCGAGGTTGCTGATATTAAATAGGGTTCGTCCCATTCTTACATACTAACTACATACAAAATTTCAAATCTCTATCTTAATTTGTTCGGGAGATAGAGCGTTTATAGACAGACAGACAGACGGACGGCAATTTTTTTTTCTAAAAATATGTTTTTCGGAATCTCCACTATCTAAAACGTGTAAATCCGTCAAATTTTTTTTTTCGATTTTCAAAACGATTGCAAGACTTACCCTATACTACGTATGATGGGTAAGTAAAAAAATGGACCGATTATGGAATCCGCAGTGAAACCACGCCACACTGTCCTTTTCCATGTTGCAAGGGTGCCTCAACAGATTGCAACAGAACTAATTTTTCGTTCCCACATAACCCGGTTTCTTTTTCATCCATTTGGTGCAAACCATACCTTTTGTATCTTTTGATTCGTTTTCAAATTATTTAATTTAAAGTTCGTCCTGACTTTTGTATCACCCAGTATTTGTGTAATGCAATATTTAATAGTAGTATAAAAGCAATAAACGTCAAATTGTTAAAAGTTACTGATTTATAGTTATAATTAATTGCATAAATATAATGATATTCGCGACTTGTTTGTATTGAGCAGACTTCTCAATACTCTTACCTTGCCATTAAAAGTTAATTAAAGACCTATTTGGAAAAACGTGAAGGAAACCAAGGAAACATTGAAAATTTGTGATCCCTTTTCGAAGCGCGTTTAGCACAGTGCCGAGTTTAAACTTTGAACAGGGATTTTGTTTTAGCTGCCCTGTTAAAGAAAAAACAAATACTACGGTGAATTTAATTTTATTGAATGCCACATGAAGTTTAAATATACACTATTTTTATTGGCAGTGTTGAATTAAGTTCATAAAAAATGTATTAGGATAACATTAAAAAAGTTATACAAAATAACAATGATTTATATGATTCAGACTTCATATCTCTTTGAAGTTTTATGATTTACCATTTATACTTATCTAGTATGTAAACAAAGTAAAAGACTAATTTGTTTATACACAACCCTACGTTGTATAAAGTTTTACAAAGTCTTATTATTTTTTAGCAACGATTGTTTTAATAATACGAATTATAACTCATATTATCTATGGAATCATCTAATTAGGAATAATACTTATATTTGACAGTTTATTTAAAACCACATATTCAGAAGAAAATATTTTAAATCTGTCCAAACAAAATTAATGTTAAATAATCGAAAAAGACATGTCCCTTGTTTGAAGCATTTATTTTTAAACATTCTTGACGTATAATAATTTAAAGACGAAAAATGGTTTAAAAAAACCTCATTATACAGAAAAACGCATTTAAAACTTTAAGCAAAAATTACCTCCTAATATAAGTTTAAATGCATTTAAAGAGCTTGCAAGTGAGTAAGTGGCTGTTGCCTGTAGGTTAAACTTCTTATTCAATTTTTTTGCCATTTCCAATTTATTTTTGTACGGTTAAAATATATCAATTAAACAATACTTTTCTGACATGCCAATTCTGAACTATTTTCATACGTTTAGCCAACTCAACTTCAGTTTTTTTTTTAATATTCCTGGCCCATCACATTAAGACAATAACTTTTTTCTGATAGCTTGGCCTGTTCGAAAGCTAACCTTTATTTTGCTGCCTCAGCACAGTTATACGTCCGGGATCTAATTTCAATCAAGTTACTTGGGTTGGGGCTGGACTTTATTTTTTTTTATTAAGGGTTGGGTCGTGTCTAGACATTACCCTTTCTGTGCCGGGCAGGACTGGACCGGGCTCTGGTCTTATTTTTATAGGAATAATCGGACAGGGCCAAGATGGGCGTAACGTATTTTTCCATAACGAGCCGGGATTAGCCTTATTCTCCCTTTTTTCAATGGCCCAAACTTTTAGTTCCGGGCTGTACCCAGCACGTATGAAAATCTTTGTTTCATTGTGGCCTGGTCGTCCAGGCAAAAATTTGAAATGCTTGTACCGGCTTGTAATTTTTGCAAAAAATGTATTTATTTTTAAAAATTTCCATTAAAAAAAATAAACTTAAAAAAAAAAATAGTACATTTCTAGGTAATAAAACAAAAATAACTCAAACCTTTGAAAAAAAATCTGCCTATGAGAGAATTCTGTATTAAATAGAAAAATATTTTGATCCATGCAAAATAAATATAATAATTTTGTGAAAAGAATAGAATCCATTTATATTTGATACGAAGGAACTTGTAAATAACATAATTTATTTTGCATTTTTATTCCACCTTAGAAGATTTTTTTTGTAAAACATTTTTTAATCTCCAAAACATGGAATATGGACTAACGGTATTATTGAGAACTGAGACATTTATATGTAAGTAGAAATTCATTAAAAAAAATTCATTTCATATCCTAGGATGCTTCTTTAAAAAGAAAGATTATAAGCATGAAAAAAAACCCTTAAATCTTAAATAGATATTTTTGGCTCCCACGAGACTATTTGCAATCATATAGACTTAAAATTCCGTGTTGGGTCGGTCCGGTTTAAGGCCGAATTTTAATCTTTTATACCGGCCTGAGCTGTTTTTTTTTCTGTGAGGTGGGTTGAGACTGAAAATTTTGAACCGTTTAGACCAAGTGTATTTAACTCTACACTGTAAAAAAATTCTGTAAGGTTATTAAGAATTTTCTAGGAAACTGGGATGCCTAGAACTTTTCATGTAACCGCAACAGAAGAAAATCATGTACAATTACAAAAGTTGCTTTAGTTACTGTTACTAAATGTTGTTTAGTAAACATACTAACAATTTTTTTGTGAGTTTCCTAAACAATCGTCTGTGAATTTATTAAATATTATTTAGTAAACATACTAACGATTGTTTAGTGAGTTTTCTAAAGATTCGTCTGTAAACATACTAAATATTACTTAGTAAACTTACTAATGATTATTCAGGGAGTTTAGTAAAGAATTTTTCATAAATTGACCAGTGATTATGTTGCATATGCAGTAACGATTTGTTAGGGAGTTTTCTAAAGAACTTTTTGTAAACTTACTACTGATTATTTAGTAAATTTATTGGGTGTAAGGGATTGTAAGAGAGGTTCTCATATTAGTTTTTGTAAATGTACTAAACATTTTTTAGTAAGCTTATTAGCGATATTTTAGATTGATCACTATGCATATTTTGGTAACTTTTCTGAGGATTATTTAGTAAACGTACTTACGAATTTTTAGGGAGTTTTCTATACATTATTTTGTGAGTTTTCTAATGATTTTTAGTATTTTTACAAAACATTTTGTAGTATATTTATTGAGAATTTTGTTATACATTTGCAAGGGACTTTATGGCACATTTACTATGGGTTTTTTATGCTTTCATCTTAAACATTTTATGTACTTTATCAAAAAAAGTAACTTTAATGAAATACCTTTCAAAACATTAAGAAAATTTTTTTAGTATTGTATTTAAGCCACATTTTGTATTCTCGCCAGAATGCTCTTTGCAACAGTACAACTGTTAATACAGTAAATTTGATAATGATTTTTTAGCATTTTATTTAAAATATTTTATTTGCACTTACTAAAATGTATTTGAACTGTATAAATTTTTTGCAATTTTATTATTAATTTTTTTACAGCAGTATTCCGAAAAGATTTTCCGTAATTGTTTTTTTATACTAATGCTTAAATTAATTGGAGCTATTATAGTATTTTTTCAATATGAAGTTAAATTTTTATAGTTTTAAATATCCAGAATGGAGTTTTCCTCGTGTATCAAAATATGTCGATGTAAAATAAGCAATATGGCCTAATATATGTTTCAGTATTATAACAGCAATTGACATAAATGTTACGCATGAGAAAACTCACTGAATTTTTACTGTAGATATTTAAATAGGTGCAAAATATTTTTTTAAATTAAATGAGCATTATAACAACAGCACTAAATGAGGAGATACAGCTGAAGCGGATCTTACGGTCTTTAGTTAAACTGAAAAAAGCAAATACATACAATAATGTAAATAAAGTATCATTACTGAGATTTAAAATACGTCTAAAAGAAATAGGATTTTAGATGAAGCACAGTGCTTAATTTTTACATATAAAGCACTGAGCCTCACCCAATCCAATACATGATTTGAAAATCTTTATATCATGAAAAAACATTGTCCATTCATTTTATGCGAATATGCTTCTAAACTAGAATGCTAGAAGTGAAAATATAGTAGTCTTGTATTTGAGGTGTTTTATTCAGTTCTATGGTCATATGAATTTCATTAACAAGTGTCTTCTGTTACATATTTTTGAAACACTACACAGTACCTAATTCAATGGTTCAAAACAGATAAGAGATCTGCAAAAAAATTAATGTCATTATCTGAATGTCACAATTAAGAATTTATTTTAAACCTTATTCTTATTTCAGGTGGATATGCCGTACAATTCTTACTAATTACTAGAATCTTTTTCCCTTTAATTTTTTTTTATTGTTGTTTGTATTCTTTTTTTTCACGACTTATTCCTCACAAATTTCTTTCACCACCTACGTTTAATGCATTATGCATGTTTTAATAGTTTATTTGCTGGAGACTTTTGTTTCAAATTAAAATATTAAAGTAGAAAAATTTAATTATTGATAGGATCACAAATTTAAAACTCTAAACTGGCTTAAAGATCCGAAAGAATGGGTCGAATATGTATGAATTTAGTAGAGTTCTTCTGTGGTTAATATTGCTCTGGAATTAAAATATTTAACTCAAATAGCTACATATAGGAGAGACAATATACATATACTTAACATATGTACACAAAAATGCATCTTTGACTTATCAACTATAATTGTGGGCAGGTTTTCACTTTTTAATGTTTATCAGTATGTTATAATCAGAGTTTACTAAGCAATCTTTCTAAAAGTAGAAAACTAGAATGGAAACAAAAAGAAATACATATTGATTTGGAAAATATTATGAGCTATCGTCTTTGATATAAATGTAATATGCATATCTGTATTACCTATAAAGGCAATATGATTAAATAACAAAATACAATGAAATATGAATAAATTTTATTAAGTAACTATTTAATTCATTACAATGAAAAAATATCTTTTTAACGAGACTCGCATTTTGCAAATATTACATAATTAGTATTTATACAAATGCCTATGAATTGCATACATTTTAATGATTATTTTTGGAGATAGTATCAGAAAATGAATTTAAAGATGCATTGCAATAAAATAATTGGAAAATTTCAGTGCTGCAGAATGAGGTTAGCAAGATTTTTCTCAGTCATAATAGTGGTTCTTTTTCCTCTGCTTTCGTTGTCAAGGAGGCTCGCATTGTTTTTAAATTGAACTTCAGTTTCTTTCTGCATCTAAAATGATAAGTTAGATGTTAACATAAAAAAGAAAGAAAAGTTTAGTAAAATGTATAATGAATATAATATTATAGAAAAGCCACTATTCATCTTCGTATTAAATAATTGGATAATACAACTAATTAAAAAATTACTAGATGAAGAAAAACCATGCATTCTAAATTCAAGCTGATGATCGGCATTTTGGCAGAGTTAAAGTCGCATATGCAGTCATAGGATTATCTCATCTGATGTTTTTCCATTTACTGACATAGCATCAATAAATCGTAAATTGCTCTCATTATTCATTACTAATTTCATCGAAAATGCATTTGTAAAACCATATTGAAAAGGTCTTTTTTATTTGGCATTCTTGTAACTTATGAAATAAAAATATAAAAATCCATTGATAGGTGGAATTTTAACACATAAAAAATATTGAATTTGCTTTATAAATGCTAAATATGTATCAATAAATATGCTCAACTGTTTTTAAAATGATGTCCTGCACGCTTCCATAATGTTGACGTTGTAAATAAAAAAAAATGATACCCAATAAATAATGCCAATCAGGCATGCATTGTAATACAAAAGCTTAAACTTCGAATATATGCAAACAGCCATTATTTGAAAGGTACATTTTTAGGGTATTTGGGTACTTACAATTTTTGTTATTATAGAGGAAATTGGGCTGGGGTGCGACACTTTTTAAAAAACTTATAAAATCAACTTTGTTTAACTTTAAAACAAAAATTCTAATTTATAGAATGCAAGGTGAAACACCTTTTAATGTTCTTGAAAAATATAGAAATAAAACATGCATAAGATGTGTTATAATTAAGGAAATTGTAAGTTTCAAAATCTGCCCCATAACTCACCACTAACAGAAATATATCGAATTGCAATAAAATAAAGCTATAAGGCACAAACAATCAAGTGTCGGCTAGATATATAATCTAATAAAGATTGTAGATTGATATAATGTATGTGGCACAATATAGGATCTTCATAACGTAAATGGAAATTAAGGATTGTTAGTCATAGATAACATTAAAAAATTATCAATTCAAATTATTTACATTTTGAAGTAAATGAATATATTATCAATATTATAATTAATATATTACCCTCTAAATATGTTTGCATGTTAGGAATTTACATTCATCTCGTTAAAAAAACGAAAGACCTATCTCATTCCTCCCTTTACTGGCATATCCCTCCCCACTTTCTTTTTTTTTGTGTTAAACTCCTTGTATAAACAAAAGTGCTGCTTTTAGACTTGTTTTAAATAACTAATAATATATAGTTAATGTTCCATAAATAATGAAACTATTACACCTGTGGATAACAAACCATTAACAAACAGAAAGCATAAAAAAGTAAATTTACTTTTGATTCTTGAAATAATCTTTTATACAATTGTAAGCTTATACAGACCAACAATTTTTTCAACTAAAGATTTGGCTACCATTGCTTTATCTAGTGTGCGATTGATGAAATGTTTAGAATGATATATAAAGAGAAAAACCTACTGTCCCATTCCTCCAACTATCTCACATCACTCTCCCCTGTATATTAACATTTTGTAAAAATTACGTAAAACCATATTAAATACCACTTATATTTACATGTATAAAAATTATTAATTGAATTTTAACAAAATTATTAATATAATTTTAACTCTTTGAATTACACTGGCGAAGGCCACACGCCACAAGGAAACTATATGTTTATTTACTATATGTACTTTTCTTGATCGTAAATGTAACTAAACTTCCGTATTTGAACATCTTTTTAAAGCACCTCAATAGACAGCACTTGCATTACCTACGAAAATTTTGAAAAATTCCGACAATTAGAAATATTTTTTTACAAAAGAAAATGTGTGAAAATTGACAAAATTTGTTAAAACCTGAGAGCTTTATCGCGGTAAAAATCTTACCAACCCTTTTCCACTAAATATCAATATTTTTTCACCCACTCTACATATATCTTATTTTTAACATTAAAAAAATTTAAAGAGTTTGGATTATAATGTCAAGTTTTTTAAGAATGTAAAATAACGGAAGTGCCTTGTCCACAACTCCAAATCCCACAACTTTCTTCTATCTCATGCATAATACTATTTCAAAATTCGTCTACGTACCAAAATTAAATGACAATCTATGCCCATCATGGGGATTATAACGATATGAAATTCCATGCATTAGTTCTTAAGATATGAATATCAGTAAAATCATGTAAGAAATGCACTATAAAATCGCTTCTTGTTTAGTGGTCTAAACTGAAACCTGCATCAGTGACACTACATTAGCTGGTGTCAACATGTAACTGAATTTGAAATTCGATGAAAATAGTTGCGTTAGTTCTTAAGATTGGAATTTGCGGAAATTATGCAGATCCCCCCTCCGCTCTATTGTGCAAATTATGAAAAATGCAACACAGCTGCGCCATATGCTGGACGATTTACGCCAAAAAAAAAAAAAAAAAAAAAAAAAAAAAAACCCAAATTATATTAAGAACAAATTAAATCTGAAATTTGATGAAAATCGGTCCATTAAGCATTCGGATAGAGTTGTTGCAGAAATCTCAAAAAATGTAGGACAGAAGCACCATTTATTGAGCGATTTACGCCAAAAAATAATCGCCAATAAATAATAAATAATTTATAACAAGGACTATCTGAATATATTTTTTTATGTAAAGCTGTGCATTAGTTCTTGAGACAGAGTGCCCACAAAATTTAGGTCGCATACATACAGCCATTTTGTAAAAACAAGTTTTTTGTTATACCTGACCCCTAAAATGTGTAAATCCATTGAAAACTAGAATTTACAGTAAAAATTAATCATCGCCATTTTATATCAGAGACAGACTGGATATAATCTCTACATTAAACATATTTTTTAAATATTAAATTCTGTACATTAGTTCTTGTGACAGAGTACCCACAAAATGTGTGTCACATGCAAATAGAGTCACAGACTCACATTTCGTAAAAACGGGATATGTGACCCCTAAAACGTTTAAATGTGTCGAAACTTTTTACGAATCCTATACTTTCTTTTCGTAATAATAGAAGAAATAAGAAATACAAAAATTATTTTCAAAAAAAATGTTAAAAGTCTCTCTCTTTTTCTGTGTATTTTACTATACAATTCATATTACGTATATTTTAAATAAATACGTACACTTTATTTTAGGCAATATAACTGTAATTATAGTTGCATAGCCTCTTACTGATTGTCTAATGTTTTAAAAGCAATTTTGAAGCATGAAATATTTTTTAATTATTCCGTATCGCGTAGAGCTCGATTACGAAAGGGGCTGTGCAAATATAATTTTATCAACCTTTGGTTAATTTTGGACTCCCTCCCCCCTTTCGATTCATACATTATCATCCCTTGAACCCCCCCCCCCCCCCCGTTAATGATATCGTTATCAAAGTGTAGAAAATTTTTATTTCTATAATTTGTTTTGCTCGAAAAGACATACAAAACTTGTTTCATTTATTTTTCGCATACTTTTATGATTCAAATGATGAGAAATTAATAAAATATCAGTTTTCATATGAAAAAAAAACTTTATATCACATAACAATTAAAAGAAATACTATTTAAATGAATCTTATGATACCTTTTTGTTACATAATGCATTCATCAATAATAAAGGATTATTGTACTTGCACCGAATAGAGAGGGGTGGGGAGCAGATAGAAATTCACATCAACAAAACGAAGACACCATTCTTTCTCTTTTTCTTTATTAGTAAACATAAACTTCATATCAAATCCACTTTAAATACGGTTTCTCGAACTGTGATTATATATGCATACACATATGAAAAAAATAAGAATTTTAAACGTTGGAGTATATTATATTTTAGAGTATAATAATTTTATAATAGTTTAGCAATTTTAATAACTTTGTATTTAAAAAAATAGGTAACAGGCTATAAAAATAACGTACTATTTTGTACTAAAGACAATGTTACAAATAAAAACAGAAACAATTGATCAAAAATGATAATGATATCAAAAGACAAACCTCCTCCCTCCTGAAATGATAACACTATATTTGCACAGCCCCTAATATTAATTTTTTTGTTCTTAAAACAACATAAAGAGTTCATACTTTTTTACGGCTAATTTTAGATAAATTTAAAAACTTCCTCTATGAATAATCAAAATAATTTAAATAAAACAGTTTTAAGAGACATGCAATTGAACTACTCACTTAAAGCTCTGAAATTATCGGAATATAAAAGGGGGAATTGGGGAGGAACAATTTTCAGAAACGATTTTATAATTAAAGAAATTGTAACTAAGAGTAAAAAAAAGAGTGAAAAAAATTGGAATTGTCCCATTTCTTCCTTTGCTGGTATGTCCCATTCCTCCCTGTATTCTATGTTAAACTTCTTGTATCGACATAGTTTAAATTATGAATGATACATAATATAATGTTTTATAAACGGAGAAACAATTACATATATACATAAACAAGTCATTAATATGCAGAAAGCATAAAATTAACAAATTTACTTCTGGTTCTTGAAATAATCTTTTCCTTTTTACAATTGCAAGCTTATGTAAATCAGCTATTTTATTCAACTGAATATCGGAGATGCTTTTGCTTAATGGAATACGAGACTGATAATTGTTTATTAATGGAATATAAAGAGGAAAATGTACTGTCCCATTCCACCCCACTCTCCCTTATTAAGTAACAAAATCTTGGGTTAAGGGATTTAGGGAAAATTTCAGGTGTTTAACTTCTATCATAATAAAGTACAAATACAGCAAGAAGAAAAATAGACATTTAAAGATTTTTAATTCAATGAGTAAGTATGGAGGCAAAGATAACCATATATACAGGGTGTCCAGCAAATAACACCCTGATTTCAAAATTAAATTTCTCAAAAACGAAGATCTAGAAAATAATGCGGTAAACGGTTTGTTTATTAGGTAAGTTGTAAAAATCTTATATAGAAGTTTCAAACGGTGAATATTTTAGAAAGATTGTGTTCTAATTAAAAGAATGCCTGATTTGACATTTTTCTTGTTTTAGGTTTTTTTTGCAGAGAACAAAATTTTTGGCGTACAGTGCCATCTTTTAACGGTTTTTGGAAAAAAAGTTTCGAAATTTAAAAAATTAAGTTCTAAAAATCGTTAAATATGGCACTGTACACTGAAAAACTCATTCTCTACAAACGATCTAAAACAAGACAAATGTCAACTCCAGTATTCCTTTCAATCTTTTCAAAATATTCGCTGCTCGAAACTTTTGTATAACATTTTTACAGCTTACCTAATAAACAAACCGTTTTTCGCATAATTCTATCGATCTTAGTTTTTGAGAAATTTAATTTTCAAATTAGGGTGTTATTTGCTGGACACCCTGTATATATATATATTAAAGGAAGAAAGGAGGATATTTCAAACGTTTGATAATATAATTTATTGAAGACTTACAATTAGCGAAAAAAAATTAAAATTAATTAGGGTGGAAGACTAAATTTTGTATGCGAGGGGGGGGGAGATGATTATTTGGATTCTATGGATATGACCTATTATTTATTCTTATAATAAAGCAACGGATCAGAAAATTTTTTTAAAGAAGGACTGAAGGTTTTAAACTTTATATATTGAGGGGGCAAAGAAAATAGCGATATTTTTTTCTTTTTAGAAAGGGGGAATATTAGATGACTTATTTACATTAAAAAAATTTACAAATAAGTGAAGTACGAATAGCCCAGTGATTATTTGGTAGAATTCGATATTAAGGGAAAATAGGAAGTTGGTTTAATCTCTTCAGTTTAGATCTACAATGAATATATTAAGTTTTCTCCTCATACTAAGGGAGCGTTAGAAATTGATTAGATTTACAGTTTAATACCATAATAATATCTCAAAAGAATTACTAACTACCAAAAACATTGTCAATATAAGTGTTGTAAAACTTAAAATTCCGAGTAAAATGAACACTTATATTTAATATTTATGCTGAACATTAATGCCACAATTCTATTTCAAAGTTTAACCGCAGTGATCAGGAGGTTTAATTTAAAATTAATTAGGGAAAAACATGAAATTAATGTAAAACTTAGAATTAATGTACTGACATTTTACCCACGTACTAGATGAACGTTAGAAAATATGTGCATATAGTGAAAATATACCTTTTTAAAAATTATCTTAACAATATTCCAAAATAACTTATTATATAGAAACCATTGTGAATACAAATGTCTTAGAGTTTGAAATTCGCAATAAAATGAACATATTTTTGTCGCAATTCTATTTCAAAATTTTATCTTAATCGCTAATTCAAAGCTCAGAACTAAAAGAGATAAATTAGCCATCCGCTCTGTCTCCATTTGTAAAATACGTGTACATTTTTTAAATTTTTGAGTCCTTCACAATGTTTTTTAACTATGTTAGGATTTTATTTAGCATATTTTGAGAATTATAATTCAGTAGTTATTGAGAAAGTAGTACATGAATGATAGCTGTTTTACATTTCATTTAGCAACTGACACCGCTGATTAAACCTTTCGTTTAAGTGAAAGATTTTTTGTTTAAAGACTAATTTTTTTTCAATATTCCTAAAGTTTTAAATTTTTAAGAATTCAAATAAAGATTCTTGTATACTAGTCAAAAATCCTTTTATTAGAACAATTTTTGTCCTTTACACAAAATATGGAAGTTTAAAATCGCGCTATTGATTGACCTTGAACTTTTCTAGGGGAAAGTCTTATGCACACTCATTTATTCGCTTTACCCCACCCCCACACCTCTTCATCCTTGCACTTTATTTTCAATTACTTTAATTCTAATAGATGGGCACTGTTGTTCACTCTATATACATCATATTAATTGCTACACACATTTCATACTGGGAATAATAAAATACTTCCCATCATTTATAAATCACTTTTGAAATAGTCTAAAAATTATGAAAATATGTACTTTTTAAACTAATTTGTTCGTAGCGGCAAAAGCTCACCTAGCAAAAGGAAGAAACACACTACATAAATTTCTAATCTATATCGATGGGATTAAAACAATTTGCGGATTTCCCGCAATTAAATCAGACTTCAGCCTGTCTTTTATACCCCACCACTGGGCTATAACCCGCAATCAAGAGGTTATGCCACAGTTCTCAAAATATCCATCTTAAGTAATGAACAAATAACTAAAAATTACATGTACATAATAATAACAAGAACTGTAAACTGATAACCTCGTTTGTTAACAGTTCAAGCTCTTGTTTAGCGATTTAGGTAATACTTTAAGGTAAAATTGTGAAAATTCAACAAAAATGTTAAATATTGGTTATCAGTTTATTCAGAATTTTAGGTTCTACAACATTTGCATTGACAATGTTTCTGATAAGTTTAATTTTTTAGTTTATTTTTATTGTAATTATTAAAAACGTGTTTCTCAATTATAATTTGTACATATTTTTAACGCATATCTAACAAGAATGAGAAAACTTAATACATTCATTCCCACCTAGACCTAAACTAATGAATTTAAATAATTTCCAGCTTTCTCTAACTAATTCAGAGTTCGGCTTTCCCCCCCCCCCTCTTCTACCACTGGGCAAGAAAGAGCTTTAAAGACCTTATATGTGTAATTCTAGGTGTTCTTTAAGTTGAAAAAGAAGTGGGAGAGGAACAAGAAAGTGATATTTTTGGATTGGAAGAAAAGTCTTGATAATTTATTATGACAATAAAATAACGCATAGAGCACAGAATGTATTTTATTTTATGTTATTTTAAATAAGGCAGTTTTAAAGAGTTTTTAAACTTTGAATACTGTTATTGTGCGAAGAAAATTCGAAAGCAAAATTTTAAGGGTGAAATTCATATCAAGTTATAATGAAATGAATGTGATGTAATGAATGGTTAATGCATTTTATTCACTATAAAGAAACAAACAGTAACAAAAATTTTTAATAAAAGTAAGTTTTACACACTTTAAATTTTGGTATTATGGAAATGAGGGCAAAAAAGGAAAGTAAAATTTCAGAAAAAAGAGCAGGCAAATTTGATTTATTACATAAAACATTTGAAATTTCGTACTTGTAATAAACTCAGACGAGTAGTTCAGAGTAGTTATTTGACCAAAATAGAAATATGTAATTAACAGAAAATAATAGGAATATTAGCTTGCTAATAACTAAAAATCAAATAGTCCTTTTTGAGTCTTTGATTTATGCTTATTAATCAAGTAGAATGGAAATATAATTCAACTCATAAAGGATAAAAAATTACTTACTCAGTAACTAGAAATTTTTATCAGTTCCGGATTCAAAATGGATGCATTTCACGCCTCTGTGGTTGCATGAATAGTCATTACGTCACCACTAAAGCCCCTTCTGATTGACTAACCGGTGAAACTAAGATATTTCATGTATTTGTACTATGCGAGTGGTAAACAATATACCCAGTTACAGATAAAATTTTAGTAAACATGCAGATTTCTGTAGCTTTACAAAAACTAGTTTTGTAAGTTTACAATTTTTTTTTTTTTTTTTTTACAGTGTAGTGTAGGCCTCCAGCCTATTTCGAAAGCACATTTAACGTAAAATGTATACGCTGATATTTTTATGTACAAAAGAAGAGAAATTATCTCAAATCGACTTATAATTTATGGATGATCCGTATCTTTAATTTCAAATACATCAATATGGCGTCGATCAAAGCTATGATTAAGCGGTGTAAGTCACTAATTTTGTATCTTGATACTTTGATAACTTTTACATACATCAAGATGGAATATTTTTTGTTTGATTCCTAAATGGACATTGATAATTTCCCTAATTAGAAATTTTATCCTACGACTGACCGTGCAAAAATTTTGTTTTTGTTTTTTCTTAACTAGACCCTCCATTGAGTTGGAATTTATTCATAAAATTTTGCACCTTCTTTATAATCTTTGGGATTGGAAGTATGGATTTAAGGGCAATATTTAATGGGCAATGGGTTAAGGGGCAATATTTAAGGAAATATGTTATTATTTCGACATTTACGAATCAAATTGGATAGGGTTCTCCTTTGAAGGCAACAAAATAAATTTTGTGAATAAATTTATTTTCATTTATTTATTTATTTTTGTATTTTCTATAACAATTTCGAGTACTTGTTACCCAGAATGTGTATGTCATGATTAGAATACACTATATTGCCATTGATTATGGGACACTTGCGATTTTTGACATTTTACTAAATATCTAGAAAAATACATGAGGAATCATCTCGAAACTCTTAGTGTATAAATATAATAGTATACGCCATACATCTCCGTGAAGACTTTTTACCGAAACGCCATAGGGGACCGTCAACAAATTAAAAAAGAATGAATATCTTTTGAATAACCCTGTCAAAACTAATGTAGCAAAAGCGCTCAAACTCTAGATTATGA
The DNA here is from genome assembly GCA_964019185.1 of Maratus speculifer. Lineage (NCBI taxonomy): Eukaryota > Metazoa > Arthropoda > Arachnida > Araneae > Salticidae > Maratus > Maratus speculifer. Next base: position 282,303,305 of record OZ025291.1, read on the forward strand.
TTGAATGCCTTATTGTAATGCACTGTGTTCATTTTTATGCAAATATCATGCACATTCGCAGAGTAATTAAGGTTTTTATAAAAATGGTCCCAAAATTTTCCAAGTTTTTCCATTATAATTTTCAGAGTTCTTAATATAAAATAATATTTTTTTCAGAAAATATGACAAACAACATTGCACACAGTACCCTGTAATCAGAATTAAAAAATAATAAAAATTGTATGAAAAATGAGTAGGTTTACTATATAATTTTTTACTGCGCATGCGTCAAAGATATCAAAATTTCATTTGCATATTATGCTAGCTAAATGTATAGAGCAACTATTGTAAAAGTCTCAAAATCATAGCTTGAAAATTCTGAAAGTACTCGTCTATAGAAAAAGGACAAAATCCGTTGTTTCCAAAATGAAGCAAAAAAATGAGGGATTTTATCCAAATGCAGTAGTATATCCCATATTGTGTATTCTATATTGACACTAATCAATGAATATATGGATACAACCCCTCTTGTTTTTGCTTCATTTTGAGAATAACGGATTTTCGACTTATTCAATTGACGATTATTGTCAGAATTTTCAAGTTATGATTTTGTGACTTTCTCAAAAGTTGCTCTATACATTTAGCTAACATAATATGCAAATGAAATTTTGATATCGTTGACGCATGCGCAGTAAAAAATTATTTAGTAAACCAACTCATTTTTTATACAATTTTCATTATTTTTTAATTCTGATTAAAGGATACTGTGTGCAATGTTGTTTGTCATATTTTCTGAAAAAAATAATATTTTATATTAAGAACTCTGAAAATTATAAGGAAAAAACTTGGAAAAATTTGGGATCATTTTTATAAAAACCTTAATTATTCTGCGAGTAAGCATGCTATTTGCATAAAAATGAACAAGGCTTATTACAATAAGGTATTCAATCACAATCTAGAGTTTCAGCGCTTTTGCTACATTAGTTTTGACAGGGTTATTCAAAAGATATTCATTCTTTTTTAATTTGTTGACGGTCCCCTTTGAAGTTTCGGGAAAAAAATCTTCACGGAGATGTATGACTTATACTATTATATTTATACACTAAGAGTTTCGAGATGATTCCTCATGTATTTTTCTAGATATTTAGTAAAATGTCTAAAATCGCTAGTGTCCCATAATCAATGGCAATATAGTGTATAAACTTATTGGTACAAGTCGTACTAACAGTACATTCATTTGTGAAATCAATCTTAAACTATTTACTAATCGAAGTATATAATTATAAAAATAACATATTTACATATAAAAGCAGAAGAATTTATGTAATATATTTTTTAATGAAATGTAATTTTTTTTAAAAAATTAGTGAAAAAACAAAAATTTGAATATAGCATTTTAATTGTAAGTATGTGAAAATATTCTATAAAGAATATTCAGAAATGGTTTCTATAACCGTAAATTAAAATATTATTTGTTTATTTCTGTCTCATGCGAGTATGAAAATGCTGTTTTAAAAGCATCGGTGAGTTTATTTTGCTTAAATTACTAGAGATTTGAAAATTTTTATCGTTCGAAAATTTTCCTTATCTCGGTAAAACATATTGGTATATTGATTACATTGAATTACAAATATGTCAGACGTATTAGCATATTTTCGAGGACTTTGATATTACAGTACAAAGATGAAAGAAATAGAAAATCGGTGGAGATTTTTAATAGAGGAAGAATATGTTTACGCTATGTATCTCGGATTAAAGTGCAAATAAACTATTTTAAAATGCATACTTACAATACTACAGATGGAGACTAAACGATTTATTGAAAAAAACAGCTCTTGAAATAGCCCATTAAAGACTGATGTTGCGTTTTTGTAATATTATGTTCTTTTTATTTTATTTTAATGTAAAAAAAAAAAAAAAAATCAAATTTTTTTTTAAAATATTGTATATATGACTTTTTTGCTTTTAAGGGAAAAAAATGTTAATTGGTCCGAGTTTTTTTGAAATTTTTTATTGATAAATATCGGATTATGTTCACAAATATACTATAAAGAATGAAAAAAATAGCAATTCAAGAAATCAATAATATAGCAGTCAAACTATAGCTTTATGTAGTTAATGTAATGGACCGCTATATAATACAGGGTGTCAAGTAAATGTCTGACCCATTTTGAATGTCAATAACTAAAGAACTGTTTGAGATAAAAATGTACAGTTTGCTGCATTGTTATCAGAAAATCAATAAGTTTTTAGATATGCACTTTCTTAAAATAGTTGATATTTCGGCGTCATTTCTCTAGTTTTCATATGCATGAGCTTTTCGGCTCATTTCGCAGAGTCGAATCTCAGTCGACATGTTAAATCGACTCTTCACTCACACACAGAAATAGGTTTTGTTCGATGGAAAGAGATCTAAATAATATTTATAATTGAATAATGTCTATTATTCGTAATAAAAAACAAGAAAATATACTTTTTAATAAGCATTGACTTTTCACACATTTATCATGAGTAAATTGTATTTAAAAAATGTTTTTGTAACCGGTTAACTGATTCTATTTTACGTATAATAAATTGAAAATATGGCACAAACACGGTTCTTTTATTTTAAAAAAATCTAAATATTTAACCTAAACATTTCTTCCATTAAATAGCATCAAACTGTATTTAAAAAAATAGTGATGTCAAAAATCTTTAAAGTTTGGATCAAGAAAACTCTTCTTGCTTGTACGGCGTGTAGTAAAATCCGAAGTTAAAATAATGGTACGAAATTAGTGGTGGCATGTTTCCTGTCTAAAATAAAAGGGGGGTAGTGACTTATAATTCGGCACATAAAAAATTATTAAACTTAGAATAAAGGTTCGTCTGTATTTCATCTATAAGAGATCCTGTCTTAAATATAAAAAAACACTGATCTCGATTGTGAAAGTAACATACGAAACTACTTTCTAACACGAAAACCTGTCTAAAAAGAAATATTTTTCATTTTTTCGCAATTAACATCCTTCAATTTCAGTGTAGATGTGTTTTCACTTGGGGGGGGGAGGTGTGTATAAAAGTCCTCTTAAAATCTCTCGTGGCTTTCGTAATAAAATTTCGAGATGTGTTAAATGTCAAAATATGAATATAATGTAGTAATTTCCGGTTTTCAGAAAAATGAACAATGTTTCGTTTTAGACAGGTTTCCGTCTTAGCACCAGGTTATATATGTTACCTCCTCTGTCAAAATTGGTATTTTTTACGTTTAATACAGGATTTGTTATTAACAGATTCCTTAATTCTCAGGTTTATTATTTTTTTATGTGCCGTTGTATAAGTCACTGCATTTTTTTTATACACGGAACTTGCCAACACTGTTTCTAAACCACTGTTTTAACCACTTAACTGATTTCACTGCACGACGTAGGCAAGAAGAGTTTGCTGGATCCATCACTTAAAGCTTTTTCACACCACTAATTTTTTTAAATACAATTTCATACTATGTAATGGAAGAAATGTTTAGATTAAATATTATGATTTTTTAAACTTAAAAAAGCGGTGTTTATTCCGTATTTTCAATTTATTGTACGTAAAAGGAAATTCAGTTAACCGATTACAAAAACATTTTTTTGAATACAATTTATTTATGGTAAGTGTGTGAAAAAGCAATGCTTATTAAAAGAAAATTTTCTTGGTTTTTATTAAGTATAATAGACATTATTTAATCATAAATATTATTATAAATCTCTTTCAATCCAACGAACTCTATTTCTGCAGGTGAGTGGATAGTAGATTTAATATGTCGACTGAGATTCGACTCTGCGAAATGAGCAAAAACGCTCTTGCGTATGAAAATAGAGCAATGTCTGAATTTTGACAGCCTGATGCCAACGAAAATCGAACTATTTTTGAAAAGTGTATGTCTGGAAATTTACTGATTTTCTGATAACAAAGCAGCAAACCGCATATATATATATATATATATTTTTATCTCAAACCGTTTTTTTTTTTTTGTTATTTATATTTAAAATGTGTCAGTCATTTACTGGAGACACTGTACATGCTTCAAAGATTTTCATAGGTCAAAAATGAAATGGATTTGTACTTTTCACAACATATTACATCCCACATTAAAAAAAAGAATAAAAGAAGCATTATCACCCTTTTTTCTGTTAATTATTCATTAATATGTATGAAGTAATTTTTTTTTCATTTTGTGTCAAGTATAAAATGTATACTCCTTAAGGGGTTAAAAACATTGTTTTTAATAGCAAAATACGGCAACTGTTCATAATTTGGGAGAAGATGATAAAATAATACATTACCAGTTTAGAATTATCTAGTACAAAATGTTGTGACAAAATATATAATTGCATGAAATGATAAAAAAAAAAAATGTATGTTTAAAAAAAAATTACAGTGGATTTTTTACAATGGATGATGTATGCGTCATATGTTTAAACCACGTTTTAAATTATGAACATGTAATACCTAAAATTTTAGTGCGGTGTTTGAAATTCGAACAACGTATAAAATCTGACAATCGTGCATTGGTAGTTCATTGTATTTTTTTCTAAAGTGTTTTGGCCATATCCAAATAGATTTTTAGTTAAATTGATTTAATAATCAAGATAATTTATTGTTAAATCTACGCTTACATCATATTTGATTTTGACGAAACATCAAAATAACTATTATATTTCCTGTGATTGAATATGTTTTCAATATAATCAATAGATCACATACAAAAAAATCTATTTGAAGATATAAACATGTATATTTTGCATAAGGTAAATGTAAATGCAAAATAATGTATATTTTACATATAGATATATTATTTGATGGGGATTGAGTTAGTCCGACTTTTAGTTAGTGCGATACTCTTTTTTGGGCATGCTCTATTAGATTAGTGTGGAAAAATACTTCATCATTGCGCAAAATGGTGATTATTTTCTTTAGTAAGATGGCGTCATGATTTTTTTAAAAATGAGGTTATCAGAATATACTGTAAAAAGAGAAACAAAAACATTTATAGAATTTTTCAAGAAGGTTTTCACGAAAGAGAAATTCTCAATACGGATGTGACAGATATGGAGTCGGATACCGGCAGATGTACGCAAGAGCACGGAAGTGTAAATAATCTGATTTTGTATTACCGCAAGACACGTTACAAAAGAAGAAAAACTCGTCCAACTGGAATTGCAATTAATTTGAAATAAAATTATGCAATTTTTTAAACGAATAATCAAATGTTATGCAAGTTAACATAAATAACCTACAAAACGACATCATATCTGTAGTAATCCAGAATTAAAATTAAGGTTGACTTTCTGATCTTTCTATATTTTTATTTATAATATATAGTGTTTATGGCAATAAAAATTCTAGAAAATTAGATAAATATATGTATTTTTTTAGATTTCAAATCAAGTTGTAAAATTGGCTTTTAACTATAATACATCAAAAATATCATTATACATTATTACAATCTATCTATGCATATCTGCGGTTTTCAAATTTTTTGACGCTTAGAGCCTATCTGAGAATGAATTTCTATCACGTGAATTTGATTGAATTCTATTGAATTTCTATGCCACTTGAACATGTTGTATTCTGTATTTTTCAAGTTAAGTGAACTTGGTACCTTCGATAATTTTTTTAATTTAAATTATTTAAAATTTTTTTTGGCATAATAATAAGGGTCTCAATGATGAAAAACCCTTCTATCAAGAAATTGTTCGATTTTCTCAAGAAAATACCGGTAACAAATTGTTCATAAAAATCCTGTTTTTTATTAGAGTGTTAAAATTTTTTATGCGAAATTACAGAGAATCTACGGGTAATCTATTATCCTAAATCTTCTGTAAAATTACAGAGGTTAGAAAAACAGAGATTCTATGAAATAACAGAGAAATTACTCGATAAATTTACAACTAATCGTTAAAAATATGCAAGACTGTAAATTTATTGTTAATAATAACAATTTAATTTAGTTTTCACAATCAGTAAATCACACAATTTTCAGCCTGAAAGAATATGAATTTTTTCAACAATATTGAACTGCTATATCATTTTTTTTTACACTATTTGTTTTTAGCGGACTTGTGGTTTGAACCCGAGATCTTTTGACAATAAAAGAACACCCTACTGAATGAGCTAAAAAAAATTTGTTATTGTGTTCAATATTCAATATAGTTTTATGATTCAAATAGAAAAATACGATAAAATTCCCCACTAACACCGTGGAGATGATTTCTCCCTTTCTAAATTATATATATATGTTACAGGCCAAACCCGATTTTAGGCCAAACTAGATTGGCCTTGGCCAAACCAGTCTATCCTAACGCCCATCGGATAAACTAGTTTTTCCTAGGCCAAACCGGTCTATCCTAATCCCCATCGGATAAACTAGTTTTTCCTAGGCCAAACCGGTTTATCCTAACGCCCATCGGACAAACTAGTTTTTCCTAGCTCAAACTAGTCTATCCGAAGGCCCATAGGACAAACTAGTATTTCCTAGGCCACATTAGTTTGGCCTAACTCTTATAGGATAAACTAGTTTAGACTGCTGTTTATTGGTCTGAACTAGTTTATCCTAGGCCGATCTAGTTTATCCTAGGCCAATTCAATTTGGCGTGATTTTATTGAATTCAATGACCGCCTCAGCGCCAACGTTCTAGTTTGTCCTAGGCTGATCTAGTTTATCCTAGACCAATGTAATTTTATGTGTTTTTACCTCACAGGCGTCAAAGTTGGAGAAATAATGGGTTCGCAAATTCTGTATGTACGCATATACGTACGCATGTATGTACGTATATATGTACGTAACGCGATAACCCTTGATAGAAATAATGTAATTTAACGTGTTTTTATATCATCAGGCTACCAAAGCCTGAGAACGAGCCACGTGCCCGTGGGTTCTGTATCTATGTATGTACGTAAGTATGCAAATCTTGATAAATCTTGATAGAAATACCCGATTTGCATCAAACTTTCAATATAGATTTCTTCTTATGAGGAACTTTTCTAATTAATATTGGGAAGTCATTGGAGAAGAATAAGGGGGAGGGGGAGAACGAGAGGCTGGATCGCCCCTTCCCTTAATTAAAATAAATAGGTTTTCATGCATTATTAGCATGAAATTTTAGATATAGGAGTATTTTGATGAGGCGCCTCCATAATTAGTTATGGGTGTTCATTGTTTAAGTATAAAGGGAGGGGGAATAGGGGTGATTCCCCATAATTTATATAAATGTATCTTTGAGAAAATACTATTAAAGCTACGTTTTGAATCGAATTTCCGGTTACGATTTCACGGAAACGAAAAAAATGAACCGTGACAAGAATAGCTTATAGGCCGATAGGTAATTAATTTCTCAAAAATGGAAAACGCTGTTCGATTCCAAGTTATGTTCAGCTCCGATCTGGCTCGAATATGCAATGATAATAATAATAATAATAATAATAATAATAATAAATGCAAGTCTGATCTCAGCATGGCACATGTCTGCAGAAAAAAAAAGCAAACACCATGTCCAATACATCGTATCTTTACGGTGGACATGTTAAATTTCTGTATTCATGTTACAAGAAAGACTCTTGATACAAATTTATAATTATTCCAGTGAAAGATACATTTTTTACCGGAAAACCCGATTTTGAGCCAAATTAGATTAGCCTAGGCCAAACTATTTTATCCTAACGCCAATTGGATAAACTAGTTTTTCCTACGCCAAACTTGTTTATCTAAATGTCCATAAGATAAACTAGGTTTTCCTAGGTAAGAGGGTAATCCTTCATTTTTTCCTTCATACTTAATCATTAGACCGCCAAAACGATTCAGGGAATTGCCTTATCAGGAAGAACCTATATACAAAATTTGAAGTAAATCCATAAATTCTACGTCAAAACCATTTATCTAAATTATGGGGGGGGGGGTCACATACATTACCCTTTCTTTTACACTTAAACAATAAACATCCACAACTAATCACGGAGACTCCTTGTCAGAATGATCCTATGTCTAAAATTTTAAATGAAAACATATTTTTGCATGAAAAATCCATTTCTCTAAATTTATGGAAGGGGATTAGCCTACCGTTTGCCCCCACTTATTTTTATCCAATGAATTTCCAAAACTAATCAGAAAAGTACCTTATCAGAATGAACATACATCCAAAATTTGAAGCAAATCGGATATTTCTATCAAGAGTTATTGCGCCACGTACATACGTACAAACATGCGTACATAAATACAGAACTTGCGAACCCATCATTTCTCAGGCGTTGACGCCCTAGAGCTAAAAACACGTAAAATTATGCTGGCCTAGGATAAACTAGATCATCCTAGGACAAATCAGAATTTTGGCGCCGAGGCAGTCATTGAATTCAATAAAATCTCGCCAAATTGAATTGGCCTAGGATAAATTAGTTCAGACCAAGAAACAGCAGGCTAAACTAGTTTATCCTATATAAGTTAGGCCAAACTAGTTTGGCCTAGGAAATAATAGTTTGTCCTACGAGCCTTCGGATCGACTAGTTTAGCCTAGGAAAAACTAGTTTGTCCGATGGGCGTTAGGATAAACCGGTTTGGCCTAGAAAAAACTAGTTTATCCGATGGGCGTTAGGATAGACCGGTTTGGCCTAGGAAAAACTAGTTTATCCGATGGGCGTTAGGATAGACCGGTTTGGACTAGGCCAATCTAGTTTGGCCTAAATTCGGGTTTGGCCTGTAACATATATATGTATATATATCATATTTTTGCATTCTATTGAGAAAATTGATAGAATGCAAATAAAGTTTTCCTATACATTTTAATCATTGTTAGGATATATTAATTTTAAAAGTTAAAAATATTAATATTTATCTAATCATAAATTATTTAATCAGGGTTGCTTAATATGTTTTCATTAACAGTTGTAATATTGACTTTAAAGCTTTATAAGGAAGATGAGATATACTTGATTTGATTCAGTAGAGTCTGACCGGCATATAATGTTGCTATATTTTCCTTTGAAACCTCTTTAAAACATATGGCATAATGATTGCATTAAGTTATGTCTGTGGAAAGTCTAATATATACTTCGCAATGATATGAACATAGCAAAACAAAACAGATCAAGATAGAACATTTGTCTAATGTTTTAAAATTTTAAAATTTCGTTTACACGTTGACACATTGCAGATAGAGTTCCACAATGGAATAACGGAAAATATATTTTACATTTGCGTCATCGTTTGTAATATGTTGTTGTTGATTTTATTTCAAATATTTTAAAAACAAAGACATTTGCATTTAGCAATTTGTTTTAGAAATATAATGTCATTTGCATAAAACTTTAAATAAATATAGATAAAATTAAAGTAAATAAAAAGATAAGAAATTCAGTTGAATTACTTTTTTAGCATATATCTTTTTTTGATACGTTATAATAATAACTCAGCAAAAGATGTAACTCGTTTCAAAATATTATTTTTGATTAAAATGCTAAGTTTTAGAGTCTTAACGCTTGTTTCATTAGTTATTTTAGAATTTAGCTTTAAAATCTAAAATGTTTGGTGCGTTTTTATCGCAAATTAAAATATTACTAGTAACTGTTTCTTATTGCTAATTTTTCTAGAAATATTCATTATCTAGAAATATTAAATCTTTTTGCATCATCTCTAGAAATATTCACGATGAAATGCTTTTCGATAGACGAAAATTAGTATCTGAGTTTCTATAAAGATATGATTATTTTTTGTTAAAATTTCTTTGGTGTTCCTTTGGAATACAGTGTAACCTCAAAAATCCTGCATCAGAAGAATTTTCTTATCACTTTTTTTTTCAATTTACGGAAGAAATAAATAAAAAAAACAATGGACGCTGAGTTAAGTAGAAATACCGATAATGTTACAAAAAAAAAAAAAAAAAAAAAAAAAAAAAAAACGAGGACTTTAAATAGACAGATGTAAAGCTGTCGCAATTAAAGTGCATAAATTTGACTGGAAAATTAATATCTATTTTAGAAAAACAAGACTGAATTTCCGAAATTGATATTTTTCACTTGTCTAAAATTCAAGACAAACATGTTAAAGAATGGCCTAAAAAATGGAATCGAAGCGAATAAAATTGATATCAATGTTTCGGAATTCACACGAGAAGAAATAACTTCACTATTTATTAGCTTTTTTCCCTTGTAAAAGAAACTATCATTTAAAAGAAGTTCTTTTTTAAACATTTAATTTTCGCTTTTTCACACATAAATATCACATGCGTATCAAATAAATTCTTAGCAAAGGCAGCATTAAGCATATAAGAAGCAATTTTGATATCCACTTATTTTTAAAAATACTACTTAGCTTCGGTCCCGCCGATGACGGATATTTGAGGTTATACTATAATTCTAAAATATTTTGATATATTAATTGTGCTGTAGAATTGCGAAATTGAGTTTGTGAAATGGTTCAAAAGTACTGAGTTCAAATTTAAGAACATGCTAAAGTGTGTATGAATTTGCACATTGTATAACGAATACAAAATATTTACCGAGAAATTTTGTATTATATATATTAAAAAGATATCTTATTATTAAGGAGGTAGGATACCTTTGAAAACGTGGAAAAAGCAAAAAATATCGCTATATTCCAAGCTTAAAAACTTGTGTAATAATTCAAAAATAAAAATCAAACTTCATTTAAATATGAAGCTCATATTTAAATTTATATAAAAATATATTTATTTATTTAGAAATTCATAAATAAATAGTGAAATGATAAATTAAAAAATATACATAATAATTAGAGAAAAAAAAGCACGTCTTCCGCGCATGATAAATTTTGAAAATATGCATATAAAGAGGAAATTTTGGTGAAAATAAATACATAATAGATGTATCTTTATACTAAAACCAGAATATTTGTAAAAAATATTGTCTAAATAAAAAATTTACTTAATAATTTAAAAGATTAAACATTTTCATTTTTTAAAAAATATTTTCAAAGAAAAAAAAAAAAATCTTACCTTTTTCTGGTTTTAAGTTGTAGATAATACAGAAATGAATATGTGGTAAAAATTTCTTTTGATTGCCATGCATAGTTTTTTAATAACACTGCGCGCAGTATCAAAATTCATCGTTTTGAATAAATGCGACACAAAGTTTAATTATCACGTTTCGCTTATCATTATTGATACCTTGAAAGTGCCATAATTACTAATGGGAATTTTTTAATGCGGTTTTTTGCGTATTGTTCAGAAATGATTACAGAATCAAAATATGTAATAAAACAAATTCGAAAATGTTTATGGTTTAAGGGTCTCCTACCCCCTTAATAGATATAAACTGCCGTTATATGATTAAAGCTGCTTTTGTCGGTAAAACATATGACAATGATTTCATTATTGATTTCATGCGTCAAGGTTATCAAGAAACCAAACTACAATTGCATCTAATTAATGCAGCGTGCATATAAAAGAATGTCGCAGTTATAAATTTTAACGATGTGAACTTTAAGCATTGTAGAGTGTTAATTAAAGGTTACAAATAAACAGTAATTCAAGCTCTGCTTTGTTATTTATTCACTTGCAGTGCCACATACGCAAAATGGAGACCCTTTTATGTAAAGCGGTATTGTAAGGCTGAAGATTTAAAAACTGGCAGAGCCATGCCACTTTTTTTTGTAGATTTATAAAAGACCGTGTCTATGTTCTGCAGCTATCTAATCATTTGCCAGTATTAAAACAAAAAATTAAAGAGGCTATAGCTTCCATTACCATTAACTAGTTAACCGAAATGTGAAAAGAATTGAACTTAAACCTCACTTGGAGGGGCTGGCGTACGGAGTATGCAAATCAGTTTTTTCTGGCTATAGATAAGACTAGCTAATCTTAAGACTTCACCCTTCCTCGATTCTCCTAGAAATATTTCCCGTGTTCATTGCGCCTAGCTAATCCGTTCATTTTACTTACCCATCATACGTAGTATAGGGTAAGTCTTGCAATCGTTTTGAAAATCGAAAAAATTTTTTTGACGGATTTACACGTTTTAGATAGTGGAGATTCCGAAAAACATATTTTTAGAAAAAAAATTTTGCCGTCCGTCCGTCCGTCTGTCTGTCTGTCTGTCTGTCTGTAAACGCTCTATCTCTCGAACAAATTGAGATAGAGACTTGAAATTTTGTATGTAGTTAGTATGTAAGAATGGGACGAACCCTATTTAATACCAGCAACCTGGATTATCCGAAACTATTTTTTTCGGACTCTCGAAAAATTCGTTCTGATAAAAGGTATATAAAAATTTTCAAATTTTTTTTGTTCTAAGGAATGGACGTAAAAGGCAATAAAATAACACACATTTTGCATATAGAACGAAGTCGATCGGATTATTAGTTGCCGAGATATTTGTAATCTTGTTTTCCACATTCTTCAATTTTTCGTGATCCTGTATTTCATTCAAATTTCAATTCAGAAGTATATTTTAATTGAAAATGAGACGCTTAATCCGACGCAGTTAATTATTAGTCAATATGATTAATATTTTTGGAGTTATAAGGATGTTTCTTTTACGCGGTTCGGTACTACTTGAGTAGTTTGACGTTTTATATAATTTGTCGAAATTGCATCAGCAGTTCTTTAATATAGCATTACTATGTATATTAACAATATTTAAATTTTGTTTATGAATTGCAATGCATTGTATAAATAGTTTCACATGTTTTATTTTCATATACATATCCATGATGGGTAAGTATTACGGTGGCCCCCAACGACTAGTTTACTTCTGTTTTCTCTTTTAAACCAGTTCTTATGAGCACTTCACGTTGGCGAACTCAATACTCTGTCCTTCCAAGTATGCGAAAAAAAGTTACTGTGGCTCCTGAAGATTATTTGCGTAATTTACAAGAACTTTCAGAAGAAGAATCTTTTAACAGAGCGTCTAATATATTTTATTGAACTTTCCGATTTATCGGAATTCTGATTTTTGTATCCGTCATTTTCTGAACTCAGAAAATGATGGATACATTCTAGAACGTCCACAAGTTTCCTAAGCATTTTAATTCGTTCTTTCTCTTATTTATCTAATTTCTTTTTTTTAATTTCTTTTTAATATGTTTCTGATCAGATTAATAACATAAACTAGGAGATACACATAGTCGGATTCATAAGTAAGGATTCTCACTTTATTTTGACACTAGTGTACATCGTCGCACGCACCTGTTGCTAGGGGCAATGGTGGGAGGGGTTGAGTTATATATTGACATATAAAGGCTGAAAATGCGAAAAGCGAAGGGACATCAAGGATGTCTGAAAGATTCACTACGATAACGCGCACAGCCACACCTCCTTCATCCTGAGCACTTACTTTGCTCGGCTGAACGTTCCAACTGTTCCACATCCTCCCTATATTCCGGACTAGTCTCCAATTGACTTCTTGTTGTTTCCGCGTTTAAAATCAACGCTAAAAGGTAAATGCTTTAACTCGATCGAGGACATCCAAACAAATGTAAAGACAGCCCTTGAAGCCATCCCAGGACAGGCGCCTACGTAGACGCCTTCGAGTTATGGAAATGCCGCCTACAAAAGTGTATTAATGCAGGAGGTACCTATTTTGAAGAACACTAGGCAACAGTACCAACTCGCGCAATAAATCTGTCCCTTTGAACAAAGGCTCATTACAAATGAATCCAACCAAATATTGAAAAATTTCAAGCAGAGGATGGAAAAATGATCTGACATACTCTACATGCCATCCCTCCAAAACTGCACTGTGTGCAAGCCCCTCCGACTAAGAGTTAAGGTTGAATGTATGTCGTGTAACTAAAGGTGAACATAATGAACATTTGTAAGAAAAGATTAGTTATTCTTCAATTTGATGGGTGATTTATTGCAAATAGAATAAATTAACTATAATATACAGGGTGGTTAGTTATTAACGTCAGGTGTTCAGAGCCCTCTATCGAGTAAAGTTTTTGACGAAACATAAACAAATTTGATAAGCATACATAGTAGACCATGGGATTTCGAATTCTTAAAAAAAATAAAGAAAATAAAAAGTTTAAAAAATCGCCACTAGGGGCAATTTTAGCTAAAATGCGACTAAAATGCATTTAATTTGCATAAAATCAGCAATTTTGGAGCACCAAAAGTGTATTAGTGTATATGTTGAATGATTAAATGGCAAAAAATACAGTACAGATCAATTTTATACTGCTGGAATACTGCCCGGGCAATGATGGTAACTGCATGCTTTTCATCTCTTGTTCGACAATAGCAGTTACAACTTCGTCAACTTGTTCGTCACTTTGCGTTCTAGGCCTTGTTGCCGCATAGTTTCAAATCGATGAATCATCTTTTGTAAATTTGTCATGCTCATCGGTTCTTTTGGCAAATTCTGTAATCGGCGAAATTCAGGACGAGCATCTTTGAAATTCTCGTTCTTTTGATAACACAGCTTGACTAGCAAATTATGGTGACAGTTGATAATGATGAGAACTCTCCCAGCCTTTCCTTTTATACTCATGATTGCTATACAGTACTGATTTTATACAAATTAATGCATTTTAGTCGGTAAACAACGCTAAAATTGCCCCTAGTGGCGATTTTTAAAACTTTTTATTTTAAATTTTTTTTAAGAATTCGAAATCCCATGGTCTACTATGTATGCTGATCAAATTTGGTTATGTTTTGACCAAAACTTTACTCGCTAGAGGGCTGTGAACACCTGAAGTTAATAACTAACCACCCTGTATTTTTAAATCCGAAAAATTATTTTATCGTCAATCTGGATAATAGTCGCTATTATAATCTTAAAATGTGGAATAAAATGCTGCAATATGGGAATAAAAGCTAAATTACCAATTGTCACAATAAACGTAAAGCAAGAAAGAATATTTAAAAAAAAAAATTAATTTTCCTCTCCAAATTTTTTAAGTATTCAAAAACTTTTGTCGCATTTCTTTTACAGCTACATTAATATTTAAAATTCAAACTTCTATAAAACAAGAAAGGAAAATCATGCGACTGGCACAGATTATGAAACATTTTCTAACACATTCAGAACATTGCAACATAACGTTCCCGATTTATTACAAGGTAAAAGGTGAAAAATTTAGGTGAGAAATGACATTTAAATAAATAATTTGAAAAACTCATAAGACATTTGAAAACACAATTTCAGTAACGTATCATGAATAGTCGAAAAGTATTCAACTTCCTCTATGAATCTCTGAATTCTATACTATATTTCTACATATACTACATTGTTTACTAAAAGTTAATTTAATTAAGAAACACGTTTGAAAATTCTTCATCAGCAATTTCCGTCAATAAACGGAAACGTATTTTTTTTGTAACCCTGTGTATGATCTATAGTATTTAAACACAATAGATAATATTGCATATCTAAAAATGCATACCACAAATGAAAATGCACTTCCAATATTTATCGCTGGCAAACATTACTGTAATCAAATCCTTTAAATTCCTCAATTTTAACGTGACTAATTGGAAATCTATATGCAAGCTATAATTGCTTCTCAACGAAGAGAGCTGGCAGAAATAAATCCTTATGTGGCTCGTAAATCCTTCTCAAGAGATCATATATTTTCTAACATTCTTAATAACATCTCAACAGTATTATTAGAGATCTCGTAATTTCAAAGCTATCAACATTTAAATACTCATAATTTTCAGATACTTGAAAACTACTCCAGAACTCCTGAAAGGCACTTGACATTCTACAGTTATATTTAACTAAATCTGAAAGGCCAAGTTGGGTAATCCATTTATCGAAACTCAAAGGAACAAATTCCCGAGAGCTTAAGAGAGCGCTCGAACTGCTATATGTAACAAACTCTGGCCTCCTGATTTTGGATTAAACTAAATTTAGTGTACTCACTCTGTATATTTATGTTCACTCGTGTGCTGTTCATTAGTACTGTGAGGAAATGTAAACATTAAGTATGCCGGAGAGTCTTCATTTAAGGTTAATTGCAATTCTGTATATTATAACAGTTTAATTTTGAGTATTTCCGAGAAATCATACATCAAATTGAAGGTAAACTATAACCGAGTTATTCTTATAAATTTTCCGTATGTGCACCGTCAATTATAGGACACACATTCACTCTAAAGTCCAATTCTTCCCACATTTTGATTAACAAGTCCGGAGTAATGAAAGCAATATAGTCTCTTCAGTTCTGTGTCTCAACTCTGGGAAATCATTAGATAGTAGCGGAACGTAGATACAATATCTTTTATAAAGCCCGAAAAAAAAAAAAAACGGTATTGTTCTATACTGCTAAAATTTTCGTTTATTGGCAAGTTGTCTTAAATGAAATTTAATCATAGACGTTCCGTTTTGTTTGAAAAATGGAATCTCTCCGTATATCTGTTGCCATTTTAAGACAACAGAGTCTCCAGTATGCACATATTATTTCTATCACCCAATGAGATTGCTGTATTTTTTATCACCCCGCATGTGTTTCATGCGCTTCAAAATATTGTTGCAAAAAATGGAGACTACAAAGGCGGAACTTTCCTCAAAAATAAATAAATAAATAAAATAAAATAAAATAAATAAATAAACGGAAACATTCTGGCAAGTCTGCTGCAAGGCCTTTTCCTTAAATCAACGGGATTTTTTTCACAGTGTAAAGGCTTTTTATTGCCATCCCAGTAATAATGTTTTACGCCCAAGTGTCCCTAATTTGCGTATGTAGCACGACAAGCAAGCAAATAACAAGGCAATACTCCCACACTTGCTTATGTAAAAATATTTGAGTTACTTTTTATTTGTGATCTTGAAACAACACTTTATAATGCTTGCAATTGCTATTATTAAAATTTATAACTAGGGAAACTTCTTTTATAGATAACCTACACATGGCAAATAATTATTTTTGCTAAAGACCATAAAGTAACGTAGACCAAAATTATTTTTGGTGTCCATGTAAAAAAGTATGAATAATGCACACTTCATTTTCAATTTAGAACATGTCCTATTAATTCTCATTAACATATATAAATTAAATGGCGATTCGAGTGCAATTACGCGAATTAGAGCTCATCATACAGCCAGACAAATTGAATTCATGAAAAAGTTTCAATAATACTGAAAGTGTTACACATTATCTTTTACGTTTACTTACATTTTGTTACGAAAATATACTTTGTATGAAAATACGCCACTTACTATTTCACGTTGAAATATTCCATTTATTTGCTAATACGAATGTTTCCTTTTTTAAAATGTCTGATGATATGATTAATAGATATTTATAACTTTTATTAATAGAAAAACAAAATTATGTAATACCAGCTGCATTTTTCTGACATCAGTGTCGATTAAGCTTTTAGGCTGACGCTGTTAAGAAACAGGAATTTCAACGTTAATATAATGCCAGAGGTAATGAAAGAGTTGATTTGTTTATACGTAGTTCTAATATCAGAAGGATTTACTTCTTTTACATAATAAATTTAATTATCATTCTATTACCAGAATTACTTGTGTTGATTGATTTGATATTATTAATCATCAAACTGTAAAAAAAGAGAATTTATTAATATAATCACGTAAAAAGTAAAATGAAACTATTTTTCTCGAATATTTATTTTATATTTTTAAGATAACGATTTAAGATACTTAATAACCTCTTACTGACGAGGTATATTTATATAGAGATTAACAAATATACTCATCAGACTTCTAAAGCTCACATTCTTTTCACAAACAAAATGGAAGTTTTCTAAAGGTAACAACGAGTATGATTTTGTGTAATTTTTAATTTATAACCCATATTCAATGCATTATTTCGTTAAACGTGATACACCTGTGATTAATGACTAGACATCTATGTTAATCAGATTCCTCTACGAGTGACTGAAAGTTTGTTCCTAAAATGCTATTAGTGTCATCCAGATGATCTATCTAACCTAGTCAGCTTGTAAAGAGCTATCTATTAAATCTATGATGATGGTGATTTTTTGTGAGAAAGTCAAACATTTAAAACTATTTGCCGTGGAGTAGTCAGGCATCAATTTTTCGAACTAATACATGTTTGAGGTGTTAGGATACACGAGATTTCAGATAACCGATGATTTAAAAAAATACGTGTGGCACTCGGGGACTGCCGCGGTAAAGCTATTGCATAGCATTCTTAAATCAACTTATGCAATTATAGTTATTTATTTATTTTTTATTTACGCAGTTTTTTTGTCTTTGATATTAATTCAAGTTACACTTTTTGAGCGTGATGACCGACAAGAGAACAATTTTTTTCTTTTATTGAATAAATGAGAAGTCTGCCGAAGCCTGTCGAAGTCTGCTAAACTGAAACGACGTTAGTCGGAGTTTTTTTCTCGTTACGGAATTTCTAGATTCGGTCGCCGCGCTAGCCCGCAATAAAGGCTATGCGATTGCTTAAATGTGCTTCCCTAGGGGGGTAACACACAAGACATGCATAATATGAATAAGTAGTTGCAGACCTTTCAAATGATGTGTCACACGACTGGTGTTGTAAAGAAATTAAAAATGTGCCCGCCCCTTGAGGGGCAGAGACGGGGGTGACACACAAGACATCTATAATATGAATAAGCAGTTGCAGACCTTTCAATTGATGTGTCACATGAATGGTGTTGTAAAGAAATTAAAAATGTCCCCCCCTGGGGGGCAGATTGGGGGATGACATACAAGACATGCATAATATGAATAAGCAGTTGCAGACCTTTCAATTGATGTGTCACACGACTGGTGTTGTAAAGAAATTAAAAATATGCCCTTCCTGGGGGGCAGAGTGGAGGGGGACACACAAGACATGCATAATAGGAAAAGGCAGTTTCAGACCTTTCTAAAAATATGCAACACGAGGGGTGTGGTTAAAAATTAAAAAAGTTCTCCTTTGGGGGGGGACAAAGTGGGGTACGGCGCACCAAACATGCATATTTGGAATGAACAGTTAGAGTTATTTTAAACGATATGCCACACGATGGGTGTATATACAAATTTAGAAAATGCCCCCTGCCCTCATAGCATGCATGTTCACAGTGACGTCACAATGACGTCACTGTGAGTCACTTTGGTCACATCACATCTGTGACGAAAATGCCACCACTCAGTGACGTCACAATGTGACTAAGATGTGACTTTCTAAAAAAAATTTCACAGTTCGTCACAATGTTAATGTCAAAGTAGTCACAAATGACACACTTTTCACAAATTGGTCACATTGTGACGTCGCAAAGTGGTTACAATGTGACGTCACAAAAAAGCTCTAAAACGGCCATAACGACTTCACATTTTAGTCACTGTGACTTCACATCGACGTCACGTGACGTCACATCGACAATCGATGGTCACAAAGTCACAATGTGACTTCACAACGACGTTGCAGTGACGTCACCATGTCTTACGGGTGGGGGGGGGCAGAGAGAGGGATGGTGCACCGGACGTGCAAAATATGAATAAGCAGTTCAAGGCCTTTCCAAAGATATGTCACATGATAGGTGTTTGCAAAATTTAGAAAAGCACCCCCTGGGGGGATGGAGGATGCATCGAATGCGTAAAAAATTATAAATGATAAATTTTTTCTAACAGTATAGCACACGATGTGTGTCATCAACATTTAAAAAAATTCACACCAGGCAAAATTTTGAAAGATTTGCCGGCATGAGGAGGGGACGCATACATATGAATAGTCACAGGGCTTTAGAACGATGTATCACACGAGTTCTCCCCCCCCCCACCTCCGAAGAGGGGAAGGTGTGGTAACCTTCACCAAAATATACACTGAATATGTTTCAAATTTTATAAATAGTATTTATCGAAGTTCCGTGTAACAAAAAAATACCGCGTCAATGTCAACCGAAGTTTACCGAAGGATACCGTGCCGAACTCTGCTGAACTGAAACGTTGTTAGCCGGAGTGTTAGGTTTTTCTCGTTACGGAATTTCTTGATTCGGTCGCCGCGCTCAAAGCCCGCGATAAAAGTTATGCAATAGCTTAAAATAGTAGATATGAACATACTGAAACAAATAAACCGGTATAATAAGCACAAATATGTATGTATTTTGTACTACAATGCTCTAAAAATAAGAAGGGAATAAACTGTCAAGGAATAAAGTCATCAAAGAAATCTGCAAAGAAATCTGCCAACTTTAATCGGATGTTCATTTGGTCGAGGTTGATGCTACACTGTATGCTAGGATGTTTTTACTTGGAAATATCTCAATAAAAAGTTAATTTATACAGAAATTTCGCTATAATAGTTTGTAACTTATTCTAAAAATAGTTGATTGACTTTTAAGCTGACAGCTGTATTAAATCAATAGTATAGATGCGTCAGACTTAAATACATATTAATAATTTAGAAATGAAATTCTTCCTAATTATATACAATCGATGGCGAGTATGTTTCATATTCTATATTTCTTTACTACATATTTAAAAGTAAGTCCATTAGATATTTTATTAAATAAACTATTTTTTAAATTTCAGTTGAAAAAATAAAATTTGTAATTTTAAATTACACAGAGAATCAAAAAAGATTTGACAAAAAAATTTTGAAATTTCAAAAACTTGTAATTTTTTAAGCTTGAACTATTTGGCAAGAAAAAGTTGCTACAGTTCTTAATCAATGATATTTATAATGAAAAAAGACATTTAAAAATGTTTTAGTCCAATATTATCTTATTGTTAATCTATGCATGTTAAAAAAAGTATAGCTTTTGTGAGAAACACAAAACTGAATTTTTTCAATGAAGTAATTATTATCTATCAGCAAACCCAGCTGCTCTACTCGCATAATGATTGAAATATGCCAAGTGATATTTGTATATCTATTCTTTATTAGAAAAATTATCCTTTTAGTAATGATTAAAAAATTACTAATTAATCCATAGTTTGACTGAACTTCATTACCATACTGCATTTGGAAGGAACGAGACTTTCATCAGACTAAAATTAATTCTAAATAAATGATAATTTAGAAAGTATTTTGAAGATTTTATGCTTATGTCATACGCTCATTTCAATATTCATTTGACGTTTTATTTTTTATAAGAAACCATCTTCTTAGTATGCATTTAAATATAAACACTTACCACCATGCCAAATTCCAAGCCTCTTTTTAAACAGTCTACTTGTTACTCTGGATGTGATGGCCCTAACATAACATGCTTATGTTGACATAGCAATAGTCACCAGTAATATAAGATTAATTTTAAAATCGTCATGGTATTTCCTCATATTTCATAAAAAGTAATTAAAAAATAGGCTTTTTTAGAACGTTTGTTGTCCCTGCCAACCACAGATGATAGTGGCACCGACATAACATATAGCCTGTGCAGGATCAGAGGTTATCACCATTGATTTGCAACCAGTACTTTATACTGAGTTGATTATTTCTTGAGATTTATTTCAAAGAAATCGTAATTTTAAATTCTTCAGAAAGCTTTTCGCTCCTTCCATTCGCTTCACAACTTTTAACATTCGAATTTATTTTTAACTGTTCTTTTTGAACAATTTAAAATATTTTTTTAAGTGACTACCATGTTATGTTAAAAGCTTCTAGTCTGTTTTGCACCACGTCAATCGCAATTTAGAATTTTTTTGTTCTTGCAACCCTCTTGTGGTAGTGGAATTGATATTCTAGGGATACTTAATGTTTCTTTTCCCATATTATAAATTATTAGTAATGCAGCTATCCAATAACTGACATTCATGAACCAGTTACTAAAAAATAGTGAAAAATGGTGAAATGGTTAACATATATTGAATTACAAAAGGATTTAATTTATATTAATTACAATATACAACTTTCTAGTAATTTTGCGCTTGATTACACATGATTCATTTAAGAAAGTAACTTTTATTTTAAAGGAGGTGGGTTGATAAAGGCCATTTTTCACCCATCGGCCTTTTCATGTGACATAAATGTTTTTCATTAGTATATCTCATAGCATAGAAGAAAAAAAGTTATTTTGAATGAAAGTTCTATATTTTAGAGGAAAAATAAAATATATAATTAAGTAAGTATTAACTCAATCGGTGAACATATACACTATTGTCATTAGTTTTAATCCATGTAATCAATAGTAAATACGATACAAAATGCGAAATTAAGGTAAATGGAGCTTATTAAGACTACTATTAATAGCGAAAATAATATATAACTAATAATAATAATACAGTTTCTGGCGCTTTTGGCAGTGTGTTTTAGATTAGTCTTCCTTCTTGATTTCTTCACCCTAATCACTACTGGACCATCTAACGACGGCGGCGTTTTGTAGTACATGAGCATATTCAAGACTTGATTTATTTGACATTGGTTGAGTTATGGCATCAGTAAGCCAGAAAACGTAATGCAGAAGCAACACGTGCATAGTATCCTATGACAATTACAACTACTTATTTACTATTTCCCTTTATTATACAATACCATTGTGTGATGTTGCTTCGATCTGTTTTTATCCAAATAATATTAATTTTTAGCACTTTTATGTTGAAGAATCGAACTTTATTTACGCAACGTGTCTCCTTAGTATCATCTGTTGATAGCTGTTGTTGCTCTAGGCATTTCATGTTCCAAACAATCCCGGTAGAATCTATCATTAATCCTATATCATTTGGCTTCAGCTATTCTCTGATATTGTGTGCAACATTTAAAAACATGGGCAAGAATGTTAGTGTCATTGTTCTTTAAATCCGCAAAGTAAATTCCCAAGACGTTTAAAATGTAACCTGAAATAGTAATGAAGGTCATAGGCTTAACCTAAGGTCTTCCTTTGTTTTAACTAGAAATATCGTCACTGAAAGGAATAGTTCACACTCTTCTAGATATAACACCTGTACGAAGGCCAGTTCTAAACTTTACCTACAAAGTAATATTATCACACAAGTACGAGATAATCTCTTTTTCGTGGAACGCGTTTCAGACTGTATTAGCCAAAAATATAGTTAAAATAAGATATGGATATATCCATGTGAGTAAAATAATTTAACTTAGAAAGGTGTCCCAGTGTATCGAAATTGTGCCTCTCTTATGCTATATTTCTGATATTGTTTAAAAGATTTTTAAGATCTTTTTTATACATAGATGTATTCGCACTTCTAGGGCGTAAAGTTTGCAGAACCAACTCACTTAAGAGCCCTTATTTTGAAGTTCAGACAAAAAAGTGATGTTTTGATAGTTGTATTTTTTAATTGCCTTGATATTTTTTTATGTTGAAGTAAATCATATTTAATGATTAATCTGCAATTTTGAAGCCCTGAAAATTTTTTCTCGTCCCTATAGAAAATATCAAAGTTCACGTTTGTGAATGCTATTTTTATGAAAAATGAAGTCTCAATATATTTGAATTGGTATATCTCTGGCAAGCAACAACATCCCAAAATTCTTTTGGCATAAACTTATAGTGTAACTACATGCTTATTAAAATTTATTCGTTTCCATGGGTTTTGTTATTTTACATTGTTATGTTGCCACAAAGTACAGTCAAAATGACGTTTTTGTCCATTTTCCGCTCTTAATATCTTATTTAAGCTATAATACCCCAAATTTTTTCTTATACACTGGTGGAAATTGATTTATAAAAACACATTTTTTTGACAAAAACTTCTATAATATTCATTAAAAATGAATGAAATTTCTTGGGATATACATAGTACGTATGACAAATTTGTTACGAAATTAAATTTTTACACGTAATATTAAACATAAACAAAAAGTCAAAAATTAAATTTTCGTAATATGGAGCATGGAAATTCATTTATGGAATATCACATTTCATTTGTTATTCCGAAGCAATGTGACAAAATTACGCATAAAAAAAGGTAACGTGACCTGAAAATTAGACATAAAAAGATTTGTACTGTGAAAGCAATACGTTTTAGTTGCAGTTTTCGCTAGGTGTAAACAAAAGATTTTGTCTGAGGAAGAAACAGGTAAAATCCACGCATATTTAGATTGTGGAAAGTCTGTCCCGGAAATAAGTAAATTAATTAAAATTTATGTTGGGATGATATATAATAATAGAAAACATCCAGCAAGTTATAGAAAAAAATTTAACAAAAAAGGTAATCCACGTTTATGCAAGAGACAGAAAAGGGAGATTCTTCAGCTTGCATCGAAAGCTAGTCGCAGTTCAAAGCAGATTTGTGCACATCTACCCCTGCCTGTTACTTCTAGAAGAGTTAGACAAATTTTACTTTCTTCAAGGAGCTTGAGATAGTCGAAAATGAAGTCGTGTCCAAAGTTACTTCTGTGTCATAACTGCGTTTGCAGTATTGCGAGAAGTACACGGCAATGGGTGACAATTGAAAGAAAATCATTATCTATGACGAAAAAAGATTGAATCTCGATGGCCCAGATGGTTTGAGGTATTATTGGAGAGATTACCGAAAAGAACTGAAATCTACATTCAGCAGAAATTTGGTGGCGCAAGTTTGATGATTTGGACAGCGATTGCTTATGATGCCAAAAGTGAAATTGTATTTTTAAACGGTCGCCAGAACCCTTTTGATTATAGATTAGTTTTAGAAAATTCACTCCTTCCATTTGCATGGCAATATTATGGTGTAGGTTATATCTTCATGCGAGATAATACAAGTATTCACATTTCAAATACAATGAAAGAATGGTTTGACGAACAGAATCTTGTTCTTTTAAATCATCCACCTATTAATCCTGATTTGAACTCTATCGAAAACGTTTGAGGACAGCTTGTTCAAATGGTTTATGCAAATTGGATTCCGTACACATCACTTGTTGATTTGAAAGCTTCCATCTGTCAAAACTGGAAACTAATTGATCAGAAATAGATCCAAAATCTTGTTTTATCAATGCCATCTAGAATAATAGAAACTCTAATGAATAAATCCGGCTTTACTAATTATTAATTTTAATTAAATCTGACATTTCATAAATCATTTTCCATATTTTTATGTAACTAAAATCTAATTTTTGATGTTATGTTTTTGTTTATTAAATTATATGAAATTTTATTCTTCTGAATTATTTGTTGTACATAGCATGTATAATGTATGAAATTTCATTCATTTTTAATTACTATTTTAAATGTTTTGATTAAAAAACCTTGTTTTCATAATTCAATTTTCACCAGTGTAGAATATGAAATTGCACTACTAGGACAAGCTGAATCATACAGTACTGCACGGAGATATTGTTGCTGTTAGTAGCTATACCTGTTAAATATTAAAAATTTCCAAGATCTGTAATATTTAAAGTAATTTATTTTATAAAAAGGCCACAGTTGAATGAAAAAAATATGTCACACAATAGTTGAACATATGTACAAAAAACATGGAAAAGAAAAAGAAGTGGAGCCTCGTGATATTTTTTAGTAAAAGAATGACAAAGTTTATAAGAAAAGCAATGTCTATCATCACATTTTTTCCCTAAGAGAAAATGAAACATCCCGTTTTTCTTTCGGAAGAGGCGACAAAAAGGGATATTTCATTTACTCATAGGGAAAAATCATAGAAAGATAAAAGAGAAACGGGATGTCTCATTGTAACTTAGGGAAAAATGTGATGACAGACATTGCTTTTCTTCTAAATTTTGTCATTTTTTTCCAAATAATATCACGTGGCTCCACTTCTTTTTTTTTCCATGTTATTGTACTTATGTTCAATTATTGCGTGACATATTTTTTTTTCATTCAACTGTGGCACTTTTTTGAAATAAACTACTTTAAATATTGCAGATTTTGGAAATTTTGAATATTTAACAGTTTATAGCTACTAACAGCAACAATATCTCCGTACAGTACTATATTATTTAGCTTATCCTAGTAGTGCACTTTCATATTCTATAAGATAAACTTTGGGGTATTATACTTAAATAAGATATTAAGAGCGGAAAATGGACAAAAACGTCATTTTGACTGTACTTTGTAGCAACATAACAATGTAAAATAACAATGCCCCATGGAAATAAATAAATTTTAATAAACAGGTAGTGTTACACTATAAGTTTATGCCAAAAGAATTTTGGGATGTTGTTGTTTGCCAGAGATATACCAATTCAAAAATATTGGGATTTCTTTTTTCATAAAAATAGCATTCACAAACGTGAACTTTGATATTTTCTATAGCGAAGAGAAAAAGTTTTCAGGGCTTCAAAATTGCAGATTTATAATTAAATATGATTTACTTCTACATAAAAAATATCAAGACAATTAAAAAATAAAACTATCAAAACATTACTTTTTTGTCTGAACTTCAAAATAAGGGCTCTTAAGTGAGTTGGTTCTGCAAACTTTACGCCCTAGAAATTTTTTCAGGGCTTCAAAATTGCACACTATTGATTAAATAAGATCTACTTCAACGTATAAAAAATCAAGCAAATCAAAAAATACAACTATCACACTTTGTCTGATTTTCAAAATAAGGTCTCTTTACAACAATCCCGTAATATGAGTTTTACAGAATAGTTTTTCCAACAAAATATAGATTCTAGCTTTTATAAAGGCTGTTTTTGAGCTGTTCTTGGTACAGTCACGAAACAGCTCTTAATTTTATATGTTATACAACAAGTGTTAGTGTTGCAGGGCTTGAATTCAGGGCGGGATGGCGGGATTCGCGCCCAAAATTTTGAAATGCCGCCCAAAAGAATAACGTGGACGGGAGGCTCCCGCCCAAAAAAATTTACATTTTCAAACTGTGATCAACTCCCACGACTGTTTTGCGAAGCTTGTGATATTTTCGTACGACTGATCGACACATTTTGCTAGTTTTTTACCGCGAATAATTGAAAATAATTGAAAATCACGATTTTTTCCGCGACCGATCGAATTTTTTTTTCCTGGAATCGATTGACGAGTTTCGTTCTATTTTCCGCGGAGTAAAAAAGGTGATTCTGTTCAGAATTTTCAATAAATAAATAAATAATTAAAATTAAAAAAAATTAAACTTAACGCATTTAATAAAAAAAATTATGAAACAGTGATCCCACGGATGCGCTATAGCGCGTAAATTACGCAAAAAATCGGAGATGGCACATAAAAAAAACAGCTATTATGCGTCCCACAGGACGCGTGATTTCGTACAGGTTTGCGAAAAAACGGCAACTATTGTTAAAAAATCGTGAAAAAACGCCTAATTTCCCGCAAATTACGTCAAAAGATTCGCGAAAGAACGATAGTTTTCGTGAAAAAAGTAGATGAAAAACATCAAATTTCGTACAAAAATCACGAAAAACAACAAATTTCGACAAATGATTCACTATAAACGACAAATTTCTCCAAAAGATCGCGAAAAATGGCGGTAGTTAAACGGTAGTTTTCGACAAAAAAGTCGATGAAAAACGTCAAATTTCGTCCAAAAATCGCGAAAAACAAAAAATTTTGACAAGATTCACTATAAACGACAAATATCTCCAAAACATTGCGAAAAACGACAACTTTCGTCAAAAAATCCCAATAAAACGGCAGATTTCATCAAAAGATCGCGAAAAAACGGCAAATTTCCTTTAGAAGATTCGCGAAAAAACGGCAATTCTCGTCATAAAAAATCCCGAAATAACGGCAGATTTTCCTGAAATGATCGTAAAAAAAGACAAATTTCTTTAAAAGATAGCTAAAATATGCAAATTCCGACAATGGAAACCTTCTCACCCCGACCTCCCCCAAAAAATATTGCCGGGAGTGCATTTTTCTATTAAATAAGTTAATTTTCTTGTTTCAATTTTTTTTATATATTTCTTTGCTGCTCTAAAATCAGTTTCTGGCAGCTCCAAATCTTCCTGAGTTAATGCAATTCCTGAAAGTAGCCATTCATTAAACAAAAAGCACCCCTTTATTTAACAAAAGCATTCGTTCTTTAAGAAAAAATATTTTTCAATAAATTTGACCTGTCCCATTTTAAAAGAAATGCGAACAATAGTGATACTTCTTATCTTCTACACTCAAATAAGCATTATTTTATAATTAAATTTATATCTTGTATATTTAACATACAGAAAAATAATATTGGTTTCAATTATAACAATTATAAATTATAAATATAAATTTATCAAATTAGAAGTTTTAATTATTTTTTAAACAATAATTAGCATAAATTATTGTTAAAACAATAATTAGACCTGCAACAAAAATAATTAACACTGGAAAAAGATTTACCACTTGTAAAAACTAGATAGTATAAAAGTTTTTTTTCTTTTTTTACACATTTTGCATAATTATTCTGAATTGTTGATAAAAATTGCTTCAGTGATATTTTATCATGTCTGTGTTCTGGTAATTCTTTAAATAGAACATAAAATAATAGTGGGTTTTAAACATTTTTTTTCTCCCTCCCAAACAGCTAAACTCCCCTCCATTTGTAAATGTTGGTAGGGAGACTCCCCTCCTTCGAAAAATTGAATTTCAAGCCCTGAGTTGTGACAACGAGGTATTGACAAATGTATATTAGGATTGTTATTTGTGGTGTCGTAAGCAGTTCTCGTTAATGCATAGTTTCTTACTGTTACCTCAAAAGAAGTTATAGAAGTATTTGGAGCCAGAAGCATACGAAATACATATGATCTGCATTTAGAACATAATTTAGAACCACTCTGTAGATCGCAGTTTACAAAACCTGTAAGTATCGATATATATTTCTGTTAAAACAGATCCAACAATCACTATCAATTTTTTGCTAAGTTTTACATCACTAACATTGACTTCAAAGCATTATTTGGTATTTAGTCCTTGAAAAAATATTTGCAATAAACAGTTTTTTGAAACATTATTTACATCTGAACAATATAAATACTTTTTGAGTGCGTCAAAACAAATCTGAATGCGAATTGATAGCAGTGCAACTAATACTCTCGCACGAAACTTTTTTCCCCTCCATAGGTAGACGCGTACATCGAACCATAATAAAATAATGTTCTTATAAAAGCTTATAAAGAGTAGCATCATTGCAAGTCAAAATTAATTTGGTTCATCGAGTGCTTTTTAGAAAAAAAATTTCAACGATGCTAAAAAACGACAAAAATGTAGAAAAAAGCGAAAACTTTTTATTTTAGAGCTATAATTTCTATGTCTTACTATTTTATTTATTACGTAAATTTTATGTTAAATAAAAACACATATCTTTAAGTATACAAAGATGTTGAACAACTATCAGAATCCGAAATTTTTTTTCACTTACATGACAGGCGAAAAAAGGCCCTTGTCGACTCACCTCCTTTAATGAGTGAAGTATACGTTTAAAATAAAACTATCGACAACGGCATAAAGACAATGAAACAAATAACAATAATTATTTTTATTGCTAAATGCTTAAAAATAAATGGAATCATAAAGTAAATGCATAGACATATACTATGTTTACCATATGTAAATAGCAAATAGTTAAATAGCAGCAAAAGTATTTTTTAAAACAAAATAATAATCCATTAAAAGACATGTACTATTAATAGTACACCAGACCCGAAAAGGTAGACTAATGCTGAACAAATTGAATCTAGCTATGTCGGGATAAATTCTCAAAAAATTTGATCTAATAAACATTTATATTTCCTTTAGACTAAATGAAGTTACGTAGCGTCGGCAATGGAAGAAGATCCGCCAGAAATATTTTAATTTCTAATACTGTCACAGAAAATAATAGAAATAGCCATTCGACTAGAAATTATATATTTAATTATTATGTGTTAAAATTGAGCCTAGAACTCCTCATCATTCTTAAATTGTACTTTTCTTTGAAATTGTAAACACAAACATTTAACTTTTGGCATAACCTTTTTTTTTCTTTTTTGAATTTCATTTTAGCTTAGCACACATGCAATTACTTGCTCAAGTGGCTTGTAATCTATGAAAGTTTATAATTCAAAACTGCTGATGTTAAATTTATTTTTAACCACAAAGATCTTTACAATGAAAATTTTAATAATTTTGTTTTTTAAAGATAAGCTACTGTATTCTCCACTGCTATGTTTTGGTAAGTTCAATAACAAATAGGAAACTTTTCAATGAAATTTGATAAATCTTTTAAAAATTTCTGTTTTTAAAGTTATTAATAAGATGAACACAATATATTTAATAAATAATATAAGCAATAAAGTCTCATAGAAATACAGCATAAGTGTAATTAAACAATTATTTGACACAATTCTTTTTAGAATAGAAGTAAGAAATCAATACTTGCATTTTATTTCAAAAAACTAGATATTCTCTTAGAAATGTAATACAAAAAATTCGCCGACAAATTTTAACTAAAACAGAAAATATTAAAAATAACCACTAATATATACAGTTAGAAAGATTTAAAAAATTCAATTGCTGACCAAACTAAATACTGGTAACCACATACATTTTCACATTAAAACAATTCTTGTTTGTGATAAATATATATAATTTGTAGTTTGCTTTTATGTCATCAATTGAATAAAAAAAATAAGAAATATATTTATCTGATAATCTCATTGAAGTATTACAGGATATTTCTTTAGGAAATAGATGTTATTCATAATCTTAACCGAGTTTTTCAGCCTGAAACTGCATCGATTTATCCTAAATCACTTTGATATCTCCAGCACTGTTGTTAGATTTATCGTTGAAAAACAGTCACGTACCCCATAAGTACCCACAAATGTTTATTCCATAAGCCAATACACTTACATAAGTTGCGAAATCTTCTGCATTGCACTGAATGATGGAATCAGTCGGAAGGAAAAATATTCAAGCCACTAATTTTAATTTGCGTGTAATATTACATAAAAAAATTGCGATAGTAAATTTCGATATAAAATTTCAAACTATATGAGGATGAAATGTTGTTAAATTGTAAAAAATAAAACTGCTGAAGTCTTCCGTAATACAGAAACACTTTAAGGGAAACACTGTGTTATACAGGATTCTCGAAAATGCCGTGGAATGTAATAGTAAAAAGAAAAAAAGAAACGATTCTAAATCTAATAAGAAGTTTTATGAAATCATATTAAAACTTCTTCTGAATTACCCCCTATTAAAAAAAAGCTTCCTTACCTTCAGAAGCCCCAATCAATAGATTTCCTTGATTACTTCCTGTTTGGTATCCAAATGTAAAATTTACCAAATAATCTAAATTTAACGTAAAAATTCAGAATCGTGTGAATTTTGGAGAAGGTTATATTATATCTTTGCATACCTCTTGCCAGATGAAAAAATAATTCAATTCTCTTATAGTTTGCATCAATTAAAAACTTCAGAAACTAATATGTTTCAGAGGTTTACTAAAATTTTTGAAATTACTCACCCCCTATTGCTGTACGAAGATTTCAGATTTTGCATTTTCTTTAGAAACCTGTTGATTACCAAACTTTCTAGTAGATTTTTCTCAAACATTCGGACGATGGCGGAAAATCACAAGAATGTTTGAATATCTACAATGTTACACGGAATTTCAGAAAATCTTAAAGGAATTTATATCTCGAAATAGTTTCATAGTTGTCTTCATAATTTTGGAAACTATTAATTTTAGAGGTTTATGATTGGTTCTTCTCCAGTAAAATATTGGAAGATAATTGAAAGAATTCTAGAATCGTGAGTATCTATTAAGTTACTCTAAGGTCCTGAAAGCCTTTTATCTATTCTAGGAAGAATTTTTTTACATATATATTACTGAAGCTGACTGTGATATTCATGATCAATAATGAGAGATCTGTGAGATAAGGACAAAATTTCATCATCTTCACTTCTTTTATTGAAAGATATTAATTTGGTTTTTCAGAAATATGCATAAATATTAATAAAAATAAGAATTAAATTTTTAACAGAGCAAGTGTAAAAGAGAATTAATTAGTTCAAAAAGAAAGAACATTTATAAATAGTTCTACAGAAAATTGCTCTAAGGAAATTTTTTTTTAACAAATAAACCCACTTAATTTCAGACATTTTGTAAGGAAATGAAATATTGCAGCCTGGTGATTAGAAAGAAACTAAAATTTTAATTTATATATTGAAATGAGAAACATATTTTTTGGTTTATTTGACGTTTTCCCATACTGTTTCCATAGTCCCATAGCTTTAGGATATTTTCATAGTTAATTCAAACATAATTGAATGTTACTCAAATTTTAAGTTTGATATAATACTTGCATTCAGTGTATTTTGTTTCATTCAAAGCTTAACTCTTTCGGGACTGGTGTCTATTAATAGTGCATGTCTTTTAATGGAGCATTATTTTATTTTAAGAAATATTTTTGCTATTATTTACATGTAGTAGTGTTAGTATATATCTATGCATTTACTATATGACTTCATTTATATTTAGCCATTTAGTAATAATAATAATAATAATAAATATTTGATTATATGTTTGTGCCGCTTGCGATTCTTTTATTTTAAATATATATTTCACTCTTTAAATTTAAAATAAAAGTTACTTTCCTGAAAGAATCGGATGTATTAAAGCGCAAAATGTAATACAAATTTCTTATAAGTCCAATCTCACTATAATACAATATCTTTTAGACCTTCTCAAAAACTCTTTCTCAGCCTATTATCACATGAATAAAAATTGAATATTACGCAAAACAACAACATTCATTATTTTTCAGACAATGAAACATTCCTCAAAAACTAATTAATATTCTTGGATAGCCTAATGTTACTGTTATTAACGTAAAAGTATTTTTTTTTAATTTTAAAGAAAGCATCGGACTCAAAAAGTTTAAAATAAAACACAGACATTATTCTTACATTATGAATAAATCGGATTTAAACAGCAATATTTTTAAATAATATTATAATTTTCATTTCAGTGTCATTCAGAGGTATTTAATTACACTTAATTCAAACATAAAAATTCATAGTAACAAAAGTAGAAACAAATATCTCAGATAAAACCTTATGTAACTAGAAAAACAAATTTCTTTCTTTCATTTGTTGTATGTTTTACCATAAATCTATTAATTTACATGCACAATGCAATTAATGTATACCAATGTATATGCATCTAACATGATTGAGTAGAAACACACAACATTTTTTTAATGATAATATCCATGTTGAATTCATATAATTCACAAAAAAATATAAGCGGGACCCGCAATCTAAAATTGCATTCGATGTGCTCAAGTACTTCAGTTTTGCTGATGAAATTTATTGATGAAGTGATGGACATTTCGAGACGGCACACAGCAATAAATTATACGCTTTTTCTTCTGTAATCGATTGAATAACGGCATCAGAAAGGAATAAAATCGTTGTGGCCATCAATGTAAAATTGCTATAGACAATTTCCTCCAATATAAATACGAAGAAATTTGGATAAGAAATGTGTAATTATTTTTCTTTTGCAATGAAAATGAATTATCGCATGGCACAATGTGTAACATTGTTGTGGTAATCATGAAAAATTTACGAGAAAGGGAAGAAAATTTTGTTTTCTACTGAATTTATGCGCATGATTCCAAATGCATTCAATTTGCAAGGTTATTGAAAATATGCAAAATGTTTTAATGTAAAGAAAAAAAAATTAATTGAACTTTTTGAAGCGAATTTATTACAGCAATAGCTATAAAAATTGTCCGGAAGTCAGACATATTTTTATTTATCTGTTTTATGTAAGCTGATATACAAATATATAATTGAGATTAATTAATTAATCATGAAAACAAGAATTACCCATCTCGCCAGTTGTGGATGTAAACTTCATTGCCGTTATAGCCTCTAGACAAAAGGAAATTGATTAATGTCACGATCAGTGGCAGTTTTCCAGATAAAGGAAAATCATCACTGATCGTGACATTATCTTTCATTCTTCTGTAATCGAATTGCCATTAATTTATCTTTCTTTTCGGGATCTTGCGATTTTTGATATCACATTCCTAGTTATTGCGATGCCTGATTTTTGATTAAGTAAGATTAATTACATGTTGGAATAGCAGCTTCTGTAAAATTGTTAAGTAAAAAAAGGAGTTGTGTACCGTAAGACGCTCATCCGTCCGTATATAACAGCGAAAAAACTAACCAACCGAAACGTTTGAACTTTAAAATATATTACTGTTGCAGAACTTTGTCGAGTCATTTCAAAGTTTAGGAAAATCTGATCTATATTTCAATTACACGGACAGCCAAAATTATTCCATTACATTACAGCCAATGCGAAAAAACAGTTTCATAGTTACACTTATTCGAATGTAATGAAATTGATAAGTATTTATGAATAACAACAAAATCTACATTCCATAGAATATGTGTAAAAAATATTTATTATTCATTTACAGAGCCACACAAAAGTATTCCACTACATAATGCTACACGGGGAAACATTGTTTGGGCGTGTTTTAATTATGTTAAAATTTTGCACCTACACGAAAATTGATATACATTGCTGAGGTTTGATTCAAGTTCCTTCCTGTATAATAGAAAGAGTACAGTATTTATAGGAACAACAAAAGATTTTGGATATTATACTGTATTCGAAATACTCTCTATTAGAAGTGATTGTTAGAAATGCAGTTTTATTTGTGATATGAGTTTTTAACTGAAATATTATGTTGTACAAATGATGTAAAATCATATACAGGACTACACAAAAGAATTTGTAAAGGTTGCCGAGTGCTGGAAACATAAGCATCCAGACATCTTCCGTGATTTATAGATACATATATATAAATGGTATATTATACATATTGTATCCTTTGATGTTTTTGTATAGTGGTTGTAAATACTAGTGTATGTTTAACGCTATTCATGTCAGGAGCAAGGCAGACCCCTATCTCAGATGGTATCTAGAAGGCACCAGTTGGGCTCTCGCGTAACAATCGCTTGACATTTACGTCAAGAATGGTTTATTGGTAGATTTACAAGCCAATTAAGCGAGACCCCACACGTTTCTCTAGTTGAGGCTACCGGTCATTTTTCCGGCTGGGAGTGCGTTGCAGACAAGAGGGGCCAGCCCCCCACGCTCGAAGAAGGAGCCAACGAATCTTTTTTCAGGAACAGGCCGGGCGAGAGACTGAATGGTCATTTTTTTCGGGCAGATTGATTAGCCACGCCCGCCATAAAAAAAAGAAAAAAAGAATATAGACTTTTTTTTTTTCTTCCTCAAAAAAGTTGAGATGAAAAGTTCGCTCCGAGAGGCGAAGATGTGTTAGAAGAAAAACGTGATTAATTCCAAGGAAGACCTACCAACATCGCCGATGATCCGAATGGGAAGTCCGCCACTGATGATGTGTGATGGCCTGTGATCCGAAAATGATGTCCGCCAGTAATGATGTGTGATAGCCTGTGATCCGAAAATGATGTCCGCCAGTAATGATGTGTGATAGCCTGTGATCCGAAAATGATGTCCGCCAGTAATGATGTGTGATAGCCTGTGATCCGAAAATGATGTCCGCCAGTAATGATGTGTGATAGCCGAGGATCCGAATGTGATGTCCGCCAGTATTGATGTGTGACCGCCTGTGATGTTTTCGAATGCGAGCCTTAACTGAGTGCGGGGCACAAAAGAATATGAAGGTACGGTTTTCTTATAATTTATATTGTTTCCCAAAATGTGTAGGGCAAAATGCCAAGTAGGGGGTTCTGCACGCTCCAATTGGTATTCAATCATAGTATTAAAAACAATAATTACACAAGTAGAATTAATAGTGTTTTATTTTGTTTTTTTTTGTGTTATCTATATTGAAAATAATGTGTCTTATGACGCACCAACAATTTGTAAGATAATTGTAAATAAATCTATATGTTAGTTGTTAAAGAATTGTTAGTATCTTTTCGAACATGAGTCTTACTTTGTTTAATTCTATTATGATCTAATTTAGAGTTATGTTTTATTTACGATCCATAAGTTAATTCCGTCTTCAAAAATATTCACAACGCAATTTGGTAATGAAGGCAGTTGCCTCACTCATATCGAAGGGATTAACCAGGATTGAAACGAACGATCACTGTTATTTTTGTATTAGATATAAAAAAAATGCATGAGTTTACACTATGAATACTCTGAATTAAAGTGTTTAGGAGTGACTAACATAATTCATTCTAGGATTTGGGGTTATGCTAACATGTCGAAATAAAGATTTCCGTTACAGGAGCTCAGTTCTGTCCAGCACCGAGCATGAATGAAAATCGAATAAAGGTAGTTTGAAAATGAGTTATTGATTTTTACGCTCAATTACTTTTAGTATCTTAAGATATCTTTGTGTAATATAAATGAAATTATATACAGGACCACGCAAAGAACTGGAATCATGGCCATCTATGGATGATAATATCTGGAAGTGGGATTTCAGTAGTTTTAAGCGTGTATTAATATTAATTAAATCTTAACTAAATAGTGACATACATATAAAGATAGTGGGTAAAAGATAGGGTTGTCAAAAAGTATTCAAGTATGGATCCGTCTATTGATATAAATTTGTAAAAGGGAACTTTTAAACTATTATGCCTTTTTAACATTTTCCAACATAATTTAGAGGTGTTTATAAACTCTGGTTGTATGTCCATCTGGCCGTCTGTTTGTGTGCTCGAACACGAGCTTGCGTTAATTTATTATTTAGACTGCTCTGTAACTGATATATGTTATTGAGTTTTACTATGCCATGTTCAGTACTGGAAATAGTACTGGAAATAGTACCATAGTGTGCAGCGTTCGTAGTTTAATTACAAAGACACATAAAAGTATAACATTACATTATGATTAATGGGTAATGTAATATGGTTCTGTACTTTAAAATATCTGATGGGGTTAACGAGCGTTGACCAGGTTCTTTTAAGTATGCATTTTCAGAAATTCATAAACAGTTGTAGGTTGTGATCAATTATAAAAATAAATGTTTTAAAAAATCTATTTATTTGGAATAGAAATAAAAGTAAAGCATTTCATACAGAAATGAATAGGGATGGTGCCTGAAAACATTTCTAAAAATATTTCTACATGACTGTCTTCGTGAGCGAGGGCGAGTCAATTCAATTAATCATTCTGTAATTCATATATTGGCAGCACTCAATTGGCGAAAAGAGCACATGAAAAATGAATGATATCATGTATTCGAAATTTTCTTTTACGCCTTAAACGATTAAGAATATTTTGAATTTCATGGCAGGGCAACTAGAAATAGCAGTTCTAAAAAAATAAGCCAAAAAGAATTTGATTGCGAAATCGCAAGTTAGGGCAAAGTTTTGGGAACCTATAATGAAAGAAAAAACAGACCGCATGAATTGGTAAATGTTTGCGGTACATGTTATACATGCGGTAATGTTATTGGTAAATGATTTAATGAGGAAGTTAAAGTCAAAAATTAAGCTGAGAAAAGAGTTACTTTTACAGATCGAAAGCAAAGTCAATCTTAATTCTTTTTTTATTATTTCTAGTGAGAGTGAACGTTCAACTAAATGAATTCTCTTTATCTGAGAGCTATTTTAGTGATAAAGGAAGATGTTAAATATGTTTTCTTTCTTTTCTTTTGAAGGAAAATTACTGTAGCAGCCGGAATAATAGTTAGAATAAAGTGGATAAGCAATTAAAGAAAAATTTTAGCTGAAATTTAGGAAAAAAATGTATAATTTAAGATAATATTATGTGTAATTCCATAGCACAGGTAAATGATATAATTATATGAATACGTAGAATCTATATTCATCATCTTGCCTGCCCGCATTCAAGTATGCGTCAAATATGTCCGTCTGCCGCAAACAGCATCGAATGGTTTGGAAATTAATATGCATAATAGTTGTAGAATCTTGCCGAATCATTTCAAATTTTATAAAACTTAAAAAGATATTAATTAAAGTTTTCTTCATTCTGTTAAATACTATCATACTAATTAATTCAATGATATCCCATGATATAATGATTCTAGATTGCTACGATGATGACGTCCTTTAAGAAGGAGTCATAATATTTCCGTATTGCTGAACTTATATATATAATCGCAATACATTTTGTATTATTGCAGTTTTGAATAAGGATGCAAAGGCTCATCCACCAAGATCTGAATATTTAAAAAACTCATTATACACTACCTACCAAAAAGTATTTGTACACTTTCAGTTTTTGACATTTTGTCAAATATTTAAAAATATACTGGTCGGATTCTTCTGGAACTTCAGAAATATAAAGATTATATTTCACTTTATATTTATTTACATTCATTTGTTAAGCGGGTAATTAGGGGGCCGGCAAAAAAACAAAGAATAATAGAAATATTTGGGATCGCCCTGTACATGAAAATGCACGAAACGACTTATCGCTTTAGAATACAAATATATGAATACAGTAAAATATGTACACTAATTTTTGTGAGAATAGCATGTATATTTATGGCGATAGAGGGATTTTTTTTGAAAAATTCAAAAAATTCTGGTATGTTTTTTGTTTATATCATGCTGGGTTTTTGACCAAATTTAACGCAAATTTCAGAAAAATTGGCAAAATGCAGTAGAAAAAATGTAGCGCAATTGGAATATAAATATATTAAATATTTTATGAAATATGAGTAGTTGTATAAAATAATTTTTATCTGCGCTTGCGCGAACTAGAAAAACATATTTTGCATCATTTAATAGTCAATTCTATGGAGTGACTTATAAAAAAAATCCAATCAAATATCGTGAAAATTCAAAAAGATATCATTATTTTAGTGAGATGTTTTTACTCTGCTCTCTAAAAACGGCTGAATCTTAAGGGATTCTCCACAAATTGACATTTTTTGATAACTGACTTTAAAAAAAAACTAGTATTGAATTAATACAATATCTAATACAATATTGCTGCTAATAAGTACTTGACAATTGTGATAGAAAAGAAAAAGAGCTTTATTCGCATTCAGGGCCAAAACTAAGAGAGGGGGAGGGAGAAGGGCATGTGCTCCGGGCGCTAGGATGAAAGTGTTTCAAATGTATCTTTCGTTTGGCGATTTTTTTCATGGCTATGTTTAGCATAATATTGTTAAAATTATTATATCTGGGCTATGCTAAAGCATAAAAAAATCTAATGATGATGGCTTAAGGTCCCTGCCCCTATCCGCGAAGATGCTCACCAGCTAATGCTATTCCTATGGGGATGCATTTTTCTAACTCTTTTGCATTTGGACATTTTTAAATAATATGTTTTGCATTGGATAGCGGAAGTCCTTTTCAAGATCGCTCCGTGATTACTTTTTCAATTTTGGCGTAGATATTTTTATAATGTTTCTTTCACTTCCAAAAGCGGTTCTGAAAGTGAAACTAACTTTATAAAAAATATCTGTGACTCAAATCGAAAAAGTAGTCAAGGAGCGATTTTGAGAGGGACTTCCGCTATCCAATGCAAAAAAAAAAAAATTGAAAATTTCAAAATGCGAAAGAGTTATTAGAAAAATGCCTCCCCACAGGAATAGCATTAGCTCAGCAGTGTCTTCGCGGGCAGGGACAAGGGCCTTAAAGATCCTGTTGAAAGTAGAATTTTTTTGATTCGGTTTAAAGTATCAAATTGGAGTATTTTAATAAAGCTGAATACGTTATTTTATATTACATATTTTAAGTTTTAAAATAAGTCGGCTATTAATAAATTGGAGAAATTTTCTTTGTAAATATGCTTTGCGAAGGAGGGGGAAAGGGATACCTTCAAAATCCACGTTTGCCTCGGGAAAAAAAGACTGGTTTTGGCCCTGTTCACATTTAATAATTTGTAGATCCTCCTCGAGAGGCAATTACAGCTGCGACTCTCCTGGGCATGCTCTCAACTAGTCCTTGTATTACATTTAATGGTATTTTATTCCACTCTGTTTGCACAAGGCAGGTAAGCTCTTTTACTGATTTTGGGCGTGTGTCACCCGCCTTAATTCGACGATCCAACTCGCCCCAGAGGTTCTCTATTGGGTTCAGGTCTGGGCTCTGGGCAGGCCACTCGAGTCGATGCACTCCATTATCAGCATACCAATCCATGCTGGACCTCGCTACATGGCAGCTTGCGTTGTCATCCTGGAAATAACATGGGTCCAATCCATAGTATTGCCACAACGTAGGAAGTACACTGTTGTCCAGTATATTACAGTAGGCATCGGCATTAAGCTTACCATGAATTGGGACCAAGGGTCCTAGTCCGAACCAGGAAAAACAACCCCAGAACATAATTCCCCCTCCGCCAAATTTAACTGTGGGCACAATACATTCTGGTAGGAGGCGTTCTCCAGGCAGACACCAGACCCAGACCCTACCATCAGAACGGTAGAGGGTGAACCTTGATTCATCACTCCAGAGAACCTGTTTCCATTGCTGTACAGTCCATTGCTGGCGTGTTTTGCACCAACTTAACCGAGCTGCGCGGTTGGACTTGGTGATTAAAGGCTTGTGGGCGGCAGCACGGCAATAAAAATTAAGCAGATGAGCTTCCTTACGGATGGTATTCATGGAAACAACACATCCTGAAGCTTGTTGAAATTCTTGGTGTATGTGTAACATTGGTTGGTTGCGGTTCTTCCGAATTTCTCTAGACAGAACCCGTCGGTCTCTATCTCCCAGTTTCGTCGGTCTGCCTAATCTGGCCACATTCTGACAATCACCATTAAGCTTCCATTTTCTAATCACATAAGCCACAGTCGTTTTAGGGAAATTAAGATGTCGATATGTCGATTAAAGATCGGCCATTTCGGTGGTACCCGATGATCACACCTTTCTCAAAATCAGACAGCTCTGTTCTTCTTGGCATCATGCATGCGATTGATGTCAGTGTTGTTTTCGACACCACATTTAACAGCGGAGAACTTGACGTATTTCAGGATCGCAGATATCGGCATTTGCATAAGAGCCATTATCAATTATGTATCAATGGGTAGATTTGACACAAATGCTTCGATTTTTTATTATTATTTTTATCCTGAAATAGGTTCGTTCTGGTAATTATCTAAGAAAAGAAGTAAATCACCAGAAAAAAACGTAAATGGAGATTTGGCAATTTGCGTAAAATCTGACGTCATTCAACTGCTTTCAGAGACCAATTGAAAATCAGTTCACTCCTATCCACAATAACTTTCTGAATTTCCACGAAATTCGATCGGATTTTTTTATGGGTAGCTCCATAGAGTTGAATATTAAATTATGTAAAATGATAAATTTTATCGTTCACGCATACGCTGATTAAAAAATATTTCATACAAATACTCATATTTTAGAAAACTTTTAATATATTTATATTTCAATAGCACCTTATTCTTTCTACTACATTTTGCGAATTTTTCTGAATGTGGCTTTATATTTGGTTGAAAATATTGCATGACATAGAACATTTTAGAAAATATTTAATATATTTATATTTCAATGAATTTTGGTGAACTCCTCCCCCCCCCCCCTCCCTTTTCTTCTTTGCAAAGCATCTGCAAAAGTATTTGCAAAGAAAAATTTTCTAATTTATTAATAGCCGACTTATTTTAAAACTTAAAATATGTAATATTGATTAAAGTAGTCTGCTTTGTTTAAAAAAAATGATACCTTAAAATCGTGAAACCGAATCAAAACGAAAAAAAAATCTGCTTTATGCGGGATCTTTATGCCATCATCATTAGATTCTCCTATGTTTTGGTATAGGAGAAATGCTTTGAATGGGACGATTTTGACAATATCATGCTAAACATAGACATGGAAAAAATCGCCAAAAAAAATGTACATTTGGGACACTTTCATCCTAGCGCCCGGGGCACATGCCCTTTTCCCCCAACCCTCTCTTAGTTTTGGCCCTGAATGTGAATAAAGCTCTTTTTCTTTTCTATCACAATTGTCAAGTACTTATTAGCAGCAATATTGTATTAGATATTGTATTAATTCAATACTAGTTTTTTTTTAAAGTCAGTTATTAAAAAATGTCAATTTGTGAAGAATCCCTTAAGATTCAGCCGTTTTTAGAGAGCAGAGTAAAAACATCTCACTAAAATAATGATATCTTTTTGAATTTTCACGATATTTGATTGGATTTTTTTTATAAGTCACTCCATAGAATTGACTATTAAATGATAAAAATGTTTTTCTTGTTCGCGCATGCGCAGATAAAAATTATTTTATACAACTACTCATATTTCATAAAATATTTAATATATTTATATTCCAATTGCGCTACATTTTTTCTACTGCATTTTGCCAATTTTTCTGAAATTTGCGTTAAATTTGGTCAAAAACCCAGCATGATATAAACAAAAAACATACCA
The DNA here is from genome assembly GCA_964019185.1 of Maratus speculifer. Lineage (NCBI taxonomy): Eukaryota > Metazoa > Arthropoda > Arachnida > Araneae > Salticidae > Maratus > Maratus speculifer. Next base: position 282,345,357 of record OZ025291.1, read on the forward strand.
GAATTTTTTGAATTTTTCAAAAAAATCGCTCTATCGCCATTAATATACATGCTATTCTCACAAAAATTAGTTTACATATTCTACTGTATTCATATATTTGTATTCTAAAGCGATAAGTCGTTTCGTGCATTTTCATGTACAGGGCGATCCCAAATATTTCTATTATTCTTTGTTTTTTTCCCGGCCCCCTAATTACCCGCTTAACAAATGAATGTAAATAAATATAAAGTGAAACATAATCTTTATATTTTTGAAGTTCCAGAAGAATCCGACCAGTATATTTTTAAATATTTGACAAAATGTCAAAAACTGAAAGTGTACAAATACTTTTTGGTAGATAGTGTAGTACAGACACACCTTATTTGCCACGTTTGACATACAATTTGTTCATCCAGGTTTTTAAAAGATAAAAATGATGAAAGTTTTGAGACCTTGCATTTATGAAGCAGCTGGAGTTAGAGTAAATTAAAAAATTCTACTGTCAAAAAAGTACCATTAATGGGGAGCATTTGAGGCTTTATCTGAAAACTGATAAACAACAGTTGTGCAGTGTGAAAAATTCTGACTAGAGAATATCTATTAATAAAGGAACGTACTTCGATGGCTCCAAAATTATATTTAAGAAGGGTTCAGAAAATTTACTTACTGTCCTTCAAAAAGATTGACGTAGATTAAATACTGAAAAAGACTGTTGGATTACAGCAAAAAGACAGTTATTAACTGGATGAATAGTACTTAAGTGAAGTTAGATAACTGTTAGAAAAAAGGTTATCCCCTCCTTCCTCTTATTAGAGCTGCTAAAAGTCGACGTAAAAAATTAAATGGTGAAATTAATTTTAAATAACATTTTCTATTTTAATTTAGAAAAAAAATTATTACGTTATATATATACGTATATATATATTTAAACGAATATATACGTTATATTCGTTTAAATTAATAATGCATTAATAATGAATTTTGATTTTTAAAACAGAAATGAATTAGTTTCAAATATTCGAATCTCAAATTCTGCCAACTCATTTTTGAGCTATTAATAAAAAATTCGTCGCATCAGAATTTGTCTCGTAACAATTTAAAATGAACTCAACCTCAGGAATTCGCAATTTTAATTTAATCGATAACTTCCTGTTTGGTATCCAAATGTAAAATTTACCAAATAATCCGTACGTAATGTCAAAATTAAGAATTTCTGCATTGAAAGTTACTATGTTTGTTACAATTTCCATAAGCAGACGAGCCCTCAATAACATTTAAATATAGCATTAATTAGTGTACTACCTACTAGGTACCAATCACATTTTTATACCATGAATAGAGGCATAATTAGTGCAAGTGATCATTTTTCTCCAGGAATCCAGATTTAATCTTCTAAAAAGCAAAAATAAAACTAAAAAACTAGAAATCAATAAGGGTTACAAAATCAATGAAATATCTTAGGAGTATGTTCTAATGTTAGTATACACATTGTTGGCGTTAATTTACAATATTTGATTACAGATTGTTCTTATTAACAGTGATCGGTAGAAGAATACACCAGAACATAATGAAATAGTAGTCAGAGTGAAAATGTAAATATTATTTTGAAGAAACAACAACAAAAAAATATGTAGTTAATCAGTGACATAATATTTTATACCTGATTTTCTTTTGCCCAGCAATAAGATCTTTATATAAGATATAAAAGTAACATTCTAAGGTAAGAAAATTGTCACTATGCACTTTGTACATCCAAATTAAAAATATTAAACTTTTTCCAGCCTTTTAACAAACACTAAATAGTAGATACAAAGACATAAATATGTACTTTTATAAGTATATTGATTGCGTTCGAGTGAAGTAAAACTAAGAAGACCATATAAAAGACCATATAAAAAAAATCTTACCCTCAAAGAAAACTAAAAGAACATTTAAAAATAAAAGAGCAAAAAAGAAATTATGTTATTCCATGCATTATTCAAATAAACTTTAAAAGAATTTGAATTTTAACTAAATAAGAAAACAAATAATTCATACAATTTTTATTCAAGAAAAGTTAATGACATTATTTTTTTTTTATAAAGTTTGTGTTTGTGAATTGCATATCAAATGATTTATTTTATTTCAACTATTTTTGATCACATTTTGATGCTTTATTTTTCGCTCATTTAAAATTTTGCCATTAAAAAATGAGTTTTTTATACGCGTATTTCTAAGAAACAACTTTTATTTACTATGTAAATTTTTTGAAAAAATTTCTACATCATTATGAAACAGAAAATGAATTATTCACATCTAAATTGATTTTATCATTAAAAGATGTATAAAGAGTGATATATTTCGTGCAGAACGCATCAATAAACTGTTGAATCCATCATCAACTAACCAATCGGCATCCAGTGGTCAATTATAACAGCTATTTCTTCAGATTATAAAAAAAGATCAAAGTACAACAAATAAAGAAATGTATTGCTTCATTAAAAGTTTTTATGACATAGAAAATAAAAGGTGCTCTCGAATTCGTACAGATTTTATTGCTTGGTTGATCGTGGTTTAATTTACAAATTTCCATTAGGAACATGTTGCGCTAAGTTAAAAGTTACGAAAGTAAAATTAAAATTTAAAGCATCTTATAAACAAGATGAGTGATAAAAAAACACAGTTTAATGAAAAAATATAATGATAAACGCGTAAATAAAATAAGTTATCCAAGTCAAAATGCTATAACTAAAAGACACAATTTAAAATATTGCAAAACTGACCATGCAAGATTTTAATTTTGTGCTATTTGTGCATTAAAGTGTTGCCAACAAAAAAGAACTTGCATGACATCTGACTAATCAGGGTTACTAAAAGTGGAGCACTACTTGAAATATCAACGCGTATTCACTATTCAATTTCAGCCTCATGCATGAAACATTTTCTGGTCGTGATATTTCTCAATTTGATGGTCAGAAATGGTCGCCCAAATTATGCGATTATCGCTTTTAGATTTTCTACTTTGTAATTTTGAAGTTTCAGGTTTATGCAAGAAAACCCATAACCACTCAGACGTTTAAGCAGAAATTGAGCAGTATATCATCGAAATTCATCCACATTTGTGAAAAACAGTCATAAAAAATTTCAACAAAAAAGTGCATCTGCCAGCAAAACTGTGGACGTCATTTACCAGATATTCTATTTTACACATAACCATACACTGTATATCTTATGAATAAACAAACAAATTACAATTTTTTGTATAAACCTATGTTTTCCATAAAAATTACTTCTTACGTGGATTTTGGATACTTCTTACGTGGTTTTTGAGTAAGAAAAATTTAACAATATTTTGTTATTTAAAAATATTATTGAATTTTAAAAGTATACAATTAAATAATGTTATTTAATTGGAATAGTTTCTACTATTTATTATTCTTTCTCTTATATGACATTTAACATTTGATTTCTAGACTTATTTTATTTCTCGGTTGATGCCGTTATATTCGTTTAAATTTTATACTCGTTAAATTTTGATAAAAAAATCCAATTTCAAAGCACTGAAATGATACATGACTACTAGACATTATATGACATGATTCATGGTTCTACATGAATATTCAAAAAATTATGAACCACTTCCATCAATCCGTTATTAGTCTTTTTGAATATATTATTGATTTTGTGAAGTATTTTGGCAGTTTTGACTGACATATTAAGCGTTGTAAAAGTTTATCAACATATAAGCTCTGTTTTCACGGTGATTTTGCTTTCATTAAATAAATTAGATCTACAATGAAAAATAATTTACTTGCAAATTTTAATTGAAAAAATACTGCATTTTACGAAAAACATTATAAAAACTAAATACCTGTATAAAATCACGAAAAACTTTCTTTTTAAAAAATTCTCTATCCAGAAACTAAAATTTTAATCGCGAAACAAACCAAAGTAGACATTTGTAAAATATTTAATGACTTGATTATGGTTTTAAAACAAAAATGATTTGGAAAACATTTCGAACAGGAATTCTCTGTTTATTTAGTTCCTAGATCTATCCTGAAATCGACCGGATGACTAAAGAAGCAATAAAACCAATCCGATCCACAAGAAAAAAAAATTAAAGACAGAAAAGAGCAAAAAACGCAAAAACAAGGAATTACTTGTAAATGAAGATTACCTCTTAATCCATTTTTGTATACCCACATCCATACATTTACACATACATAATATTACTCAGTTCTAAGCGAAAATGTTTTAACACTTATTTAAGTTAAAGCTCTTCTCTAAATAAATTTGCATCTATAAACAGAAGTTAAAGAAAATAAAAAGAAGTGAAAGATTGAAAAAAATGTTCACTGATGATAAGTTTAAGTACTTAGCGAGAATATTAGGAAAATTAAGGAAAAATAAATTATTTCAAAAAGACAGCTCCGCTATATTTTGTTGGATTTGAGCGATATTACCTGTTTTGTCGTCAACAAAGAACATGTTTATTAGAATTTAAACTTAATTTTACATTGTTTTCAGAACTGAACACGATTTTCGATGTAGAACGTTTTGCTAATAACAAAACCAATTAGAACACTTATGCATTTCTTCATTTATAATTCTTGGAATTGCTAAATCTATTACTGATCTGATATTTTATCGTTGAATCTAAAACTTAAACAAGAAAGAAAAGTCATGTGTCGAACATAGGTTATGAAAGGCTTTACACACTTCTATAATGCTTTAACAAGACTTCACTGTTTACTGAAGTGAATAAAGTACTTAAATGATCATTTTAGAAAGTGTATTAAATGCAAGATTAAGATAGTACTTTTTATGCAGTCCTGTATGTAATCTATATTATTTATACATATCATTTAATAGGTGAAATTTAGTTAAACTAGAAAACGCATAGTATAATAAAAACATATCTAACAGACAATAATTTGGATACAGTATTGTACGCCAAATTTTTTATGTGTCCGTGTAAATGAGCGTAAATTGCTATGCATATAATACCGTACACTACAGCAAGTATCTTATAGTATATGTTAATAATGTATATCAATAAAATTATATTTGAATTACATAACATAGTGAAAATGTACAGTTTTCCCCAGTATGCTATTTGTAATGGAATTCTTTTGTGTGATCCTGTAATTAAATAATAAATGCATTGCACTTCATATTAAATTTGATCCATGTTTTAGACATTTTATAAATGCATACCAATTCCTTTACCTTTGGAATGGTGTAATGTCATTAATCTGCATTTAAAACAATATTTTCTCATTGACCGTAATGTAGAAGAAAAATTTGGATTGTTCTTGTAAATAAATTATAAATGCTATACACTTCATTTTCAACAGGGATCATGCTATAGTAAATGTTATTAACATTTTAAAATTTTCAGAGCAATCTGAGTTTATTTACGAGAAAAAAGAGATGGTATACGACCTACAGACAAACCGAAGACATAAACATTTTTCAACTATGCTGGAAAGTGTTAAAAGGGTGCATAGATTTTTAAAATGTTGGCATCATAACTCTGCCATGGACATTCTTCGTCCATTCAGAAATTTAAAATTCAAATATAGAAATTTGTAGGAGAATCTTCAATAAAATCTAATTCATTTTATGGCAATCTAAAAAGTTTAAAAGCATAATTTCACATACCTTTGTTGCATTAGTAAAAAATTCTTGGTATTCCTTTTCTTATCTTATTACTATTTTCTTTAACAGTTTTATTGAAAAATGGAACATATATGTCTTACAAGGACTCCATATGGACATACTGGAATAAATGGGGGAAAATACAGTGTTCTTCTCATAAGGATATATACGTTTATTACAAAAAATTCTGTGGGAAAACCATACAGCATCCGTAAAGAAATAATAAAATTTCATTATTTGGCGATTTTTCATCAATTTGTCATAGAATGCAATTTCAAAAAATATATTTTTTTAAATGTCGAATACATTTTAATGAAAAAAAAGTTTCATGTTGACTTATTTAGAAAAATTTTAAATAAATAACTTTAGTTTTGCTAGTTTTAGTTTGTTTTAAGTATAATTTTGTTATATCGATATTTATATGCCCTTATATTCAAATTTAGCCATCAAAATTTGAAATTTAAAACAAAATTCAGAATTTAAATTAATTAAAATCGTTTCAAGCTCAAAGTCCTACTGAGTACTGTCGATTCGATTTTGTTGATATGTAAACATTTGGCTTTTATTTTTGAATACGCCAAATGTATGAAAATATTTTTTCTCAATATAAATTTTTTATATGTGAAATTTTTTTTCTCCATTGATAAATTAAATAACTACAGCTACAAGCAATAAATATATGTAATAATATACATATATATAAGATATTAAACTCTCTTTCATTGTTTATGTTTAAATTCATTAAATACTTTACATGCATTCTAAAAATCCAACAGTTTTCTGTCGCATTAAAATCGTTTTCTTTTGGCGAGGAAAAGTGCTGCTGGCCAAATCGCGCAACTCATCTTTTTACGTCAAATATTCAAAGTTTTTTATTTTTTTTTTATATTTTCTACCGTAATTCTGCCACTAATATTGCTTGATCCTTTATTACATAGATAAATACTTTAATTAGCTTTTTTTTAATTCTGACTGTACCCAATATGAAGACCTTTCTTGTTAGTGAACGTTATTCTAATTCCATTCGCACTACTTTTTAAAAAATAATCGCTTCATACAATTACAGCTGGATATTTTCAATATAAATCTAAGAAAATGTTGTAAATAATGGTACGATTGAATCCTCACGCGCAATCGAAGAGTTTAAAATCATGAGCTATTTTCACGTGAAAATAGTAATATGTAAATTCGTGTTTAGATAGTTAGCTGGGGCAATTAAACTCATGAGGTAACGGGGCCATAGGATATTTTATAAAAAATCGTAGATGACTTTTAAGTTTTAGCTTTTGTGAACAGCACACCCTATTTTCCACGTCTTAAAACAATGTGTGCAACATCAATCATAAACCTGTCTTTAGTGTAATAGATTACCGAAAATTATGTTTTCTTTTTTTTTTAAAACAACATCAGTTTTGTTGAACTTCATCGGCTTTTTATTAAAATAATGTAAATACTTTTATTAAGCAATCTTTCTTTTTAAAAATGAGATATATAACTGCATTCACATTATTAGGTATCTATGCATTCCTACTTCATGATTCAAATGCAAGATCGGTGTCCCAGTTTACTCCATTAATTTTTCAAGAATAGGGTAACTGCCATATGTATCAGGGTAACTGCACTATATTGGGACCAGTTACCCCAACAATTATAATTAATTCTTTTTTTTTTGAGTTTTCCTTGATACAAGAAATTAATTTCTACATTGTTTTTCTTTTATTTTGCTTACAATAAAGAAAATTATATAACATCTTATTAAAATTACACAATAAAATTTTTAAAAAGTATATTTTGGATATCAAACCAATTTTTTTGAATGAGCAAGCCAAACTTCGATACAAATGCAGAAGTGTGCAAAATACAAAGTGACATTATTAGAAAAGACCGAAACCAATAAAGAATAGTTATCTATTCGATATAAAAACATGGTCACATTCTCCATAGATTTATTGGAAGCATCAAACCTCAATTGGAGTAAATAAAAATGAGAATGAGTAGCCGTTTTTTCATAAATTTATCTTGTTATTTTTTTCTTAAAATTTCTACGTAACTTTAGAACGTATTAACAAATCTAAAGTACACAAGCACTCACCTAGTTAATAAATTATTCAAAGTCTCAACAAAAAAGTTTTATTCGCCAGAAAATGTAATTGCTATTATTTTCGCCGAAAATGTCCATGGAAACTTTTTTCAATAAAAAAACAAAGTGATTTTAATTCAAGATTTAATTCCTACGAGATAAACATCCATATATTAAATGGTATTTCAAAATGAAACATTTTGGAAAACTACATCTTCATATAAAAAAGAATGTATGTTTGTTTAAATGCCGTTATATTTGCAAAAGAATCGATCAATGCCTGTATTTAATTTCATTCTATTGCATTCTTCTTTTACTTAGTTTAATTACTTCACACTAATAAATCTTAAGATTAACAAAAGATTTTATTTCTCAGGAGTTACATTAGAAAAATAAGTGCTGTGCGAGACTTACAAAGAACTTAAATACACCGATAATTTCAATAAATCCATAACAATGGCATAAATCCCTTTGAAAAACTTTTAGGAAGAAGAATTTAATATGTGAGTAAAAATACACACGTATTCAAATAATATGCAAATTTATATAAAAGGATTTTGATTGTATGTTATATAATAGCTTGGACACATTTTAATAAATAGCAGATATTACTGAAGTCATTATATTGCCTTATTAGTTGCGTTCCAAATTATATAAATACGTACCACCTATACTTATCGTTAAATCCGCCTGTATGTGTGTCCGCATACACTGTGAAAAAAAAGTTCGATCTACTAAATAAATTTTAGTGCTCCTTGTAATTACTAAAAAATTTTTAATAATCTTACTCGGTTACAAGGAATCTGTAAGAATTACTAGAAAAAAGCTAGCAACGAATATAGTTAATAGTTTTATATTTTTAATAGCTATTACTAAAACCCCCTTGGCGTGGCCGTGATAGCCTAGTGGTCATAGCACCGAATTCCAGGCTGAAAGTACCCGGGTTCGATGCTGGTCGCCACCAAATATGCTCCGAATGTATGCAATGTAAGTACTTGTTAAATAAAGGGATTATAAAAATCCTGTCGTAGCAGTTACCTTGTGTAATGATCTCTGAACATTCCCTCCCCTTTAGAAACACGGTGGCAATGTTTGGTGCTGCCATCTATATCTGCTTTGCTGAAAATTTTCCGTTTCAGAAGTCTGATTTTTTACCCACTGGATGCAGCTTGAAGGAAGCTCCTGTCCTTCGGGCACACGTCATGGTTACTAAAAATAATTTTGGAGCTATTACTAAAATTTGCTTGGTGGCTCATACTAAAAAGTTTTAAGTTAGTTATACAAAAAATTCTTTTGTTCAGTTTACAAAAGAAGTGTTTGTTTCACTTGCAAAAATAAAGTATTGGTTGCTAAAAAATTCTGTGGAATAAAAATTTATAAAAAATTTTTAGTAACCACTTGAATTGTTTTTTACAGTGTACAACAGAGCAAAAACTACCAAGCCAAATCGTTTCAGATTTTAATTTTATAATTATTACATATTGTGTCAAATCATTTAAAATTTTTATGAAAATAAGAAATATAGTCTAATTACAGGGGCAATCAAAACTATTTCATTACATTACGGTCAATAGGAAAAAATATTTTCAAGTACATTTAAAAGATGTTACAATCTTTCGAACATAGTAGAATTGAATGAATCGATGAAGTATGTACTAAAATAAACATTCTGTATAACATAATAATAAACATTCTGTGGTGCAAAGAATATTTGTTATTAATCTACAGGGACACACAAATGTAATCCACTATATAATGGTATACAGGGAAACATAGTTTGGGGTGCGTTTTAATCATATTTAACTATTTTACATTTTATGAAATTGTTATACGTTGCTAAGTTTTACTACAAGTTTTTTCCTGTATAATAAAAGCAGATAGTATTTACAGGGATACACAAAAGATTTCGGATATTCCACTGTATCCAAAGTACTGTATACTATTACACCAAGATTTGAATGTTTTATAAACTTTCTTATACTACGAACGTATTTTATCTACTATGCTTGACGTGAAATATCTAACTTGAAATATCTAAATTTTTAAAGATGCAGTTTTATTTATATAATTTTTTTCATGTATAGCATTATTATAACAAATTTTTTATACAGCAGTTTTATTTATTATTATTTTTTTAATAAACTTTTTAAATTTCTGTTTTATAATATATACATTTTATACGGTCCATATAATTTTTCTTATAACCAAAGTAAATATATTTACTCTTATGTTACAAACCAAAAGTTTGTAAGCTAAAAAAATTCAAACAAATAATAATAATAAAAAAATAGCGAATAAATTTTAAAGTATGTTTAAATTTTTGAAACTGTCTTATTCTTAAGTACATTATTGGAAAATTGTATAAACCTATTAATAGGGACAATTGTAGTTTGTCTTTATCTAATCTCAATATAAAAAGTAACCATAGTTAAGAATAGGTATTTGGAGCTCAAACATAAAACACTTCAGAAAATTCACGCCTCTACACTGTAAAAAAAAAGGGTCGATCTACTAAAAAAACTTTAGTGATCCTTGTAATTACTAAAAAAATTTTAGTAATCTTAGTCGGTTACAAAAAAATCTGTAAGAATTACAAGAAAAAAGTTAGCAACAAATAGAGTTAATAGTTTTATATTTTTAATAGCTCTTACTAAAACTCAGTTGGTGTGGCCTTGATGGCATAGTGGTTATAGTAACGGACTCTAGGCTAAAAGGTCCCGGGTTCGAAACTTGCCACTGCCAAATACGCCCCGAATGTATGTAGTGTCTCGTTAATAAAGGGATTTTGAAAATCCTGTCGAAACAGGTAGGAATGTTTGGTGCTGCCATCTATTGCGGTTTTGCCGAAAATCTTCCGCTTCAGAACTCTGGATGCAGCTCGAAGGAAGCTCCTGCCCTTCTGGCGCTCGTAGTGGTTATTAAAAATAATTTTGAAGCTATTACTAAAATTTGCTTGGTGGCTCATACTAAAAATTTTAAAGTTAGTTATACAAAAAATTCTTTTGTTCAGTTTACAAAAGAAATGCTTGTTTCACTTGCAAAAAAAATTTGTAATGGTTACTAAAAAATTCTGTGGAATACAAATTTACTAAGAAATTTTTAGTAACCTCTTGAATTTTTTTTTACAGTGTATGCGTGGAAAGATGTCACTTGAAGATACGGATTTCTCAATGATCGTACATCTTCTTTTGCGAAACAAAATACTGGAAATTTATAGGTTTAATCTGTTTTAAATCAATAATATTTCATTCACAAATTAAAAAGTTTTCTGGTCGAGGAAGAATAAATGAGAAAATGAATGAAACATTAAGGAAATGAAACTGCAAAAAACTTTTAATTAAAAAAGCTGAAGTAAGAACAAGGGCAAAAAGTATTTTAACAAAATGGATTTCATTAATCAGTGTATCGTAAAGATTAAAAAAAAAAGAAATGAAAGTAATTCCTTGATTCCCATTAAAACTACGATAAAAGCATTTTAATTGTTAACTGTGAGTTCTTTAAGCGTATAAATTTTAAGTAATGGACTCAATACAAAGATTTATTTAAATAAATTTGCATTTATAAATTGTGCAGAGGTTTGCTATTTAAAAATAAAGAATTCTTCTTTATTTTTAATTAACAAGTGCTATTTACTAATGTAGTATATATCCTAATATTATATACACTACATGGCCATTGACGAGCGTCCACTTGCGATTTTAGACATTTTGTTAAATAGCTAGAAAAATACATGAGGAATTATCTCGAAACTCTTAGTGTATAAATATAATAGTACAAGTCATACATTTCCGTGAAGATTTTTTCCCGAAACTCCATAGGGGACCGTTAACAAATTAAAAAAGAATGAATATCTTTTGGATAGCCCTGTCAAAACTAACGTAGCAAAAGCGCTCAAACTCTAGATTATGATTAAGTGGCTTATTGTAACAAACTGTGTTCATTTTTATGTAAATAGCATGTATACTCGTAGAGAAATTAAGGTTTTTATAAAAATGGTCCCAAATTTTGCCAAGTTTTTTGCTTATAATTTGCTGAGTTCTTAATATAAAGTAACATAATTTTCTGAAAATATGACAAATAATATTGCCTATAATATCCTGTAATCAGAATTAAAAAATATTAAAAACTGTGAAAAACCAGTAGGTTTACTAAATAATTTTTCACTGCGCATGCGTCAACGATATCAAAATTTCATTTGCATATTATGTTAGCTAAATGTATAGAGCAACTTTTGTGAAAGTCGCAAAATCATAACTTGAAAATTCTGAGAATAATCTTCAATAAAATGAGTTGAAAATCCGTTATTCCCAAAATTAAGCAAAGACAAGAGGGATTGTATCCATATATTCATTGATTAGTGTCACTATAGAATACACAATATTGGACGTACATTTGGATAAAATCCCTCTCTTTTTTGTTTGATTTTGAGAATAAAGTTATTCTACTGACGATTATTTTCAAAATTTTCAAGCTGATTTCGCGACTTTCACAAAAGTTGCTCTATACATTTAGCTAACATAATATGGAAAGGAAATTTTGATATCGTTGACACATGCGCAATGAAAAATTATTTAGTAAACCTACTCATTTTTCATACATTTTTTTTATTATTTTTTAATTCTAATTACAGGGTATTGTGTGCAATATTATTTGTCATATTTTCAGAAAAGGATGATACTGTATATTAAGAATTCTGTAAATTATAAGTAAAAATCTTGGCAAAATTTGGGACAATTTTTATAAAAACCTTAATTTCTCTACGAGTATACATGCTATTCGCATAAAAATGAACACAGTTTATTAAAATAAGCCACTTAAGCATAATCTAGAGTTTGAGCGTTTTTTCTGCATTAGTTTTGACAGGGTTATCTAAAAGATATTCATTCTTTTTTAATTTGTTTAGGTCCCCTATGGAGTTTCGAGAAAAAAAATCTTTACAATTAATATTTACATTGAATTAGCTATAAATTATGTATATTTGTGTGAAAAATGATGACATTTAGATTTAAAATTGAATTTTAATAGAGAGGGTTCGCATCAATGAATGAGAAGATTTTTCAAATTTATGTTTTCACATATAGTAATAAGTAATAAATGAAAATTAAGAAAAAAAAAAAAGTCTTTTTTTTTTTTCTTTACCAGTTACAAATTTTAAATGTCGGACCATTTCGTAACACGACAAACATTTAATCAACTTTGCCTCATACATTTTACAGTTTGACATTGTTAATGAATCTTAGAGGGGCAGTTTACCTCAAAACTGGTCAGAAAGTTGATTTAACTGTAAATGAAAGCAGCTTGTTTAATTGCAAATATTTTAACAGTTAATTTTTACCCATACGGCAATTATATTACGAGATATTGTAAATTTTGTTTATACATCCAGCGCAATTATCCATACAAATTAAAACTTCAAATGATTTTTTTCTATGTTCACATTTTCGTCAATTTCCTGTTAAAAAAAAAAAGAAAGAAAGGAAGAAAGAAAATAGAGTGCCTGAGCATTACTTGCGCTCAAAAGTTCCGTACAATTATTGAATGAATTATTAACTGATTATTAAAAAAAAAGTTCCTAAAAGAATAATAAAACTACGTAAAAACACTATACAATGTAGGGTTGAATATAGCTATGTGTACTAGAAAAGTATGAATTGGTATAAAAGTACCATAAAAGTTATAAGATATATGAAGCCTTAATAATATCAAACATTGCTATTCTGTATAACGCTTTTTTAAATCTTCTTCTAATCTGTCTAAGGTGAATTTCATTCGATTTT